>OY728127.1:616237478-618659978 GCA_963277665.1 Viscum album | reverse complement strand
ACTTAAAATAAATTTAAATAAAATAATCAATTATTTAAATAAAAAGTTGGTTTTAAATGATAACACAATGTTTTTCACTATTCATCAAAAATTGAATGTTTTCAGAAAAATACCAAAAATTTACCCTAAGATAATTTTCATATTCCTAATTAAAAAATTAATTCTATTTTACAGAATTACAAACATAGAAGTTTATTTAATTAATTTAAAATTAATTTCCATCGTCAAAACCAAAAAGCGGGTTTTTAAAAAGTAAAAACTATCAAAAGATTGACATATGTTTATGTCAAAGTTAAATGTAAAATTACTTATAATGACCTCAATTGTATTAAATGATAAAAATATAATCTAATTATACTTCCAAACCATTCAAATTCATAATTTAACACTATAATTTATTTCGATTAAAAAAGGTGTTTTCAATTAAAATTTAGTATTTTTCACTATTCATCAAAATATTAAAGTTATCAGAAAAGAACAAAAAATTATCCAAACTAAATTTTTATGTCC
The DNA here is from genome assembly GCA_963277665.1 of Viscum album. Classification (NCBI taxonomy): domain Eukaryota; kingdom Viridiplantae; phylum Streptophyta; class Magnoliopsida; order Santalales; family Viscaceae; genus Viscum; species Viscum album. The sequence goes on along the minus strand of OY728127.1, from coordinate 618,659,468 downwards.
CACTTCTAAAGAAGAATTTAATTTCATTAAATTGAATATATAAAAGTGTTAAATATTGGTTTTAAGAAAAGCTTCGCCATTAAAAGGTGCTAAAATTGCATTTTTTGAAAAATACTTATTTTATCTAAAAAAAATGAATTTGTTCTTATATTATGTCTAAAAACCACATAATATAGATTCTAAAATTATATGGAGTATATAAAATTCGTAATTCAGTTAATACTATTCATAATCGCTTTTTAAACGGCTAGTTTGGTAAGTCGTGGTGCACTTGAACTTGGTGTTGCGTATAATGCATGTTATTGAATTACTTTGAAGAGATAACGTACTATGAAATCTTGGAGTGTTACAATATTTATGTATAAATACATTTATAGTATATTATGTATATAAATAAATATATTATAGATAAAAGTTAAATATAAATATAAATATATTATATATATATATATATTATATTATAAATATTTTATTATATATAAAATTTAATATAGAATATAATTATTTTATATTTATTTCAGTATGTCATATTAATTATAAATTTATTTAGTTAATATATATATCATTTAATTATATTATATATTTTCAATTATATGATTGTATTTAATTGTATTTATAGGTATACATAAATATAATTGTATAATTTTGAGTACATTTATATATATTCAATTGTATGAATTGTATTTCATATAATATTAATTATATATAACATAAAAGTTTAAACATATTATATAAATATATACACAAATATAATTTATTTAAAAAATAAATCATATAAAAACCCAAGCTTGTAGTTTTTATAATTTATTTTACAATAATAATAAATATATTCATAGATAATATGTTTATGATTTTATATTATTTATAGTTAATATTATATGATATAGAATTTATAAAAATAAATATATATATTAATGTACACAATATTATACAACTATATTTATTGAAATACATATATATTAATGTACATAATATTATAAAATAATATTTATTGAAATACACATATATTAATGTGCATAATAATAAATATATGTATTCAAATACATTATATAAATATTTGTATAAATTTTATTTCATATAATATTAATTATATATTTTTATAAATTGTATTTCATATGACATTATATAAATATTTGTATAAATTTTATTTCATATATAATATTTTCCTAAATTGTATTTCATTTAATATTAATTATATATAATATAAATATTTGTAAAAATTATATTTCATATATATGTATTCCATATATATATATTTTATATAATATAATAAAATTTATACAAATAAATATATGTATTTAAATACATTAAATTAATATATTTTTAAAGATATTATATAAATATATTAAATAGATACTTATATATATATATATCATATAAATAAACATGTACATAATATATAAATACATATTTAAGTACATAAATAATTTACATAAATATTATTATTATATATATAAATATATTTGTATATAAATAACATAAATAGAATTATAGAATATATACTCAAATATATGTAAATACAAATATAAAATATATAGTTTATATAAATATATAAATATAATATAATATAAATGTATTATAATATAAATACGTAAATATATAATATAAAAATGTATATATTAATTTGTATAATTATATATGTATTTAAATATTTATTCAAATAATATTTATTTTAATTAGTTTCATTGTATATATAAATACAATAATGTGTAAATATAATAACAAAGTACAAAGGGCATAGTGGTATAGGTGCTACGGTTTTATGCAAGAGGTCCCAGCTTTAAATCCCATCGCCATTAAATTTTAAAAACATGTAGTATTTCCATGGTGGTGAGGTGTGCGGGTGAATAGGAACCAGAGGGGTCGTGTGAGTATGGGCCTGGAATGAAAGGGATGAGGTGGGTATTTAATGGAAGGGTCATAGGTGAACTAGAGGGCCTTGAGGGTTACATGTGAACTAGAGGGCTCCGAGGGAACTAGAGGGTGAGGGGCCGGTTGCAGGGTGTCGCGAACTGGAGGGCTAGGGTACATGTATGGAGGTATTTTTAAAAACGAAATGAATTATTTAGAGGCATTTCTTAGAACCACCTATAATATTGTCTAATTAGACGGGGTTAAACCCCCTTTAAATCAGTATTAAGTAGAGGCTATTCTCATAACCGCCTCTAATATGGATCACGTAAATCAACTAGCGATGGTTTCTAACCACCGCTAATTTGATCAATAATTTAGAGGGGGTTAAACACCCCTCTAAATTGATATTCTATGTTGAAATTTGAGGGGGAGTATTAACCACCTCTAAATGAACCATCGCTAAATTTTCCATTACTTTACCTACGATTCCTCAAAACCCTCTCTAACAGGAGTAGGCGGTCACATTAGCGACAGTTCCTCATAACCACTACTAATGTGTTTAGAAGGGGTTATAACCCCTTCCAAACAAAAAAATAACCCCTTATAATCAATTTTTTTTTGTAGTGATATCCTTAAGTACTTAAGTAGAAGTTAGGATATGATCTTGGTCTTTGGAGGTGAGGATGAGCTCATTATAAGAGGTTAGATTGATATTAATTTCAAAACTAACAATTATGATATGAGATCTCAATCTAGTTTCATTCATTACCTCAACTATGGAATTATCAGCTAGAAGAGTTCTAAATAAGACACAATAGAGGTCACGATAACATAGGTAGAGTATATCACCACATAAGATGCTATAAAGGAAGCTATTTGGATCAATAACTTATCCCTAAAATTGAGTGTGTTCCTAGTATTGAGGGATAAATTGAGACTTACTATGATAAAAATGAAGCTATTACTATGTATAAGGTACCCCGTTCCCACCAAAGGGACAAACAAATCCTTTAAAAATAATATCTCATTTGAGAAATCATTGAGATGAGTAATATAATATCTATTGGTTGGATACAAATTAAAATATATTGGATCCTTTGATAAAGAAATTAATGTTGAGTAAGTATGAGGGTTGTGTAAAATATCTAGGTATTGGATACATAAAAAATTGGATGAAATGATTATTTTTAATAGGAATGTATCACATATTTATCCCCAATTGATGATCACCACAAAGTATTGTGAGTTGTGATGGTATGTTAAGACTAGTGTGAGTAGAAGTCACTTATATGATGAGTATACTTAGGAGATATTAAGTGGAGACTTATTATCTACACTATCATCTACAAGTATATCACATTGAACTTTATATGGTCATTTATTTACTTATGGGTGTATTTTTGTTATAAATACCCATTACATAAGGTTGAAAAGATATTTATCTTGTTATCCTGTATACTTTAGCACATTTCTTATTCCATCCATGAGTTGAGATATCTAGGGGTGGTTGGGTATGTTTTTAATCATATCATTAGTTAGGTTTAACCAAGAATGGATTTTTCCTATTATATGAAAATTATGGAAGAATCTGGGGGATTACCTATGAGGTAAAGGCTCCCTATATTCCTACATTATACTTGGGTTCAAATCCAGGTGGGAGATAATTTTTGCTGGTAGGTAGTGACACAGGCATGTCACAGACAGGTGGTAACATAGGCATGAAACAAGTAGTATGATGTAGGCATGATGTTGCACAAGGCCTTTGGGATAGTTTTTTGGGCGGGATATGTTATGAGCTTCATACCCCCTAGTCCTTCAGGCCATGTACTGAATAAATAAGGCTTGATGGGTGGGATATCCATTGGGGGGATATGGACAACCTTTTCAGCCTGTGTGTGTGGTGTGTGTGTTTTTAATATTATTTTACCCCTAAGAACCTAATATATATTAAAAGTATGGAATGTAGGACCATGATTTAATTATAATAACGAAATGCATGGATATTCTCAGTAGTGTGACATGAGATATGCCTAACTACTTGGATGAATGACATGTGATGTATTCATTCAAAATGGTAAGTATATTTTAGAGAATCATTAATATATAAGATGGTCTATACTAGACTGATATGTTCCATGTATATTGGTCACTCAATGTCTTAGAAAAATTGATTATATAAGCATGCATATGATGTATATAGATATATATTATAGTAGAAATGTTCATATGTGGACATGAGTGTGTTCGATCAAGATTATTCTAGACCCATTTAAAGCTTGAGTAACAATTATTTTTTGTTAAATGATACTCATTTCTTACAATTATGAATTATGAAATTCATAATTGATGTAAATATTTCAAAGGCCCACAAGGCCACACATAAGTTCCTGGAATTATGAATAATTTTCATATGAAGTGTTTATCCAAAATTCGATAGAGATTATGATAATCATGTATAATGGAGTTTGGATGGATTTACAAATATTTGTGAAGTTTTTCATAAATTTTATGAGTATTTAGTGAAATTGAAAGGTTTTTGAGAATTATTCTTAAATAAAAGACCATGATGTGGTGAAAGTCACAATCTCATAGTCTAGTTCTCCTCTAGGTACATTATATTAGGTCATCATTCATGTGGAGAATGATGTATGATATCATCCAAATGACACCCCCATTCTTATTATCATGTTTATTTCATGAAAAAATATATCATATAAAGATGTGATGATTAAATGAATGTTAAAAGAAGTTTTAACATGTTATTTAATCAATGATGTTGAACCCAAATGGTATTCCAATTTCATAACATATGAAACATTATAACTCTAAGAGGTTATTTTTTAAGGAGATATTCACTGTATCCTTGTATACATATATGGCATATATAGATAATTTCATATTTATTAAAAATTATTATTTTCATCCATGGTATTTCACTCCATTCAACATACTGCAAACATGATATACTATTATAATTTATTTCCCTCCCATGTAAGCTGTAATTTAATGAAATTGTTACATAAGATGGAACATGTGGGAATTTTATATATTTACTAATATGATGCTTGATTTTTTTGAATTAGTATTCAATAATGTGTTAAAAACATATGAGTCAATGAAACAACCCAAGGAGCATCCTTTAGGATTATAAATAATGCATCCATATGATGGTTGTACATGTATGATCACACAATTCTTCACCATGCTTCTTGAAAATAGAAGTTGTTTTTTTCTTACCTCTTTTACATAATTACATGGTATCATATTATGGAACATAAAGATTCTCGCATGTATGACATGAAATTTAGATTATCCCATGGATACCTTCAGAGGTGGAATGTTATTTGGCTTCAAATTTTTGTTCTTTATCAAACACATTCAATTTTTTTTAAAGTGGTGAATACAAATTATTGTCTCTTTAGTGAATGGTACACTTGTTTTTACATTTTTCTTAATTTTAGTATTTTTCATAGGTTTCATATTTCATGCATGGAGATCCTAAAACTAGGGTTTGAATCCCTTATGTATATTCTAATAAGTGTTATTAATTTTGTTAAAACCCTTCAGTGTTATCAGAGAAGAGGATAAATGGTTAGTTGATTCTTTCTAACTCTCATGCATAAATGTGTGATTAAGTGTAGCTCTTTTCCCATGGGATCCATTATGATGCAAAGAGTTTCATGCCCATCGAGTTGGGATAATGAAGGTATTTGATAGGTCCATACTGATGTCACATTGGACATCTCTATATGATTAATATAGATTCCACCACCTTCCATTGTATTATAGGCTTCCCCTAATTTAGATCTATGAAAAATTAAATTTAAATGAAGAAGAAATGAAAACATATCAGTGTTTTTCATTTCTATAAAAATTTGGTTTTATAAACAATTTTCCTTTACATAAACGGGTTGTGTAAAAGTAACCAAGTCCTTACCCTTACATAGAAGAGATACGTAAGGGTAACTAAGGCATTACCCTTACACAAAGTGATCTATTTAAGGGTAATCATGCCTTACCCTTATATAGATCAGTCTATGTAAGGGTTAACTCAACTTCCCTTTATAAAAAATTGTCTATTCAAGGTTAGGAGTTATAAATACATTTATGTATAAAGGTAACCCATGACTTACCTTTACATGAAGGGGTTCACATAAGGGTAATCCCGTTTTCCCAATTGTATCATAAAGGTTATTATGTCAAGTTCATGTAGTATTTATAAATTTTGTGTAAGGATAGTTGGGTTTTTAAAAAGGTTTGCATAAAGGTTATACTGAGTTTTTAAGGATTTATTAAAGGTAACTAATTCATTACCTTGAAACAACTTTAGGTCTTACATTATATAGTATTAAAAAATCTGGTTCTACCCTGATCTAAGGGTTCCAGAATCATATTACCCCTATGAATATGGTCTATATAATGGTAGTAGGTTACCTTTATACAAAATAGGTATTCTTCATAGGGGTAATTTTTTTTAAAAAAAAGTTTTTAAATTCTTAAATGATTTCAATGGTTTATAAAATGTTTATAAATCATTATAAAAAAATATTTTGGGATATTTTAATTTTTAAAACGTTTATAGATTAATTAATTATAATTTTTTTATAATTAATTAAATGTTTACGAAACGTTTTATTCCCAAATATTAAATTTTAGTATTTAAAATACTTTTTAAAAAATTACATGGCATGAATTATGATATAAAAATAATATTTTTTATTAACAAATCATAATAATTAATTTATAAAGGGTTAAAATTTATGTAATAAGGTCAAAATATAAAATGTTTATATATATATTTTAAAAAATTATAATTAATTGTAATTATTCAAATTAAAGGGGCCTTATTTAGATATTATTTAATCTACATCAAAAAGTGTTTTGATGAATGATATTATCTAGGTTTAAATAACGATTTAGTATATCATATTTAGATTATGGAAAATGTTAACATAATAGAAATTGGATTATAAATATTTTATAATTCATATAATATCATATATTTAAAATGGAAATGTAATATAATGATAAATATTAAAAAGTTTATATTGGAAAAATATAAAATTCTTATATTCAAAATTATGGAATGTTTTTAATGTTAAGGTTGAGATTACAAAAGGGTTTATAATTATATTTTATTTATTAATTGTTCATAAATAGTTATCTCATGTTTAAATATTTGAATTGTTTATTTATTTAAAGTTTATTTTCTATTTTATTTGTAGTTATAAACTATTTATATGATTAATGATGTATGCTTTATTTTAAAATGTTAAACTAATTCTATGATAGATACTTTCTTACATGTTATGAATAACTCTATAATGAATATAGTTTTTCATATACCTTGAACACAGTTTGTAATTGATTTTATAAAATTGAATTTAGTTGAGGAAATTTTATCTATATTAAGTGATATAATTAAGATGAATTTGATTATCTATTGAGTAAAGTATCCCTAGGTATAGGGTCTTAGGGTTGAACTAACTACCTACATAGAGGTTTATGTATTGTTGAGGTTAGTGAATGGGTTTGGTTATCTATCTCTCTAGAATTAATCATGTGAATATTTTTAATATCATATAACTCTATTTATTTTCATGAAGTGTTCAGGTACCATATGAATATGATGCATTTGGATATGTATGAATGTAATTAAGTTATAATTTTGGGTGAGTAACAGAAACCTATGGGTTTTGTAAAGAGTTATAATTAATATGGTTTGAACATATTGGTTTGGTAGAGTGAATATGATTCCAAACTAAATTACTAGAATCATGCATGCATAAAATTGAATAGAATGAGATAAGATGGTGAAATTAAAAATTTACTTTAAATAATAAGCATTAGATCCTTCCAAAGTGGCATGTTTAAATACTTCAATCATCCAATTGGGTAGGTCATGCCAAAGCTAGGTGCCCCTGGGTTATCTTGTGTAAGGAAAGAAAGGATATGTGACACTGGAACATCCTTGTATAGGTCATGCCAAATCTAGGTGCCCTTGGATTGTCCTTTGTTAACATGTTTTTGTCATTTTCTTTGGGTTAAACTTGATGGGTGGCCCTAATAGTATTATTTTATCAGAGGAATAGAGTTAATTGAATCCATATGATGGATCAGATAATGAGTTGTCCACTTGAGTGTCCAAGATCTATATATGATATTATTGGGAAGATTTCCCTACCTAAATAACTATGTCATGAGAGAAATGCCATAGCAGACTCATTTCTTAGTGAAATATGGATCTTATACCACTACTGGATATGATGTATCTTAAAATAGGTAATCATTTTAGTAGGATCCCATTTAATAAAATTCATTATTAAATGGTTAATATTACATGATACTCATCTAATAAGAGCTTATGTTGTAAATAATATTATCATCATCATAAAGATAAAATTTGTGATCAATCATTGATAAAGAGAAACTTAATGTAAGTATATTTTAATATTGGTAACTTAAGAAACATTCTTAATCAAGATTAGTGATTTAATAAAAGTTCTTAAAAAAATTCGATGTATCGGGATAGTTCCTTCATGAGTAACCAAATGATGAAATTATTTAACAAGTGAATCTATATGGTTATGAAAGGATATAGTGATTCATTTAAGGTTTCACTATGATTGGGTACATCAATGATTTAAGGAGTTTTAGTCTGATTTACTCAATATGACCGGGTATTCTAAATGATATTAAATATGATTGAATATGTCAATGAATTGGTGATAATAATGATTTTTCTTAAAGTTTTATTTGTTAAGAAAAATAAATTCTATGATTATAATAGATACATTATATCAATTTTCTATTTTAATAAATTTTGAATATATAGAATTATCAAAATATGATAAAGAATTAAAATTTTAAGCTTCAAAATTTTCTATGCAATGTAGTAAATTAGTTACTGCATTGATGGATTGGATGCTTCAATATCAGATTAACTTTTCATGAGATGTGTATTATCTCATTTTTTGATCTTGAGAATAGTATGTAAATAAAATTTGTTTTAATTAAATGCAATGGGCATTTTCAATACACATGGTTTATGATTTAATAAATTCCATAACGTGATTTTAGGGCAGATAGAAAATGTTTTTTTTCTAGTTAGTAAATTCATCATATTTCCATCATAGAAATATTATGATGATATGATTTAATTCGAATAAAATTTAACCTATATTCTCAAAGTATTGGGAATATATATGTACTGGTCATATGATGTATGGATTCTAAATTATTGTACAGATAGTATAAGTAGGTAAAAGTTTAAACTAGAATAAGAAAAGTTGGTTAAAAAGTTTAATAATGTTTCTTCAAGAATCCAATTAAGGTTATTAAAATTTAGGATTATCATAAATGAATATTAATAATTCAATATGATTGTATTATCCATGATATACCTGAAGGAGTTTGTGAAATTCCATGGACACTCCATTTCAGTTATGGATTTTATAGAAATCAATTCTTCAATTTGGAAGCATATGTGATGATTAATATATATTTTAAAAAGTATTGTAAATATATAAGATTTTAAAATCAATGGAAAAATTGATTGATATTTTAGTTTATATTTATGATATGAGGTAAATAGTTACTACATCGAGGATTTGAATGTAAATGATTTTATCAAGCTCAAATGAATCTAAGTAAAAATGTGTGTCTTCATATCATTTCTCTTATATGATATGAGAAGATGTTCAATAACAAAGAGTTTCTATAGACAATATGAGATGATTAATTTTACACATGCGGTTTATGATTCATAAATTTATATAACATGTTTTAAGAATAATATTTGGATAAAAGTGTTTATCCAAGATAATTTTTTTCCAAATGTTTGTTAAAATATACAGGAATGTGTTCCCTCCACCCATCGATGGTATATTTTAATAAAGTCTTCTTTTAAAAAGGAAATGTTCCAAAAAACATAGAATACCATATATTATATAGAAATAATAGTTTATTTTTTTAATATTCCCATAGAAAGGAAATAAATAGTTTGTGTTGTTTCTAAGAAAGATATTCTAAAAATAGTATAGTTTCCAAGAAGCTAGTGGGAGTATTTTTGAACTTAGAGAAGTTCAAAATTAAAAAATAAATGATAACACAAAAATTATGTTAAAGTGATATCCACTTAATATCCTAAAACATTTAGGATATGTAATGATAAAGAAAAATTTAAAGTTTTAAATTTATTTTCCTTTATAAATTGGATTTTACTAATTCTTAATGGATAATAATAGTATAAGATTACGCGTTTTTCACTCAATATATTAAAAGTGTTTAGGAAATGTGATGATAAATAAAAATGTAAAGAGTTAAATTTAGTTATCATGAAAAGTGAAAGGAACAATTTATTAAAGGATTATATTGGTAAGAATGAAAATTTAATTACACTTGATATCCTATAAGAATTTAGGGTTTGGAAAAAAATATAAATGCGAGGGTTACATTTAGTTACCATATTAAAGAAAATTTTTAATTTATCCTAAAAGATTATAGGAGGGTTTTTAAATAATAATATAAGTAGTTACATTATTTCAAGGAAACATTTTGATGGAATAGAGTTATAAGGATGATGATTATGAATATAGAAATAGTTCTAAGTAGAATAAAAAGTTGAAATCATAACATTTGATGTAATGAAGTTAAGAAGTTTGAATATGTTAAAGAAGTTTGATAGTTGGGAATATGATTTGTAAATCTCACCATTATTCAAAATTTTTTACTTTCAGATATTTCTCACTAAAGAGTAAGTGGGAGTGTTTTTTAGATGTTCACATAGATATGTGACATGAATTACATATAATGTGATTAGTTAACAAAATCCAAAAAGTGTAATAAATATAAGTTTGATTTAGTAGTTTATCATATATGATGTGATAAAACGTTAATATGTTTGTTTTGTTAAATATTGTTAAATATTTTAAGAATATTAAATGTATCATATTAAAGGAAACCTCTATTTTATCAATTTTCACATTGGATACATAAATGTATATATACATATATTAATTTTGTGAAGTGAAATGATAATTAACCTCTCAAAGTATGACTTTGAGTTTATCCCTAGCTGATGTTAATCATGGAGTATTATAGTTTATGATGATATTTTGAGGAAACCATGAGTAGTATTCTTATAGAGAGATAAAAAATATGATCATGAGGCATAAAAGAAAAAAATATCATTTTTTGTGTGCATTGGATGACCTACCAAGTATACCACATGAAGTGTTATATAAATGTATTTGGTATACTATGTGTGCATGGATTATATTTGAGTCCCCATTACCTGATATTGTTGAGATAACTTTCATGATAACCTTTATACTTTGATACTATACTTACACAAATCTACATATTTAATCAGCTGATATAGGGGTGGTTGGGTATATTTTTGATCTTGTAATCAGTTGGAGTTTAACCAAGATAAGATTTTTCATCTCACATAATGAGTATGACATTTGGTCCCTCAATTGAGATATCCTATGGGAGTGTGTGTCCATATCTAGATATTGTATATCTATCCAGATAAGGGATATATGATGTGTTTATCTATAAGGATTAATGACGTATGATGTATTCATCGATCAAATCTATCAACACTCTAGTAATCGAGAACATATGAGTTGGTTATATGGTATTAGCATGTTCTGTGTCCCATGGGTATTTGATATCAAGGAAAAAGGGAAAAAATGAGAATTAATGTTTAATATGATGTAAAATCGTGGACCTAGGTATAGAGATATATGTTTTTGATATAGATCATGTCACATCCATTTATAGATTTAGTAGCATTGATTCTTTTCAAAAGGAAACTGTTTGCTTAAATATATGGATCCATATATTCATATTTATTATCAAATATATAAAGGAACATGGGGTCACACTTTTTGGTTTACTGAATTAATATTTATTTTGAATTAGAGATATAATTGTAAAGTGTTTTAGAGTTAATCCAAAAGTGTTTTGGATGGGTATTCATAATGTATTTCATATGATGTGATACAAGGTGAAGTTAATAATAGATTTTCAAAAGTTTTTTTAAAGATATCCAATTTTTTTTTATATATTATTTCACAAGTTATTATATATGATATAATATAATGTGAAATGGCACAAAGAATATTAGGATTCATTACAAGTGGGAGATTGAAGGAGATATGCTCTAAATCCTTGTGTGTGTATATATATGACATATATGTATATGAAATTTCATATTTCAAGGAAACTATGATTTTCATGCATGGTATATAACTCAATTAAACTTGTAGTAAAAATGATAAGTTATTATAATAAATTTTACTCACATTTAATCTATCATTTAAACAAACAATTATATAAAATGAAACTTGTAGGAGTTTTATAGATTTATATATAATATGCTTGAGTTGGCCGATGAAACATTCACTCCTGTGTCATAGATGCATAAGTTAGTGAAAAAACTCAAGGATCATCCTTTAAGTTTATAAATAATATAACCATTATATGGTTATATGTGGATGATCACATGATGTCTGGCTATACTTCTTGAAACCAGAATCTCTTTTCTCCTACCTCCTTTTCATCATTATATCCTAGCACATCATGGAGGATTGAGAGTCCCACTTGTATGACATACGATTCATATTATCCTATGGATACATTCAGAGGTGGGATGACATTTATATTCCACTTTCTGATATTTATTAAACAAATTAAAAGTTTTTCAAAATTGTTGAATACAAATTAGTGGCACTTCAGTGAACAATAAACCTATTTTTACAGTGTTCTTAATTTTAGTATTTATCAAATGTTTCATATTTGTTGCATGGAGATCCTAAAAATAGGGTTTAAATATATTCTTCATGGAATAATAAATTTTATTAGATTATTTTGAAACCCCTATCCTTCATTCAATGAGGGAGGCCCATAAAATGTCGATTTTTTGACTTCATTTGAGATATTAATGATCATTATTTTTTGGATGAAATTATATAAACTTCACATCCCTCCATTTTCCTTTAAGGAGGTGGTAATAACACCCTATTCTAGAGAGGATGACTTAACAAATAATTCAATGATTCCAATGGCTAGTGGAAACCTTTATAGGAAATAACTTTTTGGTTTTTTCTAAGGGATCATGATCAAAATCACTACCAATAAAGATAAAAAACATAGACAATGAAATATTATTTCCTTATGATTTTATTATTTTATCTTATTGATTCCACTATTGGTTGATCATGGAATGAGTTTTGGGTTTTGTTTAAGTACTTGTGGGTATATATCTTTCCCTTGAAACTTAACCTTTTTCTCCTTAGAAAGAACTTCTTAGACACTTTTAACAACATGAAATTCCACAATATTCATGAGTGTGTTTTAAATTACTTTTAACAATAGAAAATGGGAGTGATTAAAATTGAAATTTATTATAGTGTGTGTATTAATTATATATTTATAAATATATAATTAATACATAAACACAAACACAAATATATTTTTATATTTATGTATGTATTTATATAATCATGTGTGTGTGCATTTAAATTTTTATTTTATTGAATTTCCAAACTCATTTTAAATTTAAATAGACATTCAAAAATAAATATTTTAATTATATTTTTTTTGAATACATATATAAAGTTTATCAACACTATCAATAGTTTCTCTCCTTTCTTAGCACAAAACATATATGAAAAAGGCTACAATTCTTAGCACTACTTTGTTAATGATGATAAAGGGGGAATTTATCATTGTTTTTCAAGTACTTAGACCCCCTTGATAAATCTCTATATTTTTATAACAGTGTTATTATATAAATAGTAGGGACTATGATAAATATATTTTTCCATGAAACTTTGTTGTCTCATTCCATTTGTTATTTGACATCATTTTTTATCATGTTGGATAGGGGTAGAGTTTGTGTATCCTTCTATTTAGATATACGGTACAAAACCCTCATATATTCCCCCTTATGACTAATGATGTAACTTATTTCCCCTTAGAGATAATGGATATATATTATGGGGATGTTGAGGTAAAATGATTATCTAAATTTCTTGATCATATTTGAATTTTAGGGTAGCTAATGATATTTATTTTTCTTTCTTATAAAAATCTAAGAGTATAGTCTAATAAATATCGATCAATATTCCTAGAAAGGTATCGAAAATATGAAAAGATCATAAGAACAATATCAACTTAGACCAATGAGCACCAAATGTGTGTGCTCACTTTGTTTAATAATGTCCAAAAAATATCAATAATAAAAATATTTAAATAAATCAATATAAAAGGTCTATTTGCTACCTGTGAATGTCTCATTAGCTATATGTTTTTTATATTTAGGAAATATAATTAATCTTGGTTATTATTTTAGGGGTATATAAAAAATTTAACACATTAAATAGTAAAACAATAATTATAATTATGAATTATTTACCTTGTTTGTTTAATAACTAATGTTAAAAATATTTTTCAAATAAATAATTAAATAAAAAATAAGGAGGCATACAATGTGAGAATTTTTTATATTGGTTTTTAAAAAAAATGATGAGAAAGATAAGTTAAAAATAACCTTAACATGTATATTTCATTTTTTTTCATCACACTTATTCTATCCCCAATTTTATATATTTACTATATCTTTATCATGTATAAATATATCTTGTCACATTTTTTCATCCCCACTGCCCAAATTTCATTTTCACCCCATTTTACATATATTTACTCTCCAAAAATTCATTGTTTTTAAAAAATATATTCCAAATCATGATGGAATACTTATAATAATCAGGATATTCATCCACAATTGTGAATATTTTGAGGGGGAGGGTGATGTTAATGATGAGATAAGTGTTTATATTGATAGAAATGAAAGAAGTTTGTGGAAATATTTTAAACATTCACTATGAAAATGAAGATCTATGTTTGAAAATGATGAATTTTTCATGAGTTATTATATAGAGGTAAAATCCATGAAATTTTCTCTACAATTCTCACTTATTTTTTCTTTCATTGTTTATAAAATCATATTACTCTAGATTGTTGTTACAATTTTATCAATGGTTGTTATTTCATTTATTTCTATAATTAAAGACGAATATATATATATATATATAATAAAAAACTATAAATCAATAGTGAACTTGATATGTGTTTTTAAATCATAATTCTACCATTATTTCTCCTCTAAAATGTTGGATTTTATTATTATTTTTTTTAAATATGGAATGGATTTGTTTTTATATTTTTAAAGGGAAAAGTTTTTTGGGAATCTCACATTTGAAAGTGTGAGGAGTGTGGTCTTCCATATTAATGGAAGTAGTTTTATTATAATTTAAAATTAATAAAGTAAAATGGGTATATTCCTATGTGTTATGGTGCACCGCACCATCCACGCACACGTTCAAAGACACAATGTGGCTATTTGATGACACAATTTTAAATTTTCATGCAGAATCATTGCTTGGAGGTGACTTAATTTTCCAAGAAATCAATCCATTTATCTAATTCATCTCTTCACAAATATTTCTCAAAATCTATGAATAATAATTAAATGATCTTTGTTTGTATGCAACAATAAATCCATTTCCAAAGCTCTCTTATTTATAAATCCTCTTTAGGGGATACTCTCTACAAAGTACTTATGTTGAGTATAGAACCACCACTATATCCTAAAGAGAATTTATTGAAAAAACATAAAACTAATGATTTTATGGGGGATAATATATTCTTAAGGAGGGTGACGACATAACATGCCTCGATGGGATCTTTATACAACCATCCAAATGAATCCATATGCATTACCCACTAATATATCCCCAGAAATCTTAAGAGTTTATTTCTACAACATAGATATATATATGCTCAATAGTGAGATGAAATTGGAATAATTCTATAATAACAGTTTCAATAGGTGGAAAAAGAGGATGTGCTTGCTACTTTAAACTCTCAAAGTAGTGTATTTTCACTCAACTCTAAAGTACCACACATCCAAAGATGAGAAACCTGAAGTTTCCCAGAGAAGAAAAAAAATGGGAGAATGGTGATATCATGTGTTGAGGAACATACTCAACGCTTTATCCAATGACCTCTTTGACACATATCAACATTTTCCAACCACAAAGGAGCTATGGGATTACATGGAGAAAAAGTACATCACTGGGGATACGACATGAAATAAATTTCTAGTAAGCAAGTTTATTTCATACAAAATAGTAGATAGTAGATCTATCATAGAGAAATTCTATGAAATACCATAAATCTTATAACACATTTAGAAAAACAAGATGAACATGGATGATTATATAATTGTTACATCCATAAATGATAATATCCCTCATTATTGGAAAATTTTTAAACATTATTTAACGAATAATATGGAATATATTTCCCATAACGAGTTACTCAACTACCTATAAATTGGGGGGGGGATATAAAAAAGAATGAGGTGTAAAATTATCCTATACATGATAAATCTGAGTTCCCCATGGTGGAGGGGGTGTATCTATCTATGTCCTCAATGGGGAAAAATTTCTAGAACATCCTAAAAAAGGAAAGGCACAACTCAAGAAGAATAAAGTGGAATTTTACTTCTGTGGAAAGTTGAGACACTTCAAATGGGAATATCATATTCATAAGAAGAAATATAAAAAAAATCTTCAAAAATTACTTTGCAACCATGATATTTTAAGTGAATGTGATGAGGTGTTCAATAAAAAACAACTCTATAAGAGGATTAAATCAATTAAATGTGGCACAACTCTCTACATGGGTAACTCTACAAGAATAAACATACAAGGGAAGGGATTGTTTGATCTTGAGTTTACCTCTAGAAATATCCTCACCTTATGAGATGTCTTGTTTTTGCCCAAAGTTCATTGGAACTTAGTCTCATGAATATTGATAAAAAATCATGGGATTAAGCTTGTATTTGAGACAAATAACTTTATTCTATCCAAGGGAAGGATCTTTGTTGGAAAGGGACACTTGTATAATGTATTATTTAGATTAAATACAAATATTTTTTCTTCTTAATTATTAGAGTCTTTTTATTTATGACACAATTATTTTATCCAAATTAATTTTAAGAAAATGAATGACATGTTAAAAATGGAATTGTTACCTAGCATGGATAAAAACGAGAATAAATGTGTAACCTTTCACGAAAACTAAAATAGTTATAAAACCATTCCAACGATAGAAATGAAAATTAACTTGCTTGAATTAATACATAGTGATGTATGTGATTTTCATGTTATACTTCCCATAGGTAATAAAAGGTACTTTGTAACTTTTATTGATGATTATTAAAGTTTTTTCCATATCTAACATGTACATGATAAAGATTAAGTTATAGATAAATTTAGTATCCATAAAACTAATATTGAAACCCAACTTAGATCTGACATGGAAAGTGAATACTACAATACTTCATTAATTGAATCCCTATGGATCATACATAAAGTG
This sequence comes from Viscum album, assembly GCA_963277665.1. Taxonomy (NCBI): domain Eukaryota; kingdom Viridiplantae; phylum Streptophyta; class Magnoliopsida; order Santalales; family Viscaceae; genus Viscum; species Viscum album. Next base: position 618,642,158 of record OY728127.1, on the reverse strand, counting down.
ACATATCCTTATACACCTAAAAAATGGTGCAGATGGGTGAAATAATAGAACATCAATAGAAATGGTTAACTTCATGTTGTATATCTCAGGTTTTTTAAAATGTTTTTGGGAGAGGCTTTATTTACTATGTGTCACATCCAAAATAGGGTCCCCAAAAAATCAAAGACTATTACTCTGTATAAATTATCAAAGAATAGGAAACTAAACCTAATTTATTTAATGGTTTGGGGTTGTAACATAATTGAAAGAGTATCTAAACCTAAAAGGGAAAATTTGGGTAAAATAGGTATTGACATAATATTTATTGGATATGAAAAGAATTCAAAGTCATATAGATTCATGATTGTAGAATCAAATGATTTAGTAGCTGTTAATATAGTTATTGAATCAAGAGATGATATCTTTGATGAATCTAGGATTATTATTTACATAAGAAATTCCAAATAAAATAATATAGTTTAAGTCAAGGAGTATCTCAAGTAGATACCATTGAAGAGATTTGTAATAGTAAACAACCTTGAATACCCAAGACATATGGTTCTCATTTCTATATGTACTTGTTGGAAGGAATTGATGATAGTATTGTTATACAAACTCTGGGTTTTCTCAATATATATTATGGCCCAACAACCTTCAAAGTGGCTATGTCATATTATAATGTATCTATTTGTATGGAATCTATAATTGATTAAATAGACTCTATAACTGGTAAAAATACCTAGGTATTAGTTAATATTCTTCAAGGTTCACAACCTAAAGCTTTTAAGTGGGTATTAGATGAAAATAAAAATTTGATATTATAATTGAAAAATATAAAGATAGATTGGAAGCCAGGGGGTTTAGTCAAAATGAATTAATTGATTATTTTAATATATATTCTCTTATAGATGGGGATAATTTGATTAGAATTCTTCTTACTTTAGCTTCCATATATAATTTGGAAATTCATCAAATGGATGCTAGGAAAAATATTTTAAAATGGAGAATTGGATAATGAAATATATATTGAATAATAAGAAGGATTCATAGTACCTAGTAAAGAAAATATGGTTTTCAAATTGTTAGGGTCCCTATATGGTTTAAAATAAGCTCCAAAACAATGACATGAGGAATTTAATGAAGTGATTTTATCAAATGGTTTTATAGTTAAAAAAAATGTTAATTGTGTTTATATTAAGTTCTATTTTAACACCCTAAAAATTAAGTTTAAAATAATAATAAGATGTATAGCTTTATTAACATGCAACTACAAGCTTTAGGTGAATTCTGGTAAATTATAGAAATATTACTATGTTTCTGTTATAACCTTTCCATCAAATCAGTGAGTATAAATATGAGTAAATACATTATGAAATATATGTATAATGGCCATAATAAATAAAAAATTATTAATTAATTATTATTAAATAATCATTAATATTTTATTTAAATCGTTATATGCTTCAAAAATTTATTTTCTTCAAGAATAGTTTTTGTAAGATAATTAATTTTTACCAATTTTATAAAATGAATTTTCATCAAGAATAGTTTTAGTTTTTATGAGAAAATAATATAATTAATTATAATAAATTTTGTAAAATTTATTTTAAAAAATAAAATTCATTATTTAAATATTCATGTCAAAATTATCTTTGGGTGAAATGTTTGTATTTTTATGAAATTATTGATTTTTCAATGAATTGTGAAAAAATATCAATTTTTCCAATACTGTAAATTCTATTCATTAAATAAAAAAATTTAAAAGTATTATTATATTTTGGATTTGATATTAAAGTAACATATTATTAATTTGATTTATAATAATGTAATTTTAATAAGAAATTTTTAGGATTTTGATAGAAGTTAATTTTTATTCTTAAAATTGCTTTTTTCTAAAAGTTGTTTTTCACTACATTTTATTCATTTAAATTAAAATAAAAAATTTCTACTTCTAGAAATTTAATCTTGAAAAATGGATTCCATATTTGGAATAATATGGTTAAAATTTGGTAAATAATCCCCTTTTAATTTTGGTTATTATGAATAGAAATCATGGTACATATTTGTCACATTAGTAAGGGTAAACGAGTAAAACTAGGTTACAAATTTGCGATAAGGCTTTAAATTTGTTCTCAAAATTAAATTTATCATATTTTATGTATTGAGTTCACCCATGTCTATCCAATTCTCAAAAATATGGTTTATTTGATACTGACCTTTATATTATTTTAATAAAAGAATAAAAACAAAGCACTACTCTCTTGACTTTAATATCTCAAATATTTTTTTATAGGGATAAAAAGTGAATAATTTCAGTTATAAATTTTTATTTGAAATATAAATGTTTTTTTATCATGGTAATTTATTTTTATTTTTTGTTAATTGAATATTTTCATTAAATGCTTATGCAACATCGACACAATATTCATTCAATTAATAGAAAAATAAAATAAATGATTTTAAAAATATTAAATGTAATAAAAATCATATAAATTATTTTGTTATGTGAATTTTATATGTTAATATGAAATATTATGTACGTTTAAAAAGTTTATATTCAAATTCTATCATTTTATTTATTTCTTTAAAGTCAAATTAAATAAATAGTGTCAAAAATGAAATTAATGATATTTTATAAAAATAAATTTTTATGAAATTATTTTAAATGTATAAAAAATATTATATTTGAGAAATTGAATGATATATGGTTTAATATATCAACCATGGTCCATTTATGGGTAAATTTTCCTTTTATGGTAATATTATTGACCCTAAAAGAGTATAAATCTTTGATATTGCTATCATTGTCAGAAGGGTTAATGATGGGGGGTTAAAATTAATATTTAAGGGTTAAAAATCTCATAAAATTGTCCAAATTTTATTTTATGAGATGATTTATACTTATACTCATCTTATATATTCAAATATTTCATTTTCAGTCAATTTATTATAACAATTAATTCATGTTAATTTAATACTTTAAGTAATTCCAAGAGTCTCCGTCCCCTCACTTATAAAAGTGCACATATTCCTCTCTCTTACTCACTCATTTTAAGATTTATATATCGGGATATTCCTAACATAATACCTTCCTATATTGTTTCACAACATCTTATATCTTCTTTTCTCTCTAAAATTTGATCCCTTCAATGATTAATGTGTATGCCGAAAGAGGTTTCTCAAAAAATAGGTATAATTCTTAACCAATCAATTTCAATTTGATTTTTTCTTATCACTCGTATAAATCCATGGTATCCATTAAAAAATAATTACTTAAATATATTAAATATACTAAATTATATTCATGATGATGAAACATATATTTTCACCTATTTTCTATCCTATAGAAAGAGAAAAAATTTCTCGAGTGTATGTACATCTTGCCGTCTTCACGTAGTTATATAATTCATTTTTCTTAGCTATTTTAATTTCTTGGTTATAAACATGTAAATAATGATAATATATGGTATTTATGAAATAATTAGGTTTTGGTAAATATAATATATCATTTACCTTTTTACCTTTCCATAAGTTGGAAAAAGATAGTGTCGCTCGTGCATACGTGTGGACTACCACCTTCATGAAGCAATGTGATTCATTTTTCATTTAAACTTTACATGGATTGTAATAAGGATATATTTAATGAATATATATTATATATATCTTATAATAATAATTATGTAAAGGTGAATTATTATTTACCTTTATTTCATTCCATCTTTAAAAAAGTGAAAACAACATTCATGCGTACGTACGACCTACCATTTCCATGAATGGTGCAATTATTTTTTTCTATCTATAACTTTCAAGTATGATTATAAATATGTATACAATGAATATATGTTATATTTATATCATTATTAACATTTTAAAAATTATGGAACCATGATCAAGGTGTAAGGTCCAAAACTTACACATGAAAAACAAAATAGTTAACACTCAGAAATGATGATTTTAATAAATAATTATTAATAAAAGAGTGTTTAAATTTTATAAGTTGATAATATTTAATATTATAATTATTTATATGGATATTATATAAAATTATAATAAATTTATATTTATTATTCAAGAGGATAAAATCTCTTACAATGAAAGTCAGACCCGGGGTAAGGGTTTTCTCATCTCTCTTTTGTTTCTATGAGACATATGTAATGTTCACCACTGTTTATTTCTTGTAGTGTATATATTGAAACTTTTATATGTTATATAATTAATAAATTTGTATTCATGGTATGAAAATTTTCATTTGAAGTTATTTATTTCATGGGGGTTATTATTCAAAAGATACCAAAGTGTTAAGGGGTATATATTACAATTTTATTATTTATAGAGATTGTTTATTATTCCAATTATTGTTTAAATTCATTTTTACCAATATTTTAATTTTTTTTAAAAAATTTAAAAATAATTTTCTTGTAATTTTATGAATGAGGTGCTTTTTACCACAAGTGTGAATCAAATATTTATTTTAACAAACATAGCATGAATAGAATTTCCCAATGTCACGACTACTTAATTATTTGAAGATTACTTTATAATTTTCCAAGGTTATTTTCAATGAAAATGTATTTCTTAGTATTCTAGAAATTTTTAGATTTTAAATATGTGATTTAAAAATGAAAATGATATTTTCATAAAGAAATGTTTTAGTGATATTTTCAAGGTATTTTTAACTATTAAAACACCCATTGATGTTACTGGAAATTTGATCCAATTATAAAATCTTTATTATTTCTCTATATGGTTTATGATGATTAAGTATTTATATTCTATATTCTTGATTCCATTCGGATAACTATTGACATTAAAATCATTTTGAGAATAAATTGTATTGATCATTATAAATATAAGGAATTCATTGGATATATAAGTGATGGGTGGGGCTTGATTATAGATATCCCCTCAATGCATCGATAGGTCTCATGGGAAAAACATATTGGTATGACGTATAGGTTTAGGATATAAGATCATGTCATAATAGTTGGATATTTGGTGTATGTCATCCCATAGAATGATGATGTCTTGGTTAAGAGGCCTTGATGGAAGGATAATGTCTTTGTTGATAGGATTTGATGGTAAGATTCATGATTTTCTGATTGATATTCCTTGACTATGAATTTCTATAATTACACATTTACTTTATTAAGAATTTAGTTTTATTATCCATGTGATTTATATGTTGATATTAGAAATGGGTTCTCATTAAACTCACGTTGTTGATTGAATGTAATGTGTTTTGATTATCCACTCTTCCATGTTAATCATTAATTTTTTACTCATGATAGCTTCTGCTATATGTAACCCTTTATGAGCATCTGAGATCACCCATTTCTTATGTTTCCTTTCCCCAGGATACTAGGATGTGTATTATTATTGATATGGATGGATATGCTAGAGTGAATAATGATATTCTCAAAGAAAATAATATGTTTTATTTTATGTTTTTAAATATAATATGAGATTAAATCATGTATCTAGTTTACTAATATTGATGAACTATTCAGTCCTTTGGGATGAAATATCTTATACTAATGTAATAAAATGACCACCAACTCTGGGTTATTAGAGATGGGGTTTTCTATAGTTATTATTAGATGATGTTTAGTGGAAATCCTGGGAACAAGATTTTGGAAAACATAGATTAGAAAACATAACCCTATGACATACTTTGAGGATATTTCTAATTTTAGGATAATTTCATTAAGTTCTTAGTAAAGTCAGGATTATGTGGATTTCATAGAAATAAATTTTTATCTAGATACTACATGTGAATATTGTTTTGTAAAATATTCTTCTAGGGTTAATAATGATAAAAATAGTTGTTCAAGTATATTTAAACCATCATTCTAGTGTATCGTGTGTGTGACCTTACAACACACTTGGTTTGACACTCTTGGGGGATATACTTGAGTGAACCCAAATTTTCTTTATAAAACATAATGAAGGATTCAAATAGATGATAAAAAAGTGTGAACTAAGTCAAACACATGGTTTAATGAATTGAAAAGAATGTGTCATGATTTAGAAATTCTATGAATTATATTTCATGATCTCTCACTATGATTATTATAGCTCAAATTATGTTTTTTGGACCTGAACAATATCTAGAACCTTAAGGATTCATGTTAATGTGGAATGTGATGGAAAATGGAACGTTTTTTCTCATAAGAAATCAGATAATATATGATCAATATGGTGAAACATTATCATTATTCCTAATTGAATACCATGATATATGATTGACAATGTAAACTTTGGTGAGTTTCCTAACATATCAAATAAGAGGAATATTAACTTTTATGAAATTTCATGTGGTAATGGCCATGGATGAAGGAAGATTTGGATTCATATATGTCAAGAATGTGGGAATAATCACTCAAGGTAATTTCTCAAGGGAATAAAAAGATTTTTTGGGTGTGGAAAATAAGGATATATAGGAAGTAATTTCTGATGAAAACTGAAAATTATGGTTAATGAAATGGGTGAGAATAATGGTTTCCCTAAGGTATAAAAAATGACTGAATGTTTTATGTTTAGAAAGTATGATAATTATGAAAATTGATTTCCTAGGGGTGGGGGTCTAGATAGTTAGATCAACAAGGTTTTATGAGTAAAGATTTTACTATTAATGATCAAGAGACTAAGAGAGACATGTGAATGGAAGGAGGTATTACGGAATAAGATGAATAATCCTAGTTAATGGTTTAAGAAGGAAGTGGAATGACTAAAGTGTTAATTTATTGGTATTCAAGAATTATATTGTATAAGTATTTTTATCAATGATATTTTGGTTATAAAAATCATGAAATATCTAAGGATTATTCTGTAGTAGTTTTTATTTAAGGATTTTTAATAATATTTTAGATGGTACGAATGACTATGAAAAGTGATTTAATAGCAAGGTGACATTTTATTGAAAAGAAAATGATTGAGGGAAATCTATCCATTAATATATTCTTGATGCTAAGATAATAACGTTTAGTTGAGATAAAGAGATGATTGATATTGTTAAAGTAAATGGGACAGTATTGGTGACCATGAAACTGATTAGTGATTTTATGACAAAGTGTTTTATGTTATATTTTATGGTTTTTACAACATTTTTGGATTTATGGAATATATTTTACAATCTATAACTTTAATTATGAAATGATTGGATAGTTATGTTTTGGAAACATTTATGTTTTCATTGAGGTTTTATGGTGATTCAGGTTATTACCATGTTTCATGAAAATATATGATCAAGGTATTCACATATTTGGTATGTGAATTAATAGCTACTTTATGTAATTTAGGGGATTAATGTTATGTTTATTTTATAAATTTAGTGATCTTATTTCTAATTTTTTTGTTTCAAAATTTGTTCAGACATGTTTTGCAGGAGTCTTAAGGTTAACTATTTAAGGAATGGTTTAATTTGAACTTTGCATGAGGTTTTAGAGATTAATGTACTATTTAATCATATGAATATTTATCCATATTAGATATATTTTGTAAATTTTTTTGGTTTTTATGATAACTATAGATAGAAGGATTTAATTTTTATTATTTTATAGACATTATGATCTATTAAAAGGCATAAAAAATCCATCTTCATTTCTTAGAGTAAGAGATAAAGTTGAAATTAACTGAAGCACAACCAAATTATGAAATTATTATTATGAAATGGATATAAATTAAGTCGATATATTTTACCATGTTATCTATACTTATATTAAAATAATTCTTAGAATTTAGGAATAAGATCTTGAAAAAAATGTCAAACTTTTACCTTCATTTCTGATGAATCGATTGTCTTTTAATCCATCACAGATTTATGGTTTTATAGTTACTAACTTTCTCATGATTGTGTTCTATATCACTCTCTATTAGTCCTTGGGCACTATTTTTTCTTTTTAACATATAAATTTTAACACATGAAAATTTATTTTAAAATAATAATAAGATCGATAGCTTTATTAACACGTAATGTCGAGCTTTCGCTGAATTGCAATATATTATAGAAATATTATTATGTGACCGTTATAAACTAGCTGTTGAATTGGTGGGTATAAATATGAGTAAAAGAATTATGAAATATATGTATAATATTCCTACTCAATACAAAATTATTGATTAATGATTAGGAAATAAGCACTTAATTTATATTTAAGTCATTTTATTTTAAAAAAAATTCATTTTCCTCAAAAATGGTATTTTTTGCTTTATGTGAGAAAATAATATAAATAATTTATTTCAATTATATAATTTTTTTTTGAATTAATATAATTTATTTTCGAAATCATCATGTAAAAATTAATTTAGGTTTAAATTTTTGGATTTTTCTAAAATGAATTTTTTAGTGAATAGTGAAAAAATACTAATTTTTCAAATATTGTCATTTCTCTTTAACAAATAAAGTAATTTAAAAGTTATATTATATTTTGGATTTAGTATTAAATTAAAATATGATCCATTTTATTCAAAATAATATAATTATAATAAGTTATTTTCAGGATTTTGATATAAGTTAATTCTTATTCTTAAAAAACTCATTTTTCTAAAAACAGTTTTTCATTGTGTTTTATGCAATTGTATTTAAATTAATTTTTTCCACTTATATAAATTGAATATTAAAAAATTGATATATTATTTTGAATTAGGAGGTATAAATTTTTTAAATAGGTCTCTTTTTTTGTCATTATGAATAGTAATCATGGTAAATATTTGTCACATTGGTAAGGGAAAAACAGGTAAAATTGGGTTAAAACTTTGGGATAAGACACTAAAAATTCACTAAAACTTTCCTTTATTATATTTGATGAGTTGATTTAATCCATTTCTATACAGGTCTCAAAAATATGGCCACTTTGTGAAATTTTTATTTGATGTTGACCTTTATATTATTTTAAGAAAAGAATAAAAACAAAATGTCACTCTCTTGGCTTTAAAATCTATAATATTTTTTTTATTAGAATTAAAAGAGGATAAGTTAGATTTTAAATATTTATTTGATATATAAATTATTTTTTATATCATGGTAATTTAATTTTAATTTTTAGTGATTTAATAATTTCATTAAATTCTTACGCAATGCCTGCATAATATTTATTAAATTAATAGAAAAATAAAATAAATGATTCCACAAATATTAAAAATAATAAAAATTGGATGAATTATTATTTAAAATTAATTTTATATATTAATATAAAATATTAGGGATATTTTAAATTTTTAAATTTGAATTACATGTTTTTATCGATGTCTTTAATGTCAAATTAAATAAATAGTGTCAAAAATGATATAAATGGTATTTTATGAAAATAACATTTTATTAAATTTTTTAAAATTCATAAAAAAATTATATAATTGAAAATTTTAATTAGATATGGTTTTATATATCAACTATCATACATTTATGGTTCATTTATCCTTTTATAGTAACATTCCCGACAATTAGAAAAATTTTATATTGCGGTAATTGTCAAAAGGGTTAATTGGGGGGGGGGGGTTAAAACTAAGAGATAAGGGTTAAAACATCACCTAAAATTTTCCAAATTTTATTGGATAATGTTATTTAAAATTATGATAATACTATATAATAAATATATCAGTTTGGAGTTAATTAATTATAAAAAATTATTTAAAGTAATTTCGTACTTTAAGTAATTCCAAGAGTTCCCCTTCCCTTACTTATTAAAAGGAACATATTCTTCTCTCTTACTCAAAAATTTTGAGACTTATAGCTCATAAAATAACTTCTATAATACCTCCTATATTACCTCACCACATCCTAGATCTTCTGGTCATTTCAAATGACCATCCCTTCAAGGCTTAATTTGTAATCCAAAAGAGATCTCTCAACGAAGAGGTATAACTCTTAACTGAGCATTTTCAATTTTATTTCCTCTTATACCTACTCTAAATACACTATATAAATGATAAAATAACTAATTAATTATCTTAATTATACTTAATTGTTTTTATGATGATGAAACAATCCTTTTCAGCCTCTTTTCTATCCTACATAAAGCGAAAACATCGCTCGTGCGTACGTACGACTTACCGTATCCACGTAGCGATGTAATTCATTTTTCATAAACATTTTAGTTAGATGGTTATAAATATGGAACTAATAATTATATATGATATTTATTATATAATTATATTTTTTTTAAATATAATATATCATTTATCTTCTTAACTTTCCATCTGTTGGAAAATGATAACATCAATTGTGTATATGTGTGGACTACCACCTCTATAAAGTGATGCGATTAATTTTTCATTTTAGATTTACATGGATGGTAAAATGGATATATTTAATGAAAATATATGATATATATTATATCATAATAATTTTATAATGTTTAATTATTATTTATCTTTATTTCTTTCCATTTGTTTAAAAGTGAAAACAACGTTCATACGTACCTACCACCTGCCGTTTTCATGAACAATGTAATTAATTTAATATCTAAACATTTCAAAGATAATTATAAATATGTATGTAACAAATATATATGATATTTATATCATGATTAAAATTATGAAAATTATTGAATCATTATCAAATTTTAATGGCAGAAACTATAGAACCAAAACTTATATGAAAACTAGAACAGGTAACACTCAGAAATGAAGATTGTAATAATTAATTATTAATAAATGAGAGTTAAAATGTTATAAGTGGATCATATATGGTATTATAATAATTTTTTATGCTCTGGTATATAATTATAATAAATTTAATTTTTTTATATGTGAGGATAAAATAACTTATAAAGAAAGTCTGACCTGTGGTAAGGGTTTTCTCATATCACTTTTTTTGAGACATGTGTCATATTAACCAATTGTTTCTTTAATGTGGGGTATATAATATACCATTTATATGTTATATCATGAATAACTTTATTTTAATATTATTTAAATTTTTATTTTATGTTATTTATTTCATGGGGTTATGATTCAAAAGATACCAAAGAGGTAAGATATTTGTATTAAAATCTCATTGTTTATCAGGATTGTTTATGATTAAGTTTATGATGTTGAAATTTTATGATACATCTCTCAATATACTCATTAATTTTCTTCTCATATGGTTTTTTCCAAATATTACATGTTTTCCTTTAATTTTCCTCATTTTAAGTACTCAAGATATCAAATGAATGTTTTTAAGGAAAACTAGCTTAGTTTTTTTACTCGGTCAGGAATCATTTTATTCCATGCCCATGTTTTCATTAAAATGTTTTCAAGAATGTTTTTTACTATTCTCAAATAAAATTTTAAAGATATTTTTACACATATTATAATTTTTAATTTTTTTTTTAAAAGGAATATTCTTGTCATTTTATGAATGAGGTAGTTTTTACCAAAAGTGTGAATGGAATCGTTGGTTTAACAAACACAACATGAATAGAATTCCCTACCATTATGACTGCTCAATGTTTTGAATATTCCTTTACATTTTTCCAGGGTTATTTTGAAATAATTTTTCCCTAATATTCAGTAAATAATTTTTTTAAATATTTGATTTCTAAATTAAAATGATATTTTCCTCAAGAAATGTCCAAATGATCTTTTAAATTTATTTTCAACTATGAACACACCCACTTATTTTAATGGAAATATGATCTAATGATACCATATTTATTCTTTCTTCGGATAGTTTATGATGATGAAATATTTATGTTAGGTATTATTGATTAAATATGGATAGTTTTTGACTTATAAGGAATTTTGAGAATGAATTGTATTAATCATTATAAATATAAGGAATTCATTACACATATAAGTGATGGGTGGGGATCAATTATATATTGTCCCTTGATTCATGATGTATAGGATGAGGACATAAGATCATGTCATAATAGTTGGGTATTTTTTGTATTCTAGACCATATAATGATAATGTCTGGGTTGATAGGACTTAATTGAATAATAATGTCTTGATTGAGAGGCCTTAATAGAATGATAATGTCTTGGATGAGAGGTCTTAATGGTAAGATTCATGATTTCTTAGTTGAGAATCCTTGATCATGAATTCATAGAATTATGCATTTCCTTTGTTAAGAATTTAGTTTCCATTATCTATGTGTTTTATATGTTGATATTATCCATGGATTCTCATTGAAATCAAGTTTTTGATTTAATGGAATGTGTTTTGATTATCCACTATGTCAAGTTAATTATTCATTATTTACTCATGATATATTTTTATATATGTAAACCTTACTAAGCATCATATCTCAACCATTTCTAATGTTTCCTTTCCCTATGATGCCCATAAGTGTATTAGGATTGATATTATAGTATATGATAGAGGTAATGATGATATTATCAATGAAAATATTATGTAGTATTTTATGTTTTCAAATTTAATATGAAATTCAAGCATGTATCTAGTTTACCAATACTATTAAACTATTCGTTCCTTTGGGATGAAACTAATTGTACCAATATAATAAAGTAAACATTGGCTATTGGTTACTGGAGTTAGGGTTTTCTATATCCATAATATACATGACATTGTTATATATTTATATATTGATGACATTCTTATATTTGGAAATTATATGAATCAAATAAATAATTCTATGTATATTTTATCTAGAGAATCTGATAGGAAAGGCTTAGGTGAATATAATGTTATTTTGGGAATCAAAATTATTATAAATAAGAATTTAATTTTTCTTTCTCAATCTTATTTTGTTGAAAAAGTATTAAAATGTGTAAATATTTTTATTGTTCACTGGTTTCTACCCCATATGATTCTGGGAGTGGGATGCTTCCAAATCTGGTAGGGAAGTTTCTCAATTAGAATATGCAAGGGTGATCTGGTATCTCAGGTATTCCATGACATGTACAAGACCCAAAATTGCATATTTTGTTGGAAATTTGAGCATGTATACAAGTAATCTAGGTTATTCACAATGGGATGCAGTTAAAAGAATACTCAAGTATCTAAAGGGTGCTATGGATCACTATATATGTTATAGTATAAAACCAATGGTATTGAAAGGTTTTTTAAATGTGAGATGGATAAATAATCTATAGGATCACTATTATATAAGTGGTTGAGTTTTTATACTTGTAGGTAAAGATATATATTGGGTTTTAAAGAAACAAACTTGTATAATAGACTCCATAATGATTTTGTTTCTTTAGCATCTACTAGAAATGAAGAAAAAATATATTAGACCTCATTTATCGATCTACCATTGTGACCTATGTTGATATCTCTAGTTTCTATACATTATGATAGTTAATAAAAATTGGCTAGGGAATACAATAATACTTTTAATTTAAAATAAAGACACATTGGTCTCTGACATAGGTATGTGAGGCAGTTGATACAGGATGATATCATAATTGTAGACTTTATTAGATCGAGGAAAAATTTGATGATCCCACTAAAAAGGGACTTTAAAGGGAGTTGGCGTACAACATTTCCTTAGAATGAGTTTAAAATACTTGTAAAAAATTCACCAATGATGGGACCTCAACTTAACATGTGATAACTTCATATGTATAAGTGAAATATAGGAAATTCTATTATATGTGTGAAGGAAACACCAAAGGTATATTACAACCCAAGAAAATGGTATTTGGTTCCCATAAAGAAAATGAGGTTCAATTTAAAATTCTTAATGAACTAAAGATTTAAAATAAGTATTGAAACATGATAACACTTTTTGGTTCAACTATATGAATGAAACATAAGCATAATGGAATCTAAGAGTATATGAAGAACTAAGGAATTTGAATAGATTTGTGCATGATGAATCTGGTTGACAACAATAATTTAATGTTCAAGGAAATTCCCACCTATTTATACAAGTTCTTTCCAAGAGTATGATTCTTGATTTTCAAAAAGGTGTTTTAAATATTTTAAAAATGTGGGGGATTGTTGGATTTTATTGTTTTTTAATATTTAATGGTTTTGCTTTCTAAATTTTAAAGGGTTTTTTGTGGAACCCCATATTAGAATGTTATAGGCATGGGGTACTCCTTATTAATGAAATTATTTTTATTACTATTTAAAATTAATAAAGGGAAAAAGGTATAACCTTGTGCGTATGCACAAAGGCACAATGTGGTTCACTTTTCACTTTGGGGATTGCAGGTGTCTTAATTTTTCATGCAATCAATCAACTCCTTAAATTCATCTCTTTATAGAGATTCCTACAAATCCTTCAATAATCATAAAATTCACCTTTTTGGTGTGTAGTAAAAAAACCATTTTCAAAGCTCTAATGTTTTCAAAGTATTTTCAATAGATACTCTCCAAAAAGTACTTATGTCGAGTATCAAGTCACTATTGTATCCTAGAGAGGATTTTCTAGCAATCCATAGTACTACCAATTTAGTGGAGGCAAATCTACTCTTAAGGAGAGAAATAACATAACCTGCATTTGGAGACTCTTTATACTTTCATCCAAGTAAATTCATATACATTACCCACCAATATATCCCTAAAAATGACATTTTCTGTTCAATTACACTTTTTTAAAAAAAGTAGACCATTCTTGATAGTTATCCAAATATTCATAATAACCAAGTTTTTCTATAAAATTTAATTTTGATAATTAAAACCCTTAATAAAAAAATATTTATTATGTTGGTGGTTCTAAGATGATATTGAAAACAAAATATTGCTGTTGGAAAAGAGAAAAAAGAAACCTAAAAAACCCATTTATATTATTTTTTAAGAAATGAAATGTAATATATTTGATTAAATTAACATGATTATTAATCTAAAATATTATTTCAATCTAAATTTTTTTTCCTTAACATTCTTTTATAATTAAAATTTTACAAGATAATGGTATCGACCATAAAAAATTCTATAAGGGTCCAAACATGTCATGATTTTATTTGGGTCATTAGAATATTTAATTACTCCCCACGGTCTCTCAAAACCAACATGACTGTAGTGGGGAAGCTAGAAATTATTTGTTTACTCAGTTTGGTTGAGAGGTGAATTTGGATGGTTTATTTTTAAAAAATTAATTAAAATGAATTACATTAAATAAAATGAACTGACATGAAATAAAAATAAATTATAGAAGAAAGTGCCTAAATAATATAATTAAATTAATGATAGGATGACATGAAAATTTATAGATAAATTCATGTTTTGACATATTAGAATATTAACTCCTTCTTCAATTAAATGTTTAAACTAATTTACTTTTTCATGTTGGGCTAAATATTTTTAAAAATGATTTTACTCATAATATTGTGTAAAAATTGTATGATTGTTAATAAAAATATAAAAGTAAATAAATAAATATTAAAGGGTCAATATATAAATAAAAAACTCTCTGATAAATATATTTATATATACTGAAAAAATCAAATAAGTTTCCTTTATATTTTATTTCCAAAAATATCTAAATTGACTTTGAAAAAACCAATACTTATTGTTTTTGGTTTCAAACTACTACATATATATTAGATATTATCATCCTTAAATACAAAAAACTTTACCCAATTAGGTATAAATCCAATATAAACCCCATAACCATCCTGAATGACCAAATATGCTAGATTAACATGATGAATACCAAACCAAATTTAAAGACAAAATTATGCATGATTTTCAAAAAAATATATAAATTTAATTAAATGAGAATTAATAGAACATAAGAACCAGAGTTTAATGAAAAAACAAATATATTTTTTAAAAAAGTCTATAAAAACTCATGTCTAATTTTTTCAATTAAAAATAAATTGAAGATAAATAACTATAAAGATCGAACACATATTTTATTTTAAAAAATCAGAAAATAACACATAACAAATTTTTGGTACCTTTTTGTAATGTTTGGATACATTTTTTATTTAAAAATAATAATAAAACAATAAAAAAAATCTGTCATGTTCTTTGAATCATATGAAAATTGTAATACAGTGTAGGAAAAATGTTTTTTTATGAAAAAAATTAATAAATAATAATAAAAAAACACTTGTTATCATTGAAATTTTATAATAATTTAGAAATATTATCTTTTAAATAAATTTCACTCAAATAATATTAAACATAAGTTTTATCTTTTCTTTAAAATGAAAATTATATTAAATAATATAAAAAATGTTTTTTTGAATTAAAACACAATTTTTAGAAAATAACACAAAACACCTGTTTTGTCATTTTTAATGAAAAATTATAAGCATTGTTAAAAAATTTCATTAAAAAATACATAAATTATGTTTTTTCTTTAATCTCTGATGTGAAATTTGATAAAAATAATATTTAAATATACATTTTATTAGAAAATTTACAAAAAAAAACATGTTTTGTTATTAAATATAAAAAAGATTAGAAATTTTATATGACAGGTTAAAAAATTGAAAAAATAACCAAACCCATATGTCATTCCCTAGATTTTATATCAAAATTATAGTAAAAATTTTGAAATCATGTTTTATTTTAAGAAATCAATAAAAACATTAGTTTATCAGATTTTTTGAAATTAAAAAAAGGCTACAAAATCCATATTTTATATTAAGAAAGTGAATAAAGGATGTAATTAATTTTATATAAAAATTAAAATAAGTACCACACAAGCTTGAAAATTGATCAAATTCATTTCTCAACATTAAAAAAACACAAATAAAGGCCTAAATTCATTTTTTACAAAAAATATCATTGGGAAATGTCACATTACTTGATGTAAAAAAATGTTGAAGTGCTAAATTTAGCACCGAGAAAAGTCAAAATTTATCAAAAATAATTTTAGCACTAAGAAAATGTAGAAAATTTTAATCATATTTAAGTGTATGTACAAATGTAGGTATGTATGTGTGCATATATCTATGTATGTTTTTTTCTTGGAGGAGAACTATGTTGTGGTTTGTATTGCACCGTGCTATAGATGGTCTTGGTGAGACTTTGTTTGAAGTTTGAAAAGAATAAAATCCAAGGACACGCGGGGAAATATTTCATTGAGTGCAGAATCGATTTCTAATCTTTACACTCGAAATAAATGTTTTGAGGAGAGACCAATAAATTGTGGACTTATTTCTTGGTGGATAATGATTTTGGTTTGAATGAAAAATTTGGAAGTGGTGGTTCCTATTTTTGTAGCGTGGATTGACTTGGATGAATGAAACCAACCAAAAAAAATGTGTGGAACACTTGAAATGATCACAGAGATTAAATAAATGAGGATTGATCCCAATATTTGATCGGGAAAATCTATTTTTCGATTTAAATTCTCACAAATTACTTTGGCGGTTTTGGAAAAGGATGGAATGAATTTGAAAATTTGGTTCAAGAAAGGGAGAGAAGAGAGGGAAAAGTTCCGAGGATCTCACTAATGTATAAGTTTTTTAAATAAGGATCATGATGATGGTGCTTCATTGACATATCTATCTTTAAAAAGGAAGTTATCGAGGTGAAATCAGACGATTCCCTTGACCATGAGTCATTCTTATATGATTTTTCTAAGGAGAAATAAGATGTTACTTTAGAGAACTTATAGGGGAAATTGGATTGACTCTCTTAACATAGAGTTAATCAAATCAAGCATATTATAGATTTATGGTAGGAGTAGAAAAAGTGGACTTCTATAATGTAACAACCTAGATAATGTTGATAATCGATCATTTTCATGCTTTATCAATATTCATTAATTAGATTTTATAGGTTTACAATTACTATAAGAAAGTTAAGTAATTTTCCAATCAAAAATGAAATAGTTTTATTCTTACAAAATTTTCTTACATGTATTATATGATTTTATTGAGAATTATGATTTCCAAATTTTAGAATTTTAATTTGAAAAAATGAACTTATTTTTTATATCATAAAGTAAAAATTATTTTTGAGTGATTTTTTGGGAATTTTCTAAAAAAGTTGATTATTGGGTGAATAGTATAAAATGCTAATTTTTAAGAAAACAGTCTTTTATGTAAAATTATTTACATTATTTTATTTTATTTTTTTTTATTTTTAAAATTAAAATAGTTCATTTTTATTAAAAATAACCTAATAAATTCCATTGTAATCAACATTATACATGAATTTGGTATAAAAGTATTTTTATACTTGAAAAAGAATTTTTCTGGAAAACTATTTTTTATCGCGTGTTGTATTTTTATTTTAAATGTAATTTCTACCACTTATAAAAAATAAATTTGATAAAATGGAATACATATTTGGAATCTTCATGTCCTAATTTTTTAATGATCGCACTTTCATTTTTGGTCATTATGAATAATAACATTGGTAAAAAAGTCAGTTATTGTGGAATGTGTTAAAATGAGTTAAAAGTGATAAAACTAGAATTTTAGGGGATAAAATGACCTATAAACTTATCTAAATCCAATTAAATGAACATATTTAAACCCTATCTTATCTCATCTTCATAAATATTCTATTTT
The DNA here is from genome assembly GCA_963277665.1 of Viscum album. Lineage (NCBI taxonomy): Eukaryota > Viridiplantae > Streptophyta > Magnoliopsida > Santalales > Viscaceae > Viscum > Viscum album. The sequence continues at coordinate 618,623,808 of OY728127.1, read as the reverse complement.
GGAGCTATTTGGCTTGATTAAGACATTAATATCACTACTACAAAATATGGTTTTATCACTTCTAAAAAAGCCTATTTTAGTGATAAAAAAATCCTGATGATCAGGGTGATATTAAAAGGGGTCCCTTTTATCAATTCTAAAAAAACAATGATAAAAGAGGTCTTTTATCAGTGCTAAAAAGAACCGATAAAATTCAAAAAAAAGTTAAAAAAAATTATTTTTTTGTACATCAGAGATTCCCCTTTTAATAACAACGCTTGACCCCCTTTCAATAGTGCTTGGAAGATCTGCTCGCATATACCCTTGCCACCCCTTTAATAGTCTTTTCCACACACACCCCACCCTTTAATAGCGTTAGCCACCATACACCTGCCAGCGCACCCCTACCTCCGCTTGGATTCGAACCCAAGACCTCTCCCTTGCACGCCTGCACCTTGACCACTCACCCATCTTATTTTTTTCTCCATTTAATGATATATCTATTTATTTGTATATATATTTAGTTATATTTATTCGTATATTAATATAGATTTATATTAATATATATTTATTTGTATATTAATATATATACATACATATATATATATAAATATATATATATATAGTTATTTATATTTATATATTTTTTGATATATTAATATATTTTTATTTATATATATGTTTAGTTATATTTTTTATCTCTATATTTATTCATATATTAATATATATTTTAAATATTAGTTTTAAATACATTTATAAAATATGTTTTTCTATGTCTATTTATAAATAAAAAAATACATATATACAATATACATACACAATATATATATTATATATATGTGTATTTGTAAGTATAATCTTACATTTTTATATATATTTACATATATTATATATTAATATGTATATACATATGTTAGAATATATAGATAATATATATCAATTTGTTAATATATACACACTAATACACACACACACACACATTGTATAGGTATATAAATATTTATATATTTGTATTTTAAATAAAATAGATATTATTTTTCATTTAGCTAAGGCTTATATATCGAGAAATATATTTTATATGTAAATATGTTTAATTATTTATTTATAAAATTAAAATTTTATGTGTGAATATATAAAAAATATGTTTATATTGTTATATATTTGATTATAAATAAAAGTAAACAGTGAAAAATGATAAAATTTCAAAGCCATAACATCAATGTGAATGTAATCCCAAGAAATAAATTCATTCCCTACTGAAAAATGGCAAAAAGACCCCCTTAAATGAGGCTGAAATTACATAGAATGTTAAAAAATTGGGTTATCCCAATTAAAAACTCAATTTTGGTGGCTTTATAGGCCTTTTGGCCTCGAAAAATGCGATAGAGAGTTTCCCTTTGTCACTAGTGTGTAAAGATTGTTGTAGTCTTCGATTTGATATGTAGTAGAGCTAAAATAGACACTCGGATCAAAAGTTATGACCGTTTGAAGTTTGAGTTATGTTTTCAACTTATTTTAGATCTTTTATTATTTTTTTTATTTTTTGTGCCATAAATTTTTTAATAAATGATTATTTATCGATAAAAAATTGCAACTTATTAATTAATAATATATATTTTAAATATTTTATAATCCATTTTCCGTAAATATCTTATATATTAAGTGTAAATGTCTGTTTATACCTAAAACATATTTAATATATATATATATTATATTTATATAAATATAAATATATTTATACGTTAATATAATTTTTTTAATGATTTTTTTGAAATATACCCATTTTCAGTGATAATAAAAAAGCGTTGATAAAGATCCCCCTTTATCAGCGCTACAAAAAAAAACACTGATAAAGGGGTCCCTTTAACAACGTAAAAAATGCACTGATAAAGGTACCCCTTCATCAGTGATTTTTTAGTGCTGTTAAATGGTGATGTTGTGTAAATCTATTTCTATGGTAGTGTATATTTTAATCTTTTGAAATAATTCCATGTGTGTCCCTCCCCCACTTAAAATAGGACACCCAATCTTCTATTTTCAAAACACATCAAGAGCATTTTAGATTAGCTAATCCCTACCCAAATCCATTCCCAACATCTCTCCCCAAGCCCTAGAGGCCCTAATTTGATCTTAATAGCCACCTTAGGAGGCCAAGGGTGTAAACCAAAGGATGTTGTCTGAAGAAGAGGTAAAACACTTAACAAAGTGTTTTTAATTTATTTCTTCTTTTATTTATTTCAAAACACTCTTAACCATTCCAATATAATAACATCAATATCTTAAATATACTAAGATGTTATTATGTTGATGGCATTACCTTTATTCATATCATATTTCATCAAATGAGGAATGAAACCATCATTCGTGTGTACGATAGACTAACGCCTCACAAATCGATGTAAGTCATTTTCCATCACCTCCCCTCATAAATATTTATAATGATGAATTTATTATACATATATATATTATATTCATGAAATAATTATCATTTTGGAAAGATAATATATCATCAATTTTCTTACCATTCTATCCATTGAAAAATGATAACATTATTCATGCATACGTGTGGATTACCACCCATACAAAACGATGTGATTTGTTTTTCATCACTATCTCACATGGATGTTATATATAAGTGAATTTAAAGAGAGAATAAGATATTTATGATATAATAATAATTCTTCAAATATAAAATTATACTTAACTTTTTTCCCTCATGTTTATTAAAAAATGGAAAAGCTACTCATACGTACTACCAAACTACTATCTCGGTGTTGTAACATTATTCATTTTTCATAATTACTTTACATAGTTGGTTCTAAAAGTATAATTAATTTATAAAAATGAAATCTATGTTATGATTATTATTTTTGAGATGATAGAAACATAATCTATTTGACCACCACCAACAAACCAAAGTCATTTTGAAATTATGAACCAAACATCCTCAAAACACCCGACTTTGACATAACTGATTAAGTAATTAAATATTTCATTGAAATAAATGAAATAAATGGTTTAATGATAGGGAATTAAACTTGAAAAAAGTTAGTAAGAAAGTAAACAATTAATATAAGTTTAATATTCATGAAGATAAACAATTTACGTTACAAGTCATACTCAAGGTAACATACACTTTATATTAAAAAATCACTTTAAATGTTTTAAATATTTATTTTCTAAATCATTTTCCTCCATGTCCGTATTATTAAATAATTATTTTATGCATTTTTTTATTGACATAAATTACTTATAAATTATTTTTTATGTCTCTTTTGAATCTATTTCAATGGTTTTGAAAAGGAATATTTTTATGTATTTCATACGGAACATTTTAACTTTATTTATAAAAGGGAAAAAGGATTGTTCTATTTTAACATATACAACATCAAAAAATTTTTCTGTCTCCATATATATTATTTGATATTTGTATTCATATACAAGCTTTATGTTTTCTATAAATAAAACCCCTCACTCCCTTTGTTCAGGGTATGTTTGTTATGAAAATTAGGTTTTAAAGGAAATGAATATATTGATACACTTCAAGATATTTGGTTATTTATGATGGATAATTAGTGATGGATGTATGTTAGAAAAGCTCATTTGTGATGGGAGTCCATCACTAATGCACCTTTGTAAAAAATAGTGACACAAATGGTGTATTTTACTGTGGTCCATCACAAATAGAAATTAATTGTGATTGATAAAACACCCATCACAAATGATTTCTTCCTTTATTAAAAAAGATCAATTGTGAGGGTCCATCACAATTGATATTATTTGTGATGAACATTTCATCCATAACATATACCTATATTCTTTTAAATAAAATAAAAATAATAAAAATAATTAAAAACAATTAAAAAAATATTTAAATATAATTAAAAATATTTTAAAATAAAAAATAATAAAATTATTTAATAAAATAAAAAGTAATAAAAAATAATAAAAAATAAAAAAATAAAAAAATAAAAATAATTAAAAAAATTACAAATAATTAATTTTTTTTAAAATAAAAATAAAAAATAATTAAAAAACTAAAAAAATTTAAATCAATTAAAACAAACATAAAATTAATAAATCATTTCAAACATTATATGTTTTTCACCCCAAATTACAAAATAGTCATAAAACATCACAAATCATCTACTGGTGTCAAGTGGAGGAGGGTTACTTGAATGATCCGGGGGTACTCCATATCAACGCCACATAAAAGTCGTCACATATACTCTAAAATCTGGTCATCTCTCTGAATCCACTGCTCATACTTATCCTCCCCACTATATCTTTACATCTATTGTATCACCTCATCCTGAGCTCTCAACCTCTCCTGATACTGTGCTGTAGACGATGACATTGATGATGACCCTCCACGAGCTCCCTTCAAACTCACCGATGAAATCAAAGAAGTAATATAATAACTTGTAGGTGTAAATCAAGAATCAATACCAATCACTTGACCTTTATTATCACCATGCAAAGTCTCCTGTATCCAGGCTTTGATGACCCGATCCAAGCTGAGACTCAAGTTGCAACTATCCATGTTCGCCTCTATAGTCTATGGGCAGTGAAAAGTGTTGAAGGCATAAAAAACTCATAAAGAAATTTTCCAAAGTACCTATACGTACACACACAACCATCTTGATGAAAAAGTTCTGAGGGAAAGTGTAAAAGATACAACACACCTATAAAGTAAATCAAGAATACATAACCTTGAGGGTATACAAGAGTACGATAGTGAAAACTGAAAAGTAAAGGTAAAAAATAGACAGCCAACCAAAAATATGACCCAACCTGAAAAAATTTAAAAAGTGAACTACCGAGAGATCCCAACTCCTAAATCCCAAGCTATGACCACTGTATGCGATCCAAAACACCATGTATCCCTGAGATCCTTTACAGTCACAGTCAACCTGTCCATAATCTGCATAAGACATGACATGTGCGGAAAAATCCATTACAGGGGTGATTATATACATACCCAGTAACACTCCCTGAATGCTGAAGGGGAATCAATAATATATAAAATAGGAATATAAAGATAGTAGGTGAAAGATACATTCAAAGAGAACACCTCAAACTAAACTAAGAGTGAAAGTAATATCAACCAAGAACAAGTGGCTCAACATAGTGAGTAGATGAACTACACATTGAGTCTTTTCCAACTATAGTAGGAGTATAGACTCATCCAACCATGAGAAGATAAACATGAAAATCACTTGAAATACATAATGTGTCTTCGCCTCTCTTGAAAGAAGAGTATCCAAATCCAAAGGTGTGGATATAGAAGAATATATATATATATGTATGTATGTATGTATTTATGTATGTATTTATGTATGTATGTATGTATGTATGTATGTATGCTTAATCAAAATAATCTCAAATGAGATAGTAAGGGGATCTCCATTTTATAGCTCAACCCAAGAAGAAGATTCACCACTAGCTTTAAAAGTCCATCAATGATGCCCAACATCTCACGTGTCTGCCCAGAAGTAACCATCCAAGTCAAAACACACCTCATCAGTATAACGCATAGTAGAGGGGCCACAAACTCTATATAGAGAGCCCATGCCTTGGTACAACAGAAGGGTCCCACTCTGATTGTCATTGAAGAACACCACTGCCCAAATCTACTGGAGGGTACCACTCAGAAAGTATTCATAGAGGACCCATGCCCATGCCTATGGGGGGTCCCACTATAGTAGTCATTGAGGTCTCTACTTTTAAGATATAATGGAGGGTCAACTTGATAGTCATTGAGGAACTCAACTTCCCAGTACTATTAGAGGGTACCACTCGATAGCGATCAAGGAACTTCATTGTTCATCCCTCCTAGAGGGTAGCACTTGGGAAGCATCAAGGAACTCCACTATTGGAGGGCAGCACTCAGAAAGTGTCAAGGAACTCTACTACCCAACCTTATTAAGGGTACCGCTCAGAAATTCTCTGGTGATCCTGCTCAATCACTTTCATCATCGAGTGTCACCTAGCCAAGATTCATGCATAGAAAATTGCACATCATATCTTGAAAGTTACAATGAAGGGAACCATCATGTTCTAATTGGGAAAACACTTTGGATAGGCTAGTCACAGGCCAAAATTTGAGTTCAAGGAGATAGAAAAGCATAAAGATTCATAAAGGAGTACACAATATGTAAGAGACCCACACTACGTGTAGTCACACTCCACTATTGAGTCAAGTCCTTGAAATAACACTGATTTTTGGTCATGTAGTACTACATGACATATAAGGTTACTACACAACATGTCTCTACCAAAATACTGATGAACGCACGAGGCCCATTTTTGGTCCTAAGGGAAAAATGTAATTTTATTGATATTCCACTAAAAATGGACCCGGATTTCCAAACAGATCACATCATTGCAATCCTGATGGAATGATTCTAGGTATAGGCTATTTACTTTTCCAAATCAGACACCCATTGAAAAAGTCACATTTCACCATATAACGCATGAACGGTGCTTCATGAGCCTGATTCATGAACTCAAATTAAATACCCAATATGGGTCTCAAAACTTCTACCTCAATTTCAGGGTCTCAATTCCACTGATGGTTTGCTAATTCAACTCCATATGAAAAAGATATGCAAGATACTAGATTTAATAATAATAATAATAATATTATTGGGTGCTTTGTGGACTAGCAGAAAATCCTGAATTAAATACCTAACATTAGTCTTAAAATGACCATATTAAAGTTAGGGTCACACTACCACTGAAGGTTCATCAATCTGACACTATACAAACAAAACACACATGATATTGTGTTTTGTTAAAAATAATAACAATAATAATAATAATAATAATAATAATATAATATGTCAATCAAGGGAGGAGGTGCATGGAATCCACCAGTCTTCTAGTTGTGCGTGAAACCTCCCTTCTCCAATCCATTTATTTCCATATATAATTACTTTCAAATATTATTAATATCATTAAAAATAAAAATAATACAACTCCCATTAAATTAAACCCATTTAATTTTATTATCCAACCATAATTTATGCCACCATTATTATTTTTATTTAATATAATAATAATAATAACAAATCATCATTTAATTTTTCTCAACTCATCACCATTAATAATAATAATAATAATAATAATAATAATAATAATAATTAACGCTCACTATGTTGATCACATCTGACCAGCTCACTGAATTTCCAAGCCTGACCACCGTCACATTCATGCCAAGCAGCCTCCTCCATGAGACTTTGCACATGGCCTCTGCTTAGAACCAATTTCATTACACCAAATGCCATTACCATGTGTCAACTAGGAAAATAGGGATCACTAATATGATCCTGAACCACCTCTGATCACTCAACCACACTCGTGGTACCAATCCAATCCATTCACAAAACACTATCCCAACCCTTTATCAATCCATCCCCAAACTATCGATCCACATGTAATTTGTGAAACTATAGTGAATCTGGGGGTTTGATCACACTCGATCCTTCCATAACAATGTTGAATCATGACCCCATGGTCCACAAATGAACCACATGAAGAATGGTGGGGAAAAAGAACTAATAAAAATGGTGATAAACATAGTTTTTCAAGAAATATTGGCAAAATATTTCATAGTAGAGAAACCAGGATGAGAAACATGGCATATAAATGAAATAAATTGAAAGAATAATTTATTTCAATACATGGGATCATGATAAGGTTAATTTAATTATATATCAAAGAAACAAAATATATCATGTTCAATCTTTTAATCATAAGGTAAAATACCATAAATAACGAGCCCTACCTCGATTATGGATCGATTGTTGGTGAAGAACACATCCTGTTGCAATTGATTATGGATCAATCATTGGTGAAGAACACTACCGTTATTCACACACACATTCATATTGATGAAAAAGTTCATGGGGAAAGATTAAAAGATGCAACACAACTATAAAGTAAACCAAGCATGCATAACCTCTAATGTATACAAGAGTATGATATTGAAAAATGAAACATAAAAGGGAAAAATAGATTCCCAACAAGAAATATGTCCCAACCTGATAGAATTAGAAAATTAAACTACTGAGAGATCCAAACTCTTGAATCCCAAGAAATAACCATCGTATAGGGTCCAAAGCACCCATTATCCTCGAGATCCTCTGTAGTCATGTTTGACCTGTCCAATGTTTTCATAAGACATTACACGTGTAGGAAAATCCCATACAAGGGTGAGTATATAAAAACCATGTAAGAGGCCCCGAAAGCTAAAGGGGAACAGTAAGAGATACAGTATGAATAGAAATATAGTAGGTGCAAGATATAGTCAAAGAGAACAGCTCAACCTAAACCAAGAGTGAAAGTAATTTCATCCAAGCACAAGGGGATCGACATGGTGAGTAGATGAACTACACATTGAGTATTATCCACATATATCAGGAGAGTAGATTCATCTAACCATGAGAATCTAAATACAAAAATCAAATGGAATACCCTCCAGGTCTTAACATATCCTTTAATGAGTGTAACCAAATCCAAATGTGCATATATAGAAGAAAAATATATATGTGATCAATCAAAAGAAGACCAAATGAAAGAGTTAGGGGATCTCCATCGCACAACTTAGCTCAAGAAGAAGAGTCACCATCAATTCCAAAAGTCCATAAACAATTCCCAACATATCACACGTCTTCCTAGAACTAACCATCCAAGTCAAATCACATCTCATCCTTGTGTCACACAGTCAAGGGGCCACCAAATCTAGGTAGGGAGCCCATACCTTGGTACAATAAATGGGGGTTCGACTCTGATAGTTGTCGAAGAATTCCTCTTCCCAAATCTACTAGAGGGTACCATCAGAAATTATTTATAGAGGACCCGCACCTATACTGATGGGGGGTACCACTCTAGTAATCTCCGAGGACTCCACTAACCATCTCTACTAGAGGGTAAAATTGGTAATCATTGAGGAAATCCACTACCAAGCCCTTCTAGAGGGTACCACTCGACAGTTGTCAAAGAAATCCACTATCCATCCCTGATATAGGGTACCACTCGATAGTCATGGAGGAACTCCACTACCCAACCCCGCTGGAGGGTACCACTCGATAGTCATGGTGGAACTCCACTTCTCAACCATGCTAGAGGGTACCACTTGGAAAGCATTGAGAAACTCCACTATTGTCACAAAATAGGCTAGGATGCTATCCAACCCGACATCTGACCCAGTCTGAGACTTGGCTCAAAGGGAATTTATGATCCTCACGAGCTAAAAAATAGTGCTGGGCATCAAAGTAATTATAATGGGATCAATTTTTCCCAAATAAAACAAGATCAAATAAACAAACTAAATATGAAACAGAACTAAAAAAATTGAATATAAATAGTGTATAAAAGGATCTAGATACAAATAAAATAAAATAAAACTAGAAAATACAATAAAAAAAACAACTACCACCGACATGATCTTTATGTGACCTCATGGTCACAACCATCCACAAACCATTTTTCTACATGGAACAACCAATATAGAAACCCACACCCACAAAATAGATTGCTTCTATTTACACTTAGTGGAAAAAGTAGGGTGTGAGCTTAAACAACTTAGTAGGAAATCACTAAGAATCTATACATTTCCTTTCATGATACAGTCCAAAAACAGTAGTTTTAATTTTATTTAGAAAATAATCTTTTAACCATTTTAAACAAACAAACGAATTTTCAACAAATTCCCTTTTAAAATCAACACACACAACTTTCCTTTTCAAAAATTGTTTTACATTCCAAAACCCATTTCAAGATCAAAACCCAAATAAAAATCCATACAAAATAACCAAAAGTGGATGTGTAGAAATTAAATGAAACCCACATCCAAGAAAGATCTATCAATACAAAAATCCAACACTTAAGAGAGGCAAATAGATCATATAGATAAATAGTCATGAGAATTTACTAAACTTCTCAAGAGCGATCCTTGGACATACTCATATCAGACTATCCTTCCAGTGTATGGTGGAACTCTATAGTCAATAACCAATGTGCTACTGTTAACTATAAAATCCATTGGAATGTCCCCCCCAAGCCCCATAATGTCAAGGGTGGTACCAACCTATCTAATTGGGGTCGACAAACAACCATTACTAGAACCTCTAAAAGAAACCTAGGAATCTCATGATAAGAGTATATGGTGAAAGGAGAGACCCTCGCACGTGTGGCTCACCTTACTTACCACCACCTCACTTGCCAATCAAAATCACCGACACAATCCACATGATAACCCGTATTTTGGGAGATCCTCCATAGGGGTTACCATCTTACAACAAACCATGCACAAGTGCCAATCGGGCCATCACATCATTTACATCTCAATACCATTTCCCAAAACATGATACGTTTCAAACTAGGCATTTTTATTTCCCAAAACAACATTCATTCCCCAAAAATTATGAAGTGCTAACCAGGCCTTACATTATGTCCATTTCAAATTAATTTACAAAACATTTCTAAACAATTTTTTAATGAATTCTGAAACATCACTTTCTTATGTACGATTCAAAATGGGCCTCAACATTTAAAATAAAATTTCATTTCCAAAACCACTTAAATCCAAAATTAAAACACACAACAAACTTAAAGATACCAAACATGCTTTCATAAGATTTAGAAATTGACCACCTTTTCCAAGGTACTAAACGGGCCATTATTTTGAGAAAAAATTTAAAACCATACCAAAATCACTTTTAGATCCTAGAACAATTTGAAATCATGTAGGCTTAATGTGATTTGAGAATAAGAGTAGGAGGATAGGTCGAGTGTTTTGAAAACCAAGTCTTTAAGTTAAATAAAACCATCATCATTTTTCGGAAAATCCATACGTACACCCTGTTCACTTATGCATGTGTCTATATCCAATGACACACTGATGAAATCCCTAGCGATCATCCAAAAATATTTTTAAAGAACCAAAACTTGCACAAAAGGATCATATCACCACAAAATAAACCACCAACATGTAAATGAGGCCAAACATACACTTCAAAAACATAATTTCATAAAGAGGAACTAAGTGACATTTCATTAAACACCTTCATTGCGTAAACACATAGGCATATTTTAAGAAAACCATATAAAAACCAATTTTCACCAATTTGACATCATAAAAACACAAAAAAAATTTATACCTGTACATCAAAAGAGAGATTGTATTATTTTAAAAGTAACTAGAAAATCTGAATCATTCAATGGAATATTTTGGAAAGGAAAATAATGAAAAAACCCACCTCAAAGGCATGTGAATGCAATGAAACTTCAATGGAAGGATTAATACACCCCAAGGAACAATACTAACACCCTAAACCCAAAGAAACATAAGATAACATATCAACCTTAGCTCATAGGGTTCATCCAAACAATAACCCACCAAGTAAACACAAATAAATTAAGATAAGAGAAGAGGAGGAAGGTAAAAATGGCCAAAAACCCTAGAAAATCACCTTAGTTTTGAAGGAGTAGCATCCATGGAGGATGTGAAGCCAAGAATAGGGGGTTTTGGGACCCCTTCGTGCAAAAAAAAATGATAAAGAGGGAGGGGGCTTGATTTAGTGTAAAAATAGGGGAGGGTAGATTAGGAAATTAAAAATTTTAATAACCTATACAAGTCACATGGTTTGGCTGCACAATTTTCTAAACTATGCATAAACTGTGTGCCCCTCACTACCCAAATAAATAGAACCTCTCGCACGGTGATTGAACAGTTTCCAAAACCATGCACAATCCATGCACCTTACCCCTGGACTCCAAAAAAAGTCACACAGTTACCTGGGTGAGTGTTCATGGTTTCCCCTAACCATGTGCTAACCATGTGCCAAAAAATACCAGGCTTAAAGTCACCATTTTTTTTAAAAAAAACCCATTACAAAACTACAAAAACTTAAAAATTCAAACTGTATCTCTACCCAAACCACAACTAAGGATCCAAATCTAAGAAAAGAATTAATATAAAATGATTTCCAAGGTCAGGGTGTGATAATTATCCCCATGAAAACACTTTATTCACCCATAAAGTCACCCAAATGAAAAGTAAACAAAACTAAATCCCAAAATCGGAATAAGAAAAAAAAAACATGAACCTTGAGGTGAAATTTCACTTCACAACTCACACCCAGCCACTTCTAGAGGAAATAATATAATGATGAACAACGGAAGAACATGAGAGGGTTATCCCCACCATAATAACTTGAATATCACCTTGGCACAATCTTAGACCGGCCCAACCCGAGAATGAGGGAAATCACAAACCAAACTACAAACCTTACCTACCAAGGGGAAAACCCATGGAATATATCAATAGAAACATAGAACAAGGATATGATTCATTATTTTATACAAGCACAAACATTTCCAAAACAACCACAACCAATAACTAAAACAAAATCACCACAAAATAACTAAACACCCTCATCAAGGAACATAAATAAAAAATCTATACTTAAAAAGGAACAACTATACATATTATAAGAGAGAGAAACCAAAATGATTTTTACACTAAAAAAATTACAAAAATAAGATAAAATACAATAGGGAACTTAAATTTTCTCCCCTCCACACTGGAGACAAAAGCTAGGCCCAGGTTTCCCACACCCCTAGAGATTCCTAACTGCATGAAAATATTCACTCTAAGGCCTTCAGATTGACCCCTAATGTCTTGAAGCATCTTATTCACCATAGTGAGGAGCCAATATCCTCTAATCCATAATTATTCTTCAGACAATGCTTCCTACAAAAATTATCCAAATGATAAAAAGGACCACAATGATGGTAATTATTTAGATGATTGCAACAAGACAACTTCACATGCCAAAACTAACTGCACTAAAAACATACAAGAGTATGGTTCGATGAATGAGAAGATAAAACCAATAAGAGAGAATCCTCAAGAATGGGTTCCTTTGGCATATTCCCCTCATCAGATGGGGAACCATCATGAGAGCCAACCACCAATAACTACACCTCAATAACCAACTCAACCAAAAATTCCTCATCCACAAAATTCTCAAAAATACTTCATTGGATGAGATTAAATTTTTAGAGATCTCTAGACAAATTATCCAAATGAAAATAGGATCTTTTAACTAATCCTATAATTCCCTATCCAGAGAGAAAGAAACCAACTCTTTGAAGTGGTAAACATAAGCCTTCACTGACCACTGGACCTGTCTGACATCTCACAACTCTTCTAACTTCCTTGTCTTCACCTCATTAGGCATGGACCTTTGAAGGTATGTGGAATTGAAGACATCGCAATACATCCCATATTGAAATTATTTCAGGACCATCACCATTCACTGATCCAAAGATGGACACTAAAAAAACCCAAAACAACACAAACTCTAAAAGATTCAGGAGTTCCCAATGATCTGAATACACTCTCAACTTTCTCAAACCCTTGCACAGCCTTTAACAGACCTCAATCACCATGTAATATAGGTTACGATCAAGAAGAACTGTAAATAGGATGAGACTCATTGGAAACTTTGGGGACCTTTATGGTGGCATATTCTGAAAAATAGAAGAAACATAAAACCAAAAATCAACATGCATCCAAAACCTAATTAGAGGAAATGTCTCAAGCCAAAAAATAGGATCACATGCCAAAATCATACAAGAACAACCCAAAATTCTCTTTTTAAAAATCACCATTTTATTATAATTTCAAATCCACCTTCTTCCAAGTCTACTTTTAAAAAATTAAATCCATTTCCACATGAAAGAACCCACCTCTCAAGAAAAACCGATCTCTAAGATTATTTTCCATTCAAAAACCATTTTAGAAAACCAATTCCAAACCATTAATTTCAAACACTCACCCATGCCATCCTATTAAACATTACATATGTTTCCATCCACTCCCACTTACATAATCCATGTAAAATTAGAAACATGAACTATCTATACACACCCACACATATGTGGACATTAATAAGGAGGACCAAGGGTATCACATGCCAGCCCATCATTAAATTCAATCAATTATTAAATTCTCAATTCAAATCACTTTCTATTTTAAACCCCATTTTTCAAATCCAAAACTGTTTGAAAAAAGTCATCTCTATTTCAAAAACCATTTACATTTTAAAATCCCACTCACACAAACTGAAATAGAAACAAAAAAAAAACTCACGTAAAATTATTAGAATGGGGGAACTAGTGCCCATACCTAACTCGAAAACATGGAGAGTGGGCCATGCCCCCAAGTAGGAATAAAAAACTGAGAAGATATTGAACCATATAGTTAGAATACACATGGGTCACTACTCTATGTGATCTTGAGATATGACACTCGTTCACCTCCATTATCATTCCTCATAAACACATCCAACAACCAAAGTAAAATACTCAAATCTCAGACTACACTAGAAACTCATGGTTCAAAATGAGAAAGGGTTTATGAAGTCCTTCTCATACCAACCTATTGAGTCCCGAAAATCCTAATATCCAACTACCAGGAAACCTAGATAATAAGGGTATACTTCGATAACATTTTGTCACGAACCAGGCTAGGATTCCATTAAACCTGACATCCAATCTGTTTTGAGACATGGACCAAACGGTGTTCCTGATCCCCAAAGGCTGGAAACTAGTTTCGAAAATCAAAGTAATTATATTGGGAAAAAATTTTCCCAAATAAACTAGAATCAAATAAACAATAAAAACATGAAAACTAAGTAACAAAAACTGAATATAAATAATTTAAAAACTGATCCAGATAAAAATATAACTAAAAAAAATGGAAACTACAACAAAACCAAAACAACTACCACTAACATGATCTCCATGTGACCTCATGGATACCACAATCCACAAACCAATCAGCCGCAAGGAACAAATGAAGAAAACCCACACCTAGCAAACTGCTCAGTTCTATAAACATTGAGTGGAACCAGTAGAGTGTGAGGTTAAATAGCTCATCAGACAATCAATAAAGAATCCATACATTTCCTATCCAAAGATAGTCTACAAACACTTGTTTTAATTTCATTTAGAAAATAATATTTTAACCATTTTAAATAAACAAACACATCATTCCACAAATTCCCCTTTTAAAAAAACATACACAACTTTCCTTTTCATTCTTTTACATTATAAAACCCATTTCAAGACCGAAACACAAATAAAAATCCAGACCAAATAACCAAAAGAGGACATGCATAATGTAAATGAAAAAAAGTAGGAAATATCTAGAAAGACTAAAATCCAATAAGAAGTAGAGGAGAAAAAAACATATAGATAGATAGTCATAATAATTTCCTAAAAATCCCTAGAGAGATCCCTATAAGTACTCAGATCATACTCACCTTCTGATATATGGTAAAACTCCATATTCAGTAACCATCTAGTCATTCTGAAGTATCCAATCTCATGAAATGTCCCACCTAGCCCTATAAATTCAAGGGGGTATTAATCCGTCTAATCAGGGTCGACAAGAAACCATCACTCAACCCTTTAAAAGATGACCAGGAATCTCATGATAAGAGTACATGGTGGAAAGAGAGGCCCTCACATGCATGGATCACCTTACCTACATCCACCACACTTGCCTACCCCAATCACTGACACCATCCATGTGATAGCCCATATCATGGGAGATCCTCTACAGGGGTTCCCATATTATAATAAACTATGGAAAAGTTTTAATCAAGCCATAACAGCATTTATGTCTCAAAACCATTTCAAAAAACATGATAATTTTCTAACTGGACATTTACATTTACCAAAATCACATTCATTTCACAAACATTACAAAGTTACAACTGGGCCTTACATCATGTACATTTCAAATTCATTTTCAAAACATTTCCAAACTGTTTTTGAAAGAATAATGAAACATCACTTTCACATGTACGATGCCAAAAAAGACTTTATATTTAAAATCCAATTTCATTTCAAACAACACTTCCAGCCAAAATGAAAATACACAACATAAATAAAGATGAAAAATGAGTTTTTACAATATTTTGAAGCTGACCATATATTATAACGTACCAAAGATACCGTAATTTTGATCACAAAATTTAAAACCATAACTAAATCACTTTAAGATCATGGACCATTTAAAAATCATGCATGATTAAATATAATTGAGAAAAATAGGAGGAGGAGAGGTCAACTATTTTGAAAAGTAATTCTTTAAGTTAAATAAGGCCATCATCATTTTTTGACACATCCATAAATGCACCCCATGCACTTATGAATCTTTATACATCCAATAGAGAACTCATGAAATCCCTAGAGAGCATCAAAAAACCTTTTTGAAGAACCAAAAATTGCACACAAGTCTCATATCACTACACACAAAGCCACCAACCTATAACCAATGCCAAACATATTCTTAAAAAACTTAATTTAATAAATAGGAACTAAGTGACATTTCATCAAACACCTTAAATGTTTTAAAAAATAGGAATATTTTAATAAAACCCTATAAAAACCAATTCTCACCAATTTACCATCATAAAAACACCAAAAAATATATACCAATACATCACAAGTGATATTTTATCATTTTAGAAGCAACTAGAAAAGCTCAAGAATTCAATGGAATGTGATGGAAAGAAAAATAATAGAAACACTTACCTCAACTATGTGCAAATGAAAAAAAAATAAAGGGAAGAATAATCCCCAAGGAACAACCCGCACACCCTAAACCAAAATAAACATAATCCAACATATCAACCCTAGCTCCAAGGGTTTGACCAAACAAGAACCCACTAAGGGAATAGTACGAAATCAATATAAGTGAAGAGGAGGAAGAGAAAAATAACCAAAACACTATAAAATCACCTTAGATTTGAAGAAGGGGCATCCATAGAGGAGGAGGATCCAAGATACAATGGGACCCATTCATGTGCTAAAAATGAGAAAGAGGGAGGGGTTAGATTTGGGGTAAAAATAGGGGAGGGTATATTAGGAAATTCTAAATTTTTAATGACTGATACAACTTGCACAGTTTGGCCGCATGGTTTTCTAGACCATGCACAAACCATGTACCCCTAACTATCCAAATGGATAGAACCTCTTGCATTGTTTCCACATGATTTCCCAAACCTTGCACAACCTCTACTCCTTACCCCTATACTTTAAAATAAGTTTCATGGTTTCCTGAATGAGGGAACACATTTTCTCCTAACTACGAACGAACATGAGTTACAAACTTCCAAGCCAAAAATCACTATTTCTCAACAAAAACTTATTCAAAAATATCTGAAAATAAAAAAAAATCAAAGCAAGGCTCAACCCAAACTTCAACCAAGGATCCAAAGTGATGAAAATAATTAAAATAAAAGTATTTCCATGGTTATGGTGTGAGAAATACCCAACCTTACTGTAGGGTACCACTTAGAAAGTCTCTAGTGATCTCGAGCGATCACTTTCACCATAGAGCATCACCTAGCCAAGAATAATGCACAAAAAATTCCACATCACATCTCTAAAGCCACAATAGAGCTAACCATCATGTTCTATGTGGAAAATTACTTAGGATAAGCTACTCACTGGCCAAAATCCAAGTTCAAATGAAGGAGATATGGATGATTGAAGATTAGTAAAGCAGTACACAACATGTAATAGACCCACATAGCATGTTTTCATACTCTATTATCAGGATTTTTCCTTTTCAATATATATATTGCTAGCCATATAGTACTACATTGTGTGTAAGGGTATTACATGATATATCTCAACCAAAAGTCCAACAAACTCATAAGGATCATCGTTGGTCTTAAAAGAAAAAAATGTAATTTCATTGATATGCCTATGAAAATGGACATGAATGGCTAAACAAATCACACCATTGTGATCCTCATGAAAAAATTCTTGGTATAGGCTATTAACTTTCCCAAATCAGTCCTCGAAAAAAATTACATTTCACTATATAATGCATGAATGGAGCTTCGTAGACTAGAGAAACAAACCCAAATTGAATACTTGATATGGGTCTCATAACGTCCAACTCAGTTCCAAGGTCTCAATGCCACTGATGGTTCATCAATCTGATACAATTTTAAGAAGATATATCAGATACTAGATTCCACAACAATAACAACAACAAACACAACAAAAACAACACCAATAACAATAACAACAACAAAAACAACAAAAACAACAACAACAACAACAACAATAATATTATTGGGTGCTCTATGGACCTACACCATGAGTCTGAATTAAATATCCAACATTGGTCTTAAAATGACCATCTCAAAGTCAGGGTCATGCTGCCGCTGAAAGTTCATCAATCCAACACCGTACAATCAAAATACACCCAATATTGTGTTTTGTTAATAATGAAAATATGAATATTAATAATAATATTATTATTATGTTATCTCAATCAAGGAAGTAAGTGCATGGACTCCTCCCCTATGTCAGCTATGCGTGCATTTCTCCGCACAGAGAGAAATACTTCCCTCTATTTTTTTAAATTTCATTTTATTATAATAAAATTTTATTGAAATGATTAAAATGACAGAGATGCCTCACACTTGGAGGATTTCATACATGTGGACCCCTTGATACCCCTCTCTATAATTCATTTATATCCACATGTCATTAATTTTTTATCTTATTAATATTATGAAAAATATCAATAATACAACTCCCACTAAATTAAATACATTTAATTTTATTATCCAAACATAATTTATATGCCACTATTATTATAATTATTATTTAATATGATAATAATAGAAAATCCCTATTTATTTTTTCTCAACTCATAACCATTAATAATAATAATAATTATTATTATTATTAACACCCACCATGTTGACCATGTCCGACCACCTCATCAGAGATCCGAGCCCACCCACCATCACGTTCACACTGAGCAGCCTCTACCATGAGACTCTACACTTAGACTCCACTCAGAACTGATTCTGTCACACCACACATCATCATCAAATGTCAACTATGAAAATAGGGATCATTGATCTAATACTGAACAACTTCTGATCACTAACACACACATACAGTATCGATCAAATCCATTCACAAAACTCCATCCCACTCATTTTTCAATTCATACCCAAACCATTGATCCATGTGTCATTTGTGCTACCACAATGAATCAGCGGGTTCAATCATACTCAAACCTACCTTGGAAATGTTTAATCATGACCCTATGGTCCAACAATGAATAAATAGAATAATAGTGGGAGGAAAAGCACCAATAAAAAAGGTGACAAGAATCGTTGGTCAAACATTCTTGACTAATGATTTCATTGCTAGGAAACTGGGGAGAGAAACACAACATAGACAAGAAATAAATTGAAAGAATAATTTATTCTAATAGATGAGTTCATGTGAATATTTATTTAAATGCAGATAAATGAAATAAATTTTATCATGCTTAATATTTTGATCATAAGGGCGGAAAGAAAAATTGAAAAGTCCTACCTCAATTATCGATCAATTGTTGGTGAAGAACGTATTCGCTAGCAATTAACCAATGTGCCCACTGCCTATCGATTCACCCTGATTTGATCACCAACTGTCGTCTGATCTCAATCCGCCAATGAAGGACGTTCTCCTACTCTTCTTAGATCCAACAAGGGTTATGTAGAAAAACAATGGAAAATCATTATAAGAGGGTTTTTATAGAGGGTTTAATTTGGTCATTAAATAAAAAAACAAATAATTTATTTGTTTATTTTAATTAAACATACCCACCAACGACTGATTCATCCAAAAATCCCACACCAAAAAACTTTAGGTTGTACCTAGGGTAAACACTGCATTGTGAACTCAAATGTGGTATCATATTTTCCATCTGAGTCTCCATATGTGAGTTATTTGGGTTAAGGTTATTAAAATAATTAATTAAGTTAATTAATTTATCTAATGCACCCACCAATGGATGCCCCATATAAACATCTATCATCGATCAACTTTATGTCGCACCAAGGTTAAAATCCATGTTAAGGATTCAACCATGGTCTTAGATTTACAAGCCGAGACTTTATTCAGGAGATATTTTACTTTTTCAAGAAAACTGTACATGCATAATAAAAACATATTTAATATTTTTATAAAATTAATTTTTGGATCACTGGGTATCTGAATCGCATGATGTCTTAGTGACTGACTCTAAAAACATTCCTAAAAATATTTTAAAGTCTTACATAGCAAAACTAGAGTCTCTACACAGTCCCCCTCATTGAAACCAGAATCACCAGTGGCATCACATTCACTCTCAGATTAAATCTCCCATAAATGAGAAGTCAAATCCTCATACCTTCCATTAAAATCAAATTACAAATTAGAATAACAATAAAATTAATATTTGTGTATTTTTTTAAAAACTTACTAACAACAATATGTCATGGTTGGTCGCCTATAATTTCTCCTGTACAGGGATCATTATACACCTTCTTATAAACTTCAAACTTCATAATAAATGGTTAAGTAGCAGCCTATATAATATAACAAATATTTTATAGTTAAAGTTTATATACATTAATAAATAACATCACTTACCATATGTTATTGATATATGCCAAATGTACAACTTCTGGTCCAATGTGTGACATCTTACCTCCCCCGAATCTGGCATCTAGATGATGACCATCTCTTGAAATCCTCTCCTAGCTAGTAGGAGAAAAATCCATATCATACCAGAGTTGAGATACATTCAGGTCGATGGGAGATGAAATACTGGCAAAAAAAAGTAGTAAAATCTTTATCCATAGCTCGCTTTCTGAGGTTGTGTAAAAACTGATGAAAGTGCTCTTGTATAAAAATCTCTCATGCCTATAGTGTATGATATTTCAAGCTATTAGAAATCATAAAAAATAAATTCTGGAAGACAATTAAAAACAATATATTAGTAGTTAAATAAATTTTAAATATTATAAATTATTTAACAATATACAATTCTATGGTTGAACATTCGGTGACACATAGCAATAGGAACCAAGTCCCATGACACCCATGGCTGAGAAAAATAATTTCTTAGAATCTCACTAGCTTGACCAATAGAAAAATGTGAAAAACTGTGAAAATAAAAACAAACAACCAGAATATTATTACCAAAATTAATACAAAAAATTAATATAAAATAAATATATTAAACAATTAAACATACCTCCATAAATGAGGATCAAAATTAACAGATGTACAAATCTCTAGAACATGGTTCAGAATCATAAATCGAGCAAGACCACACCCCCTAATAGGTGAAACATCCTATGGATCAAGTGAATTAGGCTCATTAGAAGGAAGTGCGACATTAGTGAGAGAACAAAATAGATCATTGGGAGCATCTCCAACCATATAAAACAAATTATCTTACCTATAAGAAAATATTAATAAAAATATAAAATATAAAAAATAATAAAAACTAGAATATAATTATCTTACTTGTAAGAAATTGTTAATACAAATATCAAATACAAGAAACTAATAATTATCCTAATATAATAATTTCCTATATATAAATATCAAAACATAATTATTTAACCTATAAATATTTATTAATATAGATATCAAATATAAAAAACTAATAAATATCATGAAGAATATAATATTCTTACCCGTCAAAAAATGTTAATATGAATATCAAATAAAAAAACTAATTATTTCTTGCATCAGTGAAGGAACAGAATAGATCATCAAGTCCAGCATTATGAAACAAACAATATTAACTATAAATAATTGTTAATACAAATATAAAATATAAAAAACTAATAAATACCTGAATATAATACATCGATAATCATATTCTACATCATTTTCATCGAGAATAGTGTCTTCATCCTTATCTCCATCATCATAAACTTCAATAAAACATTAAATTTCATCATCTCTTATTATATCATCAACATTATCTATATCTATGAACCTTAACTAGGGGTTTTATTGTTGATATTTGTATCTCTTCGGGTAAGAGTTATATTTTGGGATGTGTCTTGAAAAATTTCAATATGTTGTACTTCCCCAGTACTATTTTCATTTTAAATAAACTAATTGCCACATGATTTTATTTTTATCACACTACAACAGTCATTAAAATATCTCAAAGAATCATAGTAATTTTTATAATAAAATTTATTTTCTTGATGTTCCAATATAAATGGTTCATTTGATGCGAGAAGACTATCATATTTAATGTCTTAGACTCCATGTCATAGATGAACTCGCAACCCTGGATCAGTATCAAACTAATGAAATTTAAACATTGTTACATAATTTGGTCCTAGATAACATAACTCAATTATTTTTCCTATATACGATAAAGTTAAACTTCACTTTCTTTATGATGATATCCTTTCAAACAAACACCACTATTTATTGATTTCTTTTAGTCACCATATATGAATTTGTAGAATAAAAATACATTAACCACATACCCATTATAAGATTTTACCAATTTCTATGGAAGGTATTTGAGAACACATAATCAACTATAAATTTTATTTTTATGTTTCCTTTCCTATAAATAATAAAAGTTATTAATAATAGATATCATTAAAAAATTGATTTATTATTTCATCAAAAGAAACGTAACTTACCGGTCTTTAAAACCAATATGAAAAATTTTGATGACATAGTTCTTCAAGAGAAGAAGATGTAATTTGTATAATTTTTTTTGATATGGTCATCATATATCCTACAAAAAAATTATTGTAAATAAAGGTAAATTTTAAAAAAATTTAACAAAATAATAAAAAATTATTACTGAACACACAAATCATATCATTTCTGCAAAATTCAGCAGAACATATGTATGAGCATTATTGTGTTCTTCATCGAAAATTCATCATTCATTATAACCACCCAAACCAATCTCAGGCTGATTTAAAACTGACAATTGATGATCTGTGTCATCATCAACATTTTTCTCATTGCGACCCATCCTGTTATTTTTTTGAAGGATGTTATGAATGAAAATAATGAGAGCATAAATTTAAAATTCCCTCCAGCAAGTACATTTATGTAATTGACCCTTCAACTAATGGTTTGTTATCTACTTTCTTATTTATCCTTTTCATACATCTCTTAAATGGGTATATCCATCATAATTTTAACAGTCCTACATATTTAGCTTTATACAAAAAATGAAATATTAAATATTCCATTGAGTCAAAGAAGGCTGTCTGGAATATTTTTCCCAATTTATATAAAATTTAAAAAATATCCTTTTTCAGCATACTCAATGCATCATAATCCAATGTTTCCACACAAATATCTCATAATAAATATGATATTTCGATCAAAATATCCCAAATTGAAGAATTGAATATCCCTCTAAGACCAACATAAAATAATCTTTCCATTATGACATGATAGTCATGACTTTTTAAACTAGTAATATGAACATTTATGATGTAGCAAGAAAAATTACAATCATAACCATTTGGTAACCTCAAATCTAGAATATTTTGACAAAATAATAAATAAATTTCCTTATAATGTGTGTAAGATTCTTTTGGATTTATTAAAACATGTGATATTTTATCTTCAAATAATTCAAGTTCAAGATGTCTATAAATCTGGAAAAGATCTAATCGTGCCTTCACATTATCTTTAGTTTTTCGGGGTGTGTCCAACATTGTTAAAATATTATTATCAAAAAAATTCTTCTCCATATTAATTACATCTAAAATGAGATGAACTAAAAAATTTGACCAATATGGAAGGTCCAAAAAATACTCTGCTTTATCCAATTATGATCTCTTCTAAAACCATTTATTCTTTGTTGATTTATGGTTAGTCCAAAAGTAACATGAGGTAATACAAAGATGATAGATTTTAGATGAATACCTGAGAGCACTATTGGAGGTTTGTCTCTTTTAATTTTAACTATTGTAAAATTATTTCCATTCCTTTGAAAAGGGTGATTTTTAGGAATAAATCAATGATGATAGTTAAAATAACTATTCTTTCTCACGCTACTAAGGATAAAAACTTTTTTCTCAGTCATAAAGTATGAAAAAGATTTTAGACCATGTTTTCTCCATCCAGATAAAATAATATACATCAGAAAGTCACTAATCACACATATTAATTCAACCTTTTATATAAAATTCAGATCTAAAACTATGTCAAATATAGTCACACAATTGTTCCATAATGAAATTCACTCATCAACTAGTGGCTTCAAGTAAAAATTAATATTCTTCTTTGGATGTACTGGAATTAATAACACCAAATATATATAAGGTTTATTAATTATAATCCGATAAGGTAAGTTTTATGGAGTAATGAAAATAGGATAATAAGAATATTGACTATTGTAAGCGTCAAATAGAAAATAACCTACTAGGACCAAGTTTTCTAAAGGAGGTTTTTGGATACAGAAAGAAGTTTGTGTTGATTGTTTTGTATTGTGTTTTCTTTTGTTGTCAAGAAAAGGAAACAACAATACTTTGTAAGTTTTGGTGTTTGAATTAAAATAATTAAAGGTTGTAAAGTGATCATAAAATAATGAAAGGTTATAAATTAATTATAAAATCTGACACATTTTGATAAGAATGTTCCTTTTTTTTCAGTTTTCTGTTCTAAAGATGTTTTGTGAAAGATGTTTTTTTTTCAGAATCACCTTGTGTCTTAAAAGAAAGTTTTAATTGGTATGAGAAATTGTATTAGAATATGAAAGTCTAAATACTAAATATTATGATGATTTTTTGATCTTGGAGTTATCATAAATTATAAGTAATCTGAAATAATTTTTATTATAAGCCAAAGTTTGTGGAAGAAATAATTTGTTGAAGTCAAATACTTTCAATCTCAGATTGTCAGTGTAAGATCACTAGACCCAAAATTTTTTGAAGGATATGAAGTTTTGTTTGAATTATGAGAAAATAAAGATTTTGTTTTTTATTTATACCAATAAGTCAAAAGATAAAAATATTCTAATAAAGATGATGGTGAATATTTAAAGTTTGTTTGTACTGTAATCCGAAAAGGAAATAAGTTGTTGCTGGTACTGGTTTATCAAACACAACATGTCACCGATTCATTAGAGGCAGAGAAGTTTGATGTAGATGTGTATATGGAGATTTTTGGGACTTATGAATAAAATAATTGGGATTTGTTTGGACCAATCAATCGTATCAAGATAAAAAATTAAGCCAACCATTTTCATCAGGTATAATTGTATTATAATTGGATCAAGAGTGAATGAATATATTTGTGTTTTGACTCAATTAGGTCAAGAGAAAAAGAAAAAAAGTGTCGATTGTTTTTATCAAATGGGTTAGAGTCATGTGACTAGAGTTGACACTGATCCACTAGAGTAAGACAAAGACTGATCCATCAATTGCACGATGACACTAATACTTCATCGGATGCAAGATCATCCATATAAGGAAGTTTTTGAACAATTGTGGAAAATATGAAATGTTTTGAAGAATTTTCAAAAGAGTTATTAAGGGGGGGTGGGGTCTTGAAGTTTATTTGAATAGTTTTGTAGATGTTTTTGTCAAATTGTTTTTTGAAGCTGTTATTGAAGAGTTTATAAAGAGTTATGATATATTTAGACGTTGCGACATTATTTATGGAAAAAAAAATCAACAAAAGTTTAACGAAGCTGTAAGAATGTTTATGGTAGAATGATTTCAATGCTTTATTTTTTTAAGTTTGTATGAAGCTTCTGAATGTTTTATTTCTTATAGTTATAATGGATCAACATAACAAGAAGTCTATTTCCTTACATGTGTTTTCATCATAATGAGAAGTCTTTAATTCTGATATGTTTGCATCATAATAAAGAAATAAAAATGAAAATTGTTATCAGACTAAATAATTGTTACAAACATTGAAGAAGGATGAATTTGTGAAAATATTTGAGAAGGTTCGAGAAGAATTGATAAGTGAAAAGAAGCGATTAAAGAGTAAAAGATGAAGTGCAAATTTAAATTAAATTAAAACTTTTGGAAAATTCACTAAGCAGGAAAACAAAAGTAGGTTCCCACCCATTCCACTTTTGGAACCCCAATAAAATGAAGAGAGTATATTATAAAATCTGATGGATTAGAACAATGTTCACTTATGGATAAAGAGAGAGAAGTTATGAAGTTTTAGTGAAAATAAGTTTCCAGATAAAGTTTACCTGGAGAATTTTTCTACATAGAAGAAAGTAATTGGTTATAGTTTCATAGAAAAAACTGGGTCATCAGATAGAGCCATCGAACTGATAGTTTTCGGAACTAAGAAGGTTGATGTTAAGAATTGTTTCATTAGTATTTTGACAGAGTTATATTTCCAAACCGAGCAATCAAACTAAAGAATTAGACTGATCCATTAGGATCAGTGTGTTTATGAATAAGTTATTATATGCTACTGGTTTGGAAAGTGGGGATTGGTTTTTAAGGTTATATAAGTGTAAATTTATAATGCAACATAATTATAGGTTTGGAACTAACTGGTGAAAGTTCAATTACTTGTTAAAAAAACTTGTATTACATATTTTGTTCTAGAATAAACACAAGAACTATTATTTTGATTATAGTTCCGCATAGTTATAAGTGTAAGAACCTGAATCTTCATTTCAGGTATGAATCTTGTTTTTGGGTTGTTTTTGAGGAAAATGAAAAAAATGAGGAAAATGGGATTTTCTAAGTACACAATGTGTACCTAGATTGATGTGTACAACCATGTGCTGGCCGAGTACATGGCTGTGTAGTGACCTGGTAGAACACTTAAATTATGAGATGGTTAAGGCTACTACACAACATGTGAATTTAATTAACACACCATATAGTTTTATTTTTATTTGATATATCATAGTGGGGTCATGTCTCATTTTCATAAATATCTTCTTCTATCCATGGTTCATACAGTAGCATGATAGAACAACCAAAAAACTCTGAACCCCTCCCGATTCTTCATATGAGCTCTTATTGAGACACTGTCAGGTGCGTTGGAATCCCACTTGTGAGTTCTAAAAACCCCTAAATCCTTTCTTCCTATTTCCTCCTCTCGCATGGGTTATTTAAGGTTGGTAATTTTTTTACCTTTTTGTAGATCTACGCTAATCTAGACCGATTCAAGGGACGACGTTCAAGTATATCGATCGTACGACATCAAGGTAGGTAGTTTGTGCCTTTCATTGTTTTTATTTGGATTTTATATTCTAAAATTGCCACATATACACATTTGGGGTATTTCTTGATTTTGAATTTAACCCTATTTATTACCTTCTATGGTTTGATTGATTGATAAAGGGTTATTTTTTATGCGTAAGGTTGGATACCTTGTTTATGGGACACCCCATGGGTGCATTTTCCTTGATTGATTATTTATGGCCATTTGGTCTAGGAAGCCTATTAGGCTTTCCCTATTTTTGATAACTTTTCTTATTAGGATGGATTAGTTGTTTATTTTAAATGCATGTGATATGATTCATGAATGTTTATCCATGTAGTAATTTTATATTACATGAGATGATTTGATATAATATATTAATTTTTTTTTGCAATGAACTATGAGAGTATTGGACTAGGAAGATTAAGGGGACTTTTAGATTATTTTTGTTGATATGATATGCATGCTACTATATTTTCCCAATGGATCATGAGAGCCTTGGACTGGGAAGACTGAGGGGACTTCCAAATTATTTTCACAGGACCATGAGAGGCTTGGTGTAAATGATTGACCCAGGGGTATTGACTGTGAGAGCTACCTAGGTGGTCATTTATAATTTATTTATGCTTTTTTAACTTAGGGGTATTGACCATGATAGCTTCCCAGGTGGTTGTTTATAATTTATTGATGCTATGTTATACCAAGGGGTATTGACCATGAGAGTTTCCTAGGGGTCAATTTTAATTGATCTATACTATGTGGAACCAAAGGAGATAGTCCGTGAGAGATTTCAAGAGGGTTGTTATTTAATGAATTGGTGATACAATAGAACAAAGGGTTTGGACTTTGAGATCATTCCCAGATGTTTGTTTTTGAATAATTGAATGATTATGATGAGTCTTCCAGGACAAAGAACAATCTTGGACTTGGTATTTCTTGATTGTTTAGATGGATTTCTGAGATATCTATTTTGTTACTTACACAGGGGATACAAAAGTTAGGCTACATACCAGGGTTACATGATTTAAATAATGAATAGTAAATGTAAATTAATGTAATTGAAAATTTTATGATTGTTTACTTTTGAGAACTTCCTAGTTTATTTCTTCATTTATGCATATTACTTGCTATATATATTCACTAAAAGTTAGGCACAGGTATTTTAGTGGTTGCCTACTAGGATTCATCTCACACCCTATTTGGGTCATGTTTTGGACCCAAACAGACTATATTATTATAGGTATAGATAAGGGAAAATTCCCTTCTTCATCAGGCACTTGATTACTGTATGTTGTAGTTGGAGAGCATGGGACCAAGATAAGGCTTGAGATGCTATTGGAGTTTACTTTATTTTTTCTTGTTTGGGATTGTATTGTATTTCCTGCATTGTGACATATTTTTCCTACATTCCTAGACACATATGACATGCATCATTATATATATGATATGGTTTTAATTGTTTTATTACTATCAATATTCCGATGTTTACTGCTGTTTTAAGGTATTACTGCTGCCGTTATTGTTACAATTTGTTTTTCACTATGTTTAATCTACCAATGAGGTCATAATTTCCCCTTTATCACACCCTAGGACTTCAATTCTAGTCAGTAGACTCTAGCATTTGGGTAAATGCACTTGAGGCCATGTGTCCAACGAGGTACAAGGCACCCTTGGGTGGCACCCAAATCTGGGATATTAAAAAGTGGTATCAAAGGGTTTCTTTCCTGCTTTTCCTTACTATTTTGAGCCAATATAATGGGATAGGAAGAAATAGGTAGTTGGTAATAAGTTTTACTAATGAGTAACTAACCCATGTATAGGTAAAATCCAAGTTACCTCGAATATTGAAATTTTTCTAGTTTTATAATTGTTACAGTTGATTTGATTTCACCATTGGGTGATTCACTTGTTTTGTTCTACTGTTATTGATATTATTATTGTTATATTTCTATTTCAACATAATGAGATGAGGGTATTCCATCTCATTCATCATATTTGAACATTCTAGAGATCACATGTCAGGCATTCTTGTCATGAAATTTAGGGTACATTACTGATTGCATGCTATTGTAATAGATGTTGTTCTAGATATGTATGCTATTATGATAAATGAAGTGATATAAATAACTACTATTCTAATAGGGTATTGGTATAGTTAGAGTTTCATTTGTATGGATTCCAAGCTTTGTTCCCTAAGGTGTTATATCCCCTCTTGGATTGGAATTTGGTGGCTCATGTTTGATATTTAATTGAACTATGTTAATATATGACATGAATAAGGATGCCAAACTTTGATTCATGGGGAGTATGTGATCCCAAATATCAGAACATGGAATTCCTTGGCCAAATTTAAGATTTTGGGGGTTCCAAAGAAGTTCTCTAGGCTTACTATCCAGAAACCCAGACAACACGACATGCAATGTTATGAACACACGCCTTGTGTTCTTCTGTTATGGAAGAAATAACTTTTCTTAAGTACATGTTGTGTACTGTATGTACATTTCATGTAGTGGTTGACCATGTGAATGGATGTATGAATAGAGACACGAGGTTTGGAAAACTTTTGGTAGAAATACCATGTATTGGGGGTACATACCAAGGGGTAATCGACAGTGTATCCAACTGTGTGACTAAAGATATGGGTGGATATAACATTTGAGTACACACTGTGTCTAGGGAGAGCACTCTGTGTAGTGTTACACCAGTAGGAATGTGTAGTTATAGCTATATAGAAGTACTTGGACATGAGGTAATATTCAAGTACACACCATGTCTCAAGAGGAACACACAGTGTGTATGGGGTGTTACATGACCAGGTTGGAAGGGGTACACACCCATGTTAAGGGATAAGGGAATACACCGTGTTGTGTTTATACACACCATGTAACCCTCTTTTAGAAAAAATGAATCTTTGCCTTCTCTTATTCAATTCTTGCACTTCTATGTTGTAGTCCTTGGTAATTTTGAACTGAGGGGTGCACTTGAACTTGCAGAGTCATGCCACCAAGATGTCATCCAGTTGTACACCAGGTACAAGGAGATGATCAAAAAATAGAAATGGTAAATCCGAGAATACAAGTAGATCCTCCCGTTGTTCCTATCTTGGCACCAGCTGTTATACCAGATGTAGGTGCTGATGAATAGTTCTGTGAAGGATTTATGAGGATGATACATAATTTTCAGGGAACACCACATCATTTACCAACTATGGCGGAGTTGACAAGGGTGTTCTAGTAGCAGTATACTCCCACTTTCTAAGGAGATGGAGGAACTTAGTATGTAGAGTCATGATTGGAGTCTATTCTTTCTATCTTTGAGAATCTAGAGACACATCCTGAGAGGAGGGTGAAGCTCGTGACTTACATGCTATGTGATTCTTCTAAGAGATTATGGGATGTTATCTCACAGGTGGGACGTCATCGAAAAATGACATGGGAAGAGTTTTAGAGGACCTTCTTTGATTACTTCTACCATAAGATGTTGAGGGCTGGCCGATCTCAGGAGTTCATACATTTGGAGAAGGGCACTCTTTCTATGATGGATTATTCTTCTCACTTTACAAAGATTCAGCACTTCGCACCTGTTTTGGGAGGTGACGAGTTATATTTGGTTAGGTGATTTGAGGATAGCCTCAGGTAAGAAATCTTATTACAAGTGAATGTTTTTAGGTTGAATTTGGTGATTGTTATAGTCAACCAGACACTACTTCTCAAGTGAAATATAAGGGAGTTTGGAGATGTGATATAGGGCAGTTCAACATCTAAGGTTGGTACTCCTTTTAACGATAGAAGAAAGTTCCACATGGATCTTTCACACGATGTATCTTCAGGTAGCCAGGTGAGGTGATACCAGTGCAAGAAGAGTGGGAACACAAGGTCTCAGTGCCTGAGAGACCCATTTGAGTGCCGATATTATGAAAAAATGGGCCATCTACAACATTTTTGCAGGATGTTCTCATCAGTAGCTTGGAGGAGGGTATCTATTATAACTCCACATTCAGGAGTAGGACCACTGGTTCCTCATCAGTCAGAGAACTGGAGTTTGTCAGGCCGTTCAGAACAAGGAGGTGGTCATGGTTGTGGAAGTCAGATGACTGGTTTTTAGCAATAATAGGGTGGGCTAGCTTAGGGTATCCAGGTAGGGTCGCAATTCCACAGTACATGTCAGAGTTTTGCATTGTAACAAATCCAGTAGGAGCAGGATCCCATACCCTCTATGGTTAGAGGTACGATTCTAGTTTCCTTCGTTTTAACTTCTGATCTTTTTTATAGGGGGATTCCCATAGTTTTATATCTGTTTCCATTTTGGATATCCCCATGATCTGTATCTTTTCTTATGATGTTGTTAGGATGCTTGACACTCTGTTGGGGACTAGGACAGATAATGTACGTTAGTGTAAGGACTAACCTCTTGAGGTTTGTGGGTGTCACATATTATGAGACCTCTATGTCTTAGAGATGATAGGCTTTGATTTTATTCTCAAAATGGACTGTTTATCCTCTTTTCAGGACTTTTTTGATTGTTATCCCCATAGGGTAAGTTTCATATCACAAGAGGGAAGATCTTTTCTACACAAGAGATAATGAGATGTCTAAGTGAATAGATATGGAACCGAGCATCATGGGTTGAGAGGAATCATATCCCAAATTGCAAGTTTATATTTGTATGACCAAGGGACTTAACAGATGAACCTTCCTCTAGTGGTGGATCATTTGAGAGATGTCATTCTAGAAAAATTTTTCGGTTTACCTCCGAAGAGAGAGGTTGATTTCTCTATTGATATTATTCTAGGAGCGACACCGGTGTCCATTAATCCACAGAGGATAGCTACACCAGAGATTTAGGAGCTCAAGAAGTAGTTAAAGGAGTTGTAGTCAAAGGGTTTCATCTGACCCAAACTTCTCCTTGGGGTTCTCCAATCCTTTTAATGAAGAAGGAAGATGGTACCCTCAATCATCATGTGGATTATCAGAAGTTGAACCAGCTGACAATCAAGAATTGATATCCCTTGCCAAGGATTTATTATATCTTTGATCAACTTAGAGGATCCCGGGTGTTCTCGAAGACTGAATTGAGATTTGGATATAATCAGGTGTGAATTAGACCATCAGATATACCTCTTATAGCCTTACAGAGTAGGTATGGTCTATATGAGTATTTTGTTATGCCGTTCAGTCTCAAGAATGCACCAAAAACTTTCATGGGACTGATGAACCGAGTGTTCTATCCTTACTTGGATTATTTTGTGGTAGTCTTCCTGGATGATATCTTGGTGTAATATCACACTCATCATGACCATTCCATCAATCTTGAGATCGTATTCAGTACACTGAGAGAGCATAAGTTATATTATAAGCTCACAAAATTCCACTTTTAGATGGATCTAATTCATTTCTTGGGACATGTCATCTCAGATACATGAGTATCATTAGACCTAGAGAGGGTGAGAGAAGTAGTTTCCTGGGAGCATCCAAAGAAATTATTTTAGGTACATAGTTTTCTGAAGCTGTATGGTTACTATATATGCTTTATTCAATAATTTTCACACTTAGCAGCACCACTGACAGGCCTGACTAAGAAGTGAGCGAAGTACTTGTAGATAGATTCATACGATTCATCCTTTCAAAAGATGAAAAGGAGATTGAATTCAGCACTAGTAATGATTTTTACAAAGATGGGAAAGAGTTACAATGTTTACTATGATGCATTAGGTATCGATCTGGGAGCAGTGCTTATGCAGGGGGAGGAGTCATTGAGTAGGGGTCTCGGTAGTTGAGGCCACATGAGAGGAACTACCCTATGCACGATCTCAAGTTAGCTGCAGTTGTGAATGATTTGTGCTATTAGAGATATTATCTTTTGGGAGATCATTTTATAGTATATATTGACCACAAAATCCTCAAATATATCTCTACTCAGGGTGATTTGAATTTGATACACTGAAGGTGGGTTGAGTAGCTTCAGTCCTTTGAATTTGAGCTTTCCTACACGCCTGGGAATGGTAACGCAGTGGCTAATGTGTTGAGAAAGAGAACTCAGATACATGCGGTTTACGATACCAGTAGTGAGTGGAAGCTTATGGCTATGTTCTCTGAGATGCATTTCAAGTTTCATGGAAAACAGGGGAAGAAATTTATTTCTTCTATAACAGTTACCTCTACTCTTTTGGATTGAGTGATAAAGAGGAAGTTATCTGATTCTGAAGGCCTAATCCCACGAGATAGTGTGTCAGGAGAGGACCCTAATCCTGGGTGGACTGTAAGTGAGGATGAGGTTTTTCATTTTCATGGATGTGTATGGGTGTCAAAAGACATACGTGAAGAGTTATTGCAAGAATTTCATGCATCCGTTTAGGTAGTTCATCCTGGTGTCACCAATATGTATTGAGATCTACATCGTCAGTATTGGTTGCTAGGAATGAAGAGGGATGCAGATGGTTTTTTATGAGATGTTTCACCTATTAACAGGTGAAGGCAAAGCATCAGCGACTAGAAGGTCTATTATAGTAGTAACCCATTCTTGAGTGGAAGTGTAATGATGTCATAGTGGACTTTGTTTCAGGTTTACCGAGTTCGCCTTGAGGGAATGATGCCATTTGGGTTGTTATCGACTAGATCATTAAGGTTTCACATTTCCTACGAATTAAGGAAACATTTAGTTTTGATGAACATGTAAAGTTTTAAATATGAGAGATAGTACGTTTTCATGGGGTTCTGCACTTTATTTTTTCAAATAGGGATGCTCGGTTTACTTATTGTGTCTGGAAGGTACTACAGAGGGATTTGGGTACACATGTACTTTTGAGTACAACTTACCATCCCCAAATAGATGGCCAGTCTGAGTGAAAGATTCATGTTTTGGAGGATATGATTCAAGCATGCGTCCTAGATTTTTGGGGCTCTTGGGAGAGACACATAACCCTAGTGGAGTTTTCCTACAATAATAGTTTTTATGAAATTATTCAGATGGAACCTTATGGGGATTTGTATAGTAGGCCATCCCAATCACCCTAATATTGGCTGGAGGTAGGAGAGATAACTATGAAGGGACCTTGTCTTGTTCAAGAGACCAATGAACAATTAGAGTTGATTCAGAAGAAAATTTCTACTGCATAATCTCACCAGAAATCTTATGATGATCGATGGAGATGACTTATGGAGTTCAAGATCAGAGATCTAGTTTTTCATGTGTGTCACACCAAGGTTGGGACATCATAGGATTAAGAGATAGGGGAAGCTTTCACCAAGATACGCCAGGCCATTTGAGGTTTTGGAGAGAGTCCGTCCAGCTTCCTATCGGTTGCAGTTACCTCAGAGTTACCTGGATATGCATGATTTCTTTAACATTTCTCAGCTACTGTGATACTTTTCAGACCTATCTCATGTTTTTCTACTCGAGGAGGTTGAGTTGAAGGTGGATTCATCCTCTGAGGAGCTCCCTATTCAAATTGTGGATTGCAACATGAAGGTTCTCCATGACCGGTCTATTCCTTGGGTAAGGGTGCTATGACAGTACGAATGAGTGCAGGATGAGACTTGGGAAAGGGAGGTTGACACATTATCACAATGACCTAAGTTCTTCATATATTCCACTTCACCACCCTTGGAAGGGAAATTCAGGGACAAATTGCTTTAAGGTGGGAAGTTTGTAAGAACCCAAATTTTCATTTTAGGTATGGATATTATTTTTAGGTTGTTTTTAAGGAAAATTAAGAAAAGGAAGAAAATGAGATTTTCTAAGTACACACTGTGTACTTCTGAGTACATGTTGTGTACCTAACTTGCCATGTACAGTTGCGTGATGGCCATGTAACAACATTGAACATGGTCGTGTGGTGACCTGATAGACCACTTAAATCGGGGGCCAGTTAAGGCTGCTACACGATGTGTACATTTAACGAACATGACATGTAATTTTATTTTTATTTGATATATTGGATTTGGGGAACATATCATTTTCAGAAATATCTTCTTTGGGCCATGGTTCATACCGGAGTGCGACAACACGACTGATGAACTCTGAACCCCTCCTGATTCTCCATCTAAGATCTGATTGAGACACCATCAGATGTGTTGGAATCCCACAAGTTATTTATAAAAATCCCCAGATCATTTCTTCCCAATTCCTCCTCTCTCATGGGTTATTATAGATTGGGTGTTTTTTACCTTTTTGTATATCTATGTCGATCTAGGATAATTAAAGGGCTTACATTCAAGTATATTGACCATACGACATTGAGGTTGGTGGTTTGTGCCTTTCGTTGTTCGTCTTTGAATTATATATGCTAAAAGTTTTGCATACCCACATTTGGGGTATTTCTTGATTTATAATTTAACCCTATTTATTACCTGCTATGGTTGGATTTATTAATAAATGGTTTTTTCTTATGCGTAAGGTTGGATACCTTGTTTATGGGAAAACCCATGGGTGCTTTTCTGTTGATTGATTATTTATGGTCTTTTGGTCTAGGATGTTTGTTAGGATTTCCCTATTTTCCATGCCTTGTCTTGTTAGGATTGAGTAGTTTTTTATTTGAAATTCATGTGATATGATTTGAAAATCTTTATCCATGTAGTATTATTAGATTATATGAGTTGATTTTATATAATATGCATACCATTTTTCCAATGGACCATGAGAGACTTGGACTAGGAAGATTGAGGGGAATTACATATTATTTATGTTGATATGATATGCACACTACTATATTTTTTCAATGGACCTCAAGAACCTTAGACCAGGAATACTGAGGGGACTTCCAGATTATTTACACAGGACCATGAGATCCTTGGTGTAGATGATTGACCAATGGGTATTAACTGTGAGAACTACCTAGGAGGTCATTTATAATTGATTTATGCTATGTTGAGCTAGGGGTATTGACCATGAGATCTTCTGAGGTGGTTGTTTATAATTTATTGATGCTATGTTAGACCAAGGGGTATTGACCATGAGATCTGCCCAGGCAGTAATTTGTAATTGATCTATAATATGTGAAACCAAAGGCATTAGACCATGAGAGATTACCAGAGGGTCGTTATTTAATGAATTGGTGCAATGTCAAACCAAAGGGTTTGGACTATGAGATCTTTCCTAGAGGTTCGTTCGTGAATAATTCAATGATTTTGACAAGTCTTCCAAGCCAAAGAACATTCTTGGACTTGGTATTACTTGATTGTTTAGATGGACTTCTGAGACATCTGTTTTGTTACTTACACAGGGGATACAGAGCATATGTTAGATACTAGGTTTACATGATTCAAAGAATGGATAATAAATGTAAAAGGATGTAATTTAAAACTGTATGATTGTTTACTTTTGAGTAATTCCTAGTTTATTGCTTCATTTATGCATATTACCTACTATATATATATTCAGAGACTGTTAGGCATAGATATCTTGGTGGTTGCCTACTTGGATTAATCTCACACCTTGTTTGGGTCTTGTTTTGGACCCAAACAGATTATATGATTGTAGGTATAGATAATGGAAAACACCCTTCTTCATCAGGTACATGATTGTTGAATGTTGGAGATGGAGAGCATGGGACCAAGCTGAGGCATTTGATGCCGTTGGAGTTTACTTACTTTTTCCTTGTTTTGGATTGTATTGTATTTCTAGAATTGTGATTTTTTTTGGATACTTTCCTAGACACATATGACAGACATCATTATATATATGATATGGATTCATCTATTTTATTACTATCAGTCTTCTGTTATTTACTTCTTTTGTATGGTATTACTGCTTCCACTATTAATACTATTTGTTTTCTGCTATATTTACTCTGCCAATGAGGGAATAGTTTCCCTACTATCACACCCTATACCCTCGCTACTAGTCAGTATCCTCTAGCGTTTGGGGAAATGCACTTGAGGCCATGTGAGCAACTGAGTACGAGGCACCCTTGTGTAGCACTTGGATCCAGGACGTTATAGTAAGGGTATATCATAATGGTTGTATCCACACACAAGGATTCTTTTTCTATTGGATTGTGTGGTATTGGATTGTTTCCAAACCATTCCAAGGATGTATCTACTCTTGTTGAGTAGTGAAACTTGTAAATATTTGTGTTCTTATGGATGTGTGATTGTTTTATTTTCATAAAAGTAATAAATATTTAATAGGAGGTGAAGGTTCTTTCAAAATAAAGAAAACATAAAAGAAAAATATATCAATTATTCACCCCTCCCCCTCTCAGTGATACATTGATCCTGGATGGGAAATATTCATTGGTATTAGAGCCAAGGTTCCCTTTATTTACTCTTTGATAAAGGGTTTTTGAAGAGATGTATTGATATAGAATCTGAATTGTGTGAGAAGTAATGGGATTTTGGTCTTCGATGGTAAAAAATATCATATCTATAAAGATATAATTTTTTCTTATCTTATGTCTCTTGGGTATGTTTTTCTTGAAGTAACAATAAATAGATTTCCGCTATTGATGAAAATGTTTCTCTTACATCTATTAATGAGAAGAATATTGAGAATTAGGGAAGATTTAATAATTATTTACTCTCATACCTTTATAAAAGTGAGTTTCTAGTAGTGTAGGGAGTTTCTACTCCCAAAGGTATCTGGTAGAATTTGAATAACATTTGTGAAGGAAATATGAAGGAGAATAAGGAAAAGTTACAAATTTGGAGGCTTAAGATTGAAGATCAAAAAATGGGTGTGTATGAATCTATTGGTGACTTATTTATAAGGGTGAATGATATTTTGAGCATCATAATATTTCTTGGTGAGAATCTAGAAGAATCAACTATTATTGAAAGGATATTGAGAATTATTAATGATAAGTTTGATGATAAAGTTTCAACTTTGGAAGATAGAGATCTTGAAACACTATCTATGGATGATCTTCATAGTAATATCATTACTTATGAAATGAGAAGGTAGAAAGTTATGAAAGGAAAAAATGTTGATCGATAAATGTATTTCAAGGCTACTAAGAAATTAATGACTAAGAATATTCTTGAAGAAGAAGAAGAAGGTGGTGATTCTAAATCTAAAAATGAGTTATGTAACAATCTTGATAAATTATTACCCTTGTTCTCTAAAAATTTGTAAATAGGTATAATAATTTATAAAGTAAAAATTCACTTGAAAATTTTTGAATGTCGAGGAATTGGAAACTTTACAACTAATTTTCCACAGAGAAAGAATGAACAAGATAGTGATGAATATGAAAGAAGCCCAATAGGATCTTGGAAGAAGCATGATGATAAGTCTAAATCCATTTTAAAGTTAAATGATAAAATGTTCTCTAAATCCAAAAGGGGAAGCTCATTTTATAAAGATGATTAAGAGGAAGATAGGGAAGCTATGATACAAATGTTTACTAAAGATTATAGAGAAAATACTTACATTGAAACATTTAATCATGAAGATTTTTGAAGTATTAGTTATGAATTATAAGATACTAAGCTTTAATTTCATCTAAAGAGAGAATTGAATTAATATCTAAGAAATATTGTAATATTTGAAAAATAAATAAATAATTTTATTAAGTAATATACTGAAATAATAATTTAAAAATGTTCTCCTAAAAATAAATTTAAGTTACTTGAAGAAGTAGATTTTCTAAAGAAGTATCTTGAGAAAGAAAAGAATCATAATGAACATCTTGAAGTTAAGGTGATGTTAAAGGAATAAGAGTTGAAACTTGTCCAATAAAAACATTATAAATATAAGCAGATAATTACAAGTTTCAATAATTCTATCTAAATAGTTGGTGAAATTTATAGAAAGGGAAAACCTGAGAAGAATCAAGAGTTACCTTCAAAGTTTGAAAATTAAGGTGAAATTGTTTCTGAGAAGAATAAATCTAAGAAAGTCTTGTATGTGGACAAAATCAAAAAAGTAGAGAAGTAAAAATTTTCTAAATATTCTAAATCCAAAATTTTTTCAACTAATTCTAGTTTTCATAAGGCTGAAAATAAACATGAGTTAAGAAAGAATATTATGGGTTATAAAAGAAATTTTGGTGGTCAATAATGTTCTGGTGTGAAAGATAAGAAGGTTTTTGAAATAAATGTTCCTAATACTGGATAGTATGCAAGTTATAGAAGAAAATATTGCTTTTATGGGTACTGATAGCATTGTGGTGGATTTGGGAATATCAAAAATATGTGTTGGTTTAATAAAAAAAATTACTTCTATTCCATGATTTATAGAAGTAAATTTTTGAGGGGGAGTCAATATCCTCAAAGGAAGAAGCCTGAGAAGGTTGATGTGAATGTTGAAAATAGTTTCTATCCTTTGAAAACTGTTTGAGAAAGATGTGGACAACCTAGAAATCTTGAAAAAGGATTTCTTGTTTTATTAATTGAACAAAAAAAGTTTTATAACATTTCGTAGTATCTGGATGTGAAGAAAGTCCAATGGGAAGGAAAAATATCTTGTTGTAGAAACCAATCTCAAAGATACAATAAGAGAACGACCTTGGATCTTGGATAGTGGGTGTTCTTATCATATTAAGGGATACATAAAATTGTTGGAGAATATGAAAGACATCAAATAAGGAACAATAAAATTTATCAATGATGATTCCCTAAGAATCAAAGGTGTTGGATTTTCTATCATTGGAGAAGAAAAGTTTAAATCAAATAAATATATTTTTTTATGATGGGTTGAAACAAAATTTGATAAGTGTTTCACAAATATGCAATGAGGGTAATAAATTTGTTTTTAGATTTTTTTTTTGAAAAAATAGAAAGATGTGAAAGTTGTTACAAGAGTCCAATGTATAGAAGGAAAACTGATCCAAGTTGGTGATGTTAAAAACACTTGTTACTTAATCATGATGGAGGAAAAATAGTTGTGGCATAAAAGGTTGGGACATATGTGTTTATGAAAAATGAGTAATTTATCAAAGTGAGATAATGTCTGTGCTATTCCTCATATCTTAAGAGGAAGAGATTAGTGTTTCTCTATTTGTTAGAAAGGAAAGATTAAAAAATATATGCATAAGAAAGTTGATATTCGTTCAAATCAACCCCTAGAACTTAACCATTTTGATATTTTTCGGAAAATGTGAAATAAATCAACTCATAGAGATATATACTTCATTTATTTCATTAATGATTTCACTCTCATTACTTATGTTATGTATTTGAAAAATAATCATATACTCTGGAGATATTTAAAAGTTTCAGGAGAAGTGCTGAGAAGGAATGTGGGTATTCTGTGAGGAATTTGAGATCTGATAATGGTGGTGAGTATAAGAATGAAGAGTTAAAAAGTTATCTTGAAAAAAATGGAATTCTACATGAGTTTAGTACACCATACACACCAAAAAAATAATGTTTCTCAAAGGAAGAAAAAAAGTTTAGTTGAAATGGGATGTACTATGTTACTTGAACATAGAATTTCTCATTACTTTTGGAGGAAATATATGATCATAGATGTTTATATATGATGTCTCTGTAAGTCAAGTTCCAATATGTCTCCCTAAGAAATGTTTTATGACTAAACTCCAAATTTGAAAAACTTAAGTGTCTTTGGGAGTCCCATCATCATAAAGGAAAAAGGGGGAAACCTTTGAAAGTTAGACCATAGATGTGAAGATGGAATTTTTCTTAGCTATTATCTAGAAAGAAGATGATATAGATGTTTCAATAATTAGAAATGAAGATTTATTGACTCTTTTGACAAGAAATTTATTGAAAATGCCAGGGAAGATGTTTCAAAAACACATGTAGATAAGGAAGATGAAGGAGATAAAAGATCTGATAAGGATGTAAATAATTGTTATCCAATACAAGAAGAAGAATCAGAATAATTTTTTTTTGTGATGATTAATAATATCAAACATCTCATCCTAAGCTAAGGAAGCAAGTGGAATATAAAAATATTATTGGTTATCATCATAAAAAGGTTCAAATAAGAAGAACATCAAAAGTTATTACACATACTTATTTGTATTCAATTTTTTTTCCAAAAGTTGTTAGAGAATCTTTTGAGAATCCATAATAGATTAAATCTATTAATGAAGAGTTTGATAAAATATAGAATAATGAAACTTGAGATCTCTACCTAAGATAATGAAAAAAATTTTATTGGTACAAAGTGGTTATTCTAGAATAATTTGAATGAATATGGTGAAGTGATAAGAAAAAAAAGGTTTGTGCGCAAAGGTTACTCACATATTAAAGGAGTTTAATTTGATGATACCTTTTCTTAAGTGGAAAGGTTAGAAACAATCCGAATATTTATTATTATTTCGACACTAAAAAGTTACAATTTTTTTCACATGAATAAAAAGTCATCATTTTTGAATGGTGAACTGGATGAGGATGTTTATATTGAACAAGAGTATGGATTTGTTGTTGGGAAGTATAAAATTAATGTGTGTATGTTTAATAAATCCTTGTATGGGATAAATAAATATTCAAGGGAGTGGTATTCCAAATTGGATACCTGCTTAAGAAAAATGAGTTTTAATAAGGGAAGGAGGTTTCCCCCATTTTGATTGTTTATCTTGATGACATTATTTTTACTGGGAATGATGAAATAACTTATGAAATATTTTCTAAAGAGATGATTTTTTTTTGAGATGCTAATGCTGGGTGAAATAAAATACTTTTTTGGGTTTCTAATCTCACATAAGAAGAAACATATATTTGTTTCTCATGAAAAGTATGATAAGGAACATATTAAGAAGTTTTTCATGGAAAATTAATGTAACACCCCGAGATTTTATGAAAAATATTCTTTTTAATATCATTAATGTATTGTGTTGTATGATACAACAAAAGGACCTTGAAAAACACGCATCCTTGACTTGC
Source organism: Viscum album (assembly GCA_963277665.1). Lineage (NCBI taxonomy): Eukaryota > Viridiplantae > Streptophyta > Magnoliopsida > Santalales > Viscaceae > Viscum > Viscum album. Next base: position 618,581,974 of record OY728127.1, on the reverse strand, counting down.
CTTGCATTACACACAATCGCGACCTTCCTCGATAGCGCGTGTAGTACGTAATACCGAGTTTCACTAAACGAGATATTATTATAATATTATTATGAACTAGCCGTTATGAATAATAATACCCAATTTTTGAAATTTTATAAATTTTATCTTTTAAAATGGACTTCATTTTTGGATTTGGAATATCGAAATTAGCTTAGGGTGAAATTTTGGTACTTTTCGGATAACTTTCATTTTCTGATGAATAGTGAAAATTACAAAATTTTAATTAAAAACAACCTTTTTAATCGAAATAATTAATAGTGATAAATTATTAATTTGAGTGGTTTTAAAGTATATTTAGAATATATTTTTACAATTTAATACAATGTTGGTCATTGGATGTAATTTCACATTTAAACCAGACATAAACAAGTGTCAATCTTTTGATAGTTATTATCTCTTAAGAACACGCTATTTGTTTTGACGACGAGAATTAATTTTTAAATTAATTAATACGACTGAAATGTTTTGAATTTGGTAAAATTGATATCATTTTTGAGTTCATAATATCAAATATAGCTTAGGCCTAATTTTTGGAATTTTTCTGGAAACTTTCATTTTTTTGATGAATAGTGAAACCACTAATTGGTAGTTAAAAAAAATGAATTTTTCATAAAACTTAATTTTACCGCTTCTGTGAGTTAAATTTAAAAAATCCAAGAGACACGGTTGATTCCAGTAAGTAAAATGTGGTTCAATGAGATGAAAATAATTTTTGGTGAGTAGTAACTTTTTACTTTTTTTTACCACGGTTAAAAGTAAATAGGGTAATTAAGGGTAAAAATGATATTATTATTACCCTAACACATGTCCTAATTCTATTGGATAAGTGTAATTAGACCAAAAACAACTTTAGGAATAAAATATGACCATTTAAGACCACTTGGATTAGATTAGGACATTTATTATTAATTTATTTAAAGAAGGGTTAAAATAGTTAAAATCAAAGTTTAATAAGTAAATAATTTTTAATATAGGGTTATACATAAGATAAATTCGACTATAATGATTCATTAGAAAGATAAAAATATTTCATAAATAATGATATTTAATTTGTAATTTTTATACATTAAATAATTTAATTTATTTATGACACAATGATGATGCAGTAATTATTTTATTAATGAAATATTGACATAAGTGAAGTTATAAATACCCAAATAAATGTAATTTGAGACTTTTTATGAATTAAAATAATTTTATATGTTAATATGACATGTTATTATTGATTTAATTCACTTTTTTAGAACTAATATTTCTGTTATAATTTTCACAAAAATCAATTACCAAATAGTATCAAAATTGACATAAAATAGTTTTTAAAACAAAATATTATATTATTAATTGTTATTTTATTCTTAAAAATCTAAGGTTTGGCCAAATGACTTAGATAAAGCTATATATATTAATAATAAACAACTTGGGGTTCGTTTGACTTGTTATAGTAAGTTTATTAACCTTATAGTGTAAGAAAACAAGAAGACACGGTAAAAGTAAAATTATTTAACTTAAAGTTAAATCTAAATGATAAGGTTAAAATAGGAACCTAAAATTTTATAAATTCTATTTGATGAGAGGATTTCGACCCATCCCCACCTTATCTTCTAAATAAATCAATTTAGATCTATTTAAAACCGAATATGACTTTATTATAAAATAATATTTTTAGTTTTCCAAAGGTGCCCCTCTCCTCCCTTATAAAAGGGCACCTCCTCCCTCTCTTCCTCACAACACTTTGAGCCTTCAAGCTCGGCCAAAACCTGAAAATTTCTCCTCTCCACTTCCCTAGAAACATCCTAGAGGTCTTGGTCTTCTTCAAAGACCAATTTTGGTTCCCTAAAAGGAGGTCTCAAAGAGGCGCTTCAAAGAAGAGGTAATGTCCGTTACCGATTATTTCAACTTTATTTCTTCTTACACTTCCTCTTCTTTAGTTGTTTAATTATGAAGTAATAACATAAGTATAACTCATATACTAGTATGTTATTATAAGTATGAAACAACCCTATTTCACCCTCTATCCATCCTACATAAAACAAAATCACCGTGCGTGCGTACGTACGGAATACTGTCTCCACGCCGTGGTGTAATCTATTTTCCACCACCACCTTACTTGGATGGGTATAATGGTGTAAATAAGGACTATATATGATTATTTTAAAGTGATATTGATTCTGAAATAGTATACATACACTCCAATACAATTACACGATCATGGGAACGATATCATCGCTCGTGCGTACGTACGGAATACCGTCTCCACGAGGTGATGTGACTCATTTTACATGATCTTTATTTGCATAATGATTATTTAAATGAATTGAATGAATAAATATTATATATATTACACTAATACCATTCTGTGAATGAGGTAACTATAACCTAAAAGAAGAATAAGAATTTATTCGACAAAACACGCATAAGAACAAAAAGTAATAAACACCCGAATAATAAGTAACAATGAAATATTACTAATAAGAAGCTAATAATATGACCATATATGATATCATAACAATGAGTATGATTCTGGAATATGTCAATGACATTATTTAAATCATTATACAGGAGGTTCGGACACTTACGAAGCAAATCAGACCTAAGGTAAGGGAAATATCACAATCTCATTTTTATCCGAGATTGTTTATACTTTGGAATTTACTGGGGTGTATTTTATCATCCACATCCATGTTTCCTCAATATTTAATATTATTTACATCCACCTACAATTTTTTAAATCAAATTTTACCCTTCGGTGAGTTTTTAGTAAAAGATATGAAAGGAATCTTTTGTCGTTTTTCGTACGAGGTACTTTTTGACTTTTCTGACAAAAGTACGAGAAGAATGTTTTTTTAACTTATACAGCATGAATGGATTTTTTAAACATTATTTCCAAGAAGCTTTCTTTACAAGTTTTCAAGTTTATTTTTAATCAACTTCTTTTAGTTTAGAATTGTATTAAATGTTAAGAAAGGAAAAGTGTTTTTGAAGTAAAAAGGATATTTTCCTCAAGAATGGAGTTCAAGTGTTTTATCAAAAATTTTTTCCATCTAAGATAATATAGGGTTCTGTTTCTATCCCTATTATTAAATGGATTTTATTATGTTGTGATGGAAATATTTTTATGAATTCCTTTATCTTATATGAGTTGTTTTATGATGTCATGATGTTTAAGATTCCCATTTTTATTACATGGGTTATGCTATGATGTATGGTTTATGATTTTGTGGCACACATAAGAATGGTATCATTATAAGATGGGTGGTACCTATATCTCCCTACAATGCATTGGGTAATGATTTTATATCTCATGAGATAGACATGGATGGAACGGTAGGTTAAACCAGTTTAGTGAAACAGGACTGAAACGAGGAATGAACTCGGTTTAGAAATGGACTTTGTCCACTAAGATAGTCTTGGCAATGAGTCTTGAATAATAAGAAATGATTCTCTATGATTATGTGTGTATGCCACAAAGCTTCATGTTTTAAGTTATGATTATTGTGATTAAATTTCACTACCATGATTTATCCCATGTTATGAAATTATGATCTCTTTTGCAGGGTAAGATTTCCAAAATGTTATGTTCTTATGAATATGATGTGATTGATATTTCTTTTGTTTACCCTTAATGAGCATTTGAGCTCACCCTTTTTATGTTTTATTTTCCCCCAGGATTAAAAAAAAGATTTTAGGTAAGGAAATAAAAAGTGGAAGATATTTTTGGGAGATGTTGATGATCTTTCACCACGATTAGAAGATTACGTTCCAAGTTTCCAAAGACACTAAACTATTACGGTCCTTGTGTGTCTGTTTTTGTTATGTATTATGCATTCCAAAAAAGTAATTTAATATCTATGTACGTCAAGCTTTGGGTCACAACATTTGGTATCAGAGGAAAGGTTTAGTCAACCTTTGGATACTAGGATGCAAAAACGTTAGTGAGATCCCTAGAGATATTTCTAAGGTATGTCTAGGGATGTCCCTAAGGCTAAGTATACGTATAAGATATAGTCCTAGAACTACGGTAACAATCTTAGAATTTAACCTAAGATGTTAGATGTTGAAGGTACCCCCCCTTTATTGTGTTGTTTTCCCTCGCATGATTTTTTCCTCTCACACTATTCTTTTTGGGTTTTAGACGATGGCTGGAACCCGAAGGAACCGTGTTGATCAATTTTAATGGACAATGCAACGATTGTCCTCCTGAACAAACAAATGTTATGGGAGATGGAGTGAAAAATCTTATTTCTATACTTACAGAAGCTATGAATCATTCTGGACTTCCAAATGAGCAGAGAAGGGAACAATATTCTATTGATTCCTTCATGAGGCAACACCCACCTTCTTTCAGTGGGTCTTCTGATCCACTTGTTGCTGAACAATGGATCAGTAACACTGAAAAGATATTTTCAGTTATTCAATGTTCTGAACATGATAAAGTCATCTTAGTAGTATATCGTTTGGAAGGTGAAGCTGATCAATGGTGGAATCTTATCAAGAATATGAGGCAAAGAGATGAAATTGAGTCCATGGAATGGGACAAGTTCAAGAACTTATTTTTCAATAAGTACTTCCCTCATATTCTCTGAAAAAAGATGGAGAAAGAGTTTCTTGAACTAAAGAAAAAGGATAATGAATCTGTTGGTACCTATGAAGCAAATTTTACAAGACTTGCAAGGTATGCTTCTGGTATTATTATCCAACCTGAGAGTAAGATCGATCGATTCTTCAGTGGCTTAAAACCAAATCTTCGAAGGGAATTAACTATAAGAGACTTCCGTAGCTATGAAGAAATTGTACGTTGTGCTATCAAGGTAGAAATGGAAGTTAGTTTTACTTATCCATCTCATAGTTTTGACAAGAAACGAAAGATGGAGTTCAAGGATAAATCTCAGAATAATGGTGAAAAGAAGATGAATGTTTCCTTATGCTCAAAGTGTGGAAAGAAGCATGGTGGAGATTGTCTTAAAGGGACTAAAAAATGTTTTAAGTGTGGAAAATAAGGTCATCGAGCAGCTCAGTGTCGAAGTAATGGAAAAAGGGTTAATAATGGTGTGAATAAAGAAAATACTGCATAGAACACACCAACTACACTTCAATGCTTCAAGTGCAATGAAATGGGGCATTATGCTAATCAATGCCCTAATCCAAGGGTTAATGATGATCGACATGAGCAACCACTTAAGGAAAAGGACAAAGGGAAGTCACATGTGATCACTATTGGAGATGTTGAATATGAAAATGATGTGGTGGAATGATTAAGTGTTTATGTAATGTGATTCCAAAATAATGTTGTATATATTATCGTGGAATATTAGAATATTTATGTATTGGTCTATTGTGGTTTTCAATAATTTTATGGTACCGATAACCATGGAAAGTGATTGAGAAATTTTGGTAAGCAGATGATATGCGCATAATGAAGGGATAAGAAGATAATGAGTTGTTTGATTGTATTCATGAGCTCATGATTGATATAAGGACTAAGTGATATCATGGTCTGAGTATAAAGAATTTTGAGGATTTTGGTATGTGGAAAGTGTTAACTTTTAACTGCATTCATGTTTTCACTAAGGTTCAATGGGTATTCATTATTCAAGAGAATACATGATTAAGGTATTCACATGTTTCTAATTTGACCAACAAGATATATCTTATGATATATGGGGGATAAATGATGGCATTCACGTGACTGTTATGTGACATTTCAAGTAATCATTTTCTTTATACTATGAGCTTGGACCGAAGTATTTTAGATAAGCCTAAAGATTGGAATGAATTATGTTGTACATAAGTTAGTATTGTTTAAGGATAAAACTTTTTTCGATATTATTGATGAGATGTTATAGTAATATAGTTTTAGAAAAAGGACAACCTGCAGGATGGGCGACAACCCATCGCGTCGGACAAGGCTGTGGGAATCGAACCCACAACCGAAGTGCGAATGGCCTTTATCGCCTACCACTGGCCTACATGAAGTCCTTGTTTAGTAGAAACTAGTTTTATTATATTAAGCAGTATGATATATGAAGTATAAGTCCATTTTAGGAACCATATATGATTAATCTCACAATATATGGACTTATGCATTTTTTGATAACTTTTCTAACCTTTTGTTTGAGACAGATGGAATGACCCATCATTCTATAACATGATCTGCTAACACATCACGAATGATAAATTCAACTTCATTTATTTAAGTGATAAAGTGGAAATTGTCCAAAGAACAACCAACGGTGAGACTGTACCAAAATCACGAAATTATTTCTTCTAATTCTAATTTAATCAACTTTAGTGAAATGATCTTGAAAACCAAAAATGTTGTCCTAGTGCTCTTATATCTGATGAATCAGATGGTACCTTAGATCTTCAAAAATTTATGCCTTTGTTATTGTTGGCTTTTTTATATCCATGTTCTCTACCACTCTCCATCATAACTTGATGGTTATATTTTTCTTCCATATCCATATTTTCACCTATGTTCTCCTACATGGAAACCTAGTGATGAGTTAATTTGGGTAACCATTATGTTTCATACTTTATTTTTTGAAGCCAAGTTTTGGTACTCCTTTTTACGATGTGGGTTTCTATTAAAGAAACTTTCGAGTCGTAAACCATTTATAACCCCGACGAATTTCGAGGGCGAAATTCATTTTAAGGGGGGTAGAATGTAACACCCCGAGATTTTATGAAAAATATTCATTTTAATTTCATTAATGTCTTGTGTTGTATGCTACACCAAAAGGAGCTTGCAAAACATGCATCCTTGACTTTACTTTCATTACACGCAATCGCGACCTTCCTCGATAGCGTGTGTAGTACGCAATAACGAGTTTCACAAAACAAGATATTATTATAATGTTATTATGAACTAGCCGTTATGAATAATAATACCCACTTTTTGAAATTTTATAAATTTTATCTTTTAAAATGGAATTCATTTTTGGATTCAGAATATCGAAATTATCTTAGGGTGAAATTTTGGTACTTTTCGGATAACTTTCATTTTCTGATGAATAGTGAAAATCACTAAATTTTAATTAAAATAACCTTTTTAATCAAAATAATTAGTAGTGATAAATTATTAATTTGAGTGGTTTTAAAGTATATTTAGAATATATTTTTACAATTTAATACAATGTTGGTCATTGGATGTAATTTCACATTTAAACCAGACATAAACAAGTGTCAATCTTTTGATAGTTATTATCTCTTAAGAACACGCTATTTGTTTTGACGACGGGAATTAATTTTTAAATTAATTAATGTGACTGAAATGTTTTGAATTTGGTAAAATAGACATCATTTTTGAGTTAATAATATCAAATATAGATTTGGACTAATTTTTGGTATTTTTCTGGAAACTTTCATTTTTTTGATGAATAGTGAAACCACTAAGTGGTAGTTAAAAAAAATGAATTTTTCATAAAACATAATTTTACCACTTCTGTGAGTGGAATTTCAAAAATCAGAGAGACATGGTTTATGTCAGTAAGTAAAATGTGGTTCAATGAGATGAAAATAATTTTTGGTGAATAGTAACTTTTTACTTTTTTTTACCACGGTTAAAAGTAAATAGGGTAATTAAGGGTAAAAATGATATTATTATTACCCTAAAACATGTACTAATTCTATTGGATAAGTGTAATTCGACCAAAAACAACCTTAGAAATAAAATATGACCATTTAGGCCCACTTGGATTAGATTAGGACATTTATTATTAATTTATTTAAAGAAGGGTTAAAATAGTTAAAATCAAAGTTTAATAAGTAAATCATTTTTAATATAGGGTTATACATAAGATAAATTCGACTATAAACATTCATTAGAAATCTGAAAAGATTTTCTACATAATTATATTTAATTTGTAATTTTTAGACATTAAATAATTTAATTTATTTATGACACAATGATGATGCAATAATTATTTTATTAATGAAATATTGACATAATTGATGTTATAAATACCCAAATAAATGTAATTTGAAACTTTTTATGAATTAAAATAATTTTATATGTTAATAAGACATGTTAGTATTGATTTAATTCACTTTTTTTGAACAAACTTTCTGTTATGAATTTCACAAAAATCAATTACCAAATAGTATCAAAATTGACATAAAATAGTTTTTAAAACAAATATTATATTATTAACTGTTATTTTATTTCTAAAAATAAAAGGTTCGGCCAAATGAATTAAATAAGGTTATATATACTAATAATAAACAACTTGGGGTTATTTTGTCTTGTTATAGTAAGTTTATTAACCTTATAGTGTAAGAAAACAAGAAGACACGGTAAAAGAGAAATTATTTAACTTAAAGTTAAATCTAAATGGTAAGGTTAAAATAGGAACCTAAACTTGTCTAAATTCTATTGTATGAGAGGATTTTGACCCATCCCCACCTTATCTTCTAAATAAATCAATTTGGAGCTATTTAAAACCGAATATGACTTTATAATAAAATAATATTTTTAGTTTTCCAAAGGTGCCCCTCTCCTCCCTTATAAAAGGGAACCTCCTCCCTCTCTTGATCACAACACTTTGAGCCTTCAAGCTCGGCCAACCCCTGCCAATTTCTCCTCTACACTTCCCTAGAAACATCCTAGAGGTCCTGGTCTACTTCAAAGATCAATTTTAGTGCCCTAAAAGGAGGTCTAAAAGAGGCGCTTCAAAGAAGAGGTAATGCCCGTTACCGATTCTTTCAACTTTATTTCTTCTTCCACTTCCTATTATTTAGATGTTTCATTATGAAGTAATAACATAAATATAACTAATATATTGGTATGTTATTATAAGTATGAAAGAACCCTATTTCACCATCTATCCATCCTACGAAAAATGAAATCACCGCGCGTGCGTACGTACGGAATACCGTCTCCACACTGTGGTGTAATCTATTTTCCACCACCACCTTACTTGGATGGGTATAATGGTGTAAATAATTACTATATATGATTATTTTAAAGTGATATTTATTCTGAAATAGTATACATACACTCCAATACAATTACACGAACATGGGAACAATATCATCACTCGTGCGTACCTACGGAATACCGTCTCCATGATGTGATGCGACTCATTCTACATGATCTTCATTTTCATAATGATTATATAAATGAATTGAATGAATAAATATTATATATATTACACTAATAACATTCTGTGAATGAGGTAACTATAACCTAAAAGAAGAATAAGAATTTATTTGACAATACGCGCATAAGAACAAAAAGCAATAAACACCCGGATAACAAGTAACAATGAAATATTACTAATAAGAAGCTAAGAATATGACCATATATGATATCATAACAATGAGTATGATTCTTGAATAAGTCAATGACATTATTTAAATCATTATACAGGAGGTTCAGACACTTACGAAGCAAATCGGACCTAAGGTAAGGGAAATATCACAATCTCATTTTTATCCGAGATTGTTTATACTTTGGAATTTACTGGGGTGTATTTTATCATACACATCCATGTTTCCTCAATATGTAATATTATTTCCATCCACCTACAATTTTTTAAATCCAATTTTACCCTTAGGTGAGTTTTTAGTAAAAGATATGAAAGGAATCTTTTGTCATTTTTCGTACGAGGTACTTTTTGACTTTTCCGAAAAAAGCACGAGAAGAATGTTTTTTTAACTTATATGGCATGAATGGATTTTTTAAACATTATTTCCAAGAAGCTTCATTTACAAGTTTTCAAGTTTATTTTTAATCAACTTCTTTTAGTTTAGAATTTTATGACATGTTAAGAAAGGAAAAGTGTTTTTGAAGTAGAAAGGATATTTTCCTCAAGAATGGAGTTCAAGTGTTTTGTCAAAATTATTTTCCATTTAAGATAATATAGGGTTCTGTTTATATCCCTATTATTACATGTATTTGATTATGTTGTGATGGAAATATTTTTATGAATTCCTTTATCTTATATGAATTGTTTTATGATGTCATGATGTTTAAGATTCCCATTTTTATTACATGGGTTATGCTATGATGTATGGTTTATGATTTTGTGGCACACATAAGAATGGTATCATTATGAGATGGGTGGGAACTATATCTCCCTCCAATTCATTGGGTAAAGATTTTATATCTCATGAGATAGACTTGGCTGGAACGGCAGGTTAAACCAGTTCAGTGAAACAGGACTGAAACGAGGAATGAACTCAATTCAGAAATAGACTTTGTCCACTAAGATAGTCTTAGCAATGAGTCTTGACTAATAAGAAATGATTCTCTATGATTATGTGTGTATGCCACAAAGCTTCATGTTTTAAGTTATGATTATTGTGATTACATTTCACTACCACGATTTATCCCATGTTTTGAAATTATGATCTCTTTTGGAGGGTAAGATTTCCAAAATGTTATGTTCTTATGAATATGATGTGATTGATATTTATTTTATTTACCCTTACTGAGCATTTGAGCTCACCCTTTTTATGTTTTATTTTCCCCCAGGATTAAAAGAAAGGTTTTAGGTAAGGAAATAAAAAGTGGAAGATCTTTATGGGAGATGTTGATGATCTTTCACCACGATTAGAAGATTACGTTCCAAGTTTCTAAAGACACTAAACTATTACGGTCCTTGTGTGTATGTTTTTGTTATGTATTATGTTTTCCGCAAAAGTAATGTAATATCTATGTGTGTCAAGCTTCGGGTCTTTATAATTAAAACCCCTTTTCCACACCATTATTATTAGTAACCAATTTAAATAAGAATTTATATGGTAATGAAGTTGATTCTAAAGAGTTTTGGATGGTGATTTGAAGTTTTTTATATCTAATTGCCTCGATAATAATTTTTTTTTATGTTGTTACCTTATGTGAAAGATAAAAAAGTAATCTAAAAGAATCATATATATTGGATGGAAAAATAATTCTCAAATACATCAAAGGAATAATATATTTCAAAATTAGATATGACAACTCCCCAATAATTGAATTATTTGTTTATTTAGATGTTGATTGGGTTGTAAGTATTGATGATATAAGATCCACTTCTGGTGGAGTTTTCTTTTTGGGGAAAAGTTGTGTAAGTTGGCATAATAAGAAAAAAAATTTAGTAACTCTTAACATGGATGAATATGAAGATGTTTCTGCTAATCAAGATACCACATAACTTATGATGATGAATACTTAGTTAGAAGACTTAATTATTGAAGCAAAGTTACCCTTTCTCTTGGGTTGTGATTATTAGAGTTTCATCAATCTTACAAGAAACCCTATACAACATTCTCATTCAAAAATTATTAATATCAAATAACACTTCATCAAATAGAATATTTAAAATAATTAATTGAAGTTGGAGTATGTTCCTATATTGGAAGAAGTTTCAGACATATTCAAAAAACCTTTACCAAATGAAGAATTTTTCATACTAAGGTTAAATATGGGTGTCCAAACTCATTCTCTTAATGGTTGAGTTACATGGTTCTTTCCCATATCTCATCTAGTATTTGGATAGTGTTGTCTGGGGGGGGGATTATTTTATAAATCTATCCATTGATATGTGCTAAACCTTTTAAGTAAGCATTTATGTAGGGGGAGTGTGGGTAAGCTATTAACTTTGCCTGTAAGTGTGTGAACTATTCTAACAGTTTTGTTAAAGTGGTTGTAAGAAACTTATGTTGATATGTAAGTGGAATAATTGAATAAATATGTGAATAAAAGATGAATAATTTTTATGAGTCACTAATTTTGGATAACATGGTTTTTCTGTCAATGATTCTTGTTTCCTACAATGAGTTATCTCACATAGGATTAGAATTGTTGAAAAGTAACCATTTATTGAGGTTAAAAATTTCAGTGATTTATGAAACATGGTTGATAATAAAATTAAAAGTGGGATATTTTTAGGAACAAGTTTGCTTAAGGATGCTTTTATAGGCTGAAAGAAGTTTGTATTGATTGTTTTGTATTGTATTGTCTTTTCTTGTCCAGAAAAGGAAATCACATTACTTTATATGTTTTGGTGATAGAAAAATAATAATTAAAGGTTAAAAAGTAATAAAAAATGTATGAATGGTTTCAAAGTAATCATAAAATCTTACAAATATTTTATAATAAAGTTCCTTGGTTTTAGTTTCCTATTCTGAATAATTTTTGTGAAAGAAGTTGTTTTTTAGAATCCCCTTTTGTCTGGAAAGAATGTTTTGATTAGTATGAGAAAGTGTATCAAATTCTGAAATTATCTATACTAATTTTGATGATTCATTAATGATATTGGTTTTCTTATAAATCATAAGAAATATGATATAAATGTGATTACAAGGAAATGTTTATGGAATAAGGAAGTTCATCAAGTTGAAGACTTTTAGTCTCAGTTTATCAGTGTGAGATCACCAGACCTAGAATTGTTTGAAGGATGGGAAGTTTTTTTGAAATATGGGAAGGAAAAGATGATGGGTTTTAGTGAGACAAATAAGTTACAAGATATTAATCTTTAGATAAATATGATGGTGAATAAATGAATTTGTTTTGTACCGTAATCAGGAATGGAAAGAATTTGTTGCTGGTATCGGTTAATCGAACACGGTATGCCACCGATTCAGCAAAGGAAAAGAAGTTTGATGTAGATGTGTATGAAGAGATTTTTTGGACTTGTGAATAAAAAATAATTGGGAGTTTTTGGGACTAATAAATTGTATGAAGATCAATAATGTAGTCAGTCATTTTCATCAGGATGAATTGTATTACAATTATGTCAAGAGTAAAATAAGATATGTGTGTTTTTCTTCAATTGGGTCAAGATAAAAATAGAAAAAGTGTTGATTTTTTATCAAATGGTTTAAGATTCATTATAATAGATTTGACACTAATCCATCAGAGTAAGATAGAGACCGATCCGCTAGACACATGACGACACTGATACTTCATCAGATGTAGGATCATCAGTCTGAGGAAGTTGTTGAACAATTGAAGAAAAGATTAAATTTTTTGAAGTAGTTTCAGAAGTTTTGTTAAAGGGGGGGGGGTATTTAATTTTGTTTAGAGAATTTTTCTAAAGTTTTTATCAAATGGGTTTTTTGAAGCTATTGTTGAAGAGTTTCCAAGGAGTGATGATATCCTTAAAAGTTGTGTTGTTTTTAATGGAAAAAGAAATGAAAGAGAAGTCTAATGAAGTTACAAAAATGTTTATGGAAGATTTTTTTAGATGGTATGAAGCTTCAGAATGATTTATTTTCTAAATTTAATATGGAGAAAATTAATGAGGAGTCTGCTTCCTTAAAAATGTTTTCATCATAATGAGAAGTCTTCAGTTATGATATGTTTTCATCATAATGAAGTAATAAAAATGAAAATTGTTATCAAACTAAAGAACTATTACAAATATAGAAGTAGGATAATGTTTTGGGATAATTTGAGAAGGTTTTATAAGAATTGAGAAGTGAAGAGAAGCATTGAAAGTGTCAAAGATGAAGTAGAAATGTAAATGAAATTCAAAGTTCCATAAATTTCATTGAGTTGGAAAATGAATGTAATTTCCCACCCATTCTACTTTTGGTTCACCTATAGAAGGAATAGAGTACATTTTAATTTATGATGGATCAAACAATTGTTCATATGTGAATGGAGAGAGAAAATTTATAAAGTTATATTGAGAAGAAGTTTCTTAAAAGAGTTTACCTAATGAATTTTTCTAGATGGAAGCAATTAAGTGGTCAAAGTTTCTCAGATCAGACTAGGTCTTCATAAAGATCCATCAGACTAATAGTTTTTCAAACTTGGAAGGAATCATTTTAAAATTGTTTTAGTAGTATTTTGACAGAGTTATATTTCTGTACTGAGAAATAGTACTAGGATATCTTTCTCAGTGTGAGTATGAATATGTTCTCACATGATTCTAGGTAGAAAAGTGAGGATTAGTTTTTAAGATTATATAAGTGGAAATTGATAAGGTAACATAGTAATATGTTTGGAATTAACTAGTGAATGTTTCGTTACATGCTACAGAAACTTGTATTACATATTTTTTGCTACAAAAAAGAACATGCATTATTCTATTGATCATAGATCCACACAAGTGTAAGGGTATAACCTACTTGTTTTATCCACACAAAAGGATTGTTTCCTAGTGGATTGTGTGGTATTGGATTTTTTCCAAACCATGACAAGGATGTAGATACTCTTATTGAGTAGTATACCTTATAAATACCTGTGTTCCCATGGATGTGTGATTGTTTTTTTATCAAAGTGATAAATCTTTAATAGGAGTCAAAGGTTGTTTAAAAAAATGGAAACTTAAAAGAAAAAGATATCACTGATTCACCCCTCCCCCTATTAGTGATACATTGATCCTGGATGGGAATATCAAAACCATTAATATAAAGACCTAACCATTTATAATGAGGTTCTAAATCAAAAGTAGGTTACATATGATCAAAGTGTTTCTATAAATCACCACCACATGAATGATTTAATATTTTATTAATAAAATTATTTGATTTATTCCATTTCATTAATGCATCTATGTTGTGAGACATAATTAAATAATGTAAATGAGGCTTAATTAGAAAATATATCAACTTTTTTCACAATAAATTTAAAATTTTCTTGTTATGAATCTTTATACCTTGATTCTCCACATGTTGGAAAATTAACCAAGGTTTCATAATAACAATAATATAATATAAAATCATTTTAACACACATGAATCTTCTGATAACTAAGAACAAAATTATGGACAAACCTATTACTTTCATAGAAACATGAAGGAAGTTAATTTCTACTAGGAAACAATGATTTAACAAACAAGAATATCTGATTAATACAACTCTTTGAAGTTCCAAAATCTGATTTAATAGCCATAATTTTTTTGCTAAATTATGTTCACCATGTTGATACCAAAATAAATAATATTTCTTAAAACTAAAACACAATAGATGAATTCCAACATTATCAAATGTTTTTAATCTCCTATGATCATATTTATTACATGGAAATTTAATTGTTACTTTAGAAAAAAAATCTGAATTAAATTATGAAAATGATATAAATGTTTTAACACCTCCCATATAGAAAATATTTATACCAGATCTGTTGGTATTTTTGTGATGATTTATCCAATTAAAACCGTGTAATAAGAACAGATTTCTACTTCTTGAGTCCATAATTATTTAAAAATAAACATAAATAAGAAAAATTAATACCAACCATTTTGAATAATTGAAAATTATTATTATACTTTAACACCTTGAAATATTTTGTGGAATATAATTGGATTGAGGTGCTGATTTATTGCTAGATTATGAGGCCCATAAAGTCTTGGCACAAATAGAAGAAAAATATTAAATATATTATATCAAACACATGCTACTTTTCAAAAAAAATATATCCCGAACATTGTCCCATATGAGAAATCTAAGACCACTATTAGGTTTAGGATGTGGGGTTTACCTATGCATGACCTGACATTTTTTCACATCAAGGGTTTAGTAACACCATGCATGATGGTAATTCCATTTAGTATTTTTAGTATATTTTTTACATAAAATTGACGTATCTCTATAATGGTGTATCATATAAAAAATATGATACCATCGTTAGACCAGGGATGCTAGGTTTACCCTAGGCATGAAATAAAATTTTGGTGTGTCAGGTGTTTGTTTACATGACATGTTAGGGTAATTGATTGGGTCCCATGGACCCAAACATTCTCCGATCCCCATCCTATATAAAGGATGCATCTTCAGGAGAAAACAAGCGGTTCCCCAGTGAGCTGAGCAAGCAGTTTGGGATGAAGCCTCCCACTGAAGGCATGATGGTTGAGCTAAGGAACCGCTTTGATTGTCTGGTGGATCAAGATCATTTAATGTTGCATGAGGAGGATGATTCAGGTGATGATAGCTTTATCCAAATATCAGCAGACATCTGGGATCGTTTCCATGGGAAAGGTCCTCACATCCCTAGAAGGAAGAAGGGGCTCAAAGGAAAGAGCGACTCCAGAAAATGAATTGTGGTTTGGGTGAAAAAACCAAAGGGGAGTAAAGATTATTCTTACCTTCCAAAACCAATGGAAACTAGGTCGTCCAAGAAAGGTGGAAGCAAGGAAAGAAAGGCCCCGCAAGACAGATATAACTGTGATCTAAGAAGAGAACCCAAGGTAATGGAAGAAGAGGTAGGGGAATGACTGATGCTCATATTTCACTCCAAGGAAGAAATTATTGAGAAAGACATGAGGCCCAACGCCTCAATTGAGGAAATTGCTAGAATTTATGAAAGAAGGTTGCAATTTGAGGCCACTGAGGAGCAGGAAGTGTGGATCGACAAGCAAGATCGAATAATTGCTTAGGGTTTCAATCAAGGAAAAACATCTCTGGAAGGATTCATTCAGACAATGGAAATGATGATCTCTCATCTCAAAGAACTTCTCAGGGAGGATCCAAACACATAGGTTAGCACTTTGCATTGGGAATTATATAGATTGGCTGATTCAAACAATCTTAGTATAGTGTTTACCAATTTTGTGAGCTCCTTTAGCATGTAGTGGATTTGGTTTTCTGAATGATGGTTTCCCACTTGTCCTTAAAGTGGTTTTTTAATAAATATTTATATTTTGTGGTGAGGGTAATTGATTTAATATTTTGATTATAATTTTTTATAAAAAATTTATGTATCTTCCAAGATGTGTATCATAGGAAAAATTGGAGACCACTATTAGGTTAGGGATGTAGGGTTTACCCTATATATGACATATATTTGTGCGTGTCAAGAGTTTGGTAACATCACAGACGATAGTAATTCATTTAATTTTTTTATTATATATTTTTTTAAAATGAATTATATCCCAACTATGTATTGTATGGGAAATATGGGACAACTTTCATGTCCAATATTCTCGGGTTACCTTAGGTGCAACATAAAATTTGTGTGCATCAGGTGTTTGGTTACTTTGCACATGAGGATAATTAATTTAATAATAATATTATCATTTCTTATAAAAAATTAAATTACCTCTCAAAATGTGTATCATATTAAAAATCGGTGACCATCATTAGGTCTGGTATGTGACGTTTACCATAGATGCGATATAAAATTTGTGCATATTGAGAGTTTTGTAACATCATGCATGATGGTAATTAATTTAATTTTATTATTATATTTTTTTAAAAAAACTTAAGCATCTCCTGAATGGCGTGTCATATTAGACATCGGAGACAAAAATTAGGTCTGAAATTTTGAGGTTACCCTAGGTGTGACATAACGTTTGTGTGCGTTGGGTGTTTGGTTACATTGAACACGAGGGTAATTCATTTAATAAATTTATTATAATTTCTTATAAAAAATAAAATTATATCTCAAACTATATATTGTATGAAAAATTGGAGACCATCATTTGGTCTGGGAAGTGGGGTTTACCCTAGATGCGACATAACATTTTTGTGCGTCGAGAGTTTTCTAACATCACACACAATGGTAATTCAATTTAATATTTTTATTATATTTTTTTACAAAAAATTGAAGTATCATTATATTGGCGTATCATTTCAAAAATCTAACACCACCGTTAGATCTGGGATGCTAGGTTTACCCTAGGCACAACATAAGATTTTTACACCTTGGGTGTTTCGTAACATCGCCCGCAAGGGTATCATTTTTTTTTTAATATTTTATATTTATATTAACACATTTATAAAAATTATAAATATAAATTATTTCATTTGATACAAATTTTATACAAATTATTATGAATTTCTGCTAGTTATTATTTTTTATAATTTTTTTCAAGGTTTGACAAAAAAATTTGTATTTATTAAAAAAATATTTTTTTAAATTTTTACTTATTGATATAATTATTTGTTAGGTAATATTATTTAATTATTAGTTTTAATTGAATATATAGTAAATATTACTAATTTTTAACAATTACTAGTATTTCCTATTTTTTATATTACAAATTTTTATAAATTTTCATAATTTCGTCAAATTTTCAAATTATTAATAATATTTTTTAATTAACACTAATATTTATTGTTTGCTAATAATATTGACTAAATAATTATTAGATATTATAAATTATTTAAGGATTGTTAATAATTATTTAAATTTTTATTACATTTTTTGTAATTATTATATATATGTATATCATGACTTCGTGGGGTCGAGTCCCCGAGCCAGTGGTTTATTTAAAATTTATTTGTAGCGTTGTGTGTCACACTTGAGGTTCTACCAAACCAATATATATATATATATATATATATATTTATATATATATAAAATAAACCTTACAGGTTTTTTAAAAAGGTTTATATATACATATTCAGAAGTTAATATATATATATATATTATAAGATTTCGTAATCAATTATATATTTAACATGTTGTTTTAAACAAATATACATATAAGATAAACACACACAGACAAAAATATATTTTATTTTTTAAAAAAATATACATATATTTATATATTAAAAATTGTACATATTTTTTTTGAAAACATATATAGTTTCATGTTAATATATATAGACACACACACAAACATACAAATATCAAAATTAAACAATTTGAAAAATATTTTAAATTTAATTGAAGTAAATCATGCTGACTTATTTAACATGAGAATATGGAATAATAAATTTGCAACAATATTAAATACCAAAAAAAATATGAAATTAGAATAAATTTAATAACCTAGGGTTCCAAAACTAAATCAGGTAATAAAATGAATAAAACCCAAAAATAATGAAGAATGAGATAAGAGGAATCCATACCAAGGTGATTCAAAATCAGATCTATAAAAAATCTATTGCAACAGATTATATCGGAGTGGGGTGGCTAGGCCTTCGTGCATCATGGAAGTTCGAGATAAGGATATGAAGAGGAGGGGAGGAACAAAGGGGGTTCATAAAGGTTTTAATTAAATATTTATTGTGATGGAATATTTTAAATAAGCATTAATGCTCATCACAAATACTTCCTAACCGATGATAATCTGCAACGAATGTAGTAGTCTGTCACAAATTCGCATCGCTACTGCATTTCACGCTAGGTGGTGGGAATCCCTCCAAAACTATTTGTGATATATGATTTATTCCATCATTAATAATGGCTATTTGTGATGGAAGAAATATTCTGTCACAAATAGTTTTTGTTTGGGGAGTATTTCTGATGGGTAAATTTCCCGGTAGAATTTACACATCATAAATACCTAGATTTCTAGTAGTGTTATTTGAATTTTTTTTACTTAGTGGTTCAAAAGTATATTTTTATGAGTTTCATGATGTAAAAGAAATATTTTATATGTTTTAGGTATGTTATGGTCATGGGAAATTGTTTATGATGATAAGTGAGCCCGATATATCTCTGCAATGCATTGAGTAATGGTTATGTTTCTTAGAAAATTATGTTGGAATTAACCGAGTAGGTTATTCCATTTTAAGGTTTCTTGTAAGGGTTTATTAAAGATAATATTCCAAGGAACCTATATGGATTTTTTATTCTTTCAAATGAGTTTTCATTGTTTTTTTTAATTTACCAAGGTATGATAATGATATATTGTTTTAAATGATTGATTATGCCCTTTTAGGGTAAAAAGGTATGTTTTTAAGAAAATATTTTTCAAGGGTTATCATGTTTTCTAAGAAACCCTCCTGATTATGATTTTTTCCTTTATGTTTTCTTATAATGTTTTTTATGATAAAATTTTGGTAGTAAAGAGGATTTAATGAGTATAAAAATGATTATTTGAGTTCAAAGTTTATTATGTTAAAGGAAAGATCTATTTTATGATCTCATGGTTCTGAAATGGAATAAATAGTTTCTTTCTTCCATTTTATATGTCCATTACTGAGATTTTTGTTCTCATACAACATTTTCAAATATTTTTCATAAGGTTTAATGATGATTACGAAAATCGATGAATTCAAGTTGAAAATTATGACGATTTTTCATGAAAACAAAAGATGTTACATTTTTATTGTTTTGTATTGTGGAAAAAAATATATACTGAGTGGAAGTATCCAATTTGTAATATATGATTTTGTTACAAAAGAGTTATGAACTAATTCTATGAAAATATAATCCTAAAAATATCTTTGGGAAGGTAGGAAAATGATTCTTTATTTAAAAAAAACATTATGGGATGAGTAAGGATTAGGTTCGTATAAATGAAGCAACTTATATGGAGTTATGGTACGCACGATATATTTATTTATCCTATATAAAACTATCAGGTTTATAAACTAATAAGACCCTCCTTGAAGTAGTGAGTGGAATGAGAGGAATAGGGAGTGACCCTTGGGAGGTAGTGGGTTTCTTCTTAAAAATTATAATGGCAATACGCCTCAGTGTAGAGTGATAATGATTGGATATTTTATCAACATGATGAGTGAGATAGTAAATTATTGGTATATTGGTTCAGTGTTAGTGTATGCTCCTTGAATGCATCCCAGTGTGAGTGAACCAAGTAAAATCCTTTGTGTCCATCATTTGGTTTACTTTATTTATATTCATCAATCTCGGGTGTGTTAGAGATGATTACTAAGTTAAATATGAATTCATTTTAATTCGAGAATAATATTTGATAAAGGGGTGATCATGAGTGAGAAAATGTTAAACTTGGAAATTTTTTGATTGATCCATCCACCCTCTCATGGCACCTATTGGGACACAATATGTTGTATCAGTGCCTAAAAAATATTTTTTATATTTAACCTATCTCTTGAAATAATGTTGAATCAGATTTTTATGAAACCTATATCTTAAAATAAAAAGATGATGATTCAAGATGAAATTGAATCATATTATATTGTTAATATTTAAGTATATCAACAAAGTTCCCTTGAAGAATTATATATCCAAAAAAATAAGAACTAGAATATTAAAGGACTGTTGAAAGAGTCCTATGAGTGTGTTGGAAACCTTGTGGTCGAACTTTACTAGATTGAAAAAGTAGTAGAATATTTTTATTCTATCTTAAAAGAAGATATACCAAGTATTAAATTTAATTATAATATTTTACAACAATATACGGTGATAAAAAATCCAATTAGTTCTATTAAATAATGAAGAAATAAAATTAAATTTCTTATGGGACAAGCTACAGAGTTTAAACAAGGAATCTCTTAGGATAACTTAGAAGATGATTCATTTGAAAGAAAAAGTATTTAGGTTTAGTAAATAAAAATGGTTAATATATGTATGAGGATAGTATTATTGAAGAATATATAGCCATAGTTTTTATGATGGGTAGTGAATAATAGTTTGAAAAGAAGAATTAATCCATGTAGGAGCTATTGAACAAGTATACTGATACTATAAAAAATATCATTAAAGTTATTAGTGAGAGGAGAATGGATTTGAAGAAAAATAATAAATCAAAATCTTTGAATAAAAATTAAAAATAGTGAAAGGATCATTAAAATTAGGTATAAAACTTAATAATTCTTAGTTATATGTAAAGGGAAAATGGATCAAAGAGCTTGAAATCTCTTTAGTTTATACACAAGAGGGAAATGAGACCAAGTAAAGCTACTTAAAATATAATATTAATAGAAGATTAAATTTTTTTTAGGTGAAATAAAAAATCTCAATTTGAAGTTCCTTGGTTTGGAGGTTATATTTAAAAATGTTAGAGACTCGATTCCAGTAAATAAGAAAACTCACTTTAAATTTTTTGAGTCATAAAGAATGATTTAAGAATGTATTTGAGATAAAAGGAAAATATTATAGGGAAAGAGGGTTTGAGGTTTAATTAATCATTATTTAATGGAATCAAGAATCCTACACTTAATCATAGTAGGAGGTTAAAATGTGTTCTTGAATATAAATCAAGGAATTAAAATTAGAATATGAATAAAGTGTTTAAATGAATAAATTAGAGTTAAGAAGATAAACATGTAAAAAAATGATTTTATTATGGGATTCTAGGTCATAAAACTAGTTTTTTGAAGAACCTATTGGGTTGATTTCATATTGTGAAAGGAAGAGAATATCAAATCCTTTAATGCTATAGAAAATAAGATAAAAATCTGAAAGAAAGGTAATGCTTGGTCAAAGGGATTCAAGATAAACCTTTATAGGTATTTTTTGGTCATGGATAAAAGGGAAACCGGATGAATGAGTTTATAATGGGTTTTAATTAAAGGATGGGAAGAACATATAGTTATACTTATAATAAAATATATTATAAGGTGAAAACCAACTATCCCGAGTGGGTTGTTATCCTTTGGGACACTATGCCATCTCAACTGGAATCAAATCCTTCCCTACTGGGGATCTCTCCAGAGTGATCCCTTCATGGGAAGGGGTTTTCCTTGTGTGGAGGGTTAGAAAAGGCCACACCTGTGAACTCCCTTTCAAAAAGAGATATATTAGAAGTTATTGTAGTATGATAAGTGATGTAATGATAGGGAATACCACAACCCATATGGCTAGGATAAATCAAACTAGTATATAAAGAAAAAAATGTTACATTTAAGAACATATTCATGAGTTTGAAAATAGATAATATGGATTTTTAAAGGAAGGTGTATAGAGAACCAAAGGATGTTATAATACTGAAGATTTCATATAATAAGAAGAGGAAAATATATAATGCTAAGAGTAAATTGTAATATATCTTTATGGTCAGTAAAGAGGAAGAAAAGACAAGTAACTATTATAAAAAAGTGAAGCGAAAATAATATGAAGAAACTTGTATCAATGGTATATGATGTATTATCTTGAAAAAGAGAGAATTTTTTATAAGTTAGGCCATTGAAAAGATCACCACACATGAGATAACCACTAAACCCAATGATAATAAGAGTACTAGAAATAAAACTCATGAAGAACAATGCATTCGTGGTATGATTTAAAGAAGCACCCCTAAGAAGGATTTAAATAAAGATAAAATAAATTGGTTAGTTTAATATGATAAACCATAGTTTTGAATAATAGGATGGTAGGATATATCCATCTCCCCATAAAAATAATTGTTATAAGATATTATTGGAGTGATTTTGGTTTAGTAAAGTGATATGATCCATGGTGTGTATGTATTGAAAAGAGATATATGCAGCAAGTTGTGTCAAAATATCTATAAGTGGCTTCAATATCATATATAAGAGTCACCAAAAGTGGTGTCAAAGAAAGAAAAAATTATGTTAAAAGACAATATATGTTTAAAAGTTTTTTTAGAGAAATCCAAATTGGTATCAAAACACAATTTATAAAACAAAAGTTATAACTTATTAAATATGAAATTTCTAGCAGTGAGAAATAAATTAAAGTGATATAGAGATTGATCTATAATTTAAGAGGTGTTAATGATGAATATGTATAAAGTGGTATCAAAGAAAAATTAAATGATCAACCATATTCAAAGTGGAATCAAGACTTAATGAAATGGAAGGAGCAACAATATTCATGAATCTCATGTTTTATTTATTTATGATATAAAAAAGCAGTATCGTTTTAGGGGTTTTTAAGATACTAGAGGATTATAAAAGGAGAATATAATTTTATTTTTATCAATACCAATAATTAGTGTCAAGAGATGAGATATCCAGGGGTGTTTTATATTTTAGTTTAATAGGATTTCTACCTCATTTGAAAAAAAGAATAAGGTACACTCTGTAATTGAAAAAAGAACCTAGACTACATGATGCATAACAATTTTATCATAAAAGATGGTATGAAATAGTTCTACATGTGTTATGAATCACACACTTTGTGATTTATTTCTTATTAAATGATGATATAATGAAATTTTTATTGACATAACATAGATAAATAGCCAAAGGAAGTGAAAATATCAAGTTTCATGTGTCTATAGTAGTAAGTGATTGAAAATAAAAAACATTTCTATTGTTAACTTAGACTATTTTAACATACATAATGTCCTAACTCATTAGTATTGTAGGATTGTTTAATGAATAATTTCCAAGTGGTAAATTCATTCACAAAAAATCATTAAGAAAATATATCTACACGTGATGGTGGATTTGAAACAGATTGTTTTTTATAAAGTTTAATTAGTCAAATATACAAAATTGGTGACAAATAACTTGATAACACAACTTATAATATCAATCATGGAAAAATTTTGAAGAGTAAAAAATAATGTTACTCTAATGGTACATAGATCCCAAAGGTTTAGTCAAAAAATAGAAATGAGAGTTGGAGATGATATAAAAATGGCTGAAATATCCTGAAGGTTTTGAAGAAAATAAGGGGTCGTGAGTGATGGATAAAGACTATAGATTTAGAAGATAAATGTAACAAACTAATATTTTAATATTACATTTCCTTCAAATAAATACTATATTTAATATCTCATTTCATATAAAAAAAGAACTAAAATAAACTGTGACACATTTTATTAAGTTAATATTATAAGTATTTAACTTGACATGTGTTTTTGAATCATAATTCTACCATTTTTCTCCTCTAAAATGTCTGATTTTATTTTTCTAAAATATTTAATGGTTTTTTATTATGTTTTAAAATGGGAATTTTTTGGGGAATCCCACATTGGAAAGTGATAGGAGTGGGGTATTCCATATTAAAGGAAGTATTTTTATTACTATTTAAAATTAATAATTGAAATGGGTTATAATATTATGTGGGATGGTGCACCGCACCGTCCATGCATGCACGTGAATGCATGAAAAGGTGAAATGTGGGGCTTTGATGGCACAATTTTAAATTTTTATTCCATATCAATGCTTGGAGGTGCATTAATGTTTCATGCAATAAATCTAGTCCTTCAATTCCCTTATTTATTGAGATTCCTCAAAAGCTTTAAAAAAGAACAAAATGTACTTTTTTTATGTAAAACAACCAATAACTTTCCAAATATATCTTTTTTCTAAATCCCCTTTAAGGGATACTCTCTAAAAATTACATATGTTGAGTATCGTTCTGCAGTTTTATCATAAAGAACATTCGCCGATAATCCATTGTACTACCAATTTGGTGGGGGTTATTATACTCCTAAGGATAGAGACAACGTAATATGTATCAGTGAGATATTTATATTAAAAAACTAGTAAATCCATATTAACTACCCATCGATATATCCCAAATAATCTTAAGGGTATATTTCATCAACATGGATATGGATATGCTCAACAATGCAATAATGGTGGAACAATTTTATGACAACAATTTCAAGAGGTGGAAAAATAGTATGCACTTGCTATTTGAAACTCTCAAAGTGGTGCATGTTCTCTAAACTTTGAAGACCCTCATATCCGAAGATGAGCCACTTCAATTTTCTCCCACAAGACAAAAATGGGAGAATGATGATCTCGTGTTTCAAGGGAACAAACTCAATAATTTTGATGATGAACTATCTGAAACATATCAATATCTTCAAACCAAAAAAGATATATGATATTCCTTAGAGAAAAATTAAATCATCACGGATGTGGAAAACAAGAAATTCCTAGTAATAATGTTTATTTCATACAAAATGGTAGATATTATATCTATTGCAGAGAAATTATATGAAACAAAAATCATATTACATCACATTAATAAAAATACGATGAACATGGATAATGCTATTTTTTTCACATCCATCACTGATAAAATCCCTCTTTATTGGAAGAATGTTCAGTATTCTCTAAATCACAAGAAATAAGATATTTCCCTCAATGTGTTACTCAACTACCTACAAATTGAGGAGGAATATGAAAAGAAAAAGTAGTAAAATGAGACTATGGATGATAAATCCATGGTCATTATGGGAAATAGAGTGGATCCATTTAGGTACTCAAAGGGGATAAAAATTTACCTACCATTCTAAAAAAGGAAATGTGCAATTCAAGAATAAGAAATGGTCATGTTACTTCCATGGAAAGTCTAGAAAATTCAAACGGGACCATCATCTCCATAAGAAGAAATATAGAAACAATGATTCAAAAGAACACTTTAAATCCATAATCTTAAAAGTGAATCTATCCGAGGATAACTATTCTAGGTGAATCAATTTCTATTCTACATGACACATGTTCAAAAAAAATCTATCTTTAAGAATATGAAATCACTCAAAAACGGGACATCACTCTACACAGGGAACTCTATATTCATAAATGTACAAGGGAAGGGAGTTGTTGATATTGAGTTTACCATGGGAAGGATCCTCACCTTAAATTATGAATTTTATGTTTCCAAACATTGTATGAACTTAGTATCAAGTAGCTTGTTGATCACATCATGATTCACTACTTTATTTCACCCTTACATCACTATTTTAAACTTGTTTTGTATTTAAAATTAAAAATGTTATCTAAAATTTAACATCTAATTTGATTCAGTTATTAAATTTTTATCACTTTTAGAAAGGTAAATTGTTCTTGTTTTTGTGATTTCGTTGTAGGAGGAGGTGATTTGGTGGGTAAGAGATGATCTAGATGGAAAATAGGCTAAACTGCATGGATTCCCAAAGACATATGTCCCCTATTTTGTACATTACAAAAAATATGTGCATCCATATAGGATAAAATTTTTTATGATCCAAAATTCAGTGGGATGAAACTCATATTAAGAAACCCAATCTCAATTATTTCATTTGAGGGCCCATATGAATGGATCTGTCCAGGAGACCGAATCTACATGAAGTCAAACATTTTACTATGTATTTCAGACATATCTCGTGCTATAATCCTCTAGTGGTCGAAACATTTGACATGAATATATTAAGGATATTGTCCTACAATATTTCTATTTTTTCCAAGTCAATATAAGTCTATTTACCAACCCAAAATCGAGACAAAAGTGGTATCTAGAAATCTGGGTTCCAAAACCACTTCCCATTTTGGCAATAAATTGGCACCTTAGGCAACCCATTTTTAAGTTTGAACATCGAGTGAAGTTATGCCATTTGGGAGTTATATAGGAGTCCTATCATCACCTTATAGGTTATGTAACTCCCAATAGTCATAGGGGGATCTCTTGAAGCAAGGATCCCTTCATCAAAGCCTTCCTCTACTTCTCATGTTGTAATGTTTGTGTTTTCATAATAAACTTAGAGTTCCTCTTATATTTATTCTATATTATTTTATATTATTTTATTTTTTTCAATTTTATTCTTCTATACTCATCCTATTTGGTCTGGAAATCAAGAGTATAAATGATATTGGGTTATAACCTTTCCAAAACTTTGCACATGAAATACATTTCTACAATAACTACACTGCCCATGAAAGGATAGTTTTTTTAGTAATTAATCAACCTATTAACTAATTCATTCATTTATTTTGAATCAATGATATATTTTAATTCAATTAAGATAGTATGTTAATTGAGTTTTTTAATTTAATAGAAACTAAGTAATAAATTGAAATATTAATGCAAAAACACATGAGGTCGAGTAATGTGTGAATTGTGAGAGCACGACCTTAAACAGTGAAACAAAATAACAATGGATAAATTTGTAGAGTTCAAACATAATCCCTAAACTCAATTCATTCTCATTTTAAATAATGTATATGTTCCTTAATATACTACTGACCATAAGCTAAACATAGAACTTCAATCAAAGAAGGGTGATATGATTTCTTGTTCTGAAGTTAACCTAAGGTTTAATTCAATTCATCTTTATGGTAATGTTAATTCTCATAGGGTTTGAGTATTTACAAATTAGTGGATCATAATTAAGTGGATATTAATTTAAATTATAAGGATTAATAATTAAATAAAGAGGTATAGTTAGATTGATTATGCCTTCTAAAATAGTTTCTAAAAAAACATTTTTCCGTTGGTTCTTATTTATTCGAATTTTATTTCAAAAACAAAAACAAAAAAATGAAGCCATAATATAACATACTTATTATTCTTTTATAAATGATAAGAAAACCCATCATAATTTTAAAATAGTGTGTATTTAATTTATCTCTATTTTCAAAATACCTTTAATATGTTGTTTTAAATTACTGTCTCCTTTGAGATATGACTTTGGTCAGCCACTCTACTCCACCTAAATAACCCGAAATAGAATACCATTTCTGAGAAACTATGATGGTGCCTTTCAAATTGGCACTGTTTCTGTGGAGGAAAGTAATTTTTTCAACCAATTAAGGGTATTTATTTTATTTTTTATTTTATTATTTTCTTCTCTTTATTTTTTCTTTCCCCCTTCTCAAGTTTTCATTTTTTCCATCTCTCTTATTTTCTTTTTATCAGACCATCAACCCAAACTTCTTATTTTTTTTTATGGTTCACTTTTAACCATTTTATTTTTATTGGATATATGATATAAACTACTCCCTAGGATCTCATAGATGTTGAACATGAGATTTAGTATATCCTTAGGGTTCACATACGACATTCTTAGTCTACGAGAATTTTCAACATCCAACCAATTGGAGAATTCCTCCATTCTAGTAACATTGAAATTGGATGAAATTCTAATTCAAACATAAAATAATAACCAATGGATGAAAAGAATAATAATTAACTTAATATAATAATTTGAGAATTGGCTACACTAGATATTGACTATCAACCAAATTGTATTACATACCCAAATCTCGAATCGGACTTTGAACTGAAATCTGGGTTAATTCACCTACTTCCAAAATTTCATGGATTATCTGGTTAGGATCCAAACAAACATTTAAAATAATTTAATGTGGTTTGATCAACCTTTAAACTAAGAAATGTCTCTGAATATTGAATAAAACTAAGAGAATTCCCACTTTCACTTGATGGAGCTACAAAGGATTAGATGTATTATTTATAACATGAAGATGTAACATGTTGGAATGATTTCAAGAAAATTTTATTGCAAATATTTTTTCCAAAATCTAGGACCACTTCCATTTGTAAGGAGATCTCTAGGATCAAGTAAGCATAGGGATAGTAAATGTATGTGTACTGGGAGCAATTTAAGAATTTGTGCACAAGCTGTCCACATCACCAAATCAATGAGAAACTCCTTGTCAAATTCTCTTATAAAGGAATCACACATATGGAGAGAAGCATGGTGGATTCCACAGCTAGAGGAGTATTGGGGGACAAAACACCAGTAGCCACACATGCATTGATCAACAAGATGGCACAAAAATCCCACCAATTTGGTGATCGACGTATGCCAGATGTTAGAGGAGTACATCATGTAAGCCCATATTCTACTAAAATTAATTTAATTTATACCAAGTTGGAAGAAATGACCACTACGGTGAGACAAATTGATTTGGCACAAAAGACATCCCAACACTCTCTTAAAGTCATTATGGCATTTTCCCTAAAACAGACCATCTGACCGATTATTGCTCCCAATTACAAGAGATGAAAGATTGTGTGACAATATTACTTGGCAGACCATATTAGCAGCAACAATAGCCACATACCTAGAATAAGTATGATTCCTTTTCTCCAACATACAACCAAGGGTGGAAGGAACAATCAAACATGAGATATGTCTCTGTATAACAACAAAGACCCCATTTTCACCAAAACTTCCAACATACTCCACCTTAAAAATAGGGTTTCCAACAACCCCAAAGGATATTTGAAGCTCAACATTAAAAAATTCCAAAAAAATGGAATTCTAAACCAAAGTTAGATTCTAATACTGGTGTTATTTTGAAAAAAATTGTTCTTAATCAAGAGAATGAGATAAAGAGTCAATGTTTAGAGTTGAGGGAGTTGAAGACACAAATGAGCCGAATTGCCACAACCTTCTATGAACTGGTAAGTAAGAACTCCATTAATCTTCCTTCCTAACCTACTCAAACAACCAAGGGAAATATTATATCCATCACATTGAGAAATAGGAAGCAAATAACTGCTACTTCTACTCTTACCATTCTACCAAGATTCAACTCAACTTCAGAAAACCCCCATTCAAGAACCACTGATAAGAAGCCCAAGGAGAAAGAAAAAGGTAAGAAAAAGACTGATGATGTTCCTCCTAAACCCTTTCCCTTTCCCAATAGAGATGTGAAAACCAAGAAGATGGCTACAGAGGTAATGAAAAAAGAGGTTTTGAATATATTTAAGCATGTTGAGATCAACATCCCTCTACTTGAATCCATCTAGAAAATCCAAAGGTATGTCAAATTATTAAAAGAACATTTTACCAATTGAAGAGGGATCAAGGGAAATGGGAGGATAAATCTTAGAAGGAATGTGCCACCACTCATTACAGCAAATCTAGAAATTCCAAAAAAGTAAATTGATACCAGGACATTCACCATACCATGAACCATATGGGAGTTACACTATTATGATGCTTTATGTGATTTAGGTGCTTCTACAAATGTGATGCCTCACTCTGTATTATTTTATTTATAGGTTGGAGAGTTTAATTTGATAAGATTAGTAGTGTAGTTATTTAACAGAGCTACAAAATATCCAGTTGGAGTCCTTGAGGATGTACTTGTCCAGGTAAGAGACATGATCTTTCCAGTAGATTTCATTGTTCTTAACATAGAGGATGATCAGGTAAGTTATAATTCTCCCATTATCTTAGGTAGACCCTTCTAAAAAACTTAAAAACTATCATAAATGTTCATGAGGGTACACTTTCCATGGATTTTAGAGATGAAGTTGTGATATTTAATGTTATGGACTCTATGAAGTACCCCTCAGAGGACTATTCTGCCTTTTTATCTCCCATTTTGAACCACCAAGTAAAAACCTCATAGATTTTGATTTTCCTATTCTTAGAGAGATTACGAGAATGGGTTATAGTTTGATGTTTAAGATCACTTATACACTAATTTATAATGCATAAAACTATCTTATATTTGATTTTGAAATGGAATCATATTCTGATTTTGATCATGTGAACTGTGATTACGACATGGCGGTTGAGTATGCTGATGGATTTTATTCTTTATTATATTATTTTGAGGATGTATATTCTGATATTGGTGTTCATTGTGAACATATTTCATTTCATTCAATTTCTCTATCCATACATCACCCCCTACATTGGAACTCAAACCATTACCACCAAATCCAAGATACTCATACTTGTTAAGTGGTGAGAAATTACCTGTTATCATTGCTAACAATCTTAATTTTGAACTTAAAGATTTTTTTTTTGAATCTTTTGAGGGAGAACATTAGGTAAATTAGGTGGACCTTGGATGACATATCAGGTATTAGCACCTCCATTTGCATGCATATGATTCTTTTTCTAGATGGGGCTAAACCAGTTAGATAGCCACAAATAAGACTAAATCCAACTCTTATAGAAGTAGTTAAAAAAGAAGTTAGAAAACTGCTCGAGGCAGGTATAATTTATCCCATTTCAGACTCCCAGTGGGTGATTCCTATTCAGGTTGTGCCTGAAAAAGTGGTGTTACTGTTATTAAGAATGATAGAGAGAAGTTAGTTCCAATTAGAGGGAATAATAGTTGGTGTGTGTATTGATTATAGGAAAATAAATCAATCTACTCATAAGGACCATTTCTGCCTCCCATTAATTGATATTGTTTCTTGGATGGATTTTTTTTTTGATATTTTCAGGTTCCTATAGCCCTAGAGGATCAGTAGAATACAACATTAAATTTTCTATTCAACACATTTTCCAACCAGAGAATGCCTTATAGAAATTGCAACACCTTAAGTACCATTCATAGATACATTGTGAGTATGTTTTCAGATTTCATTGAGAACTACATGGAGGTATTTATGAATTACTTTACAATGTATGGATCTTTATTTAACAAATGTATATTTAGTTTGGGAAAGGTGTTGAATTGCTGTATTGATAAGAATCTGGTCTTGAACTTTGAAAAGTGCCATTTAATGGTAGAGAATGAGGTTGTATTAGGGAATGTAGTTTCAAAACATGGGATATAGGTCGATAGATATAAGATAGATATTATTTCATACATACCATATCCTTCATGTGTGCATTTTATTAGATCTTTCTTAGATAATTTTGGATTTTATCAGTGCTTCATCAAAGATTTTAGTAAGAATGCTCTTGGTATGTCATGATTACTTCAAAATGATTCTGATTTTATGTTTGATGACTATTTAAGGGCTTCCATTGATAAGATAAAATAGTGTCTGACCACTCCACTAATCATACAACTCCCATGGTGGGAAATTCTATTTGAGCTTATGTATGATGTGTCTAACTTCACAGTTGAAGCTGTCTTATCTCAGAGGGTGGAAGCACGTTCACATGTGATTGCCTATGCCTTAACGACATTGGACTCATCCTAATAAAACTACACAACCATGGAAAAGGAGTTTCTTATTGTCATATTTTATTTAGATATATTATGTTCATTTTTTTGGGCTCTATTTTTTTTGACCATGTAGCTTTGAGGTACCTCTTGAAAAACCCAGATGAAAAGCCCAAAATTATCTAATGGGTTCTCCTTCTTTAGGAATTATATATTGTGATAAATGAAAATAAGGTATCAGAGAACTTGGTGGAGGACCACATTTTTAGTCTTAATCACACATTAGAGGCTGACACCTTGGACTAGGTACCAATTCAAGACACTTTCCCTAATGAGCCTCTTTATTCCATCTCATATATGCATCATTGGTATGATGATTTAGTTAACTACCTTTTTACCTATGAAATTCATGAAAATTTAAAGAAATATCGAGTCCAAATGTTAAATAGTGAGTCAAGATTTTATGTTTGGGATGATCCATATCTATGACTCATGTGTAGTGATCAAGTTATTAAGATGTGTGTTCCTGATCATGAGTTTGAGTCTTCTGCATTTTTGACATACACTTTCATATAAGGGACAATTTAGACCCCAAATAACAACTAGGAAAGTCTTAGACTTTGGATTATATTAGTCTAGCTTATTCCATGATGCTCACATGTTTTTAAGTCATTCTCATATTTCCAACACACTGGGAACAATTCTAGGAGACATGAGATGCCCCAACTGTCCATATTATTCTATGATATTTTTGATGTATGGGTAATTGATTTTATGGGTCCTTTACCTAGTTCATTTGTTTTTTTTTGTATATTTTGGTTTCTATTGATTTTGTGAGTAAATGAGTGGAGGCCAAGTCTACCGATACTGATGATTCACATGTTGCAGTAGACTTTGTCAAGGAACATATTTTTTATAGGTTTGTATTACCAAAGGCTATCATCAGTGATTAGGGGAAAAAATTTTGAAATTAAAAATTGGATTCCCTCATTTATAACTATGGAGTGACACACAAAAAATACAAAACCATACCATCCCCAAACAAATGGCCATGTCGTGGTTTCAAATCGGGAGTTGAAACAAATTTTGGAAAAAACTGTGCAGCTGAATAGGAAGGATCAGAGAAAGCAATTGGATGATGCATTGTGGGATTATAGGAAAACATACAAGAAACCCATTGGTATGTAATAATCTCATATTGTTTTTGGGAAATCATGTCATATCCTAGTGGAAGTCAAGCATCAGGCATATTGCGCTGTAAATAAATGTAACATGGATTTGACCCAAGATAGAATTCAAAGGATGGTGCAAATTCAAGAGCTCGAGGAGATTATATTGTCATAATATGGGAAATAAAGGCTATACAAGGAAATATCAAAAGCATATCATAATCTAATGATCCAACAAAGGGAGTTTCATGTTAGAGAGAAAGTCATACACTACAGTTCCCGACTAAAGATGATGTCCGATAAGTTGCGTTCCATATGGGTTGGTCCTTTTTTTGCATTTAATGTTTTTTATTGTAGTGAAATGGGGATAACATAGTAGGACACTAGAATAATATTTACAGTCAATGGGAAACATTTTATGAAATACATTAAAGTAATTTCAAATGATGTAGTGGATTTCATCACACTGTATGATCCCATCATCACTTGAAAATATAAGGCTCTTCCAAACAATTTAGATTTTATATTATTTTCCCTATTTAAAATTATTAATTTAATGTGAATATATCATCTCATTGGTTAAAATTGTGGAAAATTGAATATTTTAAGTGTGGTGGAGAGGACCACATTTTGGGGTACTTTTTTAGGATTTTTTAGTTTTTATGTTTTGTGTGTGTTTTCTGTAAAGTTTTCTATTAAATTTTCAAAAAATAAAAATAAAAAAATATATCATGTAACATTATCATATGGAACATATTTAATATGGATGGTTTCAAAATTAATTGGTATAATGATAATAATTAGTAAGATTTCATCATGAAGGTTTTATTTTTATAAACATGGAAGTCATCGATGATATGTTTTGTTGTGTCATTATAAAACCTTTTAGATATTGACACAATTATTTGTGATATTTTTTCATATTAAATTGTGTCATTGATTTCTCAACACAACCTTTAACTCAACCATGACTTGTGAAATATTTCATACTCAATTGAAGGTATATCCAAGTTAGGTAAAAAACTCATCTTATATTTATGGTTGGTCCATACATTATTTTATCTTTCATTCAATTTCATTACTATACTAAATTTACTTATGTACGTGTACCTATTATTTGACTATTTTACACTCAATAAAATCAAAAGTATTGGTTAGGTCAAAACCCACTCTTCCTTGACCTTTGATCTTGTTATAACTATTACAATTAGTGTCGTGAGGAGAACATACATGGGTTGGGAGATTAGTGTGAGATTTATTCCACATGAAACTTAAAAATAATAATCAAAAATGAGGGGAGTGATGAAATGTACAAATATGGGGATATCTAGGTTGGGAGATTAAGTTTTGACTTTCGTGAATTCTTATGTGAGCGGGTATTGAAATTCGATTGCAAAGGAATGCAGAACATGTTCAGTGAATTAAACAAGGTGTGAAGAATTATTTTACATGACATGAATATACTGAATAAAGGGTGGATATATGCACATGAAATGGTTGGTATACACACACACATGGGTAATTAGTTTCATAGTGGACCCATGACTTGTTTTTCTATGACTAGTTTAATTAATATCATTGGATTTGGTTTTGATATAATTTATGAGACAATGAATTTTGAATTTATTGATATTGACCCTTGATGAGATTATTAATTTTCATATATTTAAAATGTGGATTGAGGAATATTACCATACATATCTTTTCACAATGTTTTGGAATACATGATATGAGGTTTTTCCCAGGAGTGCAAAAGGGTAAGTGTAGTGGTGCGATCACATCATGATTCACCGCTTTATTTCACACTTACATCACAATTTTAAACTTGTTTTGTATTTAAAATTAAAAATATTATATCAAATTTAACATCTAATTTTGATCAATTATTAAATTTTTATCACTATTAAAAAGGGAAATTAAACTTTTTTGGTTATTTCATTGTAGGAGGATGTGATTTGGAGGGTCAGAGATGATCCTAAAAGAAAATATGTCAATCTGCATGGAAGCCCAAGGACATCTATCCACTATTTTGAACATTCCAAAAAATATGTGCTTCTAAAGGAGATTAAATTCTATGGGTTGATCAAAATTTCATTGGAATACAAATAATATTAAAATACCCAAGCCCAATTCATCCCTCTAAGGGCCTATCAGAATGGATCTGTCCAGGGGACTGAATCTGCATGAAGTCAAACATTTGGTTATGTATTTAGTCCATATATCACGGTTTAATCCTCCATTGGACAAAAAATTTTACATGGAGATAGTAAAAATTCTTTCATACAACATTTCTTATTTGTCAAAGTTTAGATAAGGCCATTTAACAACCCAAAACCTGAGACACAAGTGGTATATCGAAATATGGCTGTCCAAAACCACTTCCTATTTTGGCTATAAATTGGCACCTTGGGCACCCCATTTTCAAGTTCAACCAAGGAGTTATGTGATTCCATTTTGGAGTTATAGAGGAGTTCTATATTCATCTTGGAGGTTCTATAACTCCCTGTACTCATAGGGGAATCTCTTGAAGAAAGGATCCCTCCATCGAAGCCTTCCTCTCCTTC
Source organism: Viscum album (assembly GCA_963277665.1). Taxonomy (NCBI): domain Eukaryota; kingdom Viridiplantae; phylum Streptophyta; class Magnoliopsida; order Santalales; family Viscaceae; genus Viscum; species Viscum album. The sequence continues at coordinate 618,546,105 of OY728127.1, read as the reverse complement.
TCATTTTGTAATGTTTGTGTTTTCATAAGAAACATTGAGTTCATATTCTATTTATTCTATATTATTTTGTTTTCTTATATTTTGTTAAATTTTATTATTCTATACTCATAATTTTTGGGCTTGAAATAAATAGTATAAATGAAATTAGGTTATACACCTTATAAACCATGATACATGCAATACGTTTCTACAATGACTACATGACCAATGGAAGAGTAATTTTTTTAGTAATCGATCTTTGTATTAAATTATTAAATAATTTATTTTAAATAAATGATATATTTTAATTAAATTAAAATTATATGTGAATTGAGTTTTTAATTTAATATAAATTAAGCCAGAAATATAAAGATTAATGCAAAAACACACGAGGCCTAGTAATGTGTGAATTGTTAGAGCACGACCTTAACCGAGGAAAAAAAGAACACTGGATAAATTTTTAGAGTTAAAATATAATCCATAAATAAAATTCCTTATCATTTTATAGAATGGATATGTGCCCTAATTTTCCACTTATCATAAGCTAGAATTAAAATGTCAATCAAAGGAGGGTACTGTGATTGAACGTTCCAAAGCTAGCTAAGGGTTTAATTCATTTAATCTTTGTGATAAAGATAATTCTCATAGGGTTCAAGATTTAACAAATTAGGGGATCATAATTAAGTGGATAGTAATTTAAATGATAATTATTAATAATTAATTGAATATTTATAGTTAGATCGATTACACATTTTAAAATATTTTCTAAAAAAACATATTCTTTTTGTGTCTTATTAATCAAAATTAATTTAAAAAATAAAAACAAAAAAATTAAATATTATTCCATCACACATATTATTCTTTTATAAATGGTAATAAATAACCCCATAATTTTAAAGTAGTGTTTATTTATTTTATCTTTATTTTGAAAATACCTTTAATATGTTGTTTTAAATTACTTCTTCCTTTGAGATATTACCTTGGTCAGTGTCTCTACTGCACCTAAATAACCCAAAATCTAATATCATTTGAGAGTTCCCATGATAGTGCCTTTAAATTTTTAAACAAGCATGGGTTAAAGATTTTATTTGATATAGATAAGTTTATTCTATCCAAGGGTGGGATAATTATTATAAAGGGTCACTTGTACGATGAATTATTCAAATTAAATAAAAATATTATTTCTACTTACTTTATAGTGTATTTTTATTTATAGCTTAGTTATTTCACTCACATTAATTTTAAGGAAATTCATGACATGTAAAAATTGAATTATTACCTATAATAGATAAAAAATGATAATAAATGTGTAACATTCATGAAAATTAAATTAGTTAGAAAATAATTTCCAATGATAAAAAGGAAAAGTAAATTTCTAGAATTAATACATATTAATGTGTATTATTTATATATTACACCTACTATAGGTAATAAAAGGTACTTTAAAGATTTTATTTATGATTATTCTAGTTTTTTTCATGTCTATATTTTACATGATAAAGATGATGTTTTAGATAAATTTAGTATCTATAAAAATAATTTTTAAAACCAATGTGGGATTAAAATTAAATTCCCTAGATCTATAAATGGAGATTAATACTACGGTCCATAATTTTTTGAATCCTTAGGAATCATAATTAAAGTTAAAACTCCCTATACTCCACAAAAAAAGATGTAGCTGAGAGAATGAATAAAACTTAAATTTAAATGGTTAAATCCATGATTTTTATCTCAGGTCTCTCAAAAGGTTTTCAGGGATATGAATTATTATCTTTATGTCACATATTTAATAGGATTCCCATAAAAGGTAAGTCAATGAATTAATATGAATTACATAATCATAGGAAAATAAACCTAATTTATTAAAAGGTTTGTGGTTGTCATGAAATTGTATGAGTACCTAAACCTAAAAGGGAAAAGTTGGGTAAAAGAGATATTTATAGGACATTTCATAGATATTTAGAGCATTCAAAGTATTATAGATTCATGATTATATAATCAAATTATTTAGTATCTCTTAATATAGTTACTTGATAAAGAGATGCTATCTTTGATGAACCTAAGTTTACTTATTTACCAAAGCATGTCCAAATAGTGGAATTTGGATCTAGTAAAAGTGTATCTCAATAAGATACTATTGAGGAGTTTTGTAAAAGTAAATGAGCTTATATACCTAAAACATATAGATTTGATTTCTAAATGTACTTTTTGTAAGGAACTAATTAAGTATTATTACACAAACATTGTTTTTTTCTCAATATATAGTTTGACCCAAAAAATTTCAAAGTTGCTATTTCATATTCTAATGAATATCTTTAGAAAAAATATATAAGTGATTAGAAAGACTCTATTAATACGAAAAATACTTAGATATTAGTTAATCTTACACAAGGTTCACAAACTATAGTTTATAAGTGGGTATTTAGAATAATATAAAAATTCGACTATTCCATTGAAAAATATATATCTTGATTGATAGCCAATCAGTTTACTCAAAAGGAAGGAATCAATTATTTCAAGACCTATGATCCCATGGATTGGACTACATTTATTATAAATATTACCTTTTTAGATTTCATATATATATTTTATATTCATCAAATGGATGTTAATACAACATTCTTAAATAGTGAATTTGATGAATAAATATATATAAAACAACCAGAAGGATTCATAGTACCTAGTAAAGAAAATATGGTTAGAAAATTGTTACAGTCTTTATCTGGTTTAAAATAATCTCTAAAACAATGAAATGAGAAATTCAATGAAGTAAATTTATCAAATAGTTTTTTACTTAACCAAGATGATAAGTGGGTTTAGGGTTAGTTCCATAATAACCATGTTGTTTTTATTTGTTTATATGTTGATGACATTCTTATATTTTGAACTCATATAAATCAAATAAATGAGTCTAAGTCTTTTTTATCTAGAAAAGTTGATGAAAAAGACTTAAGTGAAGATATTTTTATTTTGGGAATAAATATTGTCCGAAATAAGAATTTCATTATGCTTTATCAATCTCATTATATTCAAATAGTATTATAGAGGTTTGCACAATTTTATTATTCACCAATTTCTACCCCTTATGCATTTGGGAGTAGGATGCTACCAAATCCCAGTAGGGTAGTTGCACAATTGGAATATCCAAGGGTGATCGGGTGTCTCATGTATACCATGACATGTACAAGAATCGGCCTTGCATATGTTGCTGTAAAGTTGAACAGTTATACAAGTAATCCAACTTAGGGACAATGAGATGTAGTTAAAAGAATAATCAAATATCTAAAGGGTACTATAGATAGGACCCGGCCTTAAAACATTACATAATCATGAATTAAATGAATAATTCACATTGAGGATCTTTTCAGGTTTAGAGTTTTAGAGAATTAGGACATAACTATTACATCTCAATGATTACAAAGTAGACATATCTAATCAGTATACATTTTATTAAAAAAATAAAAACTATTGAACAAAATATTCATGTCTAGTTCCATGTTTTAGACAACATGACATTTCCTTGATCCCATCCTTGACCCTATTCCACTTTATCTCCTGTGAAAAACATTTCAAAAACTTGGGATGAGAAAAAAAAGATCAGTAAGGGATACACAAAGAAAGAAAACATTAGATCATCAATATATACATAACATAATATTTTTAACATACCTCATGAAATCATATTATTTATGAATAACTCATAGAAATCATAAGACATAAAGGTAACTTGATCCATTCATAACATTCTTACATAGAGAGTAACCCTCATGGTTACATTTGGAATACCCATCAGAGTATATTCCGTAAATATCTTCGGATAAACCTCAGTATTTAACTCCTTCACATTTCACAATGAATTGGAGAGCTATATCAGGCTCACCCTCCCTTAGTTTGTCACAGAACCACCCGACTTCATAAACAATTCCCAAGAACCATAACATAATCGTATCACACAAAACATGTATAAAGGAAACATAACATTTCCACATTTCAATCACAAGATATCAATACAACACATTGATATAATCATAACATTATCAGAACCATTTTCAATACCAAAATATAAGAAAAGTAAAACATGGTTTTTATTTTTCATTTAAAAAAGTTATGGCTTGTAGAGGAAGCTGAAGCTCAAATAATGGTCACGGCAGCGGAGAAGTCGTTGTCGTTGCATACATAAGACAAAAACATCACTTTTTTCATTTATTAAAACAATTCGTGTAAAAATATTCCTTTTTAATGAAATTAAAAGTCAAAAGGGGTTTATACACAGTATAAAATAAAGTTGTGTAGAAATAAAAAGATGCCTCAATGAAAGGAGATTGAGATGAAGTCCCGTAAAAAGACGGTATCCTTATATTAAGGATAAATCAATTACATAATTATGTGTGAAAAACATAAATACACTAAATATAATGGATATTATGTGTAAATAAATAAGAGTTCATACACACATATTCATAGTACGACATAATCAATAAGTAGAGGTTTAACCCAAAGAATTGAAATTGGGTTAAAAAGTTCCCTTACAGAAATTCGACAACTTAACGACGTCACTTTAAAATTTAGAAAATGAGTTGATGAGAGATAAAAATGGTTTCTCATCACTTGGACATAAAATTTACAGCAATAATGATATAGAATAATGTATCCCAACATAATAAGATGTAAATTAAAAGACATAGCAAAAGAAGACTTTTTTTATAAAGAGGAGGGTGAAAGGTTTCCTTACCGATTTGGGTAACTTTCGAAATGTACACCCCATGAAAGGACTATACAATGTTGATATAAATACCCATAAACGAAATTATATTAAAAAAAGATTAGAATAATGGGCAGTACATACACCACTCAAAGGTGATAGTGATAAATATAGCATGAATCTCACGGGAATAAATAGCGAGATAAAAAAAACCTTACCCCGTTGTAATAAATCGAGTCCTATGACCAAAAGATAATAAGAACCAAATGAATTATAGAATACCATGAATATAAATAGAATCATGATAATATATATCAAATGGTAGTATATAATACACCACATGCAATAAATAAGTGGCGAACAATGGAAATCTCATGGAATTAAAAGCGAGATAAGAAATCCCCTTACCTCAAGTCCGACTTGTCTTGTTCGTTTCTTTATATTCCTGAATAATAAACCTTGGTCAATTTATAATTTCTTAAGGAATTAATTTAAAGTTTATTATTAAATTAATATAACATATTATCATGTTATAATAACTAGTTAATTTTTTGAGTTCATATCATACATTTTGTCGACGTTCGGTACATGAGTCAAAAATGAACTTGTTTGAAGAGAATTGTCCATGTAGTTATAAGTAAATAATCTTTGAAATGGTGTTCATGATTTAAATATCATATATATCCAGTATATATGTATTTAATAATATTACGTAATGTTTGGAGATAAGAAATGAAATGTACCGTTCATGGAGATGGTAGGCCGTACGTACGCATGAACACTACTTTCATTTTTTGTCATATTAATGGATTTTAAAAATAAACGAGACATAGATATATTATAATTCCAGTAAAATATATATTTTATATAGGTAACATAATTTCATTAATTACATTATTTATAAATTCCATGTTTGGCATGAACGAGTCACATCACTTGAGGGGGCGGTTGTCCACACTTCCTCATATGAAATTATCACATTTTCACAACATGAAAAGCATAAAGGTATGTTTTAAATATAAAATACAGAAGCATAGAGGGGACATAAATATAATATATATCATATATAAATATAGTTCCATCATAATGGCCACCATCAGAGGTGTTAAAAGAATATTGAACAATCATCGTTTCGTGAGGCAGTAATTCACCACCCACAGAAAAAGTATGTTCTTTAACCATTAGATGGGTGTGTGTGTAAGTGTAGGTAGAATAGTTATCATAAAAAAATAATATTATTCTAAGGATACTGGTTTTGTTATGGGATAAAATAATAAGTAGATAGTGGTGAGTGGAGAAGGAAAATAAAAGAAAGAAACTCGAGACAAGACATTACCTCTAAATCGGGTAACTCTTTTTGGTTTGTGCCAAAGGCATCCTTGGAAAAACTTCTGGACAAAGTGAGGCTCCTAGAAGTAAGAGAGGTATGTGGAGAGATAATATGAGTAGAGGTTAGACCAGCCAAGGGCTTGAGAGGTGTGGGTAAGGGGGAGAGGTGGGGGCCTTTTATAAGAGGGAGGAAGGTCACTTTTGGAAAGTCTTGAAATGTTACTTTATTATAAAATGGTTTTCAGATTTTAAAGGTTTCAGAATGATATATTTCGATGATAAGGTTATAAGGGTTCTAAATACATGAATCCAATAGTTTTTTGACAAGTTTAAGTCTTATATTTTACCTTATATTTTCATTTTATTTAAATCATTCATTAATGAGGTAATCACTGCATCATCATGGTGTCATATATAAATTTATTTATTTAATGTCTAAATATTATAAAAAACTACCATGATGTAGGAAATATTTTTATATTTCCAATGAATATTTATAGTTTAAGATATAATTTATTTAAACAAAATTATTATTTTTTTACTTAGGATATACAAACTTTTGTTATATTTATCTTCTTTTTTAAAAAATGAAGTCATAAATGTCACTATCACACCCATGTGACTCCATGGGCCCTCAAGTTTTTTAAAAAGCTCCCCATGGTCGGCCATGAAACAAAAAAGAGGATTTGGACACGTTTTGGGGTCATTTTATATTATTATGATATTAATTTATTACCCTTAACTACCCGATTATTAATTAATCATGATAATTAAAGATAATTGCCATCGTTACTATTCATAATGTCCAAAAACAAAATAGTATTAATTACATAATTTGTACCTTATGATTCCAAATATGGAATCCATTTTACCAAATTCCAAAAACTGAAATTTCAGTAATTAATTTAAAAATAATTCCCGTTGTCAAAACCAAAGACGAGTTTTATAAGAAGTAAACATTATAAAAAGATTGACTTGTTTTTACATCCAATTGAAAAGTTAAATTACTTAAAATGAACAACATTTAATTAAGTGATAAAAAAATAATTCAATTAAACTTTAAAACCAATTAAATGGAAAATCTAACTATATAATTAAATTAGATTAAAAAGCAGTTTTGAAGTAAAATGTAGTATTTTTTACTATTCATTAAAAATGAACATTTGTTAGAAAAATACCAAACATTTATCCAAGTAAATTTGATATTCCAAATTCAAAAATGATTTCCAGTTTACAAAATTCAAAACATAGAAGTTGAATTAATTAATTTTATAATTAATTCGTACTGTCAAAACAAATAGCATGTTTTTAAGAAACAATATCAATCAAAAGATTGACACTTGTTTATGTCCAATTTCAAAGTGAAATTAATTCCAATGACCACCATTGAATTAAATGGTAAAAATATATTCTAATTACTTTTTAAAACCAATTAAAAAGATAATATAACTATATAAATAAGTTAGATTAAAAGTAGGTTTTGTATTAAAATACAACATTTTCACTATTCATAAAAAATGAACTTTGTCGGAAAAATAACAAAAAATTACACAAAGTAAATTTTGATGTCCCGATTCTAAAGAAGGATTTTCTTTTTTCAAATATAACATATAAAATTGTCAAAAAGTGGATTTAAAAAGGGTTTTCCATCAAAAGGTGGTTAATCGATCTTTTAAAGAATATTAGAATATTTATGCTTAAAATTGGATTCATTCACATTTCAAGCCTCTAACATTTATTGGATAAATGTAAAAATATTTAACAAACATATATAATCATTTTTTAGTTAGTTCTGTTCATTCCCTCCTTTACAACTACTAGGCGTTAACTACCATTTAAAATAATATTATTATATTATTAGTGTGCAACATAAGATTTCAAAGAAACTCATTGTCGCGTATTAGGTACGCCATAAAACATAGAATCTAATTTAAAGTAATATTAATATTTAATTCATGAATATTAATAAATATGAAAATTTCATATTCTTTATTTACCTGGGATGTTACATCCTTCCCCCCTTTTTGGAATTGCGTCCTCACAATTTTAAAATTGGGCTCAGAAACTTTATTGAAAGCCCCACATCGGAAAAACAGTCAATTAAACTGTCACTTTAAAAGTAATAAAGAAAAGTACAAAGGTCACCCAAGACAACAGATACTAGGATTCCATGAAACCATGGATATTTAGGAGAAAATAAGTGTCGAGTTCTGATGGATAGTGATAGAAAACATGATCAGGAGAAAGTAAACAATCTGAAATCCACAAACATGTGATGGGTTAAACGGTATTTGATTCCCCAGTAGGAAAAGTTAACAGACAATGTTTTTGTTTTAAGTTAATTTTCATTGAGGAATTTATTTATGATCTTAAATAAAACATAATGAAACATACTTACTTGTCATGTAGACTTTCAACTTTTACTATATTTATAACACAAACTCATATTTTCTCCAAATGACAAATATTCAAGATGACTTGTTCACATTAAGAGTGATAAAATCATCTTCGAGAGAATAAAATAATCCATAAAATATGAACTATATATTTCCCAAGTCTTTAGACCTTAACCAAAACCAAAATGGTTAGTACAGGATCAGATAATCCCCAAAAAGGACAATCTTTCACAAAAATAAAAACTACTCTTAATCTCCAAAATTGTCCAACAAAACCCAAAGTTCATCAAAGACCATTCAATAAACAGATATCCATAAAATTTATCAAAGTAATCCAAACTAATATTTAAACCAAAATCTCCGAAGGATTTAATCTCATAGTCTTCCAAGATAAATCTTAACATTTATCTCCAAATAACATCAGTTACTCTTAATGTCTCATATTGAAAAGTAATCAACCTAATCAAATATCCTCCATGATAGGTTAATCATTTCCATAGATAACCCAAAATCAACTTATTCTTTATTCATAAAATCATCTAACTAAAAAGAATAATTCATACTAACTAGGGACTTCACGTAGCCCAGTGGTAGGTGATAAATACCAGTTGCACTTTGGTTGTGGGTTCGATTCCCGCAGCATTATCCGACGCGATGGATTGTCACACGGTCTTCATGTTGTCCCTTTTTAAAAACTATATAATTTTATAACATTCCCAAAAAGAGATAAATTCATCAAAAATAACCATAACATATTTTAACCACAAAGGTTATCTAATAACTTTCGTTTTGCATCCCAAAATGTATTAACTGGTAATTGCCTCAAATTCAAGGATCATATAAACTCAAATTGTTCTTTATAACTATATCCAGAAAAGAAAAGATAATTATTCCTTGAATAAAATTTTCATATATCAAACATCAGGGTTACACATACTATAAAAATCCTTCTAATGTAATCCCATCATCAAAAGAGCCTTAATAATTTTAAGCATTTCACCATCCTAAAATCTACCATAACTTTTGAATCCCTTATATGTTGACTTCTTACTCATTAAACATTCTTCATGATCCATTAACCATTCCTTTCCAAATTATTCTGAAATATTTATTTCCTACAAACAAAATCATGAGTCATATCCTAAGATTAAATAATAGGAAAACATTTGTTAAGAAATAATCCATACCTTTCATTGGTCATTGTTAGTTTCTTAATCCTCAATAGGAATGGCATTAGGTATTGGTAAAAAAATATTTGTATGATCTTGGTGATCCCATTCCCGAAACTTCTTCTTAGGACATGTGTTTTCATAATGACCATGCACACCATATTTAAAACATTCAATTGATCCTTTAGAGAGAACTTCTTTCCCTTTCCTAGAGTCAACTAGATGCTTCCTTTTTCCATGGTAGGTTCTTGCTTTATAACCTTAATTTCCACATATATAGCATCTTTTTGTCCCTTTGAAACATTTTCCTATGCGTTTCTTTCCAAATATTTGACACATAGGTTTTTGAAAACTCTTACCTTTATGATTATTACCTGAACTTATCCAGGGATTTGTTTCTCTCATATATGATGCCATATAAAAATCACTAAGGTTCAGGTGGTCAATCATGACTCCAGATAGTTGGTTGAGAATAACCACAAGAGTTCTGATTTCAGCTCCCATATCATTCAGTTTCTCGTTCAGAAAATAGTCACAGTTTTCTTCACATCCACTGTTACTTTGGTGCCTTCTAGATCCAACCATTTAGTAAAATCAAAAAGGTCAGTTTGAGTATATCAGTAAAATAATCATATAATACTAATATATAATTATTCATGTTATCTTAAACTCATTAACTTTATGTAAAAAAACTATGACTCTTTCTGAAATCCTAACAATCATGGTAATGTCACTTAAGATTAAAGAATACCTTAACCTTTAAAGTTATCTAACATGAACTTTGATACCAAATATAAGGACCCAGCCTTAAAACATTACATAATCATGAATTAAATGAATAATTCACATATAGGATCTTTTGAGGTTGAGAGTTTTAGATAATTAGGACATAACTATTACATCTCAATGATTAAAAAGTAGACACATCTACTCAGTTTCCATTTTATTCACCAAATAAAACACTCGAACAAAAGAGTCATGTCTAGTTCCATGTTTTAGACAGCATGACATTTCCTTGATCCCATCCTTGACCCTATTCCACTTTATGTCCTGTGAAAAACATTTCAAAAACTTGGGATGAGCATAAAAAGCTTAGTAAGAGATACACAAAGAAAGAAAACATTAGATCATCAATATATACATAACATAAGATTTTTAACATACCTCATGAAATCATAAGATTTATGAATAACTCATAGAAATCATAAGACATAAAGGTAACTTGAGGCATTCATAACATTCTTACGCAGGGAGTAACCCTCATGGTTACGTTTGGAATACCCATCATAGTATATTCCCTAAATCCTTTCGGAGAAACCTTATCATTTAACTCCTTCACATTACCCAATGCATTGGAGAGCTATCTCGGGCTCACCCGCCCTTAGTTTATCATGGAACCACCTGACTTCATAAACAATGACCAAGAACCATAACATAATCATATCACATAAAACATGCATAAAGGAAACATAAAATTTCCACATTTCAATCACAAGATATAAATACAACACATTTAAATAATAAAAACATTATCAGAACCATTTTCAATACCAAAATAAAATAAAATTAAAACATGATATTTATTTTTCATTTAAAAAAGTTATGGCTTATAGAGGATGCTGAAACTCAAATAATGGTCATGATAGCGGAGTAGTCGTTGTCGCTGCATACATAAGACAAAAACATTCCTTTTTCCGTTTAGTAAAACAATTCGTGTAAAAAGATTCCTTTTGAATGAAATTAAAAGTCAAAAGGGTTTTATACACTGTATAAAATAAATATGTTTAGAAATAAAAAGATGCCTCAATGAAAGGAGATTGAGACAATGTCCCGTAGAAAGACGGTATCCTTAGATTAAGGATAAATCAATTACATAATTATGTGTGACAAATATAAATACACTAAATATAAGTGGATATTATGTGTAAAACAATCATAGGTCATCCAAACAAATTCATAATATGAAATAATCAAGAAGTATAGGTTTAACCCAATGAATTGAAATTGGGTTAAGAAGTTACCTTATAGAAATTCGACAGCCTAATGACGTCATTTTAAAATTCAGAAAATGAGTTGATGAGAGATAAAAAGGGTATCTAATCACTTGGACATAAAATTTATAGCAATAAGGATATATAAGAACATATCCCAACATAAGAATATGCAAATTAAAAGACATAACAAAAGAAGTCTTTTTTTAAAAAGAGGTGGGTGAAAGGTTCCCTTACCGATTTGGGTAACTTTCGAAATGTACACCCCACGAAGGAAGGACTATAAAATGTTGATGTAAATACCCATAAACGAAAGTATATTACACAAATATTAGAATAATGGGCAGTACATACACAACTCAAAGGTGATAGTGACAAATATAGCATGAATCTCATGGGAATAAATAGTGAGATAAAAAAAACCATACCTCATTGTAATAAATCGAGTCGTATGACCAAAAGATAATAAGCCCCAAATAAATCATAAAGTACCATGAATATAAATAGAATCATGATAATATATATCAAATGTCAGTACAAAATACACCACATGCAATAAATAAGTGGCGAACAATGGATATCTCACCGAATTAAAAGCGAGATAAGAAATCCCTTTACCTCAAGTCCGACTTGTCTTATTTGTTTCTTTATATTACTGAATAATAAATCTTGGTAAATTTATAATTAATTAAGTAATTAATTTAAAGTTTATTATTCAATTAATATCACATATAATCATGTTATAATAATTAGTTAATTTTTTGAGTTCATATCATACGTTTTGTCGATGTTCGGTACATGAGTCAAAAATTAACTTGTTTGAAGGGAATTGTCCAAGTAGTTATAAGTAAATAATCTCCAGAATGGTGTTAATGATTTAAATATCATATATATCCTGTATATATGTATTTAATAATATTCCATAATGTTTGGAGATAAGAAATGAAATGTACCGTTCATGGAGACGGTAGGCCGTACGTACGCATGAACGATACATTCATTTTTTGTCATATTAATGGACTTTAAAACAAAATGAGACATAGATATATTATAATTACAGTATAATATATATGTTATATATTTAAAATAAGTTAATTAATTACATTCTTTATAAATTCCATATTTGGAATGAAGGAGTCACATCACTTGAGGGGGCAGTTTTCCACACTTCCTCATATGAAATTATCGCATTTGCATAACATAAAAAGCATAAAGGTATGTTTTAAATATAAAATACATAAGCATAGAGGGGACATAAATATACTATATATCATATGTAAATATAGTTCCATCATAATTACCACCATGAGATGTGTTAAAATAATATTTAACAATCATCATTTTGTGAGGCAGTAATTCGCCACCCACAGAAACAGTATGTTCTTTAACCATTAGACGGGGGTGTGTGTAAGTGTAGGTAGAATAATTATCATAAAAAATCCTAGTATATTGATTATACTGTTTCTATTAGGGTATCAAATAATAAGAAGATATTTCTGAGTGAAGAAGGAAAATAACAGAAAGAAACTTGAGAGAAGACATTACCTCTAAATCGGGTAACTCTTTTTTGGTTTGAGCCAAAGGCTTCCTTGGAAAGACTTTTGCCCATAGTGAGGCTTCTAGGAGTAAGATAGGGATTTTGAGGGATAATATGAGCAGAGTTTATACGATTCAAGGGCTTGAGAGGTGTGGGTAAGGGGGTAGAAGTGGGGGCCTTTTATAAGAGGGAGGAGGGTCACTTTTGGAACGTCTTGAATTGTTACATTATTATAAAATGGTTTTCAAAATTTAAAGGTCCCAAAATGATATATTTAGAGTATAATTTGATAAGGGTTCTAAATACACCCATAAAATAGGTTTTCTACAAGTGTAAGTCTTATATTTTACCTTATCTTTTCATTTTATTTAAATCGTTCATTAATGAGGTAATCGCTGCATCATCATGGTGTCAGAAATAAATTTATTTATATAATGTTTAAAAATTATAAAAAAATACCATGATGTAGGAAATATTTTTATATTTCCAATTATTATTTATAGTCTAAGTGATCATTTATGTAAACAAAATTAAAATTGTTTTACTTATGATATACAAACCTTTGTTATATTTCTCTTCTTTTTTTAAAAATAAAGTCATAAATGTCACTATCACACCCATGTGACTCCATGGACCCTTAAGTTTGGTAAAAATCTCCCCATGGTAGTCCATGACCCAGAAAAGAGTATTTGGACACATGTTGGGGTCATTTTATATTATTATGATATTATTTTATTACCCTTAACTGCAAGATTACTAATTAATCATGATAATTAAAGATAATTGCCGTTGTTACTATTCATAATGTCCAAACACAAAAGATTATTAATTACATAATTTGGACCTTATGATTTGAAATATGGAATCCCATTTACCAAATTCCAAACACAGAAATTTCAGTAATTAATTTAAAAATAATTCTTGTTGTCAAAACAAAAGATGAGTTTTTAAGAAGTAAAATTTATATAAAGATTGACTTGTTTTTACATCCAATTGAGGAGTGAAATTACTTCCAATAAATAAAATTTAATTAATTGATACAAAAATAATTCAATTACACTTAAAAAACAATTAAAAGTACAATCTAAATATATAATTAAATTAGACAAAAAATCAGTTTTGAAGTAAAATGCAGTATTTTTCACTATTCATTAAAAATGAACATTTGTCAGAAAAATACCAAAAATTTATCCAAAGTAAATTTGATATTCCAAATTAAAAAATGATTTCAATTTTACCAAATTAAAAACATATAATTTTCATTAATTAATTTTATAATTAATCCCCACTGTCAAAACAAATAGCGTATTTTTAAGAAACAATATCTATCAAAATATTGACACTTGTTTATGTCCAATTTCAAAGTGAAATTAATTCCAATGAACACCATTGAATTAAATGGTAAAAATATATTCTAATTAAACTTTAAAACCAATTAAAAATATAATCTAACCATATAAATAAATTAGATTAAAATGAGGTTTTGAATTAAAATACAACATTTTTCACTATTTATAAAAAATGAACTTTATCAGAAAAATAACAAAAAATTACACAAAGTAAATTTTTATGTCCTAATTCTAAAGAAGGATTTTATTTTGTCAAATATAACATATAAAATTTTCAGAAATTGGATTTAAAAAGGGTTTTCCATCAAAAGGCGGTTAATCGACCTTTTAAAGAATATTAGAATATTTATGCTTAAAATTGGATTCATTCACATTTTAAGCCTCTAACATTTATTGGATAAATGTAAAAATATTTAACAAACATATATCATCATTTTTTAGTTATTTCTGTTCATTCCCTCTATTAAAATTGGTAGGCGTTAACTACCATTTAAAATAATATTGTTATATTATTAGTATGCAACGTAAGATTTCAAAGAAACTCGTTGTTGCGTATTGGGTAAGCCATCAAACATAGAATCTAATTTAGAGTAATATTAATATTTAATTAATGAATATTAATAAATATGAAAATGTCATATTCTTTATTTACCTGGGATGTTACAATTACTGTATATGTTATAGTGGCATATTAAGGGTATTATAAGGTTTTTTTCGATGCGATCTAGACAACTAATCTAGAGGATCACAATTCTACCAGTGGTTGAGTTTTTACACTTGGTGGTGAAATGATCTCTTGGGTTTTAAATAAAAAAACATGTATAAGAGAATCCAAAATGGATTCTAAGTTTGTTTCTTTAGTAGTTAATGGAAAGTAAGTAGAATGGATTATATATATTTTATCATATTTTCCACTGTGGCCTATTTTGATATATCTAGTTGTTATACCCTATGTTAGTCAAGAAACAATGTCTAGGAAATAAAATAATACTTTTAATGGAAAATAAAGACACATTTGTCTCAAAAATAGTTATATGAGGCAGTTGGTACATGATGATATCATAAATCTGGGCTTTGTTAGATGGGATCAAAATTTGGCAGACCCACTAACAAAGGGACTTTCATGGGAGTTGTTATACAAAACATCCTTCGGGATGAGTTTAACATCCTTATCAAAAATTAACCAATAATGGCTCCTCAACTTAACATATGATAACTTCAAATGTATAAGTTCAATGTATGAAATTCTACCATATGTGAGAAGGAAACACCAAATGTATATTACATACCAATAAAAATGGTGTTTGGTGCCCATAAAGAAAAAAATTGAGTTGATAAATCTTAATGAACCAAGGATTTCAAACAAGTGTTGAAAAATGAGAAAACTTTTGGTTCACTGATGTGAATGTTAGAGTGATTCCACTCCAAAGAACTCATAAATATGCCTCTCAAACATTCATAAAAGGATAAGTGACACATGACAATAATTGTGTCTAGGGGTATATGAAGAACTAAGGAATTTGAATGGACTTATATAGTATGAATATGATTGATCACAAGAGTTACCTATTAAAGAAAATATCCACCTATTTCTATATCCAAATTTTATTTTTCTATACTATATAAAGGTTAAAATTAAGAGAAACATTTATTTATGCAAGTTATTTCTAAGAGAGTATGATGTTTGATTTTAAAAAAGTTGTTTTAAATATTTTTAAAAGGTTGGGGATTTCTAGATTTATTATTATTATTTTATATATTTAAACATTTTAATTTTATGTTTTTAAAGGGGAAAGTTTTTAATAACTGTCACATTGGAAGGTGGGAGTGAATTCATCCTTATTATTGGAAGTGTTTTTATTACTACTTAAAAGTAATAACAAAAAATGGGTATAATCCTATGTGGGATGGTGCACCGCACCATCCACACACATGCATACAAAGGTGTAATGTGGTAATTTTATGGCACACTTTTTACTTCAGTGCTTAAGGGTGCCTTAATTTTTCATGAAATCAATCCAATCCTTCAATTACTCTCTTTTACATAATTTCTCATAAGCTTTCAATAATAATAAAAAATTCTTCTTTGTGCACAACAACATATCCATTTCCAATGCTCTCTTATTTACAAATCATTTTCAAGATATACTCTCCACAAATTAATTGTGTCGAGTATCGATCCACCATTTTATCCAAAATAGGATTCACTGGAAATCTATAGTACTATCGATTTGGTGGAGGTGAATCTATTTTTAAGGATACCATCAACATAACCTTCCTCGAAATAATCTTTCCACTGTCATAAAAGTAAATACATATCCATTACCCACTAATATATCCTTAAAAAAAGAATATATTATGTTCTCTATAATTTTCTAAAAAAAATTAGTGAATTCTTGACAGTTATCTAAATATTCATAATAACCAACATTGTCAATTCAATTTATTTTTGACAATTAAAACCTTTATTATAAAATTATTTATAATGTTTTTGGTTCCAAAATGTGCTTAAAAACAAAAAAAAAACCTCTTAAAAAATTATATTGATTTTTATAAAATCAAAAGTAATATGTTTTATTGAATTAACAAAATTATAAACCTAAAATAGTTTTTTGATCTGAAATATCTTTTTTTACCAATAATACCCGGGTGTTCAAATTTGAAAACATAATGGTACAAACCCATATGAAATTTCATACCTCTATTAGTGTCTTTGGTGTATTTAATTACTACCCTAGTCTCTACAAATAATTATTATCATCTCAGGTCCACATATGGACCTGAGGTTCAGGTACAGGTGGGATGACCTGCACTTAGAAAAATGAAAATGTGACACCAGATCCACTTTTTATGTAAAGCTATTTTTTTAAAAAAAATTATTGAATTTGAAATAGTTGGATCATAATATCCTTCCTCACAAGTAATGATTTAAAAAAACAATAACTGTAAAATTTATATTTAAAAAAGTTATTATAAAAGATTAATAACAAAAATGAATATAAAATGTTTAATAATAACTATTATTATAAAATATTAATGATAAATAAAAATAAAAATATGATACATTAGTTTATATCAATATATTTTTAAATATTTAAAAATAATTTTATGTAACATCGAATTTTCATAAAATCTATTTGTTGTAATTAGAATTTTATATTTAAGTACATTTTTGATTAAATAACATTTTAATAATATTTTTTATTAAATATTAATAATAATTAAAATTTTAATGTGTTAATAGTAAATATAAAAAATATAATACATTTAAATTTGAATGAAAATTTTAAGGGAAAATTTTCACTATGAGTATTAAATGAAAATAATTACAGTAATATATGAATTGAAAAATTTCACTTGAAATTTGAATGGAACTTTGAACTAAAAGTTTCTAATTGTAATTTACACTAAAATTTTTCTGTTTAAATTACCAATGTAAATTTTTGATAAAAATTTACACTTTTTATATATGTATTAATGTATATATTATAATATTAAGAGAATATTTGAGATGGAAATTTTCAGTGGATGTCTGCATAGACATTTTTTAATGGAGGTTTGAATTGAAAATTTCTAGTGGGATTTTTCACTCCAAATTAATGGTGAAAGTTTGGACTAAATATTTCTATAGGAAATATACATTTCAAATTTTCTAGGAAAAATTAAATTATTTATGTATTAAAATATTTGAACTAAAAATTTAAATAAGAATTTATTTTATAAATTTTATAGTAAATTTTTATTATAAATATAAATGCATTAAAAGTTTATAGTGTGAATTTTCAATTAATTTTTTAGTAAAATTAACAATTCATTAAATTTTTTTGTAACATTTCCCAGTGGAAAATTTTACTAAAATTTTATAGTGTAAAATTTCAATACAAATCCTCAATGAAAAATTAAAATTTCTATTTATGTATCAGTATATTTTTATTATAATATTAAGTGGTGGAAATTTGTTCTATAAATTTCCTATAAAAATTTTCACATGATATTTACTTTGGAAGTTTTCTTTTTTGAAAATAAACTTTTCAATAAATTTTTTATTTATGGAAAATTTGAAATATAAATTTTCATTTAAGAAAATATATCTTATATTTATATAAGGAAATACATGGTGTATGGGAATATGTATTGAAAATTTGATCTCGAAATTCATGTGTAAATTTGAACAATTGTTTTCTAGTGGAAATATGCAGTGAAATTTATTAGTAAAAATTTTCGATGAAAATTTACATATATATATATATTAATTTATCACGTTTGAATAAACTGAAAATCTGTATTATCAATTTTCACTAAAAAAATAATCTCTATATTTTTAATAGGAAATATATGATGTGTAGGAAATAAACAGTGGATATTTCTAATAGAATTTTCAATAGGAAATTTCAAGTGGAAATAAGAAATGACATTTTCCTCTATAATTTTTTATTTTTTATTTGTAAATCAATATATTGTCACTTATAATTTAAGTGGAAATTCAAATTGAAAATTTAAGATAAAAATTTCCATTTTAAAATTTCACAAAAAATTTTCAATGTAAATTTTCATGTTTATTTGTATAAATGTATTAAAAATTTAAAATTTAAATTAACACTAAAAATTTATAAGAAATATCCATTGAAAGTTTTTAATGAAAATTTTCAGTGAAAATTTATGAGTATGTATGCATGCACTAAAAAATTACAATGTAAGTTTATACTGGGAAATTAAATTATAAATTTAAATTTATACATATACATATATGTGTTTTCCAATATTCATTAAAATATACTCTATAAACCATCACTAGAAATTTTGGATATAAATTTATACTGTAAATTTGCAATATGTGTATACTGAAAATGTACAATGTAATATTATGATTTATATCGATATCCGTGTATGTGCACATGTGTGATTTTCAGTGAAAATTTCTATAGTTCATGCTATGTAGTAAATATACACTGGAAAATTTTCACTCAAAATTTTCAAATTAGATTTATTGTGGAAATTCCCATTGAAAATTTTCATGGAAAATTGTCAATGTCAATTATCATGAGAAATTACCAATATTAATTTTTGAATGTATTTATTTTTATAGTTTTGTTACTATAAATTTCAAGTGGTCAATATTTTCAATGGAAATTTCAAGTAAAAAATTACATTGTTATTTATGTATCAATTTAGTTGTTGAAATTTAATGTTAAAATTAGAATTTAAAATTTCAAATGTAAAATTTCACTATAAATTTCAAGTAGAAATTTCCATAGGGAATTTTTAGTTTAATTATTAAGTGTAATATTAAAAATATATATAATCAATATCATAATAAATTATATATATACTTAATAAAAATTATATATATATAATGATTTTCCATGAATAAAAGAATTATATATGAATTACATTATAATTTGTTTTAAAAAGTTTAATAATTTTAATAGTTGTATTTAAATTATTTTATAAATTTATATTATTAATAAATATAAGATAATAAATCTATATAATAAATATCATATTAAATATATGTTTATTTATTTTAAATATATATAGTAAATATTACATTATATATATTTGAGGAATAAGTATGAGCAGCCAAATCCTCCACGATAATGTAAAAAATGACAATGATGGCATTTTTTTGAAAAAACCCAAACTGAGGGAATCCTGAAATTATTTTTCCACTCAGTTCGGTTGAGAGGTGAATCTATATAGACTATTTGGCACAAATTTAATTAAAATCAATGACATTAAATGAAATATAATTACATGAAATATAAATAAAACATCAATGAAAGTAGCGAAATAATATAATTAAATTAATGATAGGATAATATTAAAATTTATAGATGAATTTATTTTCTAACATATTAGTATATTACCGTCAACTTTACCTATGTGTTTTAAAAAATCAACATTTTCATCTCCAGCTAAATATCATTAAAAATGACTTTCTTGATAATATTTTGTAAAAAATGAATGATTATTAATAAAAATATAAAAATAAATAAATAAATATTAAAGAGTTAACATGTAAATAAAAAACTGAAAGATAAATATATTTACATATACTGAAAAAATCGAATAATTTTCCCTTATATTTTATTTCCAAAAATATCTAAATTGACTTCAAAACAAACCAATACTCTTGTTTTTAGTTTCAAATAACTCGATATATATTAGATATTCTAGTATTCTTCAGTTTACAAGATTTATGATCTACCATAGAGCTAAAGGGGCTAGGATTAGATATTCTATCCCTTTAATAAAAAACACTATACCCAAGAATATACATAAACAATCCAAACCCCATAACTATGGTGATTGACCAAATACAAAAGATTAATAGGATAAATACCAAACCAAATTTTTTCAATGAATCACATTAATGCAAGAAAAAATTATGTATACTTTTAAATAAATATATATATATATATAATTAAATGATATTTAAAAAACATAAAAACCCAAATTTAATGAAAAAAATTATTTATTTTAAAAAAAAATCAATTAAAAATCCATAAATATTTTTTTCCATAAAAAATAAATGATAAATAACTATAAATATCAAACACATATTTTATTTAAAAAATCATCAAATAACATATAACATATATTTTATAAATTATTGTAATTATTAGAAACTTTTTTTTATTAAAAAAGCAATAAAAAATACAAAACATATGTTTTGTACTTTGCATAATATGAAAATTGTAATACAATATTCCAGAAAAATGTTTTTTTATGAAACAAATTAATAAAAAAATATAAAAAACACATGTTATCATTGAAAAATAATAATATTTTTGAAATTTTAATGTTTAAAAATTTCAATAAAATAATATAAAACATATTTTATATCATTAATTTAATATGTATATTATATTAAAAAATATAATTTTTTAATTAAAACACATGGTTTATTTAAATAATTAAAAAAATAACACAAAACATTTGTTTTTCCATTTATTTTAATGAAAAATTATAAGAATTATTAAGAAATGTTGATAAAAAATACATAACTTATGTTTTGTTCTTAACCTCGTATGTGAAATTTGATAAAAAATAATGAAAAATAAATTTTATTAAAAAATTTAATAAAAATAAATAAGTTAACCCATTTTTTGTTATTGAAAATCAAAAAAGATAAAAATTTTATATGTCTGGTTAAAAAATTGATGAAAACAAACCCATATGTTATTCCCTAAATTTTATATTAGAAATTTAGAAATAAGGTTTTATTTTAAGTAACCAAAAAAAAACCTTAATATAACATATTTTTTAAAATTTTAAAAAAT
This sequence comes from Viscum album, assembly GCA_963277665.1. Taxonomy (NCBI): domain Eukaryota; kingdom Viridiplantae; phylum Streptophyta; class Magnoliopsida; order Santalales; family Viscaceae; genus Viscum; species Viscum album. The sequence continues at coordinate 618,524,370 of OY728127.1, read as the reverse complement.
AATATAAAATATATATTTTATGTTAAGAAAATTAATAAAGGATGTCATTAATTCTATTTAAAAATAAAAATAAGTACCATAAAAATTGAAAATCAACCAATGTCCTTTCTCAACATTAAAAATACACTAAGAAAAGATAACATTGATTTTTTCTAAAAATAGCACTAGAAAATGTCACATTACTTAGTGTAAAAAATGTTGAAGTGCTAAATTTAGCATTGAGAAAATACAACCTTTCTTGACCATAATTTTAGCAGTAAGAAACCTTATAAAATTTAAATCATATTTAAGTGTGTGTATATATATAGGCTGAGATGTATATATATATATATGTGTGTGTGTGTGTGTGTGTGGAAATATAAACTTTTTTATGGAGGAGCACTATATTGTGGTTAGCATTGCACCATCCTATACATGGTGTTAATGTGATTTTGTTGGACTTTTGAAATTAATAAAATCCAAGAATTTGTAGGAAAACACTTCATAGAGTGTAGAATCGAGTGCTAATATTGACACTCGAAACAATCATTTTGATAAGAGACCAAGAAATTCTGTACCTATTTCTGGATGGATAAATATTTTGGTTTGAATACAAATTTTGGATGTCATGGTTCATGTTTTTAGGGGATGTCTTGACTTGGATGAATGAAACCGAACATAAAAAAATAAAGGTGACACTTAAAGAAATCACAAAGCTTGAATAAATAAATTGTGATCCAAATCAATGATCAAGGAGTTTTATTTTTTGATGTACATTCTCAAAAATTGCTTTGGAAATTTTGGAAAAGGGTGGAATTAATTTGAAAATTTGGTTTAAGAGATTATGGGAGAGAAGATAACGAGAAGTGGAGAAGATTTCACTACTGCATCAAGTATTTAAATAAGGATCATGAATATGGAGTTGCATTTATATATTAGGCTTTAAAAAGGTATGAAGAGAAATAGGTGATCTTAGAAAATTCACTTGACCATGAGTCATTCTTATATGATTCCTTTAAGGAGGTGGAAGATGCTATTGTAGAGACATTATAGAATACATTGGATTGACTCTATTAACATGCAATTTATTAAATGTGGAATGTTTATATTAATTGAAGGAGGGAAAAAAGTGTACTTTAATGAAGTGACAACATATATAATGTTTATAATATATCAATTTCATGCATTATAATTATTTATTAATTAGATTTTATAGGGTTATATTCACTATAACAATATTAAGTAGTTTTAAAGTCACAAAAGAAATATTTGTTTCCTAACAAATTTATTTACATGTATCATATAATTTTATTTAAAATATTGATTTCAAAATTCTAGAATTTGAATTTGAAATAATTTACTTAATTTTTGATATCATAAAGTCAAAATTAGCTTAGTGTTAATTTTTTGGGAATTTTCTGGAAAATTTGATTTTTGGGTGAATAGTAGAAAATACCATAATCACCACTCTTTTTTATTATTTTAAAAAATCACTTTTAAAGGATAAGTGAGAACCTAAAAAGCATCTGTAATAGATCCATATACACCATTCAATGAAAAAAACAAAAAAAGTCCACAACAATTCATAGTGGGGAGGGTGTGAAAAACTTTGATGAGAAAAAAGCTTGTAAGCATATTAATACCTCCATATGAATTTTTTACTTCTACCCAAATGGAATAAAACCCGCCATAGCCACAACTAAGGCCACACAGAGCCACCACCAAGCTAACAAAACCCATACAACTCCATGGTGGGTTAGAATTTCACACCCAACTAAAGGAAATGAAAAAATCCATTTGGTAAAAGATTGGCCTAAAATAGGAAATTCCTCCCCCTATAAATGCAATATTAATGTGTCAGAATCAAGTAACTAGAGAAGAATACAAATGATATGGAATTTATACCACTTAATATCCTCATGAAACAACTACTCATGTAATGAATCCATCGTATCCCATGTTTTAATAAACTCCTCTATACCAATATTCAATTCATTAAATCCCTAAAGTAAAGTGTGGACCTGGGTATTAATCCATGCCATTTTTTTCTTAGTTACATATTTTAAAATTCTTAATATCATCCACATTTGGTGTTCTTTAGAATCTTTGACAGTGAAATCATATTCCACCATTTTTCCTTAGAGTGCTTGAAGAGGATCATAGTGGGAGGTTTGGTAGCCACTAGTTCTTCCAAGGGTCTAAGTAACTCTCCACTCTTAGGGTTCTTAGAGTTATTTTCCTTCTCCATTATAGAGCCTTCTAGGTTTAAACCATCCATTTATTCCTCCGGTGTATTTTCCATGGAAGCCTCCAATGGAAGGAATATCTCACAATTCAAGGGAATCTGATTGTGGTCTATAACATCTACATGAACTTTTGAGAAAATCATTATAGGTTTCTTAACTAAAATAACCTTAAATTCAGATCTTGTTAACATAGGTTTCAAAAAATATGAAGAGTATTTGTGAGCCTTAAATTTATTCTCTTTATTAACTGGGTGACCACCAAATTTAATGGACCTTTTAATTACATTATTCCTTCTATTTTGGTATAAAACTGAAGGATTATCATCCTCTTAAAACTCCGATGAAGTCTATGAAGTATGAAAAGTTCAAATGATCCAACCTAAATCTCTGAAGATTTCTCCTCTCTAAAAATCCAAATTATCTTATACATTTTGTTACCAACCTTTTTCATCCACTGAATCATCATCATATATTGAACCATCACCTCAATATGATAATCAGTTATGAAGGAGAAATATTTCAGAGCAACCTGATTTAGGAGGGGATGAAAATACCTACCTCTTAAAAGATGGATCACCCTTTCTAGGTAAATTGGCTACTGTCAATTGGAGGGAGTCAAGCACCTTTAGAAAACCTGGCCCCATCTTTGTATCCTTTATATTGATTGGTAGGACTGAAATAACTCCTAGATCCTACCAAACTGAGCTCTAATTTTTATCATCACAAAAGAAAAGATCATCAATACTCCCTGATATAGAAGCCAACACATTAGTGTAAGATCTATTCCCTTTAAAAGAGGGTTCAGTGGAAGAAAAAATAGGATCAACATGGTTTGTTTCTAAAAACCATTCTAAAAGAGCTCTAGAAACATCACACATTCTAGGAATCCTCTTATTAAATTATCTAAAATTGATCATGATAAGCACATTTTCCCCCAATATCCAAGAAAGTGTTTCCATATTCATAGGTCAAAGATGAATGATTTGAGTGATGACCCACTGACATTGTCTACAGGACTGTTAAAGGTGGCCTAGATTATTGAAATGAGAGCATAAGTCCAACCAATTTTTATTTACCACCTCTTTCTTGAATCAAAAATAAATTTCAATATCAATCCACAAAAACTCATTAAAGGTATGAAAAAATCTTTTTCTGTACAGATGTGGTGAGAAATAGGATAACAGAGTGTTCAGGATCTGTCATCAAAATATAGAAATATACTTAATAGATTGCCTAAAATCTTGAGTGTAAATGGGTTTTTGAACAACAGATGGAGACCTGGACAACTTACCTAAAGTGGATCTATAAAAGGATCTTTATTCCAATGAAAATCATAAGACCACCAGAAGAGGGAGAACTAAAATCCATTAACTGAACACCTTTTAGAGGACTAGGTAATGCTCAGATCTTTATATTACAGGAAGTGTATGTGGAGATGGTGGGGATCTAGGAGTCTGATAATCACAGGATCTTTAAAATCCCATTAGTTCAAGATTAACTGATCAAATGTGTCAATTGAAGGATGATTATGACTAAAACGTGCAACCAAAGAGAATCTGAGGTGGGTTGAAGTCTCAGTGGACTCTCGAAGAGAAATTGGTAGTGAAGGAAAACCTTGATAGAAGTAGGGGAGCTTGGGAAAAATATATATTCTTGGGAAATGGGAAGATATTATGGGATAGTAAGGGGAGTAAATATTCAAGGGACAAAGTATCCCCCACTTTGTAGAGGGTGAGGGATGACAATGGAAACCATCATCATCATTCCATGGAAAATCATTTTTGGTCATGTCTTGGAGGTTTATTTTAAAATAATTTATACCACTTATAAAAAATGAATTTCATAAAATGGAATCCATATCTATAATAGTCATCTAAAAATTTTAAATTGAGTACACTTTGATTTTAGGTCATTATGAAAAGTAACTTTGGTAAAAAAGTCCGTTACCATGGTAGGAGTTCAAATGAGTTAAAAGTGTTAAAACTAAAATGATAAGGGTTAAAATGAACTAAAAACTTTTATAAATCTTATAAAATGGCCATATTCTAACCCTATAACATCTCATTTTAGAAAATGGTCTAATTTGGAGATATTTTGTTTGAGCAATACATTAATATATTTTAATATTTTGAAAAACTCCATTTGTGTTCTCTCCCCACTTATGAAAGGACACCCACATTCTATTTTATAAAAACTTCAAGAGTATCTTATATTAGCCAAGACCTACCCAAATCCATTCCTAACATATCTCAAAACATACTAGAGGCCCTAGTTTCATTAAAATACCCACCTTAGGATTCTAAATGTGTAACCCTAAGGAGATTGTATGAAGAAGAGGTAAAATGACTAATTAAGTGTTTGTATTTTATTTCTTCTATTATATATATCAAACCTCACCTAACCATTAAAATATAATAAAATTACTATATTACCTATAATAATATGTTATTATGTTGATTACATAACCTTTATACATCTTCTTTTCTATCAAATGAGAAATGAAATAATCATTTGGATGTACGACAGACTACTACCTCACAAACCAATTTAATTCATTTTCCATCATTGCATCTCACAACTGGTTATAATGATGCATTTATTGTATATATATGATAATTATGAAATAATTTTCATTCTATAAAGATAATATCACTACAAAATATTTTACTTATACCAATAGAAATCATAATAGATAGTATATCTGTTGGTATTATAGAGCAATTACAACAGATAATAGGTTTAATTGGTATTGTATTCGAGTACCAAAATTTATTTTTACAAACACACATATATATGTTTTTATTAATTTTTTAATACTAACATATAATTTACTGAAATTTAAATTTGTTTCTTTATCATATTAATACCGAGAATTGTTTTACCAATAAATGAATCTATTGTTATTAATTATTATTACCAATAGTTTTTTCAATATGTAAATCTATTACTAATATTTATTCACTACAAAAAAATCATTTAAGAATAATATTTTTATTATTATCATTTAATATTTACTAAAAAAATTATATTTATTTTAAAAAATATATTTTGATAAAAATTAGCAATATGACACAATCTATTGGAAATAAAATCAAACTACTATTTGAAATATGTTTTATTTGAAATAAATTATTATACGATATTTTAAAAATAGTTTACATAAAATTGTAATAAACATGATTATATTCACATTTAGCAATTATTCATTTATAAAAAATCTACTAAAATTATAAAAAAAACTAAAACATGTTCAGTCCTCTTTATGTGCTTTCTCCAAGGGTCTCCCTCTTCCCTTGTTACCTCCTGATCTTCATCACTCACATAGTTGTAATATAAACCTACACTAACAATCCCATCTCATCATCATAGACCACACCCATATTATCACCCTTTATTATCCATCATTTCTCACACCTTCATCTACTGATGTTCAATTGCATTTTTCCTCTTTCAACTATACAGATGAGGTGTATTAAGGGGCATGAAAAAACCGATTTCATATTCTATCGGTTTATTTTTGGGCCTCTTATTAGGAATTCTATTCTACTATTGAATTTTTAAGCACCTAAAATCATGTGTAACTAGTGTTTAAATTGAATTCTAGTTGGGGTTTCAGTGAAATTATGATTAAACAAGCCTTCTTATTCTTGTTATTTTTTTGGGTGATTTTATAATTCCAATTATATACTTCTATATGGAAAAGAATTTGATCCCTACATTGAATCATGTTCTTGTGGATAAAATTTATTCACCTTCCACAACCCCTTATAGAATTATGATCCCATAGAAAACCCCCTATGATGAATCCCAGAAGAGTTGTTTCTGCTAGTCTTGGCCATCATGTAAAGGTAGGAAAGTTGATATCTGTCAGTTTGAAGAAGGGGAAATAGTTATACTATCTAATTATAGAGGAACTAAAGTTAATATGAATATTGATAATGTGCACCATCTTATAGGGACATGATATTCTTGGAACTCTTCACGATTAATCTAAAAAGTAGTAAAGGTACACCTTCTGGTTAATTTTTGGGTTGTGCTCTCAAATGAAATTTTTTATGGTTAGATGGGAATAACTCTCCCATGAGTTTGTTAACATAGAAACTCATGCTCAATAAATTTTTTCACTTAACCTAATCAATAAAGTGAAAGAGTGAAATTTGGGCAAACATATTGGAAGAGGAAAAATGTGAAATTTCTATAATGATTTCCAAATTTTAGATTGTGAATATTGAGTGAATGCCTCTATTCTACATTTACTCACTCATAGATAAAAACACAATGCTATTCATCATAAAATTGATGAACCCCTTATAAATAGTAGATTTAATTATAATATTGTGGTAACTTTGAAAAGAATATAAATTTTCACAAATGAAAATTACTTGTTGCACAATATTTGATATTGAATTGGGGCAAGGACCCCATGATGATGAATGAGTTCTTTATTGAAATATAAATTGATCTGGCTTCATTGTATATCTCATTCTAGGTATGAATTCGTTTTAAATGAACTAAAATGTTTTCATTCTTTAAATTTTTGTAGAAAATATAATCCAAATTAATATTATACAACTTTAATCAATGTATATTGAATATTTAACACATGAATACAACCTAAATCATTTAATTTGAAGGGGATTAATTCATTCTTTTGGGAAAAATGTTTCTCCATTATGTATCTAATTAAAATTCATTTATTGATTTGGTGTAGGAATGCCACAATGTTGTATCATTTATTTATTAATGTATGATTCTCATTTTATGTGGTGTAGAAATGTATTATATTCATTTTGTTACATTAATTATTTATTATACTAATGAATTTGATAATGAGAGTCTATAATTATAAGAAATTTCACAATGCATGCCTCATGTTTAAAGAATAAATAGTTGAACCTTTAATGATAATTGATATCTATATTGATTTTTATTTATATTTAGAACATCATAATGATGTATTTATGTGATTATAAACTAGAAGTGTTTCAAGTTAATGAAACATAGTTTATTTTAGTATTTAAAATATATTACTCTATATATTATTTGAATATTAGTTTATTTTTTATTATATAGTTATGAATTCTTTAATTACTAAAAAAATATTATGTTATTAACTTTTCATTGACTAAACTTCAAAAAAAATATTTTTTTGAACAAACATTTTATAAAATATGATATATTTATCAGTTAAAATGAAAAATTCCAGCATATATTATATTCCTCTAGTATTAATCTTATGTACCGACATTTTTTTACTGGAAAATATATATGGTGATATTAATCATTAAATACAAAAAAATATTTTTCAAAAATTTAAAAATTTCCTGAATTTATATTATCATTGAAAATTTTATCACCAACACATGAAATAGTTATTAATATTTACTATCAATAAGAAAAATTTTATCATAAAATTTTTTTAAAAAAATTATACATAAGTAATAAATATTTATTAACAATTTAATATAAATGTATTAGTTATTTTCCATCAACAAATTATTTTTTAATAAAATTATATAATTTTATTTAGAATTGAGATATTAATATTATAATAATATAAAAATGTACTATTTTGGGTAAAGTGGGATGGTTGAACCCTAGTCACCATAGATAGTATTCTTTGTTTCCTTAATTACCTCCCTTTCAACATTTCTAGAGCCTTATCCTCATTGTTATTACTAGTGCCTCTCCACTACCCCACTTTGGTGCTCGCGGGCTAGGATATCGACTATCAAATGCATGTAGACCTTGTCAATTTGATTTAGTTTCTTATTCTAATTATGATACCCACTATTATACTAGATATATGAATCATAAAGTTGGTTGGATAGATAAGTTTAGTAAATTTATACTGTAGACACTATCTAATTTCTAATTATTAGTGATAGATTTATTGACCTCTAGTAATGGATTAAAAACATAAATTCACAATGCAAGAGTGAGCCTAATTTTTTAAATGTTCCTATACTAATATTTTTTTTGAATCAAATTTTTTAGTATTCTCTTCAACTGTGAGATTGAATATCATGTCAGGCATCAATAGACAATAAAATGGAATGCAGGTTGGGCATATAATGAATCAATTATAGTTTTCATATTTATCAATTCCTCTATCTGTAGTTTATTATTCTTTAAGGCATAGGGGGATATATTATGCACATATTATATTCCAAGAAAGTAAATATATACACTAAAAATTTAACTTATTCTAATCTTCTTCCTCTCAAATGAAACCAAAAAATATTATACAATGTAAAAAGAGTGCTCTAATTTTTTCCTTGAGTTATATATTTTTCTAGTAGCAAAGCTTCATTCTCGTCAAGGTTTTGTCTTATTAGTACATGCAAACTATTTTCCTGAGACTATTATCTAGTGCTTGTGGTTTATGGTTTTATATAAAATTTTTCCAAGAAACCATTGGATCACGCCATTTATTTTAGTTACTTAATTTCCCTGCAATTAAAATAAATGTTAACATAGAGTTATTGATATGATATATGGAGTATTTTATAGATAATTAGAATAATTAGTTAATTATTTATATAAATATCATCCATGTTTTTTAATTCCATGTCAAGTTATTTCAGAATAATTTTTTATTTTTGGAAATATAATTCTGATTTTGTAAACATGTTTCATGTTCTAATATTTTTCTTGCATGTGTTAAAATTTCAGTTAATCAATTAGGCCTAATTATGTGAAACAATCAAAGGTGATCCAAAATAATTTAATATTTATATATTTTAATATTTGGTTCCTTAATCATAAAGTTTATACTCTTAATTTTTTATTACAATATTTCCCATTTTTGTTATTATATTTTCATGTGTAAAGGGTCATGAGGATGAATGATCAAATTAATTGAATGTTTTTCAGGCACACCAATAGTATCACCCATTACTTTTATCCTAAAACTCCAATAACCATAATTTTATCTATATGTATTTTGATAGTTTTCAAGTATTAATAATTTCACTGGGAACCATCCTACATTTTCTATAGATTATGCATCACATGATGAAACATTTTATTATCAGTGTTAGATTATTTATAGGGTCTCAAGGAAGTGTTAGATTAAATTGGATTCATTATAGGAAATTTATCTAAAGAAGTTTATAGAGGATACTTAGCTATCGACACATATATTCTTTATTGATAATTAAGATCTTACACAGATATCTCACGAAAATATTTAAGTTGACCAAATATGTTATTTTATTGATCCATTGAAATGGGCATGTTTTTTAGTGGAATTGTACCATGGGTCTACTTTACTTTGAGAACATACAATGCTTTCCAAAGATGTGAAATATTGAAACAATTTAATATTTATCATACTAAGGAAATACCTCATATCCTTTCCTCTGAATGTGACCATATTTTTTTATTTTACCCATATCATCTCTACAAATAGAATTAGCATAAAACTAGTCAATTTTGCATTCCTATTTGGTTGAAATTTCCTCTAATAGCTCATTCCAATGTTAATTGGTAAATGAAATCACTATATGGATAATAAAAAATATACTATATTTATTTTCAAGCTTTTATTACATGCCTCCATCATCTTATAATAAATTTTAACATCTTAAACCATGTTTTTAAACATATCCATTTTTTTATGAAATCACGTCTGTCTGGGAAGGGGAATCTATGTAGAAAAAGTTGGATAATTATAAATCACAATATCCTTTCATTTAACATATCCATTATCATTTTTGAATGTCTTATATGAGTTTTCATCTTTCTCCTTGAAATAATTTTGAATATTTTTAAGAATCTTACACTCTCCATGCAAAACATCATCATAGGGAAATAACAACTCATGGCTAGCATAACACTATTTCTTAATACCTTCTATATCTGCAGCCATATTTTAAAAATATCTATCATTAGATAATTATTTTTTATATACTAAATGATGTTTTAGTTTTCTTAAATTTTCATTTACATCTTTTAAATCACATTCACATTGATCATGTTTCTTATTTTTAGGCCTAATTTCTTATTTGTGCATTTTTATTTTTTGTCATATTTTGATAAGAAAATTTGTATCTGCTCAGATTATGGATTTTTCTAAATATTTACATGTTTCAGTTCCAATACAGATATTGATATTTTTATTAATTTTGTAGGATCATTTCAATCAATAAAGAAGTGTAATGTGATGTAATATTCTATACACACCATGTTGAGGAAAAACTTATTGTTTTTTAATGTGCTGGACCCCTCTTGACATGTTATATGTATTTGTCCACTTGGAGTAATGTTTGAATTTTATTTTATTTGTTATTCTATTTTTGAGTTTCTAGACAATATACATTGATGTGTGTGATGATACATGTCATGAACTAAATTCAAAAGATTCTCATAGGAAAACATTGGTGTTAAAACACTCTAGCAAGAGAAGCTGGTGGGATTTACCCTATAGTTAGATAATGTTTCATTTAAGAGTATTTATAGTCTTCATATTACATTTAACACAATTTTAGGAAATCAAGTATTGCATATGAAACATATAAACTATTTTTTAGTATTTACCTTATATTACTTATTTATCAATTTTTAGGAATTTATATATATTTATTTTGATGTTTGTATATAATGGAATTGAAATTTTTTGTTATTTACATGAAATTTATTGTGTAAATATAAAAAAATAAATTTCATAATTTTAATTTATTTAGCCACGTGACTTAATTTTATTTTTTGAGTAATAAAAAAAGTATTAATTTCCTTCCAAAAAACACATTTCTACTAGTTATCAAATAAATTTACTAATTAAAGAAGTTGTGACAATGGAGAAAGCCTAGTATATGCTAAAGTGAAAAGGATTTCAAGCCAAAGATTCATAGATAATATTCCAGCCTACTATTTAATTACATTTTTAATTTATATTATTTTATGATATTTTCAAGAGGTTTGGTCTCTTGTGATCATTTTTAGACTATTAATTCCCTTAAAAATTTTGTTCGAATTATTAATTTCATTGTATTTGAGTTTTCATTGAGAGCGTCCTTAGGGAAATATATTTGAATATACTTTTGATTTATATACAAGGGTTTTATTAGGTATTCCACAGTCATAACTGTCGAGGATATTAATCATATCTATGTGTTATTGTGAACTTATTGAGTGGGTTTCCTTCATATTTTGTTATGAATAGTTTGAACCCCATCCCTATTTTATGATTGAGTTTTTTGTAGGTTTTCAAGTTGCAAGGGATTTGCATGCCAAATTATGTAGAATGATTGAAATAAAATACTTTAAACCTTATTGTACATATTTTAATGGTATAATTTTCATTTTCTATAATTTAGGCAGGCTTCTAATTTTGTTTGTTCCCCTCAATGTTCTCTATAGGTTTTAGTGGTTGATGGAGATTTAAGAGAGAAATCTACCATAGTGAATAAAGATAATAACTTCTTAGAATATACAGGAACCCCATATTTCATCCCTCATCCATACATTATGGGAAGGTGGTGATGGGTTCCCTTCAGAGTAGGATTCTTTGATTTATAGTGATCACAATGGTGAATGGGACGTGCCACTGCCAGCTTGGCTGCTCAAATTCAATATGGTGTGGCTGAAGTTATCTAAGAGGATAAGCCCTATACGTAGATCTCTCCTCTTCCCACGATGAAATGATTTGTTCTCCTTAGTGAAGAGGTCAATGATGACCAACCTACATGATAATTCCCTTACAGTGCAGAATTTAATGAAGCCTCATATCTCCTAAATCTCACTAACATTGCACAATTCAATCAATGAAGTCCTTCGGTGGATGCATTTGATAGACATGTTCCAAGTTATGGGATATAAAATATTATGAAATGGTGGGTTTACTTGACATCATCTGTATCATAATTCAGTTTTCAAGAGAGATCAACCTGATAAAGGCGTGGTCCAGTGCTCTCCACACCTATAATGGATTTTGGTTATTTCTTTTCAAGTATTCCTTCGACTTCCATATGTAGGGTGATGTCCTGAAAATAAAAATTTGGTTTAGTCACCCTAGAAATCCATTAACATTTCAAAATCCTTTAATTTTTCATATGATAGGAAATATAGTAGGATGATATTTGTGTCCTAACAATAAGGATAGGTTAGTTTGTCACTCTATATCTACTCGAATCTGTGTGAAGGTAGACATCTCTAAAAGGACAGTTGATCTCATTTGGATTACTATTGGGGAATAAATCAACTAGAAACAACCGGTTTTTATGATACATGGACTAATTTTTGTCCATCATCCAAGAAATTGGGTCACGCAATGAACACTTGTAGGCAAATGAGGTAGATGAAAAAATTCTCTAGAGGTAATGATAAAAGTCTGGCAGCTAGCTCTGATAAAGGCCAGATGGAGAAAACATCCATGGGTGACTCCATGGATCAAACAGAAGTGAAGATGATATAGTAAAATAACACAGAGGGAAACCCAAAGAGAAAGATATTTTCAATCTCTTGATATAGGATCTGGGAGATCCCAAATCTAAGGAACAAGATCTTGTTGGGTATTTGGAAACTGTGAAGTAAGTGTTAATGGTTCTTTTTTTAAATCTTTTCACCTATGCTATGGATATGCATGATGGTAGTGGTAGAAACCCTAAAGGGGTGACAAAAAATGACTGGGGAGGGGAGTCCTATGTATTTTCAGAAGTGGGAAGAACTACGAAATGCGACCATAAGTCATATGAATGATAGACATGGATGCAACCCAAGAAGGACCATGTATTGTCTCAACCTAAACAACTTTTTTGATAGACAGAGTGTTTATGGATGGGTAGAGAGAAAAAATAGATGTCCCTCAGAAGTAGGGTCTAATAAAAAAAGGCAATCCTTATATGAAATTGAAATCGGAGGATATTGTAAAGGTCTACTCAACCAAAATAGAAATAAGGTAAATAAAAACAAATGGGACTCACGGAGTTGCATTTTCACCCAGAAGAAAAAATCAAAGTGATTTTAGGACTACTAATATCTACCTAGATCAATTAAGATATGATTTTCCAAAAAAATGGTAAATCCAAGGTACATGAGATGTAGACAGTGGGAGGTGGCAAGGGGGTTCAACATCAAGGAGAAACCAGGACTACAGATAACGACAAGGAGGTTAAATAGGCTGAGGATCCCTTGGAAGTATTGGTGGTTCCTAAAGGGGATGTATAAGAAAATAAATAGGAACAAAATTTTGAGACATAACTACACTTTGAGGATGTGTTGAGAGAGGGGGCTACATACATTCCACCTATAAAGTAGTGGGAGATAGATTCAAGTTATCAGAAAGATTTAGAATTTCTAATGAACTTGGGAAAATAATTAATGTAAATGGTTATAGTGATTAATTACACAGAAGAGGAATAAAATAAGTTGATGGAAAGACTAATAAGAGTGAAAAATAACCATGAGCAGAGTGCATGGATTGAAAAGAAGGATCTTATACTGATCAAATGTTTCAATAAAGAAAAATCAACAAATATGAGTAAAAGAAAACTTGGGATAAACTAGAAAACATTTTTTAGAATTTAAAAAGGATAACCTAGAATTAATGGTAACCACTCTCTTCTAGAAATTATTTCGGGAGAATACTTCTAGTAGGCCTAAGATAGTTTTCAAAAATTATGTGGTCTCTTTTAGAATTGTATCCAGGTGAAATTTTTGGTTTCTCACTTTTCCATTAATTTTTTTAATAAAAAATTTAATTTTTAGTCAAAAAACATATATATTATCAATTTTTATTATTATAATTGCAACATAGATTTTTTATCTGTCACAATAACATTTAGAGATAATGTTTTTACCAAAAATTTAGTGCCAATAAAATATGTGTTGGTAAATTTTTTGACCAACAAGAAATTCACATTTACCAATAGATATACCCATGATAGAAAAAATAATTATTTTGTAGTGTATATAATTTATTTTCTTACCATTCCATCCATTAAAAAATGATAACATCCTTCATGTGTATGTATGGATTACCACCCATACGAAGAGATGTAATTATTTTTTCACCACCACCTCAAATGGATGGTATATATAATTGTATATAAAAATAGAATATTATATTTATTATATAATAGTCATTATTTAAATATAAAATTATACTTACCTACCTTCCATTTTGTTCTTTGAAAAATGGAAATGTTACACATGAAAACATATAAACTACCATCTCCATGTTATAGCATAATTAATTTTTTATAATTAACTTACATAGTTGTTTTATAAAATAAAATAAAATTATAAAAATGATAATTATTTCATTATTATTATTACGTAGATGATAGAATAATGACCTACTTGACCACAATCAACATACATAAGTCATTTTGAAATTATGAACCGAAGATCCTCGAAACCACCGATGTAGACATAACTGATTATGTCATTAAATATGTCATTGAAATAAATAATATAAATAGTTTAATAACAAATAATTAAACATTTAAATTATAACAACCCTAAATTTTTAAAATCAAATACCATTTTAATGAATAATTTCCATTTTAAGAAATGCGGTTATAGAAAACACATTCACTTCATTGGTTATTTCAGACCATTATAAATCATGTCAAATTTAATGATCCTTAAGCATCATAGACATTGTAAAGTAATCATGTGTTTATTATATATTAAGGTTTATGATAAAGTCCAATTGGCATAGACAAAATAAGCAATGACCTTGACCAATAGGACCATACCCTGTGATGCCCATTTATTAGAGATCACAAGGGATATAACATCACTAATATTTTCCATTGACTAAGGCCAAGAAGATATTAAATAACTAAATCACAAGTAGAACTATTTATGATATAATTTCAAGCTCATTAAGATCATGACCCAACCTATGTTCACTAAACCACCCCATGGAAATCACAAAAACATGCACTTTACCCTTAGTGTGTTTTCTGTTGTAATAAGGGGTTATGTATCTTGATCCTAATAGAATAAATTTATATATTTTATTTTAAATAAAATAATTATTATATTTATTCCTTTTTATTACTTTATAAATGATTGAAAAATTATTTTGATAAAAATTATATTTTGATACGACGAAACACAAAATATATTTTGTGTAATATATAGTTTCAATCAAGACAATCTTTTTAACGAATTCAAGGATTTTTTAAATAAAAAATATTTCAATAAAACATCATTTTTAAATAATATATATTAAATATAAATGATAGTATAATGTTACAAAATCAAATTTAATTTTATAAGGGTCAAAAAACCGCAATTGTAAAAAAACTAGTATATTTCAATAAATGATTATTTTTTATTTAAAAATATAAAATATTATATTTATTGACTTATTTGGATAAAATAAATATTATTTTTGAAATAATCATGTAGAAATTATATAATGGTGAATTTTTCATAATTTTATATGACAATCAAATTTTGGGGTAAAAATAAATTTGGTATAAATATACGCTATGTATTATGACATCATAAAGACCCAAAAGTGATATAATAGATGCCATAAAAGGTATCCAAATCCAAATAAATATTTCCCCTTTAAAATTATGTGTTTTTAGTTTATTTTATTAATGTTTTAAAATCTTAATGAATCCTCTAGAACAAATTTTATATTTTAAGGGTTTAAAATCAATTCTTTATAAACATTACTCACTTCTACATCACTAAGGGTATTATTTTAATGAGTCTAGATATTATAATTATAACATAATTATAAAAAATCATCTTTTTTAGAAACCATGGTAAAAAACTATGGTAAGGTTTGTGTTTTTTATTACTTTTTCATATAGATTCCAAAATCTATGTTTGGAAAATAAAAAAGAACGCACCTCACATTTCCTATATAAACACACCCAAGAACCTATCTCTCTTCAATACAAATCATTGTATGATGACATTAATCTACCCATAACTCTCTATATATCTCCCAATATCACCCCAAGATCTTAATAGTCTCCTACAAATCTTTTGGAAATACCATATCAAGGTAAGGGATCCTCTCCTTGCCCTCTTTATTCAAGAAAATACTTTATGTTATGCCCTTTTCTTTCCTTTTTTTTCATATTTTAATTTGTTCCCACACACCGCGATTAAAATATTTATGATTTACAAGGGATTATATAACAATTTCACTCTCATTAATCCCTCCAATAAACCTTTAGGTACCCCCATTATACTTCCAACATTATCTTATGATTTCCATGACAAACATTTGTGTAGTGAATACCTGTACCCATTTCCACTCAAGGGTATTAACCTAGATGTATCTATAATTAATTTAGTTGGTAATTAAATGAATGTAACCCAAACACATCAATTATGGGATTAAATGTGATGAAATATTTCCTTATGTTGGATGATTTATATGGCACACCTGAGCATGTACATATTATGATGGGTGAACCCAGAAAGCCCTCCAATGCATTGGGTAATGTTTTAATCACATGAGAAATTATGTATGAGATTAATGAATAAATAAAATCCATTATGGTACTCTTCCAAAATGTGAGGTTTTCTTGGAAGGTATCTTTGAATTATGTTTATGACATGATTTATTCTATCACCACATTCCCATGTTTCCATTTATGTTATCATCATATATCAGGAATCAATGTTCATGTTTATGATTTTCTCCCCTTTATGTACCATTAGAATTTATATTTATTGAAATATTATACTTTCGACACATTATGATTTTTTATTCCCTTACACAAATTTATAGCTCACCTCTTTATTATGTATGTCTCTAGGTTATCCCATGAAACCTTAAGAGCGATGGAATTTTAGTGCATGTTAAGGAAGTTTTCAACAATGTTGACGTATCCTTGTTTTAGGTTGTTATGTTATGTACGTAATTTCCCAAAGACACTAGGCCTCTAGATATTATAGGGTTTTATTAAATTATCTTTTTTTAATAAATCATAAAATAAAGGGTAATAAATATATGGGTTTTTATAAAAAATGTTCTTACAAAAAAAATAATTAATATAATTTTATTATTCGAGAAGATAAAGAATGTATGTGAAAACTTAGACTCAAGGTAAGGGAAAATTTACCTTAAAACCTCAATTTAATTTTTTTAAAGGATTATTTTCTAAATATTTTTCCTCCATGTCTAAATTATTGAAAATTATTTTATGGATGTATTTATATTAAAATAAATAAATTATTAATGATATTTTATGTTCTTTTTTTACTTTCTTTAAAAGGTTTAAAAATGAATATTTTTTCGTATTTTATATGGAATGTTTTGACTTTATTTACAAAAGGTAAAATGAATGTTCTATTTTAACTTATATAAAATCTATGGATTTTACCACTACCAAAACCATTATTTTATATTTGGATTATTTTACAAACTAACATGTTTTATTAAAAGAAAAACCCTTATCCTATTTTTCTAGGTATTTTAGTATTTAAAATGAGTTTTAAAGGAAAGGGTTATATCTATATCCAAAAATGTTTTATTAAGGGTTAAAAATTATATTTTTATGATATTTATGATGTAAATGAAATATTTTATATGTTTTATGCATGTTATGGTCCTTGGATACTATTTATAATGACAATTGAGCCCGATATAGCTCTCTAATGCATTTGGTAATGATTAAGTTCTCCAAAGAATTATATTGGAATTAATTAAGTAGATTATTCCATTAGAAAATTTTCTTGTAATTGTTCTATGAATACGATGTCTTAATGAATAAACATGAATTTTATATGATTATTAATGATTTTTCATATAAATATTTTGATTTTATAAGGTAAGATAATGATATTTTGTTTTAAAGGAATAATTACTCCCTTTTAGGGTAAAAAATAATTTTTTTAAGAAAATATTTTCAAGGGTTATGATGTTTTCAAAGAAACCCTCACGATCATGAATTTTTCATTATGTTTTCCTATAAAGTGTTTTATGAAACTATTTGTGCAGTAAAGCTGACTTCTTGTGATATTAAATAATTATTTGAGATCAATGTTTTTTATGTTAAAGGAAAACCATATTTTATGATCTCATGGATTTGAAATGGACTAAAAGGTTTCTTTTGTCCTTTTTATATGTCCCATAATGATATTTTTCTATTCATAACATATTTTTAAATGTTTTTTATAGGGTTTAAGGATGAATGGGAACAATGATGAATTCAATTTGAAAATTTTGAAGATTGTTAAGGAAAATAAAACATTTTCCATTTTAAAATATTTTTATTTTGTAAAAAATAGAATCTTAGTGGAATTATTGACTTTTTAATGGAATAGTTGTTTATATAAGAGTTATGAACTAATTATATAAAACTCTAAACCCAAAAGGATCTTTAGGAATGAAAGAAAATTAATCCTTGTTTAAAAATAAATCATGGGTTAAGTATGGATAATGTCCCTATAATTGGTATAAGAGTAGAGTCTATATGATTTTAGAGGTTACCATAATATAAGTAAGTACCCTTAATAAATTAAAATTTATGGTTATAATAATACATAATTTTAATATTACCATGTTTCTTTAACTCAACTACATCTATTCAGAATGGATTTATATAGAGGAAACATGGAAACTCAATTAGGGAGACACCCATAGGACAATATTCTTCCAAATATGCAAACTAGAATGGTTGGAATTAGAATGGTGCAGTTTTTTACTATGATAGATCAATTGAAACAAGATATAAATGGTGGTTAAATCTACATGAGAGTGAAACCACATTCACCATAGAAGAACATGTCTATTTTAGAGAATTTTATGGAACAAAAACTCATGAATTTAGTGGATCATTTAACCCTGTGATTGATGAAGGATGGATTAAATCCATGGAGAAGATATTCAAAGTCAGGGGTTGTTTAAAACATAAAAAGGTAAATATTTCTACTTATCATTTTGAAGTTGAATCCAATCAGTGGTCTCTAATAGTTAAAAATATTAGATAAAGCGAAGATATTTATGTCTAGTAATGGGATGAATTTAAGAAAATTTTCATGATAAGAATTTTACTAAAGTTGTTTGACTTAGAATGGAAAATAAATTCTTGTTATTGTGGAATAATGAGGAAGATTCAATGGATTTGAATGGATAAAATTTCACCTAATTTTAATGTTACACACTAAATTGTATTTGAGAAATTTATAGTGAAATAATTAGTTCTACTGAGGATTAAATCCAAAATATCAAAGGGAATTGACTTCTCATGAATTAAAAAGTTAAGTTAAGTTTGTTAAGATGTAATTAGAATGTAGAAATGGGTTTTTATGATGGTAATTTATTCAATGAAAATAAGAATAAAAATGGTCCATATGATAGGTAATGGGGAAGAATCCATTAAAAATCTAAAAGAATGAAAATAAATATTCCATCTTGTGATAAGAGTGGAAAAAATCACCTTGGAGAATGTATTATAAAATATGTGAAGTGTTTTTGATGTGGTATATTTGGAAATTTGGTTCATGACTAAAAAAAGAGGATAATGATAATGATCAGATAAATTATGAAAATTTGGGAGTAAGATGTTTTAATTACATTGAAATGGTTCATTATGTGAGTAATTATCTGAAGAAGACAATAAAGGATGAAATTAATCAAGATCACAAGCATAAAGGTTTGGATAATTCATTTTTGACTACATCAACAAATTTTGGACCATCCGATGATGTGGTGTTAGGAACATTACTTATTTATTCACATTATTTCAATGAGTTGTTTGATTTTTGGTCTAAACATTCTTTCATTTATTATAAAGTTTCTGAAAAATTAGAAATTTCATATCAAGAAATGAAACCATAACTTTTGGTAAAAACACATGGGGGATATTATTAAGGGAAAACACGATTTAAGAATATTACTGTTATTATATGTGGAATAGATTTACTTGGAAACCTTATTGTCTTAGCCCTAATAGAGTTTTTTGTTATTCTGTGTATGAATTATTATTTTTATTTATCATGCTAAGATTGATTGTAGATACAATGAAAATGTTTTTTATAATGTTTTTTATTTTTTATACAATAATGAATTTATAACTTTGATAATATATCAAGAACTAAATAAATTGATTAAAGATGAAAATGAAAGTTTTCTTGCACAAATTTTTGAGAAAAAAGGGATTTTTTTAAATTGGTGGTGTTCCATAAATAAATGAAAATATCAAAGTATTTACAAATGAAGTAACTAGTATTATACCTGATTGGGAGATTGAATTTACTATTGACTTAGTGCCTGATGATAAGATAATATCAAACCATCTTTATTTAATGGAACAATTAGAAATTTTTGAACTAAAAAATAGTTACAATAGTTTCTTAACAAAAAGATTCATTTATCTAAGAACTTCACCATGGTGTTATCATGTTTTTTTAAAAAGAAAGATGATTCCATGAGACTTTTCATTGATTATAGAGCATTAAATAACATCGCTATTGAGAATACATATCTACTGCCTCATATATATTACATGTTTGATTAGATACATGAAGATTAGTATTTTTAAAAGTTTAATCTTAGGTCTTGGTACCATAAGCTGAAGGTGAATGAGGATGAGATTCCAAAAATAATATTTCAGGCTCGGTATGGGAATTGTGAGTTTTTGTTTATTAATTTTGCATTGAAAAATTCCCCAACTATATTTATAGACATTATGAATAGAGTTTTCTAGGAGTTCTTAGAAATTGTTTTGTGTTTATTAATTAAATACTAATATATTCTAAAAAATATGTTGATAATGAGAAATATTTTAGATTTATTCTGCTAACCATGAAAGAGAATATGTTACATATAAAATTTATTAAATATGAATACTAGTTGTGATAGATTTTTTCCTTGGCCATACTGTAAATAAATATTGTACAAATTTTGATCTATCTAAAATTAAATTCTTTAATTAGTGACCATGACCTAAAAATTTCATATAGATTCATAGTTTTCTTGGTTTTGTGGTTTACTATCAACGATTCATTGAAAAATGTTCTTGCTTATCTAGACCTTAACTTATTTAACTTGAAAAGGCATTAAATATATATGAATGAAATAATGGGATGAATGTTTTTAGGAATTGAAAATAATATTAGTAAATTCACCAGTTTGGACCCCGAATCTAGAAATAGTGAGTTTTTCATCTACATCTATTCATATGTGAAGGGACATGGCCGTGTTCTAATGTAGAATGATTAGGTAATTGATTATTCTTCTTGTCAAAAGAAACCCCTGGGGTGAAATTATCCTACACATGACCTTGAACTAGATCAAGTGATATTTTATTTAAAAATATTGAGACACCATTTATATAGAGTATAGTGGGAAATATATACTGATTATAAATGTTTTAAGTATATATTCATTCAGAAAGTGTTTAAAATGAGGCGGAAAAGATGGTTGGAACTGATTAAATATTATGACCACATGATTAATTACCATCTTGGAAAATTAAATAGAGTATATGATGCTTTAATTCAGAAAGATAATTTATCATTATATATCCCTTTGGAAAATAATCCTTTGGTAAATTATGTAATGAATATTGGTATAGAAATTGTGCTTGTAAGATCTTACTATGTTTTGTTTCAGATGTCAGTGTTTTCATAATTGTCAAATAGAATTAAGAAAGATTATAAGGAGGATCATGTTTTACAAGAAAAGGTAAAATTGGTCAAGAAGGATAATTTTACAGTGTTAAATGTTGATAAAGAAGGTGTTATCTAATTTGGAAAGAGGTTGTGTTTTCCAAGTGATTCCTAGTTGAAGTGAGAATTTTTTAGTGAAACTCATAGTTCTATATTTTTTTATACTGGGTATAGTGACCCATGAATTTTATACATATTAGTACTTTATTTTTAATTATAAACAACCAATAATTACAACCCAAATATAATGAGGCATAGTGCATTTTAAATAATAGGTTCATATTATATATAAAAGAACATAAAACATGGAATAATTATTTTATTCTCCCTAATTAGATCTTAAAATCCATTTGATCTCCTAAAACTGCTTAGTATATCCTTGGGAATATACACTAAAAGGTATGATCTAAAAATCCCTGTAAGGGAACAAACATGATAAAGAAACATAACATGTGAGTCCAAGGTATAACATGATATCATAAAGAGTTTGATAACATGTAATAGAATGGAATTATAACATAAATAACATAGTATTATAAGATCATTAAATTATAGATAACGTGTTAGAGACATATAAAATGACATAAACATGAGTCAAGGATAACTGGATGGATAATTTCACATGGTAGAAAATGACCCATAATGGATCAGGTTTACTACCTAATTCCATACATGACACCATATGAGAATAAAACATAACCAAATTAATTATAGTCATATATGAAAAAACCCATCATAAAATTTTCATGATCTATGTGTTCTACATAAATAAATTTAATCATAAGTCATAACATAAGAATTACCTAGGTAATGAGAAAGGGTTGCATAATCTTTTCGCATATCATAATCAAAGGGAATTTCATAATGAATTCATTTGAGAAATGAGAATAATCCATGTATAACCCTGTAAAATGAAGGGTGAGTAATATAGGTATACATTCTAGAGACATATATACAAAGTTTAGATTCATTCTATAAGATTTAATATAGGTAAAGCGAGTTATAGAGAGAATGGTCATAACCTGAAGAAAATGGTGGGTTAGAGAGATCCATTACCTTAATTATTTTATTTATTTGTATGGATTGTAATATCCTCTATAATAAATATAGATTTATTATATATGTATTACATAAAAATACTTATATATATATTATTCCTTATATTATTTTCTTATAACATTTTACCACTCATTTAATATCAATTCTTTATTAAAATTTCTGCTCTATGTTATAAAAACTTAATTTATCTTGTATTCATTAGTTCAGTCATTATATAATGGTCATGGTTACATCATCTATTGAATAATTATCATGAAATAATTATAATGTTTAAATATAAATTATAATTTTAAAACTAATCATTAAGTATGGCTATGAAAAATAAACCACGTTACAATCATGGAGATGATAGGCTGTATGTACGCATGAGTAAAATTTCCATTTTTTAATGATTATGATGGAAAGAAGGTAAGTATTATTTTATATTCAAATAATTATAAATATACCATAAATATAATATTAATTTTATAAACACACCTGCATATACCATCTATGTGATATAATAAATTAAAACGAATCACATCGCTTCGTGAGGCGGTAGTCCGCCATACAAACGAACGATGCTATCATTTTTTAAATGGATAGTAAAGTAAGAAAGTATATGATATATTAATTTTTCAGAATTATTAAAATTTCATGGATATATTATAAAAAAATTAAATACATCATCTTAAATATCTTTGTGAGGTGATGATGGAAAATGAGCTAACTTGGTTCGCGAGGTGGAAGTCCACCGTACAAACGAACAATGGTTTTGTTTACCATTTGATTGGAGATGGATTTTATTTATTCCATTAACCTAATAATATATAAGTATATGGTATGTAATTATGTTATTATATCATCACTAATGAATTATATTTTAATAAGTTTGAAGAAGAAATAAAATATTGACGCTCGGTTTGGAATTTTACCTCTTCTAAGACCACCTCTTTATGATTACACTTAAAGCCTTCCTAAAATCGATTTATGACCAGAAAAGGCTTATAGTATCAGGATATGGAATTAGGTATGTTATTTGGGTATTTATTTTCTGAAGCAATATGTTTTTAATGTGTGAAGAGGATAATAGAGGCGGTAACCTTTTCTAAGTTGGAGAGAGGACACACTTGGTATTTTTGAAAAGAATAAAATGTACCAAAGATTGTTACATGAAAAAAGAATCCAAAATGACCTATTTTAGAACATTAAATGTGAAAAGGTTTAAATATTTCCATAAAATATGAAATAATTTTGTTTTGGGTCATTTTTAACACTTATTATTTTGATTTAACCCCACGTAAAGCTATTTTGCCTTAATTGTGGTATATAATTTTTACTATTTCACTATTTATTATAGTAAAAATTTAATTTAACCTTATTAGATAATCTAAATTATGATTATTCCAAATATAAAATCCATATTTAAAAATCATACTCAAAGAATTATCATAATTTAATTTAAAATTAATCATGTAGATGTGTCGAAAAAATAGCTTTTCAAGAAATACATTTTTAAGGAAATTATGATCTCATATTAATGATATGAAAAGTAAAAATAATTAAATTCATTTAAATTCATATATATATATATAATATAAAATTAATTTAAATCATTCCTTATTAGGGGTTATTTTAATTATTTAAAATGATGAAACATTATGCACTTTAGAATAGTTTTCAGAAAAAAAGAGTTTTAAAGCCTAAAAATAAAATTATAGAAAAAAATAGTATTGAAATAATTTAAATATTAATAAATATATTTATCATAAAAAATAATATAATTATTTTATTTTAAGATAAAATTATATTAATAATGGGACTTAATTTATTAAAATGAAATGATTAAAACTCAGTATTTTTACTATTCATTGAAAAATTAATATTTGCTGAAAAATCAAAAAATTTCACAATAAGATAATATTGATATGTAGATTTCAAAAATTATTTTTATTATATAACATAAAATTTCTGAAATAAATGGAAATCAATGTAACACCCCGACCCCAGTTACATAGAGTCGGTGCATTATTACATAATATTGGCATGATCACAAAAGATCAAGTCTCGAACGACCGATTAGTTTAGTAGCCTTGGAATAAATAGATACATTCATAAAGTTTACATTACATCATAAAGTGAAAAACTAATACAACAAAATCTTTTCTTCATATCCCCTCATACTATCCTTATAGGTCATTCATAAATTACTTCTTCACATCCTGGGAAAAAATAAAACATTGAAAGGTGTGAGCTCAGATGCTCAATAAGGATAACAATATAGCAGAAACTTTCATAAATAAACACAAAAATTTAAGGTAATGTATAACTAAAACAAAAGCCTTTTAAACTTGAACTTCAGCATAATATAGAAAAGATAAAATTAAATAATTCTATTTACTTATTCACATGGATATTATACTCATCAAATAATCACATTCAATATCAATAACCACTTTCATAATGATGGAATGCATAATGCCAGACTATCATAACCATATAGTCAAGGCCTCGTGCCAAGAATACAAATAATATTTTGTCAAGGCCTTTTACCAAGACACAACTTTGTCTTAGGAGACCTACCGATGCATCGATGAGCTATAGCGGGATCCACCGATCACTTATTAAGTCCAATGCATTCTTTATATGAATAGGTTTAAACATAACATAAACATTCTTATTAAAACTAGTATATGAAATATCAATAATTTCTCCATAAACCATGAATGTTATAAAAATAACACATCCACGGTCAAACATATCACAAAACCTTCAATACAATATGGAAGTTTTGTATCATAATAAATCAACTTCTAATAAACTTAAAATCCATTAAAGGGTGTTGACATAGATGAAATCAAAACTATTTGAGAGAAATATCTCTTTTTTTGAAATCATATAAAAGTTATATAATTATAAAATAAAAAATTTACTTTTAAGATATTCTTATAAGCTTGTAAGGGAAGCTTCGACGGATTTATAATGGCGGAAAATAGCTGCACCCACCGTATAAGTTAAAAAAAATACATTCTTACCTTAATTCTGTCGAAAAGGTTAAAAAGCACCTTGTTTGGAAAATGACAGAAAGATTCCTTTATAAACTTCTTATAAAAATTAAAACAAGGGTATAAATGACTTTATCCCATATTCTGTCAAATATTAAAAATGTTTTGAAATACATTTTAAAGAAACATAGATGTGGATGATAAAGAGGTCCGAGTAGATAATTACGTATAAACAACCTCAGATAATGAAGAGATTGTGAAATAAACCCTTACCTTGTACTTTTCCTTGGTTGAGGGTAGTTTGACCTCCTGTATAAGGGTGAAATAATTGTTATTAAATTATACAATAATCATATACATAATTATGATATCATATATGATCTTCTAATAATGCTTTGTTAATAACATTTTAGTATTATCATCGTTTCAGGTGTTAACTTACTCATTTTATTTTATATGTTTTGTTATATAAGACATGTTTGTTATGGATAGGTCATATATTATTCATATCCAGAATGATATCAAGTCTTTAAGAATTAATTTTAATCTTAAAATGAGAATTAGTCTTGAATGGATACGATGAGGAATGAATCTCATCGCGTTTGTGGAGACGGTAGTCAGTACGTACGCACAAGCGACAATATCATTCTTTTGATATTAGAATAATATATAATTGAATGGTAAATCATATATACAGAATCATTATCATGTTATATTTATTATTTATATGAATTAAACATCATTATTATAACCATAAAAATAATAATATATTGAATAACAACTACACCATGACGTGGAGACACTACGCCAAAAAATGGCAAGGGAAGCGCTGCCCTTTTATCAGCGCTCAAAAAAAGTGCTGATAAAGGGGACCCCTTTATCAGTGCTTCCTTAAGTAGCACTGATAAAGGGAGGATTTATCAGCACTTTTACCGAGTGCTGATAAATGTTGCGTTTCAAAAAAAATATTTTTTCATGCAAAATAATATTTTTTTATATAAGTATATTTATATTGATATAAATACAATATATATTTTTTAAATACGTTATAGATACGTATAAATAGAATATTACATTTAATATATAAGAAATTTAGTGAAAATGGTTTCAAAATATTTTAAAAAAATATTATTAATTAAAAATATTCTAATTATTATCGATTAAAAATCATTTAATAACAATTTGAGGACACAAAAAATTAAAAAAATTAATAAAAGATCTAAAATATGTTGAAAATGTAACTCAAACATAAAAAAGCCATAACTTTTTATTTGGGTGTCCATTTGAGCTCTACAACATATCAAATCAAAGCCTGCAATGAGATATACACGCTAGTGACTGAGGAAAAGCCTCTGTCACATCTTTCTAGCCCAAAAAGGGCCCAGAATCCCTCCAAAACTGAGTTTTTAGTCGGGATACCCATATTTGTTAACATTCAAACAAGTATAACTTCTGATCCGGATGTCCGTTAGGCCTGTACCACATATCATATCGAATATTGAGTCATTTTCTTCTATTTTACTGGTTGTGGTGTTGAAACAAAATTCTAGATTATAAGTTATGGTCGTTTTAACATTCTATGGATTTTCAAATACACATATATATGTATTTATTCGTAAATATATATATGTTTGTGTGTGTATGGGTGTCTATGTGTGTGTCTGTGTGTTGTATATATGTATATATGTATGTATTTATTTATTTACTTACTTATAAACACACATCAAAAACATAATTTTTTCTTAAATGTATTTAAAACTAATCTTATAAGTACATTCTATGGATATTTAAATACACATATATATGTGTTTATTCGTAAATATATATGTGTTTGTGTGTGTGTGTCTCTGTGTGTGTCTGTGTGTTGTTTATATCAATCTATGTATGTATGTATGTATTTATTTATTTATAAACAAACATAAAAAACATATTTTTTCATAAATGTATTTAAAACTAATCTTATAAGTATAGATTAATATACAAATAAATATACGTATAATAAATTATAACTACATATATATATAAATATATAAATATATTAATATACGAATTAATATATATATACTAATATACGAATAAATATATTTATATTAATATGAATCTATATCAAAATATGAATAAATATAAGTATATATATATATATATATAAAATTAATTAGAGAACAAAATGAAATGGAATAGTGGTAAAGGTGCGGCCACGAAAGGGGGAAGGTCCCGGGTTCGAGTTCGGGTAGAAGCGAAGGGGGTGCGCACGTATGGGGGATGTGCGGGAAGGGGGTGTGCGCGTATGGGGTATGCGCGGGAAGGGCAGCGCGTGTGAGACCTCCTAGCGCTGGTAAAAGGGGTGTGAAGTGCTGATAAAAGCACTCCCCCAGTATTATTTTAATTTTTTTTAAATTTTTTTTGACCTTTATCAGCGCTTTTTTTAGCGCTGATAAAAGCGGAATTTATCAACGCTTTTTGAAGCGCTGATAAAAGGGACCCCCTATATTAGCACTGAGCTTTATGACGGTTTTTTAGCGCTGTTAAATCCCTTTTTTAGCACTGATATAGGCCGTTTTTGTAGTAGTGAGACGGTAAGCCGTACGTACGCACCTATGGTGACATTTCATTCAAAGGATGGATAGAATAATGAATATGGTGTACCATATTTATAATAACATCACAGTATATAGAATATACTGGAGTTATTATTTTAGAATGGAAATAACAAATAAAGAAGAAGTTGAAGAAGAAAGGAACTTGAAAGAGGGTGGTGAAAACATTACCTCTTCTTCGGGTTCTTCCTTTTGATTTGATCAAAAGGTCTCCTTAGGTTGGCTTTATGATCAAACTAAGGACTCTCGGTTGAAGTGAGGGAAGTTGAGAGAATATTTGGGTAGGGTTTGGCTGAAACAAAAGGCATTGAAGGTGTGAAGAATTGGTTAGAAGTGGTTTCCTTTTATAAGGGGGAGGAGGGGATCATTAGGAAAACTTAAAGTTTTATTTTATAATAAATTCATATTCGGTTTCTAATGACTCCAATGTGGATTATTAAAAGTATAATGTGAGGATAGGTTGTAATCCTTTCATCAAATAGATTTTAGATAGGTTTGGGTCATTATATTAACCTTATCTTTTAGTTTTAACTCTTAGTTAATTAGATTGACATTTACCATGTCACTTTGTATTTTTATATTACATAGTTAATAAACATACCATATACATCCAATAGATCAAAAAGTGGTCAATTAATGATACACATATCATGATATATGTCTCTTGTCCGAACCATAGATTTTTAGGAATTGAATATCAATTAATAATATAATATTTGTTTTAAAAATTCTTTTATGTCAATTTTGACACTATTTGGTATTTGATTTTTGTGAAAATCATAACAGCCTGATTACTTAGAAAAAACATAATTAAATGAATAATAACATGTCATATTAACCTATAAAAATAGTGTAATTCATAAAAATTCTCAAATTACATTTATTTGGATATTTAAAATATCAATTATTTTAATATTTCATTAATGAGGTAATTACTACATCACCATTGTGTCATAAATAAATTAAATTATTTAATGTCAAAAAATTATAAATAAAATACCATTATGTATAAAATCTTTTTATATTTCTAATTAATATTTACAATCTAATTTATCTTATGTATAACCTTATATAAAAATTGTTTTTCTAAAAGATATATGCTTATGTCATTTTGGTATTTACTTTAACTTAATTAATATAAAGTGTCCCTATCACCAAAAAGTGGATCCATGGGATCCCAAAATCGACTGAAAGATTCCCATGATCGGATAAGAATCCACCAATAAGGTTAGTACATGGTTTAGGGTAATTTATTATTATTATAATATTATATTTTTACCCTTATTTATCGGATTTACCCTTTAACCATGGTAAATAAAATATTTCCCGAAGTAATTATTCAAAATGTGTAAAAATAAAAGTTACCTATTTACACAATTTGTAAATCTTGATTATAAATATGGAATCCATTTTTATAAATTCAAAACACAGAAGTGGCAGAAATTAATTTAAAATTAATTCCCGTTGTTAAAACAAAAAGCGTGTTTTTAAGAGATAATACTTATCAAAAGATTGACTCTTGTTTATGTCCGGTTTAAATTTGAAATTCTGTCTAATGACCAACATTGTATTATATGGTGAAAATATATTCTAAATATATTTAAAAACCACTCAAATTCATAATTTATCACTATTAATTATTTTGATTAAAAAATTTGTTTTTAATTAAAATTTAGTAATTTTCACTATTCATTAAAATATAAAAGTTATCCAAAAAGTACAAAAATTGCACCCAATGAAAAATTCGATATTTTGAATCCAAAAATGAATTCCATTTTGAGAGATAAAATTTATAAAATTTCAAAAAGTGGGTATTAATATTAATAACGACTAGTTTGATTGGTCGCGGTGTGTTAGAATCTCAAAGTTGCGTATAACACACACTACTGTATTATTCAAAGAGAATCGTACCATGGAAGCTTGGGGTGTTAAATTCTCCCCTACTTCAAATAATTTCATCCTCGAAATTTCTATAATACTACCGCATGAAAAGACTCGGGTGGTTCTTCATCATAAGTTCCTCGGGTTCCCACGTTGCCTCTTCCATCTTATGGTTCCTCCATAGAACTTTTACCAGACGAGTCGTTCGGTTTCTCAGAACCTGTTCTCTTGTATCAAGAATCCTGATGGGTTCTTCACAATAAGACAGATCGGGTTCCAGTTCTAATTCCTCATAAGTGAGTACATGCGTTGGGTCAGGCATGTATTTTCTCAACAGTGATACGTGGAACACATCGTGAACTTTAGAGAGACTTGGCGGCATTGCCAACCGGTAAGATACAGCCCCAATTCATTCTAGAATTTTGAAAGGTCCGATATACCTGGGACTCAATTTACCCTTCTTACCGAAATGTATAACTCCCTTCCATGCCTTCAAGAAAACATGATATCTTACCAGATATTACAAATCCTTCCTTTGGTTATCGGTATAGCTCTTCTGCTTACTTTGAGTTGCTTTGATGTGGTTTTGGATTACCTTCACATTTTCGATCATTTCCTCCACCAGTTCTGGGCCTATAAGTTTTCATTCACCAACGTCATCCCAAAAGGTTGGCATGGAACATCTCTTTCCATATAATGCTTCATATGGCGCCATCTGAATACTTGAATGGAAGCTATTATTATAGGAAAATTCCACCAGAGGTAAATATTGATCCCACATACCCTGAATGTCATGTTAGAAAGATCTCAACATGTCTTCTAAGGTTTGAATAGTACATTCTGATTTTCCATCTATTTGAGGGTGGTAGGCAGTTCTCAAACACAGTTCAGTATCCAAGGCCTTCTGAAGACTCTTCCAGAATCTTGAAGGTAAAATGGGGATCACGATCAGAAACAATAGATAGAGGTACTCCATGAAGTCTCACAACATCATTAATATATATCCTTTCTAGGCGTTCAAGTGGTAAATCTTCCATTATATCAAGAAAATGTGCTGACTTGGTAAGACGATCAACAATGACCCATATTGCATCGTTCCTTATAGGAGTCTATGGTAGTCCCAAGAAAAAGTCCATCATGATATTATCCCATTTCCACTCATGTATAGGAAGAGGTTGCATAACTCTTCCAGGATGTTGCCTTCCGGCTTTCACTTGTTGACAAACCATACATCTTGACACAAAATCAGCAATCTCCCTCTTCATGTTGTCCCACAAAAAATGTTCATTCAAATCTCTATACATTTTGGTACTCCCAGGGTGTATAGAGAAATTAGAACTATGAGCATCGTCCAATAAATCCCTTTTTAGATCAGTTATATCAAGAACACAAAGTATCTTCCCAAATTTCAAAATTCCTTCTTCATACACAAATTCACTCAATCTCCCATCATTCACAACTTTAATATTCTTTTGAAATTCTTCATCATCGGTTTGAGAACTCTTTATCCTTTCTAGTAAAGATGGTTTGGAAACCATTTGAAAAAGCATTGATGTTTGAACTTCCATGGTTATTCCCATATCCATCTTTATTAGATCCATGAAAATAGGGTCCCTTTCAATTATCATATTGTTCAATGAACATGATCTTTTCTGTTCAAAGCATCTTCCACCTTATTTTCCTTCCCCGGGTGGTAGTGTATCATGAAATCACAATCCTTGATTAGTTCAAGCCATCTCCTTTGCCTCATGTTGAGTTCTTTCTGTGAGAAAATGTACTTCAAACTCTTGTGATCATTATAAATCTCATATTTCTCACCATAGAAATAGTGTCTCCAAATCTTCAACACAAAGATTAAAGCTGTTAACTCAAGATCATGAGTAGGATAGTTCTTCTCATGAATTTCCCGCTGTCATGATGCATAGGAAATAACCCTATCATTCTACATAAGGACACAACCAAGTCCTTTCTTCGATGCATCACTATAAATAACAAACCCGTCATTTCATGATGGTAGAGTCAATATAGGTGCATTGACTAATCTTCTCTTTAGTTCTTCAAAACATTCTTCACACTCTTTTGTCCAAACAAATTTAACCCCTTTACGCATCAGCTTCGTTAATGGGTTAGCCAATCGAGCAAAATTCTGGACGAAACGTCGATAATAAACTGCTAAACCAATAAAAATGCATACCTCAGTTATACTCATCAGTTCTGTCCATTCTTGGATTTCTCTTTTCATAGAAGGATCAACAGAGATTACATCCTTAGAGACAATATGACCATGAAAAGAAATCTCCTGAAGCCAGAATTCACACTTTCTAAACTTCCCATATAATTCATGTCTTCGAAGAGTCTTCAAGATAATGCGAAAGTGATTTTCATGGTCTTCTTAGCTTTTCGAATATACCAAGATATCATCAATAAATACCACTACAAAATCATCGAGATACTCCTTGAAAACTCTGTTCATTAGATCCATGAAAACAGAGGGTGCATTAGTCATCCCAAAAGGCATTACTGTAAACTCGTAATGCCCGTACCTGGTTCGAAATGCTATCTTCAGAATTTATTCCTTCTTCACACACAACTGATGGTATCCAGATCGAAGGTCAATCTTTGAAAAGTATTGAGCTCCATGAATTTGTTCAAATAAATCATCAATGTGAGGTAGGGGATACTTGTTCTTTATTGTTATAGCATTGATCTCCCTGTAGTCAATGCACAACCTCATAGATCCATCTTTCTTCTTAACAAAAAGGAAAGGGGCTCCCCATGGAGAAACACTAGGGCGAATAAATCCCTTATTACTCAATTCCTCTAGTTGTTTCTTTAGTTCAACTAACTCCACAGTGTCCATTCAATAAGGGGTCTTTGATATGGGCCTTGATCCAGGAATTAAATCAATGTAAAAATCAATCTCTCATTCTAGAGGATGTCCAGGTAAATCGTCCGGAAACACATCAACATATTCTCTCACAATAGTTACATCCTCTATTTGAATATTCCTTTCCTCAAACATAGTTATTTCATTCTCTTCCTCCCCGATAATTGAATTTAGTTGAGCTACTGGGGGTGGATCTAGATAAGAATCATGTCGTGACGATTCTGCTCTAAAGATAAGGTGTTCCTTATCTTCATCATCAAAAATCGTAACCTACTTCTTCTTACAATAAATTTTTGCATCATGGTCCGAAAGACAATCCATACTGAGGATTATATCAAACTCAATCATAGGTATGGATATGTGATCAGTAGATAAATAAAATTTATATGCTCTAATGGGAACTGATTCACAGAACTTTGTAGCAATGATACCTCCCTTAGGAGTTTTAACTGGCAACTCCCTTGTTAAATCAAATTGGAAATATCTAATTTTCTTAGAAAACTAAGAAGATATGAAACAATGCGATGATCCAGAATCAAATAATTCATTTTCTAAACTTGAGGAAACCATTAAATTACTTTCCACCACATCTTTCGGAGCTTCTACCTCAATAGTAGTGATATCATAAGCTTGTCCTTTTCTGAGGTAAGTTCCCATGACACTTAGGAGATTCATTTTCATAATGTCCCATATCCTTGCAATTGAAGAATTGAACATCGATAGCTTCTTTATTCCCCTTGAAATCATGAGCTTGGTGGCCTTTTTCACCACACTTGTAACATACTACCATTCCCTTCAAGCAAGTACCAGGGTGTTTCTTCCCACATTTACTGCAGTATGGATATTCAACTTTTCCCTTATTCCTCTTATTTCCATTCCAAGATTGATCAGCAGATCTCTTCTTCTCTTTCTTTGCTTTAAAGTCCTAAGACTTAGAGAATTCCTTTTTTGTCTTGATAGCACATGAGACAATGTCTTCATATGACGAGAAGGATTGTGATACTAATTCTCGACGGAGAAATGGTTTTAACCCATTAAAGAAACGATCAATATTACTTCTTGGGTTATGTATATAATCTCCAGCATACCTTTCTAACCTTGTAAAGTTAGCCTCATACTTTAAGACATTCTCATCCTCCTTTTGTCTCAGACTCAGAAATTGCCTTTCCATATTTGCTAGATGGTCACGAGGAAAGTATTTTTCTAAAAATAGATCTTTGAACTCTCTCCATTCCATATTTGATACTTCATCATCTTCCTTCGTGTTTTGAATCAATGACCACTATTGATCAGCATCTCCAGTGAGGCAGTAAACTTCCATGATAACTTTTTCCCTTTCACTAATCCCCAAAGCCTGAAATATTTTCTCTAGGGAACATATCTATTACTTAGATACTAAGAGATTTTTATTCCCATTTAATGTTGGTGGTTGTTGCCTCATGAAGCGATTTAACATTGATTCTCCACACTGTGGATCAGTGTGCTCCATACAGGTAAGGTTATTATTCATAACATGAGTGAGTTGTCCCAGTATGGTGATTAGCTGATCAGCACCAGTTGAATCACTAGCAGCACTATAATTATCTTGAGCAGGAGGACAATCCCTACATGGAGTGAATGCATTGATACAGTTTCCATTTCTTCCACTAGGCTCCATTTCTAAACAATGACATAAACTAGATCAGTTTATGAATCAAAATACATAATTACATACTTGTAAAAATACTTATCATAAATTGAACTATTTATGGATATAATCCATAATCATAAAAAAAATGTTTTCCTTGGGGAATTATTTACTCATAAACCCTTCATAATGGTTTGAAAAGAAAATTAGAATTATCCTAAGCATATCCCCTGGGAGTGTCGTAACCAAGAGTGCAGCAAGGCCCGTTGTCGTGCACTAGTTCCCGTTCGAGTCTAGCTCAAAGCGGTGTTTTCAGGTTTTACCCCTATGTACATCTGTCCCAGAGCCGCCTCTACCTGCTCATATCCAGACATGGATGTATTGCTCAGAAGACTCACAAAATTTCTACAATACCAAAATTCTAGGAAGTTCTTCTATACTAATCCACAAAGTCCATCTTAGGTCTATGTGGTCTAATCAGAGTTTATCTAAATATAGTTTCCATGGTTTGTACTAAACTTCCTCTGATACCAACTGTAATGCCCTGACCCCAGTTACATATATTCGGTGTATTATTACATAATATTGGCATGATCACAAAAGATCATGTCTCGAAAGACCGATTAATTTAGTAGCCCTAGAATAACTAGATACAATCATAAAGTTTACATTACATCATAAAGTGAAAACTAATACAACAACATCTTGTCTTTATATCTCCTCATACTATCCCTGTAGGTCATTCATAAATTACTTATTCACATCCTGGGAAAAAATAAAACATTGAAAGGGGTGAGCTCAGATGCTCAGTAAGGATAAAAATATATCTAAAACTATCATAAATAAGCATAAACATTTAAGGAAATGTATAACTAAAACAAAAGCCTTTTAAACTTGAACTTCAGTATAATATGACAAAGATAAAATGAAATAATGACATTTACTTTTTCACATGGATATTCTACTAGTCGAATAATCACATGCAATATCAATAACCACTTTCATAATGATGGAATGCATAATTCCAGACTATCCTAACCACATAGTCAAGTCCTCGTGCCAAGAATACAAATAAGATTTTTTCAAGGCCTTGTGCCAAGACACTAGTTTGTCTCATGAGACCTACCGATGCATCGAGGAGCTATAGCGGGCTCCACCTGTAACTTATTAAGTCCAATGCATTCCTCATATGAACAGGTTTAAATATAACATAATCATTCATATTAAGACTAGCACAAGAAATGTCAATACTTTCTCCATAAACCATGAATGGTATAAAAATAACACATCCACAGTCAAACATATCACAAAACCTTCAATAAAATATGTATGATTTGTATCATAATAAATCAACTTCAAATAACCTTAAAATCCATTAAAGGATGTTGACATAGATGAAATCAAAACTATTTGAGATAAATATCTCTTTTTTTAAATCATTTAAAAGTTACATAATTATAAAATAAAGCATTTTCTTTGAAAATATTCTTATAAGCTTGTAAGGGATGCTTCGATGACTTTATAACGGTGGAAAATATCTGCACCCGCCGTATAAGTTAAAAAAAATACATTCTTACCTTAATTCTGTCGAAAAGGTTAAAAAGGACCTTGTTTGGAAAACAACGGATAGATTCCTTTATAAACTTCTTATAATAATTCAAAACAAGTTTATAAATGACTTTAAACCATATTCGGTAAAATAGTAAGAATGTTTTGAAATACATTTTTAAGAAACATGGATGGGGATGATAGAGAGGTCCCAGTAGAAAATTACGTATAAACAACCTTGAATAATGAAGAGATTGTGAAATAAACCCTTAACATGTAATTTTCCTTGGTTGAGGGTAGGTTAACCTCCTATATAATGGAGAAATAATTGTTATTAAATTATAAAATCATCATATACATAATTATGATATCATATATGATCTTCTAATAATTCTTTATTAATAACATTTTTTTATTATCATCGTTTCGGGTGTTAACTTACTCATTTTACTTTATATATTTTGTTACATAAGCCATGTTTGTTATGGATAGGTTGTATCTTATTTATATATGAATGATATCAAGTCATTAAACATTATTTTTAATCATAAAATTAGAATTAGTCTCGAATGGATACGATGGGGAATGAATCTCATCGCCTTCGTGGAGACAGTAGTCCGTACGTACGCACGACCGACAATATCATTCTTTTGATATTAAAATAATATATAATTGGATGGTATATAATATATAAAGAATAATTATCATGTTATATTTATTATTTACATGAATTACACATCATTATTATACCCATCCAAATAATAATATATTGAATAACAATTGCACCACGACGTGGAGACGGTAAGCCGTACGTACGCACATATGGTGACATGTCATTAAAAGGATGGATAGAATACTGAATATGGTTGTACCATATTTATAATAACATCACATTATATATAAGATACTGGATTTATTATTTTATAATGAAAATAACAAAGAAATAATAAGTTGAAGAAGAAAGGAACTTGAAAGAGGGTGGTGAAAACATTACATCTTCTTCGGGTTCTTCCTTTTGATTTGATCAAAAGGGCTTCTTAGGTTGGCTATATGATAATACTAAGGCCTATAGGTTTAAGTGAGGGAAGTTGAGAGAATATTTGGGTAGGGTTTGTCCAAAGAAAAAGGGTTTGAAGGTGTGAAGAATTGGTTATAAGTGGTGTCCTTTTATAAGGGGGAGGAGAGGCTCTTTAGAAAAACTTAATGTTTTATTTTATAATAAATTCATATTCAGTTTATAATGGATCAAAAGTGGATTATTAAAAGTATAAGGTGGGTATAGGTCTAAATAATTTCAACCATTATATTTTTGACTGGTTTTGGTCATTATATTAAACTTATCTTTTAGTTTTAACTCTTAGTTAATTAGATTGACATTTACCATGTCACTTTGTATTTTTATATTATATAGTTAATAAACATACCATATACATATAATAGACCCACAAGTGGTCCATTAATGATACAAATATAATGATATAAGTCTCTTTGTGGAACCTTAGATTTTTAGGAATTGAATATAAATTAATAATAAAATGTTTGTTTTAAAAACTCTTTTATGTCAATTTTGACACTATTTGGTATTTTATTTTTGTGAAAATCATAACAGCATGATTACTTCGAACAAACATAATTAAATTAATAATAACATGTCATATTAACCTATAAAAATTTCTTAATTCATGAAAAGTCTCAAATTACATTTATTTTAATATTTATAATATCAATTATTTTAATATTTCATTAATTAGATAATTACTGCATCACCATTGTGTCATAAATAAATTAAATTATTTAATGTCTAAAAATTATAAATAAAATAAAATTATGTAGTAAACATTTTATATTTCTAATGAATATTTACAATCTAATTTATCTTATTTATAACCCTATATAAAAATTGTTTTTCTAAAAGATATATGCTTATGTCATTTTTGTATTTACTTTTACTTAATTAATATAATGTGTCCCTATCACCAAAAAGTGGATCCATGGGGTCCCAAAATCGACCCAAAGATTCCTAGGGTCGGAAATGTATACAAAAATAATGTTAGAAAACGTTTTAGGGTAATTTATTATTATTATAATATTATTTTTTACCCTTATTTACTGGATTTACCCTTTAACCATGATAAATAAAATATTTACCGAAGTAATTTTTTAAAATGTATACAAATAAAAGTTAACTATTTACACAATTTGGACCTCCTGATTCTAAATATGGAATCCAATTTTCTAAATTCAAAACACAGAAGTGGTAGAAATTAATTTAAAATTAATTCTCGTTGTTAAAACAAAAAGTGTGTTTTTAAGAGATAATAACTATCAAAAGATTGAAACTTGTTTATTTCCGGTTTAAATGTGAAATTATGTCCAATGTTCAACATTGTATTATATGGTAAAAATATATTCTAAATATACTTTAAAACCACTCAAATTCATAATTTATCACTATTAATTATTTTGATTAAAAAAGTTGTTTTTAATTATAATTTAGTAATTTTCACTATTCATCAAAATATAAAAGTTATCCGAAAAGTACCAAAATTTCACCCTAGGATAAATTCAATATTCCAAATCCAAAAATGAATTCCATTTTGAGAGATAAAATTTATAAAATTTCAAAAAGTGGGTATTACTATTCATAACGACTAGTTTGATTGATCGTTGTGTGTTAGAATCTCGAAGTTGCATACAACACATGCTACTGTATTATTCAATGAGAATCATACCGTGGATGTTTGGGGTGTTACAATAAATTTTAATATTTTCTCATAAAAAATAATAAAAATAATTTTTATGAAGAAAATACTTTTTCAAAGAATATAAGGACTTTACTAAAATTTAATTACTTATTTATCAATATATTTTACTTACATAAAACACTTACACATTTTTTAAAAATTTGGTTATTACTATTAATACCTCATTGTTTAATGGATATGATATAATGATCTTGTTAAAATAATAATATTAACAGTATAATGTGGTTTGTTAAAACGTAGTGGTGCATGTCACAAACACTATCAAGAATAGTTCTGTTTAAAAAAAATTCTCAAGGTATTTCATTATTCCCCTATTAAATAATTTTAACCTTAAAATTTAATATTACATAACATGGGGAAAAGGGTATGGGTACTTCCACATCATGGATTCCTCTGGTTCCCAGGTTTCTTCTTCATATTTTTTGTTCTGCCACAATACTTTGACTAGGTGAGTTATCTTATTTTGTAGAACTTTATCTCTAGGGTCTTTGATTTTTAATGGATTCTCACCGTATGAGATATCATTTTACAAATATAACTCCTATGAATTTAGCACATGTGAGGGATCTGGTATGTACTTCCTCAAGAGGGATACATGGAATACATCATGTACTTATGAATGGGTT
Source organism: Viscum album (assembly GCA_963277665.1). Lineage (NCBI taxonomy): Eukaryota > Viridiplantae > Streptophyta > Magnoliopsida > Santalales > Viscaceae > Viscum > Viscum album. The sequence goes on along the minus strand of OY728127.1, from coordinate 618,484,572 downwards.
GGTAGGAGTGCTAGTAAATAATCCACAACTCTGATGCGATCAAGAATCTAAAAGGGGATGCCGTACATATTGATTAACTTTACCTTCTTACCAAATCTCATGAATCTATTCCTTGAAGGTATGCAGAGAAACACTTAATCCCCTATATCAAACTCCAAGTCTCATCGACAATTATCTGCATAACTCTTTTGTCAAATTTGAGTAGTACAGATGTGTTGTGGGATAGCCTTAAAATTTTCTACCATCTCTTCGACCATTTAAAGTCCTAAAAACTTTTTTCTCCCACTTCATCCTAAAACACAGGTGTTATAAATCTATTTCCATAATGGTCTTTATAAGAAGCTATTTGTATGTTTGAGTGAAAGATATCATTGTATGAGAACTCAACCTAATATAGATGTTGATCGTATCTTCCTTAAAAGTCCATCAAACATTCTATCAACATGTATTCTAGTGTCTGAATAGTTTTCTCACATTATCCATTAGTTTGGGGGTGATAATCCATACTAATTTTCATCTCAGTATTTAAATCATATTGGAGTCTCTTCTAGAACATTAAGGTTAATAACATATCTCGGTCAGATAAAATTGATATTGGTGTAGCAAATAACCTCATGAGTTCTCTTATGTATATCATTATAAGCCGATTGAGTAAGAATTCCTCCATAATTACAATTAAGTGAGAAGTCTTTATAAGATGATCTATCATAATCCATAGGGAATTGTTTCCTATTGATGTCTTGGGAAGACCAGTGAAAACGTCTATGGTGATGTTTTACAATTTCCATGTAGGTATAAGTAATGGTTTTGTTATCCCTTTAGACCTTTTCCTTTCATCCTTCACTTTCTCACATATAATACACTTTGATGTATATTTTGCAATCATATTCTTCATATTTTCCCACAAATAATGATCCTGAAGATCTTGATACATCTTTATGATCCCTGGTTGTATGGATAAGGTCAATCTGTGGGCATCATTAAACAACTCTTTTATATCAGGATTTGATGGTACACCTAGTCATGACCCAAATCGTACAACTCATTCTTCATCAATTCTGATCTTCAAGGATTTCTCTTTCCTTATGGATTCCATCTTCTTATAAATTTTAACATCATCACTTTGAGAATCCTTTAATTTCTAAACAATGGATGGTTGATCATTTGAGAAAGGAACGATGATATTACTCCCTTCATGATTACCATGTATATCCTTTTCAATTATAATAATATTAGATTCTTCACAACTCTCATCATTGATAAAATTTCAAGATCATTTCTCTTAGGAGAATATACCACCTTGTTATCTTTTATAGTTTGGTAATGGATTGAGAAATCATAGTCCGTAATAAGCTCTAACCATTTTCACTAGTTCATATGAAGCACTATTTGTGTAAATATTTTTTTTGATCTTATGATATGTTTATTTTTCACACTTCTCCCAAATAGATAATGTCTATTGATTTTCAAAAAATATATAACTACATCCCACTCCGGATCATGCGTGGGATAGTTATACTCATTCACTTTCAACTACCTTGAGTCTTAGACTATAAATTTATCATTATATATCAGTACACTTCCCATGTTTTTCTTTAAATCATCATTTTATACCACAAAAAGTTCCCCACTTGAGGGATATGTAAGTACTGGTGTAGTGATAAGACTCTTTCTTAACTACTTAAAACTCTCTCCACATTCCCTTATACAGGAAAATTTACTCCCGTACATGTTAGATTGGTTATTGGGTTTAAAAATCATGAATATTGTTTCAAAAATCATTTCTAATACCTAGTTAATATAAGGAAACTATTGATCTTTGTTATTGTTGCTAGTGTATGCCAGTACATGATTGCCTTAGTATTAGAACACTCTACCTACATCCATTTTATAATGTAATATTCCCCAAGAATTATACTTCATTCATACAAAACTCACATTTAATGAAATTTGCATACAACTCATCCTATATCAAATAATTAAACATAGTATTTAAATGATGCTCATGATCCTCCATTATTTTGGATAAAATTATCATATCATCTATAAATAATATTACAATTTTATTTAGGTATTCTATAAATACTCTATTAATCAAGTCCATAAATATTTCTAGATCATTGGTGAGTCTGAAAGGCATCACTAGGAACTCATTGGGTCCATACCTTATTCAAAATGTAGTTTTGGGTACATCATCCTTCTTCACCTTTAGCTGGTGATATCTTGAATGACGGTCCACCATAAAGAAACACTGAGCCCCATGTAATTGGTAGAACAATCATATATCCATGTAAGAGGATACATGTTATTTATCATGATTTTGTTGAGTTTATTATAATCAATGAATAGGTTTATTTAACCATCCTTATTCTTGATGAAGATGACAAGTGCACCCAACGGTGAAGCACTCAGGCATATAAAACCTTTTTCTACATTTTCTTGCGACTGCTTATTAGATCTTCCAACTAAATGGTGTCCATTTTTTAATGTTTCTTAAATATGGGAAGATATCCTAGTATAATTTCAATTGATAAGTCTACCTACCAATTAAGAGGAAGTTCAGATAAATATTCAGGGAATATATCAGTATCCTCTCTCACAATGGGCATGTGTTCAAGCGTGATCCTATCCTTTGTCTTGATTATTTGAGCTAGATATTTCCACTATTAAGGAAATAATATATATGGGTTTATAGAATATTCTAGGGGATATTCATCCTTCTACTTACAATTTTATAGAATTTGAGGATGCTTTGGTATATGGGGAGTGATCTCCCTCTCTTGAAAATTAATGTTGGATACTTGGATAGACTATTCAAGCCCATTATTACATAAAACTACACTACATGAAGTAATATGAGATTTTCTAGAAAACTCAATACATAAAAATTTACTGGGGAAGAGTTATGCACTTGAGATTCAACCCTATCTCCATTTTCTATTCCCACATATTTCTCAATCCCCATGTTTTGAGGTAGTTCTTGAATTGTTCTACTAAATTTTCAAGATATGAAATAATATGTAGAACAAGAATCAAAAAGTAAATTAATTATTATTTATTGAAAAACTAACATACCTATCACCATAAAATTTTTAGGATCTAGCTAAAAAGTAGTGATAGCATATAATCTTCCTTTCTCTCCAGGCCTTTAAGGTTGTTATTGTTGATTTTTTCCCAAAAAATTGGCTTACAGAATTGGATCGAATAACGCACATTTTCTATATAGTTGAAACACTACACCATATGATGAGTGTTGATTTTAACCATCTTTTCATATTCCACATTAGCGGGTTTACTCATTTACCTTCAGCATGGATTGGTCTGATGACCCTCTTCCTGCATTTGAAGCATCTCATGATTCCCAATAGATAGTTTCCATAATTCTTTTTCCCACACATTTTACATGTGGAATGTTGGGTTTTCTTTCCTCCATGGCTTTTATCTTTTAATACCCATGAAGAAAAACTATTTTCTATTTTGGTATCCATTCCCACAAGACCACTCGGTGTCATCGATATCCATATCAACTTTTAGGGAACAATAAACAATCTATTTATATATATATATATAATTATATAATCAATAACTCTTTTTCTAGACTTGGATTTAATCCACTAAATAACATATTTACCTTAAATTTAGTGTTGATGAAAAATATAGAGGTATACTATGAAATTATCGTGATGTTTTACTCATACACCCTGATAGACTCATATTCCTTTTTCTTCAGACTGGGGAAATCCCTCTCCATTTTAAGATAGATAATTCAAGGAAAACATTTATTAAAAAATATTTTCTTTAAGTATTCTCATTCCATTGAATCAACATCCTATTTTAACTTTTTATTCTTTATCAGTTTCCACCACTGATTATCTTATCCTTCAATATGATAAATGTACAACACAACTTTCTCTTACTCTATGCATTAGAGGTTCGAGAATATATTCTCAATGAAGTTAATCCACTGTTTATTGATTAGGGTATCATTAGATCCACTAAATTAATGGGAACTTTATCACATAAAATACTATACTACAACTTGATATTTCTTATAAGTAGAAGTAAATTACACATTATTCATGTTATTTTTCATAACATGAGCTAGTTATGCTAACACTTCCATGAGGCTCTCAGTTCCCACTCCCAAAAAATTAAGTATATCATTGGGGAAATAATTTCATAACCTATCATGTTGGTTTTTGGAATATTTTCTCCTATTTCTGACCATTAACTAAAATAATAAAAATAAAATGAGAATATATTTATATATAAAGGGAACTTATAAAAAAATAAGGAATATTGTATAAATTATAAGTATATCCTAACTTATGAGTCTCTAGGGTCCAATCTAGGTTATCCATGACAATGTTTCCTATTAGGTTTTCTAACCCAAATATTTGTTCAAATCCTTAATAATGGTTTATAAAGAGTTTGTGAATTTCCAAAACATATCCTCCAAGAGTATCAAACCAGGTACATAGTAAGACATATTTTTATGTACCAATTAATTCTTGATTAAAGCATGATGTTCCTTTTTAAGAGTTATTTCCCCATGGTACCTATGTTCTATAACCACAACCACTTTTAATATCCACATATGGATATAATTTCTCAGAAATCACTCTCTCTATAATTCACCAAGATTACATGATAATTTTATACACTTATTCTTATCCTTAGACTTATCCATTAACTTATCCTTATAATTATCCCTAGGGTTTTTAAATTTTTCTCATCCTAGTTTATAAATTTTAAGAAAACGTTCCCTTTGATATCAAATATAGATACCCAATCCTTTCACACATATTAGTACATGATTTTTAAACATAAAAATCCATTAATTACAACCTAAAGATTATAAGGCCTAGTGAATTTGAAATAATAGGTTCATATTACATTAAAAGAAATATAAAACATACAATGCTTATTTTATTCTACTTAATGAGATATTAAAACACATATGAGCCCTGAAAACTAAATGGGATATCCTAGGGAATACATAAAGAATGCAATGAGCTAAAAATACCCATAAGGGAATAAACCTGATAAGAAAACATAACATGTGAGTCAAAGGTATAATATGATATCATAAAGAGAAGGATCATGAGCAATAACATGGAATAATAACATAAAGAACATGTTATCATAAGATCATGTCATAATATAAGATTTAGTATCAACTTATAACATGACAAAAACATGATTCAAGGATAACTACCTATACAATTTCACTCGCTGCACAAAGTCCCATAATGGATTAAGTTTACACCCTAATCTCATACATGACACCTCATGAGACCAAAACATTACCCAATAAATTAGATCACTATATAGAAGCACACATAATAAAATTATCATGATCTACGTATTTCACACAAATTAATTCAATCATAAGTCATAACATTATAATTATCCATGGAATGAAAATGGGTTGTATAATCTTCCCTTATATCATAATCAAAAGAAATTTCATAATAAAAGAATTTGAGAAATGATCATAAGACATATATCAACCAATAAAAGGAATAGAGGATAATATAGGTATACATGTGAGAGACATATATACAAAATTTATATTCATTCAATATCATTAAATATAGATAAATTTATTTACATAGAGAACAATCATAACCAAAGAAAAGGATGGGTTAGAGAGATCCCTTATCTTAAGTATTTTCTTTATTTTTAGAAATTATAATCTCGTATATAATAAATATATATTTATTATAAATTTATTCTATAGCCATACTTATATATATTATTTATTATATTATTTCCTTATAAATTTTTACCACTAGTTTAATAGCAATTATTTATTAAAATTATCGTTATAAGTGAAAAAAACGTCATTTTTATTATATGCTTTGGTTTGGTATTTATAAATTGGTAATGGTTCCATCATCAATAGAATAATAATCATTATATGATTATTATAACGTCCCAAATCTGGGTGCCCCGAACCCGGTTGGTCACATGACTTCAAGCGCATTTCTCCAAACGCCAGAGGCTGCCGACTAGCTGCGAGGGCCTAGGTTTTTTAGTAGGGAAACTATGCCCTCATTTTTCAAAGTGTAGCGCAACAGAAAATAAATATAAACATAAAAAAGAGGAAGTAGTAAACAATACCCAATTGAAATGTATAACAGTACTAAAGTAAAAGATAACAATAGTAAAATATATATGATGATGAAATATGTATCTAATTCTAAGAAAGTAGCCAAAACAGGATACACTCCAATCTATAATAATCCATTACAAAGTACATGTACAACAAAGTAAAACACAATAGTGCAGGAGGAAGTCAACAGAATCGCAAGCCTAAGCTCAGTCCCATGCTCTCCCAATCATCTAGAACAATCAAGTACCTATATAGGGACTCTTTCCTATATCAATACCCGCAAAAATATAATCTGTTTGGGCCCAAGAACTGACCTAATATGGGTGTGAGAAATGAATCCCAGTAGGCAACCACCAAAGGCCCGTGCCCAACTGTCTGTGAAAATGTGAAACAGCAGTGTGCAATAATAAAATGAAGTAAACTATGCAGCACAAAAAAGTAACTATCTCTACAAATTACATTTCCATTTTATTAATTATTTATCAATTCAATATAATTGAATTATATGTTCCCGAGACTCTGCCTCAGTCGACAATATCCTATACAGGGGCGCAAAAAACCACAATAGGCTATCTAACTAGTAGAAGGTAATACAATACCAAGCCTGTTCTTTAGCTTGGCAGGTTTAACAACCACCACAGTGAATATTCAAATGTACATTACCCTCAGGCTAAATAGTACCTTGCCCTTAGGCTAATTAGAACCTTACCCTCAAGCCAAACTTAAAAAAAACCCTCAGATATCTTCCCTCAGGAATAATGAGTATTTCCCTCAGGCGTACGAGATATTTCCCTTAGGTACAGAAGCTACTGCCCTCAGGCATAAGAACGTTGCCCTCAGGCGAATCAATAACTTTCCCTCAGGTGAATCAAAAGACTTCCCTCAAGCTAAGAAAGCAATCGGGCTGAGCCCAACACAAAAGCAAGTAATTTATATATATTTCCTCTCAAGAAAACTTAAAGAATTCTATAATCACGACATACCCTCAAGTATCCTGGCCAAACGACTAAACAAGGGAAACACACCCACGGGGCGACCCTAGATCAAGGCAACGATCCCAATCAACATTTTATATTTATCATTAGATTTTTTATGTAGTTATAGATATCTAAACAGTCCAGGCCTCAGCCATAAGACAACCCAAAAATGGGCACATAGAACAACGGTACACAAAAACACTCAACAATTGGAAATAAACATCAGACCACCTACCTTGATCTCCACTGATCAATATACATGAATGATGCCTCCCAAAACATCCGAGAACAATGTAGATCTGAGATAAATATTCACCCATTCAAACTCAAATAACTTCCCCTTGAGAAAAAATTGGAAGGAGAGGTTCAAGAAGAGTAAACAAGTCACCTGCGTGGTTCAAACGAGATCAACGGTGATGGAATTAGAGTCCCGGTGTGCGGTCATGAGTTCTTCTAAGATCTGGCTGTCTCTCCCGTGCTCCAAACGAGTTCTAAGCTTCCACTATTGAAATAGGAGTCTACTTCCATTTTAAGAGAAAAAAACTACACGCCATGTACTCTCAAGTACACGGTGTGTACTTTTCATTTTTTAACTGTTCCTCTAGCAGCCACTTTCCACCGTCTCACTGTTCATCTGTCGACATGAGTACACAGCGTGTATTTTGTACTACACGGCGTGTATTGTCGCTCCACTGGAGGCTACTCCCACTGCCTTACTTTTCACCTGCCGACTGATTAAACGGTTTGTAAATGCTATGTACACGACGTGTAGTAAGTTTTTACACCCTTCATCGCTGACAGGTCTACACGCCCTGTATACTCATTCCACACGGCCAAAGTACACGACGTATGGAAAAGTACATTCTGTGTACCCACAAAATTTTTGGGATTTTCCTCATTTCCCTCATTTTCTCAAAAACAATTAAGGGAAAGGAAGAGAAGAAACTCGTACCTCAAGAATGAGAACCGGGTTCTTACAAACTTCCCCGTTAAAGCAATTCGTCCCCGAATTTCCCTTCCAAGGGTTGTGAAGATAAAGATGAGAACAACTCTAGCCACTGAGTACATATGTTAGTCTCCTACTCCCAGGTTTCATCCTACCCTCGGCCATGCTACCATAGCACCCGTACGAGAGGAATTGACCGGCCTCAGAGAACCTTCACGCTCCTATCAACAATACAAATCTGATGCTCTTCAAAGGATGCATCATCCTGAAGCTCAACCTCCCCGGGCTGAAAGACATGAGATGGGTATGAGTGATAACGGTGCAGCTAAGATATATTGAAGATGTCGTGTATGGCTCGGTACCTCTATGGTAACTACAACCGATAGGCAACCAACCCAACACTCTCCAAAATCTCAAATGGCCTCACATACCACAGTGAAAGTTTACCATGTCTCCTGATATTCCTGTGTCTCAAACTCAGTGAAACACGCAATAAGGCTTGATTCTTGACCACGAACTCTAAGGGTCATCTGCGACGATCATCTTAAGATTTCTATCAAGACTTTGCAGTAGCCATCTGCTTCTGAATCAACTGAACCTACTCTGAAGTCTCCTGCATGAGACGTGGTCCTAGTAAAGCTATCTCACCTACCTCCAACTAGCACAAAGGTGATTGGCATGGCCTACCATATAAAGACTCATAAGGTGCCATCTCAATAGCTGCCTGAATACTATTATTATAGGAAAACTTGAATAGGGATATGTGCTTCTCCCATGAGCCCCTAAAGTCCAGGACACATGTATGAAGCTTTTCCTCTAGAAGCTATATCATACGCTCTGACTGGCCATCAGTCTGAGGGTGGTAAGCTGTGCTCAGAAGCACCTGTGTACCCAGTGCCCTCTAAAAACTCTGCCAGAAAGGATGAATAAAACGGGAGTACCTACCTAAAACGATAGAACAGGGGACCCCATGAAGACGTAACACCTCTCGGATATACGACTTCCCGAGCTCGTCCACAATGAAGGTCTCCATGATTGGAAAAAGTGAGCTACCTTCATAAGTCAGTCCACAACAACCCACACAACATCACTTCCTCGAGGTGACCTAAGCAACCCGATCATGAAGTCCATTGCGACATCATACCATTTCCACTCCAGAATGGGTAATGATTGTAATAGTTCAGCTGGCCTCAGATGATCCTCCTTCACCTACTGACAGGTGGAACACCTTATAACAAAACCAGCTATCTCTGTTTTCATACCCGACCACCAATACTGACATCTCGAGTCACAATACATTTTGCTAACTCCAAGATGCACTACCCAAGATGAATCATGAAACTACCGCATCAACTCCTCACATATATCCCCTGGAACCCACACTCGTCCATGGATACATAGTACCTCATCATCACCCATCATCCAACCAAGAGGAGGGTCCTCACTTGCCACCGACTCCCATAGAACTAGGCCTTCCGAATATGATAGCTGTCTCATCCTCACTCTATCCTGGAGGGTAGAAGTCATAGCTAAGGAAGAAATATAGGCTTGTCCCTGACTATTGTGAACCTCCAAATGAATCTCAGAGAAAAAAGCCATCAGCTACCACTCACCACTGGCCTCCTGCACTGCCTGTATCTAAGTCTGCCTACTCCGTGCATCAGCAACTGCGTTACCCTTACCAGGTGTATAAGCAAGCTCGAAATCGAAGGACTGAAGGTATTCAACCCACCTTCCTTGTCTCAGATTCAGGTCACGCTAGGTAAAGATATATTTCAGACTTTTGTGGTCTATAAACACCAAAAAATGGTATTCCAAGAGATAATGTCTCCAACAACGTAACACATGTACAACTGAAGCCAACATGAGATCATGCATCAGGTAATTCCTCTCATGTGGCCTCAAATGCTGAGACTCGTATGAAACTACTCGATCACCCTGCATCAACATTTCCCCCAGCCTAATACTTGATGCATCCCAGTAAACTGTATAGCTCTTCCCTTTCTCTGGAAGTATCAAGACTAGTGCTGATGTCAAATTTCCCTTCAACTCCAGAAATGTTGTCTCGCAAGCTTCCGACCAAATGAACTTCACACCCATCTTTGTCAAACCCGTCAACGATGATGCTAAGTGGGATAATTCCTATATAAAGTGCCTGTAGTAACCAACCATCCCCAAGAAACTCTATATTTCAAACACGTTCTTAGGATGCTCCCAGGAAACTACTGCCCTCACTTTCTCTAGGTCTATCGCAACTCTTGCCTCTGAGATGATATGACCCAGGAAGTGTATCTGGTCCATCCAAATGTAGAACTTTGAGATCTTAGCATATAATTGATGCTCTCTCAGTGTACTCAGTACGATCTCAATATGGGTAGCATGGTCATGTCGAGTGTGAGAGTACACCAAGATATTTTCCACACATACTACCACAAAAGAATCCAGATATGGGTGGAACACATGATTCATCAGATCCATGAAAACTATTGGCACGTTTGTGAGTCCAAACGACATAAACAAGCACTCTTATAGATCATATCTGCTTTGAAATTTTGTAATCAGTATTTTCGATGGTCTAACCCACAAATGATGATATCTGGATCTCAAGTAAATCTTCGAGAACACTCGTGATCCTTGAAGTTGATCAAAAATACCATTAATCACTGGAAAGGGATATTGGTTCTTGACTGTCAACTGGTTCAGCTTCTGATAATCCACACAGAGTCTAAGGGTACCATCTGCCTTCTTTGAAAACAGGACATGCGAACCCCAAGGAGAAGTACTGGGTCGGATAAAACCCTTTTCCAGTAACTCCTCCAATTTCCTCTTGAGCTCATGTAAATCTACTGTAGCCATCCTATAAGGAGGAATGGACACCAGTGCTACACATGGAACAAGCTCAATAAAAAATTCCACCTCTAACTCCAGAGGTAGACCTGAAATGTCATCCGGGAAGACATCGTTGAAACGATCAACCAATGGAGGGAAATCCTTCTGACAAGTTCTCTGGTCATCTAGATATAAAATCACAATCTGGGGTATCACTCCACCATGCCCATGATGCTCGGGTCCAACTCGGCTCACTTGGACATCCCACTCACCCTTGAATAGAAACTCTCCACCCTTTGGTGATGTAAAACTCACCCTGCGATGATATAAATCTACAAAGGCTTGAAAGGGTACCAACCAGTCTATCCCAAGAATGACATCATAACTTTTCATCTCTAAGACATAGAGGTCCCACAGAAAGTGACACCCACCAACCTCTAGGGGGCACTCCCTACACTGATGCACACCAGTTGTTCTAATCCCCAACAGAGTGTCTAATGTCATAATATCAGAAGAAGAAGAAACACAGAGCCCAAGGATATCTACAACATGCACAAATATAATGATATGTTTAGCACCAGTATCGAAATGTACTGAAGACAAAACAGAATCAACTAGAATAGTACCTCTAATAGTGGAAGGTCTGGGATCCTGCTACTTCTGGGTTTGTTGCACTGCATATGCCGGCGCAGTGCCGCGGCCCTGTGACACAGCCTAGCTACCCTGAGTTGACCCACCCTACTGTCTCTGAGATCCTCGTGTCTGGTTTCCATGAGCACAACCACTACTTCATCCTGAACGTCCTGACATGTTTCAATTCCCTGACTAGTAAGAAGCTACTGGCCCTGCTCCTGCATGTGGAGTCTACACAGAACCCCTCTCACTAGAAACTGGTGGAAACGCCCTGCAAAAGCGCTGAAGATGACCCATCATGCCACAAGATCAAAACTCCACTGGGTCATGTGGACACTGAGGTCTCTTGTGCCCCTCTTTACCACACTGGCAGCACATTATCAGGCCACATGAGGAATTCTTCTGGCTAGTATTAACACCGTTAGAGAAATCCATCTGCCTCTTCCTCTTACATGTAGAAATAGTACCAGAAACTGGTGCTGAACCACCCTAGCCTACACCACTAGCTTCCCATAGGTTCCACTCAGTAATCAGTGCCTGGTTCAAAATAGAATTCACTGTAGGAAACTTGAAAACATTCACCAGTGCTCGAATGTCATATTGAAGACCATCCTCAAATCGTCTTTCCCTCAATGTCTCGTCACCCACCAAAATTGGTGCAAAACGTTGTAGCTTGGTGAAGTGGGAAAAATAGTCCATCACTGACATGGTGCCATGCTACAAATTCATGAACTCTCGAGCTCTATCTGCCCTTACTGTCTCTAGAAAGAAAAATTCATAAAAGAATTCCTGAAAATATTTCCACACCATGTCTCTGTGATGCTCAGTCTGGGTGGTAACATCCCACCACCTCTTGGCAGAATCACGTAGCATGTAAGTAGCGAGCTTGACCCTCCGCCTAAGAGGCATCTCCAGATGCTTGAAAATAGTCTGCATCGAACCCAGCAATGACTCCACAGCTTGTGGTCCTCCATCCCCTAAAAACATAGATGGATACTACTTCTGGAATATCTTTGTCAGCTTTTCCATATATGTAGCAGTCATTGGTTCTCCCTAGAGGGTCTGCAAGAACCGCATGAAGCCTTCACAGAACTGCGCATCAACGCCTGTGTCCGGTATAACGGCTGACACCACATCTGGATCTGTTAAAGGATCCATCAGTAGCCCATGGCCTACCATCTCTAGAGTATAATTGTTACCGCTCTCCTGGCGAACAAATCATGGTCGTATCGGTGGCATAACTCTATTAAGTCCAACACATGCCTTAAATATGATCATCAAGGACCAAGAACTAGCAACGTAAGAAGGGAATATGGAATGGAAAACATTAACCTATTAAAAAATGGGACTACACGACGAGTATAAAACTACAAATCGTGTTCCCATAAGCCTTTCACATAGGCGTGTACCACTGCCAGAAATGGTCATGTAACACCCCAAACACACGTTGTGTTGTCCACACACACAACATGTACTTGAATTTTCCCCCTACCTGAGTCCTTTTACATGGCTTATCCACACCACTCACTTTTGAACACAACTACACAACATGGATAAGGTCTACATGACATGTATAAGGTCTACCCGACATGTACTAGATGAGCTTCACTGACCCGTGTTGTTTGTTACATGACCAGGTACACAACTCACACTACACGGCGTGTTCCATATAGACATAGTGTGCACGGTTTAGATTCCAACTTCCTGTTTTGTTAATGACACGACCGACTACTCGGATGACACTACACGACGTGTCTCACCCGCACACGGTGTGTACACTACCCTATTTCCCCAGCCATAAGACCAAGTCCACACAGCCTCTCACCAGTCATGACTACACGATGTTTCCCATAGGTACATGGAATGTCCAAGAAGTGGAAACACTGACCTGTGTTTGTTAGTTACACGACCAGGTTCCCAGGTTAAACTACATGGTGTTTTCATCAGTGACACGACATGTATAAGCTCCAATTTATCTGCCTGTGTTGTTAGTTACACGACAGACACATGGTCAACACAACACGGCGTGTACAATTGGTACACTCGTGTGTCCTCAATGTTTCACTACCCCATGTTTCTGCCTATACGACCTATGACACAGGTAGCAACTACACGACTTTTACTTAGGGTACACGGTGTGTACTTAATTTTTTTTATTTCTTCCCGAATAGAAGAGTACATGGCGTGTAGTCAAAACTTCACGGCGTGTATTCTGGGTTTTTCCGGACAGTGAACCTTAGAAACTACTTCGGAGCCCAGAAACCAACACCTAAGTGCCAAACTCCGATCCGTGAGGGCCCATAATCCCCGCTAATAAAGTTTGGTATCTTATATATGTTATAAAAAAGGTAAACAATCAATGATCCACCAAATTATGTTCAATAAGGTCCCATAATCCTGAAGAACCAAAGTTTGGAATTCACTCTACAAAACCTCAAACAACAATACCTTATCAAATAGTAGGTATTTTTATCTAGGCAATTATCACAACAACATGCATTTACTAGCACAACATTTATCAAAACAACATGAAATTTCTAATACACCTATATGGCATGGAAACTATTCATGGCATGTGATTCTAACATGTTCCTAAATGATGCATGGGATGACATACCCTCATCTCATCGGGTTATAACTAAATAGAACCCAAGTATAAAAATATAAACAGCACCCCACAAGTGCGTCACCCAATGGTAAAAATAAAATCAATTGTAATAATTATAAACAAAAAATCACAATTTAATTCGAGGCAATCTGGCCTTTACCTGTACCCGGGGTAGCTACTCTTGGGTAAAATTATTACTGAATCCCTTAAGATTCTATCTCTTTATGTCATATCCAAATAATAAAATAACTCAGAGAAAAGAAAATCCTCTGATACCACTTTTTAACGTCCTAGATCCAGGTGCCAGTCAATGGGTGCCCTAAACCAGGTTGGTCACACGACCTCAAGCGTATTTCCCCAAATTCTAGAGGCTTCCGACTAGCAGCGGGGGCCTATGACTATTAGTGGGGAAAAAATGCCCTCATTTGTCAAAGTGTAGCGTAGCGGAAAATAAATATAAACATACAAAATTGGAAGCAGTAAACAATACCCAACAGAAATGGATAACGGTACTGAAGTAAAAGATAACAACAGTAAAATATATATGATGATGCAATATTTCTCTAAGTCTAAAAAGTAGACAAAACAGGACACACTCCAATCAAGAATAATCCATTACAAAGAACAAGTACAACAAAGTAAAACAAAATAGTGCAACATGAACTTAGCGGCATCGCATGCCTAAGATCGGTCCCATACTCTCCCACTCATCTAGAACAATCAAGTACCTGTATAGGGACCCTTCCCTATATCAATACTATAACAACCCTGCTTTTATTACAAAATTTAACATGATTTATTACATAAAATATTCACTTGATACAACATGGATTATCGAGAGTTCTAGTGTCTTTGGGGCTTAGGATCATTACATAACAACTTAAAACATGAAATACACCATCTTTATTGAAAACTTCCTTTACATGACCACTACATTCCCTCGTACTTAGCATTTCATGGGATAACTTGAGGACATGCATACGAAAAGGGGTGAGCTATAAAGCCCAGTAAGGGAATAAACATGGAATGCATGAGGATTACAATACATATTATTCAATAGGAATATCAATAGAGCACAAGAGAAACATGAACAGAAAGGCATGATAAAATATGATAATCATAACATGGAAATGTGGTAACAACACTTAACATGGAATTAGAATGAGCCAAGGCTCATTGCACATGGAGCATGAGTAAATTCTCATTGCACATGAAGCACAAGTAAACCCTCGTTTCACTTGAATTAGCATGGGTCAACACTCATTTCACATGACGTATCATGATACTATACTTTACCCAATGAATGGGAGCGCTATAAGGGCACACCCTTCTTAAACATTTCATTTCATGCATAAGTGTGCCACATGGATCATAAAACATGGATTCATGAAACATAATAATTTATTCCACGATAAAGGAATGTTGAATTCATACATGAAACTTTACAATCGGTAAGTAAATGTGCATAAAGGTGAATACCCTTGATGGAGAAATCAGCATGGTATTCACTACACAAAGGCATTTGCTTAGAAAATCGGGGCAATTTTGGCAGCGCAATGACGTGACATAAGAATTCATAAAAAATGGTTGATGAGAGAGAAAGGGGTGTCTCATCATATTTACATGAAATGGAAAGTAAGGGGGTCATATAGATACATGTCCAAATAATTGTAATGGAATTTAGTTTCATGATACAATTTTTTTTTCTTGAATGTAAATGAAGAGAGAGAAGTTCCTTTGGGAATTTCGGCATAGTAATGGGCATACATGGGAGGAATTTAATGAGGGGGAAAGGGGTCTCCCATCATTCAAACAATAATAGGGAAGTATGGGGGAGGTGAGAAACCATAACCCAACATTTATAATTGAAATTAAAAGGGCATAACAATATTAAGAAAATTGGACAAAAAAATTGAAAGGAAGAAAAACCCTTACTTGGAAGTGTGCTTCCAAAGGCTTGAGAGAGGCTTGAGAGAAGATTTTTGGGAGCTTGGGGCACCTTGGGAGGATACTAGAGAGAGTATGTAAGAGGTTGTATGAACTCCAAAGGCTTTGAGTGAGGATGAAGTGGGAGCTTGGGTGGGTTTATATAGGAAAGGTGAGTGAATTCTTTATTATTTAGGTTTGGGACCCCTTACATTAAACTAATCCAAACCACAAATAATCTCATGCTTTTTGCCAATTATTTTTGGGAAATGGAAGTGGAAAACAATATTTTATAAGGCTAAAGTCCGAACTTCTTAAAATAATGGGGTTTCTTATGTGGAGGTGAGTCACACTCCCATGGAAAATAATTTAAAAAGACAAGATGTTTAATAAGTCTTGAGGGGTCCATTAATGCTTTGAAAAGTAAGTCAAACAAACCCAAAATCACATTATTTTAATGGAAAAACATATATTGTCCCAACATAAAGATTATAGTATTTTATTACACTACTATTTGGTCATTATGATGTTATAAAACACATTATATATTTAAACGGTATTTAATTTTTACCCAAAAATTTGACTGTCTCAGAGAATTATGAAAAATTCACTGTTGGATAATTTTGATGTCCTGATTCCAGAAATATCATTTATTTTATTTAAATAATTTTCTAAATATGTTAATTTTCACTTTTAAATTAAAAAACGACATTTATCGAAAATTCACGGGTTTTGACAGAAATGACTTTCAAACCTTAATAAAAATTATAATTGAATTTATAAAATTATAAGATCATTTATAATTAATAAAAAATTAATATAATAATAATAATAATATTTTATTAAAATATTATTTAATTCAAAAATCCCTTAATTTAATAAAATATGATTCTTAATTAAATAATAACTAAAACACTATTTGTACTCTAAAAACTATTTACAATGTATCAATAATGACAAGAAAGTATATTCATTATTATATACAAAAATAATGTACATGAACATAGTACTAGGGATTTGTTACATAACCCATTAAAACAGCCGCATAAGACCTAAGGGTAAGGTGTGCGATGGTGACAGACTCTTAGGGTGGCACAGATAACATCGCTCGAGTGGTAATCTCTATCAACTTCCACTTTTCATGTAGACGGTCCCGTTCGAGCTTGACATGATGAAGCTCAGCTTGGGATTGGTCAAGATGGAAGCCCAAAGACACCGCCTCTTTTCCAAGCTCCGACAAATGGGCTTTGTATGGATCAATTCTACTGGATGAGGCCATCGCTTCCTTTGTCTGAGTAAATTTGGTTTGTTAAATCCCTATATTTATACTAATCATGTGATCACTGTTCAATGACTATAAAAGCAAGGGTCATAATTATTAACATAAAACCAAAGAATTTGACATTTTATATAAACATTTTACATAAATAGACATTTAACTAGATCAAGAGGGATTTCCATTAATGAAACATTGGGTCGTTATAATATTACCCCTTTAAGAAATTTAGCCCTCAAAATTTCCTTTTCCCACACTAAAATAGATGTGGGTAACTCAGCTTCATCATTTCCTCCGATTCCCAAGTTGCTTATTCAAACTTTCGTTATCGCCACAACACCTTGATGAGGGGCATTGTCTTATTTCGTAGACATTTTTCTCTACGATCTAGGATCTTCACTAGTTTCTCATCATAAGAAAGATCATCCTCCAACTGTACCACCTCAGAAGAGAGTACATGTGAAGGGTCCGGTATGTACTTCTTTAAGAGGGATACAGGAAAGACATCATGTACTTTGGCCATGGTAGGTGGAAGTGCTAGTCGATAGGCCACAACCCCAACATGATCAAGAATCTCAAAGGGGCCGATGTACCTTGGACTTAACTTCCCTTTCTTTCCAAACCTCATGACCTTCTTCCATTGAGATATGTGTAGAAAAACCCTGTCTCCAACTTTAAACTCAAGGTATCATAGATGGTTATCTGCATAACTCTTATGTCGACTCTGGGATGCCTTGATATGCCGTTGAATGGTTTTCACCTTCTCCACCATTTCTTCGACCATTTCTGGTCCAAGCAGCTTACGTTCACCGACCTCATCCCAACATGCCGGTGTTCTGCACCTTTTGCCATACAGGGCTTCATATGGTGCCATTTGGATGCTCGAGTGGAAACTGTTATTATAAGAGAACTCAACCAGAGGAAGATGTTGATACCATCCTCCTTTAAAGTACATTGAGAACGCTCTCAACATGTCCTCATGTGTTTGGATAGTATGCTCGTATTGGCTATCAGTTAAAGGATGATGTGTCGTATTGAAGTTCAATTGAGTATCCAGAGCATGTTGAAGACTCTTCCAAAACATAGAGGTGAATCTTGGATCTCGGTCAGACACAATAAATAGTGGTACTCCATGAAGCCTTACCTCTTCCCTGATATATATCAGTGCCAGTTGATCCAATGAGAAATCCTCCCAAATAGAAATGAAGTGTGCAACCTTTCTAAGACGATCAACAATAACCTTGATTGCATTGTTGCCTTTGGATGTCCTTGGAAGTCTGGTGACAAAGTCCATGGTGATGTTCTCCCATTTCCATTCTGGTATGGGCAATGGTTGCATCATCCCCTTAGACTTCTGCCTCTCTACCTTCACTTGCTGGCACACCAGGCACATTGATGTATATTCAGCGATCTCTTTCTTCATATTATCCCACCAAAATTTTTCTTGGAGATCACGATACATCATTGTGCTCCCTATGTGAATAGATAAATTTGAACTATGTTCATCATCCAAAAGTCCCTTCTTCAGCTCCGGACTTGAAGGAACACATCGCTTTTCCCAAATCGCACAATTCCTTCGTCATTAACATTAAACTATGAGGATTTCCCTTTTTCGATAGCTTCCACTTTTTCCTAAATTCCCACATCATACTTTTGTGCATCCTTTAACCTTTCCAAAAGAGACGGTTGAGCAATCATTTGTGAAAGGATTGATGATGTTCCCTTCTTTTTGATTCCCATGTCCATATTCATCAATTCCAAGAAGATTGGATCCTTCTCAATTCTCATCATTGATAGAATCGCTGGGTCCTTTCTACTTAGGGCATCTGCCACCTAGTTCTATTTCCCAGGGTGGTAATGTATTGAAAAATCATAATCCTTGATGAGCTCTATCCATATTCTCTGGCCCATATTAATCTCTTTCTGTGTTAATATATATTTAAGACTCTTTTGGTCAGTATATATCTCACATTTCTCCCCAAAGAGATAATTTCTTTATATTTTCAAGGCAAAGATCACAGCCACCAACTCCAGATCATGCGTTGGATAGTTTTTCTCCTGGATTTTCAACTTCCTTGAGGCATAAGATATCACTTTATCATTCTGCATCAGCACAGAGCCTAATCCCTTCTTCGAAGCCTCACCGAATACCACAAAAAGTTCCCCACTTGTGGGTAAAGTGAGAACAGGTGCAGTGATAAGCCTCCTTTTCAACTCCTTGAAGCTTTCTTCGCATTCATCACTCTAAGAAAATTTTGCTCCCTTTAGAGTTATCTTGGTAAGAGGGTTGGACAATTGTGAGAAATTTCTCACAAATCTTCGATAATATCCAGCTAACCCCAAGAAGCTACAGATATCCGCTACCGATGTTGGCCTCATCCATCCCTCAATTGCATCTGTTTTGGAGGGATCCAAAGATATCCCATTGCTTGTGATGATATGGCCCAAGAATGAGACCTCCTTCAACCAGAACTCACACTTGATGTACTTTCCATAGAGATTCTCCTTGCGCAAAGTCTCTAGTACAGTTCTTAAATGCTTCTCATGATCCTCCTTAGTTTTGGTGTATATTAGAATATCATCTATAAAGACTACCAAGAAATTTTCAAGGTAATCTCTAAAGACACTAGTCATAAAGTCCATGAATATTTCTGGAGCATTGGTGATTCGAAAAGGCATTACTATGAATTCATAGTGCCCGTATCCTGTACGAAAATCAGTCTTGGGGACATCTTCCTTCTTCACCCTTACTTGATAATATCCCGACTGAAAATCTACCATGGAAAAGTATTTTTCTCCACGCAGATGATTGAACAAGTCATCGATCCGTGGCAGAGGATAATTATTCTTTATTGTGATTTTGTTAAGTTCACGATAATCGATGCAAAGACGCATTGACCCATCCTTCTTCTTGACAAAGAGAACTGGTGCACCCCATGGTGAAACACTTGGGCATATAAACCCTTTATCCAGATTCTCCTGTAGTTGTTTCTTTAGATCTTCAAGCTCCACGACAACCATTCTATATGGATTATAGGATATTGGTATCACCCCTGGTATAAGTTCAATTGAGAATTCAACGTCTCTTTTAGGAGGAATACCAGGCAGTTCCTTGGGAAAAACTTCAGTGAATTCCCTTACAATAGGCATTTATTCAAGGATGGTTTATTCCTTGGACTCAATCATCTAAGCCTGATACGTGTGCTCATAGGGTAGTAATATCCATTCTTGAGATGATGGAGCTAAAGGAGATTCATCTTCCTCCTTACACTTGTAAATAATCAGGGGTTGATTTTCCATATGGAGTGTGATTTCCCTCTCCTGACAATTTATGTTGGATCTATATAAGGAAAGCCAATCCATGCCAAGAATTGAATCAAATTACACTACAGGGAGTATGATGAGGTTCTCCGAGAAGTTCAATCCATAGATTATAATAGGGGAGGACTTATATTCGTGGGATGAAATGATTTACCCATTTTCTATAATCATTGACATCTTCACTTCCATGATTTGTGGTGGTGCTGGGATTATTCTACTAAACTTTCGAGATATAAAATAATGCGTAGAACCTGAATCAAAAAGTACGTTCTCTATTCTTGAATGAATAACTAGCGTACCTGTCACCACTTCATTGTCGGGGTTCACTTCGGCAGAAGTGATGAAAAAATATCTTCCTTACTGCCTTGGAGTTTGTTGGTTTCCTCCGAAAACCCTTGGATTAGGGAACTGATTTGAAAAATGCCCCAGTTATTTGTAGTTGTAGCAATGAACAATGCATTGAGTTTCAAACGGAGTGTTCCTCTCCTATGTCATAGTCGCGTGTCTTTCTTGCCGATAGTTAACAGCTAGGTGCCCTTCTCTTCCACACCTAAAGCATTTCCTCGTCCCCTTGAGGCAATTTCCAGGGTGCTTCTTTCCAAAATTTTGGCAAGTGGGGTGCTGGATCTTCTTAGCACCATTTTATTTATCCATCAGTCCACCAGAATTGAAGTCCACCTTATGCTTATTGTCCACATGATACCCCTATGATTCCCTGATCTCCATTTCAACCTTGAGGGCACATCGTACAATTTCCTCATAGCTGTTGAAGTCACGGATCACAAATGCTTTCCGTAGGCCAGGCTTCAGCCCACCAAAGAAGCGGTCAACCTTGCATTCGGGGGTAACGACAAAGCCGAAAGCATATTGTGTAATCCTTGTGAAGTTTTCCTCATATGCTCTAACATATTCTTTTTCTTTTTTCTTGAGGTAAAGGAAGTCCCTTTCCATCTTAAGCGAGAGGGTGCGTGGAAATTATTTATCAAAAAACATCTTCTGAAAATCCTTCCATTCCAACTCCTCGGTCTCCTCCCCAGGCTCCATATTTTTGATCAATGTCGACCATTGATCAACTTCACCCTCCATATGATAATCCACCAGGAGAACCTTCTCTTGTTCAGAACATTGAAGGATGGAGAAGATATTTTCAATGAATTTGATCCATTGTTCAGCGATCGTGGGATCAGATGATCCACTAAAAGTAGGAGGCCTTTGTCTCATGAAGCTCTCGATAGTGACTTGTTCCTTCTTAGGGGGGTTTTAAGTTCCTCTTGACCAGTGTTTCTATTCAAATCTGGAGTTACATGAGAGATAAGAATGACAAAGTTCGCGATTCCCGCTCCCATTGGATTGGGCATCTCATTAGTACAATCATCACACTGATCTTCACATCGGTTGTTAGCCCGAGTCCTCCTATTACCGGCCATGGGTGGGAATAAAAGGAAAGTTATGGGGGTAACACATAAAGGGTAATCCAAAGAAAAAAGTTGATGACTTATAAATAAACCTTTATTTCCTTAACTCATGAGTCTATAGGCTTCAATCTAGGATTTTCATGATCTACATTCTAACATATATTCTTAGGGGCCTTTTTTTATTCCCTTAATAAGGGTTCATAATAAGCTTGTGAATTTATCAAAACATATCCCCCAAGAGTGTCTTAACCAAGAGTGTAGCAAGGCCTGTTGTCATGTACCAGTTCCCATTCTATTCTAGCTCAAAGCGGTGTTTTCGGGTTTTACCCCTAGGATACATCTGTGCCAGAGCCGCCTTTACCTGCTCGTATCCAGACAGGGATGTATTTTTTTGATAAAACACTTACTCAATACTTACCAAAACTTAGGGAAGTTTTTAATATAATTAGTCTTATCTCTAAGGATTTACTAGGGTTTTTTAATCCATATCCAAAAAATAACTAAACCTATCCTCTGATACCAACTATAACAACCCTGATTTTATTACAAACTTAAACATGATTTATTACATAAACCATTCACTTGATACAACATGGATGATAAATATGTATAGTGTATTTGGGGCTTAGGATCATTACATAACAACTTATAACATGAAATACAACATCTTTGTTGAAAACTTTCTTTACATGACCACTACATTCCCTCGTACTAAGCATTGCATGGGATAACCTGAGGACATGAATAAGAAAAAGGGGTGATCTATAAAGCCCAGTAATGGAATAAACATGGAATAAATGAGGAGTACAATAAATTTTAGACAATAGGCATATCAATAGAGCACAAGAGAAACATTAACATAAAGGCATGATAAAGCATGATAATCATAACATGGAAATGTGGCATCAACACTTAACATGGAATTAGAATGAGCCAAGGCTCATTGCACATGTAGCATGAGTAAATCCTCATTGCACATGAAGAATGAGTAAACCCTCATTGCACTTGAATTAACATGAGTCAACAATCATTGCTCATGACGTATCATGATACTATACTTTACCCAATGCATTGGAGCGCTATAAGGGCACACTCTTCTTAAAAATTTCATTTCATGCATAAGTGTGCCACATGGATTCATTAAACATAACCATTTATTCCACGATAAAGGAATGTGGAATTCATACATGAAACTTTATAATCAATAAGTAAATTTGCATATAGGTGAATACCCTTGATGGAGAAATGGGCATGGTATTCACTATACAATGGAATTGGCTAAGAAAATCGGTGAAATTTCGGCAGCGTAACGGCGTGACGTAAGCATTCATAAAAAATGGTTGATGAGATAGAAAATGGTGTCTCCTAATATTTACATGAAATGGATAGTAAGGGGGTTATATAGATACATGTCCAAACAATTGTAAAGGAATTTAGATTCATGAAACAAAAGTATTGCTTGAATGCAAATGAAGAGAGAGAAGTTCCTTTTGGAATTTCGTCATAGTAACGGGTTTACATGGGAGGAATTTAATGAGAGAGAAAGGGGTCTCACATCATTAAAACAATAAGAGGGGAGTATGGGGGAGGTGAGAAACCATACCCCAGAATTTATAATTTAAATTAAAAGGGAATAACAATATTAAGAAAATTAGACAAAAATAAGTGAAAGGAAGAAAAACCCTTACTTGGAAGTGTGCCTCCAAAGGCTTGAGAGAGGCTTGAGAGAGGCTTATTGGGAGCTTGGGGAACCTTGGGAGGATTCTAGAGAGAGTATGGCAGAGGTTTGACAAACTCCAAAGGCTTTGAGTGAGGAGGAAGTGGGAGCTTGGGTGGGTTTATATAGGAAATGTGAGTGAATTATTTATTATTTAGGTTTGAGACCCCTTACATTAAACTAATCCAAACCACAAATCAGTTCATGGTTTTTGCCCATGGTTTTTGGAAAAGGGAAGAGGAAAACAATAATTTATATGGCCAATGTCTGAACTTCTTAACATAAGGGGGTTGCTTATGTGGAGGTGAGTCACACTCCCATGAAAAATAATTTAAAAAGACAAGATGTTTAATAAGTCTTGAGGGGTCCATTAATGCTTTGAAAAGTAAGTCAAACAAACCCAAAATCACATTATTTTAATGGTAAAACATATATTGGACGAACATAAAGCTTGTAGTATTTTATTAAATCACTATTTTTTCATTATGATGTCATAAAACACATTATATATTTAAACGGTATTTAATTTTTACCCAAAAATTTGACTGTCTCAGATAAATATGAAAAATTCACCGTTGGATGATTTCGTCATCCTGATTCTAGAAATATGATTTATTTTATTTAATTAATTTTCTAAATATGTTAATTTTCACTTTTAAATTAAAAACCTACATTTATAAAAAATTCATGGGTTTTGACAGAAATGGCTTTCAAACCTTAGTAAAAATTATAATTGCATTCATAAAATTATAAGATAATTTATATTTAATAAAAAAATAATTTAATAATAATAATAATATTTTATTAAAATATTATTTAATTCAAAAATCCCTTAATTTAATAAAATATAATTCTTAATTGAATAATAACTAAAAACACTATTTGTACTTTAAAAACTATTTACAATATATCAATAATGACAAGAAAGTATATTCATTATTATATACAAAAATAATGTAAATGAACATAGTACTAGAGATTTGTTACATAACCCCTTAAAACAGCCGCATAAGACCTAAGGGTATGGTGTGCGATGGTGACCGACTCTTAGGGTGGCTCGGATAACATCGCTCGAGTGGTAATCTCTATCAACTTCCACTTTTACCATAGAGGTTCCCGTTTGAGCTTGACATGATGAAGCTAAGCTTGGGCTTGGTCAAGAGCGAAGCCTAAAGATGCCACCTCTTTTCCGAGCTCTCACAAATGGGCTTCATATGGAGCAATTCTACTGGATGAGACCATCACATCCTTTGTCTGAGTAAATTGGGTTTGTTAAAGCCCTATATTTATAGTAATCATGTGATCATTGTTCAATGACTATAAAATAAAGGGTAAAAATTCTTAACATAAAACCAAAGAAGTTGACATTTATTATAAACATTTTACATAAAGAGACCTTTAATTAGATCAAGAGAGATTTCGATTAACGAAACATTGGGTCGTTACAAACACTTGCAACAATATAATTTGTTTGGGCCCAAGACCTGACCCAAAAAGGGTGTGAGAAATGAATCCCAGTTGGCAACCACCAAAGGAACGTGCCCAACTGTCAGTGAAAATGTGCAACAGTAGTGTGCAATAATAAAATGAAGTAAAATAGGCAATACTCAAAAGTAACTATCTCTACCGGTTACATTTCCATTTTTTTAATTATTTATCAATTCAATATAATAGAATTATATGTTCCTGAGACTCATCCTCAACCGAAAATCTCCTATACAGTGCCGCAGAAAAAACCACAACAGGCTATCTAACTTGTATAAGGTAAAACAAGACCAAGATTGTGCTTTATCTTGGTAGGTATAACAACCACCATAGTGAATATTCAAATGTACATTACCCTCAGGCTAAACAATACCTTTACCTTAGGCTAATCAGAACCTTGCCCTCAGGCCAAACATAAAAAAAACCCTCAGGTATCTTCCCTCAGGCATAATGAGTATTTCCCTCAGGCATATGAGATATTTCCCATAGGAACAGAAGCTACTGCCCTCAGGCATAAGAACGTTTCCCTCAGGAGAATCAATACCTTTCCCTCAGGTGAATCAAAACACTACCCTCAAGCCAAGAAAGCAATCAGGCCGAGCCCAACACATAATCATGTAATTTATATATATTTCCTCTCAAGAAAACTCAAATCATGCTATAATCATGAAATACCCTCCAGTATCTTGGCCAAATGACTAAACAAGGTAAACTCACCCACGGGGTGGTCCTGGATCAAGGTAATGATCCCAATCAACATTTTATATTCATCATTATATTATCTATGTAGTTCTAGATATCTAAACAGTCAAGGCCTCAGCCATACGACACCCCAAACATGGTCACATAACACAATGGTACACAAAAACACTCAACAATTGGAAATAAATATCAGACCACCTACCTCGATCTCCACAGATCGATATACATGAACGATGCCTCCCAAAATGCCCGAGAACAACGTAGGTATGAGATAAAAGTTCACTCATTCAAACTAAAATAACACCCCCTTGAGAAATAATTGGAAGGATAGGTTCATGAATAGTAAAAAAGTCACCTGTACGGTTCAAACAAGATTGTCGGTGAAGGAATCAGAGTCCCAGTGTGTGGTTAGGAGCTCTTCCAAGATTTGGCCATCTCTCCCGCACTCCAAACGAGTTCTAAGCTTCCTCTATTGAAAGAGAAGGGTACTGCCATTTTTAAGAGAAAAAAACTACATGACATGTACTCTCAAGTACACAGTGTGTACTTTTCATTTTTTAACTGTTCCTCTAGTGGCCACTTTCCACCGCCTCACTGTTCATCTGTTGACATGAGTAAACAACATGTATTTCATACTACACGGCATGTACTGTCGCTCCGCTGACGGCTACTCCCACAACCTTATTGTTCACCTACCGACTGATTACATGGCATGTAAATGCCAATTACATATCGTGTAGTCAGTTTTTACACCCTTCATCACTGACAGGTCTAGACGCCCAGTGTACTCATTCCACACGGCCAAAGTACATGACGTGTGGAAAATTACAAGCCATGTACCCACAAATTTTTGGGATTTTTCCCCATTTTCATCATTTTCTCAAAAACACTTAAGTAAAAGGAAGAGAAGAAACCCGTACCTCACGAATAAGAACCATGTTCTTACAATTATAATTTTTATACATCAATTATACTTTTAAAACCAATCATGATTTATGATTATGAAAAATGAACCTTGATGTAATCATGGAGATGGTAGTCCGTACAGACACCTGAGTAACATTTCTATTTTCCAATGATCATGATGGAAAGAAGGTAAGTGTTATTTTATATTTTAATAATGAAAAATATATTATAAATATAATATTATTTCTTTAAATAAACTTTCATATACCATCCATATGATGAAGTTAAAGAAAATGAATCACATCGCTTCGTGAGGCTGTAATCCACCGTACACACGAACAACGTTATCATTTTTTCAATGGATGGTAAAGTTAGAATGTATATGATATATTAATTTTACATAATTATTAATATTTCATGAATATAACATTAAATTATTAAATCAATCATCATAAATATCCATGTGAGGTGATGATGGAAAACGATCGACCTTGGTTCGTGAGGCGGTAGTCCGCTGTACACACGAGCAGTGGTATCATTTCCGATTTGATGTAGTAAAGATGGAATTTAGTTATTAAATTAACATAATAAAATATACGTATATGGTATATAATTATTTTATTATATACTAATTAATTAATGATATTTGAAGGAGGTGGAATAAGAAATAAAATAATGTCGCTCGATTATGAATTTTACCTCTTCTCGGACCACCTCTTTTGGATTACACCTAATTCCTTATTAGAACTTATTTCCAACCAAAATAAATATTCTAAGATGAATATAGGGAATTTATAAAGGTATTTTTTTATGTATTGGATGATCCAATGGGGTTTTAAAGTGTTAATAGGAGAGGATAGGGGGTGACCTTTTATAAGTGGGGGAGAGGACACCTTTGATATTTTTGAATAGAAAAATGTATACCCACATTTTCACATGCCAAAAGGATTAAAAATGACCCATTTTAGAACCTTAAAAATGATAAGGTTGAAATATGATAATAAAATACAAATAATACACGTTTTAGGTCATTTTTAACCCTTATCTATTTAGTTTAATTCATGGTTAACCCATTTTTACCTTAACCACTGTATTTTTTGGCGTTTCCACAATTAATTAGGGTAAAAAATTAATTTTAAATTATTAGATAATATAAATTATTCTTATTCAAAATATGAAATCCATTTTTACAAATCAAAATCACAAATGTTTCATAATTTATTTTAAAATTAACCCCATAGACGTGTTGAAAAGCTTTTTTTTTCAAGAAATGCATTTTTTATAGAAAAGATTATATCACATTAACTATATGAATTTTAATCATAATTAAATTAATTAAAATTAATATTTATATATATAATCTATGAATTCAATTTAAATAATTATTCATTAGTGGTTGTTTTAATTATTTAAAATTAATAAATGTTATGCACTTTTAAATAGTTTTATAGAAAAAGTGTTTTAAAGCCTAAAAATAAAATTATTCTAAAATATAGTTTAAATATGATATAAATGAAATTAATTGGATTTTATATAACTAAATATTAATTATGTTAATTTTAAATCAAATTAAATAAATAATGGGGCTTAATTTATAAAAATAAATGGAAATTTATTAAAAAGTGGTATTTTTCACAATTCATTGACCAATTAATATTTTCTAAAAAATAATAACATTTCACCCTATCATAATATATATATGTATGATGATTTAAAAAATTATTTTCATTTACTAAAATATCATTTATTATTGGTCAAAAAATTAGTCATAATATTTTCTCACAACAAGAATTAAAAATAATTTTTTTGAAGAAAACACATCTGCAAAGAATATAAAGAAATTACCAAAATTTAAGTATGTATTGATCGATATATTTTATTTATATAAAACCTTTATAATTATTTTTTTAAATATTTTTATTCTTATTAATACTTCCATGTTTAAATACTAGGTTATAATGGTCTTGTTTAAATAATAATAATAATATTATAGTGCGGTTCCTTAAAACTCAATGTTATGTGGCGCACACGCTAACAAGATTAGTTTTCCTTTAAAAAAATCAGGGTGTTATATTGGAAGTAAAAAGATCTATATATACCTTTGAGAGTATTACTGGTGTGATGGAATGAAAAGATATATTTTTTAATTTACCATGAAATTATTGACTTGTCAAAATGCTAAATTTGAAAAAAAAATTACTAAAGGGGATGATTTAGCCTTTTATAGTATTAGAGTGGAAATGAGAAAATATATCTATGGATTTCACAGTGGTATTGACAAATACATCTCAATGTAAAAATTAAATTTGGATAATTTTTTATTAGATAAATAAATCTTCACATCCCCTTTATATTCGAGATACTATGTAAAAGGACCCAACCTTATAACATTACTTAATATTGAATTAAATGAATAATTCAAATTGAGGACCATTTCAGGTTTATAGTTTTAGAGAATTAGGACATAACTATTACATCTCAAACATTACAAAGTAGACACATCTACTCAGTTTCCATTTTTTTCACCAAATAAAAACGCTTGAACAAAAGAGTCATGTATAGTTCCATGTTCTAGACAGCATGACATTTCCTTGATTACATCCTTGACCCTATTCCACTTTAATTCCCGTGGGAAACATTTCAAAAACTTGGGATGAGCATAAAAAGCTCAGTAAACGATATAAAAATATGGAAAGGAAACATTAGTCCATGGGTACATAAGAATCAATTAAAACATACTTTACTCATAAAACATAATCATTTAACATACCTCATGAAATCATAATATTTGTGAATAACTTATAGAAATCATAATACATAAAGGTAACTTGAGGCATTCAAAACATTCTTACGTAGGGTGTAACCCTCATGGTTACGTTTGGAATACCCATCACAATATATTCCCTAAATCTCCTTGGAGAAACCTTAGCATTTAACTCCTTCACGTTACCCAATGCATTGGAGAGCTATCTCGGGCTCACCCGCCCTTAGTTTATCATGGAACCACCCGAATTCATAAACAATTCACAAGAACCATAACATAATCGTATCACATAAAACATTTATAAAGGAAACATAACACTTCCACATTTCAATCAAAGATATCAATAAAACACATTGATATAATCCAAACATTATAAAAACCATTTTAAATACCAAAATATATAAAAGAGTATATGGTATTTATTTTTCAATTTTTAAAAACATTACGGCTTGTTAAGGAAGCCAAAGATTAAATAATACTCGTAGAGGATAGGTCGTTGTCACCGAATACATAAAAAAGAAATATACTTATTGTCGTTTAGTAAAACGCTTCGTAGAGAAAAGATTCCCTTTGAATGCAATGAAAAGTCAAAAGGGTTTTATACACCTTGTAAAATAAAGTCGTGTATAAATCAAAGGAATCCTCAATAAAAGGAGATTGTGACGAAGTCCCTTATAAAGATGGTATCCTTAGATTAAGGATAAATCAATTACATAATTATATGTGAAAAATAAAGATACACCCAATATAAGTGGATATTAAGTGTAAAACAACCAGATTCATTCACACATATTCATAGAATGATATATTCAAGGAATACTAGTTTAACCCAAATAATTGAAATTGAGTTAAGAAGTTCCGTTGCAAAAATTCGACAGCCTAACGACGTCACTTTAAAATTCAGAAAATGATTTGATGAGAGAGAAAATGGTAACTCATTACTTGGACATAAAATTTACATCAATAAAGATATATAAGAACATATCCCAACATAATAAGTGTAAATTAAAAGACATAACAAAAGAAGTCTTTTAAAAAGGGGAGGGTGAAAGGTTCCCTTACCGATTTGGGTAACTTTTGAAACGTACACCCCATGAAAGAAGTGTCATACAGTGAAGATGTAAATACCCATAAATTAATGTATACCACACAAATAATAAAATTTTGGTAAGTACATACATGACACAAAAGGAAATAGTGGAACATGTAGCATGAATCTCATGGGAACACAAAGTGAGATAAAAATCCCTTACGAAAACTCGACAGCCTAACTACGCTGCTTAAAAATTACAAAAAAATGGATTGATGAGATCAAATAGGGACTCTCATCATATGAAAATAAAATGTACAGTAATAGGAATATAAAATAACATCCCCCAACATAAGAAAGAGGAGCTTAAATGAAACAACATAAAAGAGAGTACTTAAAAAGAAAGAGAGAGGTAGGATCCCTTACCTCAAATCCGGCTTATCTTGTTCGTTTCATTATATTTCTGAATAATAAACAAGAGTTAATTTATACCTTCTTAATAAAATTTTTAAAGTTCATTATTCCTTTTATATAACTTATTTCCATGTTATGAACATTATGTAATTATTTAAGTTTATAACTGTCGTTTTGTCGATCATTGGTACTTAAGTCAAAAAATAAACTTCTTATAATTACAATTTGTTCATGTGGTAAAATATCCATTATATCTAGAATTCTATTCATGATTTAGATATCATATATATCATATATATCCTGTATATACTGTCATTTATAATATTACAAAACATTTAAAGGTAAGAAATGAAATGCACCGTTCATGGAGACGGTAAGCCATACGTATGCATGAACGCTACTTTCATTTCTATTTCATATTTAATGGAATTAAAACTAAATTATATATATATATATATATATATATATTATAATTAAAGTATAATATATATGTTATATAGGTCACATATGTTCATTAATTTCATTCTTTACACATTCCAGGTATTGCATGAACGAGTCACATCACTTGAGGGGGCGGTAGTCCACACTTCCTCAAATGAGATTATCGCATTTGCACAACATGCAAACCATACAGGTGTTTTCTAAATGTAAAATACAGAAGCATAGAGAGGAAAATAAATATAATACATATCATAAATAAATATATTTCCATCATAATGGCCACCATGAGAGGTGGTAGGAGAAGATAGAACAATCATCGTTTCGTGAGGTAGTAATTCGCCATCCACGGAAAAAGTATGTTCTTTAACCATTAGACGGAGGTGTGTGTAAGTGTAGCTCGAATAATTCTCATAAAAAAATTCTAGTATATTTAAGATACTGGTTTCATTACAAAATAAAGGAATAAAAATAGTTTAGGGGGTTGTAGAAGAAAAATAAAACAAAAGAACATAAGAGAGAACATTACCTTTAAATCGGGTAACTCCTTTTGGTTTGAACCAAAAGGGTTTCTTGAAGAGATTCCTGCCTAAGGTAAGGATTCTAGGATTAAGAGAGGGATATTGGGAGCTTATTTGAGTAGAGTTTGGATGAGACAAAGGGCTTGATAAGTGTGAGAAATGGCTAGGAAGTGGGGTCTTTTTTATAAGGGAGAGGAGGGGCTCTTTTGGAAATCTTGAAACTATTATTTTATTATAAAATGAAAATCGATTTCTAAAGCTCCAAAAATAATTAAAGTACAAGATAAGGTTTCCCATGTTCGAAATAAAATCATCCAATAAGAATTGGAAAAGTTTTGGATATTATTTAAAACATTATTTTCTTATTTACTTAAATCATTCATTAATGACGTAAACACTGTATCATCATTGTGTCATAAATAATTTTTTATTTTCGATGTCTGAAAAATTATAAAAAAATTACCATGTTGTAGGAAATATTTCTATATTTCTAATGAGTATTTATAGTCAAAAATATAACTTATATAACCTCATGTAATTTTTTTTTGTAAAACAATACATGTTTTTGATATTTTTATTTTTACTTTAAATAAAAGGTATTAATGTCATTATCTTACCCAAGTGGCTCCATGGGGTCCCACAAATTGACCCATGGATTTCCTTGGTCGGAAATGACCTATAAAAAAGGTTAAGACATCTGTCAATATATTTTTATATGTTTATAATATCATTTTTATCTTAAATTACACTAATTACCTCTAATCACGGCTAACAAAACTCAAAAGTTACTATTCACCAAAAAATTATTTTAATCCCATTGAACCAAATTTTACATCCTAATGACAAACATGTATGTCGGATTTTTTGAAATTCAAATCACATAAGTTGTAATGTTTCTTTTAAACGAAAAATCTGTTTTTCAACTACCACTTAGTGGTTTCACTATTCATAAAAAATTGAGGTTTTTCAGAAAAAAACCAAAAATTAACCCTAAGCTATATTTGATATTATGAATTCAAAAATGATGGATATTTCAAAAAATTAAAAACATATAATTTGAATTAATTAATTAATAATTAATTCTCGCTGTCAAAACAAATAGCGTGTTTTTAAGAAACAATATCTATTAAAACATTGACACTAGTTTAAGTCCAATTTCAAACAGAAATTAATTCCAATGAACACCATTGGATTGAATGGTAAAAATATATTCTAATTTAACTTTAAAAATAATTCAAAAGATGATATAATGATATAAATAAATTAGATTAAAAAGAGGGTTTGAATTAAAAAACAACATTTTTCACTAATTCATTATAAATGTACTTTATCAAAAAAAATAACAAAAACCTACAAAAAGTAAATTTTGATATCCCGATTCTGAAGAAAGATTTTATTTGGTCCAATATAACATATAAAATTGTAAACAAGTTGATTTAAAAAGGGTTCACCATCAAAAGGCGGTTAATCGACCTTTTAAAGAATATTAGAATATTTACGCTTAAAATTGGATTCATTTGCATTTTAAGCCTCTAAAATATATTGGATAAAAGTAAAAATATTTGACAAACAGATATAATCATTTTTTAGTTAGTTATATTCATTCCCTCCATTACAACGGCTAGGCGTTAACTACCATTTAAAATAATATTATTTTATTATTAGAGTGCAACGTAAGATTTCTAAGAAACTCATTATTGTGTATTGGGTACGCCATCGAGAATAGCGTTCCCTTTAAATTAATATTAAAATTTTATTCAAAAATATGGATAAATATAAAAATGTCATATTACTTTATTTACCTGGGGTGTTACATCCTTCCCCCCTTTTGGGAATTGTGTCCTCGCAATTTTAATAAAATTGGG
This sequence comes from Viscum album, assembly GCA_963277665.1. Taxonomy (NCBI): domain Eukaryota; kingdom Viridiplantae; phylum Streptophyta; class Magnoliopsida; order Santalales; family Viscaceae; genus Viscum; species Viscum album. The sequence goes on along the minus strand of OY728127.1, from coordinate 618,450,681 downwards.
CTCGGAAACTTCATTGAAAGTCCCACATCGAAAAAAGAGTCAGCAAAACTATCACTTTAAAAGAAAGAAAGAGAAGTACAGAGGTCACCCAAGATAAACCATACTAGGATTCCACGAGGAAAACATGGATATGGAAGAAAAAATAAAGGTTCATGTTCTGAGAGAGAGTTATAGAAAACATGTTTAGGAGAAAGTTAACCACCAGAAAATCACAAACTTGTGATGGGTTAAACGATATTTGATTCCCCAGTAAGAAAGGTTAGCAGACAACATTTTAGTATTAAGTTACTTTTCATTGAGGAATTTATTTATGAGCTTAACTAAATCATAAGGAAACCTACTTACTTGTCATGTTGACTTTCAACTTTTACTAGATTTCTTACACAAACTCATATTTTATTGAAAAGATGAGTATTTAAGAAGAATTGCTCACATTAAGAGTACTATAATCAAATTCTTGAGAATCACCAAATACAAAAAAGCGAACTATATATTTCCCATGTCTTTAGACCTTAACCAAAACCAAAGCCAAAAAGGTTAGCACAAGATTAGATAATACCCGAAAAGGATAATCCTTTAAAAAAATCTATTCTTAATCTCCAAAATTTGTCAAACAATACCCAAAGTTCAAAAAAATCCATTCAATAAACATCTATCCATAAAATTATTCGAAGTAAACAAAACTAAGATTGAAACCCAAATCTCTGAAGGATTTAATCACATAGTCTTCCAAGATAAACCTTAACATTTATCTCCAATCATCAGTTACTCTTAAAGTCTCATACTAAAAATTAATTAACCTAATCACATATCCTCCATGATAGGTTAATAATTTCCATATATAACCCAAAATCAACTTATTCTAGATTCATAAGATCATCTAACTTAAAATAATTAGTCAAACTAACCAGGGACTTCACATAGGTTAGTGGTAGGCGATGCGCCCTTGTCGCCCTTCGGTTGCGGGTTCGATTCCTGCAGCCTTGCTGGATGCGACGGGTTCTCACCCATCCTATAGGTTGTCCTTTTTATAAAACTCAAAAATAACCCTAACATGTTTTAACCACAATGGTTTCCTTATACCTCTCATTTTCATCCAAATTCATTATGATCTCAACATCTTAATTCTTGAAGTCTTACTTCACCATCCTAAGATAAAATAAAACGATCCCAAAAATGAAGAACATCATACCTTGATCATGGTGTCCATTTGGTTTCATCATCATCTTGTTAATGTAGGTAGAAGGTCCATGCAACACAACAATGATTTAGATATCCTTAAAAATCAATTGCCTTCTTCATCCGAATACACCTTGTACAACATGGATCATATGGGTGTTCACAGAAAAACAATTTTGGAAAGTAACCATGTATGACATATAATTTCAATACATATGATAAAACATGATTTCTATAAAATAGTCAGACTGAAATTGAGTTGAAACTTTAAATTAATGGTCCTTTTAAAATACCATAAGTATGTGCTGATAGACTATATTTTAAAATCAAATATAAATAGGTTGTGCATGGGTTTCCTTCTTCAACACCTTTTCTAAAATCAAAATATGCTACAAAATCTTGTGATAACGTAAAATATTTGAAAATTACTTGATAATATTTAACTTTCTTGAAAATATGAGAATATTGTGAAAATATGATTTTTCTAAATACAACCCAGGATCCACGATGATAACGAGGTATAGTGGAGGTGTTTGATATCTCAAATAAATGCTTGCAAGTGAGTTGTATGCTAGAAAAAGATTCACAATCACCCGAACATGACTTTGCAATAATTATTGCAGGAATGTCATAAGGAAGAGATAAGAATGTCTTTTGAGATCCTCCTCTTTCCATTTGTAACAAACTTTCCTTGATCTGAAAAAGTTATAAAACAAGGATTTAATTAAAATAATAAACATATGGACTAATCATGTGTTTAATGAAAACTTCTAATCCCTAAAGTTGTCTAAACCGACCTTTGATACCAACTATAAGGACCCGGCCTTATAACATTACTTAATGTTGAATTAAATGAATAATTCACGTTGAGGATCTTTTCAGGTTTGGAGTTTTAGAGAATTAGGACATAACTATTACATCTCAAAGATTAAAAAGTAGACACATATACTTAGTTTCCATTTTTTTTCAAAAAATAAAAATGCTTGAACAAAAGAGTCATGTATAGTTCTATGTTCTATACAGCACGACATTTCCTTGATTCCATCCTTGACCCGATTCCACTATAAGTCCTATGGAAAACACTTCAAAAACATGGGATGAGCGTAAAAAGATCAATAAAGGATATAGAAATATGTAAAGGAAACATTAGTCCATGGGTACATAAGAATCAATGAAAACATATTTTACTCATAAAACATAAGCATTTAACATACCTCATGAAATCATAAGATTTATGAATAACTCATAGAAATCATAAGACATAAAGGTAACTTGAGGCATTCCAAACATTCTTACATAGGGAATAACCATCGTGGTTATGTTTGGAATACCCTTCACAGTATATTCCCTAAATCTCTTTGGATAAACCTTAGAGTTTAACTCCTTCACATTACCCAATGCATTGGAGAGCTATCTCAGGCTCACCCGCCCTTAGTTTATCACAGAACCACCCTAATTCATAAACAATGCCCAAGAACCATAACATAATCGTATCACATAAAACATGTATAAAGGAAACATAACATTTCCACATTTAAATCAAAGATATCAATACAACACATTGATATAATCCAAACATTATCAAAACCATTGTAAATACCAAAATACATAAAAGAGTATATGGTATTTATTTTTCCATTTTTAAAAACATTACGTCTTCTTAAGGAAGCCAAAGATCACCGCGTACGTAAAAAATAAAAATACTTCTTGTCGTTTAGTAAAATGATTCATAGAGAAAAGATTCCCTTTGAATGTAATGAAAAGTCAAAAGGGTTTTATACACCGTATTAAATAAATTCATGTATAAATCAAAGGAATACTCAATAAAAGGAGATTGTGACGAAGTCCCTTATAAAGACGGTATGCTTAGATTAAGGATAAATCAATTACATACTTATGTGTGAAAAATAAAGATACACCCAATATAAGTGGATATTAAGTGTAAAACAACCATATTCATTCACACATATTCATATAATGATATATTCAAGGAGTAATAGTTTAACCCAACAAATTGAAATTGAGTTAAGAAGTTACCTTGTAAAAATTCGACAGCCTAACAACGTCACTTTAAAATTCAGAAAATGATTTGATGAGAGAGAAAACGGTATATCATTACGTGGACATAAAATTTACATCAATAAGGTTATAGAAGAACATCTTCCAACATAATAAGTGTAAATTAAAATACATAACAAAAAAAGTCTTTTAAAAAGAGGAGGGTGAAGGGTTCCCTTACCGATTTGGGTAACTTTCGAAACGTACACCCCATGAAAGAAGGGTCATACAATGAAGATGTAAATACCCATAAATTAATTTATATCAAAAAATAATACAATAATGGGAATTAAATACACCACACAAGAGGAAATAGTGGAAAATTTAGCATGGATCTCATGGGAACACAAAGTGAGATAAAAAACCCTTACGAAAACTCGGAAGCCTAACAACGCCACTTAAAACTTCCAAAAAATGGATTGATGAGATCAAATAGGGTCTCTAATCATATGAACATAAAATATACAGTAAAAGAAATATAAAATAACATCCCCCAACATAATAAAGTAGATCTTAAAATAAATTACATAAAAGAGAGTACTTAAAAAGAAAGAGAGAGGTGGGATCCCTTACCTCAAGTCTAACTTGTCTTGTTCGTTTCTTTATATTCCTGAATAATAAACTAGAGTTAATTTATACCTACTTAATAACATTTTTCAAGTTCATTATTCCTTTTATATAACTTATTAACATGTTTTTAACATTATTTACTTATTTAAATTTATAATGGTCGTTTTGTCGATCATTGGTATTTGAGTCAAAAATAAACTTCTTATAATTACCTGTTGTTCATGTGATAAAATATCCATTATATCCATAATAATATTCATGATGTAGATATCATATATATCATATATATCTAGTATATACTTGCATTTATAATATTAAAAAACATTTAAAGGTAATAAATGAAATGCACCAATCATGGAGACGGTAAGCCGTACGTACGCATGAACGCTACTTTCATTTCTATTTCGTATTTAATGGAATTAAAACTAAATGAGAGATATATATATTATAATTCCAGTATAATATATATTTTATATAGGTAACATAAGTTCATTAATTTCATTCTTTACACATTCCATGTATTGCATGAACGAGTCACATCACTTGAGCGGGCGGTAGTCCACACTTCCTCAAATGAAATTATCGCATTTTCACCACATGAAAACCATAAAGGTGTGTTTTTAAATGTAAAATAAATAATAATAGAGAGGAAAATAAATATAATATATATCATAAATAAATATATTTCCATCATAATGGACACAATGAGAGGTGTTAGGAGAAGATAAAACAATCATCATTTCGTGAGGCAGTAATTCTCCATCCACGGAAACTGTATGTTCTTTAACCATTAGACGAAGGTGTGTGTAAGTGTAGCTCGAATCCTTCACATAAAAAAATAGTAGTATATTGAAGATACTTTTTTTGTTACAAAATAAAGGAATAAAAATATTTTAGGGGGTTGGAGAAGAAAAATAATACAAAAGAACATAAGAGAGATCATTACCATTAAATCAGGTAACTCCTTTTGGTTTGAACCAAAAGGGTTTCTTGAAGAGATTCCTGCCTAAGGTAAGGATTCTAGGATGAATAGAGGGATATTGTGAGATTATTTGAGTAGAGGTTGGTTGAGAAAAATTTCTTGATAAGTGTGATAAATGGGTAGGAAGTGGGGTCTTTTTTTACAAGGGAGAGGAGGGGCTCTTTTGGAAATCATGAAACTATTATTTTATTATAAAATGAAATTCGGTTTCTAAAGCTCCAAAAATAATTAAAGTATAAGATAAGGTGGTACATGTTCGAAATAAAATCATCCAATAAGAATTGGAAAAGTGTTGGATATTATTTTAAACATTATTTTCTTATTTACTTAAATCATTCATTAATGACGTAAACATTGCATCATCATTGTGTCATAAATAATTTTTTATTTTTGTTGTCTAAAAAATTATAAAAAAATTACCATGTTGTAGGAAATATTTTTATATTTGTAATGAGTATTTATATTCAAAATTATAACTTATATAACCTCATGTAAAAATTTATTTAGTAAAACAATACATGTTTGTGAAATTTTTATTTTTACTTTAAATAAAAGACATTAATGTCATTATCTTACTCAAGTGGCTCCATGGGGTACCAAAAATTGACCCATGGATTGTCTTGGTCAGCCATGATATATCCAATAAGGTTAGGACATGTGTCAAGATATTTTTATATGTTTATAATATCATTCTTATCTTAAATTAAACTAATTACCTCTAATCGCAGTTAACAAAGCTCAACAGTTACTATTCACCAATTTTTTTTTAATCCCATTGAACAAAATTTTACATCCTAATGAAAACCATGTATGTCGGATTTTTTGAAATTAAAATCACATAAGTGGTAAAGTTTCGTTTAAATGAAAAATCAGTTTTTTAACTACCACTTAGTGGTTTCACTATTCATCAAAAATTGAAATTTTTCAGAAAAAACCAAAAATTCACCCTAAGCTATATTTGATATTCCGAATTAAAAAATGATGGCTATTTTACAAAATTCAAAACCTATAATTTTCATTAATTAATTCAATAATTAATTCCCGATGTCAAAACAAATAGCGTGTTTTTAAGAAACAATATCTATTAAAAGATTGACACTAGTTTAAGTCCAATTTCAAAGTGAAATTAATTCCAATAACCACCATTGGATTAAATGGTAAAAATATATTCTAATTTAACTTTAAAAACAATTCAAAATATGATATAATTATATAAATAAATTATATTAAAAAGAGGTTTTGAATTAAAATACAACATTTTTCACTAATTCATTAAAAATAGACTTTATCAAAAAAATAACAAAAACCTACAAAAAGTAAATTTTGATATCCAGATTCTAAAGAAGGATTTTATTTGGTCCAATATAACATATAAAATTTTCAACAAGTGTATTTAAAAAGGGTTCACCATCAAAAGGTGGTTAATCGACCTTTTAAATAATATTAGAATATTTACGCTTAAAATTGGATTCATTCGCATTTTAAGCCTCTAACATTTATTGGATAAAAGTAAAAATATTTTACAAATATATATAATAATTTTTTAGTTATTTATATTTATTCCCACCATTACAATGACTAGGAGTTATCTACCATTTAAAACAATATTATTTTATTATTAGATTGCAACGTAAGATTTCCAAGAAACTTGTTGTTGCGTATTGGGTACGCCATCGAGAATAGAGTTCCCTTTAAATTAATATTAACATTTTATTCAAAAATTGGATAAATATAAAAATGTCATATTTATTTATTTACCTGGGGTGTTACACTATATCTTTAAGTCAGATTTATTTATTCCATCTCAAGGATATTTTTAGGTTATATAGAGTTCCTCTCTCTAATGTATCAGACTCTGATCCAATGTTTACATCTAATTTTTTGAAAATTTGCAGAGTTTTTTGGGTACTGAATTAAATTTCTATACAAATTTACATACTTAATCTGATAGACAGTCAAAACAAAAAATTCAGACTTCGGAATATGTACTTCAAGATTACTAAATGGATTACTAGGGTGGTTTAGATCAATATATTTCATTATTTGAGTTTTATTATAGTAATATTTTTTATTCCAATATACAAATGTCACCTTTTGAGGCATTATTTGTAAAGTGGTGTTAGAATCCAACTTATTCAGATAAAATTAGAGAAAAAAGGTTTTTGGACCATAATTTGTAAAAGAGATGGTTAAGAATGTGATGTGAATTTAATAATATATTAGGGTATCTTATAATAGATAGAAAAATTATGTGGATAATTGGAGGAAATATCATTCATCCGAGGTAGGTGAACATATTTTTCTAAAAGTATAAATAAGGAAAAGTATCATGCATTATGGTAATAATGGAAAGTTAAGTCCTGGGTTTATTAAACCATATGAAATTGTAGATAAGAATGGATTAGTTTCTTACGAAGTGGACTTAAGTATGAGTTTATCCCAGGTACATGATGTGTTTTATGTTTCACTGTTAAGAAAATATGTACAAGATGCATCTCATGTTTTGAGCCTTAAAGTAGTTCAGTTGGAAGAGAGTATATCTTATAAGGAATAGTTTATTACGATTATTAAACATAAAGAGAAGGTGTAAAAAAAATAAGGCAATTCACTAAGGTAAGATTTTTTTCTGAAAAACTATATGATTTAAGAAGAAACATGAGAATCATAATATTCTATGATTGAAAAATATCCCCACTTATTTAATAAGTGAATAAAATTGTGAAAAAATAATTTTCAAAAGTGGGAAAGAATTTATCAACCTAGAAAATGTTGATAATAGATCAATTTAATACCCTATAAATATCTATTAATTAGATTTTATAGGGTTATATTCACTCTAAGAATATAAAGTAATTTTCCAATAAAAAAGGAAGTATTGTTATTTTTACTAAATTTTTTTCATGTATTATATGGTTTTATTTAAAAGATTGAATTATAAATTTTAACATTTTATTGCGAAAAAATTAAATTCTTTTTTATATAATAAATTTAAAAATATCTTATATTTAGTTTCCTGAATTTTCATAAAAAGATGATTTTTAGTGAATAATAGAAAATACCGATTTTTAACAAAATTGTCTTATATTTTCAAGTATTTTCATAGTATCATTTTTTTGATTATTTTCAAAATTCCACTAATTATTTATGATTAAAAATAACCCAATAAATGTAATTATAACCAACATTATACTTGAATTTGGTATAGAAACAATTTTATAGTTTAAAATTCATTTTTTCTTGAAAATTATTTTTCATTGTGTGTTGCAGATTTATTTTAAAATTAATTTTGGAAACTTAATGAAAAAGAATCAAATAAAATGGAATCCATATTCAGAATCATAATTTCAAATTTTTTTAATGGATCCACTTTAATTTTTTATCATTATTAATAGAAACATTGGTAAAAAATTTAGTTACTGTGGTAAGAGTTTAAATAGGCTAAAAGGGTTAAAAATAAAAAGATAATGATAAAAATGACCAAAACAATTGTCTAAATCCTATTTTATAGACATATTTCGTCCATATATAATTTCATATTAAGAAACTATCTATTTTTGATCAATTTTTATTGAGTAATACAATAATATATTTTAATCTTTTGTAAAATTCCATGTGTGTCCTCTCCCCCACTTATAAAAGGATACCATTCTTCTATTTTCTACGTACATGAAGAGGATATTATATCAACCAATAACTACCCAAATATCAGTATAAGATCAATATCGATGTCTGAGAGTCATAGTTTTACTAGAATACCCACCTTAGGATGCCATAGGTGTAAACCTAAGGAGGTTTTTAGAAGAAGAGGTAAATCACTTAACTAAGTGTTTTTATTTTATTTATTCTTTTACATATTTCAAATATATATTAAAAATTAATATATAATAAAATATGTATCTAACATATAACTACATGTTATTATGTTTATAGGATAACCTTTATCCATCCCCTCTTCTATCTAATGGGAAATTAAAACACCATTCATGTCTACGGGAGACAACTGCCTCATGAACCAATGTAATTATTTTTCTATCACTACCTTTCACAACTAGTTATAATGATGGATTTATTATATTTATATATATAATATTAATGACATAATTATAATTATATAAGGATTATATATCATCTATTTTCTTAAATTTTCATTAATTAAAAAATGATAATGTCTTTTGTGCACACATATGAATTACCACCTCCATGAAGCAATGTGATTCGTTTTTCATCACAATCCCACATATATGGTATATATAATTGTATTTAAAGAGATATTATAAAATTCAAGACATAATAATAATTTTTAATGATAAAATTTTACTCAAATTCTTTTCCTCATATTCTTTAAAAAATGGAAGCGTTATTTATGTGCACGTATGAACTACCATCTCCTTGTTGTAACCTAATTAATTTTTCATAAATACCTTTCATAATTGGTTCTAAAATTATATTTATTTTATAAAAAGGATAATTATTTAATGATAATTATTTTTAATATTTTTTAATAAAGACCTATTTGACCACGATCAATATATCAAATCAATTTTGAAATTATGAATCCAATGTCCTCAAAAAACTAGATATGGAAAAAACAGATTATGTAATTAAATATGTCATTGAAATAAATGAAATAATTTTTTTTAATTATAAGGAATTAATCTTGAAAAATTTTATTAATAAATTAAATAATTAATATAATTTTATTATTTAGGAATATAAAGAAAGTATGTGACAAATCAGACTTGAGGTAAGGGATACTTTACCATAAAACCTCATTTTAAATGTTTTAAAGAATTATTTTTTAAATATTTTACCTCCATGTATGTATTAATAAAAATATATATTATTGATGTATTTGTATTGAAATAAATAAATTTTAAATAAAGTTTTATGTCTATTTTAACTTGATTTCAAAGGTTTTCAAAAAGAATCTTTTTATGTATCTCATATGGAACATTTTGAATTCCTTTAAAATTTCAAAAAAAATATTCTATTTTAAAACAAAAAATCAATATATTTTCCCATCACCACAAATTTTATCTGATATTTGGATTCTATTACAAAATTCCATGTTTTATTCAAAGTTAAACTCTCATTACCTATGTTTTGGGTATTTTTATTTTGAAAATTGGGTTTTAAATGAAATAAATATATCAATATCCAAAATTATTATACATAATGGTTAAAAGGTATATTTTTATGAATTTAAAAATTTAAATGTAACATTTTATGTTTTTTAAGTATGTTATAATACTTGTGAATTATTTATGATGTTGAGTGAGCTAGATATATCTCTCAAATGCATTGGAAAATGATTATGTTTTCTGAAGAATTATGTTGTAATTAACCAAGTAGATTATTCAATTTTTAAGGTATCTTATTGGGGTTCTATGAAGATGATTTCCCAAGGAACCTACATGTATTTTATATGACTTATAATGAGTTTTCATAGTTTTTTTGATTTCAAAATGTAATAAAATGATATTTTCTTTTACATTAATGATTATACTATTTTAGGTAAAAGGTATGTTTTTAAGAAAATGTTTTCAAGGGCTCTCGTATTTTATAATAAAAACTCATGATTATAATTTTTCCTTTTGTGTTTTTATATAAATTGTTTTATGAAAACATTTTGGTAAGTAAATATGATTTCATCTAAAATTAAATGATTATTTGAGCTCAAAGTTTATTATTCAAAAGGATGACTCTATTATATGATCTCATGGTTTTGAAATAGAATATCAAGTTTATTTTTTTCATTTTATATGTCCTTTATTGAGATTTTCGTTCTTATAAAATAATTTAATTTTTTTTTCAAAGGTTTTAATGATGATTATGAATAACGATGAAGTCATGTGGGAAATTGTGAATATTTTTCATTAAATGAAAATGTGTTTAATTTATAAAGTTTTTCATTGTGAAAAAAATAGATACAACATAGAATTTTCCACTTTGAAATATATGAGTTTTCATGTATGATTTATGACCTAATTATATAAAACTATAAACTTGAAAATATCTCTAGGAATACATGAAAATTAAATCTTGTTTAAAAATAAAATTATTATTTAAGCCAGGATATGATCCTTATAAATAAATAACCTCATCTAGAGTTATAGTATATATATGATATTTATATATCCTATAGAAAACCATCAGATCGTTAAAATGAGAAGAACCTCCTTAAAGTATTAAGTAGAAAGGGAGGAAGGGGGAGTGGACATTTTGTGGTTGTGAGTTTCTCTCAAAACATTATAAAGAAAATATAACTTGGTGTGGAGTGAACAAGATTGAAACTTATATCTTCAAAATCAGTGATATATTAAATTATTAATATATTGGTTTAATGTAAATTTATGCTCCTTAGCGGTAGTCTAGTTTGACTGAACCAATTAAAATATAATGTTTCCGTCATTTGGTTTATTTTATTTATTTTCACTATTCGTAGTTGTGGTTGAGATGATTAACTGGTTCAACATGACTTCATTTTAATCTGGGAACAATATCTGATAAAAGTGAGATCATGAGTGATAAAATTTTAAACATGGAAACAATATGATTCACCCATTCACCATCTTAGACCATCTATTGGGTCCCAATAAGTGGTATCAATTCATAAAATTTATTCTTAGTATTCATCCTATCTCTTGAAAAGAATTAATTGGATTTTTGTGGCACCTATATATCTTGAATAAAAATGATGATTCAATATGAAATTGAATCATCTACAGTTATTAATATTTATGTATATAATCAGTTCATCCTTGAAGAAATATATATCCAAACAAAGATGAACTATTACACTGGAGGAATATTGAAAGTGTACAATTATAATGGGTTAAAACTTATGGGTGAACTTTCCTAGATTAAACAATTAGTTAAATATTTGGATGCCACCCGATAAGAAGCTATAATAAGTATTAAATTTAATTATAATATTTAAGAATAAGTTAATGTGATAAAAAATATAATTTATTATATTAAATAGTGAATAAATGAAATTAAATCTCTTGTAGAAGAAGTGAAAAAGTTTAAACATGGGATCTATTAGGATCCATTAGAATTTGATTCATTTGAAAGAAAAATTATTTGGGATTTAGTGAAGAAAACAGGTCAAATAATTATGAGGAGGGTATTATTAAATAATTCCCAACCAAGGTTTTAATGATGGGTAGTGAAGAATATATTTAAAGGAATAATAAATATCCTCAGGAGTTATTAAATGAGTATAATGATTATATAGCAAAGATATCTAAAGATATCATAGAGAAATAATTCCATGCAATATATTTTATTGATCAGTTTATGAATATGAATAATGGATCTAAAGATAAATACTGGATTAATACCATTGAAGAAAAATTGAAAATTTTAGAAGGAGCATTAAAATCAGGTATAACATTTAATAATAGTTAGTTGGATGTAAAAGGAAAACTGACTAAAGACATTGAAATCTCATTAGTTTATACACAAGGGGGAAATGAAGACTAAGTGAAGCTACTTAAAATAGAATATCAATACAAGGTAAAATATATTTTTGGTGAAAGAAATCATCTCAATTATATGTTCATTGGGATGGTGGTTATGTTTTAAAATGTTGAAGTCACGATTCCAGTAAATAAGAAAACTCAGTTTAGATTTACTGAGTCATAATGAAATATTGAAGAGTGGATTAATGATCCAAGAAAAACTGGTATGGGGAAATAGGGTTTGGGATATAATGCATCATTATCCAATGGAATCAAGAAACCTATAATAAATTTTAGAAGGAAGATAAAAATTGTTAATAGAGATAAATAAAAGAATGAAAATTTAATGATGAAGAAAGTGATTAAATAAATAAAGTGGAGTTAAAGAGAGAAACATGAAAAAACAATATTTTATTATGGGATGTTTGGTTATACAACCAATATTTGTGAAGAATCCATTGAGTTGATTTTATATTATGAATTTAAGATAATATAAAATCATTTAATGCTATAAGAAATAAGATACCAATATTGAATAAAGGTAATTCTCAGTCAAGGGAATTCAATCAATACCTTTATAGGTATTTTTTTTGTCATGGATAATGGGGAAATAAGATAAAAGAGTATAGAATGGGTTTTAATTCAAGGATTATAAGAACTTGTAGTGATACTTATAACAATATATATTATGAATGTGAATAAAAATGATTTATTTCATGATATTGTAGTATTATATGTGATGGAATGATAGGTAATACCATAACCCATTTGACTTGGAGAAATAAAACTAGTATAGAAATAAAAGATGTCACATTGAATAACATATTAAAGAATTTGAAAATATATTATATAGATTATTAAAGGAAGGTTTATCAAGAAATAAATGATTTTACATTACTATAGACTCCATAAAATAGGAAGAGGAAAGTGTAAAGAGATAAGAATAATGTGAAATATGTCCTTGTGCCAAGTAAAGAGTTAGAATATTCAAAGAAATATTATCAAAATATGAAGAGGAAAGATTATTAATAGACTTTTATTAGTGGTATAGGGTATATTTTCTTTGAAATAAGAGAATATTTTATATGTTGGACTATTGAAAAGATCACCACACATGATATGACCACTAAAAAAAAGGAGAAGAAGAGTACTAAAACAAAAAATCACGTAAAATAACGTATTAGCGGTATCATTCAAAGAAGAACCCATAGAAAGGATTCAAATAAAGATAAAATACATTGGTCTTTTCAATATGATAAACCACATCCCTCTACATGTGAATGGTAATATGTAGCCCTCTCTCAATGAACTTAATTTTTTTAAGATATGATCAGAGTGATGTAGGTTTAATGAAGTGATACGATCCATGGTGTGTATGAAATTAAAATATATATATGTAACAAGTGGTGTCAAAGTAGTCATAAGTGGATTCAAAGTCCTAGAAAAGAGCCATAAAAAGTGGTGTCAAATAAATCACTAGTGATGTTAAAACACAATCTATGTTCGGAAGTGTTTCTATAGAAATTCCAATTAGCATTAAAACATATTTTAGAAAACTCAAGTGGTAACTTATTAAATCTTGAATTTCAAGCTGTGATAATGAAATTCAAGTGATATAAAGAATAATCTAGAATATAAGAGGTGTCAAAGATAAATATGATGTATCAAGTGGTATTAATAAAAGATAAGTGATAAACCATATTCTACGTGGTTTCAATCCATAATGAAATGGAAGAAGCAACAATGGCGTCACAAACTAGATCGAGCTGCCATCTAACCCGACACCAGACCAAGTTCATGAAAAGGCCTAATAGGAATTATTAATCCTCCTAGGCTGGAAAATAGAACCAGTTATTAAAGGTAATCTGATGGAAATGATTTCTCCCAAAGATAATCAGAATAAATAAACTGTAAGAAAACATACCAGAAGCTGATAATAACTAAACAACAACAAATATATAAAAACCCATCATGATATATACACAACAATAGATAAACCAAACTAAAACTAAAAAAAACAAACCAAACAATAATGACATGATATCCCTACGACCACTTGGTCACTACCAACCACAATACCAACTTACTCTAAAGGAAAACTCTAACTAGAAACCCATGTCTTCAAAATAGCTCAGGTCTACAAATTTTTGATATGCACAAGTTGGGTGTGATCATAAATATATCAGTAGGTATTCATCATAGAATAAATACATCTCCTTTACCAAAAGATTAAATAAACACTGTTTCTAAAATAAATATAGAAAATCTGGTTTTATCATTTTTAAATCCAAATGTATCTTTTCAAAAAAACCCACCTGTAGAAGAAACCCAGACACAAATTCCTTTTCGAAATATATTTCCATTAAAAAACCAACACCCAATTAATAACCCAAGCCAGATAATAAAATGGGTTATGCTAAAAATAAATGAAACATAATAAGCTGAAAAAACTAGTGAGGCTAAACAAAAAATTTGTAATAGAAAGAAAAAATAAAAAAAATACATATGTATTCATGGATGTTTTCATAACATATCTAGAATAAATAAATGTACATAATGAGTTTTGAATCACCTTTCAAAATATAGTGTAACTCCAAAGTCAATAAACAAATGGATGGTCTAAACTATCCAATCTAGTGGCACATCCCACCAGGCCTATCAGAAAATCTTGAGGTACCATCCCATCTAATCAGGTCAAAAAGAAACCACCATTTGACCTTCTAGATGAAAACCAATAATCCCATGATAATCGTCTATGGTGAGTGGGGAGGTCCTCACATGCATGGATCAACTTAAACCTATATCAATCAAGATTTCCTAGTGAAAACACCAATACCACCTATGTGATGACCCTCTCCTTGGAGGGTCCACTATATAGGTGTCCATCACACATTAATCCACAAAAAAATTACCAAAAGGGCGTTCAGATCACCTAAGTTTCAAAACCATTTTTCAAACCACCATAAAATACCAACTGTTCCTTTATTCTTTCAATCCAAATCAATTTTTCCAAGACTAAGATGATACCATACCACATGCTTAAAAGGTGAAAAATGGGACTTTATCTCATTTAATTCTAAATAAACCTAAGTATCCCAAATGAGGAATGATTTATAAAAAACATTTGAAATGACCATTTTTCATTTTGAAACCAAGGATCCATTTTGGAAACACTAATATTTGGAAGAGACCATTTGAGAAAAAAGTGAGGGAGGGATGGAAGAAAGAAAATGGAGGAGGAGCATTTTTTGAAAATGGGTTAAGTGGGGAAATTTTTCATAAATCCATTATTATTTGTGAGGCCATCCATATGTGCACCCCATGCACATATATATATTCTCACATCCAATTGAACACTCTTTTGAAGCCATCAAATACTAAAATTTCCCTTTGGAAAACACCAGGATCATTTTAATCAATTTTAATGGTTCACATATAAATAATAAACAACGAAAGTCACCCAAAACCACACAAACAATCCTCAATTCACAAATAAAAAATCTACCAAAATACAAATAAGTCCAAAAAATTATAAAACACTAAATTATCCTTTAAAAACATTAAGTGTCATTTCATAAAAAAAATTTCATGTATATACATAAAGGTAAAACTAAGGAAAGAAAGTTGAAAACTTTTTTCATAAAATTTACAAGATTGAAATCCCAAAAAAAGTCACACTAACACAACAAAAGAAATATTATATTATTGTAAAATAATTAAAGGAAAGGTAAAGCATCAAATGAATGCAACAGAAAGGAAATGGACAGAAACACCTACCTTAAAGATGTGTGCACAAAAAAAAACATTTGGAGAAGAAATAACTATGAAAAATGAATGATCTGAACAGCCTAGGATCAATAAAACCACCAAAAATTTGCGAAAACATTACCTAGGGTTTGTATAATAGGGATAAAACCCAAGATAAACCATGAAACCTAGGGAGGAAGAAGAGGAAAAGAGGAAATCGACCGAAAATACAAAAGAGACTCACCAAGAGTATTCTAGGAGCATAAAAAATGGTGGCGAAGAAAGGTATGATGGTTTCAGGAGCCCTCCCATGCATCAAAACTGACCAATAGAGAGGCTGGGTTGAATAGGTACAAAAACATAGGCAGGTAGAATATGAATTTCAAGTTTTAAGAAAACTAGGAAAGTCACCAGGTTTGGCCACACCATTTTACAAACAATGGCCCAACCACGTGAACCCTACCAGAGAAGGAGGAAACCACTTGGAATGGCTGCACAGATTTAGAAAATGTGTTCCAATAGTGTGATTTGCCTCTGTAAACTTACAAATCCTCCCCACACACTTGACACACAACTTCTCATAACCATAAACAAGTCATGCAAGATACATTAGAAATTATCCTCAAGCGGCACAGTTTCTCCTAGGCCTCACACAATTAGTAAAAAACTATGATCATACCATGAAAATAAAACTATGCAAGAGGGAATTGAATTAGGAACACCCTTTTCCTTAACAATCTGCATGGTGTGACATGAAACTATGGACAAGGCCAAGACTCACCAAGAATCTCCAAAACTAATTTGTTTTACAGGAACTCAATTAGAATTTTATCTGAAAGAACCAAATCCAATAAAATAATAAAATATTGGAAAATCTAAGCTTATGGTGTGACAATTACCCCCACCAAAAAAACATTCTCCCCCTAAAATGTCACCCATGCACACAAGGAACAAAATTCATTCTCAAAATGAGATGATATCTAACAAAAAAATGATCCATAATGTCACATTTCACTCCAAAATCACAACTAACCAATTCTAGAGAAAACTAAAAAATAAAGAACCATAATAAATTAAAATAGAGTTATCCACACCATAAGAAACCAGCCTGCATCGACCATCATTGAGACCAGGAACTCCCCAAGCAATACAAACCTCATAACACATGGGGAAACCCTTGAAAGGAACTTGAACCAAACACCAAACAGAAGATATGATCCATCATTTCTAGAAAGAAAGAAAATCTCCAAAATGAGTGCATTTGGAAACCAAAACCAATTCACAAAATACTAAACACATAAGCTTTATAACAAAAAACATACCATAAGATTACAAGAAAGAGGAACCATAAAAACTTTTACAACAAAAATGTGAATTCAAAGAACAAGGAAACTACAAAAAGGAGAATTAAACCACTCCAACTCCAACATTGGAGACAAAATCTAGGCCAGGGTTCCCCACACCCCCGATGAATCATGACTATATGAAGATATTCAATACAAGGCCTCTAGCAAGATCCCTGATGTATGAAGCATCTTTTACCCCTCATTCATGAGTGGAAACCCACTAACCAAGACTTATTCTTCTAGAAACATCTCTTGTAGAAATTCTCCATGTGACCCAAGTGGACACATCTTCAGTAATCCTTTGGAGGATTATGATAGGATGACTTTAAAAGACCAAACTTTCCACAATGGAAGCCTGCAGGTGAAAGACTTACTGAATGAGAATCCTAAATCAAAGAAGGATACTTCTAAAAAATGGGTTTCTTTGGAACACACCTCATTCTAGACGGGAAAACATCATTAGTTCTTTGAAAATATGGTTCATTAATTTCCTTTGACTGAACCCTAGGAACCAGTTCATCCAAAAACACTGTATCCACTATCCTCTCAAATAGAACTCGTCTAGATGAAAGAAATTTCTCCTTGATCTTCATTTTAAGAACCTAAATGAAGAGAGGAACCTTCATATTATCATCTAATACTACCTCCAGAGATAATGAAACCGACTCCTTAAATTGGTCAACATATGCATTTTATATCCATTGGCCTTGCTTAACACTAAAATGATTTTCTACAATCCTTGCCTTCAATTTCTTAGGGATAAACCATCAGATAAAAGTTGTCTTAAAGACTTCCCAGGACATGCCAACTTGAAAAGGTGGTGGGATGATCACCTTAAACTGATCCAAACCCAGACCCTCAGATGAACCCATAACCACTCACACCTTCACATCTTATGGGTTTCCAAATAAATATTAAGACACATTCAATATTTTAAAGCCACTCAACAACCTCTAATGGACCTCAATCACCATAGAAAAAAGGGAAAATCTCAGAATGTCATGACTCCACCACTCTACTAGGATCCTAGGAAGGCCCAAAAACTAGATGAAACATGCTAAAAACCTTTGGTACTTTATAGGAAGAATACTATATACATTATAGAACATAAAATCAAATCAACCATCCAAATCAAAACTGAACCAAAGATAACACCCCAATACAAAAAACAAAATGAATAAAACAAATATAAAAAAAATATTCTTTCAATACCAACAATTTAAATCAAATATATAAACTACTTCAAATCCCAAGATACTTTTCAAAAAACCTAAAATCATTTCCAAATACAATTAAATCACCAAACCCCACAAAATTAATCCTTAAAATCATTTCCTTTTGAAAATAAATTTTTCATGAAAACCATTTTCCTTTAGAAAATAAACTCACACCAATAAAAATATATCCAAAACATAGATTATACTAAACTCCCAAGACAGGGAATGAGCACCCATGCATTACCTGGTGACATGGTTAGTGTGCCATGCCTAGGATGTCACTAACCACTAGGAACATTCTTAGTAATCTGGTCGGGCTTCACATGGGTAACTACTCCATGTGAGACCACCACACCACACTAGATCACTTCTATTTTAATTTCCAATACACACATCCATAGACCAAAATAAATACTCAAATCCCAGACCACCCCTGATAACTCAAGGATCAAAATGAGAAAGGTCTCACAACATCCTTTGCGTACCTACCTCTCAAGTTCTGATGATCCTAATATTCAATATACTTGATTACCCAAATAAAAAGGACGACTCTGATACAATTTTTTCATGAACTATATTGTGTTTCCATTTAACTCGATAGCCAAACTGACCCGTGACATTGCATGAGGGGCATTACCGATCTTCCCATGCTGGTGAACAACATTAAAAATCAAAGATAATATAATGGTAATTTTCCCCAAATAAAACTAGTACCAATAACTAGTAGGATAATGTGGAATATACCAATAATAACTGAACAAAAAAAGTATTTAATAACCCATCAAGATCCAAATAGAAAAATAGAAAAAAACCTGAAACTAAAAGAAAACTAAACTAAACTGTAGTGACATGATATCCATGTGACCACTTAGTCACCACCAACCATAAGACCAACCTTATCTAAGGGAAAACATAAATAATAAACTTAAACCTACAAAATATCTCAGGTCTACTGATGCTGAGGGGAACATTTAGGGTGTGATCCTTAATAGCTCAGTAAGTAATCAATATAGAATCCATAAATTTCCTTTCCTAAAACCATCTAGAAGAACTAGTTTGGAAAAAAATATAAAATAGGTTTTTATTATTTTAAAATCCAAATTCATCTTTCTCGAAAAACACACTCATATAAACAACACACACATTAATTTCATTTTAAAACAACTTTCCATTAATAACACAACTCAAAAAACAAAAACTCAATTAAGAACCCATTCTTAATAAAAGGGGCTATGTTGAAAATAAAGGAAACAAAAAAATAAGGAAAAAATTATCTAGGATAAACAAACAATGTGCAGAAGAAATAATACCAAAAAAACACATATCTAATCATAGTAATTTCTTAAAAATTTCTAGAAGAAATACCAAGATGTACTTTGTTCGGACTCTTCTATTAGCATATGGTGCAGATTCACAGTTAATAACCGAATGGATTCTCTAAACTAACCAATACATTAGAACGTCCCACCTGGCGTCTCAGAAATTACAGGGGGGTAAAAATTGGTCTAATTAGGGTCACTAAGAAACCATTACTCAACCCTTTAGATGAAACCTAGAAATCCCATGATTATAGTCCTTGGTGAGTGGGGAGGTCCTCACATGTGTGGCTCAACTGAAACCCAAAACCACTATGATTTCCTATCCCAAGAACTAACACCACCTATGAAAAGACCCTCTCCTTAGAGGTTAAACCGTTAAGGTTTCCATCACACATTATTCCACACACAAGTACCAATCAGGCCATCACATCACATGAGTTTCAAAACCATTTTACAAACCACCATAAAATACCAACCAAGAAATTACACATTCAATCAAAATCTATTTTCCCAAAACTAATATGAGAACATAACACATGCTTAAAAGGTTCAAATGAGCCTTTATATAATTTTATTCCAAATCACCCCCAATTAATCCAAACCAGACTGCATTTAGGAAACACACTTGAAGCCACCTTTTTCCATTTTAATCTAAGGAGCCATTTTGGAAATACTAATGGTTTTAAGAGACTATCTGAGAAAAATTGGTGTGAAGGAAAGGAAATGGGGGAGGATAATTTTTGGAAAACAGGTTCTAGGGGGTCATTTTTCATAAATAAATTATCAATTTTTAGGCCATGCATATGTGAACCCCATTACCATGTAGATGTTCCCACATCCAATGGTGCTCTATTTGGAAGCTATAAAATACCAAAATTTCCATTTGAGAAAAGCCAACAGCATTTCAACCAAATAGAAGGGTTTATATATAAATACAAAACCATGAAATTCACCCAAAAACCACAAACACAAGCATCAATTCACAAAAAACCAAGATACAAAAATAAAAATAAAGTAAAAATCAATTTGAAACACCCAATTATCATTTAAATAGATTATATGAAATTTTCTGAAACACTTTGCATGAATGTAAACATAGGTAAAACTAAGGAAATACATTTAAGAACAATTTTAATCAAATTTCCAAGATTGAAATCTCAAAGAATTCATAATAACACACCACATGAAATATTATATCATTTTAAAAGAATTAAAGGAATGTTAAAGAATTAGTGGAATGTGATTGAATGGAAATGGAAGGAAATACCTACCTCAATGATGTGGGTACGCGACATAACCTTCAGAGAATGAAGAACCAAGACTGAGGAACAATTTGAACATCATTGGATAAAAGAAAAAACAAAACATTATCCAAACCATACCCTAAGGTTTATCCAAGATGGAGCTAATATAATATAAACCAAATATCCAAGGGTGGAAGAACATGAGAAGAGGAAATTGACCAAAAAATACAAAGGAAACTCACAAAAATTCTTAGAGGAGTAACATTAAAGGGAGATTAATAATGGTATAAGGGGTTAAGGAGACCTTTAATGTGCCAAAACTAACCAAAAGGGACGAGGGGTCTACTAGGGTTAAAACATAATAGGATAGAAAAGGAATTTCATGTTTTAAGAAAACTGGGTAAGTCGCACGGTTTGGCCTCATGGTTTTCCAAAACATGCATCAACCCTTCACACCCTACTAGAGAAGGGGGACACCATCATGGTTTTGGAAATCATGTGAAAACCATGTTATTTGTCTTTGTCTAATTTCAGAGCCTCCCTATACATTTTCCACACACTTTATCCTAACCATGCACAAGTCGTGTTCCATGCTCTAAACACCATCCTCAAGCCACATTATTTCTCATATGCCTTACACGGTTTGGACCAAACCATGTATAGGACATGAATAGAAACACATTAAAGAAGGAATTGAAATAAAAACACCCATATCATTAACCAACCACATGGTTTGACCTCAAACTATGCACAAATACTATGTATAGGTCCAAAACTCTCCTAAAAACTCCCAAACTCAAACATTTTTATTGGGAAGTTGAACTGAACATTATAAAAAAGAACTAAAGACAAGAAAGAATAAAATAAAGTAAAATCCATGGTTAGGTTGTGACAAATGGTCATAGATTTTATGTTTTATTTATATATAGGCTAAAAAATTGGTATCATTTTAGGGGTTTTTAGGATACTAATAGATAATAAAAAGGAAACTATTATGATCTTTTTTTTCAATAAAAATAATTAGTGTCAAGAGATAAGATATCCATGGTGATTTTTATTTTTTAATTTCCTAGGATATCTACATCATTTTAATAGAAGATTAATGTACACTCTATAATGGTAGAAAAATCATGGACTACATGATATAAAACAAGTGTATCATAACAAGTTGTATCAACTAGTTCGACAAGTGTTATGAATCATGCACTTTGTGATTTATTTATTATTCAATGATGATAATATAATATTTTGATTGATATAACATGGTCAAATAGCTAAAGGAAGTAAAAATCTCATTTTTCATGTGACTATGTTAGTAAGTGATTGAAAATGGAAAACATTGATGTTTTTAACTTAGACTCTTGTAATATACATAGATTCCTGACTCAGTAGGATTATATGATTGGTTAATTACTCCCTACCAAGTGGTAAATTGAATCAATTTTTTTGAGAAAATATAGCTATATGTGAAGGTGTATTTGAACTTGAGTAATTTAAAAAAAGGAACCAATCAAATATAAAAAAGTCGTAATAAAATCCTTGATAACATAACTTTTATTATCAATTATGAATACATTTTTAAGAGTAAACAATTATGTTTCTATAATTGTAAATATATCTAAATGATTTAGTCCAAAAATAGAAATTAGAGTTGAAGATGATATAAAAATGGTTGAATGTTCCTAAAGGTGTGGAAGAAAATAAGGGGAAATAAGTGATGGATAAAGACAATTGATTAATAAGGGAAATGTAACACCCTAAGATTTTAGTATCAATTTACCTTTAAATCAATATTATATTTAATATCTTGTTTCATATGAAAAACTGAACTAAAATGAACCGTGACACATTTAATAAGATAAAATTGAAATTATCAAATTTTACTATTATAATGTATCCATTGAATTAACAGGTATAAATTGAAGTAACTATATTATTTAAACAAATCAAAAAAATGGAATCAAGTAGTAGAATGATTCCTTATGAAGGTAATTTTTTCAAGCATTAAAAGGAGGTATCTTCTCTAGTTTTTTCTCTAGACCAATGAAAATATTAAATATAATAACTATGGGTTGATAAAAATTATTTTTAGGAGAGGTTAAAACTCATAGAAATACCTATGATATCAAATCTGGCTTAACTACCACCCGGGACTATCAGCAAATCATATCTTATCCCTAGTTCTTAAGCAAAGATCTTGAGGGTTTATGTAAGTATAAGTTAGAATGATATAGAAATGTAATTATGAATTTAATAAATTATTTATATCATAATTATTTTATACATTTCTCATTTATAATCTTAATGAAATTGAAAATAAATGTCTAAAAGTAATTAATTAAAAAAATTCAACTAGTATTGCTAAATAAATAATAAAATATTTTTATTCATAAAAAATATTTTTCTGAAAAATTCCTTTTCATGTGTTATGAAAATTATTATATTATGGTTAATTAATTTAAAAAATATATAAGAAAATAAGTTAAGAACAATCCAATAGTTATTTCTTAGCATGTTACAAATCCATTTTATGTATATAATATATATATTTTTATAACATACTGATTCTAACACATTGTTTTGGGTAGGAATAATATACCACTAACCTTTGGTGACATCCCATAGACACCAAAGGCTCACAATAAATTCCAAGAGAATTTACAAATCATATGGGATGATTTTACCATACACACACAACCTATAATAGATAAACCACAATAGTATTATGTAAAAATGATGTATTATATAAAATAAACCAAATACCAAATGAGACAATAAAATAAGAATCAAATTCCTTGTAGTAAAATAGACACTAGTCTACATAACCCCAAGAATCAAATACAATAAGGAACTTGAGTGGAACCATGACCAACACCACTGTGGACCATCTCCAAGATCCACCACCTATAAGACATGACTTTAACATCATTATGATTCTATATAAAAGCATAAAACCTTCCCCTTATATCACTGTAAACAACATCTTCATACAAACCATGGTTTATATGAATGGGGTGTGTATACAACCCAGTATACAATCCTAAAGACCTCCCAAACACACCACTAAGGTAATAACAAGTTAGATAATAACAATATATATATATATATATATAACAAGATAGAATGACAAGTATAAATAATAAAACATAATGAAGCAATAGTGAAAATAACTCATACCATGAATATATACCAAATCATAAATACACACAACCATATATTTACTCAACTAGACAGTTCACAGCTGAAATGTTCTTTGAACATTCTAAACTCATGAGTGTAACTGTTCCCACTAGAACTAAGTCATCACATAGAGGTACAATTTTTTGTGCCCCTAAATTAGAATAGAATACATGTTAAATCCAACAATTCTATAATATTCATCATGAAATCATGTTACCCATTCCCATTCCATGTTCGCATAAAAAAATTTTCTTTGAAAAAAATCTATAAATTTATAATTTTTGAAAATATATTATCGGTGTGACCCACAACACTAAATTTTAAAATCAATAACAAAGGGAGATCATCATAGGTTTTCCAACCATAAATACAAATAATTATTTTTCTAAAACAAAATCCTTCGATTTATAAGAAAAATTGGTGTGGGAG
Organism: Viscum album; assembly: GCA_963277665.1. Classification (NCBI taxonomy): domain Eukaryota; kingdom Viridiplantae; phylum Streptophyta; class Magnoliopsida; order Santalales; family Viscaceae; genus Viscum; species Viscum album. The sequence goes on along the minus strand of OY728127.1, from coordinate 618,425,944 downwards.
AGAAGCCACATACCTCAACACATTATTTTCAAATAATCACTTCATGATGTCATCGATATGGGTTCCTACCTTTAATTAAATGGTTCCAAAATAAATTAAAAATCCCTAAAAAATATATTCTAGCAATATAACCTCATTCCATAGTTCCTCTCAAAATAAAATAAGGAGATCCCAAAAGATAAGAATAAACAAAACCCGTACCATCAATTTCCTTGACATAATCCTTAATGATCCACTAAAATCATCCTAAAGTGTGAAGAAAATATCCCAAATAAACAATAGGAACCTTAAAAGTTATTATTATTATCCACATGAGGGAAAATAAGTTTTTTAGAGAAGTAATAAGGACTTAAAACCAATTTTCAACATTAATTAATTACTCACATAGTTAGGCTGAAAAGTTAGGAAAATTTTTAGCCAACCATGCGAATTATCACTTACACAATATTTCAAAAGTCACATAGTTAATTCCCATTTTATAGAAATTTTTCACCAACCATGAAAATTCCATAAGGATACCTTTTTATCTCACATGGTTACCGGGTGAATCTTTTTTCTTTCCACTAAATGTGTATAAGCTATTCACCCTCCATAACCCAACCAAATCACCCCAAAACCTTATGCAAGATCCTATAACAAACTATTATCCATTAATAACCTATAAATAGGAAATAAAATAGATAAATACCTCACAAAATTGGTGTTATTATCTCCTCATCATTGGGATTTATATCCTTGTAAAGTTATAGGTTGGTGGTGCCTTGGAAGAGCTCTGGCCATTTCTCTACTATGAACTTTTCTCACTCCTAAGTCTCCTATTGAATGTGACCATGCTTAAAAAATAAATGTACCAAGGGAATATTTATTTCTTTCAAGATTTTATCTTCCCTATCAAGAACGTACATTGGCTCATGAATCAATGTAACCTCATGTTCAAGAATAATGTGATTCCATGGAATTACATAGTCAGGAGTTGGTTAGTACTTCTTCAATTTAGATATATGAAAAACATCATGAGTAGATTTGAATCTTGGTAGTACATCCAACCAATAGGAAACATCAAAAATAAATTAAATAATCTCTAATGGTTCCATATTTCAAGAATCCAGCTTCCCTTACTTACCCAAATAATGATTCCCTAATCCTTCTGACACTCTCAAGAATACATGTTCATTTAATTCAAAAAAAAAATGGTCAATGATGATTATATTTATACTATTTATGATGGATTTGTTCCCTATATATCCATTTAAGGATCATTTTAATTTTCTACAAAGTCTCATAGATAAGGTTATGTCCAATTTTTTATGTTTCATCAGTTTGTATCAAAAAAATTGGAGATCAACATGGGGGACCATACAATGTTTCAAATGGATCTATAGGAATCATTTGATAATAACTATTTGTATATGAAAGCTCCACTAATATTATATGACCTCAACATAAACTATCAAAATTCATAACTCATTCAAAGATCATATCATCCAATTTATGTATAGTATGTTCTGACAATTTATCTATTTGAGGATGATATGTGGTGCACAAAGTTAATTGGGTTCCAGGGGCATGTTACAGGGACTACAAAAATCTGGACGTGAATATAGGGTCCTATTCAAAGACAATATAAATTGGTACACCATTCAATTTTACCACTTCTCAGTTTTAGATATTTTTTTAATTCATATTATTATTAATCTTTGGGATTAGAATGAAGTGTGATGAATTTATGAGACGTTCAATAATCATCCAAATGGAATCAATCTTCTGAGGTGTTATCTATAGACTAATGGAAATGTTTATAATAATTTAATCCCACATCAATATAGATGTTGGAAATGATTGTTACATATTATCTAGACGTTTATTTTTGGAATTTACCTATTAAAAAGTGAGACAATTCATTACATATTTAGTGACCATCCTCTTCAATCTTGAGCAGTAGAAATTGTCCGTAATTTCTTTGTACATTTTATGAGTACCTGGGTCAATAACCCAATTATAATAGTGATAAGAAGAAATTAGTTATTCTTAAAAAGATAAAGGAACACCAATTTTATTTCAAAAGTACAAATTTTTTTCATCTTCTATCTGTCCCTAAATGGTCTCCCCATTATTGAGTTTGGACCTCACCATAGGAAAATCATGGTCTAACTGTTGAGACTCATTCACTTATTCAACAAAGTCAAGAATAATATTGAAAAAAATAAAAACACTATAGATTTATAATTATTATATTCCAAGTGTATGTCAATAATTACTCTATTAGATTACATTGGTCGCTGACTTCTCTAACCACTTGGTTGTACAACTTATGACTTAATGAATTAGGTACTGACTTTCCTTTACTGGGAGTATACACCAAGTCAAAGTCAAATATTTAAGGATATTCTATCTAACATTATTTTCACAAGTTTAAATACTATTGTGAAAATTCATGCTTCAAGATTTTTTGTTCCATGAACAAAGTGAACTTTTCACCAATCATATAGTGACACCATGTTTTTAGGGAACATACCACCGTGTCTAGTATCAAATCAAGGGTTAGATTGTTCTTGTAAGAACCCAAATCTCTATTTGATGTATGAATCTTTATTTTGGGTTCTTTTTGAGATAAAAAGAAATAATTTGAAATTATCTAAGTACATGCTATGTACTCTTGAGTAAACACCTTGTATTAGGTTGCCACGGGTAGCCGTGTAGGTGATCTAGTAGACCGCCTAAAGTAGGGGCTAGTTAAGGCCAGTACATCGCATGTACATTAAATGAACGCACCATGTACTTTTCTTTTTTCTTGTATTAATCAGACCATGGATTTGTATAATCTCTAGAAGTGTATTCTTATTTTTGTTCCTTCTAAAGAGAACAATGTATGACCGAAAATATTGGAGGTCCTCCCATTCCTCCATATGAGCTCCGATAGAGACGCCACTAGTTGCATTGGATTTCCACTGGTGATTTATCTCTTTCCCTAAAGCCTCTTTTCCTAATTTCTCCTCTCCGTTGAGTTATCCATGGTTGAAATATTTTGAAAATTTTGTACATATACAATGTTCTAGGATTATTCAAGATCTTACGTTTATTGAGTGTTCATTTTACAACATTGAGGTAGGTAGTTTGTGCCTTTCTTTGGATGTCCTTGGATTATATATACCAAAAGTGCCAAATAACCTTGTTTAGGGTATTTCATGTGTTGAAATTTTAACCCTGATTGAGGCCTGGTATGGTTTGTTTATTTGAGAAAGGGTTATTGATTATGAATAAGGTTTATTACCTTGATTATGGAGGTGTTACCCATGTTTTATTTGGTTATGGCCATTGGGTCTAGAAAGCATGTAAGGATACATTGTTTTCTATGTATGGTGTTGTTAGGATGGAGTTTCTATTTATATGTGATGTGTGTCTTTCACATTATGAATGTATGACCAATGGGAATTGACTGTGAGAGATTCATGAAGTAGGGTATTTTAATTATTAATTTTTGTTATGATTGACTAGAGGTATTGACTGTGAGAGCTATCATGAGTCATTGGTACGAGGGTTAGACTGTGAGAGCAACCCTAAGGGTCTTTATTAAATAAATGTTGGACCACATGGAATAGACTGCGATAGCTTCTAGGGGGACATTATAGTGCAGACCCAGGGTGTATTGACTGTGAGAGCTACCCAGGTGGTGGTTTATATTAGATTAGTGCTATGTGGAACCAAATGGGTTAGACAGTGTTAGATTTCCCATAGGGTAATTATTATTTATTGATTTCAATATATGTGAAACTAGAGGGGATTATACTATTCAAAATTTCCCATAGGGTCGCTTGTGAATAATTGAATTATTTTGACGAGTCTTCCAATCCAAAGCACAAGCTTGGACTCGGTCATACTTGGTTGTTTAGATGATCATTTGAGATGCCTGTTGTTATTGTTATACAAGGGGATGTAAATATTAGGCTATATCCTGAGGTTTAATTATTCAATGGATTGAATAATTAATAAATGTAATTGAATATAATTTAAAACTATTGGATTGTTTACTTTTTAGTACTTCCTAGTTTATTGCTTCATTTCTACATATTACCTACTATATATATTCAATGACAGTTTGGCATAGATATTTTGGTCGTTGCCTACTGGGATTTTTATCTCACCCTATTTGGGTCATGATTTTGGACCCAAACATATTATATTGTTACATGTATAGATAAGTGAAATCACCCTTCTTTAGTAGGTAATTGAGTGATGTTGGAGTTGGAGAGCATGAGACCAAGCTGAGGCTTACGATGTTGTTGTAGTTTACCATTTTTTATACTTTGGTTTTATTATTTTATTTCCATCATTGTTATTTTTTGGCTGATTTTCTAGATATTTGTGACATGCATCATTATTTATATATATATATGATGCAGTTATTATACTTTCAGTCTTCTGTGGTTTACATTGTTGTATGGTATTACTGCTTCAACTATTGTTTACTATTTTTTTTTGCTATGTTACTCTATCAGTGAGGGAATAGTTTCCCCAATGTCTTACCTTGGCCCTTGATATTAGTCAGCAACCTATGGCGTTTGGGGAAATGTGCTTGTGGTTATCTGACCAATCAGGTTTGGGGAACCTTTGGGTGGCACCCAGATTCATGATGTTACAAAGTGGTATCAGAGGAGTTTCTTTTCAACTTTGTCTTACTATTTTGAGCCTATAGATAGGTATATTAAGGAATATGTAGTCGGTAATATGATTTTCCAAGGAGTAGCTAACCTGTGTATAGGGAAAAGCCAATTTACCTTGAATATTGCTATTTTTTCTAGTTTTGCAGTAGTTATAGATGATGTGATTTCATCGTTGGGTGAAACACTTGTTTTGTGCTATTATTATTGATATTATTGTGATTATATTTCTGTTTCAACCCAATGAGACAAGGTTATGAAATATCATGCATCATATAGACACTTTCTAGAGATCACAAGTCATGCATTTTTGTAATGCCATTTAGGGTGCATTACTGATTGGATACTATTATGATAGATGTTGTTCTAGATATGCATGATGTTGTGATAGATTCCACGATAGAATACCTGATATTTTGATTGGATATTGGAAATTGTAAAGTTTCATTTTTATGGATGCCAAACTTTGGTCCCTGAGGTGTTATGGGCCCTCTTGGATTGAAATTTGTTGGATCATGTTGAACTCTAACTGATTTTTTTCAAGTTTCGATATGAATAAGGATTCCAAACAATGATTTGTGGGAGTATGGGCTCTCATGGGTTAGGATTTTTCATTAATTGGACAAAATGATAAGTTTTAAAGGGTTCTGGAGAGGTTTCAGAGGCCTAATATCCATAAACCTAGATAGAAAAACATGTAATGTTGTGGACACATGCCATGTGTTCTTCTATTCTGGAAGAACAACTTTTCTTAAGTACACACCGTGTACTGTATGTACATGCTATGTAGTTGACAACCATGTGACTGACTGTGTGAGAAGAGACATGGGGTTGGGATACTTTTTGTAGAACAATCCATGTCTAGATTGTACAGGCTGTGTGACCAAAAAAATGGGTCGATGGGACTTAAATAGTACATGCCATGTCTAGGGTAAACACGCTATGTAGTGTCATGCTGGAAGACCCCATGTGGTTTAGCTATGTCAGAGTACTTGGGTGGGTTGGGAAATTCAAGTACACGCCATGTCTCAGGAGGAACATACCGTGTGTTGGGGTGTTACCTAACTAGGTTTGGAAGAGGTACATTCCCATGTAAGGATTAAAGAGAACACACCGCGTGGAGGTTATACACGTTGTGTAAACCAATTTTGTAAAACATGAATTCTTTATTCTCTTATTCCTTTATTTCACTTATAAGTTTCAGTCCTTGATAATATTGAACTGTGGTGTGCGCTTGACCTTGAAGAGTCATTCCATCGAGACATCATCTAGTTGTGTGCCAGGTGTAGGGTGATGACCAGACATTGAAAAGGATAGATCAGAGAGTACCATTATATCATACCGTTGTGCCTGTCTTGACACTAGCTATTATACTAGAATCAGGTGTTGAATGAAAAGATCCGTGATGGCCTTTTGAGGATCTTACAGACATTTTAGGGAGCACCGCATCCTTCCCCCTCTATGGAAGAGCAGATACAGGTGTTCCAACAACAGGATCCTACTACCTTTTCTGGGGATGGAGGACCACAGGCAGCAGAGTAATGGTTTAAGGCCATGCTAGCTATCTTTGAGCATCTAGAGACACCTCCAGAGAAGAGGAAAAATCTTACTGTGTATATGCTACATGATTCCCCCAAGATATGGTGGGATGTTATCACACAGGTGGGATGTCAACAAGATATGGTTTGGGAAGAGTTTCCGAGGATATTCTATGATTACTTCTACTCTAAGACGTTGGGTAATTATTGAACCTGAGAGTTCATGCATCTAGAGGAGGACACTCTTTCAGTGATGGATTACTCTTCTCATTTAATAGAGCTTTAGCACTTCTCACCTATTCTGGGAGGTGATGAGTTATCTTTGTCTATCTATTTTGAGTATAATATTAGGTATGATATCTGATCATAGGTGAATATATTTAGGCTGACATCAATGACTGCTATAGTGAACCCGACACTGATTTTCGAGCATAATCTGAGGGAGTTGGCAGTTGTGAGCCAGGGCGGTTCAATATCCAGGGTCAGTACTCCTTCAACAGATAGCTGGAAACATCGTAGGGAGCTTTCACATGATTTTTCTTCAGGAATCTCGGTGGTATGATACTAGTGTGGTAAGAGTGGGTATATGAGACCACAATTCCTGGGAGACCCAGTTGAGTGCCGATATTGCAGTAATATGGGTCATATTTTGCCTTTCTATCAGGTGTTCTCACTAGAAGAGAGTGATAGGCATTCTGTTATGACTCCACATTTAGGAATAGGACCACTAGTTTCTCACCATTTTGGGAAATGGAGTTCTTTAGCCCATTCATGTTGAGGAGGTGGTTGTGGCCATGGTAGTTAGGCTACAAGTTTTGAGTGACCACAGGGTGGATCAGGTTAGGGTAGTTAGGTAGGGATGTAGGGTTATGGTATAGGTAAAATGTTTGTAGTGGAGTAGACCCAACAAGAGAAAGATCCCAAACCCTCTATGGTTAGAGGTACGATTCTAGTTGCCTCATTTTTAGTTTATGATCTTTTTGATATAGGGTCTTCCGTTAGTTTTATATCTTCTTCTATTGTGGAGAGACTTGGGCTCTATATCTTTACTTATCAGGATGTTATAATGCTAGAAACTCCATTGGGGATTATGATGACTAGTGTACACTAGTGCAGGGAGTTCCCTCTTGAGGTTGGTGGGTGTCACTTCTTGTGGGATCACTATGTCTTAGAGATGGCAGACTTCGATGTCATTCTAAGAATGGACTGGTTAGTCTTTTTTCAGGCCTTTTTTGACTAATATCACTGTATAGTGAGTTTCAAAACACCATAGGGTAGGTCTTTTCTACACATGGGAGAATTGGATGTCTAGGTGAGAAGAGATAGACCCATGCATCGTGGGTTAGGAGGAATTATAGCTCAAATTTCTAGTCTATATCTGGATGACTAGGGGACTTCACAGAAGGAATTTTTTACATTAGTGGATCGTTCTAGGGATTTATTTCTAGAATAATATTTTAGGTTTATCTCCAAAGTGAGGGGTAGATTTCCCTGTTGAGATTATGCTAGGAGAAGCATCGGTGTCTATTCCTCCTTATAGGATCTCTATACGAGAGTTAAAAGATCTCAAGAAGTAGTTAGATGTGTTACATGAAAAGGGTTTCATCCGACCCAATACTTCTCTTTGGGGTTTTCCTATCCTATTTGTGAGGAAGGTGTATGGTACGCTTAGAAATTGTGTGGATTATCAGAATATGAACCAGTTGATGGTCAACAATCGATACCCCTGGATGAGGATTGATGATCTCTTTGATCAGATTTGAGGAGCCATAGTGTTCTCGAAGATTGAATTGAGATTTGGTTATCACCAGTTGTGTGTTAGACCATCAGATATACCTCTTCCAAACTTTCAGAGTAGGTATGGTCTATAAGAGTTTGTGGTTATGTTGTTCAATCTCATGATAGTGTGAACAATTTTTATGGAATTGATGAACTGAGTATTCCATACTTACTTGGATTATTTTGCAGTAGTATTCATGGATGATATCTTGGTGTAGTATCACACTTGACACGATCAAGACATCCATTTTGATATTGTATTGAGTACACTGATATAGAATCTGTTATATTCCAAGATCTCAAAATAAAACTTATGGATGGACCATATTCGATTCTTGGGTCACGTTATCTCAGAGAGAGGAGTATCAATAGGCCCAGATAAAGTTTGGGAAGTAGTTTCATCAGAGCAGCTAAAGAAAATATTTGAGGTATGGAGTTTTTTGGGGATGGATGGATACTAAAGGCAATTTATACAAGACTATTCATTCTTAGAATATCCACTGACGGGGCTAACTATGAATGGTGTGAATAACTTGTGGCCAGATTCATGTGATTTAGCCTTTTAGGAACTGAAAGGGAGATTGACTTCAGCATCGATACTGATTTTGCTAGAGACAGGAAAAAAACACACTGTTTATTATGATTCATTATGTATCAGGCTCAGATCAGTTCTTATGCATGGGGAAGGAGTCGTTGTGTATGGGTCTCGGCAGCTGAGGCCACATGAGAGGAATTACCTAGCACACAATCTCGAGATAGCTGCTATTGTGCATGCCTTACGCTGTTGAATAAATTATATTTTGGGAGAGAATTTTGTGGTATACACAGACCAAAAAAGCCTCAAGTATATATTTACTCAGCATGATATGAATTTGAGACAACAAAGGTTGGTTGAGTGCATTTAGTCCTTTGAATTTGAGCTTGCCTACACGCTTGGGAAAGGAAATGCAGTGACTGATGCGTTGAGCAGGAGGACTTAGATGCTTGTAGTTTAAGGGGCCAGTAGTGAGTGGAAACTTATGGATTTATTCTCTAAGATGCATTTAGAGGTTCACGATAGACAAGGGAAGAAATCTCATTATTCTATAGCCGTTACATCAACTCTTCTGGATAGAGTATGAATGAGGCAACAATCATATTCTGAAGGACTAGTCCTATGGGAGAGTGTGTTAGGAGAGAACCCTACTTCTAGGTGAATCATATGCAAGGATGAGATCTTGAGTTTTCATGGGTGCGTAAGGGTGTCAGCCATAATACGTGGGGATTTGACGTTGGATTTTCATTCATAATTTTGGGCAGTTCATCCTAGGGTCACCAAGATGTATTGTGATCTACACCATCAATATTGGAGGCTTGGTATGAAGAAGGATTTAGCTGGTTCTGTTATGAGATGTTCCACCTTTCAACAATTGAAGGAAGAGTATCAGCGACCTGCAGAGCTTTTACAATAGTTACCCATTCCTGAGTAAAAGTGGAATGATGTCATGATGGATTTCGTGATGGGTTTACCATGGTTTCCTGAAGGGAATGATGCAGTTTGGGTTGTTATTGATAGACTCACGAAGGTTGCACACTTTCTGCTGATCAAGGAAACCTTTAGTGTTGACAAGATTGGAGGGTTGTACATCTGAGAGATTGTATGTTTTCATGGGGTTCATCACTCTATCATTTCAGACAGGGATGCCCAGTTTACTTCTCATGCCTGATAGGGACTACAGAGGGCTATGGGTAAATAGGTATATATGATAAAAACATACCATCCCCATATATATGGCTAGTCTAAGCACCCAATTCAGGTTTTGGACGACATGCTTCGAGCATGTGTACTGGATTTTAGGGGTTCTCAGGAGAGAAACATACCCCTAGTGGAGTTTTCCTACAATAACAGTTTTCAGGCGATGATTTAGATTGAACCTTATGAGGATTTGTATGGTAGGCCATGCTGATCACCCCTATGTTGGCTAAAGGTAGGATAAGAATCTATGCTGAGACCTTGTCTTGTCTATGAGGCCACTGAGAAGGTGGAGTTGATTTGGTAGAGGATGAATTCTATACAGTCTCACCAGAAATCTTATGCTGATTGAAAGAGATGAGCTCCAGAGTTCGAGGTTGGAGATCAGGATTTATTACGTGTCACACCGAGTTTGGGACATAGGAGGATTAGGAGACATGGAATGATTTCACCAAAATACGGCGAACCATTTGAGGTTTTGGAGAGAGCTAGGATGGTTTCTTATCGCTCATAGTTACTTCAGAGGTACTAAGATATGCATGAAATCTTACATGTTTCTCAACTATGGAACTTCTTTTTAGACCCGCCTCATGTTTTTTAACCTGAGGATTTTGAGTTGGAGGTGGATGCATCCTTCAAGGAGAACCCTATATGGATTTTGGATCATAGTAAAAATGTTATTTATGGCTGGTCTGTTCCTCTGATATGGGTTCTATGGATTCACATGCAAGTATAGGATGAGACTTGGGAGAGGGAGACTGACATACAATCACAATAGCGAGAGTTATTTGAAGTTTCTTCTTTACCACCCTTGAAAGGGAAATTCAGTGATGAATTGATTTAAGGGGAGTTTGTAAGAACCAAGATCTCCATTTCAGGTATAGATCTTTATTTTGGGTTGTTTTTTTTAAGAAAAATGATAATTTGGAAATTTTCTAAGTATACGCCATGTATTCGGTTGCCGTAGGTAGCTATGTACTGGCCTTGTAACAGCCAGTACATGGTCATGTAGGTGAGCTGGCCGACTGCCTAAAGCGGGCGCTGGTTGATGCTAGTACATAGTGTGTACATTAAATGAACATTCCATGTACTTATCTTTTTTTAATTTGATTAATTGGACCAAGTTCACGTCTAATCTCTAAAATCATCATCCTCTTCCCCGTGTCTCATATACCAGGGCAACAAATGACTGAAAATATTTATGGTCCTCCCGTTCTTCAATCCGTGCTCCATTTGAGATGCTTCTGGGTGCGTTGGATTCCCCCCAGTGAATTGTATCTTTACTTAGAGTATCTATTCTTGATTTATACTCTTCCTTAAGGTATCAATGGTTGAATGATTTTGAAAATTTTGTTGATATATGATGTTATTAGCCGATTCAAGGGCTGACGTTCTAGAGTGTTCATCGTACAACATCGAGGTCGGTGATTTGTTCCTTTGTTTTGTTGTACTTGGATTATATATGTTAAAAGTGCAGAATACCCTTGTTTAGGGTATTGCGTGTGTTGTAATTTAACCCTATTTGATGCCTTATATGGTTTTTTTATTTGAGAAAGGGTTATTGATTATGAATAGGGTTTATTACCTTGATTATGAAGGTGTTACCCATGTTTGATTTGGTTATGGCTGTTGGGTCTAGAAAGCATGTTATATATATTTTTATTCCATGCCTAGTGTTGTTAGGATAGATTTTCTGTTTATATGAGATGCACATGTTTCCTATTAGGAAAGTTTGACGAAATTGTATTGACTGTTAGAGCTTCTGGAAGTAGGGTCTTTTAATTATGTATTGTTGTTATGATTTACTAGAGGTATTGACTGTGAGAGCTGTCATGGGTCATTGACCAGAGGGGTTAGACTGTGAGAGCTTCCTAGAGGGTCATTATTAAATAAATGTTAAACCACATAGCATAGACTGTGAGAGCTTCTAGGGGGTCATTATAATGAAAACCAAGGGGTATTGACTATGAAAACACCCCAAGTGGTCGTTTGTACTTGATTAGTGCTATGTGGGACCAAAGGGGTTATACTGTTCACAGAGGATGATTATTATTTGTTGATTTTATGATATGTGACACCATAGGGTATTAGTGCATGAAAAATTTACCAGAGTGTTGCTTTTAAATAATTGAATTATTGTGATGAGTCTAGAAAGCCAAAGCACAAGCTTGGACTCCGTCTTTCTTGGTTTTTAGACAGCCTTTTGATACATCTGCTGTTATTGTTATATAGGGGGATATAGATCCTTGGCTAGATCCCAAGAGTACATTATTCAATGGATTTAATAATTAGTAAATGTAAATTAATTTAATTGAAAACTATTGGATTGTTTACATTTGAGTACTTCCTAGTTTTTTTCTTCATTTCTCTATATTACCTGCTATATATATTCACTGACCGTTAGGAACAAATATTTAGGTGGTTGCCTACTAGGATTATTCTCACACCCTATTTGGGTCTTGTTTTTGGACCCAAAGAGATTATACAGTTGTAGGTATAGATAAGGTAAAACACCCTTCTTGATCATGTAATTGAGTGTTGTTGGAGCTAGAGAGTATGGGACCAAGCTAAGTCTTGAAATGCAAATGGAGTCTACTGTTTTTTGTAATTTGGTTTTATTATTATATTTCTAGCATTGTTATTTTTTTGGATAATTTACTAGATATTGGTGACATGCATCATTATATATATATATATATATATGATACAGTTGTTATGCTTTCTATCTTCTACTGTTTACTTTATTGTATGATATTACTGCTTCAACTACTGTTTACTATTTGTTTCTACCGTGTTACTCTTATAATGAGGGAATAGTTTCCCCAATGTCTTACCTTTTCCCTTACTGCTAATCGGAAACCACTAGCATTTGGGGAAATGCACTTGAGGTTATGTGACCAACCGGGTTCGAGGAACCTTTGGGAAGGACCCAGATCTACGACGTTACAGTTCTTACAATTCATTTTCAATTGTCTTCAGCCATAATCTAAGAAATTATAAACTTATACTACAGCACAACCCAAAATAAATCTAGATACTTAAAAAAAGACCATGTATCCCCCACATGGTTCTGGAAGGATAATGATAAGTTTTGATGTAAGCTGTGTCTTTTATTCATTAAAGGATTTATAAAAACTATTACTTCTAGATAATGGAATACCATTACTTTTAAATGTCAGCCTCGGAGATGTGAGAAATGAGAAACCATAGAAAAATAAGTGGCAACATTTGGACGATCCTAGAGAACTCCATATCTTAAAGAAATTCTTAGAAAATTTCCATAAAATAATGGTTTCTATTTTATCAAGATTGACCAACATTCCTTTTTCCAAAATGACATTCCCAAGGAATGAATTTTTTTATCATGAAGTAACACATTGAGAATTTCAAATAGAGATGGTGGTCATATAATGTACTCTATACGATCTCTAAATTTATTTCATGGTTATCTTTTGTGTGAGAATACAATAAGATTACCTAAAAAAATACCAAAATGAATGATTTGATTTATTAATACCATGAAAAAAATGTGTGAATTAGTGAGACTATAGGGAATGATCAAGTATTCAAAGTTCACATAATGAATTATAAAATATATCTTGGGTATATCATGTTTTTTGACTCAAATTTTTTGGTACCATGATCGAAGATCAATTTTGGAGAACTATATATATACCTTCAATTGGAAAAATAGATCATCAATTTGAAGAATATGATATCAATTATTTATCATAACATGATTCATCTAATGATAATTGAAAAAAATTTGGAGTGTACCAACTGATTTATTAATAAATTGAACTAATGTATCCTAGGGTGATGTACTTGGTTATATAAAACCCACACTTTATAGTTCTTATAATTGGAATTCTATTTCTTGAAATTTTATTAGTTCCAATCTATTTTTGGGAAACTAAATAGGATTTTTTATAAGAAGTAGGTCAGTGGAAAATTCCACATCCCTTTCTAGTAGTATTCTAAATAAATTATTTGAAAAGACATTGGAATATTAGTATAATATGATAGAAAAATATCTATGTTCAATTGTATCAATATACCCCAAGATAATAATTTATAGATGATATGAGATAGTCTTAATCATAGTTACTAAAGGTCCTCCTCTTCACATATTCAAATTCCATTCCCCTTTGAATAAATAAAAAATACTATAGGATATGTAAAAGTAACTCATTGAGCATTGCATTCAATATGATCCTTGAATACTTCAAGAAAATCTATAACAAATAATAAATCGATGATGCCCATTTCTAAGATAGTGAACTCCCATAAAAAATAGACCAATTCAATAGTGATGGGACATGAAAAATATTTAAATCCCCTACACTCCTATTTCTTGATAGGTGTATTGATTCTCATAATGTGAGGATTCTTTTTCAATGGTAATATTAAAATTTTTACCACTTTGGAATTAATAAAAGAATGAAAATAACTAGTTTTTAACAATAAATACAAGTGTATTGAATAAGAATAGTACCTCACATTGTCGAGGGACGCAATTATTCTTTTGGTTTTATTTGATGAGTTCCAAAAAATATTGATCCACTCCCCCTGAATGATTATTTCCACTTTACTGAGATGATACTTATTGAGGTGTTGTTATATTTTGGGACTCACATTTTCTACCATTATTTTTAGGATAATTTCTACTCTAATGATATTTTCCACTTAAGTATGATATGTGAAGAAACTCTGTGATTTTTTTAATAATTTTTTGTATTTGTTTAGAAATAATATTTTTTAAAATAATAATTTTGAGAAACATGTTAATGTTTCTGAATGTTCGAATCCAAACACAAAGGGGAGATTAATTTTTTGTTTTTGAGAAATTTTTCTTCTAGACGTAGTGCATCAGACTGAGAAGCACTAGATGAAAAATTCTTTAGAAAGATAAAGTTACTGATAAGATTCACCTTTGGTCTTAGATCCATCGACATAAAGTTTAAAATATATTAGATGGGATGTTTTTCAGAAAGTCAGTAGAACTAGGGAAATAAATCTAGAATATTTCCGAAGCCTAAAAAGTTAGTTTCAAGGTGTTAAGATTTAGAATGTTTTATAATTTCTAATATTAATTCAGATGATTCTTTTCTGATCTTGATGTTATAAAAAATCTTGAAACATTATCATGAAAAAATATTTTGAAGAAATTGAGGAATCTTAAAGATTTTATTAGCTCTAGAAATCTAGAAAATGTTTTTATCAGTTCTAGAAGTACTGGACATAGTTATCATATAAAAAACATCATGATGATTATTCCATTGTAATTAGAAATACATCATAACGAAAAAGTAAATTGGAATGAGCTGAGGAAGAAAGTCTATCAGATGGAGGTGAGGAAGATCCATTGGACCAAGAGAAGACATTGATCCATCAGATATATAATAGTAAATAATTCATCAAATGGATTCCTCACACTAATAACTCATCAGATGAAAAACATTGGAGTGATCAGAGTTTCTAATTCCAATCCATCATATAGAGATCAGTTATAAAAATGTGAAAGATTCTAAAATAGTTTTTTTACACGAGAAGTGACAAAGGGAGTGTTAAATTCTTTAGTCAAATGAGCTTCTTATACTAATTCAACAAACACATCTTGACACTTATGTATGAGATGATTTGTGACATCGATAAGTCATCTGCAAAGAATTTAATCATAATAAGAAAGTGTTTAAAACATTGGATGATATTTACACAAGAAATTACATTATATAATGTTTTTATAAGAATGTTTCATAAAAATTAGATAAGGAAATTCCGTCATTCTGAGCTGAAGAAGTTCAATCAGACGTAATAAAATATATGAAGTCCAAGAAGGAAAATTACTAAGAAGACTCAAGAAGTTTTAGAAGGTTCCGTAAGGGTTGATAAGAGTTGAAGTGGTCAAATGTGAAGTTCAAATATGAGTGAATTTTAGATATTTTTTAATAAAATTTAGAGGTATTTTTTTAGTTTCCCACCTTTACTATTCTCGAATGACTATAAATAGTTTCACAATACATTTTTACTTTACAACCACTTCACGTGTTTGAAACAAGTATCGTGCTATATAGATTGAGTCAGTTTTTATTTCTAGATAGATATATTTTAATGAGATCATAATACTAAATTTTTTGTTTACCTCATGGAAAATATAATGACCCATACTTTACATACATTGTTATTGCTTCAAAATTTAAGCACACTTATTACAACATATAACAAAACCATGAAAGGACCCTATAGGTATAGTGTCTTTAAAAACTGGGAAACATAAACAACTGATTCATAAAGCATCTACATTTTCTCCCATTTATTTCATCATATCTAGAATCCCTTTTTAGAATATCCTACTTAATACCCTTCTTCCTGACCTGGGGAAAAGAAAAAATACAAAAGGGTGAGCTCAAATGCTCAGTAAGGGTAAACAAAATAAATATCAATCACGTCATAAGAACATATCATTTTGGAAATTTTAACCTCAAAAAGAGATCATAATTTCAAAACATGGGATAAATCATAGTAGTGAAATGTAGTCCCAATAATCATAACTTAAAACATGAAACTTTGTGGCATACACAAATAATCACAGAGAATCATTTCTTAGTAGTCAAGACTCATTGACAAGACTATCCTAGTGGACAAAGTCCATTTTTGAACCGAGTTCAATCCTCATTTCAGTCCTGTATCACTGAACTGGATTAACCTGCCATTCCAGCCATGTCTATCTCATGAGATATAAATCATTACCCAATTCATTTGAGGGAGATATAGGTCCCACCCATCTCATAATGAAACCATTCTTATGTGTGCCACAAAATCATAAATCATACATCATAACATAACCCATGTAATAAAAATGGGATTCTTAAACATCATGTCATGATAACATAATCCATAAAAGGAAATCATAAATATTATATCATCATTACATAATCAAATAAATGTAAAAATAGGGATATAAAAATAACCTTATATTATCTTTTATGGAAAATAATTTTGATAAAACACTTGAACTCCATTATTTAGGAAAATATACTTTCTACTTCAATTCTTTTTTCTTTTCTTAACATGTCATACAATTTTAAACTAAAATAACTTGATTAAAAATAAACTTTAAAACTTATAAAGTAAGCATCATGGAAATAATGTTATATGAAATCATAAAAATCCATTCATTCCGTATAAGTTAAAAAAACATTCTTCTCGTACTTTGGCCGGAAAAGTCAAAAAGTACCTCGTTCTAAAAACGAAAAAAGATTCCTTTTATATATTTTACTAAAAACTCACCAATGGGTAAAATTGGATTTAAAAAATTGTAGGAGGATAGAAATAATATTACATATTGACGAAACATGGATGTGGATGATAAATATTCCCTAGTAATTACCGAAGTATAAACAATCTCGGATAAAAATGAGATTGTGAGATTTTCCCTTACCTTAGGTTCGATTTGCTTCGTATGTGTCCGAAAATCCTGTATAATGATTTAAATAATGTTATTTACTTATTATAGAATCGTATTCATTGTTATGATATCATATATGGTCATATTATTATCTTCTTATTAGTAATATTTCATTACTACTTGTTATTCGGGTGTTTATTTCTTTTTTGTTCTTATGCATGTTTTGTCGAATAAATTCTTATTCTTATTTTTAGGTTATAGATACCTCACTTAGAGAATGGTATTAGTGTAATATATATCATATTTATTCATTCAATTCATTTATATAATCATTATGCATTAAAGATCATGTAGAACGAGTCACATCACATCATGGAGATGGTAGGCCGTACGTACGCACGAGCGATGGTATCGTTCCCATGATCGTTGAATTGTATTGAAGTGTATGTATACTATTTCATAATCAATATAACTTTACAATAATCAAATATAGTTTTTTACACCATTATACCCATCCAAATAAGGTGGTGGTGGAAAACAGATTACACCATGACGTGGAGACGATATTCCGTACGTATGCACGCGCGGTGATTTCATTTTCCGTAGGATGGATAGAAGGAGAAATGGGTTTGTTTCATATTTATAATAAAATATCAGTATATGAGTGATACTAATTTTATTACTTCATAATGAAACAAAAAAAGAAGAGGAAGTAGAAGAAGAAATAAAGTTGAAATAATCGGTAATGAACATTACCTCTTCTTTGAAGCGCCTCTTCTTAACCTCCTCTTAGGCCACTAAAGATGGTCTTTGAAGACGACCAGGACCTCTAGGATGTTTCTAGGGAAGTTTATAAGGGAATTGTTCAGGTTTTAGAGCGATATTGAAGGCTTAAAGTTGTGTAAATAGGAGAGAGAGGAGGTTCCCTTTTATAAGGGAGGAGAGGGGCACTTTAAGAAAAACTTAAAATATTATTTAATAATAGAGTCATATTGGGTTTTTAATATCTCCAAATTGATTTATTTATAAGATAATGTGGGTATGGGTCTAAATACTCTCAACCAATAGATTTTAGACAAGTTTAGGTTACTATTTTAACATTATTATTTAGATTTAACTCTAAGTTAAATAATTTAACTTTTACCGTGTATTCTTGTTTTCTTACACTATATGGTTAATAAACTTACTATAACAAGCCCAAATAACCCAAAGTGGTTCATTATTAATATATATAACATTATTTAATTTATTTGTCCGAACCATAGATTTTTATGTATAAAATAACAATTAATAATATAATATTTGTTTTAAAAACTATTTTATGTCAATTTTGACACTATTTGGTAATTGATTTTTGTGAAAATCATAACAGCATGATTAGTTCGAAAAAAGTTAATTAAAAAAATATTAATATGTCATATTAACCTATAAAATTAGTTTAATTCATGAAAAACCATAAATTACATTTATTTGGGTATTTATAATATCTATTATGTTAATATTTCCTTAATAAGGTAATTACTCCATTATCATTGTGTCATTAATAAATTAAATTATTTAAAGTCAAAAAATTATAAATAAAATACCATTATAAAGGAAATATTTTTATATTTCTAATGAATATTTATAGACGAATTTATCTTATTTATAACCCTGTATTAAAAATGTTTTAGTTATTAAACTTTGATTTTAACTATTTTAACTCTTTTTTAAATAAAATAACTTTAAATGTCCTAATTTAATAAAAGTGGACCTAAATAGTCATATTTTATTCCTAAGGTTGTTTTGGGTTAAATTAAACTTATAAAATAGAATTAGGACATGTTTTATGGTAATAATAATACCATTTTTACCCTTAATTACCCTATTTACTTTTAACCGTGGTAAATAAAAGTAAAAAGTTACTATTCACCAAAAATTATTTTTATCTTATTGAACCACATTTTACTACTTTATATTAATCATGTATCTAGTATTTTTTAAATTACACTCACAGAAGAGGTAAAATTATGTTATATGTAAATTTTCAAACTCTCCTAGGAGGTGGGTAAAAGACGGTGAAAAGTTAAATAAAAATTTTATATATCTAAAATTATTATAAAATGACTCCAATGAATTAATTTGAACTTATATAGGTATTATGTATCAATTTTGACCTAAAATAAATTTAATTAAATTAAATAATTATGTAAATAAAAAGTCGGTTTTTAAATAGTCACCCAGTGTTTTCACTATTCATCAAAAATTGAAAGTTTTCAGAAAAATACCAAAAATTAACCCTAGGACAATTTTGATATTCCGAATCCAAAAATGAAGTCCATTTTGATAGATAAAATGTATAAAATTTCAAAAAGTGGGTATTACTATTCATAACAGTTAGTTTTAATAATTTTTTAATAGCATATCATTGTTTAGTGAAACTCGGTATTGCGTACAAAACAAGCTATCAAGGAAGGTCGCGATTGCGTGTAAATAAAGCCAATTGAGTGTTGTGTGTAGTTAAATATTCCTTTGATGATATAATAAAAACAAAATATTCCTCATAAAAATCTTGGGTGTTACATTCTACCCCCCTTAAAATGAATTTCGCCTTCGAAATTCGTCACTTTGTAACAAACAGATGAGGATACCTCTCACTCATCATATCCTCAAGCTCCCATGTAGCTTCTTCTAATTGATGGTTCCTCAACAAAACATTCACCAAGAGAGTGGTCTTGTTCTGTAGGAATTTTTCGTTACGATCCGGATCTTCATCGGCTGTTCATCATAAGAAAGATCTTGCTCCAGCGGTACAACTTCTTAGCTGAGTACATGTGAAGGATCGGGTATGTACTTTCTCAGGAGAGATACATGGAACACATCGTGAACTTGAGAGAGATTCGGTGGAAGATCCAATCGGTAAGCTACCTTCCCAACATGATCCAGTATTTCTAAAGGACTAATATACCTAGGGCTCAACTTTCCCTTCTTTCCAAATCTCATTACTCTCTTCCAAGGAGATATTCATATGAAAACTTTATCACCCACTTCAAAATCCAGGTCTTTTCTTCTGTTATCGGCATAAATGTTTTGTCGACTCTAAGCTTCTCTTATGTGTTGTTGAATAGATCGGACATTTTTTCCATCTCATCAACAAGATCAGGTCCTAATCGCTTTCTTTCCCCAACTTCATCCCAACAAGATGGAGTTCGGAATTTTTTTCCATAGAGAGCTTCATAAGGATCCATCTGAATAGTGGAGTGAAAGCTATTATTATAAGAAAATTCCACCAAAGGTAGGTGTTGATCCCAACCACCTTTGACATCCATATAGCTATCTCTTAACATATCTTCTAGAGTTTGAATTTTTCTCTCAGACTGACCATCTGTCTGAGGATGATAAGCAGTGCTGAAACTCAACTCTGTATCCAGAGTATACTGAAGACTTCACCAAAACTTTGAGGTAAACCTCAGATCCCGATCAGATATAATGGAAAGTGGTACTCCATGCAATCTTACCACTTCCTTTACATATATTCTGGAAAGATGATCAAGATAGAAATCCTCTCTAATATCAATGAAGTGTGCCGACTTTGTAAGACGATCAACTATGACCCAAATAGCATTATTGCCTTTAGATGATTTAGGAAGTCTGGTGACAAATTCCATAGTGATGTTTTCCCATTTCCATTCGAGTATGGGTAATGGTTGTGAAATCCCCTTAGACTTTTATCTCTCAGCTTTAACTTGCTGACAAACCAAGCATTGAGAGACATATTCATCCACATCTCTTTTCATGCAATCCCACCAGAAGTACTCTTTCAAGTCCCTATACATCTTTGTTCTTCTAGGATGAATAGATAATGACGAACAAGGAACCTCATCCAGCAGCTCCTTCTTTAATCTAGGGATGGTAGGAACAAAAACCTGATTCCTGAACCTTATTATCCCATCACAATCAAGGTTTAATTCAGGAACATTTCTCACCTTCTTTTGAAACTCTACATCTTCTTTTTGTGCCTCCTTAATCTTCACATATATAGATGGTTGAACATTCATTTGAGAAAGATATGATTTTCCCCTTCCATTATAATTCCAAGATCCATCCTTTGTAAATCCATAAATATTGGATCTCTTGTGATCCTCATCATGGATAAGCTAGCATGGACTGGTCGACTTAATGCATCTGCCACCTTGTTTGATTTCACAGGGTGATAATGAATTGAGCAGTCATAATCCTTAATCAGCTCCAACCATCTTCTTTGGCGCATATTCAGCTCCTTTTGTGTGAAAATATACTTTAAACTTTTATGATCAGTATAAATATCACACCTTTCACCATAAAGATAATGCCTCCAAATCGTTAATGAAAAGATTACCACATCTAACTCTAAATCATGAGTTGGGTAATTTTGCTCATGGATTTTCAACTATCGTGAGGCATAAGCTTCACCATATCATTTTGCATGAGAACACACACCAATCCCTTCTTGGATACATCACTGTAGATCAAAAACCTTTCTCCACTACAATGCAGTGTGATCACAGGTGCACAGGATAACATTATTTTTAACTCCTTGAAATTCTCTTCACACTCCTCTATCCAAGAGAACTTAACTCCTTTTCGAGTCAACCTCGTGAGTGGATTAGATAACCTTGAAAAATCTTTCACAAAATATCGATAATATCCAGCCAAGCCACGAAAACTTCGGATCTCAATTACTATTGTTGGTCTCGACCATCTTTCGATAACCTCTGTTTTTTATAGATCCACAGATATCCCCTCTTTTGAGATTATGTGACCCAAAAATGAAACTTTTTGAAGCCAGAATTCACACTTGGTAAATTTGGCATAATGCTTCTTCTTTTTTAGGGTATTTAATACAATTCTCAAGTGATATTCATGGTTCTTTGAATAAAAAAGAATATCATATATAAATACTGCCATAAACTGATCAATATAGTCTCTAAGGACTCTATTAATTAGATCCATGAAGATAGCAGGGGAATTAGTAAGACCAAATGGCATCACTATAAATTCATAGTGTCGATACCTTGTACGGAAAGATGTCTTTGGTATATCCTCCCTTTTGACCCTTAATTGATGATACCCTGAATGAAGATCAATCTTGGAAAAGTATTGAGCTCTATGTAGTTGGTGAAATATGTCCTCAATGCATGGGATAGGATATTTGTTCTTGATAGTGATCTTGTTAAGTTCTAGATAATCAGTGCAGAGTCTCATTGATCCATCTTTCTTCTTAATAAATAGAATAGGTTCTCCCCAAGGTGACACACTAGGGAGTATGAATACTTTATCAAGATTCTCTTGGAGTTTCTACTTCAATTCCTACAACTAAATTGGGGCCATTCTATAAGGTGTATTTAAAAAAGGGAGAGCACCCGGTACTAGTTCTATTGAAAACTCAACTTCACGATTTGGTGGAAGACCTGGAAATTCCTCCGGAAAGACATCGTCAAACTCCCGTACAATGGGAATATTCTTAATCGTGAGTTTCTCACCAACCATTTGAGATAAATAACCTTCATTTATTGGAATCAAGACCCATAAGATGGAAGAAATTTTCACTATAAGGTCATGTTCATTCTTGCATCGATAGATGATCATAGATTGATCTGGAATATGAAATGTGACCTCCCTTCTTTGGAAATTGATATGAGATCCATAAAAAGAAAGCCAATCCATGCCAAGAATCACATAAAATTCCACTATAGGAAGGATCACAAGATTTATAGGAATCACTTTCCCACAAACGTCAATTGGAGAAGAATTGTAAATTTTGATGCGACTGTTGTGCCATTAGGGGTTGTCACAGCTAACTCAATATCTAACTGCTGAGGTAATACAATGATACCCTTAGAAAATTATTCAGAAATAAAAGAGTGGGTGGATCCAGAATCAAATAAAACAATTGCTACTTTAGAGTGGATGATATGTGTACCTTTTACCACTTCGTTATCATACTCCACATTGCCAATAGAAATTGCATGTGACATTCCTTTTTCTTTAGCCTTAAGAGTTTGTTGATGTCGATCATCATCAACAACCCTTGGATTCGGGCATTGAGTGGCATAATGCCCCATTTACTTTCACTTGTAACATTGAAGTGTTTGAGGTGCACTCTGTGTATCCTTTTCTTTGTTCGAATCATTAGACATCTTCTCCCCATCATTGTGGCATTCAAATTCCCGATGACCTTCTTTTCCACATTTAAAACATTTACTTGTCCCTTTAAGAAAACTCCCTCCAAGTTTCATTCCATACATTGAGCATAAGGGAAAACTCATCTTCTTTTCAGTGTGCTCTTTATATTTCCCATTGAATTCCATTTTCCTCTTCTTATCAAACCCATATGACTGATGGGTTACTCCAATCTCCATCTCAACCTTGAGAGCACATCGAACGATTTCCTCGTAGCTATTGATGTCCTTTATGGCTAACACCCTTTGAAGACTTGGTTTTAAGCAACTAAAGAATCAATCGATCTTACTCTCAGGTTGGATAATAATCCCAGAATCATACCTTGCAAGTCTTGTAAAATTTGGTTCGTAGGTACCAATAGATTCATCATCCTTTTGCTCTAGATCAAGAAACTCCTTCTCCATCTTTGTTCGAAGAATACAAGGGATGTACTTATTGAAAAATAAGTTCTTGAACTCGTCCAATTCCATGGATTTAATTTCATCCCTTTGACTGGTATTCTTGATAAGATTCCACCAATGATATACTTCACCTTCCAAATGATATACTGCTAAGATGACTTTATCATGTTCAGAACATTGAAGAACTAAAAATATCTTTTCAGTAGTACTAGTCCATTATTCAGAAACTAATGGATCAATAGACCTGCTGAATGAGGGTAGACGCTGCCTCATGAAGGATTCAACAGAATGTTGCTCCTTCCTTTGCTCGTTTGGAATTCCTACATGATTCATAGCTTGAGAAAGTTGTGTAAGCATGGATACAAGATTTTTCATTCCAACACCCATAACGTTTGGTTGCTCAGGGGGACAATCATTGCATTACCCGTCGCATTCATCATTAACACGGTTCCTTCGGGTTCCAGCCATTGAATAAAACCAAGAAGAATAGTGTGAGCAACAGTAATTATAATAGGAAAACCACATAATCAAGAATAAAATTTCACACTTAATGTCTTATCATAGTTTGTTCATGGCCATTTCTAAAACACTAAGATTGTGTTCTATGCTTAGACTTATCCTTAGAGTTCTTACTAAGGTTTTCACATCCTAGTTTCCAAATTTTGACTATATCTTTCCTCTGATACCAACTATAACGACCCATACTTTACATACATTGTTATTACTTCAAAATTTAAGCACACTTATTACAACATATAACAAAACCATGAAAGGACCGTATAGGTATAATGTCTTGAGAAACTGGGAAATATAAACAATTGATTCAGAAACATTTACATTGTCTCCCATTTATTTCATTATATCTAGAATCCATTTTTGGAATATTCTACTTAATACCCTTCATCCTGACCTGGGGAAAACAAAACATACAAAAGGTTGAGTTCAAAGGCTCAGTAAGGGTAAACAAAAGAAATATCAATCACATCATAAGAACATATCATTTTGGAAATCTTATCCTGTAAAAGAGATCATAATTTCATAACACGGGATAAATCATAGTAGTGAAAAGTAGTCCCAATAATCATAACTTAAAACGTGAAACTTTGTGGCATACACACATAATCATAGAGAATCATTTCTCAGTAGTCAATACTCATTGCCCATAATATCCTAGCGGACAAAGTCCATTTCTGAACCAAGTTCACTCCTCATTTCAGTCCTGTATCACTGAACCAGATTAACCTGCCATTCCAGCCATGTATATCTCAAGAGATATAAATCTTTACCCAATGAATTGGAGGGAGATATAGGTCCCACCCATCTTATAATGAAACCATTCTTATGTGTGCCACAAAATCATAAATCATACATCATAACATGACCAATGTAATAAAAATGGGATTCTTAAACATCATGTCATCATAACATAATCAACAAAAGGACATCATAAAAATATTTCCATTATAACATAATAAAATCAATGTAAAAATATGGATATAAACAAAACCCTATATTATCTTAGATGGAAAATAATTTTGATAAAACACTTGAACTCCATTCTTCAGGAAAATATCATTTGTACTTCAAAAACATTTTTATTTTCTTAACATGTCATAAAATTTTAAACTAAAAGAATTTGATTAAAAAGAAACTTGAAAACTGGTAAAGGAAGCATCATGGAAATAATGTTCTATGAAATCATAAAAATCCATTCATTCCGTGTAAGTTAAAAAAACATTCTTCTCATACTTTGGCTGGAAAAGTCAAAAGTACCTCGTTCTAAAAACGACAAAAGATTGCATTCATATCTTTTACTAAAAACTCACCAATGGGTAGAATTGGATTGTAAAAATTTTATTAGGATAGAAATAATATTACATATTGGCGAAACATGGATGTGGACGATAAATATGCCCCAGTAATTACCGAAGTATAAACAATCTCGGATAAAAATGAGATTGCGAGATTTTCCCTTACCTTAGGTCCAATTTGCTTCGTATGTGTCCGAACCTCCTATATAATGATTTAAATAATATTATTGAATTATTCCAGAATCTTACTCATTGTTAGGATATCATATACGGTCATATTCTTAGCTTCTTATTAGTAATATTTCATTGCTACTTTTTATTCGGGTGTTTATTTTTTTTTTGTTCTTATGCGTATTTTGTCGAATAAATTATTATTATTCTTTTTAGGTTATATATAACTCATTTCTAGAATGGTATTAGTGTAATATATATCATATTTCTTAATTAAATTCATTTATATAATCATTATGCATTGAAGATCATGTAGAACGAGTCACATCACATCGTGGAGACGGTAGGTCGTACGTACGTACGAGCGATGATATCATTCCCATGATCGTTGAATTGTATTGAAGTGTATGTATACTATTTCAGAATCAATATCAATTTAAAATAACAATATATATTTATACTTTACACCATTATACCCATCCAAGTAAGGTGGTGGTGGAAGATAGATTACAACACGACATGGAGACGGTATTCCATACGTACGCACGTGCGGTGATTTCATTTTCCATAGGATGGATAGAAGGTGAAAGAGGGTTGTTTAATATTTATAATAACATATCAGTATATCATTGATACTGATGTTATTACTTCATAATGAAACAACTGAATAATAGGAAGTAGAGGAAGAAATAAAGTTGAAAGAATCGGCAACGGACATTACCTCTTCTTTGAAGCGCCTGTTCTTAACCTCCTCTTAGGGCACTAAAGATGGTCTTTGAAGAAGACCAGTACCTCTAGGATATTTCAAGGGAAGTTTATAAGGGGAATGGGCAGGGTTTGGCCGAGATTGAAGGGTCAAAGTTGTGTAAAGAGGAGATGGAGGAGGTGCCCTTTTATAAGGGATGAGAGGGGCACTTTAGGAAAAACATAAAATATTCTTTTATAATAAAGTCATATTCAGTTTTTAATAGCTCAAAATTTATTTATTTCGAGGATAAGGTGGGGATGGGTCGAAATCCTCTCAACCAATAGATTTTAGACAAGTTTAGGTTACTATTTTAACCTTATCATTTATATATAACTCTAAGTTAAGTAATTTAACTTTTACCGTGTTTTCTTGTTTTCTTACACTATATGGATAATAAACTAACTATAACAAGACAAACGAACCCCAAGTGGTTAATTATTAATATATATATCCTTATCTAAGTTATTTTTCCGAACCTTATATTTTTTAGAATAAGCAAACAATTAATAATATAATATTTGTTTTAAAAACTATTTTATGTCAATTTTCACACTATTGGGTAATTGATTTTTTTGAAAATCATAACAACATGATTAGTTCAAAAATATTTAATTATATCAATACTAATATGTCATATTAACATATAAAATTAGTGTAATTCAAGAAAAGTCTCAAATTACATTTATTTGGGTATTTATAATATCAATTATGTTAATATTTCCTTAATAAGGTAATTACTGCATCATCATTGTGTCATAAATAAATTAAATTATTTAAAGTATAAAAGTTATAAATAAAATACCATTATGTAGTAAATTTCTTTATCTTTATAATGAATATTTATAGTCGGATTTATCTTATTTATAACCACGTATTGAAAATGTTTTAGTTATTAAACTTTAATTTTAACTATTTTTACCCTTCTTTAAATAAAATAATATTAAATGTCATAATCTAATCCATGTGGACCTAAATGGTCATATTTTATTCCTAAGGTTATTTTTGGTCAAATTAAACTTATCCAATAGAATTATGACATGTGTTTGGGTAATAATAATACCATTTTTACCCTTAATTACCCTATTTACTTTTAACCATGGTAAATAAAAGTAAAAAATAACTATTCACCAAAAATTATTTTTATCTTATTGAACCAAATTTTACTCCTTAATATTAACCGTGTCTCTCGGATTTTCTAAATTCCACTCACAGAAGAGGTAAAATTAAGTTTTATGTAAATTTTCAAACTCTCCTAGGAGGTGGGTAAAAGACGGTGAAAAGTTAAATAAAATTTTTATATATCTAAAATTATTATAAAATGACTCAAATGAATTACTTTAAACATATATAGGTATTATGTATCAATTTTGAACTAAAAAAATTTAAAAAATTTAAATAATTATTTAAATAAAAAGTCGGTTTTTAAATAGTAACCCAGTGTTTTCACTATTCATAAAAAATTGAATGTTTTCAGAAAAATACCAAAAATTCACCCTAGGATAATTTCGATATTCTGAATCCAAAAATGAAGTCCATTTTGAATTATAAAATTTATAAAATGTAAAAAAGTGGGTATTACTATTCATAACGGCTAGTTTTAATAATATTTTAATAGCTTATCATTGTTTAGTAAAACTCAGTATTGCGTACAACACAAGCTATTGAGGAAGGTCGTGATTGCGTGTAAATCAAGGAAAGAGAGTGTTGTGTGTAGTGAAATATTTCTTTGACGTTATCATAAAAACAAAATATTTCTCATAAAAATCTGGGGTGTTACATTCTACCCCCCTTAAAATGAATTTCACCTTCAAAATTCTTCACTTTGTAACAAACAGATGAGGATACCTCTCCCTCATCATATCCTCAAGCTCCCCTGTAGCTTCTTCCAATTGATGGTTCCTCAATAAAACATTCACCAATCGAGTGGTCTTGTTCCGCATTACTTTTTCGTTACGATCTAGAATCTCTATCGGCTATTCTTCATAAGAAAGATCTTGCTCCAATGGTACAACTTCCGAGCTTAGTACATTTGATGGATCGGTTATGTACTTTCTCAGGAGTGATACATGTAACATATCATGAACTTGAGAGAGATTCAGTGGAAGAGCCAATCGGTAAGCTACCTTCCCAACACGATCCAGTATTTCGAAAGGATAGATATACCTAGGGCTCAACTTTCCCTTCATTCCAAATCTCATTACTCTCTTCCAAGGAGATATTCGTAAGAACACTTTATCACCCACTTCAAACTCCATGTCTTTTCTTCGGTTATCGGCATAACTTTTTTGTCGACTCTGAGATGCTCTTATGTGTTGTTGAATAGATCCAACCTTTTCTGCCATCTCATGAACAAGATCAGATCTTAATAGCTTTGTTTCCCCAACTTCATCCCAGCAAGTTGGAGTTCGGCATTTCTTTCCATAGAGATCTTCATAAGGAGCCATCTGAATACTGGAGTGAAAGATATTATTATAAGAAAATTCTACCAAAATTAGGTGTTGATCCCAAACACCTTTTAAATCCATAGAGCTTGCTCTTGACATATCTTCTAGAGTTTTAATTGTTCTCTCAGACTGACCGTCTGCCTGAGGATGATAAGCAGTGCTGAAACACAACTCTGTATCCAGAGTATGCTAAAGACTTTGCCAAAAATTTGAGGTAAACCTAGGATCCTAATCAGATATAATTGAAAGTGTTACACCATGAAATCTTACCACTTCCTTTACATATATCCTGACATGCTAATCAAGAGAGAAATACTCTATAATAGCAATGAAGTGTGATGACTTTGTAAGACGATCAACTATGACCTAGATATCATTATTGCCTTTGGATGATTTAGGAAGTCTGATGACAATGTCCATAGTGATGTTTTCCCATTTCCATTCAGGTATGGGTATTGGTTGTAACATCCCCTTAGACTTATGTCTCTGAGCTTTAACTTATTGACAAACCAAGCATCAAGAGACATATTCAACAACATCTCTTTTCATGCCATCCCACCAGAAGTACTCTTTAATGTTCCTATACATCTTCGTGCTTCTAGGATGAATAGAGAATGAAGAAATATGAGCCTCATCCAGTAGATCCTTCTTTAATTCAGGGATGGGAGGAACACAAACCCAATTCCTGAACCTTATTATCCCATCACAATCAAGGTTGAATTCAGGAACATTTCTCACCTTCTTTTGAAACTCTACATCTTCTTTTTGTGCCTCTTTAATCTTCACATGTATGGATGGTTGAACATTCACTTGATAAAGATAAAATTTTCCCCTTCCATTATAATTCCAAGATCCATCCTTTCTAAATCCATAAATATTGGATCTCTTGTGATCCTCATCATGGATAAGATAGCATGGTCTTGTCGAATTAATGCATCTTCCACCTTGTTTCCTTTCCCAGGGTGATAATGAATTGAGCAGTCATAATCCTTAATCAGCTCTAACCATCTACTTTAGCACATATTCAGCTCCTTTTGTGTGAAAATATACTTTAAACTTTTATGATCAGTATAAATATCACAGATTTCACCATAAAGATAATGCCTCCAAATCTTTAATGCAAAGATTACCGCAGCTAACTCCAAATCATGAGTTGGGTAATTTTTCTCAATTATTTTCAACTATCGTAAGGCATAAGCTATCACCATATCGTTTTTCATGAGAACACACACCAATCCCTTCTTGGATGCATCACTGTAGATCACAAACCTTTCTTCACTACAAGGTAGTGTGAGAACATGGGCACTGGATAAAATTCTTTTTAACTCCTTGAAATTCTCTTCACACTCCTCTGTCTAAGCGAACTTAACTCCTTTTCGAGTCAACCTGGTGAGTGGATTAGATAACCTTGAAAAATCTTTCACAAAATGTTGATAATATCCAGCCAAGCCAAGAAAACTTCAGATCTTAGTTACTTTTGTTGGTCTCGACCATCTTTCAATAACCTCTACTTTTGTTGGATCCACATATATCCCCTCTTTTGAGATTATGTGACCCAAAAATGAAATTTTTTGAAGCCAAAATTCACACATGGTAAATTTGGATTAAAGCTTCTCCTTTCTTAGGGTCTTTAATACAATTATCAAGTGATCTTCATGGTTCTTTGAATAAACAAGAATATCGTCGATAAAGACTACCAAAAAATTATCCATATAGTCTCTAAAGACTCTATTCATTAGATCATACAGATAGCAGGGGAATTAGTAAGACCAAATGGAATCACTATAAATTCATAGTGTCCATACCTTGTACGGAAAAGCCGTATTTGGTATATCCTCCCTTTTGACCCTTAATTGATGATACCCTGAACGAAGATCAATCATGAAAAAGTATTGAGATCCATGTAGTTGGTCAAATAAGTCATCAATGCATGGGAGAGGATACTTGTTCTTGATAGTGATCTGGTTAAGTTCTCGATAATCAATGCTAAGTCTCATTGATCCATATTTCTTCTTAACAAACAGAACATGTGCTACCCAAGGTGACACAATAGGGTGTATGAATTCCTTATCAATATTCTCTTGGAGTTGCTTCTTCAATTCCTACAACTAAATTGGGTCCATTCTATAAGGTTTATTTGAAATAGGCAGAGCACCCGGTATGAGTTCTATTGAAAAATCAACATCACGATTTGGTGGAAGACCCGAAAATTCCCCCGGAAAGACTTCATCAAACTCCCGTACAATGGGAATATTCTTAATCATGAGTTTCTCACCAACCATTTTAAATAAATAACCTTCATTTATTGGAATCAAGACCCATAAGATGGAATAAATTTCCATTGGAAGGTCATGTTCATCCTTGCATCTATAGATGATCATAGATTGATCTGGAATATGAAATGTGACTTCCCTTATTTGGAAATTGATATGAGCTACATATAAAGAAATCCAATCCATGCCAAGAATCACATAAAATTACACTATAGGAAGGATCACACGATTTGTAGGAAGAAATTTCCCCCAAATGTCAATTGGAGAAGAATTGTAAATTTTGATGCGACTGTTGTGCCATTAGGGGTTGTCACAACTAACTCAATATCTAACTGCTGAGGTAATATGTTGATACCCTTAGAATATTCTTCAGAAATAAAAGAGTGGGTGGATCCAGAATCAAATAAAACATTTTCTACTTTAGATTGGATGGTAAGGGTACCTTTCACCACTTCGTTATCATCCTCCACATCACCGATAGAAATTGCATGTGACTTTACTTTGTCTTTAGCCATAAGAGTTTGTTGACTTCGATCATCATCAACAACCCTTGGATTAGGGAATTGATTGACATAATTCCCCATTTCCTTGCACTTCTAACATTGATGTGTAGAAGGTCCACTCTGTGTAGTCTTTTATTTGTTCGCATCATTAGACATATTCTTCCCATCATTGTGGCATTCAAATGCTTGATGACCTTCTTTTCCAAATTTGAAACATTTACTTGTACCTTTAAGATAACTCCTTCCATGTTTCATTACACAGTTTGAGCATATGGGAAAACACATCTTCTTTTCAGTGTGATCTTTAGATTTCCCTTTGAATTCCATTTTCCTCTTCTTATCAAACCCATATTACTTATGGGTTACGCCAATATCCATATCAACCTTGAGAGCACATCGAATGATTTCCTCATAGATATTGAAGTCCCTTATGGTTAACACCCTTTGAAGACTTGGTTTTAACCCACTAAAGAATCGATCGATCTTACTCTCAGGTTGGATAATAATCCCAGAAGCATAACTTTGAAGTCTGTTAAAATTTTCTTCTTAGGTACCAACAGATTCATCATCCTTTTGCTTCAATTCAAGAAACTCCTTCTCCATATTTGTTCGAAGAATATGAGGGAAGTACTTATTGAAAAATAAGTTCTTGAACTTGTTCCATTCCATGGATTCAATTTCATCCCTTTGCCTCGTATTCTTGATAAGATTCTATCATTGATCAGCTTCACCTTACAAATGATATACTGCTAAGAGGAATTTATCATGTTCAAAACATTGAAGAACTGAAAATATATTTTCAGTAGTACTGATCCATTATTCAGCAACTGGATCAGTAGACTCGCTGAATGAGGGTGGATGCTGCCTCATGAAGGATTCAACAGAATGTCCCTCCTTCTTTTTCTCGTTTGGATGTCCTGCATAATTCATAGCTTGAGAAAGTTGTGTGAGCATGGCTACAAGATTTTGCATTCCAGATCCCATAACGTTTGGTTGTTCAGGGGGACAATCATTGCATTTCCCATCACATTCAGCATTAACACGGTTCCTTTGGCTTCCATCCATTGACTAAAACCAAGAAGAATAGTGTGAGCAACACTAATTATAATAGGAAAACCACATAATCAAGAATAAAATTTCACAGTTAAGGTCTTATTATAGGTTGTTCATGGCCAATTCTAAAACACTAATATTGTGTTCTATGCTTAGACTTATTCTTAGGTTTCTTACTAAGGTTTTCACATACTAGTTTCCAAAGGATGACTATACCTTTCCTCTGATATCAACTATAATGACCCATACTTTACATACGTTGTTATTGCTTCAGAATTTAAGCACACTTATTACAACATATAACAAAAACATGAAAGGAACTTATAGGTATAGTGTCTTTAGAAACTGGGAAACGTAAACAACTGATTCATAAAGCATCTACATTGTCTCTCATTTATTTCATCATATCTAGAATCCATTTTTGGCATATCCTACTTAATACCCTTCTTCATAACCTGGGGAAAAGAAAACATACAAAAGGCTAAGCTCAAATTCTTAGTAAGGGTAAACAAAAGAAATATCAATCACATCATAATAACATATCATTTTGTAAATCTTAACTTGCAAAAGAGATCATAATTTCATAACATTGGATAAATCATAGTAGTGAATCTTAGTCCCAATAATAATAACATAAAACATGAAACTTTGTGCCATACACACATAATCATAGAGAATCATTTCTAAGTAGTCCAGAATCATTGCCAAGACTATCCTAGTGGACAAAGTCCATTTATGAACCGATTTCACTCCTCATTTCAATCCTGTATCACTGAACCAGATTAACCTGTCGTTCTAGCCATGTCACTCTCATGAGATATAAATCTTTACCAAATGCATTGGAGGGAGATATAGGTCCCACCCATCTCATAATGAAACCATTCTTATGAGTGCCACAAAATCATAAATCAAACATCATAACATAACCCATGTAATAAAAATGGGATTCTTAAACATCATGTCATCATAACATAATCCATAAAAGGAAATCATAAAAATAATTCCATCATAACATAATCAAATCAATATAAAAATAGGCATATAAATAGAACCCTATATTCTCTTAGATGAAAAATAATTTTGATAAAACACTTGAACTCCATTCTTCAGGAAAATATCCTTTCTACTTAAAAACAATTTTCTTTTCTTAACATATCATACAAATTTAAACTAAAATAAGTTGATTAAAAATAATCTTTAAAACTTATAAAGTAAGCATCATGGAAATAATGTTCTATGAAATCATAAAAATCCATTCATTCCATATAAGTTAAAAAAACATTCTTCTCGTACTTTGGTCGGAAAAGTCAAAAAGTACCTCGTTCTAAAAACGACAAAAGATTCCTTTCATATCAATTACTAAAAACTCACCAATGGGTAAAATTGGATTTAAACAATTTTATGAGGATATAAATAATATTACATATTTATGAAACATGGATGTGGATGATAAATATGCCCCAGTAATTATCGAAGTATAAACAATCTCGGATAAAAATGAGATTGCGAGATTTTCCCTTACCTTAGGTCCGATTTGCTTTGTATGTGTCCGAACCTCCTGTATAATGATATAAATAATGTTATTGACTTATTTAAGAATCGTAATAATTGTTATGATATCATATATGGTCATATTCTTAGCTTCTTATTAGTAATATTTTATTGCTACTTTTTATTCGGGTGTTTATTGCTTTTTTGTTCTTATGCGTGTTTTGTCGAATAAATTTTTATTCTTATTTTTAGGTTATAGATACCTCATTTACAGAATTTTATTAGTGTAATATATATCATATTTATTCATTCAATTCATTTATATAATCATTATGCATTTAAGATCATGTAGAATGAGTCACATGACATCGTGGAGACGGTAGGGCGTACATACGCACGAGCGATGATATCGTTCCCATGATCATTGAATTGTATTGAAGTGTATATATACTATTTCAGAATAAATAAAAATTTACAAGAATCATATATAGTTATTCTTTACACCATTATACCCATCCAAGTGAGGTGGTGGTGGAAAACAGATTACACCACGACGTGGAGACGGTATTCCGTACGTACGCACGTGCGGTGATTTCGTTTTCTGTAGGATGGATAGAAGGTGAAATAGGTTTGTTTAATATTTATAATAACATATCAGTATATGAGTGATACAAATTTTATTACTTCATAATGAAACAACTAAATAAGAGGAAGTAGAAGAATAAATAAAGTTGAACGAATCGGTAACGGACATTACGTCTTCTTTGAAGCGCCTCTTCTTAACCTCCTCTTAGGACACTAAAGATGGTATTTTAAGAAGAAAAGGACCTCCAGGATGTTTCTAGGGAAGTTTAGAAGGGAAATGGGTAGGGTTTGGATGAGCTTTAAGGCTGAAAGTTGTGTAAAGGGGAGAGGGAGGAGGTTCCATTTTATAAGGGAGGAGAATGGCACTTTTGAAAAAACATAAAATATTATTTTATAATAAAGTCATATTCGGTTTCTAATAGCTCTAAATTGATTTATTTCGAAGCTAAGGTGGTTATGGGTAGAAATACTCTCAACCAATATATTTTAGAAAAGTTTAGGTTACTATTTTAACCTTATCACTTAGATTTAACTCTAAGTTAAATAATTTAACTTTTACCGTGTCTTCTCATTTTCTTACACTATAGAGTTAATAAACATACTATAACAAGCCAAACGAACCCCAAGTGGTTCATTATTAATATATATAACCTTATCTAAGTTATTTGGCCGAATATTAGATTATCGGAAATAAAATAACAATTAATAATATAATATTTGTTTTAAAAACTATTTTATGTCAATTTTGTCACTATTTGGTAATTTATTTTTTGTGAAAATCATAACAGCCTGATTATTTCAAAAAAAGTTAATTAAATCAGTAATAATATATCATATTAACCTATAAAATTATTTTAATTCATGAAAAGTCTCAAATTAGATTTATTTGGGAATTTATAATATCAATTATGTTAACATTTCCTTAATAAGGTAATTACTACATCATCATTGTGTCATAAATAAATTAAATTATTTAAAGTCTAAAAATTATAAATAAAATACCATTATGTAGGAAATCGTTTTAGCTTTCTAATGAATATTTATAGTCGAATTTATCTTATTTATAACCCTGTATTAAAAATGTTTTAGTTATTAAACTATGATTTTAACTATTTTAACTCTTCTTTAAATAAAATAATATTAAATATCCTAATCTAATCTAAGTGGAGATAAATAGTAATATTTTATTCCTAAGGTTGTTTTTGGTCGAATTAAACTTATCCAATAGAATTAGGACATCTTTTAGGGTAATAATAATATCATTTTTACCCTTAATTACCCTATTTACTTTTAACCGTGGTAAATAAAAGTAAAAAGTTACTATTCACCAAAAATTATTTTTATCTTATTGAACAACATTTTACTCCTTGATATTAACCGTGTATCTCAGATTTTCGAAATTCCACTCACAGAAGCGGTAAAATTATGTTTTATGTAAATTTTTAAACTCTCCTAAGAGGTGGGTAAAATATGGTGAAAAGTTCAATAAAATTTTGATATATCTAAAATTATTATAAAATGACTCCAATGAATTAATTTTAACTTATATTGGTATTATGTATCAATTTTGACCTAAAATAAATTTAAATAAATAAAATAATTATTTAAATAAAAAGTCGGTTTTTAAATAGCAACCCAGTGTTTTCACCATTCATAAAAAATTGAAAGTTTTCAGAAAAATACCAAAATTAAGCCTAGGCTAATTTCGATATTCCGAATCCAAAAATGAAGTCCATTTTGAAAGATAAAATTTATAAAATTTCAAAAAGTGGGTATTACTATTTATAACAGCTAGTTTTAATAATATTTTAGTAACATATCGTTGTTTAGTGAAACTCGGTAGTGCGTACAACGCAAGCTATCGAGGAAGGTCGCGATTGCGTGTAAAGAAATCCAAGATAGTGTTTTGTGTAGTGAAATATTCCTTTGATTATATCATAAAAATAAAATATTTCTCATAGAAATCTCGGGTGTTACAGAAAATATTGGACTTATAAGATCAGACTAACGAATATTGGTCTAAGAAGTTAATCATAGTTTTAAAAGTGTAGTTTGAGAAAGGGTTCACCATAATGATTCCATAAAAATTAGCTCATAAAACTGAGGCAATTAGAACCAAGGAAAATGAATTTATGTTCTAGAAAGTTTTTTCTGGAGAAAAAGTTGTTGTGTTCTTTTATTTTGTGGATCAAAGAGTTTGTAAAAAAATTTATAAACTGATAGGAGTCTGTATAATCATTCCTATCAGAAGATAGAAGGTTTCTAAATGGAGTTGGCACAATTTTCATTCACTTATTAATAATAGTGAATTTACATAGACCCACGAGAGTGGCTATGGAAAGGATGTATGTTTTCAAACCGAGGCTGAACCTTGTAAATCTCAGGTGCTTTACCTACTTTCCAACTTTTTCATGCATGAGTATCTACAAAAATATGATAAGTTAATGAAATTTATTAGGTTAATGGGGTTATGTTTATAAAAGTATTGAAACTTATAAGAATTGAACAATTTATTCAACCCCCTTATAATTTATTATTCAATCCTTTAGAAATTAAAATGGTATCAGAGGGAAAGTTCCATTGTTGAATCATTATTATGGATAATATCAATTATATTAATAGTAGAGTAATTCTTATATTTTATGAAAAAAATTATTATGGATGGAAAAATAAGATGATTCATTATCTCTTATCTCTTGTCTTAGATGTTTTATAGGGTTCTAGAATTGTATTTCCACTTAGTGAGAAATATTCCCACATGACTTTTGATTATAGGATAAATATTTAAGATTGTGGAAAATCTAGGCATGCTATTCTTATGTCTCTATCAAAAAATGTTTATATAAAGGTGATTGGTTTCAAAACATCAAAGTGTACATGGGAAAATATGAAGAGTTTTTTGAAGGGATTCATAAATAAAAGGATACAAAGCTACAAATCTGGCACAATAAGTTTAAAGACAATAGAATGTCGGATGAAGAAACTATTGATGAATGCTTTAATAGGGTAAATATAATTTTTTGCAACATCATGGGACTTATAAAATTTATATAAGATTCTAAAATAGTGATAAAACTTATGAGAAACTTTCCAGATAGGTTTGATTCAAAAAATTTCACTTTTGAAGATAAATAAGATTTATCTCTTTATGAATCACATAACTTTCTTGTTTCTTATGAAATGAGAAAATATGCATTGTTCAAAAAGACGATGAAATATGAAATGGATTTTAAAGCTATAATGAAAATGAAAATTAAGGATATTTAAAATGATTATACTTTTTATTTTTAATGTATGTAGGATGATGAGTTAAATGAAAAAAATCATGTCTCTAATCTCTATGAACTATCAGAGAGGAAGAGGAAAGTATAGAGGACAACATCCTGTATAATGTTTTGAGTGTGGTGGAATCAGAAATATTTCTAGGAATTTCTTATGAAAAAATTTGGATAATATCAAGATTATTTAGATGAAAATCCTTGATTTAAGAAGTGTAAATAAAGTTTAAAATATGACAATTTGTCCAAAAAATATAAGAATAAATTTACCTGGAACAAGATAAGTATGTTGAGTATGAATGATAAATCATAACCAACTAAAAAAAATTATAAATAAGATGAATGTTTATAAAAGGTTATAAATTTCATTGAAAAAGTTGATAAAAAATATGTCTTATCAAATATTGAAGAAGAAGAAGGCGAATAATCTTACAGAGAGTATCAAATCATAACATATCTTATTGCATGTCTTGAGAAGAATGGATCACTCAAGAAAGAAATTAGAATGATAAAGAAAACTAGTTGGAAAGTTGATGAAGGAAACAATAAATGTTTTCAAGAAAGAATAAAAATAAATCTTAGAGATATTAAGTTATAAACTTAAAATTTTTTAACATAAAAATATAGTTTAAGATCTCTGTAAAAATATAGAAGCTATGGAAGAAGTTAACAACTTTCAATCAAAACATATTAAGTCTGATAGTACCTTGAGGAGGTTAAATGAAAACTTCAATAAAGCCATAGAAGTAAAATATGAGAATTCTAAATTTACTGAGAAATTTTTAATCTTTAATTAGGTGAAATCATTATCTTCAAAAAATAATGTTTTATTCGATCTTTATAACATTTCAAGTGAAAAGAAAAGTTCAATAATGTTTGCATTGTGAAGGATTTTGAGAAACCAATCATATCTATGAAATTTAAAAACTCCCTTAGTAGAAAAATTTGTCCATTACTAGAGTATATTGAATGAGGAATAATTTATCAACCTCAAAAAGGTTAAATAGATAAATATCTTACTTCAATATAAAATTAATATTTGATGGATTTTGTTGGTGTTGTGTAATATATGGCCATATAGATTATAATTTTTGGTATAACTTCTATTCCTAGAAGAAGGTTTAAAAAAAGTTAATGCAATAGTGGAATAAGAATGAGGCAACTTTTCTAACCCAGAAGAAGATAGAAAATATAAATTTCAAATGCTAAGTAATTTACAACAAAAAATTTATTTGAATGTTTTGAAGAAGTTTTTGGAATATATGATCAAGTTGGTCATCATACAGAAAGATGTATAAAACTTCTTTTAGAACAAATTTATTTTGAAATAAAAGAAAATTAAATGGGTAAGAAGAAAGTGGAGGAAATATATTTTATTATTGAGGAAAATTTAAAATCAATAAAAAGGAACAAACCATGAATACTTAATAGTGGTTATTCTTTACACATGATATCTGATATAAAAATCCTGAAACATGTTGAAATTCATGATGGAGGTACAATTCAATTTTTAAAATATAGTTCCATAAGAATCATAGGAATTAGAATGATTGATATTGAAGAAAAAATATCGATATCTAAATAAGTTTTATTTTTTATGGGATAAAAAAACATACAAAGTGTATATAAAATTTGTGATGATGAAAAGAAGTTGTTTTAAGAAAATATTATTTTATAATGAAGAGTATAGAAGATTGAGCAGTTTCAACTAGGTAGAGTGAATGAGTTGAAATATTTTTTATATTAAACAACTTAACAACTCATGTTATCTAAGTGAAAAAGATGATAGTAAGTTGTAGCATTGAAGACGTGGCCACCTTGGGAAGAAAAGTATGACTAAAATCTCTAAAGATGATCATGTACAAAATTTTCTAGAATTGAAAATAAGAGAAGAATATGTTTGTGTAAATTTTTAGAAAGGTAAGATGACTAATAAAAGCCATATGAATATTGAGATTCAGTCTACTAGACAACTTGAACTTATTCATTCAAATTTATATAGTCCAATGAGACATCACTCAAGAAAATTTGATTTGTACTTTATCACATTCATTGATGATTTCATTAGAATTACCAACATCATGTTTATGAATCACCAGTGAGATTCTATTTGAAATGATCATATTATTTGAAAAATATGTTGATAAATAAATGAGGGTTTACATAAAGAAGTTGATAACTTATAATTATATAGAATTAACATGCACTACTTTTTAAACTTATCTAAGAAATAATGGAATAAAACATCATTATAGTGCTCTATATATGCTACAAAAAATAGAGTAGAAGATAGGAAGAATAGATGTTTGGTGGAAATGTGAAGAAGTATGTTAGTAGAATATCAATTTTCAATGTTCTATTGGAGATATGATGTTAGTACATTTGTTCTTGTTCAAGAAATATGTTTTTTGAGGCTAGAATCCCACATTTATTCTAATGAAATGAGGTATAACAAAAAACATTTATTGAAATACTCAAATGTTTTTGGAAGTCCCTTCTTGCTAAAAATAAAAAATTTGGATCATGGAAGGTTTTATAAGAAATCCTAGGAAAGAAATTTTATGGTTTAATCAAGAAATAGAAGAAGTTAATATTTTTGGAATAAAAATTTACAAAATTTGGTTGAATCATATGATATAAAAGTTATTAAAATCGCAACTCTTTATTAAAATTTATTGATAATTACAAGGAGGATAAACTAAAGGTTTCCAATGAAGGTGATAATGACAAAAAATATAAATATCAATATTCTGAAAAATCCATTGATTAATAATGTTAAGTATGAAGATAAACATTGAAACTTACTACCTTACAAAAACATGATGAGTATGAAAACATTACTAGAAATTAGAAGGTTTCAGTTCAGACTAGATGAAAGTTGGGATTAAAAAATCATACTTCACTTATCTTAGATGTTGAACTGGAATCGATTTCAGAATATATTCAAAAAAACTAATTGGTGGATTAAATTAGTGATGATTTGGAACAAATTTAGAGAAATTAAATATGGAAACATGTTTCATGGACAAAAAATAAAAATGTTCTCAGAACAAAGTTCGTTTACAGAAAAAAATTGAATGAACATGGATATATTTCAGCAAAAAAAGTAATACTTATTTTTAAAAGGATATGTATATATGGAAGGTGTGTATTTTAAAGATAATTTTCCCCATTTGAAAGATAAAAAACTATCAGAATGTTTCTAGTAGTGGGTACATATTGAAATTAAAAATTTTATCAAATGGATCTAAAGTGGTCTTTATTAAATGGAGATATTGAGGAAAAAGTTTATATTAAGAAAACTTGTGTTTTTTACTTTATAATGACGAAAACAAGGTTTTTAGATTTAAGAATGTTACTTATGGGTTGAATCAAGTCCCACGTACTTGGTATTAACAACTTGATAAGTGTTTGAAAATGTTGATTTTTTAAAATAAAGGTTGATAATAACATATATGTGAAAGAAGTTAAATCCAAAACACTAATTGTAATTGTTTATGTGGATGATATATGTTTTTATGAGGATGAAGAAAAATTTTGTAATGAGTTTTTTGAGGAAATGAAGAAGAATTTTGAAATTTCAATGTTGGGATAATGAACTTTTTTCCTTGTATTTCATGTTTAACAAAATGAGAATTAAATTTTCTTGTCCAAAGAGAAGTATTTTAGTGAATTATTAAAGAAAAATTGGATGGAATAATCAAAATAAGTTCCGAATCCTATTTTAGGGAACAAAAAGTTAACAAAATATGAATCTTGAAAATGTATCAATCAGAAAAGAATTTAGTAAGATTATAGGAAGATTGATTTATCTCTTATCCTTAAGACCTGATATTGATTATGATGTGACTTTGTGTGAAAAATATCATACTAAATTAAAGACTCATATTTTGGCATCAAATATTATTTTTAGATATGTTAAAGTAACAAATTCATATGAGATTTTATACTAAAGAAGTTTTAATATGAACTTTCATGGTTATATTGATACTATTTGGGTTTGATGTTTTAATGATAGAAAATCAACTTATGGAGGAATGTTTTTTGGTTGAATGTTGTGTAAGTTGGCATAGTAAAAAATGGAGTTCAGTAACATTGAGAATAGTTGAATCAGAATATACTGTAGTTACTCAGGCTTGTACTCAAATTTTTTGGATAAAAGTTTTGCAGGAAGAGTTGAAAGTAAAAGTTTCCATAAGATTGAAAATAATTTCTGATAATTATAGAGCAATTAATAATTATAAAAATCATTTCCAATAATCAAGATCAAAACACATTGATAAAAATTTTCACTTTTTTAAAAAGAAAGTTTCTATTGGAGATGTTCTATTTAAATATATCTCAAATAAGTTTTAAATTAATAATATCTTCAAAAAAGAAATTCCCAAAGAATGATTTTTTATTTGAGGTGACAACTACATGTTTAGTATCCTACAAAAAATTCCTAAATCTTATAATGAAGTCCCCCACATTGATTTGTATTATATTGAAAAAGGGGGAGATAATGTAATAATAATCTGTAAAGAGTTTTTATTTATATTTATTTTATGAATATGAAGATTTGTTATCAGATAATGGGGGAGTTAATAATCCATGGGGAGATGAAAATAAAAGTTGGGGAAAAGAAAATTATAGGAAAAGATAAAATTGATAGGAAAAGATAAAATTGGGGAGGATTTTATCTTAATATGGATGAAATTTTTTTATCACTAAGGTATGAAATTACTTCAGAAACATTACTTTTATCTAATAGTGTGGTTCGAGGGTACTCTCTTTTGAGAAAGGATTTGTTTTGGTAAAAGATAAAAAAACATGATCTTTTTACCAAAGATGAGTTGTGAATAATTTTTTATAGTTGAAAACGTTGTTAATGAGTGTTTTAAACAAACCCAAAGGGGGGTATTGAATAACCTTTATGATATATTATTTTAACAATGTTTTTTAACTGTTGAAAGCTAATATTTTTGTAAAAGAATGTTTTTGAGAAATAGGTGAATGTTTATTAAGGTTTGAACCCAAAAAACGGGAGAATAGTTTTTTTTGAGAATGTTTTCTTATGGATGCAGTGCATCATAGTGCGCATCATCAGATGAAAAATTGTTAGAAAGATAAAGTTATTGATCAAATTCCCCATTGGTCCTAGATCCACTAGTATGAAGTTCATAATCTATTGAACACGATTTTTGTTAGAAAGTAATTTGAATTCGTGAAAGAAAGATAATATATTGATTGATCCTAAAAATTTAGTTTCATGGTTTCAAGAGTTTGAAGGTTTTCTACTTTATAATCATATGTCAGAAAATTATTTTCTCATCCTAAATTTCTCATAATTCATGAAACATTATCATGATAAATGCATTTTTGATGAAATAGAGGAATCATAAATATTATATTAGTTCCAAAAATCCAAAAAAATGTTTTCATTAGTTCCAGAAGTACTAGAAATATTTACCAGATGACGAACATCATGATGAGTATTCCATCATAATGAAAAATATGTCATAATTAAAAATCAATTAGATTGAGATGAGGATGAAATTTTATTATACATAGCTAAGGAAGATCCATTAGACTAGGAGTAGACATCAATCCATTATATTAGGAATAGGAATTGATTTGTCAAATGTATTCCTCACAACGATAACACATTAGATACAAAAAATTTAGGTGATGAAATTTGATGATTTAGATCCATTAGATAGAGATTAGTTATAAAAATTTGTAATATTTTAAAAGAATTGTTTTTTTACTTAAGAATAAACAAAGGGGGAGGTCATGTTTGTAACTAGATGAGATTATGATATAAATAAATCAGATACATCTTAACTTCAATTCGTCATATGAGTTGTGGAACTAATAAGTCATATTCTATAAAAAAACATTCATTGAAATACATAAATGTTTTTGAAAGTCCCTTGTTGATAAAAAATTAAAAATTCTGATCTTGGAAGGTTTTATAAGAAATCCTAGGAAGGAACTTTTATGGTTTA
The DNA here is from genome assembly GCA_963277665.1 of Viscum album. Lineage (NCBI taxonomy): Eukaryota > Viridiplantae > Streptophyta > Magnoliopsida > Santalales > Viscaceae > Viscum > Viscum album. The sequence goes on along the minus strand of OY728127.1, from coordinate 618,381,880 downwards.
TTCACCCAAGGGATGATGTTAAAGATTTTGGAACAGAAATTTACAAATGTTGGTTGATTTATATGATGTAAAAGTTATTAAAAGCACAAATCCTTAAAAAATTTATTGATAATTACAAGGAGGATAAACTAAAGGTTTCCAATGAAGGTGATAATGATAAAAAATAGATATATCAATATTTAGAATAATCCTTTGATGAGGAATGTTATGTAGGAAGTTAAACTTTGAAATTTACTACCTTAAAAAATCATGTTGAGTCTGAAACCATTTTTGGAAATCAGAAGGATTCAGTTAAGACTAGAAGAAAGTTGGGATTATAAAATCATACTTCACTTATCTCAAATGTTGAACTGAAATCAGTTTCAGAATATATTAAATACAAATAATTGCTGGATTCTATGTATGAAGGTTTGGACCAAATTTAGAGAAATTAAATACGGAAACTTGTTCCACGGACAAAAATTAAAAATTTTCTCAGAACAAAGTTTGTTTACTGAAAAAAAATTTTAATGAACTAGGAGAGATTTCAAGAAACAAAGTAAGACTTGTTTTTACAAGGCTATGTACATGTGGAAGGTGTGGATTTTTAAGATAATTTCCAACAGTTGAAAGATTAAAAACTATCAAAATGTTTCTAGTTGTGGGTACATATTGAAATTAAAAAGTTTATCAGATAGATCTAAAGTTATCTTTCTTAAATGGATATATTAAGGAAGAATTTTATATTAAAAAAATTTGACGTTTTTTACATTATAATGTTTAAAACAAGGTGTGTAGATTTAAGAAAGGATTTTGTGGGTTGAAAAAAGCCCCACAAACTTGGTATAAAAAACTTGATAATTATTTGAAAATGATTATTTTTTAAAGTAAAGGATGATAATAACTTTTATGTGAAATAATTTAACTCCATAACACTAATTATTATTGTGTATGTGGATGACATATATTTTTATGTGGATGAAGAAATATTTTGTAATGATTTTTTTTGAAAAAATGAAGAATAATTTTGAAATGTCAATGTTATGAGAATAAACTTTTTCCCTTATATTTCATGTTTAAAAAAATCTAAATTACATTTTCTTGCCCTAAGAGAAGTATTTCAGTGAATTGTTAAAAACATTTGGGATGGAATAATCAAAATAAGTTCTAAATCCTATATTAGGGAACAAAAAGGTGAGAAAATATGAATATGGAAAAAGTATGAATCAAAAATAATTTGATAAGATGACAGGAAGTTTCATTTATCTCACAGCCTTAAGACTCGATATTGTTTATGATGTGAATTAATTTTCCAAATATCATAGTAAATTAAAGACTCACATTTTGGAATCAAATATAATTTTTAGATATGTTGAAGGAATAAATTTATATGGGATTTTATATTAAAGAAGATGTAATATGAACTTTCATGGTTATATTGATGCTATTTAGGTTGGATATTATAATGATAGAAAACTGACTTATAGAGGAATTTGTTTTGAGTGAATGTTGTGTATGATGGCATAGTAATAAATAGTGTTTAGTAAATTTGAGCAAAGTTGAATCAGAATATATTGCAGCTACTCAGGCTTAAACTCAATTTTTTTGGATGAATGTATTGCTGGAAGTATTGAAAGTAAAAGTTTCTAAACCATTGAAAATAATTTGTGATAATCAGATTGTAATTGATCTTTCTATAAATCATTTCCAATAATAAAGATCAAAATACATTGACATAATTTTTTACTTTATTAAAAATAAAGTTACTACTGGATAAGTTCTATATAAATATATCTCAAAAATGTTTTAAATTAATAATATCTTAAAAAAAATTCCCAAATAAAGGTTTTTTATTTGAGGCTACAACTGCATGTTCAGTATCCACCAAAAACTTCCTAAATCTCATAAGGAAGTCCCCCACTTTGATTTGGATTGTATTGAAAAAGGGGGAGATAATGTAATAATAATCTGTAAGAAGTTTTTACTTATATTTATTTTATGAATATGAAGATGTGGTTATCAGATAATGGGGGAGTTAATAATACATTGGGAGATGAAAATAAAAGTAGGGGAAACAAAAGTGATAAAAAAGATAAAAGTGATAGGAAAAGATAAAATTGAGGAGGATTTTCTCTCAATATGGATGAAAAATTTGTCTATCATTGAGGGATGAAATTAATTCAAAAACATTACTTTTATCTAGTAGTGTGACTTTAGGGCACTCTCTTTTGAGAAAGGATGTGTTTTAGTAAAAGTCAAAAAACTCAACTTGTGCTTTTTACCAAAGTTGAGTTGTGAATTATTTTTTATAGTTGTAAACGTTTTTAACACGTGTTTTCAAAAAATCCAAAGGGGTGTATTAAATAACGTTTATAATGTTTTATTTTAACAAAAGTTTGTAATTGTTGAAAACAAATATTTTATAAAAGAATGTTTTTGAGTAATTGGTGAATGTTTATGAATGTTTGAACCCAAATAAAGGGGAAGAATAGTTTTTTAAAGAAAGTTTTCTTATGGAAACAGTGCATCATAATGAATAGCATCAGATGAAAAAGTAGTTAGAAAGATAAAGTTGTTGATCAGATTCCCCATTGGTATCAGATCCCTCAGTACGTTGTTCAAAATCTATCGAACATGATGTTTGTCATAAATTTAGTTGAATCCGTGAAAGAAAAATAAGTTATTGATGAATTCTAGAAAGTTAGTTTCATGATGTGAAGAGTTTGGAAGTTTTATACTTTATAATCATATGTCAAAAAATTATTTTAGGATCCAAAATATCTAATAAATCATGAAAAATTATTATGATAAATGCATTTTTGATGAAATGGAGGAATCATAAATATTATATTAGTTCCAAAAATCCATACAAAGTTTTCATTGGTTTTAGAAGTACCAGACATTGTAATAAGATGCTAAAAATCATGATGAGTATTCCATCCTAATGAAAAATATGTCATAATGAAAAAATCAATTTGATTGAGATGAGGATGAAAGTATATTTAACATTTCTATGGAAGATACATTAGACCCGGAGTAGTCATCAATCCATCATATTAGAAATATGAACTAATTTATCAAATGGAATACTCAAAATGATAATACATTAGATACAAAATGCTGGAGTGATAAAATTTTATGATTTAGATACATCTAATAGAGTTTAGTTATAAAAATGTGAATGATTCTAAAATCATTGTTTTTTTACTTAAAAATAAACAAAGGGGGAGTTCATGTTTATAACCAGATGAGCTTTTAATACAAACGAATCAGAGGCATCTTAACTTCGATGCATCATATGGTTTGTGGACCTAATAGGTCATCTTCTAGTAAGTTTATTGTAATGAGAAAGTGTTTGAAACATAAAATGATCTCTCTATAATAAAGTCCATCAAATACAGTTTTATAAGAATGTTTTATCATGATGAGTGGAGGAATTTCCATCATACTTAGTTGAGAAAATTTCATCAGACTAAATAAAAGTTATTATGTTTGAGAAGGATGATTACTATGAAGACTCAAGACATTAAAAGAGGTTTTAAAAGAGTTTATAAGAGTTAAGTGGTCAAACATGAAGTTAAAATATGAGTGAATTTTAGAGGTTTTTGAATTTAAGTAAGCAGTAAAAGTTTTTTAGTTTCCTACATTTTCTAATTTATATAGCCTACAAATATATTCCATGTAAATTCATACTATACAACATTTTCACTTGTGTTCAATAGCTGAAGTGCTATAGATATTGAGTCAGAGTTTCATTTTGGACAAAGATATTATAAGGAGATTGGACTACTGAATGTTTTATTTATCAGACTGATAATATCAGATGAGGAAGATCAGTTTGAGTAGTTGAGAAGAGTTTGGAAAGTTATGTTTTTGAAAATGTCAACCATACTGAGTCCATCAGATTGAGTTCATAATATTGAGTCAATCAGACCTTGGGACATTAGAATGATTTCCCGAGTAGAGTTTTGTGGATAAATTTTTTTTGTGTTCTTTTCTTTTGCGTGTCAAAGTATTTGTAAAAAAATTAATACTGATAGTATAAAGTATAATAATTCCTATAGGTATATTTAAGGTGTTTAATGAGATTTGGAATAAGTTTTTTTCAATTCATGGGAGTGTCTATTATATGGATGTATGTTCTCACACAGATTATTAACCTTGTAAATCTTGGGTTCTTTACTTTCTTTCCTACTTTTTCATGCATGAGTATTTACTAAAATATGATAAGATAATGAACTTTAATAGGTTTCATGAGTTACGTTTCTATTTTTTTAAAACTTATAAAATGTAAAAAAATGATTGAATCCCTCCATTCTCATTTGTTATTTGATCATTTAGAACTTCATGAAGCCTCGGATAGATCATAATTATCTCCACTAGTTGATTTTGTGGATTTTTATAGTAATCCTTGATATGTAACTTTCAAACATAATAATGTATTTGTGATGTGGTGTCATGCATTACCTCTTTATATGATCTTGGTATCCACATTGGAAGAAACTAGGGTTGTTATTACAATATGGGGGAATGTAAATTAATTCATTGGATTGGTTATTCAGTACCATACTTCCCTAGGAGTAGCTTTCGCTTTTGTGATTATTCCCTACACCGGAGTACCAACTATATTTTATAGGAAAAAGGAAATCCCTATACAAATGTTCCATGTGATTCATTTTTCTACCACTATATCCTTCTTAACCATGTCTATGTAATTTTCAATGTATCGAATCACTGTTCTAGAATGAATGTTTGATCATAGACAAGATTAAATCATCTATTTATTTAGGGATTCACTATCCACCACTTCTGGTAAACAAAAATCATGGTATGTAAACCAGGAACCATATTCTATAACAAAGAGATTTCCTTGTTTGGGATGAAATAAATATATTTTATGCAATACTCAAAATTCATATTGGTAGATTTTTTTAAAAAAAATTCCACAAAACCCCCCACAAGTAAGGAATTTTTTGTCCATATCTTGGAAACTATGGAACCACCATTGAATTTTCATGTCCTTGAGCATGTACACTACTAGTTTTACTTTGACTTGAGCTGGATTTCCCAAGAAATTGAATATTATATTCATTCTTCCATGTCATGATCATGCTTTCTCAAGCCCTGAGTAAACCAAAGTTATTAATGGGGTTTTCCTATAGAATTATAATGAGAATTCCATATGATGTGGTTATTCAATTTTACTTCCCTTTTAAATATTTTTAATTTATCTACAATACTCTAGACAATATTCTGATTCTCCTATAGTTCATTTAGGACCACATTCTCAGTAATATATTCTAACAAGTTCTTAGGTCTCTTAATTAGTGGCATCTTCTGTATATCTATGAAAATAAGAATAATCTAATTATTGAAAAATACCTTAATCACAAGTTATATAAAATAAGATAGTACAATAAGAAAAATCAAGTATTAAAGCTTCAAAATTAAATATCAAAAAAAAAAATTAAATTGATGATGAAATTCTAGTGGAAATTCTAGTTACTAATGTATGAAATAATTCAATCGTCACCTAAAACCATAAATATGTGTTTAAAATATTCCTAGAAGTTCTTAAAAATAATTTTTTTACCCAGGCCATTGTGGTAACTTTATTTTTAGTATAAATATGTTTTATATTCCTTTAAAACTCTATATTTCAAGTTCTGACATATCTTATCACCATGTCCACCACCCCAACCAATGGACCATAGAAAAATGATATCATTTATACCATCCTAATTTAATCCACTGGCTTGGGAAATATCAAGACACCACTAACTTTATGTGACATTTCTCGGACACCAAAGGATAATAATAAATTCATAGAGCATTACGAAAGCATTGGGCATGATTTATCCTTTCATACACATCCTCTAATAGAAGAACCACAATAGTATGATATGTATATGATGCATGAAATAACATAAACAAATCCAAAATGTGATAATAAAACTACAATTACAGTCATAGTAGTAAAATAGACACTAAAGAGTCTCGATAACCCAAACACTAAAAGATAACAAGGCACCAATTTGGCAGCATGACATACTCTATTATGAATTGTCCCTAATATCAACCTACCACAAGACATGACTAAAATATCAAGAATATTTTTTATAAAATTACAAAACCTTCCCTTTACTTGTATCATGGTAAACAACATCTACACACACTCCAAGGTCTATATGCAAGGGGTGACTACACTACCAAGTAGGCACTCCCAACTACTTCCAACACACACAACTAAGATAAGATCAAGTTATCTCCCAAAAATAAATAAATAAATATAAAAACTAGGAGAGTATAACAAATATTTAAGATAATATATAATTCCTCACTAGTGAAAATAACTCACACCATAAAGTGATCACATGTCATGAACACACACAACTATAATGTTACCAATCTAGTGTGTTTCTTACTAATACATCCTCTGAATAGTCCAAACTCATGAGTGGAACCCATCCCTCCAAACCCAATTCATCACTTGGTTGTATAATAAAGAGTTCCCCCAAATGTGTACAATAACCATGTCTAATCCTATAAGGTCCCAATATGAATCATGATCATAGTATATCCATTATCATGATCATTTCTCCCAAAAAATATGTCTTTTAATTTTTTTTATCATTTAAGAATATTTTAGAACATTTTTTGGGGATTACCCTCAACCCACAATTTTAAAATCAATAACCAAGTGATAAAAACACATAGTTTCCATAAATAAATACAATTGATTATCTTTTTTTAAAGAAAATTCCTTTCAGTTCTAAGGAATAGTTGAGTCGGAGAGAAGCCACCTACGTCAACATGTTCATCTCAAAGAATCACTTCATGATCTCCTTGATTCAATTTACTCATCCCATTACATTAATATATACCGAAAAAATCTAGCAAAACACACCTCAAACCATAGATCTGTGGAAGGAATCCCTAGTATAGGGTTCCTCTCAATATAAAATTAGAAGATCCCAAAGGAGAAGAAGAAACAAAACCATTACCTTAGATTTTCCGAGTCTAATTCCCAAAAATAAAGTTTAATTAGCATCTTGAGTGATGTGAATTCAAAAAATCTCCCAGAGGAGCCTTAAAATAGAAGATGAAAATATACAAAAGACAAAATGAGGGTTTCAGGGAAGTAATCAGGTCTTAAACAAATTTTAGTACTTAATTAATTATGTTGCATAGTTGGAAAGCCAAGTTTGAGAAACCATGTGATAATTATGATAATCATCACTGTATTAAAATTTATAAACTTTAATTTTTACCACATGAGTTTCCCAAAACTTTCACCATCCATGTACTTTCTCTTATGCCCTCTTTTCATCTCACATAGTTACTTAGGGAATCAACACTGTATCCCCAAAACGTGCGCCAACTATTGACACTCCCTAACCCCCCCAAACTACTAAAACCTTATAGAAACTCTTAACCCCAACTCCAATCACTTTACAACTTATACATATTCAATAAAATAGGGAAATAACTCCAACTAAGGTTGTTACATTTTTTCAAAAATTATTTTTACACATTATGTGTGTTTATACTAAAATAGCTTTTATCAATTTTAGAAATTGAATGAGATAAAATTATTTTCCTATTTTTAATCATAATTTTCAAATTATTTAATAAGATAAATATTATTTTCTGACTTAAAAAAATTACCAAGGTTAAATTTAATTAACTTGATAATGGAAAAATAGTTATTTATAGTGAATATTTTTACATGTGTTTGCATAATTTTTATCTAATAAAATTAAGTTGATATATTTTAGATAATGGATGTAATTTAATGTATATATATATATATATAAAATATTTTTTAACAATAATTTTACTTTTCATGGATATGAAATTAAATGAAGAACACTTAATATTTTTTAAAAAATTCTCTAATAGTTTTTCTATATATTATGAATTAAAATTTAAAAGATTATTTTATCAAATATTGAATTTGAAAAATATTAAATAAACTCAAAATTATTAATCTACATAAAAAAATTTGGTAATATGGGTTATCGTAAATTTTTAGTAAAAAGATTACCATGGTTCATTTTTAATCGAGTTTAATAAGGGTAAAAAAGAGTAATATAAAGTGAATCACATTTTAGAATTTCAATTTGACACAAAAACCATATATAAGTCCTTTTTTAGTTGTAAATTCCTACCAACAAATATTACCAACATTTAATCACTTAAATCTCCCAAATTTCATGAAATTACATTCTTATCTCTTACTTAGCGTTCAATTACAAGGAAAGGTAACCCCGTTTCCCTTATAAAAGGAGCAGACTTACACTCACTTTAAGACACATCTATCATTATAAATTATCTTCAATATATTCTGATTTTACCTACCTTAGATCCCTCTAATATATTTTTCATACCCTTATTCAATAAATAATCACAAAATTCTCCATTTCAAAAGGATATTTCAAGAGAAGATTCAAACTCTCAACATTAAGATTACCCTCTCTCCAACTTTTCTATATCTTTCTCATACACCCTCCTAAAAAAATATTATAACCATGTTAATATAATTTAATTTGTATCATTAGTATACATAATTTTATTATATTGATGGTAAATTCATTATATACCTTCCTCCCTTCTATTTAGAAGAATGTAAACATCGTCCATGTGTATGTGCAGACTAACACCCCCATGAACTATGTGTATTATTTTTCATAAACAAATTATATTTATTGTAAAATAGGGGAATTTGAAAAATAAATATAATATTTATAACATTATTATTTTTATAAAAATATAAATAAATTTATACATTCTATCTATTATTTGGAAAATTGAAATGGTATCTGTGGTATGTGTAGACTACCACCCCATGATGTGAAACATTTCTTTTTTCATCACATGTTTACAATTATAATTTTAAAATATTTTTGATGAATATATATGATATAAAGGAGTAATTTATTTCAATAATACCATTTTATAAGTATGAACAAAAAAAGGATCATTATAAAGTAATCCGTTAAAATCAGTAAATTACTCAAAACATGTTCATCATGTATCCCATTCTCATGAACCCTACCCATAGTCTGCATCAAGTGAAAATGGGGACATATAAATCATTTGAAAAAAATGATTTAAATATACTTTATAATATGTGAATTTTGAACTTGGTATCAATTAATGCGGTTCAATGTCACTATTAAGAAAATAGATACAAAACAATTGAAATTACTGACATATGATGATGAAAATAACCATTTACCAAATAATAGGTTTTTAGTGAATTATTAAATTTGAAGTATATAAAAGTTAATATATATGAATAGTGACTTCAAATAAGGGATTAGGATGGTTATTTTTATTATATACGAGGACAAAGTGCATTTGTGAAAGTCGGGATAAAAATGTAAGGGTTTCACCATAATTCCCTTTATTGAGGCATGTTCTCATATACACACATATTCTTAATTTAAATGGTGTAATTACTACCCAATTTATTATATTATCTTTTTTATGATTATTGAATGGATTTTATAAGTATTTTCCTGACCATTATTGCATATTCTTTTTTTCCTTTAATACAAAAGTTGTATGGGTTTCTTGTCTCAAATGTTATTATTTGAGTCATATTACATATTCAAATTTTTTTATATTTTTTACACTCTATATAATTTCATGAGGATTATTTTTATCCAAAAATTCATTAAATTCAATGTATTTTTAAATTTATCTCAATTTTTTATTTTTAATATCTTTCAATTGAAGTGTTAGTAAAGATGTAGGAGTTTATTTCCAATATCATTTTAAAATAAATGTTGTTATAAATGAATTTCAATCTAGAAAGTTATTTAGTAAAATTTATCTCTACAACCCAAAATTTTTTATTCTCCAATAGTTATTGTTGGTTTTTTAAAATTCCTATAATAGTTTCATTTAATTTGGAAAATAATTTTCCCGATGTTATTTTTGTGAGAGAAATCAACCCACCCTTTCTCTTCAATCAGGAATCTTCATCCCCTATTATCATATACATTATAAGATTTTATGAATATAATTAATTTTCATTAAATAATTATTTAAGGTCATTTTATACTATTTTTATTTTCCTTAATTTTTTTGAAAGTATTATTTTAACATTTTCTACATATGTTTTTTAAAAAGTGTGACAACAATTAGTTTTTAATTTTTTCCATGTAGAAATTTTTTTATGACCATTATTTTATTAAAATATTCCATTTAATGTTTTAAAATAATTTTATAAATAATAATAACTCTTAATAGGTTTGAAAAGAAAAGGATTATTTCTTATTATTTTAAAAAATGAATTATTTAATAATCTTAAAAGGTTCCCTTCATCTATGTCAACATCCCTTGACATTACTTATCTTACACTTATTATATGTTCTTATGATACCACCCACCTTATTTCTCTAGATGGATTATGATGAGGATGTTTTAAAGAAGATTTCAGAAAACCCATTTATTTCCCAAGGGTTAATTAAGCTATGATGAAATGGTGAATGTTTTTATTAGATATGGTATTGATCATGTAATGGGTGAGACCATAATTATATAGGACTCCAATATATTGGGTAATGTTTGATATCTCATGATATCAAAGAGTGTATAGGAAGTTATCCAAATATTAAGAGAGTATACGAGTGGTTATCTCAATCCCATGAAGGATCATGAGTGTTTATCACAAGCCTAATAAGGGATGAATTTCTTAGTGGGTAGCATTGAAATATCATTTAAATGCTTATGTTTATTCAATAATCTTATGCCTATGTTTTCCCCTCATGGGTCAAGATTTTTATATATTCGACACTCTTATGGGTCATGTCTTACATTATATTTTATTTTTAATATGTGACTCATTATTTGACAATTATGTTATTATTTATGACCTTTATATACCTTGATTAATTTCTCATACCCTTATTACTATATTATGTGCACTTATGGTATTCAATTGATATCTCACATGTTTTCCCTTACGAGGCATCTAAGCACAACCATTATTATGTATCCATTTTAAAAGGTTATGATGTAGAGTATTATATATGATGAGTCTAAAAGAGTACCATATGTGAAGAATGTTTGTGGGAGACATTGAATATTGTTTATAAATATTATTATTATGTATCTAGTCCTAAAATACACTAAACCTTTATGGTTCTTGGGCATATATTATTTTGAGATATATTGAATTTCCATATAAAATGATATAATACTTTATAAGTGATTCTCATGTCTCATTAGTTGGTATCAGAGTAGGGTTTAGTTTTTTTGGGGACTAAGATTAGAAACCTTTCATAATAACCCTAGGGATATGTATAAATACAAGAAATATCCTAATTTTTTTAAAGTATAAAGTGTGTGGTTTCCTTGAAATGATATCCTTATAAAAATAAAAAACTAGTGGATGCAGGTTCTATAAGAGATGCACCTAGGTATAATAACCCATAAATGTATGGTTGGGTATTAACTCAACCTTCACATGGTGTGTGAAAAAAGGCCCAACCGCATGCCTGGTTTAAAACTCCCATGGTATATACATTGGTTAATTCACATTCTCTTTATGAAAAATTATGTGGGATTTGAATATATTTTTGATAGAGAGATTTATATAAAATTACTATGGAAAACATATACTAAAAATAAATAATTTATAAGTTAGGTTATAATCTTTTTTTATGAATGATTTATTCTATGTTAATAGTTTAATTTATATGAAATTGCTAATAAAATAATTCTCATCCCCAAAATTTTATTTATTTAATGTAATGGATGGATTAAGGAGAAATAAAATTAAAAATGGGTGCCACTAATAATGATTTGATTATCCTAATGAATAAATAAATGAGATGGGAGTTGGAGTGAGAAATATTATGGTTATGCTGAACCAAATATCTAGAGTAATGATTAACCATTAGAACCAAGTTGAATTTTCAAAAAAATAAAACAATAAGGATGGAGTTTCCTGGAAAAACCATAGGGGGAATACTATTAAACATCCAATGTCTCAAGAATGTGTTAATATAGTGACCCTATCCTTATACATATTTTATTACATGAATTTAAGCACAATTAACCATTAAATACAAACCAATGATCATAATGTCTGATGTATTTTGTATATTAGGTATATAAAACTGAAAATATGGAACTAGAATAAAACATATCTTTATTAATCTTACATAATGACCTTATAAATTCCTTTCGGATCCTATATATTCATATGATAACCTAGGAAATATATATACAAAAGGGATAAGCTAAAAATCATAATAAGGGAATAAAAATGGGAATAATTCATAACACATGAGTTAGAAGGCATAAAATGATAATATAAAATGCATGAAACATGAATAATCATATGGAATATTACCATGTATAACATGGAATAATATGATAATGGAAGAATATTAATGTGTGAAGAACATATAACATGTCATAAACATGAGTTTAGGCTAACTTCTAAGACAATATCACAGGGTTGACAAAGTCCCATAATGGATTAGGTTTACTCCCTAATCTCATAAATGTTGTCTCATGAGGCTAAACATTACCCAATTAATTGGATAACTATTTGGGTTCAGCTATCGTAACATGTTCATGAATATTCATTCCACATAAAGAATAAAACATAAGGAATAAACGTAAGGGTAACCCATGAAAAGAAATAGGTATCATTTCATAAGGCATAACCAAAGGGAATATAATAATAGTATCCATGAAAGTTGAGGTTTAAATCATAATTGGAAATTAATATGTAAAAATAGCCATAGATCATGATAAATGATATCCAATTGAAGTGAAAACATGTAAAAAGGTTTTTAAGAAAATTAGGAAATGAGACATTTTACTGGGGTTTAATATAATATATTAAAGAGTATTTAAAGTGGAAAAAGAATAAATGTTTATATAAAACTAGAAATGAACTAAGATAGTTTTTAATGATAAAATTAGTTATTCTTGAAAAATAATCGTGTATTAAAATAGATTATGGATTACACTTGAGAATAGGTAAGATAAGGTAAAGTTACCTTTAACTAGGCTTTCTTATTGGGAGATATTGAGAAGAGAACCTTTTAAAACATGTCTTTTTTCATAAAATAAATATTAATGGATATGAATACATAATTTTGGTACATATAAACAGAAATTAGAAGAACTATATAATAATAATGAAGAAATACATTGGTTTTATGAGAGATAAAGCCTAATTGAAAGGTAAATCAGTGGTTTGGAGAGAACCCATATTTTATGTCTGAATGTGTTCCACACTCAGACTTAATTTCCTAGATAATAAAATTAGATCCATTAATTAATTAATTAAGAACCCATTATAAATTTATTTCATTTATTATTATTTTATTAAGTTTATTTATGGAACTTTTTATGAGTTATAAGATGTTGGATGAAATGGTATTAATATAATTATAGAATTTTAAATGGTCCCACATATCATTTTGCTTTTATATATGAGAACAATTCATTTGATACAATGTTAATGAGTGAAATGATTCGATTAATTTGGAAGTTTTTATGACCATCATGAACAAGTATTTTTTTATTTAATATTATGTTTATATATTGGTTCTAGAACATGAAAAAAGTTATAATTTAAATATTATAATATTATTTAACCCTAAAATGGTCTTATGACCATTATTGACGGTTTTAATGGAAAAATAAAAATAGTCTTCCACGAAGTTGGTAATTTGACATATAATAGATGATGTTTTAATTTTTAAGTTAAAAATAGAAGGTAAAAGATTTTATTAAGGTTATCCTATTAAAAAATAAAATAAAATAACATATATTATAATAATTTTATCTTCTAAATTTTTTATGTATTTTAGGATAAGGAAATGGAATGAAATAATTTAAAAGAGAAAGAGGGAGGATTTTACCTCATGAATATCATCTCCCAGAGAACCTCCTTATGGAACTTAGAATTGATATTTTGGTGAGACCATCAAGACTAGGAAATTTTTAACAGGGTTAGGAGAGGAATTGGATTTAATTTAGATATGATTTACAACTTAGAAGGTGTGAGTTGAAGGGGTGGTATTTATAATTGGAGGAGAGGTGCATTTTTAATTATTATATTCATTATATTTTTATTTTGGATGAATACGATCAATATTGTTGGTTAATATAAACAAATATAGTAAAAGGATAGGTATAGTTTGAGATAGTGGGATATTACATCGTCAAGGACTCAACCATGACTCAAAATTTCATTTATTTACTTATAATTTTAAATATAGTATATTATCATATTTCATTATTCACAAAAATTCAAATATTTTATAAAAATTAAAAAAATCAACTAAAACATTTTCTGAGATTTAGATTTCAAAAATAGACGTTATTTTATGTAAATAATTTTCTAAATATGATAAATTAAATTTCTAATTAAAATCATCCTTTATTTAAAAAATAACAATTTTAATATTATAACCTATTTTATGACACTTTGAATTATTAATTAAGGTCTAATAAAATTATATTATAATTATAACAAAAAAAAATAATTTATGAAACTAATTTATGAAAATAAATTTTCTTATAAATCATTATATTAATTATAAAATTTTAAATAAAAATTTATATTTTAGAAAAATATAACACATAATTTATCTTTTTTAAAACATTAATTTATATATTTCATGATATAAATATATAATATTTCTATTTATAATATACCTAAATTTTATTCATAATTTTATAGGGGATGTTACTATTCTAAAGGCCATATTACTATTCATAATGGTCAAACTCCTATTCCAATTGTCAAGTTACTATTCCATTGGTACATGATTCTTAATTTCCATAAATACCTCTTCTTTCGTTATTAATTTATGAGAATAAAGTTTTAATTGGGTTCTCTATGTGATGTATGTGATTTATAAAATAATAAATAAATATAAGAAGGAATATTTCATTGAAAAAAATTCAAGGTAGTTATAGGTAAGAAGCACCCAAGGGAATGCCTTAAAAGAATAATAAAATGCCTCAAGTGTGGAGGGAAAGGCCATCATAATCATGATTATTGAATAATGATAAAAAGGCTTTCCAATAAAATGTAATGTATAAATGTCCCAACTAATACATCAACCATATATCAATTCTTCAAATGAAAGGATTTTGGGAATTATGAAAATCGATACCCTAATATTGAACTATTGAGGATAATAAGCATCAATAATATCCTTGACCAGGAGGACAAGGAAGGACGTATTTTATGATAATCAGAAGAATAGATCATGATTATGAAAGTACAATTATACTCCACTCTAGAATTATGGATTTCATATTATATTCAAGTACTACCTACCCTAGTATATCAATGATATTTTTTAAAAACATTAAATCACCACCCTAAATGTTTGATATTGATGAAATTTTTAATGGTAACTTTATAGTATCCCAGGTTTACGTTTTTGGGTAATGTTCTTTATCAAAATCATATTATTCTACCATATATTAATTTGATCCAATTTTGGTGATTTGTTGACTATATCCACATAGAATTCATATTAACTAATAAAATATGGAAATCACATCTCATATACCAAATCAACCAATCTATTAGCTAAATTATAGCTATGAAATCTCTAGGAAAAATTTATTCCATTATATGGATATTAATACCCAATAATGAGGGGTATTTAGCTCACACAAATAGATGAAAAATCAATATTTCGTATATACCGATTATGATGGAAAATATAAGTTTCTTAGTTTTACCTAAGATAGTAAGGTAGATATAAAATATTAATGTTTATCTTGAGGCCAGATTATATTATAGAAACCCTTAGATATTTTTATCAGTATGTGATAATTAAAATTTCAAGGATAAAATTTATTCAAATGGAGAGAATGTAACACCCACATTTTTTAGTATTAATTTCCCTTTAAATAAATAAAATTTTCAATAGCTTGTTTCACACACAACACCAAAATAAAATAAAATGTTATAAATTTTATTAAGAAAAAACTATAAGTACTAAATGTGACCATTATAATGTAGTTTTTGAATTATAGTGTGTAAATAGAAGTAACCATATAATGAAATAAATGTAGAATAAATGGAATCATATATTTGGATTCTTCCTTATGAAGATCATTTTCTTGAGTTTAGAAGGGTGGTAGATTCTACTAGATTTCCCATGACCAAGACCAAGATAAAATTCAAAAAACAATGGTTTAAGAGAAAATTTTTGGGTAGAAGTTCAAACTCATGAAAATAACAATGAGATCCATGCTAGTTGAACTGCCACTCGTGACTTTTAAAAGATCTTATCTTATCCTTAGGTTTTAGGTGAAGATATTAAGGGGTTATTTAAGTAGACTTCAGAATGATATAAATATGTAATTATCTATGTAATAAATTATTATATAAAACATTTACTCAATAAATTTTATATTTTATATTTTAAATAAAAAGAAAATTATTATTTAATAATAATGAACTACTAAAATTCAATTTGTAGGGATAAATAACTAATAGAATCTTTTTATGTATAAAAATATATTCCACTAAAAATTTCATTTTTATTGGATATGAAATTTATTATATTATGTCTATTTAATTGATAATATATATAAAGGAATATAATTTATTATCAATCCAATGTTATTTCTATGCAATTAATAAATTCATTTTATGTATAAATTATACATTTTCCATAAAATTATTTCTACATGCTATGAATTATTATATTAAAATTAACTTTTCACATCTTTTATAAGATAAATTTGGAAAAATTATTTTCATATTTTTAATCATAATATTTAAATTATCAAATAAGGATTAAAAAAATCTGGACATAAAAATATATTACCGAGGTTAAAGTTAATTACCACAATAATGGTAAAATATTTATTTTTAAAGAATTATTTTTCTAGGTATTTTTTTGATTAATATATAATAAATATATGTTGATATATATTGGATAATGAATATAATTTAATGTTTATATATAAAAAATAGGTTAACATTAATTTAATTAATCAATGACATGACATCAAACTAAGAACACTTAATATTTTAAAAATATTTTTTTTCTAAAAAATATTTTTTTGTATATTATATGTTTTAATTTTAAAGACAAATTTTTCATATTTAGAAATTTAATTAAATTAAATAAATTCCCAATTTTAAAACCACACATCTAAATTTGGTATGTGGGGTCATATTATATTTTTAGTAAACCAATAATTAACATAATTAATTTTTAATCATGGTTATTAAGGGTAAAAATACATAACATAAAGTGGATATAATTTTACTAAGTTAACATGAAAAAATACCTTCTACAAGACCTTGTTTTGGTTGTAAATTCATATCACTTTTATTAAAAAAAATTCATCACCTAAATCACCTAACTTCAAAGAAATTTTATTCTCACCACATACCTAACATTCAATTCAATGGAAAAGTCCGTCATTTTCACCTATAAAAGGATACAACTTCAACTCAATTCAAGACAAACCTGTTTATTATCTATATAAAGTGTAATTTTTTATTTTTATTTTTATTTTAATTTAATTTTATTTAATTTTCTTAAATCTTTATAAATTCCTTGCTTAATTAATTTTATAATTTAAAATCCATTTTTCATTAAATGTGAAATTCATGTTTAAATTGTATTAATATTATCCCATTTTAACACCACATTTTGGAACACTATATATTCATGATTTAATTTTTAAATTAAAAATATCTTCAAAAAAGCAATTCCCAAAGAAATGTTTTTTATTTGAGGCTACAACTACATGTTTAGTATCCTCCAAAAACTTCCCAAATCTTATAAGGATGTCCCTCACTTTTATTTGGATTATATTGAAAAAGGGGGAGATAAAGTAATTGTTGTTTAGAGTGGATACTCAAGAGGGGGGTGAATTGAGTTCCAATTAATATTTCTGTTAAAAAGATTTCTCCTAAGATCCCCCAATTTAAAAACTAAGTTAAACTGTAGTGAATTTATACAGATTGTAAATGTTCAATTAGTTTCCCAAATATTGATTAGGTCTCAGTTAATTTAAACAAAATATTAAATTACATTTTGAAACTAACTTACTGGTTTATAATAAGTATAAACACTTGCTAGATTAACTATAAAAGTAACTTTAAAACAAATTGTATTTCAAAGTAATTAGCAGCGGAAAATAAAGTATGTTATATACATTAAACTTAATCTAAGATGAACAACATATGTAACCAAGAGGTTCAGTCTCAAGTCGAGACTTAGTCCTCTCAAACAATATATATAAACTTGATCCACACCCTAGATCGGGGTAAAAAAAGTGCAAAAACTGTCCAGGTACTAAGACCTGTACCATAGTTATTCACGGGAAAAACAAAACAACAACACACTGGATGTCCAAGTCTTACTTGACCCCTACCACTATCCACAGTGGGATATAAAAGTGTTATGGAAGTTTTGTTTGAGGATTTAGAGATCCTCCAGTTTAGCATAGGAGACAGTGTGTGTATAAAATTTACATATCACACACACTGTTTTAAATGTAAATAAAATAATCACTAAGAGAGTAAATATGAGTTTTAGAAAGCTCTAGTGATTTGAAGTGCAGCTCTGGACTCTTTTGATTAATCAGAAATTCTTTTGAGTCCTTCTCTGGTTTTTTTCTTGAAAAACAGAGGGTCGTTTTCTTCAAGTTCAGTTTGATCAACTTGAGTGCATGAGGAGCTCATTATAGTTCTTCACTCCTTGACTAAGGTGCAGCTTGTGTTCTCCTCTAGAAAATGAAATGGCTTCGTGTATGTCCAGTTCTCTTCCAGTATGATTGTAGCCTTTCATTTCTTTGTGAATTCACCACTTTCCAACACCATTCAGCCCTTTCTTTTTCACACCCTTTACATGACTTCTTAGTTTTATTTTCTGCCTGGTCTTTTTGCTTCCTTTTTATAGCTTTTATCTCCAGTAAAAGGAATGTTTACCGTTTCATGGGTACTAGGTACTGTTCCCTGACATGACAACATCTATCATTAAATAACATTAATTGCATTAAAGACATCAAGTATAACTGTTTCTTAATAAATAAATAATATTGAGATAAGCAGAGTTTGACTGGTCAGTCTTTCATCAGTAGCCTTTTGTCGGTAGTGGTGGACTTTATGTTACAGTGACCTTCTACCAGTAGCTCCTTGTATTGGTAGCTATTACTCCATGTATTAGTAGCTCTATGTACCAGTGACTCCTTCTATAAGTAGCTTGTTTTTTAGCAGTAACTCACCTTTATCGGTAGCTTAATGTATCAGTAACTGTCTGTATCGGTGAACTTTGTATCGGTAGCTTGTGCATACTGGTAGCTCTGTTCTGTATTAGTGAGGTGTATATCCGTAGACTTATGCATACCGGTAGACTTGTTCTATCGGTAGATCAGCTCCTATCAGTAGCTCTATGTATCAGTGGACTTGATATATTAGTGGCCTGTGCTTATCGGTGACTATGTCTATCGGTAGACTAAGTACCGGTAGATCTGTATCAGTATCTATAAGAATATCAGTGACTTAACACTTATCTGCTTTATGCAAAACATATCCGATTGAGTTAAAATTATTTGTAAAGTTATATAAACATAGATAAACATTGATTAACATATTTCAAATATTATTTTAATATTATTATCAAATAGAATGTCATAGATTAAAAGAATTTATATATAGATAAACATTATTTGAAATTATTAAAGCATGTGAAAGCATAATTTGGACTATCAAAACAGGTGAGGTCAAAAATCTTCCCCGTTTTGATAGTCACAACTTATGAAATTATAATCCCAATATAATTAGTAATGAATCAGAGGATAGTGTATTTGATCAAATTGTATGAGGGAAAACAATGTATTATAAAGCATATATAAAAAAGATAAAATATAACAAATGGATCAGAGGAAAATGAATTAAGCTCATAAAAGATCTTATTTCTCCCATTTTTCATATCCCAGATATGTTTCCCTTTGTCATATCCTAGATATGTTTCCATTAGATAATATTTCTCCCCCTTTGTGATAACAAAAAATTTGTACAAGAAGGAAAAACACATGTGAAGAGAAGTAACATATGGTAAAAGAAATTAAGATCATATATATTTCTTGGACCAAATAGATATAATGAAATAAAAAAAAGAAATATAGGTGATTCCTATAAAAAAATCCTATCCATTGATCAATCCAAGCCCTCAATGTGATATTGTCCCTTGGGATCAGAAGAGGATTCAGGCTGTGTGGATACAGGCGAAGGATTAGGAACACCAAAAATGATCACAGGAGGCTGAGCTACTGAAACTGTTCCTGGCCTGTACTGGGTAGCCCTCTGAGTGATCATAGGAGTAAGGCTATGAATGGCTTGGGCTGGAGTCATCTAAAATTGAGAAGTAGTAGAGGCAGAGGTAGGTAAAGTTGGAGGTACAATCAATGACCTAGCATCTACATGCAAGAAAGGCAACACGCGATTTCTGAAATCTATAATGATTCCTCCTCCTCTCTCCATAGCTGATATGATATCATCCTTATTCTCCATAAATTTTTCCAAGGATGGAGTCAACTCTTTGAGCTTTCTGACTTGCTTTCTGAATGATTTATTTACAAGAGGTAACATCAGGTCTTCTAACAGAAGTTTGAAATTGTTGTTGAGTTGATTCTTTGTGTAAATCCTTTGGAAATAGTAATATACCTTGGCTTTCACTTATTTTTGAGAGGCATAAGCTTCTCTCATGTAGTCCTAAACAATCTTCATTATCTCTCTAGTGGTATCTCTAGTAGAAGTTACTACTTTGGTCAGATCAGATGAGTCCACATAGCCACTGGTTGATGTTGAACCAAGCTCCTCCTTCATCACAGCTCGAATCTGATTATGTTCTATTAAAGGTCTGGAGGCAAGAGAACCAATAGAGAAGGTTACTGTTTCGTTGAAGTTTTTGGTCAACCCACTAATAATATTTTTCACTTGGGAATCCTGGGTGCTGACATGATCTTTCATGGAGGTTTTAAATCCTTCAAAGACTGATACCATCTGGCTCACAACACTTTTGACATAAGCTAAGTCTTTATCTTCTTGGGATTTAGAACTCATATAAGATTCTAAAGAGATAACAGACTTCTGTAGAATATCAAAATCCTCTGCCAGGCTAGAAACCTGATTCTGGAAAGCTGTAACTTCATCCACTATCTCTACCACAAAGGTAGAGACATTTAATCCAAGAGAGAGTTCAAAGGACTTTTCCAAATTGCTCATCTCTTCCACAAAGTAGTGCTTCAATTCGACAATAGAAGCACTAAAGGACTCTTTCAGCTCATCCTTTAAGGATTCAAGGTCAGTCCTGGTGATCATATCATCATGTGCAACACAAATAGGTTCTCTTTCAGATACTATACTGGCCACTGAGTCATTCATAATCGATTGAATAGATTCCACCAGTGAAGCTTCCATTTTCCTTATTTCTTCCACAAAGGTGATTTTGAGATCAGACTTTAGCTTATCCCGATCATGTATTCTGACCACATATTCAGGTAATAACTCAATCTGAATATCAAAATTGATTTTTGGTCTATTGAGAGTTGTCTCATTATCAGAGTCTGGATAATCTAATCCACAAACCATAAAAATGGGTCCTCTAGCCAATCCTCAATGTCAACAGCCACTGAAACACTGCCAAACCTGGTATTATGTTCCCCCTCAACTGGTGCATTATATTGTACAAAAACAACATTATCAGTAGGTCTTTCTTCCTTAGAAGAATCTTCTACTACTAACTCCATTTCTGCAATAGCAGGAGGCTCCTCGAGATTAGGCACATGTCCTTCCATATCACCCACTGTATCCTTAATAGGCACATCTGATCTTCCAATCAATGGACTCAAAATTAAGCAGACAGAATCAGAGTCATCAGATTCATTCTCTCTTTTTTATTCATTCTCAGGGGCTGGCGGGTCTTCCTCATCAACAAGTCTTTCTTCTTCTAATAAAGATTCCTTTCATGAAGATATAATTTCAGCAACAGGACTTGGGGGCAAGTCCAGATCCCTTCCATCAACTATAGAAGTCTCCTCTTCATTAGTCTCATCATTGTACTCAGGTTATTATGAATCATCTCCTAGACCTAGATCCCTCACATCCATAGGCCTCGAAGGATGATCCACATGATTGAACTTATCTTATAGCTTATTATCATCATTAACCCACTCTCCTATCCATGGATTCCAGTTTATCTTCATGTATTTGCAAATTGTGCTTGTGATACAAAAATTATTCCTTACTACCACTGTCTCATCTTGAGACTTAGCTACCCCTTTCACTTTGATCATCAATGAGAGAAACTTGGCAAAGAATAAGGCATTGGTCTTTGATTTTGGCCTGGTCATATCCTCCATTTTAATCATTAGCATCCCACATAGATTAACTTTCACACCATGTATGAAAATATGTAGCAGATATATATCTTTATATCTTAAATTCGCAAAGTCCCCCTCCTTGGAATTAAAACATGCTGAACAAACTTGAATAACAATCTGTTCTCTCCATCCATTTCAGCAGCCACCACCTGTCTTTTCTTTCCACTATCGGTGAGTTCCTCTAAGGAAATCTAATAATTAAATATGTTTCTTGTATATGGTACTGATTTCGAGAAATATCCAGACACACCTTCATGTGGAACCTTCAGCCATTCAGCCCACTCAACAGATGAAAAAGATATTTCCTTTCCATTTACAAGTGAAACCATTCAGTTCTCAACTTCTTATTTCTCAAAACATACAAACTCATAGAACTGTTTCACCAACTTTGGATAGTAGGGGCCATTGTTTTTCGAAAATCATTCTACCCACTTATAATCTTCCATCACCTCGAGAAATAATGATCTACTAGACAACAACCATTCCACACATAACTCTTTTTCGATCACAATAACTCTATTTTTTAAGTGCGGGTTCACTGGTCGCCTTCTTGACCTTATTCTACCAACACTGCCACTTGCTTCTGGCTCGGTCTTCTGCATCTTCGCATTCAGCTCATCAATTTCATCTCTGATAGTAGGGAGTTTGGTTTTTCCTTTTCTGGTTCGAGGAAATTAGGGTTTTCAAGAGATTCGAGAGCTAAGGATTGAGGGTAAAGGAAAGGTTCAGTGGATTGAGAAGTAAATAGGACTTTGTTTTATCATTTAGGAATCATAATATAAATAATTAAAATAAAATAAAAAAGGTATAAATGATTCAGATTCTGGCGGCAGACATAAGTTTAAAACAGTGCATACAAGAGTAGGGTACATCGGTGAGGTTTCATATCGATGAGGAACATCGGTGAGGTTTCATATCAGTGAGGTACATCGGTGAGGTTTCATATCGGTGAGGTACAGCGGTGAGGTTTCATATCGGTGAGGTACATCGGTGAGGTTTCATATCAGTGAGGTACATCGGTGAGGTTTCATATCAGCTAGGTACATTGGTGAGGTTTCATATCAGTTAGGACATCGGTGAGGTTTCATATCAGTTAGGTACATCCGTGAGGTTTCTACCGGTTAAGGGTAATCATTCCCAACTCATGTCTAATGTAACTTGACCTATCAAAACATAAAGGTTTGGTGAAAATGTCAGCTAATTGATGTTCAGTACCTATAAATTCAATAGTAATATCACCTTTTTGGTAGTTATCTCTCATGAAATGGTGCCTTACATCAATGTGTTTGGTCCTAGAGTGAGACACATGATTCTTTGACATTTTAATTTCACTAGTGTTATCAAAGTTAATTGAAACATGCTTAAAATCATATCCATAGTCCAAAAGAGGGTTTTTCATCCACAGAATTTGTGCACAGAATCTACCAGCAGCTATATACTCTACTTCGACAGTGGACAAAGCTACAAAATTTCGTTTTTTTACGACACCAAGATACTAAGGATTTTCCAAATAAATGACATGTTCCAGATGTGCTTTTTCTATCCAACATGCGACCAGAAAAGTCAGAATTTGAATAACTCATTAAGTTGAATGATTGTCCTTTTGGATAAAACAAACATAAATTTGCAGTATGTTTAATATACTTAAAAATTCTTTTAACATCAAGAAAATGAGATTCTTTTGGATTAACTTGAAATCTTGCACACATGCACACACTAAACATAATATCTGGTCGACTAGAAGTAAGGTAAAGTAAGCTTCCAATAATACCTCTGTAATTGGTTTGATCCACTGGTTTCCCAATTTCATCTGCATCCAATTTACAGACAGTACTCATAGGAGCATCATTTTCTGAAATAATATCCAAACCAAAACGTTTTAAAATATCCTTTTTATATTTACTTTGATTCAAAATAATACCATTTTCATTTTGAAAAACATGAAATCCAAGAAAATATTTTAGTTCTCCCATTAAACTCATTTCGAATTCATATTTCATACTCTTTCAAAAATTAGTTCATAAAGAATGTTTAGAAGGTCCAAAAAAAATATCATCAACATAGACTTGTACTATCAAAACATCTTTAGAAATTATTTTAATAAAAAGAGTTGGATCAGTAATCCCTTTAGTAAAACATTTTGAAATAAGAAAATTGTTAAGTCTATCATACCAAGATCTTGGAGCTTGTTTTAAACCATATAATGACTTAGATAGATTGAAAACTTGATTTGGAAAATGGGGATTAGTAAATCTAGGTGATTTTTCAACAAAAACATATTCAATTATAAAACCGTCTATAAAATCACTTTTGACATCCATTTGATATAACTTGAAATTCAGATGAGCATCATAGGCAAGAAGGATCCTAATTTCTTCTAATCTAGATATAGGTGCAAAGGTTTCCTCATAGTCTATACCTTCCTCTTGACTATACCCTTGTGCAACTAGCCTTGCTTTGTTTCAAACAATATTTCCTGACTCATCAACTGTGTTTCTAAAAACCCATTTAGTGCCTATGGTCAAAGTGTCTTTTGGTTTGTCTACTAATTCCCAGACATTGTTTCTTTTAAATTGATTTAACTCTTCTTGCATTTCCATTACCCAAAATTCATCATTGATTGCATCATTGACATTTTTAGGTTCTAGCTGTGAAAGAAGGGCTTGATGTTCAACCTAGTTTCTTAGAGAAGCTCTAGTTTGTGTCCCTCTATCAAGATTACCAACAACATCATCGAAAGGATGATTCTTTAGAATCCTAGTTGATCTAGTAAAGGTAGGACTAGAAATTTCAGGCTCTTCTCTAAGTTCAGGTTCTATAGAAGCAGATTCCGGAATATGTCCAGAACTTGATGTCTTTACAACAGGTTCTTTGGTTTTTTCATTAAGGACCAGAATAGTCAAATATTCTTCAAGATTTTCAAGATAAGACTTAGGTTCATGTGGATCAGTTTCATCAAACTTGATGTGAATAGATTCTTCAACACATTTGGTTCTTTTGTTAAAGACTCTACAGGCTTTTCTAGTTAAAGAATAACCAAGAAAAATTCCTTCATCACTTTTGGTTGCAAACATGTCAAGATTATCCTTTGTATTAAGAATAAAAACTTTGCAACCAAAAACTCTGAAGTAATTAACTTTAGGTTTACTATTGTTCAACAATTCATAAGGGGTCTTCTTAAGAACAAGTTTAATCAAGACTCTATTAATAATATATAAAGTTGTATTTACAGCTTCATCCCAAAAGTAAACAGCCAGGTCACACTCATTAAGAATGGTTCTTTTAATCTCTTGAAGGGTTCTATTTCCTCTTTCTACTACACCATTCTGTTGAGGTGTCCTAGGGGTAGAAAAATTGTGACAATATCCATTGTGTTAGAAATAAGATTTAAACTCATGATTTTTGAACTCACGACCATGGTCACTTCTCAAAGTCTTAATATTAATTCCACTAAGGTTTTCTACAGACTTGGAGTATTTAATAATGTAAGAACAAGCTTCACTTTTGTGAGCTAAGAAGTATACCCAAGTGTATCTAGAAAAGTCATTTACTAAGACATAGACATAGTGATACACATTTAAACTAGAAACTCTAGAAGGTCCAAACAAGTCCATGTGAACCAACTCGAGAGGTTGAGAAGTTGAATTTTTTTATTTGATTTAAAAGAAACTTTATGTTGCTTTCCCTTTTGATAGGGATTACAAACTTTGTCTGATGGGAATTCAATCTTAGGTAGATCTCTAACTAAGTTATTCCTAGTCGGTATTCTACGTGAATGAATGTTGCGGTGTCCGGATCCTCTATGCTATATCCAAGATTCTTTATGAAAAGCATTTAAGAAAGTAATATTTTGTTTGGCTAAAGAATTAAAATTAACAGCATAAACATTTTCATTTCTCAAAGCATAAAATACTAAATCCTTTTTAGAGTTAAAAACATTACAAGAATCATTTTCAAATTTAACATTGAAACCATCATCAAACAGCTGAAAAATACTTAAGAGGTTATATTTAAGTCCATCAACAAATAAAACTTTAGAAATTAAAACTAAATCAGTGTTACCATTATGGACTAGGCTGATGATTTTTCCTTTAGAGTTATCACCAAAGGTGACATGTCCTTCATCAACTTTGATTAAACTCTTAAAGTATGAGTAGTCCCCATTCATATTCCTTGAACATCCACTGTCCAAGTACTATATCTTCTTATGATAACTCATTAAGAACGTTTCCTACAAAACAGATTTAGATGGAAAATGATTTTGGTACCCAATTCTTCTTGGGTCCAGATAGGTTAGAAAGCAAAGCTTTAGGTACCCAAATTTGTCTTATGGGTTTCATATAATTTACAGTATCAATATATTTTTAAATATAAACTTTATTTGATCTATAACTGTATGAATAAATAGTTTAAGTATACAAATTCCCAGAACTAGAACTAGCAGCATTTTGTCCAGATTTAGAAATAAATCTAGTTTTATTAAAATGTCTATGTCCAGGATGATAGCCTAAACCAGTGGTATATTTTGGTGCCACTTGTTCTCCTAGAATTTGAGTAAGTGTATATTTTCCATTTGTGAATTTTTCTAAGTCCTTCCTTAATTTCTCATTAGACAATTTCAATTCAGTATTTTCCTTCATCAATTGAGAATTCTTTTCCTTTTCTACATCAAGTGCATATTTAACAAAACTAGTTAGAACATGCAATTTCTTTAAGGTTTTATATTTTTCCATTAATTAATTAAATGTATCTTCTAGTATATTACAATATTAAAATAACTCTAGACATATTTTTAGATTCACAATCATAATCAACTTCAGAATAATATGAATTTAAATCATGAGTGTACAGTGTTACCTCAGATGTGTTTTTCATAAAACACATGTTAGCACTATTCTTTTCAGAGTCAGAAACTTCAGATTCACTTATGCTATCTTCTGAAGCACTCCAGGTAGCTTTCATATCTTTCTTGTACTTATTGTCCTTGTAGTCATATTTCTTTTTGAACCTCAATTTTGGACAGTCTGCTTTTACATGTCCTTTCCATTTTCATTCATAGAAGATAATTTCATCACTTTTATCAGGCTTCTTTCAGTTATTCTTCCAATGACCTTTGTTATCATATTTTCCTTTGTAGTTTTATTTTATGAAGAATTTCTTCTTCCTGTATAACTTCATGAATCTTCTAGTTATTTGAGAAATATCAGCATCATTTTCAGATGCACTCTCATCACTGCTTGAATTATCACTATCACTTTGAATTTTTTCCTTTGTCTTTACTCTTTGAAGCAGATGTCTTGAAGGCTACTAACTTCTTCCTTGGTTCATCATCCTCTTATTTTTTTTCATTTAGTTCTTCCTCATATATCATTAGCTTACCAATTAATTCTTTAATAGGCAGTGAACTTATATCTCACGATTCTCTTATGGAGACAGATGTGCCTCTCCATCATTCAAGAAAACATCTTAATATCCTCATGATCTGTTCTTTTGTAGGAAAATATTTAAAAAGAGAGATCATAGTGTTGACAATCTCATTAAACCTGAGATACATGTCAGACATTAGTTCATCAAGCTTCATTTTAAAATTATCATATTTAATAGTGTATGTTTTTAGTCTCATTTCATTGACATTGGTTGTTTCCTCATGGGAAACAACAAAAGTGTCCCAAATTTCATAAGTAGTTTTACAAGTAGATATTCTATTAAATTCATTATCACTTAAATCACAGTACAAAGCATTCATTGCTTTACAGTTATTATTATAAGTTGTTTTAGTAGGTTCATCCTAAGTAGTTCGTTGAGATTCTGGAATCTTACATTGAGTTTCTTTTGCTTTCCAGATATCAAATACCATACTCTCTAAATGAATTTTCATTTTAATCTTCCACTGGTCATAATTTGTACCATTAAATAAAGGTGGTCTGTTGGTAGCAACACCTTATAATCTATTATCCATAATTAGATTTTAGAAAATATATTTAAAGAGATAAAATTTAGAACTAACAGAAATTTAAGATCTTTAAGATACAACTAAAATCACAGTTGAAAAAAGAGTGTTTTGAAAACCTTTAATAATAAACAAAACTCTGATACCAAATGTTGGTCGGAGTGGATACTCAAGTGGGGGGGGGGGGTGAATTTAGTTACAATTAAAATTTTTGTTAAAAATATTTCTCTTCAAATCACCCAATTTTAATAATATGTTAAACTGTAGTGAATTTATACAGATTTTAAATGTTAAATTAATTTCTCAAAGATTGATTAGGTCTAAGTTAATTTAAACAGAAGATTAAATTAGCTTTTGAAACTAACTTACTGGTTTACAATAAGTGTAAACACTTGCTATATTAACTATCAATCTAAATTTAAAACAAATTGTATTTCAAAGTAATTAGCAGCGGAAAATAAATTATGTAATATACTTTAAACATATTCTAAGAATCACAACAGATGTAACTAAGAGGATCGGTCTCATGACGAGACTTATTCCTCTTAAACAATATATATAAACTTGATCCACACCCTAGATCAGGGTAAACAACAGTGCAGAGACTGTCCAGGTACTAAGACCTCTACCACAGTTCTTCATGGGAAAAACAAAACAACAGCACACTGGCTGTCCAGGTCTTACTTGACCTCTACCACTATTTACAGTGGGCTACAAAAGAGTTATGGAAGTTTTTTTTTGAGTATTTAGAGATCATCCAGTTTAGAACAAGAGAAAGTGTGTGTATAAAGTATACAGAGCACACACGCTGCTCGAAATGTAAATAAAATAATCACTAAGAGAGTAAATATGAGTTTTAGAAAGGTATTGTGATTTGAAGTGCATCTATGGACTCTTTTGATTAATAAGAAATTCTTTAGATTCCTTCTCTGTTTTTTTTCTTGAAAAACAGAGGGTTGTTTTCTTCAAGTTTAGTTTGATCAGCTTGAGTGCATGAAGAGCTCGTTGTAGTTCTTCACTATTTTACTAAGATATAGCTTGTGTTCTCCTATAGAAAATGAAATGGCTTCATGTATGTCCAGTGCTCTTCCAATATGAATGTAGCCTTTCTTTTCTGTGTGAATGCACCACTTTACAACGCTTTTCATCCTTTGCTTTTTCACACCCTTCATGTGGCTTCTTAGTTTTATTTTCTGCCTGGTATTTTTCCATCCTTTTATAGCTTTCAGCTCTAGTAAAAGGAATGATTACCATTTCGTGGGTACTAGGTACGATTCCATGACATGCCAACAACTATCATTAAATAACATTAATTTCATTAAAAAAATAAAATATAACCATTTATTAATAAATAAAAAATATTGAGAGAAGTAGAGTTTGACTGGCCAGTCTTTCATCAGTAGCCTTTGTCGATAATGGTGGACTTCATTTAGCAGTGACCTTCTATTGGTAGCTCCTTGTATTGGTAGCTGTTACTCCGTGTATCAGTAGCTCTATGTACTGGTGAATCCTTATATCGGTAGCTTGTTTTGTCTATCAGTAATTCGCTTGTATCAGTAGCTTAATGTATCAGTAACTGTCTGTATTAGTGAACTTTGTATTGGTAGCTTGTGCATACCGGTAGCTCCATTCTATATCAGTGAAGTGTATATCGGTAGAATTATGCATACTGGTAGACTTGTTCTACCGGTAGCTCAGATCATATCAGTAGCTCTATGTATCGGTGGACTTGATTTATCGGTGGAATGTGCTTTTCGATGACTATGTTTATCTGTAGACCAAGTACCGGTAGATCTGTATTTGTAACTATAAGCATATCAGTGACTTAACACTTATCTGCTTTATGAAAAACATATCCGATTGAGTTAAAATTATTTCAAAAGTCATATAAAAATAGATAAACATTGATTAAAATATATCAAAAATTATTTTAATATTATTATCAAATATAATGTCATAGATTAAAAGAATTAATATATAGATAATCATTATTTGGGATTATTAACATATGTGAGAGCATAATTGGGATTATCAAAACAAGTGAGTTCAATAGTAATAATAATCTGTAAGAAGTTTTTAGATATATTTATTTTATGAATATGAAGATGTGGTTATTAGATAAGGGGGGAGTTAATAATCCATGGGGAGATGAAAATAAAAGTAGCAGGAAAAAAATGATTCGAAAAGATAAAAGTGATAGGAAAAGATAAAATTGAATAGGATTTTATCTTAATATGTATGAAAAATTTGTCCATCACGGAGGGATGAAATTACTTCAAAAACATTACTTTTATCTAATAGTGTGGTTCTAGGGAACTCTCTTTTGAGAAAGGATGTGTATTAGTAAAAGTCAAAAAAACTTGAGCTTTTTACCAAAGTGGAGTTGTGAATAATTTTTTATAGTTGAAAATGTTTTTAACGAGTGTTTTCAACAAATCCAAAGGGGGGGTATTGAATAACTTTTATGATATATTATTTTAACAATGTTTTTTAATTGTTGAAAACTAATATTTTTTAAAATAATTTTTTAGAAATAAGTGAATTTTTATGATTGTTTGAACCCAAAAAAGGGGAGAATAGTTTTTTTGAGAAAGTTTTCTTATGGATGCAGTGCATTATAATGCACAGAATCAGATGAAAAATAGTCAGAAAGATATAGTTTTTGATCGGAATCACCATTGGTCCCAAACCCATCAGTATGAAGTTCAAAATCTATCGAACATTATGTTTGTTATAAATTCATTTGAATCCATGAAATAAAGATAATATATTGATGTATCCTAGAAAGTTAGTTTCAAGGTTTCATTAGTTTGAAGGTTTTATACTTTATAATCATATGTCCGAAAATTATTTTCTGATCATAAATTTCTCATAAATCATAAAACATTCTCATGATAAATGCATTTTTTATGAAATGGAGGAATCATAAAGATTATATGAGTTCCAAAAATCCAAACAATGTTTGTATTGGTTCCATAAGTACCAAACATAGTTATCAGATGCCGAATGTCATGAAGGGTATTCCATCATGATGAAAAATATGTCATAATGAAAAAATCTATTACATTGAGATGAGGATGAAAGTTTATTTGAAAAATCTAAGGAAGATGCCTTAGACTAGGAGTAGACATTGACTAATCATATTAAGAATATGAACTGATTTTTCAAATAGATTCCTCACAATGATAACACATTTGATACAAAACATCAAAGTTATAAAATTTGATGATTTAGATACACTAGATGCAGATTAGTTATAAAAATTTGTAGGATTCTAAAAGCATTATTTTTTGTACTTATGAATAAACAAAGGTGGAGTTCATGTTTGTAACCAGATGAGCTTATGATACAAATGAATCAAAGACATCTTGACATCGATGCATTAGATGAGTTTTGTAACTGATAAGTCATATTATATAACAAAAAACCTTCATCGAAATACTTAAATGTATTTGGAAGTCCCTTCTTGCTAAAAATAAAAAATTTGGATCTTGGAAGGTTTTATGAGAAATCCTAGGAAGGGACTTTTATGGTTTATTCACCCAATGGAAGAAGTTAAATATTTTGGATCATGAATTTACAAATGATGGTTGATTCATATGATGTAAAGTAATTAAAATCACAACTCCCTAAAAAGGTTATTGATAATTACAAGGAGGATAAACTAAAGGTTTCCAACAAAGTATATAATGATAAAAAACTTGAAATATCAATATTTAGAATAATCCTTTGATGAGGAATGTTAAGTAGGAAGATAAACTTTTAAATTTACTACCTTACAAAAACATGCTGAGTCTGAAAACATTTTTGGAAACTAGAAGGCTTCAATTTAGACTAGAAGATTGTTGGGATTATAAAATCATTCTTCACTTATCTCAAATGTTGAATTGGAATCAGTTTCAGAATATATTCAACAAAAATAATTTTTGGCTTCTATGAATGATTATTAAGACTAAATTGAGAGAAATTAAATATGAAAACTTTTTCCATGAAAAAAAATAAAAATTTTCTCAGAACAAAGTTTTTTTACAGAAAACAATTGAATGAACTTGGATATATTTTAATAAACAAAGTAAGACTTGTTTTTAAATGGATATGTACATGTTGAAGGTGTGGATTTTTAAGATAATTTTCCCCACTTTAATGATAAAAAACTATCAGAATGTTTCTAGTAGTGGTTACATACTGAAATTACAAAGTTTATCAGATGGATCTAATGTTAGATCTCCTAAATGTAGAGATTGAGGAAGAACTTTATATTGAAACAATTTGAGGTTTTTTACTTTATAATGATGAAAACTAGGTTTTTAGATTTAAGAAAGGTTTTTGTGGGTTGAAACAAGCCCCACATAACTTGGTATTAAAATCATGATAGTTATTTGAAAATGTTTATTTTTTAAAGGAAATGATGATAATAACTTATATGTGAAAGAATTTAACTTCATAACACTAATTATAATTGTGTATGTGGATGATATATATTTTTATGCGGATTAACAAAAATTTGGAAATGAGTTTTTTGAGGAAATGAAGAAGAATATTGAAATTTCAATATTGGGAGCATAAACTTATTTCCTTGTATTTAATGTTTAAGAAAATAAAAATTACATTTTATTACCTCAAGAGAGGTATTACAGTGAATTGTTAAAGAATTTTGAGATAGAATAATCAAAATAAGTTCCTAATCCTATTTTAGGGAACAAAAAGTTAAGAAAATATGAATCTGGAAAAAGTATGAATCAAAAAGAATTTCATAAGATGATAGGAAGTTTGATTTATCTCATAGCCTTAAGACTCGATATTGTTTATAATGTGAGTCAATGTGACAAATATCATAGTAAATTAAAGACTCAAATTTTGGCATCAAATAAATTTTTTAGATATGTTAAATGAATAAATTCATAATGGATATTGTACTAAAGAAGGTGTAATAAAAACTTTCATGGTTATATTGATGCTATTTGAGTTGGATATTGTAATGATAGAAAATCAACTTATGGAGGAATTTTTTTGGGTGTATGTTGTGTATGTTGGAATAGTAATAAATAGAGTTCAGTAACTTTGAGCACAGTTGAATTAGAATATATTGCAGCTACTCAGGCTTGGACTTAATTTTTTTGGATGAAAGTATTGCTGGAAGCGTTGAATGTAAAAGTTTTTAAACCATTGAAAATAATTTGTGATAATCATATTGTAATTGATCTTTCTAAAAATAATTTCGGATAATCAAGATCAAAATACATTGGCATAAATTTTCAATTTATTAAAAATAATGTTTCTACTGGAGAGTTTCTATTTAAATATATCTCAAAAAAAATTTAAATTAATAATATCTTAAAAAAAATTCCCAAATAAAGGTTTTTTATTTGAGGCTACAACTATATGTTCAGTATCCTCCAAAAACTTCTTAAATATCATAAGGAAGTCCCCCACTTTGATTTTGATTGTATTGAAAAAGGGATAGATAAAGTAATAATAATATTTAAAAAGTTTGTACTTATATTTATTTTATGAATATGAATATGTGGTCATCAGATAATGGGGGAGTTAATAATTCATGGAGAGATTAAAATAAAGTAGGGGAAACAAAAGTGATAGAAAATGATAAAAGTGATAGGAAAAGATAAAATTGAGGATGATATTATCTTAATATGGATGAAATTTTTTTCAATCACTGAGGGATGAAATTACTTCAAAAACATTACTTTTATCCAGTAGTGTGATTTTAGGGAACTCTCTATTGAGAAAGGATGTGTTTTGTTAAAAGTCAAAAAAAACTTCAGATTTTTAGCGAAGTTGAGTTGTGAATAATTTTTTAAAGTTGAAAAGGTTTTTAACAGGTGTTTTCAACAAATCCAAAGTGGGGTATTAAATAAAATTGATGATGTTTTATTTTAAAAATGTTTTGTAATTGTTGAAAACTAATATTTTGTAAAAGAATGTTTTTGAGTAATAGGTGAATGTTTATGAATATTTGAACCCAAAAAGGGGGAGAATAGTTTTTTGAGAAAGATTTCTTATATACGCATTGAATCATAATGCGTAGCATCCGATGAAAATATAGTCATAAATATGAAGTTGTTGATCAGATTCACCATTGGTATCAGATCCATCAGTATGCAGCTCAAAATCTATCGAACATTATGTTTGTCAGAAAGTCAGTTGAATCCGTGAAAGAAAGATAAGATATTTATGAATCCTAGAAAGTTAGTTTCAAGGTATCAAGAGTTTATATGTTTTCTACATTATAATAATATGTCCGAAAATTATTTTATGATCCTAAATTTCCCACAAATCATGAAACATTCAAATGATAAATTAATTTTTGATGAAATGGAGGAATCATAATGATTATATCAGTTCCAAAAATCCATACAAGGTTTCCATTGGTTCCTGAAGTACCATACATATTAATCAGATGCTGAACTTCATGATGATTATTCCATCATAATGAAAAATATGAACTTATGAAAAAATCAATTAGATTAAGATGAAGATGAATGTCTATTTGACATTTCTATAGAAGATCCATTAGACCTAAAGTAGACAACAATCCATCATATTAGATGTAGGAACTAATTTATCAAATGGATTCCTCACAAAGATAACACATTAGATACAAAACATCATAGTGATAAAATTTTATGATTTAGATCCATCAGATAGAGTTTATTTATAAAAATTTTAAAGATTCTTAAAGCATTATTTTTTACTTAAAAATAAACAAAGGGGGAGTTCATTTTTGTAACCAGATGAGCTTCTCATACAAATGAATCAGAGGCATCTAAACCATGATTAATTAGATGACTTATGGAACTAATAGGTCGTCTTATAGTAAGTTTATTTTAATGATAAAGTGTTTGAAACATAAAATTATTTCTCTATAATAAAGTCCATCAAATGCAGTTTTATAAGAATGTTTTATCATGATGAGTGGAGGAAGTTCCTTCATACATAGTTGAGAAAATGTCATCAAACTGAATAAAATTTTGGATGTTTGAGAAGGATAATTACTAAGAAGACTCAAGACATTTAAATAGGTTTTAGAAGAGTTAATAAGAGTTATGTGGTCAAATATAAAGTTAAAATATGAGTGAATTTTAGAGGTTTTTGTTTTTAACTAAGCAGTAAAAGTTTTTTCAGTTTCCTACCTTTTATAATTTAGAAATCCTATAAATAGATGAAAAGTAAATTCATACTATACAAAATTTTCACTTGTGTTCAAAAGGTGAAGTCCTATAGATATTGAGTCAGATTTCATTTTGGAAAAAGATATTGTAAATAGATTAGGCGAGTGAATGTTTTATTTATGAGACTGATAATATCGGATAAGGAAGATCAGTGTGGGTAGTTGAGAAGTGTTTGAAAATTTATGTTTGAGAAAAGGTTAACCATATTGAATCCATCATATTGAGTTCATAAGATTGAGTAAATCAGACCTTGGGACATTATAATGATGTTCCAGGTAGAGTTTTTTGGATAAAAAGTTATTGTGTTCTTTTCTTTTGTGTCTCAAAGTATTTGTAAAAAAATTATAAATGATAGTAGAAAGTATATTCATTTTTATAGGGATATTTAAGGTCTTTAATGAGAGTTGGAATAAGTTGTATACAAGTCATGGGAGTGGCTATTATAAGGATGTATGTTCTCACACAGATTCTTAACCTTGTAAATCATGGGTGCTTTACCTTCTTTCCTACTTTTTCATGCATGAGTATTTACTAAAATATGATAAGATAATGAACTTAAACAGGTTTCATGAGTTATGTTTCGATTTTTTTTGAAACTTATAAAAAGTAAAAAACTAATTGAATCTCCCCATTCTCAGTTGTTATTCGATCATTTTGAACTTTATGAAGCCTGAGATAGATCCGAATTATTTCCACCAGTTTATTTTGTGTATTTTTATAGTAAGCCTTGAAATATACCTTTCAACCCTAATAATCTATTTATGATGTGGTGTCATGCATTACCTATTTTTATGATCAAGGTAACAACATTGGAAGAAAATTGGGTGGTTATTACAGTATGGGGGAATGTAAATTAATTTAGTGGATTGGTTATTCAGTACCTTACTTCCGTGGGAATAGCATTCCCTTTCGTGATTATTCCTTACATTGGAGTTACCAACTATATTTTATAGGAAAAAATAAATCCCTATACAAATGTTCCAAGTGATTCATTTTTCTACCACTATAGCCTTGTTAACCATGTCTATGTAATTTTTATTGTATAACATCACTGCTCTAGAATGAATGTTTGATCATAGACAAGATTATATAATCTATTTGTTTAGTGATTCACTAACCACCACTTCTGGTAAACAAATATCAATGTATGTAAACTAGGAACCATATTCTCTAACTAAGAGCTTTATTTGTTTGAGTTGAAAGAAAAATATTCTATGCAATACTCAGAAGGAATATTTGTAGAATTTTTTTAAAAAATTCCTCAAGACCCCCAAAAGTAAGGCCTTTGTTGTCCATATCTTGGACACTATGGTCCCACCATTGAATTTTCATATCCTAGAGCATGTACACTGCTAGTTTTACTTTTACTTGAGTTGGATTTCCCAAGAAATTGAATATTATTTTCATTATTCCATGTCATGATCTTGCTTGCTCAAGTCCTGAGTAAACCAATGTGATTAATGGTATTTTCATGTATAATTCCAATGAGAATTCCATATGATGTGGTTCCTAAATTTTATTTCCATTTTCAATATCCTTTAATGCATCTACAAAACTCTGGACAGCATTCTGATTCTCTTATATTTCATTTAGGACCACATTCTCAGCAATATATTCTTACAGGTTCTTAGGACTCTTAATTAGTGGAATTTTTTGTATATCTATGAAAATAAGAATAATCTAATTACTGAAAAATACCTTAATCACAAGTTATATAAAATAAGATAGCACAATAAGGAAAATAAAGTATTAAAGTTTCAGAATTACATATCAATAAATTATCAATTGATGATGAAATTCTAGAGGAAAATCTCATTACTAATGTATGAAAGAATTAAATCATCACCTAAAACCATAAAGATGAGTTTAAAACAATACTAGAAGTTATTAAAAATATTTATTTACCCATGACACCATGGTAACTTTATTTTCAATATAAATATGTTTTATATTCCTTTTTATACTCTATATTTCATGTTCTGACATATCCTATCACAATGTCTACCACCCCAACCAATGGACCATACCAAACTGATATCATTTATACCATCCTGATTTTGATCCATTGGCCTGGGAAATATCAAGACACCACTAACATTATGTGATATTTCTCGGACACCAATGTCTAATAATAAATTCATATGGCATTACCAAATCATTGGGCATGATTTTCCCTTTCATACACAAACATTAATAGAGGATCCACAATAGTATGATATGTATATGATGCATGAAATAACATAAACAAATCCAAAATGTGATAATAAGACTACAATTACAGTAACAATTTTAAAATAGACACCAAAAAGTCTTGATAACCCAATGAATAAAAGACAACACGGCACCAATATGGAACCATGACCAAGTCTATTATGAATCGTCCCTAAGATCAACCTCCTATAAGACATGACTAAAATATCAAGATTCTTTTTTTAAAGTTATGAAACCTTCCCTTTACTAGTATTATGGTGAAAAACATCTACATACACACCAAGGTCTATATGCAATGGGTGACTATAAAACTAAGTAGGCACTCCCAATTACTTCCAACACACACCACTAAGAAAAGATCAAGTTATCTCCCAAAAATAAATAAATAAATATAAAATCCAGGAGAGTATACCAAGTCTTTAAGATATTATATAATTTATCATTAATTAAAATAACTCACACCATAAAGTTATCACATGTCATGAACACACACAACTATAATGTTACCAATCTAGTGTGTTTCCAACTGATATATCCTCTGAATAGTCCAAACTAAAGAGTGGAACCCATCCCTCCAAACCCAATTCATCACTTGGTTGTATAATAAAGAGTTACCCCAAATTGGAACAATTCCCATGTCAAATCCAATAAGGTACCAATATGCATCATGATCATAGTCTATCAATTATCATGATCAGTTCTAAAAAAATGTCTTTTAATGTTTTTTATCATTTAAGATTATTTTCGAACATGTTTTGGGGATTACCCACAACCCACAATTTTAGAATCAATAACCAAGTGATATCAACACATGGTTTCCATAAATAAATACAATTGATTATCTTTTTTTAAAACAAAATCCTTTTAGTTCTAAGGAATAGTTGAGTCAGAGAGAGGACACCTACCTCAACATGTTCGTCTCAATGAATAACTTCATGATCTCATTGATTCAATTTACTCATCCCATTACATTAATATATCCCAAAAAAATATAGAAAAACAAACCCTAAACTATAGATCTATGGAAGTAATCCCTAGTCCAGGGTTCCACTCAATAGAAAATTAGAAGATACCAAAGGAGAAGAAGAAACAAAAACATTACGTTCGATTTCCCATGGCTACTTCCCAAAAATAAATTTTAATTAGCATCTAGAGTGATGTGAATTCCAAAAATCTCCTAGAGGAGCCTTAAAATATAATATCCCAATATACATATGACAAAATGAGGGTTTCAGGGAAGTAATTGAGTCTTAAACAAATTTTAGTACTTAATTAATTATGTTGCATGGTTGGAAAGCCTAGATTGAGAAACCATGTGCTAAATATGATAATAATCACTGTATTAAAATTTATAAACTTTTATGGTTACCACATGATTTTCCCAAAAAAAGCACCAACCATGTACTTTCCCTGATTCCCTCTTTTCATCTCACATAGTTACTTAGGGAATCTGCATAGTTTCCCCAAACTGTGCACCAACTGTTCACCCTCCATAAACCCCCAAAATTACTAAAACCTTATAGAAACTCCTATCCCCAACTCCTATCACTTTATAACTTATACATATTCAATAAAAATGGGAAATAACTCCAACTATGGTTGTTACATTTTTTCAAAAATTGTTTTTACACATTATGTGTGTTTACCCTAAAATAGTTTTTATCACTTTTAGAAATGGAATGAGATAAAATTATTTTCATATTTTTAATTATAATGTTCAAATTAGTTATAAGATAAATATTATTTTTTGAAATAAAAAAATTACCAATGTTAATGTTAATTAACTTGATAATGGAAATATAGTTATTTACAATGAATTGTTTTTACAGGTGTTTGCGTAATTCTTATATAAGAAAATTAATTTGATAAATTTTAGATAATGGATGTAATTTAAAGTTTAAATATTTATAAAATATTTTTTAACACTCATTTTACTTTTCATGGATATAAAATTAAACTAAGAACACTTAATATTTAAAAAACAAATTCTCTAATTTATTCTATATATTATGAATTTAAATTTAAAAGATAATTTTATCACATTTTGAATTTGAAAAATACTAAATAAACTCAAAATTATGAATCTGAATATAAAAATTTGGAAATATGGTTTATAATATATCTTTAGTAAAAATATTACCATGGTTCATTTTTAATTGAGTTTAATAAGTATAAAAAAGATTAATATAAAGTGAATCAAATTTTAGAATGTCAAATTGGCACAAAAACCCTATATATGACCTTTTTTATGTTGTAAATTCATACCAAAAAATATGACAAACATTTACTCACTTAAATCACCCAAATTTCATGAAATTCCATTCTTATCTCTTACATAGCATTCAATTACAAGGAAAGGTAACCCCTTTGCACTTATAAAAGGAGCTGACTTGCACCCACTTTAAGACACATCTATAATTAAAAATTATCTTAAAACATTTCCTATTTTACCTACCTTAGATCCCTATAAAATATTTTTCAGACCCTTATTCAATAAACAATCACAAAATTCTACATTTCAAAAGGATATTTCAATAGAAGATTCAAACTCTCAACATTAAGATTACCCTCTCTCCAACTTTTCAATATCTTTCTCATACACCCTCCTAAAACAATATTCTAACCATGTTAATATAATTTAATTCGTATCATTAGTATACATAATTTTATTATATTGATGGTAAATTCATTATCTACCTTCCTCCCTTCTATTTAGAAGAATGTAAACATCGTCCATGCATATGTGCAAACTAATACACCCATGACCTATGTGTATTATTTTTCATAAAAAAATTATATTTATTGTTAAATAATGGAATTTAAAAAATAAATATAATATATATAACATTATTATTATTATGAAAATATAAATAAATTTATACATTCTATCTATTCTAAATAAAATGGAAATGGTATCTGTGTGTATGTGCAGACTACCATCCCATGATGTTACCCATTTCTTTTTTCTTCATAGGTTTACAATTCTAATTTTAAAATATTTTTGATGAATATAAATGATATTAAGGAGTAATTTATTTCAATAATACCATTTTATAAGTATGACCCAAAAAAATAAGGATTAATATAATCTAATCCGTTAAAATCGGTAAATTACTCAAAATATGTTCATCATATATCCCATTCTCATGAACCCTGCCCATAGTTTGCATCAAGTGATAATGGGGACATATAAATCATTGAAAAAAATTATTTAAATATATTTTATAATATCTGAATTTTTAACTTGGTATTAATTAATGGTGTTCAATGTCGCTACTAAGAAAATAGATAAGAAAAAATCGAAATTACTAACATATGATGATGAAAATAAGCATTTACCAAATAATAAATTTTAGTGAATTATTATATTTGAAGTATATAAATGTTAATATATATGAATAGTTACTTGAAATAAGGGATTATGATGGTTATTTTTATTATATATGAGGACAAAGTGCATTTGTGAAAGTCGGGATAAAAATATAATGGTTTCCATACCAATTCCCTTTA
The DNA here is from genome assembly GCA_963277665.1 of Viscum album. Classification (NCBI taxonomy): domain Eukaryota; kingdom Viridiplantae; phylum Streptophyta; class Magnoliopsida; order Santalales; family Viscaceae; genus Viscum; species Viscum album. Next base: position 618,340,627 of record OY728127.1, on the reverse strand, counting down.
TTGAGGCATGTTTTCACATACACACATATTCTTAATTTAAATGGTGTAATTACTACCCAATTTATTATATTAACTTTTTTATGATTATTGAATGGATTTTATAATTATTTTCCTAACCATTATTTCATATTCTTTTTTTCCTTTAATACCAAACTTGCATGGGTTTCTTATCTCAATTGTTATTCTTTGAGTCATATTACATATTCAATTTTTTTTATATTCTTTGCACTGTATATAATTTCATGAGGATTATTTTTATCCTAAAATTCATTAAATTCAATGGATTCACAAATCTATCTCAATTTTTTATTTTTAATGTCATTCAATTCAAGTGTTATTAAAGATGTAAGAGTTTATTTCCAATATCATTTAAAAATAAATATTGTTAGGAATTAATTTCCATCTAGGAATTTATTTTGTAAAATTTATCAAAACAACCATAAAAGTTTTATTCTCCTATGGTTATTTTTTGTGTTTTATAATTCCTATAATAGTTTAATTTACTTTGGAAAATAATTTGCCCGATGTTATTTTTGTGAGAGAAATCGACCCACCCCTTCTTTTAAATCAGGAATCATCCTCCCCTATGATCATATACATTATAAGATTTTATGAGTATCATTATTTATTCTTAAATAATTATTTAAGGTCATTGTACTATTTTTCTTTCCTTTAATTTTTTTGAATAGATTATTTTAACATTTTCTACATATGTTTTTTTTGAAAAGTGTGACAACAACTAATTTTTAATGTTTTCCATGTAGAAAAATTCTTTTATGACCATTATTTTTTTAAAATATTCCATTTAATGTTTTAAAACATTTGTATAAATAATCATAACTTTTAATGGTTTTGAAAAGAAAAGGATTATTTCTTATTATTTTACAAAATAAATTATTTAATAATCTTAAGAAGGTGGCTTTCATCTATGTCAACATCACTTGACATTACTTATGTTACACTTGTTATATGTTCTTATGATACCTACCACCTTATTTTTCTGGATGGATTATGATGAGGATGTTTTAAGGAAGATTTTAGGAAACCCATTTATTTCCCAAGGGTTAATAATCTATGATGAAATGGTGAATGTTTTTATTAGATATAGTTTTCATTATGTAATGGATGAGACAATAATTACATAGACCTCCAATATATTGGGTAATGTTTTATATCTCATGATATCAAAGAGTATATAAGAAGTTATCGATAGATTAAGAGGGTATACGAGTGGTTATCTCAATCCCATGAAGGTTCATGAGTGTTTTTTACAAGCCTAATAATGGATGCATTTCTTATTGGGTAGCATTGACATATGATTTCAATGCTTATGTTTATGCTATATTCTTATGACAATGTTTTCCCATCATGGATCAAGATTTTTATATATTCCACACTCTTATGGGTCATGTTGTACGTTATATGGATTTTTTAATATGTGACTCATTATTTGACAATTATGTCATTATTTATGACCATTATGTACCTTGATTAAGTTCTCATACCCTTGTTACTATATTATGTGCACTTATGGTATTAAATTGATATCTCACATGTTTACCCTTACCAGGAACTAAGGTAATCCATTATTATGTATCCATTTTAAAAGGATATGATGACGAGTATTATATACTATGAGTCTAAAAGGGTACCATATGTGAAGAATGTTTGTGGGAGACATTAAATATTTTTTATAAATATTATGATTATGTATCTAGTCCTAAAATACACTAAACCTTTATGGTTCTTTGGCATGTATTATTTTGAGATTTATTGAATATCCATATAAAGTGATATAATAATTATATAAGCGATTCTCATGTATCATTAGTTGGTATCAGAGCAGGGTTTAGTTTTTTGGGGACTAAGATTAGAAACCTTTAACAAAAACCCTAGGGATAAGTATAAATATAGGAAATATCCAAATTTTTTAAAAGTATAGAGTGTGTGGTTTCCTAGAAATGATATCCTAATAAAAATACAAACCAGTGGATGCAGGTTCTATAATAGATGAACCTAGGTATAATAACCCATAAAATTATGGTTGGGTATTAACTCAACCTTCACTTGGTGTGTGAAAAAAGGCCCAACCGCTCACCTAGTTTGACTCTCCCATGGTATATACGTTAGTTAATTCACATTGTCTTTATGAACCACTATATGGTATTTGAATATATTTAGGCTAGAGATATTTATATAAAATTACTATATAAAACCTATATTAGAAACGATAAATTTATAAGTTAGGTTATATAATTGTTTTCTGTATTATTTCTTATATGTTCATAGTTTTATTTATATGAAATTTCTAATAAAATAATTCTAATCCCCTAAATTTTATTTATTTAAAGTAATTGATGTATTAAGGAGAAATAAAATTAAAAATGGGTGCCATCAATAAAGATTTGATTATCCTAATGAATAAATAAATGAGAAGGGAGTTGGAGTGAGAAATATTATGGTTATGTTGAACCAACTATCTAGAGTGAAGATTAAGCATTTGAACCTAGTTGAATTTTTAAAAAATAAAAAAATGATGGTGTTTCATGGAAAAAACATAGGGGAATAATATTAAACTTACAATGTCTCAATAATGTGGTAATATAGTGACCCTATCCTTTTACATATATTATTACATGATTTTAAGCACAATTACCCATCAAAAACAAACCAAGTATCATAATGTATGATGTATTTTAAAGATTAGGTATATAAAACTGAAAATATGGAACTAGAATAAAACATATCTTTATTAATCTTCTATAATGATCTAATAAATTCTTTTTGGATCCTATATATTCATAGGATAACGTAGAAAATACATAGACAAAAGGGATAAGATAAAAGGCATAATAAGGGAATAAACGTGGGAATAATTCATAACAAATGAGTTAGAAGTCATAAAATGATAACATAAAAGACATGAAACATGAAAAATAATATGGAATCATACCATGTAGAACATGGAATAATATGATAATGGAAGCATAGTAATGTGTGAAGAATATATAACACGTCATAAACAAGAGCTCAGGTTAACTTCTAAGACAATATCACATGGTGGACAAAGTCCCACAATGGATTAGGTTTACTCCCTAATCCCAAAAATCATGTCTCATGAGGCTAAACATTACCCAATTAATTGGATAACTATCTGGGATCTGCCATCGAAACATGTTCATGAATATTCGTTCTACATAAAGAATCAAACATATGGAATAAACATAAGGGTAACCCATGGAACGAAATGGGTATCATGTCATAAGGCATAACCAAAGGGAATATAATAATAGTATCTATGAAAGAAGACATTTAAATCAAAATTGGAAATTAATATTTAAAAATATCCATAGATCATGATAAATGGTGTCCAGTTTATGTGAAAACATGTAAAAAAGTTTTTAAGAAAATTTATAAATGAGCCACATTAGTGGGGTTTAAGAGAATATATTAAAGAGCCTTTAAAGTGGAAAAAGAATAAATATTTATATAAAACCATAAATTAACTAAGATAGTTTTTAATGATAAAATTAGTTATTTTTGAAAAATAATGGTGTATTAAAATAGATTATGGATTCCACTTGAGAATGGATAAGGGAAGGGAAAGTTCCCTTTAAATGGGATTTCTTATTGGGAGGTATTGAGAAGGGAACCTTTTAAAACATGTCTTTTTTCATAAAATAAATATTAATGGATATGAATACATAATTTTGGAACATATAAATAGAATTTAGAGGAACTATATAATAATAATAAAGAAATACATTGGTTTTATGAGAGATAAAACCTAATTGAAAGGTAAATTGGTGGTTTGGAGAGAACCCTTATTTTATGTTTAAATATTTTCTACACTCGGAATTAATGTCCTAGATAATAAAATTAGATCCATTAATTAAATAATTAAGAACCCATTAAAAATTTATTTGATTTATTATTATTTTATTAAGTTTATTTACGGCTCTTTTTATGAGTTATAAAAATTGGGATGAAGTGGTATTAATATAATTATAGAATTTTAAATGGCCCTATATATCATTTTTTATATAAGAAAACGATTCATTTGATATAATGTTACTGAACGAAATGATTTGATTAATTTGGAAGTTTTTATGACCATAATGAACATGTATCGTTTTATTTAATATTATGTTTATATATTGGTTCTAGAACATGAAAAAAGTTAGAATTGAAATATTATAATATTATTTAACCATAATAATGGTTTTATTACCATCATTTAAGGTGTTAATGGAAAAATAAAAATCGTCATCCACAAAGGCTGTAAATTGACATATAATAGATGATGTTTTCATTTTTAAGATAAAAATAGAATATAAGATATTTTATTAAGGATATTCCATTAAAAAAATAAAATAAAATTACATATATTATACTAAAGTTATATTGCCAATTTTTTTAGGTATTTTAGGATAAAGAAAAGGAATTAAAAAATTTAAAAGAGAAAGAGGGAGGATTTTACCTCATGAATATCATCTCCTTGAGAACCTCCTTATAGAACTTAGAATTGGTATTTTTGTGAGAACATAAAGAATAGGAAATAGTTTTCTAAATATGATTAATTAAATTTCTAATTAAAATCATCCTATATTTAAAGAATACCAATTTTAATATTATAACCGATTTTATGACACTTTGAATTATTAATTAAGGTATCATAAAATGACATTATAATTATAACAAAAAAATGAATTTTTGAAACCAATTAATGAAAATAAATTTTCTCTGAAATCATTATATTAATTATAAAATTTTAAATAAAAATTTATATTTTTGAAAAATACAAAACACTTAATTTATCTTTTCTTAAAACATTAATTTATATATTTCACGATATAAATATATCATAATTTCATTTATAATATATCTAAATTTTATTCATAATTTCATAGGGGATATTACTATTCTAATGGCCATATTACTTTTCATAATGGTCACATTACTATTCCAATTATCAGGTTACTATTCCATTGGTACAGGTTTCTTAATTTCTATAAATACCACTTATTTAATTATTCATTAATGAGAATAAAGTTTTAATTTGGATCTCTTTGTGATTTATGAGATTTATACAATATGAAATAATTATAAGAAGGAAAATTTCATTGAAAAAATTCTAGGTTGTTATAGGTAAGAATCAACCAAGGGAATGCCTTAATGGAATAATAAAATGCCTCAAGTGTAGAGGGAAAGGCCATTATACTCATGATTATTGAATAATGATAAAAAGGTTTTCCAATAAAATGTAATGTATGAAGGTCACACCTAATACATCACCCACATATCAATTCTTTAAAAGAAATGATTTTGGGAATTATGAGAATTGATACCCTAATCTAGAACTATTTAGGATAATAAGCATCAACAATATCCTTTCCCAAGAGAACATGGAAGCACCAATTATATGATAATCATAAAAATAGATCATGATTATTAAGGTACAGTTATACCCCACTCTAGATTTATGGATTTCATATTAGATTTAAGTTCTACCTACCCTATTATATTAAGGATATTTATTAAAAACATTAAATCACCACCCTAAATGTTTAATATTGAACAAATTTTAATGGTAACTATATTGTACCCCAGATTTATGTTTTTGGGTAATGTTCTTTATGAAAATTTTATTATTCTACCATAGATTAATTTGATCCAATTTTAATTAATGATTGACTATATCCACATAGACTCTATATTAACTAATAAAATAAGTAAATCACATCTCATATACCAAATCAACCTATCTATCAGTTAAATTATGGCTATGAACTTTCTAGGAAAAATTTATTCCATTATATGGATATTAATTCCCAGTCATGAGGGGTATTTTTCTCACAAAATTAGAGGAAAAATCAAAATTTGGGATTTACATATTATGATAGAAAATATAAGTTTCTTAGTTTTACCTATGATTGTAAGGTAGATATAAAATTTTAAATTTTATCTTGAGGGCTGACTATATTATGGACACCATTAGATATTTTTATCAGTAAGTGATAATTAAAATTTCAAGGATGAAATTTATTCAAATGGAGAGAATGTAACACCTACGTTTTTTAGTATTAATTTCCCTTTAAATAAATAAAATTTTCAATAGATTGTTTCACACACAACACCAAATTAAAATAAAATGTGATACATTTTATTAAGAAAAAACTATAAGTATTAAATGTAACCTTTATAATGTAGTTTTTGAATTATAGTGTGTAAATAGAAGTAACCATATTATGAAATAAATATAGAAGAAATGGAATCATATAGTTGGATTCTTCCTTATGAAGCTCATTTTCATGAGTTTAGAAGGGTGGTAGATTCTATAGGTTTTCCCTTGACCAAGACCTAGATAGAATACAAAAAACAATGTTTTAAGAGAAAAATTTGGGGGAGAAGTTCAAACTCATGAAAATAACCCTGAGATCCATGCTCGTTGAACTGCCACTCGCGACTGCCACAAGATCTTATCTTATCCTTAGGTTTTATTTTTAGATTTTAAGGGGTTATTTAAGTACATTTCAGAATGACATAAACATGTAATTATCCATGTAATAAATTATTATATATCACATTTACTCAATAAATTTTATATTTTATATTTTAAATATAAATAAAATTATTTTTTAATACTAATGAACTAATAAAATTCAATTTTTATGGCTAAATAACTAATAGAATATTTTTATATATAAAAATATATTCTACTAAAAAAATTCGTTTTTATTGGATCTTAAATTTATTATATTTTGTTTATTTATTTGAAAATGTATATAGGAATATAATTTTTTAACAATCCATAGTTATTTCTAGGTAATTAATAAATTCATTTTTTGTATAAAATATACATTTTTCCTAAAATTATTTCTACATGCTATGAATTGTTATATTAAAATTAAATTTTCATATCTTTTATAAGATAAATTAGGTAAAATTATTTTCATATTTTGAATCATAATTTTTAAATTATTTAATAATGTTAAAAAATTTTGTGCATAAAAATAAGTTACTGAGGTTAAAGTTAATTACCACAATAATGGTAAAATATTTATTTTTAAAGAATTATTTTTACAGGTATTTGTATAATTAATATATAATAAATTTATGTTGATATATATTAAATAATTAATATTATTTAATTTTTATATATAAAACAAATAGGTTAACATTAATTTCATTAATCAATGATATGAAATCAAACTGAGAACACTTTATATTTTAAAAATATATTTTTTTCAACAAAAATATTTTTTTTTATTTTATATGATTTCATTTTAATGATAACTATCTGATATTTAGAAATTGAATAAAATTAAATAATTTCAATATTTTAAATTAGCACATCTAAATTTGGTATGTGGGGTCATATTATATTTTTAGTAAATGAATAATTAACATAGTTAATTTTTAATCAAGGTTATTAAGGGTAAAAACACAAAACCTAAAGTGGATAGAATTTTACTAAGTTAATATGAAAAAAATACCTTCTATAAGACCTTGTTTTGGTTTTAAATTCATATCAATATTATAAAAAAAATTCCTCACTTAAATCTCCTAACATCAAAGAAATTTCATTCTCACCGCTTACCTAACATTCAATTCAATGGAAAAGTCCCTCATTTTCAACTCTAAAAGGAGACCACTTAAACCCAATTCAAGAAAAACTTGTAGATTATCTATTTAAAGTGAATTATTTTTTATTAATTTTATTTTAATTTTTTATTGTGTATAAATCATCGTAAAATCCTTACTAAATTAACTTTAAAATTTAAAATCTATTTTTCATTAAATGTGAAATTCATGTTTAAAATGTATTAATATTATCCCATTTTAGCACCACCTTTTAGAACACCATATATTCATGATTTATGTTATAAATTAATAATTTATTCAAAAAATAAATTACCAAAGAAAGATTTTTTTAGTTGAGGCTATAACTACATTTTATTATCCTCCAAAAACTTCCAAAATCTTATAAGGAAGTCCCCCACTTTTGATTGGATTATACTGAAAAAGGGGGAGATAAAGTAGTAATAATCTGTAAGAAGTTTTTACTTATATTTATTTCCTGAATATGAAGATGTAGTTATCAGATAATGGGGGAGTTAATAATCTATGGGGAGATGAAAATAAATGTTGGGGAAACAGAAATGACAGGAAAAGATAAAAGTGATAGGAAAAGATAAAATTGAGGAGGATTTTATCTTAATATGGATGAAATTTTTTTCTATCACTGAGGGTTAAAATTATATCAAAACATTACTTTTATCTAATAGTGTGGTTCTAGGGAACTCTATTTTGAGAAAGGATTTGTTTTGGAAAAATACAAAAAAACTTGAGCTTTTTACCAAAGGTGAGTTGTGAATAATTTTTTATAGTTCAAAACGTTGTTAACGAGTGTTTTCAACAAATAAAAAGGGGGGTATTGAATAACCTTTATGATATATATTTTAAAAATGTTTTGTAATTGTTGAAAACTAATATTTTGTAAAATAATGATTTTAAGAAATATGTGAATTTTTATGAATGTTTGAACCCATAAAAGGGGAGAATAGTTTATTGAGAAAATTTTATTATAGAGGCCATATATCATATTGCGTAGAATCATATGAAAAATATTCAGAAATATAAAGTTGTTGATCAGATTCACCAATGGTACCAGATCCATCATTATGCAGTTCAAAATCTATCGAACATGATGTTTATTAGAAAGTCATTTGAATCCGTGAAAGAAAGATAATATATTGATGAATCCTAGAAAGTTAGTTTCAAAGTTTCAGGAGTTTGAAGGTTTTCTACTTTATAATAATATGTCCGAAAATTATTTTTGATCCTAAATTTCTCATAAATCATGAAACATTCTCATGATAAATGAATTTTTTATGAAATGGAGGAATCATAAAGATTGTATCAGTTCCAAAAATCCAAACAATTTTTTGATTGGTTCCAGAAGTACCAGACATATTTATTAGATGCCGAACATCATGATGAGTATTACATCATAATGAAAAATATATCATAATGAAAAAATCAGTTACATTGAGATGAGGTTGAAAGTTTATTTGACATAGTTAAGGAAGATCTGTTAGACTAGGATTAGACATTTATCTATCATATTAGGAATAAGAACTGATTTGTCAAATGGATTCCTCAAAATGATAACACATTAGATACAAAACATCAAAGTGATAAAATTTGATGATTTAGATCCATTAGATGGATATTAGTTATCAAAATGTGTAGGATTCTAAAATCATTGTTTTTTTACTTAAGAATAAACTAATGGTGAGTTCATATTTGTAACCAGATGAGCTTTTGATACAAATGAATCAGAGACATCTTAACATCGATGCATCAAATGAGTTTTTGAACTATTAAGTAATATTCTATAACAAAAAACCTTCATTGAAATAATTAAATGTTTTTGGAAGTCCCTTCTTGATAAAAATAAAAAATTCAGATCTTAGAAGGTTTTATGAGAAATCCTAGGAACGAACATTTATGGTTTATTCAACCAATGGAAGAAGTTAAATATTTTGGAATAGAAATTTACAAATTTTGGTTGATTCATATGATGTAAAAGTTATTAAAATCGCAAATCCTTAAAAAATTTATTGATAATTACAAGGAGGATAAACTTAAGGTTTCCAACGAAGGTGATAATGATAAAAATAGAAATATCAATATTTAGAAAAATCCTTCGATGAGGAATGTTAAGTAGGAAGATAAACTTTGAAATTTACTACCTTAAAATAACATGTTGAGTCTGAATTAATTTTTGGAAATCAGAAGGATTTAGTTCAGACTAGAAGAATGTTGGGATTATAAAATCACACTTCACTTATCTCAAATGTTGAACTGGAATCGGTTTCAGAATATATTCCACACAAAAAATTTCTGGCTTCTATGAATGAATATTTGGACAAAATTGAGAGAAATTAAATTTGGAAAATTGTTCTATGGAAAAAAATAAAAAAAAATTAGAAAGAAGTTCATTTACAGAAAAAAATTGAATGATCTTGGAGATATTTCAAGAAACAAAGTAAGACATGTTTTTAAAATGCAATGTACATGTTGAAGGTGTGGATTTTTAAGATAATTTTCCCAAGTTAAAAGATTAAAAACTATCAGAATGTTTCTAGTAGTGGGTACATAAAGAAATTACAAAGTTTATCAGATGGATCTGAAGTTAGCTTTCTTAAATGGAGAGATTAAGGAAAAAGTTTATATTAAAAAACTAGAGTTTTTTTACTTTATAATGATGAAAACAAGGTTTTTTGATTTGAGAAAGGTTTTTGTGAGTTGAAACAACACCCACATACTTGGTATTAAATACATGATAATTTTTTGAAAATGTTTATTTTTTAAAGGAAAGGATGATAATAACTTATATGTGAAAGAATTTAGCTCGATAACACTAATTATAATTGTGTATGTGGATGATATATGTTTTTATGAGGATGAAGAAAAAAAATTTAATGAGATTTTTGAGGAAATGAATAAGAATTTGGAAATGTCAATGTTGGGAGAATAAACCTTTTTCCTGGTATTTCATGTTTAACATAATCAAAATTACATTTTCTTGCCCCAAGAGAAGTATTTTAGTGAATTGTTAAAGAATTTTGGGATAGAATAATGACAATAAGTTCCTAATCCTATTTTAAGGAACATAAAGTTGAGAAAATATGAATTTAGAAAAAGTATGAATCAAAAAGTATTTCATTAGATGATAGGATGTTTGATTTATCTCACAGCCTTAAGACCCTATATTGTTTATGATGTGACTTAATGTGCTAAATATAATAGTAAATTAAAGACTCAAATTTTGGCATCAAATATAATTTTTAGATATGTTAAAGGAATAAATTCATATGGGATTTTATACTAAAGACGTTATAATATGAACTTTCATGGTTATATTGATGGTATTTGGGTTGGATATTGTAATGATAGAAAATCAACATATGGAGGGATTCGTTTTGGGTGATGGTTTTGTATGTTGTCATAGTAATAAATAGAGTTCAGTAAATTTGAGCATAGTCGAATCAGAATATATTGCAGCTACTCAGGCTTGGACTCAAATTTTTTGGATGAAAGTATTGGTGGAAGCATTGAAAGTAAAAGTTTCTAAACCATTGAAAATAATTTGTGACAATCAGATTGTAATTGATATTTTTAAAAATCATTTCCAATAATCAAGATCAAAATACATTGACATAAATTTTCATTTTATTAAAAATAAATTTTCTACTGGAGAAGTTCTATTTAAATATACCTAAAAAAAATTTAAATTAATAATATCTTAAAAAAATAAATTCCCAAATAAAGGTTTTTTATTTGAGACTACAACTACATGTTCAATATCCTCCAAAAACATCCTAAATCTCATAAGGAAGTCCCCCACTTTGATTTGGATTGTATTGAAAAAGGGGGAGATAATGTAATAAAAATATTTAATAAGTTTTTACATATATTTATTTTATGAATACGAATATGTGTTTATCAGATAATGGGGGAGTTAATAATACATGGGGAGATTAAAATAAAAGTAGGGGAAACAAAAGTGATAGAAAAAGATAAAAGTGATAGGAAAAGATAAAACTCATGAGGATTTTATCTTAATATGGATGCAAATTTTTTCTATCACTGAGGGTTGAAATTAATTCAAAAACATTAATTTTATCTATTATTTTAATTTTCGGGAACTCTATTTAGAGAAATGATGTTTTTTGGTAAAGGTAAAAAAACATGAGAATTTTAACAAAGTTGAGTTATGAATAATTTTTTATAGTTGAAAACGTTTTTAATAAGTGTTTTCCACAAATCCAAAGGGGATATTAAATAACCTTTATGATGTTTTATTTTAACTATATTTTGTAATTGTTGAAAAGTAATATTTTTTAATATAATGTTTTTGAGTAATAGGTGAAAGTTTAAGAATATTTAAACCTATAACAAGGGGGAGAATAGTTTTTTTGAGAATGTTTTCTTATATACGCGGTGCATCATAATGAGTAGCATCAGATGAAAAGGTAGTTAGAAAGATAAAGTTGTTGATCAGATTCACCATTTCTATTAGATCCATTAGTATGCGGTTCAAAATCTATCTAACATGATGTTTGTCAGAAAGTCAGTTGAATCTGTAAAAGAAAGAAAATATATTAATTAATCATATAAAGTGAGTTTCAAGGTGTCAAGTGTTGGGGTGTTTTTTAATTTATAATCATATGTTTGAAAAATATATTTTGATCCTAAATTTCTCATAAATACTGAAACATTTTCATGATAAATGCTTTTTTGATGAATTGGAGGAATCCTAAAGATTATACGAGTTCCAAAAATCCAAAAAAAGTTTTCATTAGTTTCCGATGTACCTGACATAGTAATCAGAGGATGAACATCATGATGAGTATTCCATCATAATGAAAAATATTTCATAATGAATAAAATCAATAAGATTGAGATGAGGATGAATGTCTATTTGAAATTGCTATGGAACATCCCTTAGACCTGGAGTAGACATCAATCCATCATATTAGAAATAGGAACTAATTTTTCAAATGGATTCCTTAAAATGATAACACATTAGATACAAAACATTAGAGTGATAAAAATTTATTATTTAGATCCATCAGAGAGAGTTTAGTTATAAAAATGTGAAATATTTTAAAGGCATTGTTTTTTACTTAAATATAAACAAAGGGGGAGTTCATGTTTGTATCCAGATGTGCTTCTAATACAAAAGAATAAGAGGCATCAAAACTTCAATGCATGAGATGAGTTATGGAACTAATAGGTCATATTCTAGTAAGTTTATTATAATGAGAAAGTGTTTGAAACATAAAATTATTTCTCTATAACAAAGCCCGTCAAATGATGTTTTATAAGAATGTTTTATCATGATGAGTGGAAGAAGTTCCATCATACATAGTTAAGAAAATCCCATCAGACTAAATAAAAGTTAGGATGTTCGAGAAGGATGATTTCTAAGAAGACTCAAGACATTTAAAGAGGTTTTATAAGAGTTGAGATGAGTCAAGTGGTCAAACATGAAGTTAAAATATGAGTGAATTTTAGTGGTTTTTTTAACTAAGAAGTAAAAGTTTTTCCGTTTCCTACTTTTTCTAATTTAGAAATCCTATAAATAGATGAAAAGTAAATTCATACTATAAAACATTTTCACGTGTGTTCAAAAGGTGAAGCGCTATAGATATTGAGTTAGATTTCATTTTGGAAAAAGATATTGTAAATAAATTAGGCGAGTGAATGTTTTATTTATGAGACTAATAATATCGGATGAGGAAGATCAGTCTGAGTAGTCCAGAAGAGTTTGAAAAGTTATGTTTGAGAAAAGTTTAACCATACTGAGTCCATCAGATTGAGTTCATAATATTGAGTCAATCAGACATTGGGACATCAGAATGATGTTCCATGTAGTGTTTTGTGGATAAAAAGTTTTTGTGTTCTTTTCTTTTGCGTCTCAAAGTATTTGTAAAAAAATTCAAACTGATAGTAGAAAGTATAATAATTCCTATAGAGATATTTAAGGTGTTTAACAAGAGTTGGAATAAGTCATATTCAATTCATGGGAGTGGCTATTATAAGGATGTAGGTTCTCACACAGATTCTTAACCTTGTAAATCTTGGGTGCTTTACATTCTTTCCCACCTTTTCATGCATGATTATTTACTAAAATATAATAAGATAATGAAAATCAATAGGTTTCATGAGTAATGTTTCTATTTTTTTTAACTTATAAAAAGTAAAAAACTGATTGAATCTCCCCATTCTCAGTTGTTATTCGATCATTTGGAACATCATGAAGCCTGGGATTGATCATAATTATCTCCACCTGTTGATTTTGTGGATTTTTATAGTAATCCTTTATATGTACCTTTCAACCATAATAAAGTATTTATGACGTGGTGTCATGAATTAGCTCTTTATATAATCTATAAAACCACATTGGAAGCAACTTGTGTGGTTATTACAACATGGGGGGATGTAAATTAACTCAGCGGATTGGTTATCCAATACGTTACTTACCTAGGAGTAGCTTCCCATTTTGGGATTATTACCTACATTGGAGTTACCAACTATATTTTATAGGAAAAAAGAAATCCCTATAAGAATGTTCCAAGTGATTCATTTTTCTACCACTATATCCTTGTTAACCATGTCTATGTAATTTCCAATGTACAACATCACTGCTCTAGAATGAATGTTTGATCATAGACAAGATTAAATCATCTATTTATTTTTTGATTCACTAACCACCAATTCTGGTAAACAAAAAGAAAGGTATGTAAACCAGGACCCATATTCTATAATGAAGAGCTTTCCATTCTTGAGTTTAAAGAAATATCTTCTATGAAATATTCATAAGGCATATTGGTATAATTTTTTAAAAAAATTCCTCAAAACCCCCCATAAGTAAGGCCTTTATTGTCCATATCTTGGACACTATGGTCCCACCATTTAATTTTCATGCCCTTGAGAATGTACACTACTAGTTTTACTTTGACATGAGCTAGATTTCCCAAGAAATTGAATATTATATTCATTCTTCCATGTCATGATCATGATTTCTCAAGTCCAGAGTAAACCAAAGTGATTAATTGGGTTTTTCCTACAGATTTCCAATGAAAATTCCATATGATGTGGTTCCTCAATTTTATTTCCCTTTTCAATAGCTTGTAATGCATCTACAATACTCTGGACAGTATTCTTATTCTCCTATAGTTCATTTTGGACCACATTCTCAACAATATATTCTTATAGGTTCTTAGGTCTCTTAATTAGTTTGATCTTCTATATATATATGAAAATAAGAATAATATAATTACTGAAAAATAACTTAATCACAATTTATATAATATAAGATAATACAATAAGGAAAATCAAATATTAATGTTTCAGAATTAAATATCATTAAATTATAAATTGATGATGAAATTCTAGTGGAAAATCTCATTACTAATGTATGAAAGAATTCAATCATCACTTAAAACCATAAAGACGAGTTTAAAACATTACTATAAGTTATTAAAAATAATTTTTTTACCTAGGTCACCATAGTAACTTTATTTTCTGTATATATATTTTTTATATTCCTTTTCATACTCTATATTTCATGTTCTGACATATCCTATCACCATCTCTACCACCCCAACCAATAGACCATACCAAATTGATATCATTTATATAATCTTGATTTTGATCCATTGTGTTAGGAAATATCAAGACACCACTAACATTATGTGACATTTATCAGACACCAAATGATTATAATAAATTCATAGGGCATTACCAAATCTTTGAGCATGATTTTCCCTTTCATACATAACCTATAATAGAGGAACCAAAATAGTATGACATATATATGATTCATGAAATAACATAAAAAAAATCAAAAATGTGATAATAAAACTACAATTACAGTCATAGTAGAAAAATAGATACCAAAAAGACTCGATAACCGAAAGACTAAAAGACAACAAGGCACCAATATGGCCACATGACCAACTCTATTATGAATCGTCCCTAAGATCAACCTCTTATAAGACATGAATGAAATATCAAGATTCTTTTTTTATAAAATTAAGAAACATTCCCTTTACTTGTGTCATGGTGAACAACATCTACATACACCCCACGGTCTATATGCTAGGGGTGAATATACAACCAAGTAGGCACTCCTAATTACATTAAACACACACCACTAAGACAAGATCAAGTTATCCCCAAAACAAAATAAATAAATATAAAAACCGAGAGAGTATACCATGTATTTATGATAGTATATAATTCATCATTAGTGAAATAACTCACACAATAAAGTTATTACATGTTATGAACACACACTACTATAAAGTTACCAATCTAGTGTGTTTCCAACTGATATATCCTCTGAATAGTCCAAACTCACGAGTGGAACCCATCCCTCCAAACCTAATTCATCACTTTGTTGTATAATAAAGAGTTCCCCCAAATTGGTAAAATAACCATGTATAATCCAATAAGGTCGCAATATGCATCCTGATCATAGTCTATCCATTATCATGATCAGTTCACAAAAAAATATATCTTTTAATTTTTTTATCAATTAAGGTTATTTTCGAACTTGTTTTGGGGATTACCCACAACCCACAATATTAAAATAAATAAACAAGTGATATCAACACATGCTTCCCATAAATAAATACAATTAATTATTATTTTTAAAACGAAATCCTTTCAGTTCTAAGGAATAGTTGAGTCAGAGAGAAGCCACCTACCAAAACATGTTCGTCTCAAAGAATCACTTAATGATCTCATTGATTCAATTAAATCATCCCATTACATTAATATACCCCAAAAAAATCTTGCAAAACACACCCCAAACCATAGATCTGTGGATGGAATCCCTAATCCACGGTTTCTCTCAATAGAAAATTAGAATATACCAATGGAGAAGAAGAAACCAAACCATTACCTTCGATTTCCCAAGTGTACTTCCCAAATTAAATTTTAATTAGAATCCAGAGTGAGGTGAGTTCACAAAATATCCTAGACGAGCCTTAAAACAAAAGATCCCAATATACATTAGAAAAAATTAGGGTTTCAGGGAAGTAATCAATTCTAAAACAAATTTTAGTACTTAATTAATTATATTGCATGGTTAAAAATCCTAGTTTGAGAAACCATGTGCTAAAAATGATTATTATCACTGTATTAAAATTTATAAACTTTCATGGTTACCACATGATTTTCCTAAACCATGCATTGACCATGTACTTTCCCTAATTCCCTATTTTCATCTCACATAGTTACTTGGGGAATTTGCATAGTTTCCCCAAACCATATGCCAACTGTTTACCCTCTATAACCCCCCAAAATTACTGAAACCTTATAGAAACTTATAACCACAACTCATATCACTTTATAATTTATACATATTCAATAAAATAGTGAAATAACTCCAACTAAAGTTATTAAATTTTTTAGAATATTATTTTTACACATTTTGTGTGTTTATAATAAAATAGTTTTTATCACTTTTAGAAATTTAATGAGTTAAAATTATTTTTATATTTTTAATTATAAAGTTCAATTTAGTTAATAAAATAAATATTTTTTTTACATAAAAAATTACCAAGGTTAAAATTATTTAACATGATAATGGAAAAATAGTTATTTACAATGAATTGTTTTTACAGGTGTTTATGTAATTATTATCTAAGAAAATTATGTTGATGAATTTTAGATAATGGATGAAATTTAATGTTTAAATATATATAAAATATTTTTTAACACTCATTTTACTTTTCATTGACATGAAATTAAACCAAGAACACTTAATATTTTAAAAAGAAATCTCTAATATTTTTCTATATATTATGAATTTAAATTTAAAAGATAATTTTATCATACTTTGAATATAAAAAACATTAAATAAACTCAAAATTATGAAGCTACATACAAAAATTTGGTAATATGGGTTATCATATATTTTTAGTAAAAAAATTACCATAGTTCATTTTTAATTGAGTTTAATAAGGGTAAAAAAGAGTAATATAAACTGAATCGAATTTTAGAATGTCAAATTGACACACAAACCTTATATAAGACATTTTTTAAGTTGTAAATTCATACCAACAATAATTACCCACATTTAATCACTTAAATCACCCAAATTTAATGAATTTCCATTCTTATCTCTTACTTAGCTTTCAATTATAAGGAAAGGTAAACCCTTTTCACTTATAAAAGGAGCTACCATACACTCACTTTAAGACACATCTATAATTTAAAATCATCTTAAAAATCATCGGATTTTACCTACCATAGATCCCTATATCATATTTTCCATACCCTTATTCAATAATGAATCAAAAAAATCTCTATTTCAAAAGGATATTGTAAGTGAAGATTCAAACTCTCAACATTAAGATTACCCTCTCTCCAACTTTTCTATATCTTTATTAGATACCCTCCTAAAAACATATTCTAACCATGTTAATATAATTAAATTTGTATAATTAGTATACATAATTTTATTATATTGACGGTAAATTCATTATCTACCTTCCTCACTTCTCTTTAGAAGAATTTAAACATCGTCCATGCGTATGTGCAAACTAACACCCTGATGAACTATGTGTATTAATTTTCATAACCACATTATATTTATTGATAAATAGAGGAATTTAAAAAATAAATATAATATTTATAACATTATTATTATTATTATAAAAATATAAATAAATTTATACTTTCTATCTATTCTATGGAAAATGGAAATGGTATCTGTGGTATGTGGAGACTACCACCCCATGATGTGAAACATTTATTTTTTCATCACATGTTTACTACTATAATTTTAAAATATTTCTGATGAATATATATGATATTAAAGATTAATTTATTTCAATAATACCATTTTATAAGTATGCCCCAAAAAAGGATCATTATAAAGTAATCCATTAAAATCAGTAAATTACTCAAAACATGTTCATCATGTATCCCATTCTCATGAACCCTACCCATAGTTTACATCAAGTGAAAATGGGGATATATAAATCATTGAAAAAAATGATTTAAATATACTTTATAATCTGTGAATTTTGTTCTTGGTATCAATTAATGGGGTTCAATGTCACTATTAAGAAAATAGATACGAAACAATCGAAATTACTAACATATGATGATGAAAATAACCATTTACCAAATAATATGTTTTTAGTGAATTATTATTTTTGAAGTATATAAAAGTTAATATATATGAATAGTGACTTGAAATAAGGGATTAGGCTGGTTATTTTCATTATATATGAGGACAAATTGCATTTGTGAAAGTCGGGATAAAAATGTAAGGGTTTCCACCCTAATTCCCTTTATTAAGGCATGTTTTCATGTACACAAATATTCTTAATTTAAATGGTGTAATTACTAACCAATTTATTCCATTATCATTTTTATGATTAATGAATGGATTTTATAAGTATTTTCCTGACCATTCTTTCATATTCTTTTTTTCCTTTAATACCAAAGTTGTATGGGTTTCTTGTCTCAATTGTAATTCTTTGAGTCATATTACATATTCAATTTTTTTTATATTTTTTGCGCTATATATAATTTAATGAGGATTATTTTTATCCTAAAATTTATTAAATTCAATGGATTTTAAAATCTATCTAAATGTTTTATTTTTAATGTATTTCAATTCAAGTGTTAGTAATGATATAAGAGTTTATTTCCAATATCATTTTAAAATAAATGTTTTTATGAATGAATTTCCATCTAGAAAGTTATTTAGTAAAATTTATCTCTACAACCCCAAATTATTTATTCTCCTATGGTTATTTTTGGTGTTTTAAAATTCCTATAATAGTTTCATTTAATTTGGAAAATAATTTTCCCAATGTTATTTTTGTGAGTGAAATCGACCCACCCCTACTCTTCAATCAGGAATCGTCCTCCCCTTTGATCATATACGTTATAATATTTAATGAATATCATTATTTTTACTTAAATAAGTATTTAAGGTCATTTTATACTATTTTTATTTTGCATTAATTTTCTTGAAAGGATTATTTTAAAATTTTCTATACATGTTTTTTTGAAAAGTGTGACAACAACTAATTTTTGATGTTTTCCATGAAGATTTTTTATGACCACTATTTTATTAAAATATTCCATTTAATGTTTTAAAATATTTGTATAAATAATCATAACTCTTCATAGTTTTGAAAAGAAAAGGATTATTTCTTATTATTTTACAAAATTAATTATTTAATAATCTTTAAAAGGTTCCTTTCATCCATGTCAACATCCCTTGACATTACTTGTCTTACACTTGTTATATGTTCTTATGATTCCACCCACCTTATTTCTCTGGATGGATTATGATGATGATGTTTTAAGGAAGATTTCAGGAAACCCATTTATTTCCCAAGGGTTAATTAATCTATAATGAAATGGGGAATGTTTTTATTAGATATGGTTTTGATTATGTAATGGGTGAGACAATAATTATATATGCCTCCAATATATTAGGTAATGTTTTATATCCCATGATATAAAATAATATATTGGAAGTTATCTAAAGATTAAGAGGGTATATGAGTGGTTATCTCAATCCCATTAAGGTTCATTAGTGTTTATCACAAGCCTAATAAGGGATGAATTTCATAGGGGGTAGCATTGACATATGATTTAAATTATTATGTTTATGCTATAATCTTATGCCTATGTTTTCCCCTCATGGATCACGATTTTTATATATTCCACACTCTTTTGGGTCATGTCTTACATTATATTGATTTTTTAATATGTGACTCATTATTTGACAATTTTGTTATTATTTATGACCTTTATATAACTTGATTAATTTCTCATACCCTTATTACTATATTATGTGCACTTATGGTATTCAATTGATATCTCATATGTTTACCCTTACTAGGAATCTAAGCACAGCCATTATTATGTATTCATTTTAAAAGGTTATGATGAAGAGTATTATATACAATGAGTCTAAAAGGGTACCATATTTGAAGAATGTTTTTGGGAGACATCGAAGATTGTTTATAAATATTATTATTATGTATCTAGTCCTAAAATACACAAAACCTTTATGGTTCTTGGGAATTTATTATTCTGAGATATATTGAATATCCATATAAAATGATATAATACTTATATAAGTGATTCTATGGTCTCATTAGTTGGTATCAGAGTAGGGTTTAGGTTTTTTGGGGACTAAGATTACAAACCTTTCATAGGAACCCTAGGGATAAGTATAAATACACGAAATATCCTAAATTTTTTAAAGTAGAAAGTGTGTGGTTTCCTAGAAATGATATCCTTATAAAAATAAAAACTAGTGGATGAAGGTTATATAAGAGATGCACCTTGGTATAATAACCCATAAAAGTATGGTTGGGTATTAAGTCGACCTTCACATGGTGTGTGAAAAAGGCCCAACCGCATGCCTGGTTTGAAACTCCCATGGCATATACATTGGTTAATTCACATTCACTTTATGAACCATTATGTGGGATTTGAATATATTTTGGATAGAGAGATTTATATAAAATTACTATGGAAAACCTATATTAAAAATAATTAATTTATTAGTTAGGTTATACACTTTTTTATTAATGATTTATTCTATGTTAAAAGTTTTATTTATATGAAATTGCTAATAAAAGAATTCTCATCCCCTAAATTTTATTTATTTAAAGTAATGTATGGATTAAGGAGAAATAAAATAAAAAATGGGTGCCACAAATAATGATTTGATTATCCTAATGAATAACTAAATGAGATGGGAGTTGGAGTGAGAAATATTATGGTTATACTGAACCAACTATCTAGAGTGATGATTAACCATTTGAACTTAGATGAATTTTCAAAAAAATAAAAAAAAGGATAGAGTTTCCTAGAAAAACCATAGGGGGAATAATATTAAACATCCAATGTCTCAAGGATGTGGTAATATAGTGACCATATCCTTATAAATATATTATTACATGAATTTAAGCACCATTAACCATTAAATACAAACCAAGGATCATAATGTCTGATGTATTTTGAAGATTAGGTATAAAAAACTGAACATATGGAACTATAATAAAACATATATTTATTAATCGTTCATAATGATATTATAAATTACTTTGGGATCCTATATATTCATAGGATAACCTAGGAAATATATAGAAAAAAGGGATAAGCTAAAAAGCATAATAAGGGAATAAACAACAGAATAATTCATAACACATGAGTTAGAAGGTATAAAATGATACCATAAAATGCATGAAACATGAATAATCATATGGAATAATTCCATGTAGAACATGGAATAATATGATAATGGAAGAATATTAATGTGTGAAGAACATATAACATGTCATAAATAGGAGTTTAGGCTAACTGCTAAGACTATATCACATGGTGGACAAAGTCCCGTAATGGATTAGGTTTACTCCCTAATATCATAAATGATGTCTCATGGGGCTAAAAATTACCCAATTAATTGGATAACTATTTGGGTTCCGCCATTGTAACATGTTAATGAATATTGATTCCACATAAATAATAAAACATAAGGAATAAATATAAGGGTAACCCATGGAAAGAAATAGGTATCATGTCATAAGGCATAACCAAAGGGAATATAATAATAGTATCCATGAAAATCGAGATTTTAATCATAATTGAAAATTAATATGTAAAAATAGCCATAGATCAGGGTAAATGATATCCAATTTAAGTGAAAACATGTAAAAAAGTTTTTAAGAAAATTTGTAAATGAGACACTTTAGTGGGGTTTAAGATAATATACTAAAGAGTATTTAAAGTGGAAAAAGAATAAATGTTTATACAAAACCAGAAATGAACTAAGATAGTTTTTAATGATAAAATTAGTTATTTTTGAAAAATAATGGTGTATTAAAATAAATTATGGATTACACTTTAGAATGGGTAAGATAAGGGAAAGTTCCCTTTAACTGGCTTTCTTATTGGGAGATATTGAGAAGGGAACCTTTTAAAACATGTATTTTTTCATAAAATAAATATTAATGGTTATGAATTCATAATTTTGGTACATATAAACAGAATTTTGAAGAACTATATAACAATAATGAAGAAATACATTGGTTTTATGAGAGATAAAGCCTAATTGAAAGGTAAATTGGTGGTTCAGAGAGAACCCTTATTTTATATCTGAAGTTGTTCTACACTGAGACTTAATTTCCTAGATAATAAAATTAGATCCATTAATTAATTAATTAAGAACCCATTATAAATTTATTTGATTTATTATTATTTTATTAAGTTTATTTATGGCTCTTTTTATGAGTTATATGAAGTTGGATGAAATGGTATTAATATAATTATAGAATTTTAAATGGTCCCATATATAATTTTATTTTTATAGATGAGAATGATTCATTTGATACAATCTTAATTAGTGAAATGATATGATTAATTTGGCAGTTTTTATGACTATCAGAAACAAGCATCCTTTTATTTAATATTATGATTATATATTGGTTCTAGAACATGAAAAAAGTTATAATTTAAATATTATAATACTTTTTAACCATAAAATGGTTTTATGACCATTAATGAAGGTTTTAATGGAAAAATAAAAATAGTCCTCCACGAAGTTAGTAATTTGACATATAATAGATGATGTTTTCATTTATAAGTTAAAAATAGAAGATAAAAGATTTTATTAAGGTCATTCCATTAAAAAATAAAATAAAATTTCATATATTATACTAAAGTTATCTTGTAAATTTTTAGGTATTTTAGGATAAGGAAATGGAATGAAATAATTTTAAAGAGAAAGAGGGAGGATTTTACCTCATGAATATCATCTCCATGAGAACCTCCTTATGGCACTTAGAATTGGTGTTTTGGTGAGACCATCAAGACTAGGAAATGTTTAAGAGGGTTAGGAGATGAATTGTATACAATTTTGATATGATTTACAACTTATAAGTTGTGAGTAGAAGAGGTGGTATTTATAATTGGAGGAGAGGTGCATTTTCAATTATTATATTCATTAGATTATTATTTTGGATGAATAAGATCAATATTGTTGATTAATATAAATAAATATAGTAAAAGGATAAGGATAGTTTGAGATAATGGGATATTACATCATCTAGGACTCAACCATGACTCAAAATTTCATTTATTTACTTATAATTTTAAATATGGTAAATTATCATATTTCATTATTCACAGAAATTAAACTATTTTAGTAAAATCAAAAAAAATAATCTAAACCATTTTATAAGATTTAGATTCAAAAATATACTTTATTTTATGTAAATAATTTTCTAAATATGATAAATTAAATTTCTAATTACAATCATCCTTTATTTAAAAAATAACAATTTTAGTATTATAACCGATTTTACGACACTTTGAATTATTAATTAAGGTTTCATAAAATTATATTATAATTATAACATAAAAAATGAATTTATGAAACTAATTTATGAAAATAAACTTTCTTTTAAATCATTATATTAATTATAAAATTTTAACTAAAAATTTATATTTTAGAAAAATATAACACATAATTTATCTTCTTTAAAACATAAATTTGTATATTTCAGGATATAAATATATTGTATTTTCATTTATAATATACCTAAATTTTATTCATAATTTCATAGGGGATGTTACTATTCTAATGGCCATATTACCATTCATAATGGTCAAATTCCTTTTCCAATTGTCAAGTTACTATTCCAAAGGTACAGGTTTCTTAATTTCCATAAATACCACTTATTTCGTTATTCATTTATGAGAATAAAGTATTAATTGGGTTCTCTATGTGATGTATGTGATTTATACAATATGAAATAAATATAAGAAAGAAGATTTCATTGAAAAAATTCCAGGTCGTTATAGGTAAGAAGCACCCAAGGGAATGCCTTAAAAGAATAATAAAATGCCTCAAGTGTGGAGGGAAAGGCCATCATATTCATGATTATTGAATAACGAAAAAAAGGTTTTCCAATAAAATTTAATGTATAATGGTCCCAACTAATACATCACCCACATATCAAATCTTCAAATGAAAGGATTTTAGGAATTATGAAAATCGATACCCTAATCTTGAACTATTGAGGATAATAAGCATCAATAATATCCTTGACCAGGAGAACAAGTAAGGACCTATTCTATGATAATCATAAGAATAGATCATGATTATTAAATTACAATTATACTCCACTCTAGATTTATGGATTTCATATTAGATTCAAGTTCTACCTACCCTAGTATATCAAGGAATTTTTTTAAAAACATTAAATCACCGCCCTAAATTTTTGATATTGAACAAATTTTTAATGGTAACTATATTTTATCCTAGATTTATGTTTATGGGTAATGTTCTTTATGAAAATATTATTATTCTACCATAGATTAATTTGATCCAATTTTGGTGATTTATTGGATATATCCACATAGACTCCATATTAACTACTAAAATAAGAAAATCACATCTCATATACGAAATCAACCTATATATTAGTTAAATTATGGCTATGAAATTTCTAAGAAAAATTTATTCCATTATATGGATATTAATACCCAATCATTAGGGGTATTTAGGTCACACAATTAGAGGAAAAATCAATATTTGGGATATACCTATTATGTTAGAAAATATAAGTTTCCTAGTTTTACCTAATATTGTAAGGTAGATATAAAATTTTAAATTTTATCTTGAGGCCTGACTATATTATGGACACCCTTAAATATTTTTATCAGTAAGTGATAATTAAAATTTCAAGGATGAAATTTATTCAAATGGAGAGAATGTAACAACCACGTTTTTTAGTATTAATTTCCCTTTAAATAAATAAAATTTTCAATAGATTGTTTCACACACAACACCAAACTAAAATAAAATGTGATACATTTTATTAAGAGAAAACTATAAGTATTAAATGTGACAATTATAATATAGTTTTTGAATTATAGTGTGAAAATAGAAGTAACCATATTATGAAATAAATGTAGAAGAAATGGAATCACACCATTGGATTCTTCCTTATGAAGCTCATTTTCCTGAGTTTAGAAGGGTGGTAGATTCTATAGGTTTTCCCTTAACCAAGGCCTAGATAAAATAAAAAAAACAATGGTTTAAGAGAAAAATTTGGGGGAGAAGTTCAAACTCATGAAAATAACCATGAGATCGATGCTAGTTGAACTGCCACTCGTGACTGCCATAAGATCTTATCTTATCCTTAGGTTTTATGTTAAGATTTTAAGGGGTTATTTATGTAGAATTAAGAATGATATAAACATGTAATTATACATGTATTAAATTATTATATATCACATTTACTCAAAAAAAATTATATTTTATATTTTAAATAAAAATAAAATTATTTTTTAATACTAATGAACTACTAAAATTCAATTTGTATGGCTAAATAACTAATAGAATATTTTTATGTATAAAAATATATTCTAATAAAAATTTCCTTTTAATTGGATCTTAAATTTATTATATTATTTTTATTTATTGGAAAATATATATTGGAATATAATTTTTTAACAATCCATAGTTGTTTATAGGTAATTACTAAATTTATTTTATGTATAAAATATACATTTTTCCTAAAATTATTTCAACATTCTATGAATTCTTATATTAAAAATAACTTTTCATATCTTTTATAAGACAAATTAGGTAAAATTATTTTCATATTTTTAATGATAATTTTTAAATTATTTAATATGGTTAAAAAATTTTGGACATAAAAATTAGTTACTGAGGTTAAAGTTAATTACCACAATAATGGTTAAATATTTATTTTTAATGAATTATTTTTACAGGTATTTGTGTAATTAATATATAATAAATTTATCCTGATATATATTGGATAATTAATATTATTTAATTTTTATATATAAAACAAATATGTTAACATTAATTTAATTAATCAATAATATGACATCAAACTAAGAAAACTTAATATTTTAAAAATATATTTTTTTCTACAATTTTTTTTTGGTATTTTATATGTTTTAATTTTAAAGATAACTTTTTCATATTTAGAAATTGAATAAAATTAAGTAAATTCAGAATTTTAAATCAGCACATCTAAATGTGGTATGTGCGGTTATATTATATTTTTAGTAAACCAATAATTACCATAGTTAATTTTTAATCAAGGTTATTAAGGGTAAAAATACATGACATAAAGTGGATAAAATTTTATAAAGTTAACATGAAAAAAATACCTTCTATAAGACCTTGTTTTGGTTGTAAATTCATATAAATTTTATTAAAAAAAATTCCTCACATAAATCACCTAACTTCAAAGAAATTTCATTCTCACCGCTTACCTAACATTCAATTCAATGGAAAAGCCCCTAATTTTCACCTATAAAAGGAGACCACATAAACCCAATTCAAGAAAAACCTGTTGATTATCAATTTAAAGTGAAAAATTTTATTTTTATTTTTATTTTATTTTAAATTTTTTAATGTGCTTAAATCATCATAAAATCCTTGCTAAATTAACATTAATTTAAAAACCATTTTTCATTAAATGTGAAATTCAGGTTTAAAATTTATTAATATTATCCCATTTTAGCACCACCTTTTGGAACACTATATATTCATGATTTATGTTTTAAATTAATAATTTCTTCAAAAAAGAAATTATTATATAAGGTCTCATTAAATTATATTATAATTATAAAAAAATGAATTTATGATACTAATTTATGAAAATAAATTTTCTTTTTAATTATTCTATTAATTATAATTTTTTTTAAAAAAATTTATATTTTAGAAAAATACAAACACTTAATTTATCTTTTTTAAAAAATTATTTTATATATTTCAAGATATAAATATATCATTTTTTGATTTATAATATACCTAAATTTTATTCATAATTTCATAGAGAATGCTACTATTCTAATGGCCATATTACTATTCATAATGGTCACACTACTATTCCAATTGTCAGGATACTATTCCATTGGTACATGTTTCTTAATTTCTATAATTACCACTTATTTCATAATTGATTTATAAGAATAAAGTTTTAATTGGGTTCTCTATGTGATGTATGAGATTTATAAAATATTAAATAATTATAAGAAGGAAAATTTCATTGAAAAAATTCTAGGTTGTTATATGTAAGAAGCACCCAAGGTAATGCTTTAAAGGAATAATAAAATGCCTCAAGTGTGGAGGGAAAGACCATAATACTCATGATTATTGAATAATGATAGAAAGGTTTTCCAATAAAATGTAATGTATAAAGGTCCCAACTAACACATCACCCAAATATCAATTCTTCAAATGAAATGATTTTGGGAATTATGGAAATCGATACCCTAATCTTAAACTATTGAGTATAATAAGCATAAAAAATCTCCTTACTTAGGATAACAAGGAAGGACCTATTATATGATAATAATAAGAATAGATCATTATTATTATGTAATAATTATACTCCAATCTAGATTTATGTATTTTATATTAGATTCAAGTTCTACCTACCCTAGCATATCAAGGATATTTTTTAAAAACATTAAATCACCACACTAAATGTTTGATATTGATCAAATTTTTAATTGTAACTGTATTGTATCCTAGGTTTACGTTTTTTGGTAATGTTCTTTATGAAAATATTATTATTCTATAATAGATAAATTCGAGCCAATATTGGTGATTGATTGACAATATCCACATAGACTCCATATTAACTACAAAAATAAGGAAATCGTATCTCATATACCATATCAACCTATATATTAGTTAAATTATGGCTATGAACTCTCTAAGAATAATTTATTCCATTAGTTGGATATTAATACCCAAAAATGAGGGTTATTTACCTCACACAATTAGAGGAAAAATAAATATTGGGGATATACCTATTATGGTGGAAAATATAAGTTTCTTAGTTTTACCTTGGATAGTAAGGTAGATATAAAATTTGAAATTTTAACTTGAGGAGTGACTATATTATGGACACCCTTATATATTTTTATCAGTAAGTGATAATTAAAATTTCAAGGATGAAATTTATTCAAATGGAGAGAATGTAACACCCACATTTTTTAGTATCAATTTCCCTTTAAATAAATAAAATTTTCAGTAGCTTGTTTCACAAACAACACCAAACTAAAATAAAATGTGATGCATTTTATTAAGACAAAACTATAAGTATTAAATGTGACAATTATAATGTAGTTTTTTAATTGTAGTGTGTAAATATAATTAACCATATTACGAAATACATGTAGAAGAAATTGAATCATATAGTTGGATTCTTCCTTATGAAGCTCATTTTCCTGATTTTAGAGGGGTGGTAGATTCTATTGGTTTTCCCTTGACCAAGACCATGATAAATTACAAAAAAAAATGGTTTAAGAGAAAAATTTTGGGGAGAAATTAAAACTTGTGAGAATAACTATGAGATCTATACTAGTTGAACTGCCACTCATGACTGCCACAAGATCTTATCTTATCCTTATGTTTTATGTGAAGATATTATGTGGTTATTTAAGTAGAATTTAGAATGATATAAACATGTAATTATCGATGTAATAAATTAATATATATCACATTTAATAATTAATTTTTTATTTTTTATTTTAAATAAAAATAAAATTATTTTTTAATACTAATGAAATACTAAAATTCAATTTGTATGGCTAAATAACTAATAGAATATTTTTATGTATAAAAAAATATTCTACTAAAAATTTTGTTTTTATTTGATCTGGAATTTATTATATTATGTTTATTTAACTGATAATGCATATAGGAATATAATTTATTATCAATCCATAGTTTTTTCTAGATAATTAATAAATTCATTTTATGTATAAAATATACATTTTTCCTAAAATTATTTCTCCATGCTATGAATTTTAATATTAAAATTGACTTTTCATATCTTTTATAAGATAAATTAGGTAAAATTATTTTCATATTTTTAATCATAATCATTAAATTATCTAATAAGGTTAAAGAAATTTTCACATAAAAATAAGTTACCGAGGTTAATGTTAATTACCACAATAATGGTAAAATATTTTTTTAATGAATTATTTTAACAGGTATTTGCATAATTAATATATAATAAATGTATGTTGATATATATTATATAATGAATATAATTTATTTTTTATATATAAAACAAATAGTTTAACATTAATTTAATTAATCAATGATATGACATCAAACTAAGAACACTTAATATTTTAAAAATATATTTTTATCTAAAAAAATTCATTTTTTTATATTATATGATTTAATTTTAAAGATAACTTTCTCATATTTAGAAATTTAATTAAATTAAATAAATTCAAGATTTTAAATTAGCACATCTAAATGAGGTATGTGGGGTCATATTATATTTTTAGTAAACCAATAATTACCATAGTTAATTTTAAATCATGGTTATTAAGGTTAAAAACAAGTAACATAAAGTGGATAGAATTTTACTAAGTTAACATGGAAAAAATACCTTCTGTAATACCTTGTTTAGGTTGTAAATTTATATCACTTTTATTAAAAACGTTTCCTCACCTAAATCACCTAACTTTAAAGAAATTTTATTGTCACCACTTACCTAACATTCAATTCAATGGAAAAGTCCCTCATTTTCACCTATAAAAGGAGACCACTTCAACCCAATTCAAGACAAACTTTTTGATTATCTATTTAAAGTGAAAATTTTTATTTTTATTTTTATTTTTTATAATTTTATTTAATGTTTTCAAATCTTCATAAAATCCTTGCTAAATTAACCTTATAATTTAAAATCCATTTTTCATTAAATGTGAAATTCATGTTTAAAATGTGTTAATATTATCCCATTTAACCCCACATTTTGGTACAATATATATTCATGATTTAAATTTAAAATTTAAAATTAATTTAAATAAATTATTGGGAACATTTTATACATCATGAAGAATGAGAGATTCACAAATGAATCTTGACATTGGGCTTTAAATGTATAAATTCGTAGGCAAAGCAGATTGGATATTAGTCCACTAAAATGAATTTAGGGCCCAAAAACACATCCAATGAAGATTAAAATTTATATTAATATATATTACTTCAAGGGGAACATTTCATAAAACTAAATCCTATTATAATTATATTATTTAAAATGTTATACAAGTACCCAAGTTGAACTATAAATTCAAGTCCATAGTTCAAGGCCCAAAAAGTAATCCCATCATTTCAACCCTAAGTTATGAATTAAAAATGCCGATGGGATAAATTATTTACATATATTATAGGATATCCTAGGAAATATTATTATATTCTAATATATATCCTAATTCACTAAAAATCATGGCTTATCTTCCATGTCAATGAGGAGAGAGAAAAAGGAAGCATGGAACCTTGGGAATGATGAAAATCAATTATCCACCCACATTCCACCACCATTTGTCCCACCTTTTAATGTTAGATTAATTTCAAACTATTGTTCTCGACCTAATCCTTAAGAATTTACTTTGAAGGAATATTTCAGGGAGAAAATTTAAGTCTTTTGTATCTTATCTTTCATTGCAATGCTATGATTATATTTTGACGTCTTAATATTATTATTCACATATAAATTTTTCTAATTCACTATAGTTTTATAAAAAAAATTTCTTATTTCATATTAATTATTATTCTTTTAATACTTATCAATGTAATAAATTTTATTAAATGGAGGGAATACATTCACATAACAATGGAAAATATTTTTATTTATTTATTTATTTTCTTTTTCAACACCGCATGTATAAGTCAACTTCCATCTTATTTTGAGATAATTGCGTCAATGTAAGGACAATACTCTTAGGGTTTATTTTAGAGAGTTTATTGGGGATGGAAGATGTTATTTAATGTGATTTAAACATTCAATTATTTTTTTATTTGATAGTTTCATTTGATGAATTATTTTCATCTTCTTTTTCACTAATTTTAATTCTTACATATTTTGAGTTCTTGTATTATCCAATTCATTAGAGTGATCCTAAAAGTGACCATCTATTTGAATTGGTGTGTATCCCTAAAATTGTGTAGGGATTAATTATGTGAATTATATATTTCATTTTTTTCTCATTTAATGGATACATATTTAATTGATTGTTTTTCATTTTTAAGAAAAGAATGTGTAAAATATATCCCAAATAAAAACCTAGGATCAGCTCATTTTCATTGATTGTTTAAATTCAAATATTTTTGTGTCTTTTTATTAAAATAAACTCATAAAAAATAGTTCTAAACATAATAGTCAAAAACATTAACAAAATATGAGTGTCAAGGTAAACTTCTCAAGTCTCTATGGATTCGATCAATCCCTATCTAGATTATCGGCAACCCCAATTATATATATGGGAATTTTTTGGTGAAAATAAATTTTGGCACTATTTCAAGGGACCCAAGTAAGAATCATGGGAACCATCTATATATTATCTCAAAATTTATTTATCCTTACCCTCATTTCTATTATATTTTCACCTTTATATTAGTGTATTTACTTTTACAACAAGGACCATTCTAAAAAATAGTAATGGTTGATAGCCTAGGGTAAGAAATTAAAGTGAACTTAAGGGACTTCTACCTCTAGATACCAAAATTCAAAAGCCTACTCTAATGAATAATGTACCACATAACCCCATTTTAAACCCATTTGGAAATCAAATAGGAAATAAAAATGAGGTAGCCACTAATATTTAGAATGTCATTGATCAAAACATAAATGACTACCTCAGACCTACTTGGACCAATGACCCTCTTGCCTGAGACTTAATTCCCAAGGAGAAATGAAATATATCATCAAACCTAATTTCTTAAAATATATTCCCACCCTTCATAGGATGGAGTCTGAGATTCCATATATTTATGTCAAATAGTTTTAAGACATTGTTGATACCATGTTACTATCTCCTCAAATTGAGTCATCCAAGATGAAATTCTTCCATTTTTCCCTAAACCACCAGTAATAAAATTTGTTAAATAGCTTAAGACCAACATCCATACATTCTCTGGAAAACCTACATCCTTTAACTTTGGTGGAAATATTCCCTACAAATGGTTCCTAAACATCTTTTTTTTTCATTCCAAGAACAAGTTATAATCATTTTTATGGTTTTGGTTTAGGAAACTCAAAATTTATTGATTTTATGTGTAATTTGACTTTCAGAAAAAAAAATCCCCCAATGATGATTACGAGTATCTAGAAGGCCTTTCTAAAAAAACAAAACATAGAGAAACTCACCCTATTACAGTTATAAACTCAAATATAGTGTAATTAAAATTATTAGGGATAAATATATCCTTAGGTAAAAAGTTGTTGAACCCACTAGGATGGTCATGGAGATTAATAATAAGAGTGTACATGAAGTTAAAATTGCCGACCCTATTTTCCAAATTTACGAAAAACAGGAAAATATGATAGGTAATTTAGCAACCATTACATTAACAAAGGAAGAAACTTTAAGGGTTTAACCTTTTGAATCCAATGATTTAAATTTTCAAAATCTTGAAAATACCAAAAATTTCAATATGATATATAATGATCATGACGGATTTATTTCGAGAGATAATCAACAAACCAATCAACCACAAGGTTTGAATGACTAGCCTCTAAAATCTTTTCCAACCCATAAACAGTACACTCCCATATAGAAAAATTCCAAAATACTCTAATAAAATTACAAAAACCCATCCAAGAACCTAAATATCTTTTGGGATAAACCACCCAATTCAATCATCATTCCAATATATTCTACAAAACACAATTGAGAAACTCTATAATAAAATAGATAAAATTAATTCTTATGATTGTCACATAAATTTTGTATTAAAATTAATTTAAACAATAAAATCAACCATAACCGCTTAGAAAATCACTTCCTAAATCTTAAAAGGATTACATAGCTACACACAAACCTATCATGCACCTCTCGAGCTAGTGAACATCTTGAGAAGTGAGAAAAAAATTGAAAAAACTAAACTAACCATTCATAAACAACCAGAGGCTACAAAATCTCATGAAAATTATAAGTAACAACCCATAGAATCATGTAAATATGAGGAGAAAATAATGGAACCACCATCTCCCAAAATAATCCAATGATATGCTCCATTTACCCAAAGAATGAAGGAAAAATTGAAACCTGAGTTGAGTGAAACACTAAGGGAAATATTCTCCCAAATTATGATTTACATAACCATTATTGATTCAATATAAAAAAACTTCTTACTAAAAGTACCTAAAGTTATTTTTCAGCATTAAATAGATGTTTTCACCTAAAAACCATGACCCTTTAACTGCTAATATGATCACCACAATCCAGTTAACCATGAAACCTAGGTTAATGGACCAAGGTTTTCTTTACATAAATGTTAAGATTAGAGTGATTTTATTCAAATACCTATGTGATCTAGGATACATTAAAACCTCATTATATATTTTGTGTGTTGTTAATAAAGGATTTATGAGATCCAACCCACATTCTCTACTCTCCCACTTGCTGATCACAACATTTTGATTCCTAAGGTAACCTTGAAGGATGTTTGGGTAAAAGTGGAAAAATTTATTTACCCTTATGACTCCATTATCTTTGAATATCACCCATCATTAGGTCCTAGGGAGTAAAACCCAATCATATTTGGTCCTACTTTAAAAAAAATCTGACCAGTCATCCATGTTAAGAATGAGAATATGATAATAACCTTTAGAAACATGGACCTTGATCTCAAAATCTATAATATAACCTCTCAAGATGGTAATGATAAGGAGGTTTATGGGGTCAATTAGTTATGGAATGTTGAAATTAGACCAGATTCTCATCAAAAATTTTTAAGGGTATTTATATCAAGAGGAAATTTAATTTCTATATACACCTTAGGGAAACATGTTTCCACGGATGTAATCTATTTTACTTGGACATTATGCTGATATTTCATAATATAATTTGATAACCCAATTATGAAACGTTAAAGTAATTGTCTATACTTATTTAGTGAATTGAAATAGAATTTTTTAATGCTGAAACATCATTTCTTGAAGAATCAATCGAGTCTTATTCTAAGTCTACCCCATGAGATTTTAACCAAAATTAAATCAATCTCAAAGTATTTCATTCCTTTATTAGGTATTAATTTATAAGGGATATCCAAGAACTTCATATTTTCATTTTTTCCTCTCTTGAATCATACCATGATGGAATTATACTTGATGAAATAAGGAATAATAAGAATGAAATTGGATTATCCCTTTCTGAGATTCATTATATTATGCCACTCATTTGGAAACAAATGAATATTCTTGAATTAAATTTTAATCCTTACCTATAACCCCAATGTATATTCAATACCAACCTAATGGAATTGATATAAAAAAAATACTTAAGATGTTGATATTCAATATAGGGTATGTTAGGGGGGTTATGTGTAGATAAGTAAATTAAATTAAGCACTTTATATATGGAAAACCAACTTCATTTTAGTTGATTTATTTTTGTTTTAATCATTTAGGAAATACAAAATGTGTTTATTTTTAATCCTTTATTTTTTTTTTATTTTTTTAGTTAAAGGACCCACTATGGTTTTCTATTATGCTCTAATATTGATGGTGTATGAGATTTTATTGCTGATGAAGTTGACGTTTTTCAATTGTACAACATTACTTCCATAATTCAAACCAAATCCCCAACAATCTATGGTGAATATACATCTGAAATTGATCTAGAATTATAAATTTATTACTTTTGAGTATTCATCTTCAAAACAAGATGATTTTTACATGATTTAATTTAACATCTCATTCTTTAACTACACTCCTCCACATTCTACCCAATTCGAAACCTTATATTCTCTTTTTTATTAACACCAACGGATGTAAAATTCCCTGTTTTGTGGATGAAAATATGATATATATTTTTTGTGATTTTATGGAATATTTAATTGCCTTATCCTTTCATGTGGCACATCACTTTGTGAAGTATGAAAACTGAATTCCAAATAATATTTCATGCCTTGATTCTGATTTTTATTCATGTTTAACATCACAAACATAATTTTGGTAATCATGGAATTTTGATGTTATTTTCACCATTTACCTTTTCATTCCTTTAATAAAAACTTTGAAATTCACTTCCATTTGACTATGAGAATGATATTTTGGGTCATTGGGATCCATTATTTTTAGTACATGATTTGGGATCACATTATATTTAATTTGAGTACCCAGAAAATGATAACCACAAAAAAAGAACCCAAAGAGAATTTTTTGACCTAATGTGTGGTGTTTGATACTTTGGGATTGTGAATATATTGTTTTCTTTTAAGAGTTAAGCATTTAAAATCGAATGTACCTCATTGAATAGATATAATGTGTGGCATCCAAAAAATGGGGATAAATACTCCATAGTTATCTTTTCATGAATTGGTATTTTAAATTATATTGTGGATAAAAAACAAAAAGGACACTCACATTATGTTTGAATGTGATTTCCACCCAACTCGTCAATTTCCTCACATAAAAAATGAACCCCTTTGTATTTTTTTGGTCCACAACACATCTTCATGTTAAATTAGAATTGAATGAAGGGTAGTAAATAAATTTAATAAATTAATTAGCTTAGTATTAAGATATTATTGTGTAATTTTCTTATTTTAAAGGATTTTATGGGCTCTATGATTGTTTTATTTTAGGTGGTTGTGGATAAGATTGTATGTTAACATGTGTTTGGAGAGAGGAACGGAATTTTGATCACTGTATGAAGTAATTTTCTAGGGAACTACACAACTCAAGTTGGGGTTGTGATTAGACACTGAAATTGGATATTTTTTAATACATTTTACTATATTCTCATGTGATTCAATGTTCATAAAATCCTTGGTTAATTTACTTTATCATTTTAGCATCATTTTCATCATAAGTACAGTTCATGTTTAAAATGTATTATTCTCATTCCTTTTTATCATCACATTCTATAAAACTATATATTCATTATTTAAATTTAAAATATGAGTTTAATTTATAACATTTTTATGAAAATATTATCCTTCCAGTGATATGCAATATTCACAAAGGAATATGTACATATTAGGCTGTAAATACAAAAAAATATTGAGCAAGGAAAATTGGATCTTAGTCTACTAAAATGAATGTGGGTCAAGAAATATAAATACAATGAATATTAAATTTTAACTGAAGATAGAGTAAATCAAGGGGAATATCTACGTAAAATATATTTTAGGATACTTATATTGTTTATAAGGGGATCAAGGCATCTTATGTTGAAATATAAATTCTTGGCCAGATTTCAGGATCCAAAAGCCGTCCCACCATTTCGACTATAGATTTTGAATGAAAAATTCAATTTGGTTGAAATTTTTATAGATATTATAAGAAATTTAGGGAAACATTTTCCTATTATAATACATAGTCTAATTAATTAAGAATTAAGGTTATTCTATCACATTAATGATGAGAGAGAAAAAGAAGGCATGAAACCTTGGGAATAATGGAAATTAATTATCTAACAACTTTGCACCACCCTTTGGACTACATTTTCATATTTGAAGAGTTTTACACCCTTATTCTCAACCAATGCATAAAAATATATATTTTAGGAGGACTTTGGGATGAAAATGAAATCATTTTGAATCTTTCATTTCATTGTAATGTTATGATTCCATTTTGAGGTATTAAACTTGTTCTTCACTTGCATGTTGTTCCAATTCACTCTAGTTTTCTAATTAAATATTCCCAATTAATCATAATTATTATACTTATAATATTTATCATTTAGGTACGATTAATTACATGGTGATTTCATTCAAAAATAATTAAAATGATTTTTATTTGTTTGTTTTATCTTCTTCAATCCTGCTTCTGTTAGTCAACATCCATCTTTCATATATATATTTTCATCAATAGAAGGTTAGTCATATTATGGGTAGATTTAATGGGATTTTATGCTGTGTTATTGAAATTTATTTCATGTTATTTAAATATTAAGTTATTTATTTTATTTTAGAGTCTCATTAGATGACTTATTTTCATATTTGTCTTCACCGATTCTAATGAATAAAAATTTTTAGTGTTAGAAAGACCAATTACATAGAGTGATTATCAAAGTGATACTCTAAGTGAATTAGTGATTAGACTTAAAATTTTATTTGGATTAAATCAGTTAATGATGGGGTATGTTTTTATCTTCATGAATGAATGCTTCTTGAATTATTGAGATGATATTTTCAAATAAAAAATTATATCCAATATAGCCCTAACCACAATCTATGATTGAACCATATTCATTAAATTTTTAATTAATGTTTTTTTTGTTTTTTATAAAATTAACTGACCAAAACTATTTTGATACATAATATCAAAAAATCTAGACAATATCCTAGTGTCAAGGTTCACTTCTTCAACCTCTGTGGATTTGACCCCTACCCATGCTGCAAGAAACCGCTTATATTAGTAGATTAAATTTTAGAAAAAACCACATATAATTTAAAATTATCTTGAAATTATACCGATTTACCTCTCCTAGACTCCTCTACCACATTATTATCCCCTTTTCCAATGAAAAATCTCTAAATTTTCCCTTTAAAAAGGATCTTTTAAGAAGAGGGGTAAACTATCTACATGAGTATTACCCATATATTTTTCCTCTACCTTCCTCCAAAACTATTCTAACCATATTAATATAATAAAATTATCATTATTTATATGAATAATTTTATTATATTGATTATAAAATCATTATATAACTTCAATCATTTCCTTAAAATAATGAAAACATCATCCATGAATATGTGCAGACTATCACCTATGTGAAGTGCATGGTTAATTTTTCATAACCCCCTTACATGGATGGTTTAAAAGGGGTATTTAGTTAATTAATAATATATTTACAACATTATTAATATTCTAAATAGATACATATTTTTCTACCATCCTTCTATTCTAGGGAAAAATAAAACATCATCTGTGTGTATGTACAGATTACCGCAACCATGGTGGGACGTGTTCTATTTTTCATCATCGTATTACATGGTTGGTAATTAAATATTTTTAACGAATAAATATATTATATTAAGTAGTAATATATTTCATGAACCTGGTTATAAAATAATGAAAAAAAATTAATGATCATTATAAGTAATCTGTTAATATCTGTAAATTTCCCAAAACCAGTACATCATGTATCCTGTTCTTGCGAACTATTCCCATAGTTTCCATCAGCTAAACATGATTATTTATAAATCACTGAAAAAATGATTTAAATATATTATATAATAGATTAATTATGAAATTCTAATAAAATAATGGTTTTAAACAACTTTATTTTAAAACATATGTGAAACATTTGAAATTACTAACATTTAATAAGCAAAATAAGCATCAACTGGCTATCAAATGTGTAGTGAATTATTATAATGTAATAATATAAAAGTTCATGGATATGAATAAGGTTATAAAATATTTTATTAATATGGTTATTCTAACACATAGAGATTTTATGAGATAGATTCCTTTAATTTATTTGATGCCTTTGGTTATACACTACACCAAGATTAGCTTGTGCTATACGCAACACCGTATTAGCTTGCACTATATGAAACACTAATATTGGATTGTTTTACATGCATTTTTTTTGGTTTTTTTGATAAAACTTATTTCACGCAACACTGAGTATAGATTTTGGTCAATATATAAATGAACTAAGTTTGGATTATGTTATAAACAACACCAAAGTAATCGTACACAACACACAATATTGACTTGGCTTGTGTTACATGCAAGAGCGACCTTCCTCGATATCTTGCATTGTACGCAATACTGAGTTTCATTAAACAACGATTTATTATTAAAATATAATTATTAATGGGATATAAACTAGCCGTTATGAATAATATTAACCACATTTTAAATTTTATATAACATTATCATTCATCTTACATATTTTATAAAACATGATATAAGAACAAATTCAAATTTTTCAGATAAAATATGTATTTTTTAAAAAATGAATTTTACTACCTTTTTATGGTGAACCATTTTTAAATATAGTTTTTGACACTTTTATAAATTTAGTTTGTCAAAATAAACTTTATATTTCGAAGTTGGAAAAAATAATTTACTTTTTTTAATTTTTTGTATTTGTTTTGATAAAATTCAGATTTTAATGAATAGTGAAAAATAATGCATTTTAATTCAAAACTACCTTTTCATCTAACTTATTTATCTAGTTAGATTATCTAATTAATTTATTTTATAGTGTGATTGGATTACATTTTTATCATTTAATCCCATGTTGGTAATTGGATGTAATTTCACATTTAAGTTGGATGTGAACAAATGAATGTCTTTTGATAAGTTTTAACATCTTAAAAACCCTCTTTTTTGGTTTTGACAATGAGAATTAATC
Source organism: Viscum album (assembly GCA_963277665.1). Lineage (NCBI taxonomy): Eukaryota > Viridiplantae > Streptophyta > Magnoliopsida > Santalales > Viscaceae > Viscum > Viscum album. Next base: position 618,300,661 of record OY728127.1, on the reverse strand, counting down.
TTAAATTAATTTCTACCAATTATGTGTTTTGAAATATAAAAAATGGATTCTATATTTTGAATTAGTGGTTCCAATTTATGTTAATAGGTTACTTTTATTTTGGGATATTATGAATAGTAACTATGATAATTTTTATTTTCCATAGTTAAAGGTAAATCGGCTAAATTAGGTAAAAAAATAACATGATAATGAAAATAAAATTATCCTAAAACCTAAAAAAATCATATTAGATGAATAAAACTCTTCCCTCACATATTTTGTTCGAAACATATTGATGTAATGTCCATTTGACATTGAAAATGACATGGATACACTACCACAAATTGGGTTTCCACAACACCACCACTTTAGAGTGCTAAATAAAGCACTGATAATGGGGGGGGGGCTTTATCAGTACTAAAAAAAGCACAGATAAAGGGAACTTTTGATAGTGCTAAAAAAGTGCTATTAAAGGTGACCCTTTATCAGTGCTTTTTTTAGCGCTGATAAAGGTCCCCCCTTTATCAGCGCTTTTTTTAGTGTTGTTAAAGGGAACCCCTTTATCAACACTTTTTCCTAGCACCGATAAGGTTTATAATTCAAAAAAATCATGAAAAATAATATATTGTTATATAAGTATATTTATATTGATATAAATATAATATATATATTTTTAATATGTTTTAGATAATTATAAATAGACTATTACATTTAATAAAGATGATGTTTAGTGAAAAAGACTTTAAAATATTTTAGAAAATATTATTAATTAAAAATTTCTTAATTATCATCGATAAATATTAAATTAATATCAATTTGAAGACCCAAAAAATAGAAAATAAATAAATAAAAGTTCTAAAATATGTTGAAAATGTAACTCAAATTTCAAAGAACCAATAATTTTGATCTATGTGTCTGTTTGGGCTCTACATCATATCACATCGAATTTTGCGATGATCTCTATGAGCTAGTGACATAAGGGAACCTTCTATCTCATTTTACGAGGCCCAAAGAGGCCTAGAATTCCTCCAAAATTGAGTTTTTATTCAGGGTACCCCAATTGTTTAACATTAAAACATGTATAACTTCTGATTTGGATATCCACTAGGCCTATACCAAATCATATCAAAGATTGTTTCATTTTCTTTGATTTCACTAGTTGTGTAGTTGAAACAAACTTCTGTATTAGAAGTTATGGTCATTTTAACATTCTATGGATTTTCAAATACACATATATATGTATTTATTCATATATATATATATATATGTGTGTGTGTGTTGTATATATGTATTTATGTATGTATGTATTTATTTATTTATTTATACAGACATAAAAACATATTTTATAAATGAATTTAAAAATTTTCTTATAAATATATATTAATATACAAATAAATATACAGTTAAAAAATTATTACTATATATATATATATATAAATATATATAAATAAAAATTAATATATGAATAAATATATATAATAATATATGAATAAATTTATATGTATTAATATTACTAAATATATTTATATTAGTATGAATCTATATTAATATACAAATAAATATAACTATATATATAGAAATAAATATAAATATATATATATATTCTAATAAATATATATATTAATATATGAATAAATAAATATATATATATATATATATCAATATAACTAAATATATTTATATTTCTATGAATCTATATTAATATAAGAATAAATATAACTGTATATATATATATATATCATTAAATTGAGAAAAAAAGGAAATGGGTTAGTGGTAATGGTGTTGGCGCACAAGGGGGGAGGTCACAGGTTTGAGTTTGAGTGGAAGCAAGGAGGGGCATGTGGGCATGTGGGGGATACGTGGGCAAGGGCAGTGTGTGGGAGAGTGGGAGGGGGTCCCGCCTAGTGCTGATAATGGGGGGAGGGGGTCAAGCGTTTTTAAAAGCTCCCCCACCCAGCATTATATATTTTTTTAATTTATTTTATTTTTTTGACTTTTATCAGTGCTTAAAAAATCACAGATTAAAGGTGTCTTTCATCAATGCTAAAAAAATCACTAATAAAAGTCCTTTTCATCAGCGTTTTTTAGCACTAATGAAAGACCACTTTTATCTGTGATTTTTTAGCACTAATAAAAGGGGCCTTTATCACTGCTTTTATGAGCACTGTTAAAAGGGACCCCATTATCCTTTTCTCAATTAGAAACACTTTTTTAGCATTGTTAATCTGCTTTTGTAGCACTGATAAATGCCAAATTTGTAGTAGTGATACTAATAAAACCACTGAAAGTGACAAAATGTCAAACTCGCATATCTTATAAGTATAATAATTTTAATATAGGGATAACTAGGTGATAACCATTAATTAAAATATTCCATGGAAATATAAAATAATTACCTATATCATGGAAATTTATTTTTAATTTTTAAGAAAAAATAATTACCTTAAATCCTTATTCTTTAATGATGTAAAAATTAATTAATTGATGATAAATCAATGAATCCATTTTTATTAAAATCCTAATAACCATAGAAATGTCCAAAAACATGAAAAAATATTATTAGTAGATTATATCTCGACTATAATAATCTAAATATCAAGCTAGTGACCATTTGGATCCTTATAGAATATATTATGACCTTTATATTATTTTATTTAAAGTAATATTAAAGTTGTCACATTCATACTATAATGAGTATATCATTTTTAATGTTTGATTTTATAGAAGATAAATTCATCTATATATATTAGCTTGAAATATATTAAATTTATCTTTATCACAGTATTTTATTTTTAATTTTTACTCAACAAATAAGTATTTTAAATAATTACACAAAATCATTATAGTATTTAATTTATTAATGGAGGTATCAAATAAATGTTATTTAAAATTTTAAAATAAATATATTTTGGAATAATTAAAACCCACAATGAATTTTCTAGAAAACATTTACCTCAAATTAATATAATAAAATATTTTTTTTAAAGATAAATTGTTATCTTTATATTTTTAAAAATCAATAAATTGAATAGTGTAAAAAATTGACACTACTGTTTGTTTATCAAAATAGTGTTTTAATAAATTACATAAAAATAAAAAAACATCATTTTTAAAAAATAATAATTAAGATATAGTAAAAAATGTTCTATATTATTTATGGTCTAATTTACATCAAATAAGTAAATATTTTACCCTTTTAAAATTGAAATATTTGTTACCCTAGTTAAAATGAAACACAATAACTAAGTGTTAAATTGAAACGATAACGTTTTAATGGACATAGAAACTTGTCTAAAATTTAATGGATGATTATATTATAACCCTATATTATCTAATAGTAGATATTGGGTCATTTATTAGGATTTTAAGTGGGGTTTGATTTTATTATAAATTAAATTTTTTGAGGTTTCCAAAAGTGCCCCTCACCTCAATTATAAAAGGGAACCTCCTCCCTCAGTTATCCACAACTCATTAAGCCTCCAAGTTCGTCCATTACCTACCAATTTATCTTATATACTTCCCTATTTACATTATAGATGTCTTAGTATTCTCAATAGACCAACTCTAGTTCCATAAAGAGGAGATCTAAAGAGAGCACGTCAAAGAAGAGGTAATATCCTCTACCGATTCTTTGGTATTTCTTTCTACTTCTACTTCTACATAATGTGTTATTTTATTATAGAATAATAAATCTAGTAGAAATTATATATTTATCTGTTTTTCACCACCACCTTACTTGGATAGGTGTAAAAATGGATGTAATAACTATATATTATTATTATAAAAATATATTTATTATAAAATAGAGTAAACTATTCAAATAAATACCATTCAAAAATTATATTAATGATATTTTCGCTCGTGCGTACGTATGACTTACCATCTCCACAAAGAGATGTGATTCATTCTACATTATAACCACTCACACATGATTATATAAATGATCCTAATGAATAAATTTGGTACTTATTATGTTAATATCATTTTATAAGGATATAAATGTGACCTAATAAGTAAAACCATAACTTATTCAACAAAACATGCATATGATTATAAAGGAGTTAAAACCAGAATAATGAGTAACAATGAATTGTTACAAACAAACGAAATATAATATGACCATATATGATGAACATGATTCTATATTAAGTTAATAACATTATCTAAATAATTATATAGAAGATTTAGACACATAAAAAGCACATCAGACCTTAGTTAAGGGATAATTTTGTAATCTCATTTATATCTACGACTGTTCATACGTAAGTATTTACTGGGGATATATTTATCATCCATGTTCATTTTTTCTAAAAATGTTTCCATAAATATTTACTATTCTAATTTTTATTTTTAAATTCATTTTTACCCATTTTTGACTTTTAATACATGATATGGAAGGAAAATTTCATTTTTTTATTGTATGAGGTACTTTTTTACTTTTCCAGCAAAAGTGCAAGGAGAATGTTTTTCTAACTTATTTATCATGAATGGATTTTTACGATCTCATGATGCCTTCATTCGATGAACCTTACTCTAAACTAACTCATGTTTATTTTCAACTACATTCTTTTTTTCTATAAATTTAATGGCATTTTGAGAAAAGAAAACATTTTTTTGAACAAGAAATTATATTTTCCTAAAAACTAAGTTCAAGAGGTTTATCAAAATTATTTTCCATCTAAGATGATTATATTTAAATATGGTTATGTTTATATCAATAATATTAAAATTATTTCATTTTTTAAATTATGGAATGGTATTTTATATGGAATATGTTATAATGTAATGATGTTTAAGAAAACCCATTTTATTTCATGGGTTATGATTTGTTAAATGATTTATGTTTTCGTGGAACATGTAAGAATGATTTCATTATGAGATGTGTGGGACCTATATCTCCCTCCAATGAATTTGGTAAATATTTATATCTCCTAAGTTATACATGACTAGAAAGGCAAGTAAATCTGGTTCAGTTATATATGGCTGGAATGACTTTTAAACCTGGTTTAATAATGGAATTCATCCACTAAGATGGTCTTGGAAGCAATGCCTTGTCTATTAAGGAAATCATATTATGTTCTTAATAGTTTTGAAAAATTCCATGTTTTATTCCAATTCAATTTTATCATGATCAATTTTCCTTTATGATCTATTCCTTACAACCTGCTAAGATGTATTTTTTGGATCGTGATTTTGATATTTAAACTTTATGTTCATCTTTTTTACATTATTATGTTTATGGTTTGTTTTAAGTTCTCTATGTTTACCCTCTCTAAGAATTTGTTCTCACCCTTTTTATGTTTTCTTTTCCCCAGGATACAAAGAATGATTTTATGTTGGAAATCTATAGGGGAAGATCTTTATGGGAGACGTGGAAGATCATTCAACTTGTTAGAAGATTATGTTCCATGTTTCCAAAGACACTAAACTATTACGGTATTTGGGAATATATTTGTTTCATGTAAAAAGTATTCCGAAAAATAAATTAAATTTCCATGTACATCAAGCTTGGTTTATAATAGTTGGTATCATATAGATGGTTTAGTCAACATTTGGAAACTAGGATGTGAAAACATTAGTGAGATCGCTAGAGATATCTATAAGGTATGTCTAGGGTGGTCCCTAAGTTTAAGAATAATTATTGGTTATGGTCCTAGAATTGTTGTAATGATCATGAATAACCTAGGATTAAACCTAATATGTTAGAGATTGAATGTACACCCCCTTGATTATGTTTCTTTCCTAGAATGAATTTTGCCTCACACTATTTTTTTGGGTTTTAGACAATGGATATAACACGAAGGAACTCTATTAATGATCAATGCACTAGGAAATGAAATTATTTTTGTCATGACCAACCAAATGTTATGGGAGATAGAATGAAAAATCTTATTGCTGTACTTACACAAGCTATGAATCATTCTAGACAACCAAATGAGCATAGAGGGGAACAACATTCTATCAAGTCCTTTATGTGGCAACATCCACCTTCTTTCAGTGGGTCTTCAGATCCACTTGTTTCTAAAAAATGGATCAATAACATTGAAAAGATATTTTTTATCCTTCACTATTAGAAACATGAAAAATTCATTTGGGCTATTTATCATTTAGAAGGGGAATAAGACAAGTGTTAGACTCAAATTAAGTAAACAAGACAACATGATGAAATTGAATCCATGGAATGGTAGGAGTTCAAGAAATTTCTTTCAATAAGTAATTCACTTTTAATATTTATAAAAATATGGACAAGGAGTTACCTGAGCTTAAGAAATGGGATGATGAATATGTTGGTACATACAAGGAAAATTTTACCAGACTTTCAAGGTATGCTTCTAGATTTATCATCTAACCTGAAAATAAATTTGATCGATTCTTCAATGGCTTAAAACCAATTCATTATAGGGAAATAACTATAAGATACTTTAGTATATATGAAGTTATTTTTCATTGTGATATCAAAGTAGAATCGTAAGTTGGTGTTACATATACATCTCATGGTTTTGACAAGAAATGAAAGATGAAGTTCAAGGAAAAATCTCAAAACAATGGTGAAAAGAAGAGGGATGTTTCCTTAGGCTCAAAGTGTGGAAAGATGTATGGTGGAGATTGTATTAAAGGGTCTGGAAAATGTTTTGAGTGTAGAAAAGAAGGTTATCGAGTAGTTGAGTGCCGAAGTAATAGGAAAAAGTTTTCTAATGATGTGAATAGAGAGAAGAATATAGAGAATGCACCACCCACACTTCAATTCTACATGTGCAAGGAAGTGGGGGTTTATGCTATCAAATTACCAAATCTAGGGGTTAATTATGATGATTGACATCAAAAGCCTCTTAAATCCTAATATAAAGGAAAATCACAAGCGATCACTATTGGAGATGTTGAGTATGACAATAGAGAGGTGGAATGGTTATGTGATTATATAATTCCAAAATAGTGTTGTTGAATCTATTTTATATTATTATGGAATATTGGAATTTCTATGAATTGGTTCATTATGGTCTTCCATAATTATGTTGTATTGGTAACCATGAAAAGTGATTGAAATATTTTTGGAAATAACATGATATGCACATAATGAAGGGATAAAGAGATAATGAGATGTTTGATAGTATTATGGAGCTCATGGCTGATATAAGGAAAAATTGATATCATGGTTTGAGTATATAATTTTTTGGTATTTTTAGTGCATGTAAAGAGTTAATTTTAACATAATGAATGTTTTTACAAAGGATCCATGGTAATTCATGATATTAGTATGTTTCAAGAGAATACCTGATTAAGGTATTCACATGTTAGGAATGTGAAATCCTATAAATACCTTATGATATATGAGAGATTAATGTTATATTGATTTAGCTATCCTATTTAAAATGTTTTATAATTTCTGTTTTTGGAAGGATTGTAATGTTATCCATTTATGGATAGTATAAATTATATTTCAATTGAAGCTTGTTAGATTAATGTATTATCTCACTACAGGTGGCCTTATGCATATTTGATTTCCTATGCTAACAATTTTTTGAGACCGATGGACTGATCAATCATTCTATTTCATGATCTTAAAACAATTAAATAATGAAAAATTCAACTTAATTTCCATAAATAAGAGATGATGTGGAAATTGTTCAAGGCACAGACAATGGTGAGATTGTACCAAATTCAAGTAAGTATTTATTCTCATGAATAATTTTTCAGCTTTAAGAAAAGGATCTTGAAAACCAAAAATGTTATCATTGTACCTTATTATAAAATGAATCATATGTTCCCTTAAATCATCTTAAATTTATGGATTTCTGGTAGTTAACTTTATCCAAACTTTATATTCCACCACTATCCATCATAATTTGATGGTTAGATTTCTCTTCCATATCCATGTTTCCACTCACAACTATGTTCTCCTATGTGGAAACCCAGTGATGAGTTAATTTAGGTAACCATTATCTTTATATATTTCCTTTTTAAAATTATGTTTTAGTATTTCTTTTTATGATGTGGGTTCCATGACAGAAACTTTCAAGTAGTAAACCATTTATAACCCCGATGAATTTCAAGGGTGAAATTCCTTTTAAGGGGGTTAAAAGCAATACCCCAAGAATTTATGAGATAGATTCTTTAAATTTATTTAATGGCTTATATTGTATTCTACAGAAATATTATCTTGTGATATACACAACACTGTATTAGCTTGCAGTTTACACAACACTATTCTAGGCTTGAGTTACACACAGTTTCTGGTTCTTTTGATATAATTCATTTCAAGAAACTCTGACTACAAATTTTGTTCAATGTATAAATGAAATAAGTTTGGATTATGTTATACGAAACACCAAAGGATAATTTCACTACAGTCAACACTGAATTTTCTTATATTAAATGCAAGAGAGACCTTCCTCGATAGCTTGCGTTGTACACAATACTGAGTTTCACAAAAAATGATATATTATTAAAATATTATAATTTAATGGGATATAAACTAGATTTTATGAATATTATTAACCAAATTTTTAATTTTATATAACATTATAAATCATCTTACATATTTTCTAGAAGATGATATAAGAACAAATTCATTTTTTTCGGATAAAATAAACATTTTCCCAAAAAATGTAGTTTTACCACCTTTTGATGGAAAACCCATTTTAAATATAGTTTTCGACACTTTTATAATTTCAATTTGTCAAAATAATCTTCTTCTATGTATGTGGGACATAAAAATCTACTTTTTTTTTGACATTTTGATATTTTTATGATAAAATTCAAATTTTAGGGAATAGTTAAAAATACTAGATTTCAGTTCAAAACTGCCTTTTCATGTAATTTACTTATTTATTTAGAGTATATAATTAATTGTTTTAAAGATTGATTGTAATATGTTTTTATAATTTAATTCCATGTTGGTAATTAGAATAAATTTCACATTTAAATTGGACATGAACACATGACAATCTTTTGATAAGTTTTAACTTCCTAAAAACCTGCTTTTTTGGTTTCTACAATGGGAATTCAACTTTAATTAATTTTTTCTAATTATTTGCTTTGAATTATGAAAAATGGATTCTATATTTGTAATAATTGGGTCCAAATTATATTAATAGGTGGATTATATTTTTGGAAATTATGAATGGTAACAATGATAATTTTTATTTACCACAGTTAAAGGTAAATCAACTAAATTAGGGTAACTAATAACATGATAAGAAAATTAAAATTATCCTAAAACCTAAAAATATACCATTAGATGAATAATATTCTACACTCTACATGTTTTTTTCAAAACATAGTGATTTACTGTCCACTTGACAATGAAAAGACATAGATGCTAATTAAACTAATGAAAGTAAAAAAAATGTCAAACTCACATTTATTATAAGTCTAATAATTTTAATATAGGGATAACCAGCTGATAACTTCGAAAATAAATAGTATATGTAAAGATAATATAATTAACTACATCATGGAAATTTATTTTTAGTTTTTAGGAAATAAATAATTACCTTAAATTCGTATTCTTGTATGATGTAAACCTTAATTAATTTATGAGGGCTAATTGAAACAATATTTTTTAAAATCCAAATAACCATAAAGATGTCCAAACATATGAAAAAATATTCTTAGTCCAGTATATATCGACCATAATCATCCAAAGTTCAATCTAGTAACAATTTTTACTCATATAGAATAGATTAAGACCATCATATTGTTTTATATAAATTAATGTAAAAGTTGTCACATTCATAATTAGTATAACATTTTTAATGTTTGATTTTATAGAAGAAAAATTTGACTAAATGTATTATAATTAAATATACTAAATTTACCTTCATCATTTTATTTTATTTTTTATTTTTACTCAACAAATAAGTATATTAAATAATTACACAAAATCATTGTAGTAATTATTTTATTAATGGAGATATAAAATAAATGTTATTAAAAATTTTAAAATAAATATTTTTTGGGATAATTAATATTTAAAATGAATTTTATAGGTAAAAAATACCTCATATTAATATAATAAAATATATGGTTCAATGATAACTTGTTATATTTATATTTTTTAAAATCAATAAATTTAATAGAGTCAAAATTGACACTATTGTCTGTTTATCAAAATAGTGTTTTGTTAAATTATTTAAAAATCATAATTTTATTTAAAATAATAATTATGATATGTGAAAAGATGTTATAAATTATTTATGATCTAATTGAAATCATATAAGTAAATATTTTACACTTTTAATATTGAAATATTTGTCACCCAAGTTAAAATGAAATAGAATAACTAAGTGTTAAATTGAAAAGATAACGTTTGAATGGATATATAAACTTGTCTAAAATTTATTGGTTGATGATATTACAACAATATTGCATCTAATATTCTAAATTGGTACATTTGGTAGGTTTTTTAGTGTTTTATTATTTTATTATAAATTAATATTTTTGAGGTTTCCAAAAGTGCCCCTCACCTCAATTATAAAAGGGAACCTCCTCCCTTATTTCTGCACAACTAATTAAGCCTTAAAATTCGTCCATACCATTAAAATTTTTCTTCTAAACTTCCCTAGTTACATTCTAAAGGTTCTGGTCTTCTCAAAGTACCAACTCTAGTTCTAACAAGTGGAGATCTAAAGAGAGAACGTCAAAGAAGAGGTAATTTCCTCTACTGATTCTTTCATATTTATTTTACTTCTACTTCTAATTCATGAGTTATTTAATTATAGAATAATATATCAAGTATCAATTATATTTTAATATGTTATTATATTTATGAAACAACCATATTCAACTTTCTATCCATCCTAAGAAAGATGAAATCACCGTGCGTGCATACGTACGACTTACTATCTCCACGCCGTGGTGTAATCTATTTTTCACCACCACCTTACTTGGATGGGTATAAAAATGGATTTAATAACTTTATATTATTATTATAAAATTATATTTATTCTGAAATAGAGTACACCATTAAAATCAATACCATTCAACAATTATGGGAATGATATCATCGCTCGTGCGTACATACTTCCTACCGTCTCCACGATATGATGTGATTTTTTATACATGATAACCACTCATTTATGATTATATAAATGTAAATAATGAATAAATATGTTATTTATTATGTTAATATAATTTTATAATTATATAAATATTACCTCATAAGGATAAATATAACTTTTTTGACAAAACATGCATACGATCAAAAAGTAGTTAAAACCCGAATAGTGAGTAACAATGAATTATTATAGGGAAAAAGAAGGTGAATATGACCACATATGATGACCAAGATTCTAGAATAAGTTAATAATATTATATAAATCATTATACATGAGGTTCAGATACATAGGAATCACATCAGACATAAGGTAAGGGATAATATTGTAATATCATTTTTATTTGAGAATGTTAATATGTAAGTATTTACCTAGGATATATTTATCATCCATGTACATGTTTTATAAAAGTGTTTTCATAAAATGTTTACTTTTCATACATTTATGTTTAATGGAATTTTTAACCATTTTTTACTTTTACTACATGGTATGGAAGGAATATTTATTTTGTTTACCATACATGCTACTTTTTGACTTTTCCAGCAAAAGTACGAGGAGGATGTTTTTTTAACTTATACAGCATGAATGGATTTTTTATGGATTCATGATGCCTTATTTACATGGAAATTAATCTAAAATATCTCATGTTCATTTTCAAATAAATTATTTTCTTTTAAAATTGTGCGGCGTTTTGATAAAAGAAAACATTTTTTTGAAGAAAAAAGTATAATTTTATGAAGAAAGAAGTTAATGTAGTTTATCAAAAAAAGTTTCCATATAAGATGATTATATTTAAATATGGTTATGTTTATATCCCTATTATTACTTTGATTTTGTTGTTTTAATAATGGAAATGTACTTTATATGGATTATTTTAGGATGGAATGATGTTTAAGAAAATCCATTTTATTTCATGGGTTATGCTATAAAGAATGATATTTTTTATGGAACATATAAGAATGATATAATTATGAGACGGGTGGGACATATATATCTCTCTAATTAATTGGGTATAGAGTTATATTTCATGAGATATACCTAACTGGAATGACATGTAAATCTAGTTCAGTAATGTAGGGCTGGAATGAAAAGTAATCCCAGTTCAGTAATGGAATTCATCCACTATGATGGTCTTGGTAGAAATGATGTCACGAACTGGCCCGGGTACCCTAGTAACTCGATAACCGAGCCAGCCCTGACATAGCTCGAAGGGCATTCTCGATACCCACGGGTCAGCGACTAGCACCTGGCATCACACAACATGCAAGTGAGAACGTTTTTTCCACGAGAATGTGGAAGCAAAATAAACAAGACAATATGCATAACAAAAGGAAACTCCACTGGGAGTAATGTACCAGAATACAAAGAGCCATAAAAATCCCAAAGTACCACAACCAAAGTACCAAAAAAAGGGGAAAACAGCCCCAAGGTCCCCAAGGACACAACTCACTAAAACTGAAGATCAACAGCTCGATACGAATCTAAGAGGTCCCTTCCCTTTACTCGATCCTAGAAGAAGAAGGTCTACAAACACCCAAAGGAAAAAGTAGGTTGTGATCCTAAGCCCAGTAGGATACCACCAAAGATTCCGTAACAGATGCCAAGTATAGATTATCCAAAGAAAAACTTTCAATTTTCAAATAAACTGGTTTGGAAATTCAAAAGCATTTTTTAACAAAACATGATATACATTTTCAAATGATGGAAAAGTTAATTTAAACAAAGTCTTTACAATTTTGGAATATTTCTATAATAATGGATTAAGGAAAACATTTATATAAAATAGTTTATATAAATTATGAAGGCATGTAAGGCAGTTCCAAAACATTGGAATACATTTATATCTCACATATAAATAAACAAGCAACACGGTCATCTGCCAAAAGGTACGATAGTATTAACCGGTTATAGTATTCCACACTCTCTATGTGAACTTAGCAAAATTTGTATACACACATCCCTATGAAACTGGCCAAAGGAGATTCATCACTAACCCTTCGGGGATTTGACCCGCCACAAGTATGTTTTAGAACGTTGTCGTAGCGTAGAGTGTATCCAAATAACTCACTAACTACCTCAGGCATGTATACACTCTTACATGATGGGAGAACTATTTTAAGAATTCTTAAAATACGATCAATCCCATTATTCCATTTCCAAAGTGCCAATTTCATTCCATTTAAAACCAAAATAGGTTTCAATTAAAACATTCCTTTTTTACAAGATAAAACCAATGGGTTTCTATCAAATCATTTTAAGACATTTTCATAAGTTTGAAATCCATTCATAACCAATCACATCATTACACATTTCATTTCCACAATTAAATTCAACAATTTAATTGAAAACATTTCCATCAAATTCAAAATTTAAATTAAAAAATTTAAATAGACTAATTTCCCATAAACATACCCAACTCAATGGAATTGGGGTTTTCCCAAATTTCTATGACAAATCCATTTCAAATATCTCAATTCATTGGAATCGAGTTTTTATCAATTTAATTAAAGCAACTTGTGCAATTTAATTTAAATAAATAATTGAAATAAATCAACCAAATAAAATGATAATCAATTTGACAAGTTGGGACGGAACCACCTACCTCGATTTATCTACGGGAGTTAGCCCAACGAGAAACCCCAAAAACCGAGCAGCATAACGATGTCGATCAAAATCTGTATCTAAATCCTTAAAACCAAAATTATGATCAAAGGAATCAGGATCTTTCAAAACTAGATCTAGATTCACAATCCGAGATCTATACTGCAAATCATAGGTTTAGATCCATGGAAAGCAAAAGAAATATCCCATGAAAAGATCTAGGAAAGATAAAGAAATAAATGAGATATGCAGCATGATGAAATCCATTTACCGGGAGGAGAGAAGATCTTCAATCAAAGACTTAAATCTCAAAGAAATATGTTCTCATCGCCTTAGAATCTCTCTCGGAGCCTTTGGAAAGACCTAAAATGAGGCAGGCCAGAGCCAAGTATGAAATTATGGAAGTCCTGGGGGGTTCAGGTGGTTTTAAAAGAATTTTTCAGAATTAAAAACCATGTGAACAATTTACCTGGGCAGAGGCGCACTGTTTGTCAAACGATACACACACCGTGCAACCCTCACTCTCCAGATATGCTCGGTCTGCACGGTTTGGTCACCGGGTTTTTAAAACCATGTGAAAACCGTGCACAATCCATTTCCCTTTTGTTTTAATTAAAAGTTCACCGAAACGCACCCCTATGTCACTAGTCCAAAAAATGAGGTACTTGGAAACATCAAAAGTACCTAAAAACGTAACGTGATGTCACAACCACCCCACCAAAAGATCTTTCTGTCCGCAAAAAGGCTATGTAGAAGCCTCCACATTAAAAATATGAGGCCACTTCTCTCTTATTAGAGCCTCCCTTTCCCACGTCTCATGGGAATCAAAACCATGTTGACATAGTACCCGAACGAGAGGTATCGTTCTCCCACGAAGTACCTTGGTCTCAGAATCAACAAGTGTGACTGGTCATTTAGTAACAGATAAATATGGTTCAATATCAAGATAACTCCACCTCACAACATGATATGGATCAGAGAGATACTTTTGCTGCTGTGATACATGGAACATGTTATGTATCGACGTCAGCTATGGTGGTAGAGCTAGACAGTAAGCAACTTTCCCCATAAGACCAACAACCTCAAAAGGTCCCACAAAATGAGGAGCAAGCATCCCTTTCCACCCTAGACGTCGATGACCTAATCGGGGTGAAACATTCAAGAACACCTATTCACCAATTGGGAACTCTAAAAGTCTACGGTGATGATCCACATAAGACTTGTACCGACTCTGTGCTGTCAACATTCTATGACGAATCAACTAGATCTTAGCTGTCGTCTCTTGGACCAAACTTGGTCCTACCAAAGAACATTCACCAATCTCTGACCAACATAAAGGAGACTTACAAGGAAGACCATACAAATCATCAAAATGAGCCATTTTGATCGCAGACTGATAACTGTTGTTATAAGAAAACTCAACTAGCCCCAGATGATCATCTCAATTCCCACCAAAGCCAAGAACACAAGCACATAGCATATCCTCTAGGATCTGAATAGCTCTCTCTGTCTATCCATCTGACTGTGGATGGTAGGCCATGCTCAAATGGACCTAAGATCCTAGTTCCTCCTGAAGGTCTCTCTAAAAGAAAGAAGTAAACCGAGGATCCCTATCAGAGACTATAGTAGATGGAACTCCTTGCAAACGAACAACCTCTTTCACATAGATATTTCTCAACTCCTCAACTTTGGTTTTATCTCGAATAGTTATAAAATTAACCAAAATTTTCATTCTATCAATCAAAACCCATATCATGTTCTACTTTCTATGGGTTTGAGGTAACGCAACCAAAAAGTCCTTATAGATTTCATCCCACTTCCATGTAGGGACTGTAAGTGGTTGAAGAAAACCTGAAGGTTTCTGGTGCTCGACTCTCACCTACTGGCATGTATAGAAATGAGATACAAACTCAGTAATGTCTCATCTCATACCTGGCCACCAGAACTATTGCCTCATGTCATAGAACATCTTCGTGGTTCTTGGGTGTACAACACACTGAGAGTTATGGCAACCCCCATCACATTCTTCCTTGAAGCTAATGGCACAACAAAATGGTTTTGATAACACAGAACACCATTTTTGGAGAACGACCATAGAGTGTTGGTCTCCCCACCATAAATAGAGTCCCTAATGATATGGAATTCATCATCATGTTGTTGTTCCTGAAGAATTAACTCGAGGAGAGAAGAAGCCAAATGAACACTGGATAAAGAACCTTCATTCCCCTTCCACTGAACTCCAATATGCAACTGAGAAAAATATCCATAAAACACCACTCTTCTGAAGATTCCTTCACAGCCTGTGAAGTAAGTTTACTGCTTAACGCATCTGCAACTACATTCCCTTTCCCTGGGGTATAGGTAATGTCAAAGTTGAAAGATTGCAGGTACTCTACCCAATAACTTTGGTGAAGATTCAAATCTTTTTGAGAGAATATATAACTCATGCTCTAGTAGTCTGAAAACATATTAAACCTTTCTCCATAAAGTTAATGTCTCCAACACTTAAGTGCATGCATTACATTTGCAAGTTCAAGGTCACGGGTAGGATAGTTCTTCTCATGAGGCTTAAGCTGACGAGACCCATAGGAAAAAACATGATTACCCTGCATGAGTACACATCCCAAACCTGAGCCAGATGCATTCCAAAAGACCACATAACCTATCCCCACAACAGGAAGAGTTAACACCAACATAGTAGTTAATAGACGCTTTATCTGAACAAAATAACTCTGAAATTTATCATTCTAGGAAAACATCACTCCCTTTCGAGTCAGAGAAGTCATTGGAGAAGTTAACTTTGAGAAGCCTTTAACAAACCAACGATAATATCCTGCTAAGCCCATGAAGCAATGAATCTCAAAAACATTTTGTGGTTGTACCCAAGTCATAACAGCCTTCTCTTTTTCAGTATCAACTGATATTCCTTGTTCTGACACGACATGTCCCAAGAATTTCACTTCCTGAATCTAGAAATCGCACTTTGAAATCTTGACATAAAGTTGGTGATTCCTTAGAAGACTCAGAACTGTTCTCAGATGTTGCACATGATCCTCCTCAGAATTGGAGTAGACAAGAATGTCGTCCACAAAGACCACCATGAAGGTATCTAGATACTCATGGAAAACCGTGTTCTTCAGAGCCATGAAAATCGCAGGAGCATTTGTTAGGCCGAAGGGCATAACAAGGTACTCATAATGGCCATACCTACTCCAAAAAGTGGTCATAGGAATGTCATATTCCTTTATCCTCAACTGATGGTAACCAGATCGAAGATCAATTTTTGAAAACCACTTTTCCCCTTTAAATTGATCAAACAAATCATCAATTCGTGGTAATGGATATTTGTTCTTTATCGTAACTCGATTGAGATTTAGATAATAAACACATAAGCGAATAGAACTATCTGCCTTCTTGGAGAAGAGAATAGGTGCTGCCCAAGGTGACACACTCAGGCGTATGAAACCTTTCTAAAGAAGATCATATAACTGAGACTTCAGTTCTTTTAGTTCAGCTGGATCCATTCGGTAAGAGGTAATAGAAACCGGTTGAGTACCAGGTAACAAGTCAATAGAAAAATAAACCTCTCTTACTAGTGGAAAAACAGATAAGTCAGAAGGAAACACGTCGGGAAACTCAGCGATGACAAGAGTATGATAGACACTCATTGAATCTCTCTCTCCAGATCAAAATAAAACACTGATACAACATTCTACAACTTTAAATAAGAGGGTCCAGATTTTCTTGAACTTGGGTCCCATTCTCCTTGAGAAACAAGAGGCACACCACTCGGTGTGGTAAGGTAAACTTGTCTAAGATAACAATCAATCCAGGATTTATTGGCAATGAGCCAATCTATCCCAAATATGACCTCAAAATATTTCATGTAGAGAACCAAGAAACTCCAAACATGATCAACATATGATAGAGAGAAGACACAAGTAGTACTATAGAGACCCTTCTCTCTCATTGTACCAAGGGGTGTAGTAATATCCATCACACAAGTTAAAATCTCCATAGGTAGATTAAGCATATTAACAAGATGGGTTGAAATAAAAGAGTGAGATGAACAAGTATCAAAAAGAGCTGTCACTAAAGACAAAGCTATAGTAATGATACCTCTCATAGTTGCAGGACCTGTATCAGCTACCTCTGGTGACTCTTCCAATGTGTGAAGAAGCTTTGTTCTGGATGCCTATGGCTGGAACCCTTTTGTACATGAAGCATTTGGTTTCCCCGCAGTTTTTGGAGGTGCTGATGATCCTGTTCCACCACGTGGAGTAGAGAAGTGATGGAAGAATCTCTGTAATTTCCCTAAACATCTACAGGAGCTACAGTTCTTGGGTGCCTCAGTGAAAACCCTCTTAGAATGTCCTGGCTTCCCACACTGATAGAAAGTCAAAGAAGCCCCACCTCATGCTTCTAGAGGTCTAGGATGACTTTGCTGTCGAGAACTACCATGAGAAAAGTCACGATTCTGTTTTCCTTTATAGGAGCCCACGTTGCCACTAGGAGGGAAAATAACCTCCTTCAATGCTGACTTTCCTACCAATTCCATCTCAACCATCACCACCCTATCCAGTAAATCAACATAAGTGGGTAGCTTTAGTAGGAAAACCTGAGTATGGATATCTGATTTAAGTCCCAACTTGAATCTTCGAGCCTTCATCCTCTCATTAGATACAATCTTAGGAGAAAACTTTACCAGCTTAAAAAAGTGATATGAGTATTCAGTCATAGTTTTCTTGGCCTGCTCAAGCTTGAAAAGCTCCACAGCCTTGGCCAACACCATTGATTATAGATAGAACTGATTAGTGAAAAGAACCATAAAGTCTTTCCACTCCAGACCCTCATGTTTCCCAGCCGTCACAATTGTGTCCCACTATCTCCTACTTGGTGCCTCCAGTACAAAGGTGGAACACTTCACCTTGACCACCTTAGGTGTCTCCAAGAACCCAAATAGATGTTCAATCTTAATCAATCATTCATTATCATGTTGAGGGTCAATGGATCCTTTGAAAACTGGTGGCTTCTGGCATAGGAACTCTTGAGAATGACTTCGGAGAATATCACTATGAGGATCTATAGCCGGAGTCTGAATAGGAAGTGGAGGTGGTGCCTGTCCTAGAGCTTGGATAGTGCGAACAATCACCTCAACCAGAATCGGATCCAAAATAGGACTCTCTTGATGAGGTTCAGCAGTAGCCTCTTTTTGGATCTGAGCTCCACGTCTTCTCAGAGGCATGTTGTTACACAACAAAAAGGCATTTGATTAACACTCAAACCGAGTAACAAGGAAGAATATTCTTAATATAAGGGATTAACAAGATTTGGATTCAAATCTATCCAAATCAAAACTGGGAAAATACTAGATCTAATCCACAAGTCGTATTTCTCTATCCAACCCTGGTGACTTAAGGTTCATTATGGTGAGATCTGGCCATTAAATCAATCACAACTACCTCCTACGTCGCGACAAGAATACTCAAATGCATATTGTCATAAAGGAAAGATGCTTAACCTGACCTCTGATACCACATTGTCACAGAACAGCTCGGGTACCGTAGTAACCCGATAACCAAGCCGACCCTGACATAGCATGAAGGGCATTCCCGATCCCCACGGGTCAACGACTGGCACCTAGCATCACCAAACATGCAAGTGGGAATGATTTTTCCACTAGAATGCAGAAGCAAAAGAAAAAAGACAAGATGTATAACAAAAGGAAACACCACTAGGAGTAATGTACCAGAATACAAAGAGGAATAAAAATACCAAAGTACCACAATCCAAGTACAAAAATAAAAGGGGGAAAATAGCCCCAATGTACCTAAGGACACAACTCACCAAAACCAAAGATCAACAGCTAGATACACCTCCAAGAGGTCCCTTCCCTTTGCTCGATCCTGGAAAAATAAATTCTACAAACAACTAAAGGAAAAAGTAGGGTGTGAGCCTAAGCCCAGTAGGATACCACCAAAGATTCCGTAATAGATTCCAGGTATAGATTATCCAAAGAAAAACTTTCAATTTTCAAATAAACATGTTTTTCAATTCAAAAAGAATATTTTAACAAAACATGATATATATTTTCAAATGATGGAAAAGTTAATTTAAGAAAAGGCTTTAAAATGATGGAATATTTCTAAAACAATGTCTTAAGGAAAATATTTATATAAAACAGTTTATATAAATTCCGCAGGCATGTAAGGAAGTTCAAAAACATTGCCATACGTTTATATCTCACATATTAATAAACAAGCGGGAAACATGGTCATCTTCCAAAAGGTACGATGATATTAACCAGTTATAGTATTCCACACTCTCTATGTGAAATAAGAAAAATGTGTATACACATGTCCCTATAACACTGGCCAAAAGAGACTCGTCACCAATCTGTCATGGATGTGACCTGCCACAAGTATGTTTTAGAATGTTGTCGTAGCGTAGAGTGTATCCAAATAAATCAGATACTTCTTAAGGCTTTCATGAACTCTTACATGATGGGAAACCTATTTTAAGAATACTTAAAATACGATCAATCCCATTCTTCCATTTCAAAAGTTCCAATTTCATTCCATTTAAAACCAAAACATGTTTTATTCAAAACATGCCTTTTTCACAAGATAAAACCAATGGGTTTCTATCAAATAATTTTAAGCCATTTTCATATGTTTGAAATCCATTCATAACCAATTCCATCATTACACATTTCATTTCAACAATTAAATTCAACAATTTAGTTGAAAACAATTCCATTAAATCCACAGTTTATATTACACATTTTAAATCGGCCAATTTCACATAAACACACCCAATTCAATGGAATTGGGGTTTTCCCCAAATTTATATTCCAAAACTATTTCAGATATCTCAATTCAGTAGAATTGCGTTTTTATCAATTAAATCGAAAGAAACTTGAGCAATTGAATTTAAATCAATAACTGAAATAAATCAAGCAAATACAATGATAATAAATTTGGAATGTCGGGACGGAACCACCTACCTCAATTTATTGATGGGAGTTAGCCCAATTAGAAACCCCAAAAACCAAGTGGCATAACGACATCGATCAAAATCTGGATCTAAATCCTTAAAACCAAAATTAAGATCAAAGGAATCATGATCTTGAAATACTAGATCTAGATTCACAATCCTAGATCTATACCTCAACTCATAGGCTTAGATCCATGGAAGCAATGGAAATATCCCATGAAAAGATCAAGGAAAGATAGATGAATAAACGTGATATGCAATGGGAAGAAATCTTCTTACCGAGAGGAGAGTGGATCTTCAATCGAAGCCTTCAATCTCGAAGAAAGTTATTCAGATCGCCTTGGAATCTCTCTAGGAGGATTTGGAAAGACTAAAATGAGTCAAGCCTGAGCCAAGGTCGAAATTATGGATGTCCCGGGGGTTTGGGTGGTTTTAAAAGAAATTTTCGGAATTAAAAACCACACACATGGTTTACCTGGGTAGAGGTGCATGGTTTGTCAAACTGTGCGCACACCGTGCGACCCACACTGTCCAGAGACTCTCAGTCCATACGGTTTGGTCACACGGTTTGTCAAATAGTGCACAAACTGTGCACAAGCCATTTCCCTCTTGTTTTACTTAAAATTTCACCCAAATACACTCCCAAGTCACTACTCCAAAAAAAGTGGTACTTGCAAACATCAAAATTACCTGAAAACGTAACGTGATGTAACAAATTCCACAGCTACTATGGAAGCCATATTATGTTCTTAATGGTTTTCCCCTTTTACATGTTTTATTCCCATTATATTTTATCATGATTAATGTTCCTTTATGATATATTCTTTATGAACAAACAAGATTTATTTCGTTACTCATGATTTTGATATTTAAAATTTATGTTCATGTTTTTACATTCTTATATTTATGGTTTGTTTTATGTTATCCATGTTTACCCTTAATGAGAATTTGAGCTCACCATTTTTATGTTTTATTTTTACCAGGATACAAATAAAGGGTTTACATAGGAAAAAGGGGATGACATTTATGGGAGATGTTGAATATATTTCACCAAGTAAGAAGAATATGTTCTACGTTTCCGAAAGCACTAAACTATTATAATCTTTAGGAATCTGTTTGTGTCATGTATTAAATATTCCTCAAAATTAATGTAATTTCCATATTTGTTAAGCATAGGTATTTATAGTGATCTTTATTATATATAATTTTAATGATCTATCAATAATGTTAAGTAAAAATGAAAGGGTTTACGTCACAATTTTTCTTCATTGATTCATGTTTTAATACTATGCACCTATTATTATTTTATAAAGTTTAATTATATACCAATTTTTTAACTCATCTTTATCAATTAATATTTTGTGTATTTTATAATATTATTCATGGCCCTTCCTTAATGATATTTGATTTACTTTAATATGAATTTTGTACGTGTTTCTCATAGTAATTTTTATTCTATGAGACATATCCGATATTCACCACTTGTTATATTTTTCATAGTGCGTATACATCAAGATGAATGATTTTTATCCTACCATTCATTAATTTCAAGATATTTAAAAATCTATCTCATGTTATATTTTTATGGTATTTCAATTCAAGTGTTACTAAAGCTGTAAGAGTTTCTTTCTAATCTCATATTCCAATCGATATAGAAATGAATGAATTTCCTTATGGGAAAAAATTATATGAAATTTATTTCTACTGTTTTACTAAAATGATGAGGAGGACATCGAGCGGGGGGGGGGGGGGGGGATGAATTATGTCCTTTTAAAACAAAAAATATTTCTAAAATAAATCCCTATTAAACCTTTAAAGTGAACCTGTTCTGTTGTATTTAAACATAGTATGAAACAAAAAAATAAAAAAGGTACAATAATGTTTATAGTGGTTCGGGGCATAAAAATTCCCTTGTCAAATCAAAAGATGCTATTTGCATGATATTGATGATTTTGACTAGTAGATAATTTTATAAGGGATCTCAACAGTTTAGTGAAAGAAACTATAACTTTTTGAAAAATACTTTACCAGGCCTTTATGTAGGACTAACAATAGTCCTCAAGACACTCAACACTAGAGTGTTTAGAAACAAAGAATAAATTGAATTTTGTTGGATAAATTCTTGAGAAGAATTAATATATAGATATTTCATCCATAAAATAATGATATATTCATTTAAATATATGTATATCTATAATTTATAGTCCTCATAATGAATCATCAACAATACTATAGAGAATACTCAGATAAAGACGCCTTTGTTAAATCAAACATTGTAGTAGTAAAAAAAACACACAATAACAACATGATAGAACATGTATGAACTCAAATTTGTTTTCAAAAAAACATCAACATATGATAGTAGAATTATCACTAATTTTTATAGAAGTATTATATTGGTAATTGTTTTTTGAGATTTTGATAATCCAGTGGTTATTTTTAGTATTACAGATTTAGAACATTGAGTAATAGATCATATATTAATAATTAATCCATTGATAATAATGAATAATCCCAAATTAAAAAATGTAAAAAAGATCTAAAAATCACCAGATAAATAATGATTTAAAACAAACATCATATTTGAAATTTTAATTTTAACTCCTAGGAAAATCCAAAACTTCTCATAGAGAATAGAATAAATCCACATGTTATTTTAGATCTTCTAAGAACAAATTTGAATCATTTTATTAAGAAATTTACTCCCGGTAAATCATATAATATATATGAGAAACATTTTAATTTTAACTCCCACAAACAACTGTATCAACTTGAAGATCATTCTGTGTATTTTTATTTTAAAAGTACAGTTTCTAGCATATGGATAAATGTAAACATAAATTTCCAGAATGTGGATTCCAGTACTAATGTCCAGTTCTTAAAATGAGGTACATTACCAACAAGAGGTTAATTATGTTAGGTACCCATCAAATTCAATGTACTTGTAAAGGAGGTTCCTAAAAAAAACTGAGGTCCCAAAATATAATGTTCAACTCAAACATGGGGTTAGACACTAACATCATGTTTTAACTAAAAATTATAAGTAGTTATTCTAGATATATTTTAATGACCAAAATAATTTAAAAATACACTTACATACAAATATAAAGATAAATAATGAATTAAAGTCTTATATAATTATAAGAAAATTCAATAATTTATTCATGTAAAAATATAATCTTGAAACCCACTAAAAGATACTTTATTAATAATAAATGAGGGTTTTCATGTGCATAAAAATCAAGTAAAAACTTGTTGGATCAACATTAATATTCCCAATAATGTCCTCGTTTTTTATTAAAAAACCCATAAAAACTCAA
The DNA here is from genome assembly GCA_963277665.1 of Viscum album. Classification (NCBI taxonomy): domain Eukaryota; kingdom Viridiplantae; phylum Streptophyta; class Magnoliopsida; order Santalales; family Viscaceae; genus Viscum; species Viscum album. The sequence continues at coordinate 618,276,711 of OY728127.1, read as the reverse complement.
AGACATGGATGTTTTTAATTTTCGAGAAATTTTTATATTAACCAAGTAAGTCAAATACCAATGAAACTGATTTATTCTCAATCAATTAAGTAGAATCCATCATTAAAATACTTTGTAATCAAGCTAAATGGATTTTTTTAGTTATATTCCTTTATGAAGAATGAGTAGCATCTTTTTTATATTTCTCCTCACCATAATCAATATGTTCAACTATTTCTTCTATAACATTAACTTATTATCTAGCTTCCCTTTCAATATAATCAACTTCATGATAAAATAACATAGGTTGAATTATCCTCTTAGGTATTTTCACTAACATTGATCCACCTTATCTCTCAATAGAGGTTTCCTGACAAACCCTATAGAATTTATGATCTCCCTAAACTCTTATAGTTATATTTTTATCCAAAATTTGTTTCCTTATTTTACTAGATATAACATTTTCACCAACAAAAACAAAGTCTTCTAACCATGTTTATGTATCTTTAATAAAAGAAAATCATAGCTCAAAAACACCACCTTCAATTCTTGATTCACTAATTTATCCATTAAAAACTCTAGTAGTCCCAATGGACTTAAGGCTCATTCACTCCCCCTCGTCTCAAACATCACAGGGCTCCTACACTTCGACCCCTACTATCTTGAGCATTATTTTTAAAACTCTCCAAAAAAATATGAACTTCCTCAACGTAACCAATTATTAAATATTAAAATGGTGATATCTCAATCCTATCTTGATACCGTAAATTAATCCACTCTCATATAGAACTAGAGAATCGTCCTTCCATATAGTAATTAGGTCATCCTTGATTCATTATGACTATAATGACTCATATACCTCAATATGTACCATAATAAATTATGTTTTATAATTTTAAATATAAGAAATATTATATAAATGTATGGGAATAGAATCTTATATGATTTAATAAATCTAGGTACAACACTTTAATGGAAAAAATCACAAGAACATTTGGATATTCTTTAAGGTTTTTCACCATCATCTTCTAAATTTAACAAGTTATAAAGGAGAAATACATAATGTCTTTAGATTTGTGAACCAAATCACTTATTGATCTCAAACTAAATATAAAATCTCCTTTATGAGGGCACTATAATACTCGAACTATGTCCAAAATAAAAATAGAAAACTCCTTACCACCTACATCTTAGGAGACCACATCTTCATTTTTACCAAAAATAAACTGTACATTTTCAATGAAATCTCCAAATTCAATTTCAAATTCACATTTCTAATTTTTCCCAAAAAAATATACTCCAATCCTTGAATACTTAGAGAATTCATTAGGAGATATTTATTTTAGGAATCCATTTAAAATCCATAACTTTTTCTTATAGCACATATTGATCAAAACTTGATGATTTCTAAATCATTCCAATATTGGGACCAACTACATTGGTTCTCTTCATCTTTTCAACTCCAAATCCATTATTGATTGTTTAGTAATATAGGGTTTTGGGTTCGATAAAACAAGAGATTTTAAAATAGAAATTTTGAATAAATGAGGGATCAATGGTAAAAGAATGATAGAGTGAGATAAGTTGTCTCATCATTTTGGGTGGCAATTAGACTTCTCGAGCTACAATTTTTAGTGTAATGATTAGAGATTTCAAACAATAAAATCACAACATAAAAAATTAAAATCATCCAAAACACTTAATATTAAAAATTTTAATCCCAATTCATTTAAATTAATAACTAAATATTTATTAAAAACAAAAATAATAACATTAAAAAGAAAAGAAAAGAAAATAAAATATTAATAACTAAGAAAATATAGAAATTTTTAATTTAAAATAAAATATTCCTAACCCCTTAATAAAAACAAAACCAGCAGTTGTAAAAGGTTTAGAAAAAATATTAGCAAGATGATTTTTAGTATCAACAAATTATAAAGAGATATCACTTTTTAATCATGATCTCTTAGAAAATGAGGTCCAATATCAATATTCTTAGTTCTAGAATAAATAACAAAATATTTAGAAATATTTATATCACTATCATTATAACATAAAAGATAAAAATGATCAAAATTAAATCCAAATTATATATGATTATGTTTCATCTATAATATTGTTCCACAACAATTTTCATTAGATATATATTCTCTCTTAGAATTTGATAATATAACTGAACGTTGCTTCTTACATGACCATGAATCCATAGTTTTTTCTAAAAAGTGATAATTGACTGAGGTACTCTCTTTATATAATATATATCCTTTAAAATCAATATATAAATATTATATTAAATGAAAAATGGATTTTTTTTGATAGATCAGAGATAAAGAAATAGTTCCTTTAAAATATGTTAAAATAGTTGGGACACCTATCAAAGGAGACTCTTTAAAATTTTTCTGAAATCATACATATAATAAAACATAAAGAATTATATATAGTCTACTAGATTTATGATATAAAAATCTAAAAATCACACCTCTACGAAACATGTTTTCAGCTAGTTTACTAACTTCATCCAAATTATATTTTAAATGGGCACACATAAGAGTTTTATAAGACTCACCATTTTCAAGTCCATTTTTTTTAAAATAAATTATATATTTAATTTGATTCAAATAATTTAAAAATATTTTTAAGGGATTTAAAATCCATAAATGAAATATAATTCTCCCGTCATACTCATTTATATCTTTTTATGCAAATTTTTAGAATATTAATTACAATTTTTTTGATTATTAGAACCAAAAAGAACATCATATACATAATTTGTAACTAATAAAATATCAAAAGAATAGATTTTTTAAAAAAAGTGTAGGATTAGCATGAAGATCCTACTTTATGTTTATGTTGTATTTTTTTCAATGATTATGCAAATTTGTTTTGAAGACCAAGAACAACTTGAAAGTTTATTGGTTCTCCCTAGAATCATTTTTTAATATTACAGTTCCATCCAGGGAATTTCCAATGTAACACGATTTATTATTGGATTATGTGGAGATTTTTGGAAAGTTTCTATGGATTAATTTAATGGAATTAAATTTCATGCTTGAAAAATTATTCATGTAAATATGAAGATTGTTTAATAGATCTAAATATCTAAGACATGTGAATAAAATTTTAGTACTACACATTTTCTACTATAATAAATAATGAATATGATCTATCCAATGAAGTTTCCGGATTGGAATAATTTTATGGAAGATGATTGAGATCATGAAAAAATTTATTTTCATAAAGAGATCTCAAAGAACATAATAATTTTAATTTTCATGAGGTAATGTTTGGATAAGTGGAATAATATAGGTGATAAAAAATATTTTCATATTTTGTATGAAAAAAACATTCAAGATGAATTGAATATATTTTTGATAAAGAACATGTTGAAGAATAATTATGGATTGGTTGGAAATATTATACTTAGTATTTTATAAGTATGTATTATGATTGAATTTAACAAAAAAAATTGGATCCGACCAAAGAAGGATAGTCGAACCAAATGTGGGAGATATGGATCAAACATGTGGGAACCAACCCTTTCATGGATGACCAAGGTTGAAATGGGGCATATTAGATGATAATTTCATACACAGGAAGCCATGAGGCAATTGAACATGGGTCAACATGAAAAATGGGATGTGTTGTAGAAAAAATCATGATAGATCCTGGGGGAAGACCTTATTTAAACTATTTTAGACTACTAAGGAAATTTATTTTCTTATAAATAAGAGGAACACCATTCATATGTCTGATAAGGGACTCATGGATGTGGGTTACTATGGCTTCATCCAAAAAATATGGACATAACCAGTGTTTCTCCATCAAATGATGAAACAACATTCAATAAAATCCAAAATCATCTCTAACAACTACCCATAAATTGTGAATATGAGCTTCCACACATACTATTTTGATTCCAAAATCTACCTCTAGTGATATCCAATAATTTTTTTGTAAGAATTATACGTGCATGATCAACTCAACATCATACCAGTAATCGATGTCTTACATGCATGTATTAATTCGAAGAACAATTATATGGACAAAGATGATATAGAAATACAATGAGGAATATGTTTAAATATACATATACATGTGATATTCTTAGATGCACATGATTATTCTATCATGAAGGTAGAAGTAGAAACGCAAATATGCCATGATTATCGATGTCATAAAAATTAAAGATGAATACCGCTTAGAGTTTAAAATACTGAAATAATTGGTAATTTTAATATCTCACCACAATAATCAGATGAAGCATAAAATAAAGGATTCAAGATGTTGAATGATTAAAAGGATAGGTAGTGAAACCTATATTAATACCAATCTCTTATGGTAGAGAGATGCTGTAGAAATATTGGAGATCTCACATTTTTCTCTCAATAACAGAGAATCTGGTTGAGACCTTCACATATACTCTTATAGGAAGAAGGATCCATGCACTCGATTTCATGAAGTAAATAACAAATAGATTATACTTAGTTCATGAAGAAATATCATGCGATCTACTAGGCATCATGAAGAAGGAAAGATATGCGCTTAATTCTTGCATGAATATTGAACCACATTCCTTTAATGGTACTTGAAGATAATTGTTTTAATGTGATCCATTTAGTTACATAAAGAAGAAAGAGTTCCCACACTCATCTAATGTGTGAATAAAATATTATATTCCATAGGATGACCTAGTTGTGTAATGAATGAGATAATTATATACTTATTTACATGTAGGAATTAGAGATCACATTCTTTGATTGATACAAGAAATGAATACACTTTTTACATTTTATTGAAGGAAAATTCTAAGATAGCATGGAGTTCAATATGAAATATTCATGAAAACATAATACTATGATGCATTCCATGTATGGATACCATAAAACATGGAAGCATGAATTGAGAAAGTGATGAGTGAGTTCATAGATAAGAATATAATAAGGATTGATGACTGGGTATCCACATTGATAAATCTTATCAACATGAAATATTCTTTTCATTTCCATATAATTGAAGAAAAAAGTTCAAGGTACACATATTGTGAAGATGAGTGAGAAGAAGAAACCCATACTCCATAGTAAAATCCACCATAAATTGTGTATCTGATATTATTAGAAGAAGAATAGAGTGGGAAATATGTATTTGGATGTTTATTAATGTATAATTTAAGAAAGTCCATTGATCATTATATTCTGGGAAACTATTTGGTTGCTACATTGAGAGGAATTTGATTAGTTTAATTAGAGTCTAGGTAAAAAGATCATGTTACACCATTGATCACATTATAATTGTTGGGTTGACATCCTATATATTATTCCTCAATGATAAAGATTTCAATATACTTGGTCTATACCAGGAGAATGAGTTCAATGAAATTCCCCTACATTTAATTTTCTTTATAATTATAGAGAAGTTATGTATGTGAGGGATAATAACCACTATACATTGAAGATTTAGTCATCTACACTAGAGGTTATCCTTTCAAAAAACTTTATATTATTTGTGATTTAATATTTTATGTGATTTATTTCTAACTAAAGGTGAAGAAGAAAAGAGAACCATTCAGTGAAAAAGTGATAGAGGTCTAAAAATAGATAAAAGTTTGAAGGTGATAAACAATCATTCCAAACTGATTCACCCCTCTCAGTGTGATTATCCCAAAGTGATCCTAACAATTGGTTTCATAGCATGTCACACCTCTGATTGGATTTTATAATTAGAATATTATTAATGATATGATTTCTCTTCTCAATTTACAATAGAATGAAAAAATGGAGGAATATTATCTATATTATATAATAATTATATCTCAATCAAGGAATTTAACAGCATAAGAAATTATAATTGATAAAGATGAAGAAGAAATACCTATTGTGCAAAGAGGATGATGAATCAGTTTCCCAATGTATTATTATTGATAAAGACCAGTCATGCATGGTATTTAAAGATATGGTTGTATGGTCAACTTACATGTAAATAGAAAATAGTTTAATCAAATGTAATGTTTCATACCAACTTAAAGAGGATGAAGTCCTAATATCTTTCCAAGATTGTCCTCTTTAATATCCAAGAATTAGTGGACGTGATTGTATATATGAGGATTTTAAAGTGGAATCAATTTATAATTTTAATGATATTTTACACAATTATCCCAAATAAATAGTCACTTTTTTCTATGCCCCATTCAAAGGAATAAAGGAAGAGATCACTAATCATGAAAATAACTTTTAGATATTATAAAATGGAATTTATGAAATAATTTAGGAAAATATCAGGCTCTCCAAGAAAACTAGAGTCAAAGAAGAAGAGATAGTTGAGCTTGAAGAAAGATGCTCTCATTTTTAAGATTATTTGAAAATGATATTTAAGAGAAAGAAGATCCCAAGAATGAATTTAAAAAGAATTACCATGCATTAGAATACAAATGGAAATCCATCATAGCTATCAATAATTCTTTACTTTATATTTAAGTAAATAAGATCAATGATCATGAAATATTTATATAGGAGAAGAATATAATAAAATTTTGATGAAGTTATGAAGTTAAAGAAACAATGAGAATAAATATTGAAATAATTTTAGGAGGATAAATTCATCCTAAATATGAAATTCCTTGAACTTGGAGTCAAACTAGAATGTTTTAAAAAAATTTGTGCTGAGTCTTCACAAAAATATGAAAGTCGAGCTGTTGCTATAAGATTTTCAACCTAAAAAACTTATAAGTAGGATTATTATCATAATATAAATCTATTAAGTGGAAAGAATATATTGAAATCATATAATGTAAAATCTAAATCACCCTCAAAGAATAAGGTACCATCTATATGTGAGAATAAAGTATGTGATAGTTTTAGTTCAATGTATAGTGCATGTTCAAAATAAATACCTATGAAAACATGGATGAAGAAAGGTGAAGAAGTATTTTACACTACTTATATATTAAATAAATAAAATAATTGAAAGATATATTCCCCTAAATAATCCCATTAGAAGAATTAGGGGAAAGATGAACATGCATTACAATCTAGAAAGAATCATATTTAAAATGAAATATCAAGTTTTCTTATCTATTATTAGTGATTCGAAATATTTAGGAATATAGAATATGATTTATTGTATAATATAACGATATCTAAAAATAAAAATATTTTAATAGTAATGGGGAGAAAATTAGAGAATAAGAAAATACACCATATGAAAGGAAGTGACCTAACAGTTACAAATAGATTTGAAAGTTTGAAGAACCACAATGGTATTTTCAATGACAGTGGTAACAATGAAGAGGTATACTGGGTATAAATCATTCAAGAGTACCACTAAAAAATGTACGAAGAAAATATGGAATAAAACCTTGGATAAATATTTGAAAAATGATAATAAAAAACCCAATAATATTAAGAAGGGTTCTACAAAAAAATGAATAATATGATTCATTTTTGAAAGAAGTGGTCATACCATAGATCACTATAAGTAGGTCATGGAAATCAAAATATATGGAAGTGTGCATAATAAACAAAGGGAAAGTGTATTAAAAGAACAAAATAAGTGGAAAAAGTGGTAAAAATCAAACGTAATAACCCATACAGATCTACCAAGCATTCTATGCCTATTTTAGTTTACATACTAGTAATTTATCATGATTATTTGAAAAGAGTATTAAAATTGAAATAATCATAAATTAAAATTAATTCCAAATGAAATCATAATATTCCACATGAAGAAATCTAATTTTATGATATTTTGTTTGAAAATTATGAACACAAAAACATAGAAGTACATTGTGGAAGGTGAAAAAATGATGCAAACATCTTATATAATTGTGCATTCAGTTTTCCATATCACGAAGAAATGTGGAAAAAATTCAACAAGAACTAGGTATTCATTTTCCTTACTGTACAGTGTGTAAAATAATATTCCACATGATGTTGTTATTGAATAATGTAGAGATTCCATGCTATCAAAAACTACCATGAAACATAGAAGAGACATCATGGAGAGTTCACCCTCACATGGAGGAGGAAATAAGGCGGTTTTATTGTTGGGAAACAATTTTCATCCCTTTTTCTATCCCTAAAAAGAAAAGGATATCCACATTATTCCCACAAACTTTTTTTTTGTTATTCATAGGGAATTGAAGGTGATTCACATACTTAAGGGGAAATGAGTAGACAAAATTATTTTTCCAAATTTGTGAGTTGTAATATTCATTCTAGGATTTTTGGAATGGGCATACATGCTTGATCTATCTATTTTTATATCTTGAAGATTATTTTCACCACAATATTATAGATTAACCTTGATAAGGATGATAATGCTATCATAGCTGATCAAAAAATCTGAAGTCACCATCATTGATGTGATCTCATTAATTAGTATTCACATTAGTTAGAATTTAGAAGAATAATTTATGAGAAGATCCATCTTGATTAAAAGAATTTGGAGATAATACCTTGAGGGAGAGTTTCAAAATAAGTTTCTTAGAGGCTTATATTTCACCCAATTCTAACATCTCTAAAATTTACATTTTCAAGAACCCACTGACAATATATATTGGCACACTCTCCAATCCTTATTTAGATAAAAACGAAATTAATTATAATATAAAGTAGGGAACATAAATGAATTGATTAAATGAACAGAATATTGTTGAATATGTTCTAATAATTATTTAGTGAACATAACATGCCATGTATAATTGATTTTTTAAAATTTGTGTGAAGGTATGTGTGGGAATTTTTGGTTGAGTTTTTCTTAATAATAATTTTGTAAACAACTGGTATCTGAAGAATTCCTTTTATATTGTAGAAATTGATATTAACTAATTATTATCAACATAGAAATAGTCTAACAATATATGAGGAAATATTTTCTTTGGTATATAAATTGGTATCATATTTTAAATTTATAATGGACAACTTTGTAGTCTAAATTAGACCTGCTTCTTTTCTACACCAGGTTATCAGAAGTTGACATAGAGTTAAATAAGAGATGAAACATTACTTAATAAATAAATGATATCATACTCTATCAGGTTTTTTATTTTTCATCAATAATGGGGAGAGAAGAAAATTAGAAATGTTAAGAAGAAATGTATAGAGAAGAAATAAATCATATGTACAAATTGGATGAACATATTGACATTGAATTTTCTACCAGTGTCGGAAAAAATAAAAAAGGGGATATTGAAGAACCTAATTTGTATTTGAGTGGTATCTATTTTCAATGAATTTTTAAATATGTATTGAAGAAGAATAATATCTTGTATGTTCATTTGTGTTCATAATAATTGTTTTGGAATATTTTAGATCCATCAAGGGAAGTTTCAAGGTCACATGTTTTATTTTTAGATGTTGTGGTGATTCTTGGAGAACCGTTATAGATTAATTTAATGGAATTCAATTTCATGCTTGAACAATTTTCCACGTAAGTATGATTGTTGTTGAACTGATCTTAATATCATACACATGTGTGAATGAAATTTGAGAATTGAATATTGTCTACTATAGAAAATAATTAATAGGATCCATCCAATTATTTTTCGTGGTTGGATGAATTTTAAGGAAGATGAAAAAGATCATGAGAATATTTATTTTCATGATGAGATCTTGAAGACCATGAAAATATTAATTTTCATGAAAAAATATTGGGATTAGTGAAATTATAAAGTCCATGAAAACTATATTTATATTTTTCATGATGAACATGTTGAATAATAATTGAATATATTTCTCATGAAGAAATTGTTAAAGAATAATTTAATATATTTTTCATGAAGAAAATTTCAAAGAAGAATTATTGATTGGTTGGAAATATTGTACGTAGTATTTTCTAAGTATATATTATGATGGGACTTAATAAAAAATTGGAGTCAATCAAAGCATGCCTGCTAAACCACATATAGGAGCTATGGATTAGCCATGTGGGAACCAACCAATGAATGGGAATCCAAGGTAGTGAGGGGTAATAGAGTACGCAAAGCTCTTGTACAAGAAGGCATAAAGAGATCACACACATGTTGTTATGTAAAGTGGGATGTGCTATGGGAAGATAACACAGTACATCCCAGGAGAAGAACCCAGTTACATGATTTTCTATGGATAAGAAATTTTATTTTCTTATAAAGTAAAGGCCAACCATGAAGAAGTATGATGTAGTAATCACAAATGTGGGTTACTGTAGATTCTTAATAAAAATATGGACATTACCAATGATTATTGATAAAATTATGTAGTTATGTTTGATAAAATCCATGATTATATTCACATTTACTCATCCACTACACATACGAGATTCTTGATGGACTAGTTTGATGCTTCACCATACATCCTTCATTCTTTGATGATTATGCTAGAATAATGAAACCTACAAAATTGAATTACATCATGTATACAATAGATGTATTACATGAATTTGTTTCTTTTATGAAAAATTATATTTCCAAATATGAAACAAATATGTATCAAGGTATATGTTTATATAACTGAATACATGTGATATTATTGGATGCACATGACTGTTCACTCATCAATGCAGAAGTAGCAATGAAAAGACACCATGATTCTTAGAATCATCGAAATGAAAGATGAATATCATTTGGATATTAAAATATAGAAACCTTCAGTAATTTTAATATCTCGTGACTATAATATGATGTGAAATAAGATACGATATTTGAGTCAATGAAAGATATGATGGATAGGTGGTGAAACCTCTATAAATACTGATATCTTTTGAGTGAGAGAGATGATGATGAAATATTTGAGAGCCCTCATTTTTTAATTAAAAAATAGAGCATCTGGTTGAGCCCTTCACATATCCTCTTACATGAATAAGGTTTCACATAATCACTTGCACAAAGTAAAGAACCACAAGACTCTATTGAGTTTATGAAGAAAGATCATAGAGCCAATAGAAATCATGAAGGAGGAAATATCTATGATCAATTTCTATGTGAAGATTGAAGAATGTACCCTATTTAGTAAATGAAGATAATTGTTGTAACATGATCCATTTAGATACTTGAAGAACAAAGAGTTCTTACACTCATATTATTTAAAGAAAATATGAGATTCCATAGGATAACCTAGTTGTGTAAAGAAACATAAACTAGTTCACTTATTTGCATAAAGTAATAGAAGACCACATATTATGATTCATGCAATAAACACATACACTACTTATAATTTAATGAATAATTTTTTTATATAGTGTGGAGATCTACGTGGAATATTTAGAAAAACATAATACTGTGAAGAATTCTATTTATGGATACCACGAAATATACCAGCATGAACTAAACGACTGATGAGTGAGTTATTAAATAAAAATATAATAAGTATTTAATACTTCTTAACCAAGTTGATAAATATACTATACATGAAATATTTGTTTCATGTTCATAAAATTGAGAAAAAAATTCCAAGATACAAATATTGTGAACATGAGTAAAAAGAAGAAACTTACACTACATAGTGATTGGTATAATAAATTATGTGTCAAATATCACAATTAGAATAATAGAGTGACCAATCTACATTCAATTTTTTATCATTTAGGTCAAGAAGAATTATTAGAATTCTAGTCTTCATCACATTCATATTATTTTGATTGAAGAATGAAAAGAAGAGACATCCTATTTTACTGCTGCATAATTTGATATAGCCTTGTGATTAATGTATTTGAGGCATCCATTTGATTGTTGCATTGTGGGGAAGTTAATTATATTAATTGGAGTTTGTAGAAGAACAATCATGATACACTATTGATCACTTATGAAGGAGTAGATAGAAATCCTATATATTTTGGTTGAAAGATAAATCTTGAATTATACCTAGTTTGATCTAGGATAATGAGTTTAAGGATATTTACTTCCTCATGATTTTCTTCATAACAAAAGATAACTTATGTACATTTGAGATAATAATCCCCCTACACCACGTACATAGTCATCCATAGTGGAAGCATACCTCATACAAATCTTGGTTTTATTTGTGATTTGATCTTTAATGTACATGATAACTAACTAAAAGTGAAGAAGAAAAGAGAACCGTTCACTAAACAAGTGATAGATTTATAAAAAGGGAAGCCTTTTTAAAGGTGATAAACAATAATTCCACAATAATTCACACCCTCATAGTGTGGCCATCCAAAATTGATCCTAACTCAACCAACCCTTTAGAAAAATAATTTTCTAAAACAAAATAAATTAACATCTCATACCAATCCATTTGTGCATGTATAAGACCATAAAGATTTTTAGTAAATTTTTAAATAGAATATGGAAAGTGAGTATTTTAAAAACCTGAGGTTTCTAAATATAAAATTCCTCAAATAAATATCCATTTAGAAAATAAGATTTATCATATATCTGGTATAATTTAAAATTCATATAATATGCATTAGTTTAATGGATCCTAATGGTTTGAAGCCTAGATAAAGGGTAATAGGAATGCTCATAATCTTCACCTTTCTTCTAATTGCAACCTTTTGTAAATAACCTACCTTTATTTCTTGTAATTACACCTTGATCATATTTCTTATTTCTAAATACCGATTTAGTTCCTTTTATTGGATGGTCCAATGGAATTCCAACTAACTCCCAACCATTATTTAATTTAAAATTATTTGGATCCTATTGCATATCAAATACCTAACCCTCATTATCCACAACTTATTTTATAGACATAAATTGAAACTACGATAGAAAACTTGAGAACTAACTTAAATTGACAACAATCCTCTTAGACTAATCACCCTCATATAGATCTTTTAGAATGGTCTCCAAAGGATGGCTATTCAAATTCCTAGGTTTTCTAGGTATGAAACTTTTTGGCTCTTCAGATTCATTCTATTTAGAACTATATTTATTATAATCATTCTCTAATTCACTTTCACACTTGACATTAGAATAATCATGTCTCAAGTTATTTAAAGAATCACTGTCTTTATCTATTTGTGTTTTATTATGATCAAAGGGATCCCTATAATAAAATTTCACATGAACCAATTATACAATTATCATTAATTTTTTTATTAAACACTCTTTATTCTTTAAAAGTATTCGAATACCCTATAAATATTCCTTATTAGCTTTTGGATAAAACTTATCATGATTTTTATTAGTACTCAAGATATACACCTTGTATCAAAAAACATTAAAGTACCCAAATTTAGGTTTTCTATTATTCAAAAACTAATTTGGTGTATTCAATAGAAGATGTTTAATTTAAAACTCTATACATAATATGGAATAATCTATTAAAAACTCTGAACCAAAAAAAAGTATATAAAATATTCACATTTAACATAGTTATATATATTTCTAGAATAATTATATTTTTACTTTCAAAAATTCCATTTTGTTAAGGTGACCATAGAGTAGAAAAATATGTTAAATACAAATATTTGAGAAAATATAATTAAATTAATGATTATTAAATTCTCCTCCATGTTCAACTCTTAATGAAATTATTTCATCTACCTTTTCATTTTGAACTATCTTATAAAAAATGATAAAAAAATAAAATATTTATATATAATTTTCAAAAATAAAACCCCAGTAAATATTGAAAATTAATTAACTAACACAAAAAACAAATAATCAACTAGATATTATTCCTACCATAGATGTTACAGACAAGTCCACATGAATAAGTTCTAAATGTTTACATGTATAATCCTTTTTGATTGATTTAAAAGATAACTTGTGATTCTCTCTATTTAACACGAGTCAAGACGTCTTTTATCAATAAACCTGAGACAAAATAGACGAGTAAATAAATTATAATTAGATAATTTAGATGAAGAAATTATATCATAGTGACCAATTATTTTGTGATATATCTAGGATTCGATTCAGTATTTAAATAGTTCACATTTTTTCACATATGAAACTAAGGTCTAAAGTACAAACATTTTATTTCTATGTTACCTAAACATAAAAAATTTATTCCTAAAAACATAACATGCATAATTTGAGAAATAAGAACTAAAACCATCATCATAGAGTTATGAAATACTTATCAGATTTTTCTTCAACCCTTCAACATAGAGAACATTGTTGATCAGGATAGAATTAGTATATCTAACTAACTCAACTCCAATAATGATTCCTTTAACATTATCACCAAAGGTTCCCAAACCTCCATAAATTTTAGATACTAATGAATGTCTGAGAAATCTCTAACATATTTCTTTAATATACACTACCCATATACTTTATAATATTTTTTCTTGGTGCATTTTCACCGATTAAAATATCAAAACAAATTCTTTTGTCACTCAGATTCTTTTGGTTCCTACAGTGTAAGTAAGAAAGAATTCGGGAATCATGATATGTTTAATTTTCAAATAATTCCATAATAAAGTATATATATATCCTTATAAATATATAATTTCTTACCACTATTTATTTTAATATTCATTTATTTTTAATAATTATTATAATGAACTATAAACCCATAATAAAAATACGTAACCTTAGACATGATATAATTCTTTGAGATTGAAACCAAACTATTTCTATATAGTTTATGTTTCTCACTATTATTACTAATAGTATAATTTATACTCCTATGATTATTAATTCCAAGGATTTTATTTAAACAATATTTCCCATTGGTAAATAAATTAGAAAAACATTATAATGATTACACTATAGAAAGTAAATATTTAATTATACTATCATACTCAATACAATTTGGAACATATATATTTATGTTTTTTTTAATTTTAAAAGCTTCTTTAGCATGATATCCATTTCACTTATGAAAACATTTTTATTATTTTTTTGAGGTTTATAATTTTTCTTCAAGGTTTCCTATTTCTCTTCTAACATGGGACACTTTATAAGTAATTTTTAATTTGATTTTTTTTTAAAATTCAGAATCAGAAAAAGAGTATTAACAGGATCATACCTTATCTTCGTAGTCTATAAACACAAATTTCTTTTTTGATTTGTTTTTTATAGATTATATTCAGAACTAGAATAAATTCATAAATATTCTTACACACTCTAGTCAACCATCATTACACTCTTACCTTTTCATTGATTATCAACTTTCATATGAAAAATTTTTCTATTCTTACAATTTAATTCTTTCTATAAGATGTGGAAAATCATGTTTGATATACCCCATCTATTTTCATTTATAAAATATAATTTCTTTAATCCACAAAAAAAAATTTATATCAATTTAACGGTTTATTTAATCCCTTCCTTATATTTTATAACTGGTTGAATATTATATCAATCTCGGAAAATTACTCGAATAAATTTGAATAAATTGACTCCCCATTAGAAAATATATCATTTTCTTTGGACTTATTTTCTCCTTTTGGAATAGAAAATGTGAGATAAATATTTTAATTCTTGATCATTTTGTGATCCTCAGCTTCTTATTTCAACTCACATCTATACATAATTAGAGTACCAATTAATTCCTTCATCCTCAAATCCGTATAAAATGTTTGCTTTCTAATTGTAGTAAAAATTAAATATCATCTTGAAGGAGGAAATTTGAGAACTTTTAAAGCTTGAACAGGTTTATGTATTGGTGTTCCAAGTGAAACAACACCATTGACTATTTGAATTAATCTATTATTCATTTTAGTGATAATTTCACCTTCATACATTAAAAAAGTATCAAATATTAACTTATAAGTATCATATTTTAGTTATATAACACTATAATATACTTTATATGCAACAAAAATTTTCTATCACATTTGAAAAATAACAACACACTAACAAACATTACTGAACACATTTGGTATACGTCAAAAAATAAGTTTATTCACAGTTCTTAAATTTAGATTATATTTAGCTTCTTTAGTAGCGTCCCATTTTTCTAATTAATATTTATTGATTTTATATTTGCAGATATCTTTTAGATAAACCATTAAACAAATATTTTTATTTTTATAACCCTGAGAGCTTTCCAGATTCCATAATTTTAAACAATAAAATACTGATCCCTAATTGAAGACATTACTTATTTATATTAAACCATTGAAATAAATATGTATTTAGATCTTCAAATAATAATTATCAAATATAAAATAAATATTTAATAGATCACTGTTCTGATATCAATTGTTTTCTCAAAATGACGATGAATACACCAGAGGGGGATGAATTGTGTTCTCTTAAAACACTTGTTATTTTTAAAATTAATCCCTCTTAAACCTATAAAGTAAACCTTTCATCTTTTATTTTATGAGATAATATAATATAAAATAGAAGAAATGGGAAAATAAAATTTTATATTGGTTTGAGGAAAATATTTTTCCTTGTCCACTTCACCAATGATCTCTCCACGAGTTTGGTAATTGTGACACGAAAATACTTTTATAAGGGAACCCGAAAGTTGATTAAAATAAACTCTAACTTGTTAAAATTGATATAAAAAGAACTTTTTATGACTTACAAAAGACCTCCAATCACTCAACAAATGAGTGTTAAGAAAAAAATAACAAATTACAGTTGGTGGGGGAATTCCATATTGGAGAATTCAGAAGTTGATATTATAGCTATCAGATAGAGATATCTTTAGAGAATTATATCTATGTTTCCAAAATATAGAACTCAAGAGGAATATCTAATAATTCTATATATAATATTAAAATAAAGTAGTAGTAGATACTTATTACTTTGTAGTAGCAGTATAAACACATATTAATAGCTTGATAGAGAACATATGTCTCCAAACTATAGTCATAAAAAAACTCCAATAAAATGTAACTTAAATATAATATATTTTTACAATAGTGGAATATAGATAAATTTTTGAGATTGTGACATTACATTTTTATTTTCAGAGCTACGTATTCAAATCCACAACCATCAGATTGTATATTACAGTTTAATCCACTAAGAATAAATAAGTAGCCAAAATTAATCCAAGTCAAACAAATCTTATAAAGTCTCCAAAAAATTTGATTTCAAAATGCATAACATATTTGAAATTTTAATTTTAATATCTATAGAAATCAATAAATTATCTCAGTAAATAGGAAAATAAATCCATTATTGTAGATATTCATAAATGGTCATTAATTTGTTTGCTGAGAGATTTAATCTAGTGAAATAATAAAAACAATCTTGGAATAATTAAAAATTTAAATCCTGGAGACAACTAGATTAATGTGGGGACAATTCTACACGAGTTCTATTTAAAATGTATGGCATCTAACATACAAATTAATCGAAATGTAGAGTTAAAAAAATTGATTTCAATAAAAATGTATGGTTTTTAACATGTGATATATTTCCAAAATGAGCATACTTATGTTAGGAACATATCAAACATTAGGTAATCAAACAGGAGGTTTCTTAACAAAGGTAACATTATAAACCATAACATTCATCTCTACTGTGGGGTTCCAAATGTTTAGTTAGTAACCAAAATTTGGTTGAAACTACACTTTCTATATAGTGATTCAATAATTATTTGAACAAACAAAATACTTAGAAAAATAATCTTACTTCTAAATATAAATATCAATACTTAACGACAGTCTTTTTGGAAAATACTTTTTTTAATGTAAAAACATAAACCTGAAATCCACTCATAGATAACTTATTAGTAAAAAATGAGGGGTTTTTTGAGCATTAAAAACAATGATGAAATTGTTGGATTAATATTAATATTACTAACATCTACAACCCCAATGATTACTTTCTCCCCTTTTTATTATTATCATTTTACATTTCATTTCATAATTTCATTACCCTTAAAAAATAATTTACATAATGGGACAGTTGTAAGAGAAAATAACCCAAAATATTATTTTTAGTCAGGAATATTCCTCCTCTATGTCCATATTCATTGGATAATTTTATTAATGAGCATATTAATGATTTAACAATTTATTAGGGTCATATGATACAAATTTTACTTTCCTTATATATTTTTTAAAGGAATATTTTAATGGTTTCTTTTGGGGAAGCATTCGTCAAAAGTGAAAAACAACCCATTTTCAATGTTTTCCAAGTGAACACAATATTTTATTACCATTAATCATTAAAAATATTCCTTTTCATGTTTTAAAATGGGATTCTATGTAATCATAATTCTTAATGGTTTTGAAAAGAATATTTGTATTCCTTCTTACTTTACAAAGTTATTTATTCAATAATCATAAAATGGTTTTTTTCATCTATATCAACATACTTTGAAATTAATTATGTTACACATATGATATGTTCTTATGATAACATCTTGCTTTTTTCTATATATAGATTATGATGATGATGTTTTAAGGAAGTTTCCTTGAAACTCATTTATTTCGCAGGAGTTAATTAAGCTATGATGAAATGATGAATGCTTTTATTATATATGGGTTTCATTATCTGATTGGTGGGTTTAAAATTATATAGACCTCTAATAAATTATGTAATGTTTCATATATCATGAGATTAAAGTGTACACGAGAAGCTATCCCAAGCCCTAGAGGGTACACAGGTTGTTAACCCAAGCCCATGAAGGTACATTGGTATTTGACCAAACCTATTATATAAGGAATTTCCAGGTGGGTTGCCTTGATATTTTATTTCCATACTTTTTTTTCTGTAATGTTATGATTTATTCTTCTTCCTTTGTTATTCTATCATGTATCAATATTTTTTAATATTCCACACTCTTATGATGCATGTATTATGTGATGCCAATTATTTTTTGCAAGACACATGACTTGAGATATATATCTTTAAGTATGACCTTTGGGTACCTTTATATTTTTCTCATACCCTTACACTCATATTATGTACACATATGATATTCACATGATATCTCCCATGTTTACCCTTAAAGAGATTCTTATATCACCCCTTCTTCGGTTTCCATTTTTTTAGGTTATAATTAAGGGTATCAAGTAAGATGAGTCTACACGGGTACTGTATGTGAATAAATTTTTTTTGCAAGACATTGAATATTATTTATAAATAAGGTTATTATATACCTAGTCCCTAAAGACACTAAACCTTTATGGTTCTTAGGTGTTCATTATTTTGATAAATATAAAATATTCATCTAAAATTATGTAATATTTATATATTATAAGCTGAAGTTTCATTAAGAAATCAATTAGTAAGAAGGACAAAAGGTTATGAAACAGATTTATAATAAAGGGGGAGTTATAACTCTCTAGATTTGGAATAAAAAGTATAATGATAAATTGGGAGTACTTAGAATAAAATTTACATAACATAATGAAGAAAATGTTATGAAGATACAACTACAATTTTAATGGATAAATGGAAGGAGAATAAAAATAAAATCAGGGAGAAGGAGATCCTTTTCATTTCGTAGACAATGGGTAAGTAAGATAAGTACTCTTAAATATAATGATTGGTTATTGATAAAGGTTTAAAATTGTTAAGACGGATTTATGGTAGTGTTTTCAACAAATTTCAAGTGGGATAATGTTTCCACATGGAAGTTTCTTATTGTAATTATTGAAAATAAATATATGTGAACAATAATTAGTGTTTTAATCTGTTTACATAAGGGGATAAAGATTTTGCGATTCATGGAGGACATATAGGATCCTTAGAAAAGGATGAATGAAATTTATAAATATGAAAATTGTGAATTACTTCGAATTAAAAATTGATATGGAATATTTATAGTGGAAGAAAATAAGAACACATGGAGAAACTTATGTGTTGATTCAATAAGATTTCTTTATGAATTTTCCCTTCCATTATGTTTTGAAAATCACAAATACTCTATCATAACGAAAATATCATTTTCCATAAGTTTCATCTAGATAAGGAAAATTTTTCTTCCCCATGAAATTTATCCGTACCATGAATTTTCATTGTTCGTATATTAGTCTCTCTAAATCTAACTCTTTTTATTTCTAAGTATAAAATTCAATTTTCTATCTAAAATCCCGGAATATTATAAATACTTAGATATAGAGAATTCTGTTTTCAGGATCTGAATTCAGGTTTTGAATTCTTTGAAATCAAACTTGGATCTTTTTGAGTTCAGACTCCGAATTCTCTGAATTCAGACTCTGAATTCTCTGAATTCAGACTTCAAACATTTGGAGTTCAGACTCTGAATTCTCTGAATTCAGACTTCGATATTTTTGAGTTCAGACTACAAATTCTATGAATTTATACTCCATACTCTCTAAGTTCAGACTCTAAATTCTTATAAATTCAGACTCCGAATTTCCTTGTAATTTAGACTCCAGAATTCTATATAATTTAGGTTCTGAATTCTTTTGAAGATAAAATCTGAATATTTATGTATTATAGACACCGAATGGTTTTTTTGGTTAGACACCAAACTTTTATTTTTTCCTAAGACTCTGAAATTTATATTTTTTTTAAGAAAACTTATTTTTCATTCCTTTGTTATTAGTATAAAATTATGTCGTGCATTCTATTATATACTAACCATTGTTTGAGTGACACGTATACATGTCCCTCTAATATCCAAGGAAAAATATGACCATTGAAGTAGGGATATAACCGTTGAATATGTGCCTATAAAAAGGATCTCATTTGAACAAGCTCACAACTGAACAACTGTTCTACGACTCTATAGATTACATGCTGTTGAATCAATTTCTAGATATAGAGACTTTCATGCTTTGTGCATACTGAAAATCTTGTTCAGAACTGCTTTGTGCGACTCCGAATGTTTCTGAGTACATTCGATGGCTTTCGGGGATAGGAAGACAGAGGTGCTGACTACATTGAAGGTTAAGGGCTTGTGGGGATAGCAAGATAGACTCTGATATTCATATCTAGGGCTTACCTAGGTGTGGGTAAGACATATTTTCTTGAAATTATAAATCAAGGGACCTTTATCCATGGTTATTGGATACCCTACTATTTGGGTTAAAAGATTTAATACATGTTACTTGTATTGTTTAAAGTTTTTTTCCATTGTATTTTGATTAATAAGGAATTTATAACTATCTTATACTTTATTGTACATGTATACTCTTATTAGTGAAATTATATACACTTTAAGGTAGAATCTTTTTCCTTGTTAACTTTTCATAAGTTTCATTTTCGGAACAACGTTTCAAGAATTTCAATTTGGGAACTACATTTCTAGAATCAAGAAAGACTGTAGAACATAGAGGTCTTGTGAATTTATTTTTTTTAACCTTGTTAAACATAAAATGTTTTAACAACCATTAAAAGTTTTAAAGGAATTTTTAAAGTATACAATTCACCCCTCTTGTATATTGAGCATCTACATCAATATTTTGATACTATAATCAATATTAATGATCCTACAATTAGTATTAGAGGAAGTATCTGAATTACTTATATTCACATATAAGTTTTCTTGCTCATATTTTCATTGTACTATATTTTCCTTAGGGTATTTTCATACTTGTTTACGAACTTTTAAGTACTAACTAGTTTATGTGGAAATATTTTTTCTTTGAGATGGAAGGAATGAATGTTGGTTCAATTGAAAATATTAATCCTACTAGACCACCTATATTTGATGGGAACGACTATGAATATTGGAGAGATCATATGAATACATTTTTCATTAATACTGGAGTGGAAAACTTTGTTATGCTTACTAGAGATTACAAGATTCATGATAAGGAAGTTAGAACTTTTAGTAATTAAGAAAAGTCAAAATATCCACTAAACTATAAGGTACACAATACTTTATTGTGTTTCATTACCAGAAATATATATTTCCAGATTTCTTCTTGTGAAGCTGAAAAATGTATTTGGAAAAAGCTTTAACTAACTCATTTAGGAACATCCAAAGTTATTGAAACAATAAGATCCATTCTTAGAGTTGAGTACCATGGTTTTTTCTTCCCTTATGGAGAACCTATATGCAAGGTACACTGGAGATTCCTGAATATTGTCAATAGCTTACAATCCATGGGTGAGAAAGGCTTGGTTGATGAGGTACTTGTGGACAAGATTATATAAATCATTCCAAATGAGTGGGAATCAAAGAGAAAAACTTTGGATGAGAGTAGGAAGGTCTCACAGATTACTCTTGATGAGATTTTTAAAAATCTTCTGCAACATGAGACTAGAATGAAGAGAGATGCTGACAATGTTAAGAAAAAGAATTGGAATAGATATGTTGCTTTTACAAATAATTCAAATCATATGAAATCCAAGACTCCTGAGAGAGTCACAAGATCCAAATCGAAGAAGGTCACTGTTTTATCTGAATCAAGTGAAAGTGAAAAGTCTGAGAATGAACTAGCTAATCTTACTCAAAGGATGAACAAGATAGTTGGGAATAAAGACATTCAGTATAGATATAAGAACAAATAAAGAAAGGATAAAAAAGACTCTAAAGTCACTTGTTAAGAATGTAATAGAGCATGCCATATAAGGCCAGATTGTCCTATGCTTAATAGAAAAGATAGAAAGGAAAAAAATTATGAGAGGCATAGAATGAAGTACTACAAGGATAAAGCTAATAATATTTTGAAAGCTAATGACACCTAGAGTGCCAGTGGTGGAGACTCTTCTGATGAATCCTCATATTATGAATCTTCTGGACATAAGAATCTTGGTTTACTTACCAAGTTACCTATTGAAAATCATTGTTTAATGGAAAAGGTACACATTGCAGAATCCATGACTAATGTATCCTTGAAAGCTAATTATAGTGATAGTAAATATTATGTATCCTTGGATGAATAATCTTCTTCTGATGAAGATAATACTTTACCCACCTATGACGAAGTTTCTAGGTTTTCTAAGATTCTTGAGAATGAAAATTCTAAAGTCAAGAAAAAGATTGATAAGGAAAATTCGAGAATTTCTATTCTTACTAAAGAAATATAAGATTTTTCTAAATACCTTGATAAGAAAATTTGTTATTTTGAAAGTATATAAAAAACAATTGAGGAAGTTAATTCTAAGAAGGATAAAGTTTCTATAGATATAGAAAAAGTAATTTCTATGAAAAATGTTTTCGAGCCTACCTCTAGTGCTAAAACTAATGTTTTTAAAGATCAGAACTTGGGTATTAGACTATAGTCAGAAATATTTTTCTTTGAATAAATGTTTTTCAGACTTTACCTTAGGTAAACAAAATTTTGATAAAATGTATTCCAAAATTCAACCAATAAGTAATAATTCTGTTTTTGGTTATACTATTTTCAAAACTGATTTTTAATGACAATTATTTTGTTCCTCAAAGTGCTCCATTCTGCACTAAGTTTCAATGTGGTGGGCATTGGGAAAAAATGTCTCCATAAACAAAACACAATCTTTAGGTTTTCATAATGCTTATTTTTCTATGAAAATCTCGATACCAAAATTTTGATTTATAATATTTCTAGATCTATGAAATCTGGGTTCCGAAATTATAACTATCTTGTTAACATGAAAATAAAGATATTACCAACAGAAAAACATGGTACTTGGATAGTGGATGTTCCCAACACATGAATGGTAACAAAAACATCTTTGAAAAGATTATCAATAAAAAAGGAGGAAAAGTAACTTTCGGAGATAATGCAAAGGGATAAATTATTATTATTGGTAACATTGTTCTTCTTGGAAAAACAATGATTTCAAATTTTTTATTTGTTAAGGGTCTTAAGAACAACCTCATTTGCATAAGTTAATTATGTTATGAAGGTTACCTTGTTGATTTTAGGAATGAAAAGTGGTTAGTACACAATTCAGAGGAAGTGTTTATTCTTTCTGCCAATAGGCAAGAGAATGCTTACGCACAAAACTAAGAAGTCCTTATAAGCCATGATCTACCTAGTATTAGTGAAATGGAAGATCATTATTGGTTATGGAATAGAAGGTTAGGACACTGTAATCTTAGGAACCTATGCAAACTCTCTACGAAAAGACTAGTTAAAGATCTTCTGGAGCTTATATTTGATTCTTAAAAAGTTTGTGATCCTTGTCAATATGGGAAGCAACATAAATCAAGTTTTAAATGAATTGGTGAAGTCTCAAATATTGATTCATTACAATTAGTACATATGGATTATTTTGGTCCAACACAATATGGAAACATTGGAGGAAAATATTATGTATTTTTTATAATTGATGATCACACTAGATTTACGTGGGTCTATTTTCTATTAAAGAAAACTGAAGCTTTTTCTTATTTAAAAATTTATAGATCCCAAGTTAAAAATGATGAAAAACTTCCTTTGAAAACTATTCATAGTGATCATTGAGGGGAATTTCAAAATTCTGATTTTGAAACCTTTTGTAGTAAAAAAGGAATTACTCCTAAATTCTTAGCACCAAGAACTCCTCAACAAAATGGTGTTGTTGAAATAAGAAATATAATTATTTAAGATATAACAAGAACCATGTTGAGTGAATATTCAGAAGCCAAAATTTTTTTGGGCTAAAGCTCTAAGTACTGCTTGCTATACTATAAATCATGTTTTGATTAGACCTTTTCTAAATAAAACTCCTTATGAGTTATGGAATGGTAGAAAACCTAGACCTTCCTACTTCAAGGTTTTTGGTTGTAAGGTATTAATTCTGAATACTAAAGATAATCTACACAAATTCACACCAAAGTCTGTTGAAGGAATTTTCTTAGGCTACTCCACAACTTCCAAGGCTTGTAGAGTTTTCAATAAAAATACTGGTACTATTGAAGAAATAGTATATATTAAATTTGATGAAACTGATCCTTTTGTTTTTTAACAACCTCAACCAACATCTTCAGATGTGTTTTCAAAAACTGATTATCAACCCTTGATAGAAGATCCTTCTAATAAGGAAAGTGTTCAAGAAGGTATTTTTGAATCATTTACCCCAGAAGACATCCTAACCTATGTTTATGAATAAGTTTAAAAAACCCAAATTATTTGTTTCTTAAGAATCATCCCAGTGATAGTATCATTGGCGATATAAATCAACCTATAAGGACTAGAAGTTCCTTATGAAATGAAGTAGAACATCTATAATTCCATTCCCAATTAGAACAAAAAAGAACGGAGGAAGATTTAGGTGATGATGATTGGATAAAATCTATACAAGATGAGCTAAATGAATTTGAAAGGAATAAAGTCTGGACCTTGGTTGAAATACCTAAGGAAACTTCTGTTATTGGAGTAAAATGGATATTCCAAAATAAATGTGGTGAAAATGGAATCATATTAAAAAATAAAACTAGATTGGTTGCTAAAGGATATAATCAACCAAAAGGAACAGACTATGAAGAAACCTATGCCACAGTAGCCATACTTGAATCTATTCGTATTCTACATTCCATTTCAGCATTCTTCAATTTAAAATTTTTTCAAATGGATATTAAATGTGCTTTTCATTAATGGTTTTGTACAAGAGGAAGTTTTTCTGAACAACCTCTTAGTTTTGAAGATACAAAACATCCTAAACATGTTTTCAAACTTACCAATGCTTTGTATGGACTCAAACAAGCCCCAAGAGCCTTGTATGATATACTTACATGTTTTTTTCTTCAAAATAATTATGTTAAGGGAAATGTTGATCCAACCCTTTTTATAAAGAAAGATAAGAATTTTTTTTGGATTTTTCAAATTTATATTGATGAGATTATATTTGGTTCAACTCAGCAATATTTAACTGATTCCATTGTGGATCTAATGAAATATGAGTTTGAAATGAGTATGATGGGTGAGTTAGTATTTTTCCTTGGATTTAAAATTTCCCAAAAACTAGATGGAATTTATATATCTCTACATATGTATATTAAATATTTTCTTAAAAATTATGGGTATAACAACACTAAGAGTATAATTACTCCCATTGGTACCTCAAATTCACTTGATCTTGATGAATCTGGGAAACCGGTAAATCAAACATCCTTCAGAGGTATGATAATAAGTATACTTTACTTGACAACTAGTCATCAAAAATTAATTTTTTCTATATACTTATGTGCAAGATATCAATCCAATCCCAAGGAATCTAATTTAAAGGCAGTTAAAATAATTTTTCGCTGCATAAAGGGAACCATGGATCTAGGACTCTTTTACACTTTTGGAAATGATTTTGTTTTAATTTTTTTTATATGCTAACTTTGGTGGATGTAGAATGGATAGGAAAAGTACATCTGGAACTTGTTATTTCTTAGGAGATTCATTAGTTTCTTGGTCATGAAAAAAGAAACACTCAGTGGCACCTTCCACTGTTGAAGTTGAATATGTAGAAGCAAGAAGTTGTTGTGCTCAAGTGTTGTGGATGCAACACATACTCAGAGATTATGGCATGAGTTTTACAAAAAACACAAACTTTGTGTGATAATTCTAGTGCCATTTACCTAAGTAAAAACTGTTCACATCATTCTTGTGAAAAACACATAGATATTAGGCATCACTTTCTTAGAGATCACACACAAAAAGGGGATATCATTATTCAAATTATCAGAACACAAGATCAACTTGGTGACATTTTCACAAAATATTTACCAGCTAATAGATTTTAATACATTAAATAGAAGTTAGGAATGATAATTGTAAGGTAATATTCCATGTTAGCTTCCTGTTGAAACCAATCTCCTTATAGTAAGGAACTACTTTTCATAGCGGGAGTACATTTAATCGTTAGATTCAATTTTTTTTCACAGTCTATTTTTTTGTAGTCTATTTTTTTTAATAGTCTAAATTTATTTCATTGTCTATTTTTTTTAATTCTAAAAATGTTTCCTAGTCTAAAATTTTTTCACAGTTTAAAATTTTTCGTAGTCTGCAAATTTTAAGCAGCCTAAAATTTTTATCGTAGTCCAATTTTTTTTTCACAGTCTTAAAGTTTTTTTAGTCTAAATTTTTCATGGACTAATTTTTTTTTGTTTAAATTTTTTTAATGGTAATTTTCATAGCTAGATTGTTCGTAGTCAATTTTTTCCTTCAATCAAAATATTTGGAATCTAATGTTCATCAAGAATAATTTTCCTCATTATGAATAATCTTCATAGAAATCCTAAAGGTATGTTTCTTTTACCAAAATTTCATAATCATCTTTTACCTGTGGGTATTTTCATTTTGTTTTAAAATTTTCAGATTCAGTTTTCCTTAAATCTAAATGTTTTTTCTTAAAAAACCCTCAAAAGATCAGATTCAATCAAAATCCTTCCTCTGCTATCATCTGAACCATTAAATCTTCACAAGAAGCTTTCAACTGTTGGATCAATCATGGGAGCTAAAATGTCACCCCAATTTCCTATATAAAGGAACCCCTCGATAGTTGTCCCACATCAAACTCAAGCCTTTGCGTGCTGAAGCTCTTCCCTTCCTACATAATCCCATTCTGAACTTCTCAGATCTTCCTAACTTCCAAATGTATGTAGAAGTCTCTTCCTCATAAGAAATGTCGTCTATCAAGTCAATATATGAATGGAAGATATTCATAGAAAGGTTAGATTATCCAAATTTTTATTCCAAATATGACTCTATTGTTTCCAAGAATATAAAACTCACTGGATGGGAGAGTGTTTATATTTTAAAACCAAAATCTCAAGATTTGGTGTATCTAGAGCTATTAGTAGAGTTCCATGAGTCAGTAACATTCTTTATGGAATAAGGCAGGTGTAAATTCTCATTCAAGTGTTATGGAAAGACATATTCACTTTCTTACACCAAGGTATCTTTCTTGGATGATATTCCTTATGAAGGGGAAGCTGAATTTTGTACTCACAAGCTACCTGATATTAAAAAATAATTTATTAAGGGAAAATCCGTGGATTGTCTTGGTCTTTCAGAAGTAATGACTCCGAAGATTCATCACCTTTCTACAAACTTTCAGATTCTTGAATTTTGGGTTCAAGGATCCTTTATACCGATAAAATGTGATAAGGATACTCTAAAAAAGAGTGACATCTATATTTTGGATTTCTTAGTGAATATGAGGAAGATAACTTTGGATAAGTACATTCTGATCACAATTGAGAATATCAGGAATGGGAATTTCAAATCTCAAAATATAATGTATCCAACCATTCTATCAAAGATGATTGTTCAGTGTTTAGAATCATTCAAAATACCTTGCAGTTCTAAGTCGAGGAATTTAAAATTCATGTTGTTGAGTGATGATACATTGAAAATGATGAAAATTTATTTTTCCAATGAATCCGAATAATTCTATGATTTTCCTAAATAGTAAGTTGAAACTCTATCAAAGAAATAGGAGGTGGCTGAAACCTCTGAAAAGGGTGGAAGGAAGTGGAAGGTGAAAGAATTAGAAGAGAAGGAAAAAACCCCTGTGGCTAAGGAAATTCAGTCAGCACCCCCAAAGACAAAGAAAAAAAATCTTATCCTGATGAAGTAGTAGAAAAGTGGAGAGAAGATAGGAAAAATCCAAAATAAGGGGAGCCTATGTTTGTCCTGGACCCTGATGAGGAAAAATATTTGAAGGAAAAGGCTGCTGAAGAGCTTGAGAAGAAAGAGAAAGAGAAGAAGCAAAAGAAAAAGTTGTATGAGGTAGAGATTGTTCAACCACTTCTGAAAGCTGCTGAGAAAGAATTCAAGAATATTCTGGTACCAAAATACTTTCTTATATAACATTTACTCGAATATCTGAGAAAGAAGTTTGTGACTCTATAAAAAGTCCAAGAAAAACTTGTATTAGAAGAAGGCAATGGTGATAACAAAGACTTGATAAAGCATGTTGAATATTTTCATGGGAAGGAAAGTCCTTCTAAAAAATTAACATTCCAAACCTCGGAAGCCGAGTCTTCAAAAATTGCTACCCCAGAGAAAGATGGGAAGAGTGGAGAAGAAGTGAAGAAAGTGTCTGAAGAAGAATTCTCCAACCGTGATTTAATTTAGCCAGAGGATGCGGAGGTAGGAGCTGAGAAGGAAGAGGTAGATGAAGATAAAATTGTGCAACTATCTAATAGTTAACACGAATCACTACATCAAGAAGAAGTCATTTTGAAATCTGATAAGAGAAAACATGTGGTTTTTTATACACCTAGTAGAGCAGCGGTGAAGAATAAAGAAGTGGGTGCTTCATCGAAAAGGAAAGCTACTAATATATAAAAAGAATCCTCACCAACCAAAATCTCAGATTAAAAATACTCCGCTCTTGGACATGATTTTGTAGTCTAGTCTTTGAAAATGATTGTTTGAATTATCCCTCTATTTCCAAGAATAGAATCCAGATGCCAGATTCTTAAGTATACCATAAATAGAAAATAGGATTCAGTATACATGGTGATGGATAAGTGTCCCAAACATGAGGTTGATTTCAAAACATTTTTCATAAACTCCGAAGCGCACAAAAGATCTTTCAAGAAGATGACTACCTGGTCAAAGAAAACTATGGAAGACATGAGATTTATTGATGAGTTTCAAGAAAATTTCAAGGATTCATTTGAAACTAAAAATAATAAGTTCAAATATCTCACAAAGTATTTTGAACAAAAGCTATATCTTTAAGAAAATACTCGGAAGCTAGAAGTGAAATATCTGAATGGGAAATTATTTTCAGTTTCTCAGAGTTGGAAAAGAGAAAGGGATCTTAGGATTGAGATAAAAGAGAAGCTTTCTAAACAAGAAGAAGTCTTGAAGGCTTAGGCAGAGGTTTTTAAGGATCAGGAAGAAAAAATCAAAGCCTTAGTGATGAAAAAAGAAGATCATGATCAACTTCTCAAACATGCAGAGGAGGATCACAAAGAACTCATATAGCTAAAGACTATTGTGAAGACGCTGATTCAAAAGGAGAAGGATAATTTCATTCTAAATCTAATATTTTGTTGTATTTTCTTTATTGTACATATTCTTCCAATCGTAATAAATTTTTTGGATGTTCTTTTTTTTTTGGTTGTCTAATACTAATATTCTAGGTACCATATTTCCTTTTCCATTCCCTATATTTTTTTTTGAAAATCATGAAGGGGGATAAAGCAATGTCAAAAAGAATATTAGGAAAAGAATACATTTCCCAAAGTAAGGGGGAGTTCATCTAAGGGGTTGTTTTCATCATGAAGATTTTCGTATTCAAGAAAATGGAAAATCTAATTCAGGAAATTTAGAATACGATCCTTAGGGTTTCTAAGGTCAAAGGGGGAGTCAGTCATATTCACATTAATCCATAAGTAAAGGGAGATAAGTTTTATTTACAGGTCCACAAAATTTCTAAGTCTTTATATTATTTTTTGTAATGATGTTTGTGGTTTCGTAAAAGGGTGATATTTGTGAGTCTATAAGGATTCCTTATGAATTTTCCATTCTTTTATGTTTTGAAAATCACAAACACTCTATCACAAGGTAAATTTCATTTTCCAGAATTTTCAACTTGATAAGGAAAATTTTTCTTTCCCAAGGAAATTTATCCTTACCATGAACATTTATTCTTCATATTTTAGTCTCTCTAAATATAAATAATTCTATTTCTAAATATAAAATGTGGTTTCATATCTAAAACCTCATAATCTTATAAGTACTTAGATATAGAGCATTCTGTTTTCAGGATCCGAATTCTCTGAATCTAGACTCCGAAATTTCTGAGTTTAGACTCCGAATTATCTGAATTCAGACTCTAAACTTTATGAGTTCAGAATCTGAATTATCTGAATTCAGAATCCGAAATTTCTGAGTTCAGACAAAAAAAATTTCTGAATTCAAACTCCAAACTTTCTGAGTTCGGAATCCAAATTCTCTTCATTCATAATCTAAACTTTCTGAGTATAGACTCTGAATTCTTATGAATTCAGACTCCGAATTCATTGAATTTAGTCTCCAAATTCTTATGAATTCAGACTCTGAATTTCCTTGAAATTAAGACTCTGGAATTCCATAGAATTCAGGTTCTGAATTCATTTGAAGATAGAATCCGAATATTCATGTATTATAGACAGTGAATGGTTTTTTTGTAAGACTCTAAACTTTTATTTTTTCCTTAGACTCCAAAATTTAGATTTGATTAAGCAACCTTATTTTGCTTACATTTGTTATTAGTATAAAATGATTTCATACATTCAGTTATTTACTAACCATTGTTTGAGTGACATGTATACAGGTCCCTCTGAGATTCAAGAAAGAATATGACTATTGGAGGAGGGAGCTGATCGTTGAAGATGTGCCTATAAATTGGATCACATTTAAATGATCTCACAACTGAAAAACTGTTCTACAACTCTAGAGATTATATGCTGTTGAAGTGATTTCTTAAGAGAGAGACTTTCATACTTTGTGCATACTAAACATATTTTTTAGAATTGCTTCGTGCAACTCCGAATATTGCTAAGAACATTAAAGGGCTTCTAGGGATAGGATGATAGAGGTGTAGACTACCTTGAAGTTCGAGGGCTTGCGGGGATAGCAAGACAGACTCTGATATTCATATCGAGGGCTTACCCTGTTGTGGGTAAGACAGAATTTCTTGAATGTATAAATCAATAGACCTTTATCCATGGTTGTTGGATACTCTACTGTTTGGGTTAAAAGATTTCATACTTGTTACTTGTATTGTTTCTAGTTTGTTTTACGATGTATTTTTATTGACAAGGAAAGTATAAATATCTTTTACTTTCTTGTAAATTTATACTTTGAATAGTAAGATTCTATATGCTTTAAGGTAGAATCTTTTTCATTGTAAAATTTTATTTAGTTTCATTTCCCGAACCACATTTCCGGAATTTCATTTTTGTAACTATATTTTTGAAATCAAGAAAGTTTGTATTACTTAGAGGTCTTTTGAATTTACCATGTTTAACTTTGTTAAACATAAAAGGTTTTAACCACATTTAAAAGTTTCAAATGAATTTTTAAAGTATATAATTCACCCCCCTCTTGTATATTGAGTATCTAAATCATTATTTAGATACTACAATTATTATCAGCGATCATACATTACAGAGAGATGAAAAGTGACATCATGATAGTTCTATATATCAAGAATATAGAATGTTGAGTGTTATAATTAATTTATCCTTGACGGGTGATATATAATAAAAACTATTCTTATTAAAGAATATTATTGTGTTCTGTGAAGATTAATCATACAAAGAATCATATATATAATTATATAGTATGTTTCATGAAAAAATACATCACCATGGAATTTTGGAATGGAAAATCCATGGTGATGCAGGACGCATTAAGGATGATAGATTTTTTATGTTTTTTGGGAGCTATTTTTTATTTTTATAATGACTTAAATGAAATGGAATTTTAGACTATGTTATGTTGGAATCCATTTCAATGGAATGAAATTATATGAAAAGAATTTTGAGTTGCAGTTTTGGTTGTAGTTTTTGGATTGAGTGTAAGAATAAAATTGAATTTCAATTATGTCATGGATAAAGATGCTTTATAGTGAAAAAAACTAACAAAATTTAAATGACATATAGAATGTGGTAAAAGACATTATAGAAATTAATGGGGCTTAAGATTAAACTAAAATGGGGAGAAATAATCTATTACATCATATTCCATGCTGTGGCGTGTTAAAAATTTCCTTGTAAGAAATGGGGAGCCCAGTAACAAGTGTTTTAGAGAGAATGACGATCCTTTGAAATATTAAGTGAAATTGGGAGTTGATATAAGGACATGACCTAAAACGTTACATAATCTAGTAAATTCCATTAAAATTCACTTATTTACATTTCCAAAGATCCATTCTGTTTATATTTTTATAAATTTATGATATAATTCTAAGTTATAAACCCATAACCAAACAAAGTGGACACTACTAAAAAACAACCATTTTTTTCTTAATACAATTTTTTTAATAAAAACAATAAATTTATTCAGGAAATTTCTTTAAAACATTCATCTTGGATTATCCTTTTCTCTTACCCATCGTTAAAAACTTTGAGAAACATTTTAAAACATCGGCTGAACACAAAAATATCATTAAGGGATATAAAAACATAGACAAAAACTATTAGTACATGAATACATGTGAACATATGAAATCATTTTCACAAAGACATACTTCTCACGCAATATGTATCATATAGTTACTTTGTGAAAACATGAGATTTCCATAGAACATAGAAAACATAAATAATACCATAAAGGTAACTTGGGGAATTAGTTAATTAAGATTTTAACCATCAAAACTACAATATGATTTATAACTGTATTGGGTACCTTACAATGTAACCCTCATAACTACATTATAATGTAACCCTCATGACTTCCTTATGGTGTAACCATCACAGTTAAATTTTAAGTAACCATACGGTTGATCTCCAATATAAACATACCTTATGAATTGAAGGGAGATATAGGTCCCACCCTTTATCATAAACAAATCTCAAGAACCAAAACAAAATCATAAAACAAGAATACTTACATCATATAAATCATTCCCCTTTAACAAAAGAAATTAAAAGATTATTTCTAAAGAATAGTCCCAATCAAATATCATATATCTAAAGTGAGAATTTATAAAAATAATGGATTTTAAGTATAAAATATAAATAAAAATAATAGAACATAATATAATCAAAATTAATTTCACATATAAATGTAGAACCACATAATCAATAAAGTATAAGTTTAACCCAAATAAAGAAAATTAGTGTAAGAATTCCCTTATCTTAGGTTTTTCTTAATTAAAACATGTTAAAAACTCTTATGTAATGGTTTAGATATATTTATTAATATATTAAAAAAACATATTAATATTTATAATTACATATATGATATTCTCAAAACATCTTTCCACCCATTTATTAATAATATGTAGTTATTTTGATTATTTAGGGTGCATTTATTTTAGGGTTCCCATTGTTGGTTTATTATGGATTTTTTTGAAAGGATAAAAACTCCAAAATTGAAATGAGATATTATTAATGAACATAGAGTATACTAAATGGTATTATATTTAATTTTGGTTATATTTCATGAGTATCATTCTTTAGATAAAACATTAGTGATGATCATTAGTTTATTTTGATGTATTTTGATCACTACAAACAAGTTTTGTCTTATTAATTAATATTTCATATGAAAAATATTTCAAAAACATAATATAAAATATAATATGTATAATAAAATATTATTTAACCATATTTATGGTTTTATGACCAGTGTTGAATGTGGTAATTGAAATTAAAAACACATCATCCACGATGTCGGTAAATCGACACATCATGGATGATGTTTTTATTTTTAGAATTAAAATGAGAGGAGAAGAAGTATGTTAATTGAATTATTCCATAAACATGATAAAATTACAGTATATATAAGATACGTGAGTTTTCATGCCTCTTATATAAGGTGAGGTGAAGAGAGTATAATAAAGGGAAAAATTTGAAAAGAAAATAAAAGAAAATGAAATATGATTTTTACCTCCTGAATTCTCTTCATTGAGAACCTCCTTAAGGACCTTGTTTTTGGAATTTTTGTGATACTAGAAGGTCTAGTAAGTGGGGTAGATGATTGGGAAGAGTTTTGGGCATAATATTAGTAAGCTATAGGGCTTTTAAGTGTGAGGGGAAGAGAAGGGAATGTGAGGTATTTATAGTGGAAGAGGGGGTGTTTTCTCATAATTTTATTAATTATGTTATTAATTTGTCTCATGAATATGAATAGTTCGAGAATTATAATATAATATATTAAAATAATTAATTATATTTAGTGATTTTTTGCTTAAATTATCCTTACATCATCAATGACTCAATAAATCAAGTATTTAGCTTATATCATAAATTATTATATTTCACTATTCACCAAAAATTCAAGCATTTCATAAAAATATCAAAAACTCACCCCAACTATCTTTTTGACAAGTAAAATTATAAAATGAAATCAATTTTTTAAAAACAATTTTACAAATATATGAAAATTTATTTTTAATTGAAAGAAAAATTTATTCAAAAATACTAGTTTTAAAACTATAACTGATTTTATAACCCTTTTAAAAAATAAATAAAGTCTCATAAAATTGTCTTATAATCATTATAATAAAATTATGAATCTATTTTATGAAAATATATTTTCTTTTGAATCATTTTATTTATTATAAAATTATAACTAAATATTTATGACTTACAAAAATACCAACACCTAATTTTTCAATTTAGAAACATTTATTTACTTATTCCATGATATAAATATATAATGATTACACTTATAAGATATATAAATTCTAATATACTCTCATAGATTTGGTTTCTATTTTATTTTCTATATTACTATTCATAATGGTCATGTTACTATTCTGAAGTCCAAGTTACTATTTCATCAGTATAAATTCATTAATTTCTATAAATACCACTAACTTCATTATACGTTTAAAAAGAATTTGACTGTTTAATTATAGAATGAAAAGAAATTATTTTATAAGTTCATGAGTTATTACATTCTCCCTACCTTCTAGAAATTTCATCCCCTTAATTTATATTTACTTATTAAATAAGTGTGGGTACCTTTACCTCATAGCATTTTCATATTTCTATGTTGTTTCGTTAACAATTTGATTTCTCCACAAAACATTAACCTGGTGAATCACCCTATTTTATAATACTAGTTCTCTATGATCAAGAATCTGAAAAAGATTTTCGTTGTATGAAAGGTCCTTTTCCAACTGAACAACTTTTGGGCTAAAAAAATGAAATGGATTTGTCACATACTTTGTCAATAACAAAACATGAAATAAACTGTGTACCTAAGATAAACTCATAGTCAAATATACTCGATAGGTGACTAGTCCAAATTTCTTCAAGATTTCATAAGGTCGAATGAAACATGGAATTATCTTTCCTTTATTACCAAAACACATAACACTTTTCTATGGGGATATTCGAATAAAAACATGATCACCCACCTCAATAGAAAAGTCTCTCCTTGTGTTATCTGCATAAGTTTATACGTGATCCAACCTATCCTCATGTATTGTTGGATCATATTTACTTTCTTAGCTACTTCCTCTACAAATTTTGGTCTAATAAACATCCTTTACATGAATTTATCCCAAAATTATAATGTTTGACACCACATTACCTATAGTGACTCAAATGGTGCCATATTTATACTGAAATGAAAACTGTTATTATAAGAAAAATAAAGTAAAGAAAGTTGCTAATCCCAATTTCCCTTGTATTCCATTTAAAAATATCGAAGCATGTCCTCAAAGGTCTAAATTGTTCACTTGGTCTGTCCATCAGATTGAGGATGAAAGGTTGTGCTGAAATTTAATTCACTTCCCAATGATTTCTAAAGTCCTTACCAAAAGATAAATGTGAACCTGAGATCTCAATTAGATACAATGGATAGAGTAACACCTATATATCCTAAAAATCTATTTGATGTGTAGTCAAGAAATCTGATCCAAAGACCGAATATCTTGATTAGTAAAGAAATGTGATGATTTAGTTTTCCAATCAACAATTACCCAATTCATATTGTTATCTCAAGAAGTCTTTGGAAGTACCACCAAGAAGTCCATGGTTATATTTTCCCATTTCCACTCTAGTACTGGAAAAGGATAAAGAATACCCTTTGGTGAACATCTCTCTAATTTAACCTATTGACAGGTAAAAAATTTCATGGTAAAATATAAAAGATCTATTTTCATTCCATTACACCAGTAATACTTTTGAAAGACTCAATATATCTTTGGGCCCCCAGGATGAATAGAAAATTGAGAACTATGATCTTCACATGAATTTTTTTTTTCTATTTCCAAGAATCAAAAGGCACAGATGATCTCTTTCCAAATATTAAAATAAAATCTTTTTTAATAATAAATTCTAGAAACTTACCGTTTTCCCCAATTCTACCTTTTCCTATAACTTACTATCTTCCTTCTTTTCTTGCTTAATTCTCTTTGACAGATATAAAAATATTGAAACCAGAAACAAAATAGAGTAATTTCTAGCACAAAAAAATTCCATGAAAAAATTTATCAAATCATTAATCAAGAGGTGTTCTTCCAAACATAACATGGTTAATGATGCATAATGTTTTTGTCTCAAGGAATCCACCACTTCATTTGCTCTTCCATGATGGTAATTGATAATGAAGTCATAATACTTTATCATTGAAATAGATCTTATCTACCTCATGTTTAATTCCTTCTTATTGAATTTATACTTCATAATTTTATTATTAGTATATAATTCATATTTGGTTCTGTAGAAATGATGCCTCCAATTTTTCAAAGAAAAAACCACAACTTCTAATTTCAAATCATCTATGGGATAATTTACCTCATGAGGTTTCAATTTTATTGATGCATAAGCTATTACCTGATCATTATTCATCAAAACACAACCACGTCCCTTTAATGAAACATCGCATTAGATAAAAAATTCACAATTTCTAAAAGTTAGGGTCAAAAATAGAGTATTCACCAATATCTTTTTTAGTTCTTGAAAACTAACATCACATTCTTCTACGAAATAAATTTAACCATTTTCATGTTAACTTAGTTATAGGTAGATATTACCATGATTTTTTTTGAAAAAAACATCAATAATAACTTGATAATCGTATAAAACAATAAATCTTTGTAAATTTTTAGGACTTGGCTATTCATCAACCGTTTTTCTTTTGGTAGGATAAAATTTTATTCCATCCTTATTTAAAATGTTCCTTTGAAAAAAAAATTCATCCAAAAACACATTTAATAAATTTTCTATATAACTTATTTTCATTGATAGTTTTCATTAAAATCCTTAAATTTTTTTCATGATCCTCAATTTTTTTTAAGAGACCCAAATATCATCAACAAAAACAACAAAATAATTAACCAAGTATTCATGTAATATTCTATTCGTAAGATTCATAAATACAGTGGGAGAATTTTTCAAACCAAAGGGCATAGAAACAAACACATAATACTCATATCTAGTACAAAATGTTTTTTGGTGTGTTATCCTCCTTCACCTTTAGCTGATGGTACCTAGGCCACAAGTCAATAAAAAAATGCTAACCTACCAGGATATAATTAAAGAAGTCATCAATATGAGGAAAAAGATACATATTATTCATATGTAATGTTATTTAATGCTCTATAATCAATGAAAATCCTCATGGAACTATCTTTTTTTATCAAATAGAACATAAGAACCCTATAGTGAAGTTCTTGGATGATTGAACCCATTATCAACCAACAGATGAAACTAATTTTTCAATTAAAGAGGTTCTACATTAGCCATTCAAAAATAGAGTTTTTAAATTGTATTAGCATCATAAACCAACTCAATAGTAAATTCAACTTCCTGATTAGGTAGAACGCTAAGAAAATCATAAGAAAAAACATTAAGGTATTAATTTACCACCGGCACATCATTAATCTAAATATTTCCCCCTTTTGAACAATATGGGAAAGATAAATTTAATTTCTTTCTTTTAAGACAATCTTATGTTTTGGAAATGTTTTCAATTGAATGGGTTCATTATTTAATATAATATAAAACTCTTTTTTAAAAACAAATTCATTATCTATACAATCAGTCTTAGCATGGTTTACTAAAATCCAATCTATACCGAAAATAACATCAAACTATACTAAGGAAAAAACAACAAGGTTTTTAGGTAATGAATTTACACACACAAAAATAGTATGATTCTTATAATTAGTATTTCTATAATATCCCCTGGTGTTTTAACCATAAGTTTCAATCTCATTACTTAGGGTAAAATTTCCAATTTAACAGAAATGTTTTTTGAAATAATGGAATGTGTAAACCCCGTATCAAACAAAACATTACCAATATCTAAATAAAAAAAATACCTGATACCTCTTCATCGGATGTTCTGACATCTACTAAAATAGTCACAAAGGATCTCACTACACCTTTCTTCTTATAATCTGGTTTATTTCCATTATTCAAATCATATTTTGGGTAGGTATTTTCATAATGACATATCTCACCACATTTAAAAAAATTTATAGTTTTCTTATCAGAATTAATATTAAGATCATTTTCATTAAAATATCATTCTATATGTCCAAACATACCACATCAAAAACACTTCTTAGTTTTGTTAAAGAATTCACCAGGGTAATTTTTACCATACTTTTCACAAACTAGAAACTCGATTTTCTTACCTTCATATTTCTTTGTTTTATTATTACCCATTTCTTACCATATGGACCTCTTTATTTTCTTGTTTTCAAAGTACCCATGATCATTATCGAACTCTATTTCTACCCTATTAGCATATCAGACATGTTTCTCATAAATTTTAAATTCATGGGAATCCACTTCCCTTTGATTTATTGGCTTTAATCCTATGAAAAAATGATTGATTTTTCTATCAACACCCCAAATAATATTTGCATCATACCTTGAAAATTGGTTGATGTTTCTTCATACACGTATGTTGAATCTTTATCCTTTTTACTGAATTCACGGAATTGACTTTACATCCTTTTTCAAAAAATAGTAGTGATTTTTTTTTCATGGAACATATTATTAAATTCATCCCACTCTAAGGAATAAATATCCTCACTATCCTTAATATTATTTACCATTGACCACCACTGGTCAGCTTAACCTTAAAAATGATAAATGTAATGACTAAAATTTTGATTATCTAAACACCCCATAACATCAAATATAATTTAAACATATTTAATCCATCCTTTAACTACCACTGGGTTAGAAGACCCACCGAAAGAAGGAGCGTTTTGCCTCATAAAATGCTCCACTATCATCATGTATCTTTGTGGTAGATCTGGTTGTTCTCTTTCATGGATTACATCCCCATTTATAGACTATGTCAATTGATTAATTATTATCACAAACAATTCAGTTCCAATTTCAACAATTCATAGTCATGGATTAAAAAATATATCACATTCTTAGTGCCTTCCTACTTTAGCATCCCTACTTATTTTATGGAAAACAATCCTGAAAAAAATATATTAGATGAAGCAACATGGTAATATTTTAATCAGATATTATTTCAACATAAAAATAAGGTAAAACTTATATGTTTTATTCTATTAAATAATAATAACCTATAAAGTTATCTAAACCATGCTTTGATACCAACTATATGGACCCAACCATAAACATTACATAATCAAGTAAATTACTTCCGATGTAACTTATTTACATTACAAAATATCTTTTCGGTTTAGATTTTTATAATGTTAGGAAATAATTCATACATATAAACCCATAATCATACAAAATGTATACTACTAAATAATATCCATTTTTTCATAATACATATGTTTTTAATAAAAACATGAAATCTATTCGTGAAAAGTATTCACAATATTAATCATCGCTTGTCCTTATCTCTTATCCATCCTTAAACCCTATGAAATTTTTATATAACCTAGGATGAGAAAAAAAATCATAGTAAGCGATATGAAATAAATGGTAGAAACCGTTAGTATATGAATACTTTTAAAAATATGAAATCATTTTCACAAATACATACATCTCAAACAATATGTATCATATAATTACTTTGTAAAAATTAAAGATTTCCATAGAACATAGAAAACATAAATAACACAATAAAGGTAACTTGGGGAATTAATTACCTAATATTGTAACCATCATGGCCACCATATTATTTTTAAACCTCATCGACACCTTACAATGTAAACCTCATGGATACTGTACAAAATAACCCTCACAACTACCTTATTGTGTAACCATCATAGTTACACTTGGAGTGACCATACAGTATAACACCCAAATAAATATACCCAATTAATTAGAGGGAGATATAGGTACCAAAATTCATCATAAATAATTTTAAATAACTATAACAAAATCATAAAACAATAATACTTATATCATATAAATCACCCCATTAAAAAAAGCAATTAAAAGTGGATTTTTTAAGAAATGTCTCTTAAAAATATAACATATTTGAAGTGAAAATTAATAAAAAGAATGGAATATTTGTATAAAATATAAATAAAAATAATAAAACATAATATATTAAAAATTAATTTCAGTAGTAAAATTAGTACCACGTAAACAATAAAGTACAAGGTCAACCCAAAGAATGGAAATTGGTTTAAGAATTCCCTTACCCCGAGTTTGTATTAATTAAAACGTTTCCAAACCTATTCTATAATAGTTTAAATAGTATTATTAATATATTAAAGAACCATATTAATATTTATAATTACATATATATGATATTCTCATAACATATTTCCACCCATTTATTAATAATATTGTGTTATTTTCATTAGTTCAGGTTCATCTATTTCATGGTTTCCATGGTTGGCTTATTATTGATTTTCCTGTCGGAGGGATGAAATACTCAAGAATTGTAATTAAATGTTATTAATGAATCTAAGTAATATTAAATGGGATTATATATTATTTTTTATATTTTATTAGTATGAATCATTAGACAAGACATTAGTGATGATCAATAGTTTATTTTGGTGAATTATGATCATTATAAATCACTTTTGTATTATTAATTAATATTATGTATAAACACTAGATCCATAACATAATATAACATATAATATGTATAATAAAATATTATTTAACCATATTAATGGTTTTATGACCATCCTTGGAAGCGGTAATGAAAATTGAAAACACATCATCCATAATGTCAGAAAATCGACACATTACAGATGATGTTTTTATTTTTATAATAAAAGGGAGAGTAGAAGAAGAAATAGGATGATTTTTTACATAAAAATTATTAAATTATAGTATATATATGACAATATAATTTTCATGCTTCTTGGATAAGTTTAGGTGAAGATATTATATGAAAAAATTGAAAATTAAATAAAAGAAAATGAAAGAGGATTTATACCTATTGAATTCTCTTCCATGAGAACCACTTTAAGTCCCTTGGTTTTGGCCTTTTGGGGATACATATAGGAATTTTAACTTATTAAGATAATTGGGAATCTATTTTTGTATAAATTAATAAATCTAAAAGTCTGTTAGGTGTGTGGGGGAATAGGTGTTGAGGCGAGGTATTTATGGTGGAGGAGAGAGGCGTTTTCTCTTTATTATATTCATTAGTTTATTAATTTGGCTCAAGACAATGAATATATTGATAATTATCATAAAATATATTTAAATAATAAATTAGGGTTTGATAATTCAAGATTAACTTATCCTTAAATCATCTATGACTCAATAAATCAAGTATTTAGCTTTTATTGTAAATTACCGTATTTCACTATTTATAAAAAATTCATGTATTTCAGAAAATCCTAAAAAGACACCAAAACCATTTATCAAAATATATAATTAAAAAATGAACTCCATTTTTGGAAAATAGTTTTATAAATATGATAAATTTACTTTTTCATTAAAATCATAATTTATTAAAAAATTACTAGTTTTCAAACTACAACTGATTATATAACACTTTGAAAAATTAAATAAGTTCTCAAAAAAATTATCTTATATTCACAAGACATAAAAAATAATAATTTATGAATCTATTTTATGAAAATATATTTTTTCTGAAATCATTATATTAATTATCAAATTTTAACAAAAAAATTAATGACTTATGAAAACACCATCAATTACATTTTCATTTCCAAAAAATTTATTTACTTATTCCATGGTATTAATATATAATGATTACACTTATAATATACAAAAATTTTACTTACACACTCATAAGTAAGGTTACTATTTTATTTTCCAGATTATTATTCCTAATGTTCATGTTATTATTCCTAAGGTTAAGTTACTATTTCTTCAAGATAAATTATTTAATTTCTATAAATACAACTTATTTCATTATAAGTTTTTAAATAATATGACTCATTAATTATATAAGGGAAAGAAATTATTTTATAAGTACCTAGGTTTTTACTGTTAAATATAGAACACACTATAGGGAAAGGTGTTTTGGTTATCATGTTTTGGGAGTTATGGTGAAAACTGCAGAAAAGCACTATGGAAGCCATTTTGGAAGGTGTTTTTCCTATAGGATTGATATCCAATTGTTAACATTGAAACATTACATAAATGGTATTGATTACATTTTTTGATGTTTGAAGTGGATGAAAATCTAGGGATATAGAGTCAAAAAGTTCATGGATCCTAGAACCCTATACTGATATGGACACTCAAAATGAGTTTTTTGAGGGGAGACCCCACCTTGAAAAACCTATTTCTAGAAAGATAAATATTTTAGTTTGAATACAAAATTTGGAAGTGATGGTTTGAATTTTTGGAGGATGGATAAATACGGATGAATGAAACTAACTCCATCCAATGTATGTTATAGTTCAAATGATCATGGAGCTTCATGAAATGAGGAGAGATACCAACCATTAATAAAGGAGTTACATTTTTTGGATCTTTAATCACAAAAACTACTTTAGAAGCTCTGAAAAATGGTGGAATGATTTTTTTAATATGGTTTAAGGGAAAAATAAATATAATATAAAATGAAGTGGGGAAGATTTCACTACTAAATTAGGGTTTTAATTTTTTTTATAAAGATATGTATTCATTAGCGTATCTAGATATGATGAAAATGGAAGAAAAGTGATTAAATTAAATGATTCCATTAACAAGGAGTCATAATTATTTAGATCCTCTAGTGGGGAGTAAGATGTTTTCATGAATAACTTACTGAGGAAATTGGATTGAATCTATTAACATGCACTTAATACTATTAAGCCTTTTATTTAATAAAAGTGGGAGAATAAAATTTGGACTTCAAGAGGCACCTAATATAGAATTATAGTTCATATCAATTGTTTATAGATCCATGATAATACAATCATGTTTTTAAACTGAGAAGACCATCCTTGATGGATTGAGTGGAAAGACAGGAATGGGGAGGCATCCATGAGTGTAAGTGAGGTTATCCCTAAACAATATAAACGTAGAGATCCTTAATGTGTAATGACCACAACTGAACCTTATATCCACGCGATCTGTGAGATAGTGGATTAATGATACATCTATTAATTTTTGGTGCATACTCTTTGGGTCTAGTCTAATATTGGTCAACCAAGTACAATCCATTATATCAATCAATTGGTTTACATTATTTACATTTTTTAAGATTAGGTGGCTCTATGACGACTAACAGGTTGAACATGATTTTCTACTAACCTATGTGCACGTTCTGATAAAGGGATGATCAAGAGTGAGAAAATATTGAATCAGTTAATATGCTAATTCACCCTTTCTCACGGTGTCTCTTCGACCCCAAAACATACATACATACATAATTTATTGGATACATTTATGAAAATATGTATTTATAAAAAATATATTATATTTGTAGAATGTATATAATAATATCTATTCTTTTGGAGTAAGGGTTTCATTGAAAAGTGAATAAAATGATGAAAATAATAATATAAATTCATAAATTATTATCTAAATAAATAGATAAATATATAAATACAGAAATATAGATACTATGTATAATAATGTGTAGTTAAATTTTAAATAAAAATCAGAAAATCAAAAAATCATTTCCAATAAAAATAAAAATAAATATTATAATAAAAATATGAATTAGAATTTAAAATTAAAATTTAGTAAATTATATAATAGAAAATATATTATATTATAATTATTATATATAAATACATATATAAATACAAATAAATACCAAAATACATGCATACATATGCAAACACACACACACAAATATATATATTTATTTATAGTAGTGTTTGTGTATGATTGAAATTTCAATCATTTGCATGCTTCTAA
Organism: Viscum album; assembly: GCA_963277665.1. Classification (NCBI taxonomy): domain Eukaryota; kingdom Viridiplantae; phylum Streptophyta; class Magnoliopsida; order Santalales; family Viscaceae; genus Viscum; species Viscum album. The sequence goes on along the minus strand of OY728127.1, from coordinate 618,232,192 downwards.
TAGCTGGAAATTGTTTAGAAATTATATGTGTTCTCAATCCTTGACTAACTTCTAATGTGTATAATATCTTAATTTTAATATAATTCCCATTGATATTAATAAGTAAAGATCAAATGAAATGTCATGGATTATTTTTAACCCCTAAATTTATAATTCAAAGTATTGGGCCAATTGAAAACAAATAAAAACATTATTCAAAACAATGTACTAAATAAAGAATTAAGGAATAAATTTTCTCAGATTTTTTTATGCAATTTATTATCTACTTAATAATTTAATTAATTAAATTGATTAGTTTCAATTTTTTTTTAAAATTAATCATCCTATTTATGGTAAAATCTATTTATTAAACTTAGTTTAGTATAAATATTCTCATCACATAAATAGACTAAACTAAGCACATTACATTTAATCATAAAAAGAAAATTTTTAATCCAAGCTACTCTCATATTATAATCCTTTCAGACACTTTAGGTGAACTTTCTTAATAAATCAAATTGTTAATGACTCATTAAAGAATGAGATATCATAAATTAACTCTAAATAAAAATAATCTTTTCCTGAATGAATCTGATATTACAATATGTACTCATTCTTATACTCTTGATCCCTTACCCCTTCAATGACTAGCCACATGTGATCAAATAATATTTAACTATTAACCACATGTTCCTAATAATGACCAAGTGAGAGAATTAACATATGGAGGAATATTTTAAAAATAAAATCAAATAATTTAAAACGAGTAAAAAAATTGAGCTTACTAAATTCAATGATTGATTCAATAAAATTTGGTTTCTGGAATATAAACATTCTTAACGGAGCATACTTCAACTAAGGATTATTGAGGTAAAAGTAAGAAGTTGTTTGGTATGGGGGGATTAAGAACCCAATACTTATAAACTAATAGTAAAATTACATAGAGAACATAGAAACATTATAGTGGGTTTCTATCTAAGATGGATGTCTTTATTTTAACTATATCTTATTTAATATTTTGAATTCATCCTTTATATCTTGGACCATAACCTATTTTATGGTGTGGTGGAAATATATCTCATTGTTTTTATTTGATTTATTAAAAAATTTAAAAATATGAATTTGGGAGATACGATAAATCCTTACCTAAAAATATATGGTCCATCCATTTTGAAACGTTATGGAAATTTTCACCATTAAATAAAACATTTCATGATTTTCAATGTAAATTGACATGATCAACACCAATAATTGTGGTGATAATTTCATTTCATATTTATGAATTAAAATACACCTCCATAATATTCATGAATAATGATCAAAAAGGTGGGAAATAATATCCTATTAAACCACAACATTGGTCCTCCTTGACATAAAAGTAATTATGACATCTCTTTGATTCCACCATGTTCTGGTATTTCATGAACAATGATTTAATTCGATAAATCTTCTAATTTTTTTTTAAATTATCAAAGTTTCTTTAATCTTTCTCCAATGTTTATATTTTTTATAATGTTAATTAAAACAATACTAAGATAAAATAACATGATTTTAAAATAAAAACTCAATGAGAAAATGAATATAAAAAAACTATCAAAATTCCAACACACTTAGTCTTTTATTTGTCCTCTAGAAAAAATATCAATAATTATTTTAACAAAAAATACCACATTAAAAATAAAAAATCAGAATCAAAACATTATAATAGATTTTTTTATTTGTTTATCAAATTTAAAAAGGTCACCCCTAGGTACATAATCAAGCCTTATCATTGAATTCACATTTCAATTTCTCTTATCTTCTATTATCATTTTTTAAAATTTCTTAATCATCCATTCCTATGTCGTGATCAATTTTTTATAGAAAAGGTTCTCTTATCACTCAATAAAATTTAAAAATTGGAGTTATGTTCAATCTCATCTATACACATCGTATCCATAGGCTTGAAAATTATATTTATAATGATCCATAATTTTATCAATCGAATTTACATTCTTATAATTACGTTATATATTATAAAACACATACATCACATAAAGAAACTAATAAAATCATTATTTTCATAATTTAATAATGAAATAAGTGATATTCTTATAAATTAAGGAAACTATACGAATGGAATAGTAACTTGACAGTTGCAATAGTAATGTGACCATTTGGAATAGTAAATTGGCTAATAAAATAGTCACCCAACCTATAAAAGTATAAATAAAATGTAGTTATCTTATGAATGAAAATATGATATATTTATATCTTGGTATAAGTTAATAAATATTTTAAAAATGATAAATTAAATAGGGTATTTTTTACGTAATAAATATTAATTTTAAAATTTTATAATTAATATAATGATTTAAAAGAAAATATATTTTCCTAAAATATATTTATAAACAAATTGTTTTTTCCATTACAATTATAAAATAATTTTATGATACCTTAATTAATTTTTCAAACTGTCATAAAATCATTTATAATTTTAAAATCCATATTTTTCGAATAAATGTTGATTTTAGTTAAAAATTAAATTCATAATATTTATAAACATACTTTAATAAATTAGAGTACATTTTTAAATTATACACATAAAAAATGTTTAGAATGATTTTTTGGGATTTTTCTGAAGTAGTTGATTTTTTAGTGAATTGTTAAATTTGATAATTTATGATATAAGATAAATACATTAATTTTTGAGTCATGGATAATGTATGGATGATTTAAGAAACATAATATAAAACTAATATTCATTTAATATAATTAGTGATAAGGTTGAACACTATTAATATTATTGATCAATAATTATGAAATAATGTATATAATAATAAAAAAATACCCCTCTCCACCCCTATAAATAGCATCCCTCACTACCTCTTATAGTAACATATTGTAATAATTATATCATTATTATATTCTACCTAATTACTTTACCACACATCTTCCCTATGTTCTGGTTTTCTGGTCTCACCAAAAGTCCATTTCCAAGTGCCTTAAGGAGGTTCTCTAGGAGATGACACTGAAGAGGTAAAACCCTCCCTCATTCTGTTTTAATTTCCTTTATTTTCTTATCCTCTTATCATATCCACTATAAAAAATAGAATGATAACTCAATAATTATATATATATAAATATACTATAATGTTATTATGTCAATGGAATATCCATCATCAAAACATTTTTCTCTTTTTATTTTAAAAATGAAAACATCATCCAAGTTGTGCTGATTCACCACCTTCGTGGATGATTTTTTATTAATTATTTCAAGCATGATCATAAATCAATTTTTATGGTTCAAAAAATATTATAATATGGGTATTAAAACTTATTTAATATTTATGAAAAATTATATAAACATACTATTAAATAAAATGATACCAATTCATGATGGTCATAAACACCGCTAAAATAAAGTAATCATTTTTTCATCAATATTTTTTATAATAAATAATCATAATGTTAAAAAATAAAATTAAATATTAGACCAATTAAATTTATATAAATAAATTAATACCATCTCATTCCACTTCTATAGTTTTTCTTCCATTTGAAAAAAAACATTCATAATTAAACATAAGTGAACTGATCATGAAATCCCTGAAATGAATGCTCCTGGGATGAAAAACATAAACACTATAACTCAAGGAAATGGGAATAAATGAATGTAATAAAATAATAATAAATAAATTATTTGTTTAATAGCTTTTTAATAAAATTATTAATGAATCTAATTTGATTATCTTGGACATTAGGATCATGTGAAGGACACATTCCGACATAAGGTCATAGATTCCCTCTAAACCTCCATTTTTATTTGGGTTACACATTCTATATCTTCAACGCAATGTAATTATTAATTATTATTATTTAATGCTCATAAATTATATTTTTATGTCCCATGTTTTTTTACCTTGCTCAATTCTTATTTCTTTTATGGGGAAATACATGTCTTATATTGTTTTATTTTTAATTCCTCTCTATAAAAAAGTTCAACTAAAAGTAAATTCCCAATTTCTTACCCAATTTCATGTAAAATCCAAAATCTATTTTAAGACATAGATATTTTTCTAAAATTAATCTTTTTATGAAGAAAAATACTATCTTTTTTCATTTTTGGTTTTACACAAACAATTATTCCTTTTTCCATTTTAAAGACACTTTAATATTTTCTTAAACATACTTTTTACATGTTTTCACTTTAGTTGGACATCATTAATCATTATATATTCTTATTTTCACTTATTAATGTACAATTATGACTTAAAACCATTATTTCCTATACAAAATTATGATACTTTCAATGGTTATTCCTTATTACTTGTTTAAAACACAGAATTCCTTCCGTGGGTAACCCTTATTATTGGTTCTACATATGGTACATAATGCACGAACATGTTATTATGGGTGCACCCAAATAGTTCTCAAATGCATTGGGTATTTTTTAGTCTCATGAGATTTCATGTTGGGACATGGGGTAAAACTAAATCCTTTATGGGACTTTATCCTCCATGTGATATAGTCTCTAAAGTTAGCCTTGATTCATGTTTATGTTATGTTATATGTTGTGGGAACATTCGTACGTTTCCATGTTTATATGATCCACTGTTTAACATGTTATGCTTCCATATGATTACTCAAGTTCCATGCCTTCATATAAAATCATGTTTTTCCTTCTAACTGAGGTGATATGATTTGTTCTCTTAGTGGGATTTTTATCTCATCACTTGCTTCATGTATCCCTGAGATTATCTTATGTATATGTTGGATCTCAAAGGAAGTTAGGAGTTAATTATGGAGATTAAATAAAAGATGCTTTTATTTTGGTATCATGACTTCTAATAATGTACCTAATCTTAGAAAGACACTACTATTTACGATCCATGGTTTGTATTTTATGGTTAATAATCATTAAAATGATGTAATAATACATGTAAAAGGATAGGGTCACTATAGTTAGTATCAAATCATGGTCTAATTATTTTTAGATATTAGGACTAGAGAACTTTATTAAGATCCCTAGGGATAATTCTATCACCATGGATAACCTAGAATGAAACATATATGTCACGACCCGTCCCCCAGGGCCCGCGCCTTGACTACCCCAAGCCCTCCTACCATAGGCCAGGGGTTAGTGACTTGCACTGGAACGGAATATCTCTAAAATGGGAAGGCATTGACTTTAAACCTATTCAAACACATAGTCCAAGAACACAACAATATGAAACAGGAATGTAAAAATGCAGTAGTAAAAGTGTGTACTGAATGTAAAGGGGCCAGAATACCAGCCCAACTAAAATATACAATACAAAAGAAAATAGAAAACAACTTTTGAGATCGCCATCCAAGGATCCTACCTGAATGGTAGGTATATCTCCTCTCCACATCTATCCATGTCCTCCAATCACCTCAATGTAATGTCTATTCCTGACTCCTCTACTCTTAGCAGAGCTGTTCTTCATCTGCACAAGACACAATAAGGCGTGGGCAAAGCCCGTACAGAGGTGAGTTTAACAACACCATGTGGGGACCTCGAGACCCATCAAGGTCTCTTAGAATTCCACAATGGAAAACAAAAATGTATGATCTCAATCGCAAAGCACAAATCAAAAGATTCAACTCAAACCAGGTATAACATAATTAAAAATGTATTGATGATTAGTCGTAATGATAGATCATCTTATTCTCTTAAAAGGCACTATTGCTGACCCACACAGGATGGATAGGTACTAACCCCCGCAGACCCACACAGGATCCGACCCACCCAAGATCGATAGGTACTAACCCCCACTGACCCACATATGATCGATTGGTACTAACCCCCATAGACCCACACAAGATCTGACCCACATATAATCAGTATACGCTAACCCACATAGGATCGCTGAGCGCTAACCCACATAGGATCTGACCCACATAGTATCAGTATGTGCTGACCCAAATAGGATCCCTGAGCGCTGACCCACATAGGATCTGGCCCACAGAATATCGATGAAGATACACACCGGATCTCTAGGTGATTAACCAGACAAGATCTCTAGGTGTTGATCCAAACAAGATCTCTAGTTGTTGATCCACACATGATCCCTTGGTGATGATCCACACATGATCACTATTCAATTGATAGCTAGCAACAGGATTCTCCGCCCCCGGTGCGCATGATCCTTGTAGTGTCTTCTCCTCAAGATATTAGTCATGCATAAATAGATAATATGTCCCACAAATAAGTAACCCAATGATTCATCATGTCATAAGGATTCTAATGCATCCAAAGGGGCAGCAATCAGATGTTGGGTCTAAGTGTTATAGGAATTTTAGTGCCGATGGCCCAGTTAGATTCATGTACAATCAATCCTAACCATAATCCAAATTTATCCAAAACTCAGGTGGAGTATCTCAAAATGACCATATCGTTCCAAGGATTCTAGCGCTGCAGACGTTTCATTAAACAACCATCTAGTTTGCGAGATACATCCTTTTAAGTGTATTTGGGTTGAAAAGGGTTTGGGTCCTATCTGACCTGGTCAGACTGACCCGACTGGCTCCGCCATTGGCCGATCCGACCCAGTTCAGGTCGACCCGAGTTTAACCCATTCTGACCAAAACTAGTTGGGCCAAACCAACTGGGTTGGGCCGCAGGCTTGGCCCGATGGGCCTCGGACCCGCCCGACTCGCCTCAGTTGGGCGTAGCATGCTAGGGATCCTGCCTAGGTGGCCGTAATGGTCCACCAGCCTGGTGGAAGACCCCTCTCCCGAATTCCTTTGCTGTTCAGGTAATGAAGATGCAGCGCCACGTGCAACCGCCTCGGCTGGCAGCGGGACCCGTGGGGCACGAGCCCCCTTCGCTGCGGATTTGAAGCTGCGACCAGCTCCTACGGCGCATGACGGCACGCCGATCTCCGCCAACGTAGGCACCTGGGAGACAACCTCCCATTATGGTCCTCTATGGTGTTGTGCGATGCCACCTTTTTCTGTTGCCAGTGAGCGTTGGCTGTAGCCTTCGCCCACCGACACAAGACATTGGTGCCTCCACACGGGTGTCGCACATATGGTTCTTCCGTGGGGCTTCAGTGATGCTTTGAAGCTCCATTTACCCTCCTGTCTACACCTATTGGCCTCTCGAGATGCCGCCAGCGCTGTGTACCTCCCGGTTTCAAGGATCCGTCAAGATGAGTAATCCACCCCTGAAGAATGCATAGATAAAACAAGCGGTAGAGGGTCCATGCCTTGTTCGTTTGGACCGTGCCCTCAGTGTTATCCTGATAACAAGAGTGATATTAATTCATCATCAAAAACATAGAAATAATCAAGACAAAATCCCCCTACCTGAGCTCTATTTAAATAGATGGGATGGGTGAGTAACGCAACTGAAGAATTAACGAGGTTCATTAATTAATAAAACTCTTAATTACCAATGGTGAGGTTGTGAAACTGAAGAGTCAATCCATTAAATGTCTTCACAGCCTATTATCCTCACCACCACCGCTTAATAGGAGGTAGTATAATAAAATAACAATATTTTTGTTATTTTATTAGTTCTTTAAAAGTCACAAAAACTAACTTTTTCACCAAATTAACTATGGTAGAAGTTAAGCCTATCTTAAGGGAAACCTGATTCTACAGATTCAATAGTTCCCTTTGATTTTTAATTCAAGAACCAGTTCAAAATATATAAAATGTCACTCACACGTTTACTGAACGTACCTTAAAAAAAGTTCAGAACATATTAACAGTCACCCTTGACCCGCATCGGTCGAGGATAGGATCTACCTAACGGAAACACGCTCTCATGAGCTCAACGATACTCTTCAATTTCCAATCTGAGTTACCATTTAGGAGTTATAGAATTTAACAATAAAATAACTGTTACTTAATTATTTTATTTACGGCCAAAAACATACTCCCACTATTGTCCCGCACCGACTAATGTTAGGAACTACCTAAGGAATGAATACCCTCATGAGTTAAGTGGTGCTCTAAGATTTTTAATTAGAGTCACCATTCGTGAGTTATAATAATTTGAAAAATAAAATAATTTTATTTAATTATTTTATTTATGGGTATGCCATTTGCGGGTTTTCTCCCTGGAGGCATGTGCCGACTAAGCATAAGTCATGCCTAGGGTAAACCCACCATCCTAAACTCAACGGTGTCCTTAGATTTCTGATCAAGTCACCGATTTAAATGTTATTCCACTTTATCAAGAAAAATACTCACACACGTTATTTTATTCTTAACACTTTTTCGATGGATCATTTTGGGCACTCTGGGCCTCGGAATCACATGCCGTCAGATTTCACTGTCCCATAAAAATTAAATATATTTTAAAAAATATACATAATTTTCATGTCTTTACAATATAAAATCACATGATAGGATATAATTTTTATTTATAAGTATATCATCATAAGATCAAGCTTTTGTTTTTATATTCTTATTATCTATGTATTCAAGACCCACATAATGATAATGTTTTTCTTAGTTAATGGATAAAAATGGGAGTACCCATGCCAAAAATAAATGTGTTCGGAAATGTAATGATTTCTATAATGAAATATAAAATCTAATGGGTATGTGATCTCAAATATTTATGATACTACTGGATTAACTAGATCATGTTATTAATAATAACTTGAATCGGGTAGAACTCCCCTTTTCTCCAAATAAAGAGATAATTGTAGTCAAATCCTTCTTGTGACAAATTCATCCAATATTTAGTGGATATTCTGATCCCCTCATCACATAACAATGTATTAAATTCATTTCAAATACATTCTCTGTTCTCCAATGCTCAAAAAAGTGAAAGTCATGCTGGTGGTATATTTTTTTGATGGGGAAGCTAATCAGTGGTGGACACTGATCAAAAACCAAAATTATATGGAGGAGAATGATTCCATTGATTTGAAGGAATTCAAAAAAAAAATTCAATAAATATTGTACCCAAAATATATTTCTTGAGATATAAATTTATCTCATTAGAATGAAACAAAATTAAGATGTGTCTATCGAGACGTACAAAGAAAACATTAAAAGGATTGCATGGCATGCCTTTGGATTTGTAATGAACAATAAAATCAAGGTGGATCACTTATTTAGAGGTCTAAATCCATGAATTAATAAAGTAATAGTGATTCAAGACTTTAATAATAATAAAGTTATTGTCTGTTGTGCCCTTAAGGATGAAATAGAAGTCAGAGACTCTCAGTGCACTCATGGTCTTGAAGAAAAAGTTGGAAAATGGAATTTAATATGGGAGGATCAATAGATAAATTACAAGATGGAATGAAAACCCAACACTCCACATGTAAAACTTATGGGAAGAAGAATCCTATAAATTTCCTAAGGGGAATTGAGAGATGATTCAAATGTCGAAGACATGGGCATCTGGCTAATAATTGCTGAAGGTATATGAATAATCACCAAATTGTGGAGGAATAATAGAAGGTTCAAATCAACACTCAACTTATATTATAGCGTTTCAACTACTAGGATACTAGATATTTTGATATCCATTTCCGTAATCCATGATTTTCTAGAGTTAATCAAACACAACAACCTCTATGGAAATAAGGAAGTGAATATGCTATCATGACTACTGAGGTGGAACCAGACAATGATGTGGTGACAGGTACGCTAATTATTCATTAATGAATAGTGATATTAATATTTTATTTTGGTTATAAATATTATTTCATATAATTTACATTTATTATAAATATTCAATCACCAATTCAAAATATGGAGGTTGAGTTATATATGAGAATAAAAAATGGGGAAATTATTGCATCGAAAGTATATTCACCACCCTAATTAATGTTTGTGGACTGAACATCCCTAAAAATATTTTCTTAGTTCATTTTTTATATTTTTATTCTATATTGGGAATGGATTGACTATCTTTATACAAAGAAAAAAATAAATTTTTGAGAAAGGGAGACCTCTCATCACATCCTGAAGCATCGTCAATTTTTTTACAAGTGTAAGGGGGAGGATGATTCTCCTTAAGATTCATAATATCAATTGAGGATAATATTTCCTAATGAACAATAATATATATCTCAAATGATTGAGAAATTGGATAGAATAATTCTCAAAGACATGACCATTTTGAGGGACTACACTGATGTGTTTCATGATTAATTTCCTAGTCATTATACTGATCTATATGTTGATTTCTCAATTTAACTTATTCATAGATCACTACTTATATCAAAGTCACCATATGGAATGGATACCATTGAGTTTGAGGAACCTAAATAGCTATTACAAGAGAATCTGGAAAATGGTTTTATATGCCTGAGCACTTCACCGTGGGGTGTGATGGTCCTCTTTGTCATGAAGAAGGATCGATCTATGTTCCTATTAATTGATTATCATGATCTCAACAAAATCATCATAAATAACAAGTATCCCTTCCCATAGATAGATGATTTTATTGATCAACTATGTGGGGCCATGTTTTTCTCTAAAGTATACCTCTGATCAGGATATCACCAATTAATAGTGAATAAGAAAGATATTCCCAAGACTACTTTTCACACAAGTTATGGTCACTATGAGTACATTGTGATGCCCATAGAACTCACTAATATTCTAGAAATTTTTGTTCAATTAATGAATATAGTTTTTAGATATAAACCTAGAAAATTTGTGGTAGTCTTTATCAATGATATTCTGATATACTCCTAGATAAAGGAGGAACATTGAGAGAATTTGAATACTATTCTAATGAATATGTGAAGGGAGACACTATATGAAAATTATAGTAAATTTCAGTTATGGATGGAGGAAGAATCATTCATGGGGAATTTTATCACAAATAAAGGTTTATCTATGGACCCTTACAAGAAAAAGGAAATAGAAAATTGGATGAGGATAACATTTATAATGGAGATTCATAGTTTCATTGGTCTAGCTTGGTATTACTGATGATTTTCAATGAACTTCTCATGATTATCAAAACAACTAAAAAATTTGGATCAGAATTGAGAAAAGTTTGTCTATACTAGTGAATGTGATTTTTTTTCAAAGAGTAAAAAATAGGCTTATCACTACACTAGTACATAAACTTCTTAAAAATGGGGATCTTTTGTGACTTATAAATATGCTTCAATGATGGGATTAGGTCGTGTACTGATGAAAAATGATAAATTGATAGCCTAAACATCATGGTAGTTGAACATTTATGACAAAAACTATCCCACACATGATTTGGATATGGAGGTTGAGATCTTCTTATTGAAAATATGGGGGAATTATCTCTATGGGGTGAACTGTGATATATATACTCATCACAAGATACTCAAATACATATTCATACAAAAGGATCTTAATATGTTCTAGATATTATGTTTAGAGACCATCAATGATTATGAATGCTCAATCCACTGCAATACTAGTAAAAAAAATAATGTGGTAAATGATCTTAGTAGAAAGGATCCTTAAACTTTTTCAATGATGAGAATTGATAAGGATCCAATCTTCTTATACTAGAAAATAATGGTCATAGGGATAATTAAGGAAGGAAAATCATGAATCCTTTCTCAATTAATTTTTCAAAAATCTATTATAGATAAAATAGAGGATGAAAAAAGAAAGGAAGTGAAAATTTAGAAAATTGTGGAAGCTAAAAGAATGGGGAAATCTTTAGAGTTCAAAATTGAGGAGGAAGGTGTTGTACGATTTGGGTCACAACTATGTGTACCATAAAATCTATATATAAAGAAATATATTATAAATCTTGATTATTGGTTATACTTATCTACTCACCCAGAAAGAAGAAAGATGTATCGAGATCTCTGAGAGAACTATTAGTAGGACAATATGATGAAAGATATCGCTGAATATACATCAATGTGCTTGGTTTGTTAGTAAGTAATGGTTTAATGGAAAAAGTACATGGGGATGATGAAAAAATTACCCATACCAATATGGAAATGGGAAAACATTACTATACACTATGTCACTAGACATCCAAAGACATCTATATGAAATAATGCAATATGGGTTATTGTGGATCATCTTACAAAGAAACATAACTTGATATCAAATCAAGAGGACTTCTCCCTGGATCAAATTTCACAAATATATATTAGATTAGTGGTGAGTTTAAATAAAGTACCACTATCAATTATATTTGATCGAGATTTGAGATTCACCTCAATGCTATGGAAAAGTCTCCAACATTCTCTAAAAATTGATCTAAACATCATTATGGATTAGTATCCTCAAAATGATGGTCAATATGAGCAAACTATTCATACACTAGAACACATGTTGAGTGCATGTTCTATGGACTTAAAATGAGGATGTGACCAACATTTACCTCTATTCGATTTATATTACAAAAATAGTTTACACATTAGAATCCAAATGGTTATATATGAGCCCTTTATGGGATAATACACAGAACACCGACATAATGGGATGGAGCTGGTGAACGTAACCGGCTTGGACCTGAACAAGTTGAAGAAACTGTCGAAAAGGTGAAAACCATTTAACAACACATCAAGATAGCCCAAAATTTACAAAAGGTCTATGTAGAAAATCATTTATAAGACCTAGAGTTTATAATTGGATTCATGGTATTCTTCCAAATATCTCCTTGGAAGAGGATAATGAGATTTTGGAAAAAAGGAAAGTAGAGTCCCATGTACATCAGGCCCTTTGAGATTCTTGATCATGTTAGAGATGTGGCCTATCGACTATCAATTGTAACTACCATGTCTCAATTACATGATATATTCCATGTATGCCTATTTAGTAAGTACATAATAAATCCCTCCCCTATATTAAATCTCTAGGTGGTACAATTGGAGGACGACATCTCGTATGAAGAGAAGCCAGAGAAGATCTTGGACTTTACAGATAAATTTTTAAGCAAAAAGAAAACTCACATGGTCAAAGTAAGATAATGGAACCACAATTATGAAAAGAAGACATGGTAACTAGAGGAAGAGATGAAGGATAAGTACCGTAACATGTTTTCACCATAGTTTTTAAAACAAAAGTTTGAGGGGGAAATTTCATAAGGGGAGAAGGATGTAACAACCCAAAATTTTATCAATCAAATTTCACCTTTTATAATTTTTTATATAATATAAAACACATAAATCACATAGAGAATATAATTAAAATATTATTCTCATAAATTAATAATTAAATATGTGGTATTTATAGAAATTAAGGAAAATATACCAAAAAATATAAACATGACTGTTAGAATAGTAATATGACCAGTAAGAATAAAAAACTGGCTAATAGAATTGTAACCTCACCTATAAAATTATAAATAAAATTTACATATATTATTAATGAAAATATGATATATTTATATCATGGTATAAGTAAATAAATGTTTTAAAAATGATAAATTATGGGTTCCTATTTTTATAAGTCGTAAATATTTATTTACTATTTTATAATTAATATAATTATTTAATAGAAAATATATTTTCATAAAATAGATTATTAAATTAATATTTTGTTTCTGTATAATTATACAATAATTTTATGATAAAAAATTAATTAATCATTGTGTTCTAAAATCATTTATATGATTAAAATCAGTATTTTTATAATAAATGACGATTTTAATTAAAAATTAAATTTATCATGTGTAGAATTTTTTTTATAGAATGGATTCATTTTTTGAAACCAACATGTTGAAAAAAATGGATAATTTTTTGGGAGTTTTCTATATGATTTTAATGTTTAGTAAATAATGGAATATTACAATTTACAATATAAGCTAAATACATGAGTTTTTGACTCAGGACTCATGTATGAATGATGTATATACCATAATTTAGAAAAATCTTTAATTATTTTATATATTTAGTAATAATGTTCAACACTATTATATTTATGATCCATAATAATAAAATAATAAATATAATAATAAAAAATACCATTCTCACCCCTTAAAAAGATCACCCCTCACCACCACTTATCCTCACAAATTCTAAGCATTGTATCTAGATTATATTATACCCAATTCATCTCCCTAACATATTCCCTATGTTATGGCCTTTTTGGTATCACCAAAATACCCTTTTCAAGTGCCTTAAGGTGGTTCTCAAGGAGGGGACACTCAAGAGTTAAAACCCTCCCCCTTTTTATTTTAATTTCTTTTATTTTCTTATCCTCCTCTCATATTCCATTCGAAATGTATAATGATAAATAAATTATTATATATATACTTTTTTTTATTTAAGTTTAATATACATCATAAAACTCTTCTCTTATCCTTTTGTTGAAAATATGATAATATTGTCGTTGTGGGGTCCATTCACTACCTTCACGGAGGATGATTTCTAATTTTTCGTTATAACCTTAAAGGATGATCATAAAACCATTTCATGGCCATAAAAGGTAAAATATGTGTATTAAAACTTATTTAATTTTTTTTAACCAGTATATACAAATATTTTTAAATTAAAATACACTAATTCGTGATGGTCAATACACCCGGAAAAATAAACTAATCATTTTTTCATCAACATTTTCTCAAATTAATCATACTCATGTAAAAAAAGAAAATAATATATCAGACCAATTACATTTATGGAAATAAATTAATGCCATAACATTCCATTTCTATAGGTTTTATTCCATTTGAAAAAATCTTTCATAATTATATATGAGTGAACGAATAATGAAATCCATGGAACAAACATTCCTAGAATGACAAAATTAGAAACTATTACTCAAAAAAATGGCCAAAAATGAACATAATAAAATTATAAGAAATACAGTCTATAATTAAGATATTCTAAATTAAATTTTTATTTAATCTAATTATATTATATAATAAATTAATTACATGTTCAAAACACTTTCACACATAAGGTAAGGGATTCTCTCTAAATCTCCATTTTTTTACTTTTTGTTATGATTTCCCTATCTTTACCATAATTTAAATATTAATTATTATTATTATTTACTCCTCCAAAAATCATTTTTTATGTCACAAAAATAAGCACCTATATCAATTCATTTTTCTTTAATAGAGAAATATATGTTTTATAAGGTTCCCTTCTCAATTCCACCGATAAGCAAGCCCGATTAAATTGACTTCCTAATTTCTTACCCATTTCCATGTTCACACCATAACATATTTTAAGACACCAATATTTTTGTAAAATCAATATTTTTATCATGCTAAAACTATCTTAGTTCATTTATGGTGTTATTAAATAATTATTCATTTATTCTTTTTAAGGACTCTTTAATATTATCATAAACACACTTTTTAAATATTTTCACTTCAGTTGGACATCATTTATCATGATATATGCCTATTTCACCTTATCAATGTACAAGTATAACGTAAAATAATTATTTCCTATACAAAATTATGATACAACCTATGGTTATTCCTTATGAAATTTTTACGATACCCAATTCCTTTAATGGGTTAGCCTTATTCTTGATTCTATATGTGGCACACATATGCGTGAACATATTATGATGGGTTCACATAAATAGACCTACAATGCACTGGTTAATGTTTTAGTCTCACGAAACTTCATGTTGGGATAGGGAGTAAACCCAATTACTTTATGTAATTTTTTACACCATGTGATATTACCTTTGTAGTCAACCTGAAATCAGGTTTATGTCTTGTTATATATTGTTGCCACATTTCTAGGTTTCTGAATTATATTATCCCATGTTATACATTTTAAGATTATAAATTAATACTCATGTTATATGGATTTATGTTATATAATTTTATTCCTTCAAACCCATGTTCTATTATTTATTCCTTTATTTATTCCCTTACTAGGATTTCTAGATCATCCCTTTATTCATGTATTTCCTAGTTTATCCAATGACATTATAGGAGCTCAAAATAAGTTAGGACCTCATTATGGAGATTAAAATTTTCCCATAATTTCTAATTATGTACTTAATATTCTAAAGGTACTAGAATTTTCAATCCATGTATTGTATTGTGTGGTTGATAATGCTTAAAATCTTGAAACAATATGTATAAAAGGATAGGGTAGCTATAATCCACTTTATAAAATAAACCAAACTTAATTAAGAGGACATTATGAAAGGATATGTTTCTAAGGTTAATGTTTAGTAGATCATGATGAAATGTTTTACTAAAACTATGGCTTGAAATAAATGTTATTTAATTAAATATAATTTATTAATTTCAAATTTAATCTTATTAAAAATTAAACACTTCCTTTTATTCCTTTCATGGAAGACATAAAAAACCAATCCTTATTTATCCTTTATTATGGATCCCATAAAATTAACATTCAAAATAGTGAATGAATTTTAAATTTATTTATTTCCCTAGGAATAATAGAGGATTCATGTAATCATAATGAAAATATAATGTTAACCAGTTTTCCCAAATAACCAATGAAACTCTATTTTTTGTTTCCTTTTTTGAATTCTCATAATTTAGAACTATGAATATATAATCTATATAATCATTTTATCTCAAATTAATTCATGAAATTAATACTAGATATTCAATCTAGTAATTATAAAATAGATTGTAATGTGGCTACCTACAAAGTAGTTCATAGTTTCTATGGGCTTAATAAAGGATCAAAAAAATGGTGGTTCCAAAGGCAAAGTGGGATTAAAATATCCAAATATATCCTCAATTATTTTAATCTGGTTAAGCATATACATGATTTCAAAACGAATAAAATGAATGTTCTAACAGTGATTCATTTTCTAATTATGTTTTAAAAAGAGGGTTTTCAAAGAATATTTTAAATTTTTTTGGAGTACCTCTCAAGAATGAGAATTTAATATTGGTTAATCACTTAAGTAAAAAATAATATTTAATATTTTAATTAATAATAACCTCATAAAATTAAAATTTGATGAAAAAATTCAATGATCATTTTTTATTTATATCAATGAATATAAAAGTATTTTATTTTATATGATTTATATTTAAAAATCTTGCATGTATTTTCATGATTAATTTTAATTTTCTTTAATTTAAGAGTTGGTATCTATGAAACATGTCTCATGGATAAGAGGTTTTAATGAAAGAAATCAATTCTTTCAAATAAATCATATCCATGAATAATAACAAATAATGCCCTCATCATATTAGATCAATGTGAGAGAGTCTAATGTAATTTTAAATTAATATAGAAAAATAAATGGAAGAAAAGTATTGTAATAATACCTAAAATTATTGCATTTTATTCTTCAAAATGTGATTGATTTAGGGGATACAATCTACCAAAAAATATAGATTTCATGACCATAAAATAGATTGAAACTGTGGAATATGTTAATGAGAATAAAAAAATTAAATTAAAAATGTTATGTGTTCTGAAAATTCATCCCTGCATTTATTTCTATGAGTAAGGAAAAATAAAGTAAAATATTAAAAAAATGAAAGTAAATATAAGGGTAGATAAATAATATAAAAACATGAAAAGGAGAAAAAAAACTACTCTAAATGTTATGTCCTCTGTGTAACATATATGTTCAAATTTGATCTAGACTTATCTATTATGATGTTCTAAAGGTTTTTAGGAGTAGGAAGTTCAAAATATGGAATTTTTGGAGAAAAAGTAAAGGTTTATGGTTTAGGTTCACATTTAGTGTTAACTCTTCTATAATTATACGATATGTCTATGTGGGTTCCAATGATGTATTTCATGGTTTGAGAATAGTTTTTATAATTATTTCAACCACTAGAAAAACCATGTGTATTTTTGGGTTTAAGAACAAAGGTTCTCACATGAATTGAGAATGGTTTGTCAAACCAAATATCTATGCCTAGGAAATGATGAGAATTGGTTTTCAAGAGATAGTGACTACAACATGGTTGGTGCATAGTTTTTCTAAACATGAGACATGATATAGACTTCTTAAACTGGAAAATTACCTCGAATCCCATGGTCTTTTTTAACTATAATAACCTACTAATCCATCATTAACTACAACCGACCACTCTATAATTCTCTATAATACTCTCCCTTTTATTCATGGATGATCATTTATCATTTGGATGGATCTCATCATGGTATGTTAGGTTTTCAATCAATTTATCTTCTTTAATCTATGTATCCTATTGATAACACTTCCTTTGAATCATTGGAATTCTAATTCTTTGTTATTATAGAATCTAGAGGTTTTTATAGATTAATTTATGATGTTAATCATTGATCTTAGATTTAAAGGACCCGGTCTTTTCATTTCCCATAACTGGTTTTGTGGGATACATTGTTATCTCTATTGGTAAGGTAGGTGTCTCTATACAATGGGAATTACCGTGGAATTCAATATTTTTATGACCCATTTGGTTTTAATTTATGAAATTATTGATGTAAATCCATGATAGGTGAATCTAATATCTAATCTACATAAAAATGTTTATAAAAATAGGTTTTTTGAAAACCATTGTTATGTCCATGATGTGATTGATGAGATTCCTCAAAGAAATAATTTGATTCAAAAATGGTTTATCATACATGTAGATGGAATGGATTGCCTTGGATAGGGTTAATAAAATATGATTTTGGTTTCATGAAAGTAAATATAAAGTAAGAAAACACATGTAATACCATGGGTTATGATGTAAAACTAGACATAAAGTGGAAAAAGTGTAGTAAGCTATCACTAGGGGAGGTTCCATGATTCCATAGTTACTAGTGAGTATCCTTTTTAGGGGCCAATATTCCAAGAATTTAGAGTTCACTTATTCTAACTATTTTCTCTTATTTATCTGAGTTGTGGACACCCTTTTCTTATGATTTTCCCTTTGGTTCTTTCTGAATACATTACGTGGAAGTATATTATATTTTGGATTTACTTTTCTGATTTACTACTGTATAAAAACTTTGTTATTTCATTTGATCATAAATCCTGGATAGTTTGTCATATTATTGTTGATTCATTGAATATGAAATGTTTTTGAAAAATAAGTCAAAGGATTTTTGGAAGGGAAATATTTTCAATGTAATTGATTTCTTTCTGAAATCATTTATAAATATGTTTTTGAATAATAAATAATAGATTAATGTGGATAAAAATTGTATAGATTACTTGGTGGTATCCTACTATGATATAGTTCTCATGCAATACTTTTTCCTTCAGGATTTTTAGCTGTGGTTTTATAGGATACAGGTAAAGGGAGGAGAATCCTATAGAAGATGAATCTCCTAGATTTTTTTGCCTTTAGGGTTGGTGGGTATCGGGTGAATTACATTTACAAGGAGATCGGCCCATTGGTTTTTTTGTGTTCCACTGTAACGCCTTGGCTCTGGGTGCCGCCAAAAGGTTCCCCGTACCTGGTTGGTCACATGGCCTCAAGGTAATTTCCCCAAACACCAGAGGCTGCTGACTAGTAGCAAGGTCCTTGGGTGTGATAGTAAGAAAACTATTCCCTCATTGGCAGAGTAACACAATAGAATCTAACAGTAAACAATAGCGGAAGAAGCAATACCATATAACAAAGTAAACGGTGGAAGACTGATAGTAATAAAAAATTAGAGCACATATAAAAATGATGTCTGGAACATAAGTCTATGAAAGAAACCAAATAATTCACAATGTTGGAAATACAATACTAATCCAAATTAAAAAATAAAAACAATAAACTCTAGTAGAATCTCAATCCTCAACTTGGTCCCATGCTCTCCATCTCCACTAATGACCAAGTACCTGATTTATAAGGGAAATTTCCCTTATCTATAAATGCAACCATATAATATGTTTGGGTCGAAAATCATGACCCAAATAGGGTTTGAGATTAATCCTTGTATGAAACCACCAAAAGATCTATTCCTAACTATCAGTTAATATATATATTAGGTAATATGAAGAAATGAAGCAATAAACTAGGACGTACTCAAAATTAAACAATCCAACACTTTTAAATTACTTTCTTTTTTATTTAATAATTATTCAATCCATTGAATAATTTTACCTCAGGATATAGCCTATGCTCAGTGTCCCACTATATAATATAATAAATAGACGTCTTAGATGACCAACTAAGAAACCGGTATGACCAATTCCATGTTTGTTCTTTTGATCATAAGGATCATGAAAATCAATAATTTTTTCACAAGAAACCCTCTGGGAAGGTTCTCACAGTCTAAACTCCAGTAGAATCTCAATCCCCAACTTGGTCCCATGCTCTCCATCTCCACCAATGACCAAGTACCTGATTTAGAAGGGAAATTTCCCTTATCTATAACTGCAACCATATAATATGTTTGTGTCGAAAATCATGACCCAAATAGGGTGTGAGATGAATCCTAGTATGAAACCACAAAAATATCTATGCCTAACTATCAGTTAATATATATAGTAGGTAATATGCAGAAATGAAGCAATAAACAAGGAAGTACTCAAAAGTAAACAATCCTACACTTTTAAATTACTTTATTTTATATTTAATAATTATTCAATCCATTGAATAATTTTACCTCATGATCTAGCCTATGATCAGTGTCCCACTATATTATATAACAAATAAACATCTTAGATGACCAACTAAGAAACCGGTATGACCGATTCCATGTTTGTCCTTTTGATCACAAGACTCATCAAAATCAATAATTTTTTCACAAGAAACCCTCTGGGAAGGTTCTCACAGTCTAATCCCATCTAGTTTCACATATCCACAAGTTAATAAAAAAATATGACTTTATGGGAAACTCACACAGTCTAACCCCTTTGTTCCCACATGACACTATTCATTTACAACGACATCCTGGGTAACACTCATGGTCTATACCTCCTTGGTCTGCATAACAAAAATAAAATATAATGACCCCTTGAAGCCTTCAGAGTAAATTTCCTATGGTCCAACATTCATTTAATAATGACCCTATGGATAGCTCCCACAGTCTAACACCTCTGGTCAAAGACCCAACAACAACTCTTACTATTAATACCTCTGGTCAACCATAACAACAATTCAAAGTTAAAAGACCCTACCTCAAGAAATATCATAGTCAATTACCCTTGGTCATACTTTTATAATGCGAAACACATGCATCTCATATAAACAACAAGTCCATCCAAAGAACAGTAGGCATGGAAAATAAAGACACCTAACATGATATCTTGACCCAATGGCCATAATCAAACAAACATTGGAAACACACACATAATCAAGGTATTAAACCTTATGCAAAACCAATAACCCATTTTCCAATAAAACAAAACATAACATGTCTTAAAAAGTGTTAAATTCCATAACACGAAATACCCTAAACATGGGAATCCGACACTTTTTGCACATATAATGCAAATACAACCAATAAAATGAACAAACCGCCTATCTCAATGTCGTATATTGAACACTCTTGAAAATTGTCCCTTAAACTGGAATAGAATGACATAGATCTATAAAAAAGGTAAAAAAAAATGAACCCTCAATAACTCAAGTGATAGGAGAAATCATTAAGAGATGCTCTAGGGAAAGTTAGAACTCACCGGTTGTATTCCAACACACTTGACATCATCTCAATCAGATCTTAGATGGAAGAACGAGAGGAGATCAAAGTTATTTGGCCGTATGTCGTGCTCCTGTATGAAACATAGGGGAAGAAGATCATTCTGAAGATGAGTCGTGGCCCCGATCAGATTAACAAAATCAAAAGAAAAGTACATGGCATGTCCATTTAATGTTAATGTTGTGTACTAGACTCAATCGACCCCCTCTTTATGCGGTCTACTATGTCACCCACATTAACATGTATTCGACAGTTACACGTCCAGTACGTGGCTGTGCACAGTACTCGGGTACACGACGCGTACTCAAAACTACATGGCGTGTACTTAGAAAATTACCAAATCTTCATTTCGTCTAAAAATCAAGAAATAATGATCCACACCTAAAATGAAGACCCAGGATCTTACATCCATGTTATTTATGGAATTTCCTTTTTTCATTGATACCTTTTTATTCAATTATTTGATGTTTCCTTTATATGTTTTTTGTTTTGAAATACGATATATTCAGGATATTTTCATTGAGACTCTATTTGTTTCTATACCATCATTTGTATATTGACGGTGAAATAATTCCCAAATTTATTTTTATGATGCCTTAGTTATTGTCTCAAGCCTATGGTGACTAGGAATGAACTTTGGGCCTTATGGTGGGCCAATTTGGGAGAAATTATTGGTGTAGCCGAGTGGGTTTATTTTAAATTGCTATCAAATGGGCCATCATATCATGAGATCCTACAATCATGCTTGTGTGTCACCCTCTTATGTCTGGGGTTATTTGTAAATTAGAGGAAGGACTGTCTAAACATTAGAGGTAGTATGTGAGTGTACCTAGATTTCTCAATTTCACAATGCACCTTGAGTTAGAATGGGATGCATGAGGTTGTATAGAATACATGTATGTAATTTTAGCCTTTTGGATTTATTTTTATAAATTCAATGTATGATTAATTAATAAAATTATATTCTAAATAGATTCCTTCCTCTCATTTTATAGTTAATGAATCATCTAATAGGAATATATTATAATAATATAGAGAAATTTGTAGAGAAATCCCCACAAATGAATCCTCTAGCTAACTCAGTATTGATAG
This sequence comes from Viscum album, assembly GCA_963277665.1. Lineage (NCBI taxonomy): Eukaryota > Viridiplantae > Streptophyta > Magnoliopsida > Santalales > Viscaceae > Viscum > Viscum album. Next base: position 618,209,666 of record OY728127.1, on the reverse strand, counting down.
AAACTATAGTCCGAACGATCCACTCCATGGGAAATGTATCTAGTTCTAAACTGGAAAAAATGGTGGACCATACCTCAGAATTTACTAAGAAAAATACACCGATCTTTACCCAATTAATTAGAAGAATGAATCAAGAGGATTGAGAGGATTTTACACTTTCTAAAAACTCTAAAAGACTGCAAGGATGCTTTCAGTACTTATATACTCGAAGGAATTGAACTGAAGTGGTGAGAATCTACTGTGAAAGTCAATTTAAAAGAATATCTCACCTGGAATGATTTTTGGAAAGCCTTTAATCAATATTTATATCTAGATACATTGAATGTAGTGATTTCTTAGTAGTTAGATACTTTGGAGTAGAGAGATCATTTTGTCATGGAGCATGCTACTTAGTTTTCTGAGTTAGCACACTAATCCCTAAAGCTTGTTTCCAATTAATATCTCAATGAACAAAAGTTTAAGATGGTTTTAATGCTTTATATTAGGTCTATGAAGATTTTTATGTTCCTACCCACAATCATTGTGGTTATGGAAAAGAAAAAAATGACTGTGGTAGATATAGTTCTAAAGAAATGACTCTTCAGAGAATCTATGATATTATGAGGTATTTGATGTTCACATTGAGGTATGGAAAGGTAATGCGATGACCAAAGTCAAGCTGGTGGAAAGATTCAACCAAATATCTCATGTCAGAGTTAGGTAGTATTTTAGTAGTGTGGGAGAAAGGTACACCTCAAACCCAATTATAAGGTGACAGCCTTGGTGTGTCACACATGTGTTAAATCTTTCCATCATTAGTATTTTTCTGAGAGGGAATCCCAGTGAAGTATAGCTGTATCCATCATCACCAAGGGATCTCAGTTTAGATCATATTAATAAAAATAGGTGGGATTTCAACCTCATAATAAGGACAATGCTCAAGTTTTGAAAAAAGGGTAAGATGAGTCTACACATATCAATGCAGCAGAGTATGCACTAGAGGATTTGGAGTGATGACCATATATCATGAGAGTTATGATGTTTATTTCAAATTATATGGACATGTACTTGTTTAATATAAGCCAAACTAATTAATTTATATCCTCCCGGATTATCTATGTGTTTGAATTGTGCTTATAACTTATTCTTTTTAGAATGATTATTTCCACTCATTTGGGAATGAAGTCAAAGAATGGTTTTAAATTTACCGGATTTCAGGTGACAATAACTAATAATGAAACCTTGGGGGATTTTATAATTCTTTCTATTGACATATTTGATATTGATCACTTTTCCTGAAAGGATTCTGTTTTGTTATTTAAATATCCTCATAAAATAAGAAAAATGATGATTAAAGTGTAAAATACATAGGGAATAAAAAAATTATTGTCCAAAATAGGAAACAAAAACTGAAAATCAAGAAAAAAAAGAGATTTCAAACAACATAAACTAGACCACAATATGAAAAAATTAATGATATAGGATTAATAGTGTAAAACTGAAGACAATTAATGTTGTAGGATATGGAAATCGTTTGTTGGATGATTAAATATTACTTATCCCTCATCAAAAGATTTATTTTAACATTGACACATTGATGAAGTGGAAAACGTACTCTCTTAAGAAGTGAAATTTTTAATTTGAATATATTAGTTCCTCAAATACTAAAAAATCACAGAGAAAAGAAAAGTGTGGTGAAATGTCAAAATTAATCCTTAGTTTATTATCAGTCTCTATATTTTAATTATACCTAAATGAAAATCCTTATCATTTTGTTATTTTTATATAAAAAATTGAGAAAGTATCAAATATTAATGAAATAGATAATGGGATGTTTAATGGTTTTCAACACAATATCTATTTAACCAACCAAAATAATTATCCTAGAATAATTTTATTCAAGTTTATACTAAAATTTAATTTATATTAAAATGGAAATGAAAGAAAGAAATAAATATTGGAGGAAGAATTATCCCCTATGAAATTGATAATGAATGAGTACCACCAAACTATATTTTTATTTTATATTTGTGATACTCATTTTGAAGCGTCTTTAATGTCTCATCTCCCATAAAATTACATGATGATAAGTGTATCCAAAATTTATAAGTGTCCCCCTTCCATCTTACGTGCATCTCAAAATTTATTTATTTATATTCTTTTCATGTTGTTCACAAGCCTAATTCAATCAACTTAGATCATTACTCCATTTTTCATCAACATGGGAATTATCACAAAATTTAGTCACCTTCCCCTAATTCATGAAAAACCTTCAAAATAAAATTAAATGAATGCACATTCTCACAAATTCAGTGACAAGATAGTTAAAATCTGAAAAAACTCAGTCTCTATTCATCTTCTATCCATAATTAGATAAATTATGTGACCTTTATCAATCCTCATGACACACCCATTTGGAATAATCCTGTCATCCTATCAATATTCCTACATAAAGAATAATTTCAAAAAAAATCTAATGGGAACATTGAATCATCAACACAACCACAAAAGTTTATCCAATTAATCCGGAACAATTGGCTCCATTTTCAAAACCTTTTAGCATCTAAACAACCTCCAAATTCCTAATTATGATTCCTAGGGATCTAACTAGACTAAAATTGATCTAGCCTGTCTATATTATAAAATCCAATTTTCATCTATTAATAATGTTGATGAAGGTTCACCCCTATCACCTTCTTCTTACACACCTGATTATATAATTAAACCAATATTCAATGTCCCCGATTATCCTGAAAATATCCATCATCCTTAGTTATCCATATCAATTTTTTTGAACAAATAATAATTACTCATTCTATAATCCTACACGATTCAATTGGTTCTTTACCCAAATTAAACAAAATTCTTCAGAAAATCTCTCAATAGAATAAAATAAAAACATGTGTGAACTGTATCAAACCAACTAATTCATAAAAAATAATTATGATTAATTCATCCTATGTAGGACACAACTTCATGATTTATTTTCCTAAAAAACATTAGTCAAAATTAGCTAGTGTTCTTTGAATCACAAAAGCTTCAGAGTCATATTAAGTATTTCTATCATATCAGGATTTGATTCCAAAATCTGTTCATATCATATTCTTCAACCTAATGAAACCTAATGTAGATTTTCATGACATTTGAGTGTCTTGAACATCATTGATATGGGTGATGATTGGTCTCCTAAAAAATTCCTATTATTTAATTGATCAATGTAACGAACCAAAAATTCATTAATGAAAATTACTCTTGGTTTATTTAAATGTTGTCTTATGGTTATATAAAACATATGAACTTATTTGGTTTTATGTTTTGGATTTTAACATACCATTAAGAATTTTGACCATTGCTAATATAGTCGTTGAACAGTGATCACATGATTAGTATAAATATAGGGCTTTATCAAATCCAATTAACTCAAACAAAGGAAGCGATGGCCTCATCCAGTAGACTTAACCTATATGAAGCCCATTTTTTGGATCTTAGATATGATGTGGAATCATTGGACTTCTCTCTTGACCAAGCCCAGGAAGAGCTTGAATACGTTAATCTCAATCGGAACTGCCTACGATAGAAGTGGAAGTTGATAGAGATTACCACTCGAGCAATGTTATCCGAGCCACCCCAAGAGTCTGTCACCATCACGCATCTTACCCTAAGGTCTTATGAGGATGTTTTAAGGGGTTATGTTACAAGACACTAATACTTCTATTAGGTATATTATTTTTTTATAGAGAATATACATTCTTTTTATTATTGTTACTTTGTAAATAGTTTTTAATCCACAAATAGTATTTTTAGTTAATATTCAACTAAGAAATCTATTTTGATGAATTAATGGATTTTTGAATTAAATAATATTTCAATAAATTAGTATTATTATTAAATTAATTTTTATTAAATATGAATGATCATATAATTTTATGAATGTAATTGTAATTTTTATTAAGGTTTGAAAGTTGTTTTTGTCAAAACCAATGAATTTTCGCTAAATATAATTTTTTATTTTAAAAGTAAAAATTCACATATTTAAAAAATTATTTAGATAAAATAAATAATATTTTTGGTATGAGGACATTTAAATTATCCCACAGTTAATTTTTCATAAATTTTTGAGACAGTCAAATTTTTGGGTAAAAATTAAAAACCGTTTAAATGTATAAGATGTTTTATGACATCATAACGAAACAATAGTGATGTAATAAAATACCATAAGCATTATGTTAGGAAATATATGTCTTACCTTTAAAATAATATCATTTTGGTTTAGTTTTATTTATTTTACAAAGATTTAGTTGACCCTTCAAGGCCTATAAAACATTTTCTCTATTTAAATTGTTTTCTTTGAGAGTGTGACTAACCTCCACATAATCAACCCTATTATTTTAAGAATTTAGGACATTGAACATATAAAATATTATTTTATACTCCTCTTTTTCAAAACCCATGGGGAAAACCCTTGGCCTGGTTTGTGGTTTTGATTAGCTTAATGTGTGGTGTCCCAGACATAAATAATAAATAATTCCCTCTCTTTTCCTATATAAACCCACCCATGTTCCCACTTTCTCTTCACTCAAAGCCTTTGGAGTTCATCCAAAATTTCCCTCCTCTCTCTAGAATCCTTCCATGGCACCCCAATCTCCCAAGAAGCCTCTCCTAAGCCTTTGGGATCACACTTCCAAGTAAGGGATTCCTACCTTTCTCTTTCTATCCATGTTTTTTAATATTGTTCGGCCAATTTATTTTCAATTATAAATATTGGGTTATTATTTATCACCTCCCCCATTCTCCCCTCTTTATGTTTGAATGATTAAATACCCCTTTCTCTTCCATTAAATTCCTCCCAGGTATGTAAGTACCTGGATATTTGTTTCAGGTACGCCTTTCCTTTTTCTAGAGTTTTTAAGAAAATTAGAGTTTCGGGAAAATTTTGAAGTACACACTGTGTACTTTCTGAGTACATGACATGTACACTTTTCCTACTCGAAGTCATGTGCTGGCCATGTCCGGGCCACAGACACGGTGTGCAGGGGTGACGTGGAGTCCGGTTTTGGCGGAGTACCGAAAAACCTAGTACACACCGTGTACCCTAAAAGTACACTCCATGTACTTTTTTTCACTAAAAAGACCCGGGTCATGCCTGACACATAGAAACGTCTTCTTCTAGGTTCTGTTTGTCTGAGAGCACCGAGGATCCATGAATCTTTCACGAGCTCCCGTATTTTCATCCGTTCTACGATTCGAGCATGGTAAATTGCATTGGAATAACAGCAGTGAGTTCTTCCTTCTTCTTGAGCCTTGTTTTTCAATTACTACTCCTTCTCAAGATATAGTGGGTTGAACATTTTGGGCGTTTTCTCAGATCTACAACATTCAGGGGAGAATTGGTCGTCATGGTTCATGTATATTGATCCCCTAGCATCAAGGTAGGTGGTTTGTGCCTTTCTGTAGAAATTCTTTGAATATATTTGTGCAATTTCTCCAATTCCCTTGAACGGGAATTGTGCATTTTCCTTTTTTCCCTTGAATAATTGCCTTCTTGATTGATTGCTATAGTAGAGGTTTACCTTTGGGAATAGAGTAGTTTTTGCTATACTCTGGTTGTTTGCTGTACTTTCCTTTCCTGTTAGGCATTTTCTAGTTGCCATGCCTAGTTGTAGGATAGTTGAACTGTTGTGTTGTTTTGCTACTGAGCCTTAGAATGATAGCCAATTAGTTCTTGAGGTTTACTTGGATAAAACTCACGTGCTATGCATTTTTATTTATACAAAGGGATGTGAGAACCTAGTGTATTAGACCATAGGGAGAATGGACAGAGGGGATTTTCCAAAAGTGTCTTTAATTACGATGCGATACCACATGGGGAATTATTGTTCAGTGCTTCCCCATAGAGACTATAGATACTCAACACAGGCCATAGGGGGAATTGACGTTGAGTGCTTCCCCTGAGGGCCTTTAGTATGATACGAGACTATAAGGGGAATTGATGGTGAGTGCTTCCCTAGAGAGTCTATTATTTAGAAGAACCAGAGGGGTGAAACTGTGTGTGTGCCTCTTAGGGGGTTTCTAGTGATTATAGGTTGAACCATAATGGTTTGGCTATGAGAACTACCCAGGGGGTTACCTTGTTTTACTTTTTGATTGTTCATACTTGTGTAGTTTACATGATAGACTGTAAATTGTAACTGCTGTGTTTCTTCATGTTTACTGTTCATGTACATTACTTGCCATGTATTCATTGACTGTTAGGCATAGATCTTGGGTGATTTCCTACAGGGACTTTGTCTCATACCCTTTTTGGGCCATGATTTTGGGCCCAAGAAGACTATTTTTTTGCAGGTATAGATAATGGAAATCTCCCTTCTACTTCAGTTTCATGATTGCACTAGAGCTGGAGAGCATGAGACCGAGCCGAGGCTTGCGATGCTGAGGAGTTGCTCATCTTTTTTTCTTTTTATTGTTTCTTTAGTAATTGTGTTCAGTTGTATTTCATCACGTTGTTGTGTTTGATGTTTTCCTTAGATACTTGTACCTACTACATCATTATCATCATTGCTATATATAATTATTCTTCTATTGTTTGGTTACAGTATGTATGTTGTTACTGATTCCTCTATTGACTATTTTTTTCCTTACCCGGTATACCTTATCAAATGATTACATAGTTTCCCCAACAACATACCAAGGCCCTCACTGCTACTTGGCAGCCTCTGGCATTTGGGGAAATGCGCCTGAGGTCATGTCGCGAACCGAGTACGGGGCACCAGTGGAGGGGCTCCAGATTCAGGTCATTACAAAGTGGTATCAAAGGGGTTCTTTTCTCTTGCTTTACCATTTGGAGACTTTATCTAGGGATAGGACAGATTCGGTACTTGGAATTAAGCTGTGCTCAAGAGTATCTACCCCGTGTACAGGGAAAAGCCATACTACCTCGTTAATTGCATTTTGTTGGTTTTGAGATTTTATGGTTGATATGATTTCACCTAGAGTGATTCAGATGTCCTCTGTTTTTGTTTTTTTCTATCACGGTTCTATTTCTATCACAACCCAATGAGATGAGGGTATGCCATCTCATGCATCATATAGACGCTTGTTAGAAATCACATACCATGCATTCTTTCCATGCCATCTAGGGTGCATTATCGATTGCATGCTGTTGTGATAGACCTTGTGTAGATTATGCATGCTATTGTGATAGATGCTTGATAGAGTCTCTGCTTCCATGTTAGAGGATTGTTTGTATTCTACCCTGCTTAAATGAATGCTAAGTTTTGATTCGCGGGGATAATGGGCCCTCATGAATCGGAATTTGGAACTTATTTTACTTGTTTTCTATGTTTTCTGGGATTCTGTAAAGTTTCTAAGCTACTGCCTAGAAAAACCAAGAATACACTGCGTGTAATTTTGACTACATGTCGTGTAGTTTTTCGACCATGTCACAGACCATGTGAGTAGGCACACGCTGTTGTGGAAGTAACTTTAGGAACACGCTGTGTACGGTTGGTACACGCTGTGTAGTTCGGAGCAGTGTACCTAGCCGTGTCACTAACAACACGGGTCGGGGAAGCTCGAGTAGACCACGCCGTGTTGTAAAGGAACACTCCGTGTAGTCCCATGCAGGTACCCGGAAATGTCACAAACAACACGGGTCGACGTCACCTTCTCTTAGACACGCCGTGTTGTTTTCGGAACACACCGTGTAGTCTTGTCCAGGTACCCGCCCGTGTCACGAACAACACCGAGTGGTGTCACCTTCACCTATACAAGCTGTGTTAGTTTGGAACACGCATTTTAAGGTCCATCCATGTAGACGGCCGTGTACTTAACAAGAACGGGCCACCGAAGCCTTGTCTAGTACACGCCGTGTTTGTTCAGAACACGTCGTGTTGTCTCAGGTTAATTCAGGCCGTTTGGGTTAGCCGTGTAAGGAGACTCGGGCAGGGGAATAGTTTTCAAGTACACGCCATGTGTGGGTCAACATGCCATGTAGTTTGAGGTGTCACACGACCTGTAGGGAAGGGGTACATACCCATGTCAGTGGATTAAGAAGACACACTATGTAGTTTTTATACATGTCGTGTAGTCGTGTTTTCTAAACTTGTTTGTTTTCCTTCCACTGTTCCCATTTTGTACTCTTGTGTTCTCTGTCTCTGTTAATTATGATCTAAGGTGTGCTTTTTTTATCTTTCATAGATATTCGTCCGAGACGTCCTCTGGTTGTATGTCTGTCGTCAGGCAGTGATCAGATGCAAGATATGGCTAATCAGGGACTCCCTGCCGATCCTCCAGTCGGGCCATCCTTGGCACTGGTTGTCGTACCAGTTGCAGGCGCTGATGTACAGTTTAGGGAAGGTTTTATGATGATGATGCAGACCTTTCAGGGAGCACCACCTCCTGCCTCGACTATGGCAGACTTGACGCGGGTTTTTCAATAGCAGCATCCTTCCACGTTCTCGAGGGAAGGAGTGCCTCAGGCTGCAGGGTCATGGCTGGAAGCCATATTGACCATCATTGAGCATCTGGAGATGCCTCTAGAGAGGCGGGTTAAACTCACTACCTATATGCTACGAGACTCCACCAAGAGATGGTGGGACATGATGTCACAGGTGGTTCACCGACAGGTTATGGCTTGGGAGGTGTTTCAGCGCGTCTTTTTTGACTACTTCTACCCGGAGACCCTGAGGGCTGATCGAGCCTGAGAGTTTATGATTCTAGAGCAGGGTACTCTTTCTGTCATGGAGTATTCCTCTCGTTTCACTGAGCTGAAGCGTTTCACACCCCTCCGGGATGAAAGTGCGGTGTTCTTGGCAATGAAGTATGAAGATGGTATCAGGAGGGAGATCCTCTCATAGGTGAATATCTTTCAGTTGACTTCCATCACTTCCATTGTCAACCAGGCACTGATTGCGGAGCGCAATCTGAGAGACTCTGGAGTTGCGAGCTAGGGAGGTTCTGCTTCCAGAGCTAGTGTTCCTCCAGTTGACACCAGTAAGTTCCGTAGATATCCAACTCACGGTGACCCGAGGAGGTGAGATACATCTTCAGGTAGCCAAGTCGTATGATACTAGTGTGGGAGGGCAGGGCATACGAGGCCGCAGTGCCAGAGGGACCCAGTGGAGTGCCGATCCTTCGGAAAGATGGGTCACCTTCAGCGTTTTTGCCAAGTTTTCTCACCAGTTGCTGGTGACGGGGGTTTTTCCATGACTCCTTGTTCAGGAGCTGCACCAACAGTTTCTCACTAGTCAGGGAACTAGAGTTCTTTCGGCTATTTGGGCCGAGGAAGAGGTCGAGGCTGTGGCAGCCAGTCACTAATTCTTCAGCACCAACAGGGAGGTTGAGCTCAGACTGGTCACACAGGGTCACAGGGCTGAAGGGCAGGCCATACCATTGCGGTTGAGCAGACCTATCAGGAGCAGGATCCCAGACCTTCTACAGTTTGAGGTACGAATTTAGTAGCATCAGTTTTATCATAAGCTCTTTTCGATAATGGTTCTACCCATAGCTTTATCTCTGTTGCTATTGTGGAGTGCCTTGGTCTTTGTGTATTTTCTTCTGTCGACTCATTGACACTAGACACACATTTGGGGACAAGGATATCTAGTGTACATCAGTGTAGAGAGTGACTTCTCGAGGTTGTAGGGTATAGTTTCTTTTGGGATCTCTATGTCCTAGAGATGATAGGCTATGATTTCATTCTCGGCATGGACTGGTTGGTTCCCTTCCAGGCACTCATCGATTGTTATCACTGCAGAGTGAGTTTCGTTTCACCAGAGGGTGAATATTTTCTTCATAGAGGTGAATGGGATGCTCAGGCGAGTCGAGCAGGACTCGAGCATCATGGGCTGGGAAGGGTGACAGCCCAGATTGCTAGCCTTTATCTAGATAATCAGGGAACTTCAGAGCTATACTTTCCTCCAATGGTGGATTGTTTCAGGGACTTCTTTCCAGAGGACATTTTGGGTTTTCCTCCAGAGCGTGAGGTAGACATTTCTATCGAGCTCGTGCCAGTAGCCGCACCGTTGTCCATTCCTCCTTATAGGATTGCTACTCCATAGTTGCAGGAGCTCAAGAAGTAGTTGGAGGAGTTGTAGGAAAATGGTTTCATCCAAAAAAGTACTTCTCCTTGGGGTTTGCCTATCCTGTTTGTGAAAAAGGAAGATGGTACCCTTCGGCTTTGTGTGGATTATCGGAAGCTGAACTAGTTGACGGTCAAGAACTGATATCCCTTGATGAGGATCGATGAACTCTTTGATCATCTTCAAGGAGCCCGGGTGTTCTCAAAGATCGACATGAGGTCCGGTTATCATCAGTTGTGCCTTATGCCATCAGATATACCTCTGAAAGTCTTCAGGAGCAAGTATGGTCTATACGAGTATACAGTCATGCCATTCGGTCTCACGAACACACCTACAGTTTTCATGGAACTGATGAACCGAGTGTTCCATACATACTCAAAATCCTTCATCACGGTCTTCGTCGATGATATCTTGGTGTACTATCACACTCGACACGACCATTCTAACCATATTGAGATTTTTTTGAGTACACTGAGAGAGCATCATATTTATGCTAAACTCTCGAAGGGCCACTTCTGGATGGATTAGATTCACTTCTTGGGTCATGTCATCTCAGAGGTAGGAGTATTTGTGGACCCTAGGAAAGTGAGAGTTATAGATTCCTGGGAGCAACCGAAGAACGTTTTTGAGGTACGAAGTTTCCTAGGGCTAGCTGGATACTATAGACACTTCATTTAAGACTTCTCGCGCCTAACAACATCATTGACAGGTTGGACCAAGAAGGGGGCGAAGTTCTTATGGTCAGATTCTTCTGATTCACCCTTTTCAGAGCTGAAGGGAACATGGACATCGGTGCCAATACTAGTCTTTCTAGAACCAGGAAAGATCTATACAGTCTATTGTGATGATTCAGGTATCAGGCTAGGACATATTCTTATGCAGGGAGATAGAGTCATTGCGTATGGGTCTCGGCAGTTGAGGCCACATGAGAGGAACTACCCGATGCACGATCTGGAGTTGGAATATGTTGTTCATGCCTTACGCTGTTGGAGACACTATCTTCTAGGAGAGAACTTTTTAGTCTTAACTGACCACAAGAGTCTCAATTATATCATCACTCAGCATGATCTGAATTTGAGGCAGCGAAGGTGGGTCGAGTATCTCCAGTCTTGTGATTTCGAGCTTGCTTATACGCCGGGAAAGGGAAACGCAGTGGCATATGCGTTGAGCAGGAGAACTCAGATTCAGGCAGTTTAGGAGGCTAGTAGTGAGTGGAAGATTATGGCTATGTTCCTTGAGATGCATCTACAGGTGCACGACAGACAGAGACATACCTTCTTATCTTCTTTAGCTATTACATCTACACTACTTGATCAGGTATGGATGAGGCAGCTATCTGAATCAGAAGGATTAGTTCTGCGGGAGAGTGTGTCATGAGAAATACCCTTTTCCTAGATGGACATTGGGAGATGATGAGATCTTTCATTTACTGGGACGCATATGGGTGCCAGCAGACATACACGAGGAGTTGATGCCGGATTTTCATTTCTCAGTTTGGGCAGCTCATCCTGGCATCACCATGATGTATCGAGATCTTCATCTCCAGTACTATTGTCCAGGTATGAAGAAAGATGTTTCTGGTTTTTTCATGAGATGTTCTACTTGTCAGCAGGTGAAAGCAGAGCATTAGCGACCAACAGGGATTTTGTAGCAGTTACCCATTCTGGAGTGGAAGTGGAACGATGTTACGATGGACTTCGTGACCGGGTTGCCGGGGTCACCTCGGGGGAACGATGTTGTTTGGGATGTCGTCGACAGGCTCACGAAGTTTGCTTACTTCTTGCCGATCAAGGAGAACTTCAGTGTCGATGATCTCGGACGACTGTACATCAGAGAGATCATTCGTCTGCATGGAGTTCCACACTTTATTGTTTCAGATAGGGATGTGCGCTTTACTTATCGGTTCTGGCAGGGACTTCAGAAGGCTTTGGGTACCCAGGTAATTCTAAGTACGACATACCATCCCCAGACTAATGGCCAGTCCGAGCACACGATCAAGGTGCTTAGGGATATGCTCCGAGCTTGCATCCTAGACTTTGTCAGTTCTTGGGAGAAGCATATTCTTTTGGTTGAGTTCACCTACAACAACAGTTTCTAGGAGACAATTCAGATGGCACCATATGAGGCTCTGTATGGGAGGCCATTCCGACCACCCTTATGCTTGCTGGAGGCAGGAGTGGTAGCTTTGCTGGGACCTCGTCTTGTTCAGGAGACTTAGGAGTAGATAGAGTTGATTCTGAAGAGGATGGCTACAACCACAGTCTTGACAGAAGTCTTATGCAGATCAGTAGAGACGACCTCTGGAGTCCAAGGTCAGGGATTAGTTTTTCCTGCGTGTCGCACCGAGGTTGGAACACAAGAGGATTTGGAGACAGGGCAAGCTTTCACCATGGTAGGTTGGGCCGTTTGAGGTTTTGGAGTGAGTTGGGCCGGTCGCCTATCAGTTGATGCTACCCCATAGGTATCGGGCCACTCACGACGTCTTCCACATCTCTCATCTATGATGTTACTTTTCAGACCCATCTCATGTATATCAGACCGAGGAGTTTGAGCTCGAAGAGGATGCATCGTTTGAGGAGCATCCCATCCAGATTGTCGATCACAGTATGAAGGTTCTCCGTTTGCGGTATTTCCCTCTTGTACGGGTGCTATGGTAGCATGGGCGATTACAAGACGAAAACTGGGAGAGGGAGGCCGATGTACGATCGCAGTGGCCAGAGCTGTTCAGGGTTTCTTTTTCTACGCCTCGCTAGGGAAAATTGGGGACGAATTTCTTTAAGGGGGGAAGTTTTAAGAACCCGGATCTTCGTTTCAGGTACGCCTTTCCTTTTTCTGGAGTTTTTAAGAAAATTAGAGTTTCTGGAAAATTTTGAAGTACACGCCATGTACTTTCTGAGTACATGATGTGTACTCTTTTCCAGCTCGAAGCCGTGAGCTGGCCGTGTCTAGGCCACACTCATGGTGTGTAGGGGTTACATGGAGGCCAGTTTTGGCAGAGTATGGAAAATCCTAGTACACTCCGTGTACTCTAAAATTACATGCCGTGTACTTTTATTATTTTCACTAAACGGACCGGGGTCGTGCCTGATGCACAGAAACGTCTTCTTCTAGGTTTCATTCGTCTGAGAGCACCAAGGATCCGTGAATCTTCAACGAGCTCCCGCCTCTTCCTCCGTTCTCCGATTTGAGCACGGTCGATTGCATTGGAATCACAGCGGTGAGTTCTTCCTTCTACTTGAGCCTTGATTTTCAATTCCTCCTCCTTCTCAAGATATCATGGGTTGAACTTTTTGGGCATTTTATCAGATCTACGATGTTCATGGGAGAATCAGTGATCGTGGTTCAAGTATATCAATCCCCTAGAATCAAGGTAGGTGGTTTTTTCCTTTCTGTAGAATGTATTTGAATATTTTTGTGCAATTTCGCCAATTCCCTTGAACGGGAATTGTGAGTTTTCGTGATTTTCCATTGAATTATTTCCTTCTTGATTGATTTCTATAGTAGAGGTTTACCTTTTTGAATAGAGTAGTTTTTTATGTACTCTGGTTTTTTTCTATACTTTCCTTTCTTGTTAGGCATTTTCCAGTTTCCATGCCTAGTTTTAGGATAGTGGAACTGTTGTGCTATTTTGATTTTGAGTCTTAGAATGATATACAAGTAGTTCTTGAGGTTTACTTGGATGACACGCGCATGATATGCATGTTTATTTATAAACAGGGCTGTAAGAACCTAGTGTAGTGGACCATAGGGAGAATGGATGAAAGGGATTCTCCATAGTGTCTTTAATTACCATGTGAGACCACAGGGGCAATTGATGTTGAGTGTTTCCCCAGAGAGTTGGTAGATCCACGATGCGGGCCATAGGGGGAATTGACATTGAGTGATTCCCCAGAGAGCCTTTAGTATGATAGAAGACTATATGGGGAATTAACGGTGAGTGCTTCCCCAGAGAGTCTATTATTCAGCAGAACCAGAGGGGTGAGACTATGTGTTCCTCCAAGAGGGTTGCTAGTGATTATAGGTTGAACCATAAGGGTTATGCTGTGAGAACTTCCCAGGGGGTTACCTTGTTTTACTTGTTGATTATTTCATACTTGTGTAGTTTACATGCTAGACTGTAAATTGTAGCTGCTGCGTTTTCTTCTTATTTGTTGTTCCTGTACTTTACTTTCCATGTATTCATTGACTGTTAGGCACAGATCTTGGGTGATTGCATACTGGGACTTTGTCTCACACCCTGTTTGGGTCATAATTTTGGGCCCAAGTAGACTATGTTGTTGCAGGTATGGATAAGGGCAAGCTCCCTTCTACTTCATGTTCATGATTGCACTGGAGCTAGAGAGCATGGGACCGAGCTGAGGCTTGCGATGCTGAGGAGTTTCTCATCTATTTTTCTTTTGCTGTTGCTTTAGTACTTGTGTTTAGTTGTATTTTAGAACGTTTTTGTGTTTTCTGTTTTCCTTAAATACTTGTACCTACTGCATCATTATCATCATTGCTATATATAATTATTCTTCTGCTGTTTGGTTACAGTATGTATGTTGTTACTACTTCCTCTATTGACTGTTGTTTTCATCACCCTGTATACCTTACCAAATGAGGGAATAGTTTCCCCCAATAACTTACCAAGGCCCTCGCTGCTATTCGGTAGCCTCTAGGATTTAGGGAAATTCTCTTGAGGTCATGTGGCGAACCGGGTGCGGGGCACCAGTGGAGGGGCTCCAGATTCGGTTCGTTACAATGTACACCTGTTACTATGCCGAAATTCCCAATGGAATCTTTCTCTCTCACTTACATTCTTGAAATTCTTTTATATCATGAATCTAAATTTTAATAAAATTGTTGGGACATGTATCTATATGACCCCCTTACTGTCCATTTCATGTAAATATGATGATAAAACCATTTATCTCTCATCAACATTTTTTTATGAATTTTTATTTCATGCCTTTATGCTTCCAAAATTGCACCATATTTTTCCAAGACGAAGTCATTGTGTAGTGAATATCATTCATATTTCTATATCAAGGGTATACACCTTTATGCACATTTACTTACTGATTATAGAGTTTCATGTATGAATTCCGCATTCCTTTATCGTGGAATAAATGATGATGTTTAATGAATCCATGTTTTATGATCAATGTGGGACACTTTTGCATGGAATGAAATGTTTAAGAAAGGGTGTACCCTGATAGTGCTCCAATGCATTGGGTAAAGTATAGTATCATGTTTCATCATGTGAAATGGGTGTTGACTCATGACAATTCTAGTGCAACAAGGTTTTAATTGCGCTTCATGTGCAATGAGGGATTACTCATGCTCTATGTGAAATTAGCCTTGGCTCATGCTAATTCCATGTTAAGTGTAGTTTCCACATAACCATGTTATGATTATCAAGCTTTATCATGCCTTTATGTTCATGTTTCACTCGTGATCCATTAATATGCCTATTTAATAACATTTATTATATTCCTCACATTATTCCATGTTTATTCCCTTAATGGGATTTATAGCTCACTGATAGAGAAAATATTTTCAATTATTTTATATTGAATATCATTTTCTTAAACCCACAAAAGTGTTCCTCTAAGATTAATTGTTTCATTTTTATGATACTGGTGTTATTTTGAGCTGAATAGTAAAAATAGGCCATTTCGGATTTTTAATAGTTTTCAATTATTTCTATAGTTTAGACATAACATTATTTAAGATAATACAAATTGAAAAATTCTTTCATTTACATATTTTAAACATCCAGGGATTCATTTACGATTTTTGACCAATAGCTGAATCGACCATAGGGATTCTCCAAAGAAGCTCACAAGTTGGATCAAGAAAACTGTTTTCAGTTCTTCCTAGTTTTGGTGTGGGTACCATAACTCATTCATGGTAGGTCCAATTGTTGTGAAATTATGTGGGGGGACCCAAAAGGAGTTTTGGAGCATCTTTAATGAAGGAAAGACTGCGTGAATTGGCGGTTTAAGGGGTCATTAAATCACCCTAATCCGGAGGTTTGCGATTTTGAGAGTCTGACTGGACAGAATAAATTCTCAGGGTAAAACGACCATAACTCTCGGAATACATGTCCAAATGTGCTGAATGTTTTCGGGGAAATGACCAAGATAATTATGAACAACATTTAAGAAGGTCTCAATGCGTGAAGAGGTCATTTAATGGGGATAAAACGTGTCAAAATTCGGGGGAAAAATTCTGTCTATAAAAGGAGAAGTGCCCCACCCTCTCAAAGCGTCCCATTTTCCATCCCATTATTCTTAGACACCAAGTAGGATAAATTTTCAGCTGTATCTTTTATTTCATTTTCTTTTTCATAGTTTTGTAATTACTTCTTCTTCCCCATTAATCTCTATTACCCTTACCATGGTGGGGTAAATATTTCGAGGGATTGGGGAAGTGTTGGTTTTCTACATTCTAAAGCTTGAGTTCTTGGATGCTGTTGAATAAATTTATTTCTTCTTCAAAGTTGTTTTCAATTTAATATACCAGAATTTATTTTCAAGTGTGATCGTTCTTTAATTTTAATTCCATTATTTATTTTTTCCTTCGTAAAATAATAATTATCTCCCTCCACTAATTTATGGTTTTATATGATGGAATAAACCAGAAATTAGTGGTGAAGTACTCGTCGATCGTCAGTACGTGTAAAAAGGGTAGTGAATGTTCTTGATTGTTTTAGATAAACAATACCTGATAGCGTATTGCCCATGTCAATTAATGATATTCAATACAAATATTTTTCACATGGAATATGAGTTGACCAAACTGAGATCTTGGTATGCTTTTCTCTCAAAATCATAATTTCCCCAAGTAAGTGAGTGGAAACGATTGTGGAAACTCACTTTAATCAACTAATAAGAATAGGTTTGAATTAAATTTAACAAGGATATCATTACAATTATGAAATCGACCCTGACCTAATCACTCTTTTAATATCATAGTTTTTCAAACATTTGAATGTCAAATTTCCTTTCAAAAGCACAAAATTTTTACCCTTGTTTTAAAGTGACAACCTGTTTTGTGTGCACTCCTCTTCGGGATACATCCTAGGTCAACCACCTTACTACATTTTATCTAGGAAATAATTGTTTTTCCACACCCCACGATAGGTGTGCGTCAAACTTGGCACTGTTTCTAGGGAGGTAGTGCCACAATCAAATTGTAAATATTTGACTATTTTTGAAATTAAAAAAAGAAAATAAAACACTTTCCATGTTTTTTTCAAATGTATATTTCATTAATTCATGGAACAATTACCCACCGATAAATGAACCAATTATTGACTCAAAATGTTCTTGCAATGATGGATTTTCTTCTATTGCTACAAAGGAGAGGTTATTTTGGAAAACAAATAATGATGATAAAACATTCAAAGAATTCATAGATGGACTAAGGGAGGACATGAAAAAAGATGTTTTTGAAGCAATGGACCGAAAGATAACTGATTTCTCCCAATACTTTCTAGAATTTAATGATGTTTCCAAGGTATAAGAAGACCCCCCATTAGTCATCCCTGATTTTTCTATGGAGATCAAAGATATAGTAGAGACTGACTACCTACCTCTACCTAGTACTACTCAACTCCAAGAGGTGTTTTCCATTGAATAAGATATTGACGATGAACAAACTCAGGGAGATAATAATTTCATGAATTCACTATCTTTTGTTTTTTTTAAACTAAATTGAGTATTACCTCCCCTTGTTTTAATTTTTCAGACTAAAGCAATACATATATTTCCTTGGAGGAAGATGATGAAAAAGACGATGAACCTGATAAAGAACATTTGGAGCTCCCCAAACATGATGAACATTTATTAGAGGGTGTTCAAGAAGAGATAACAATGGATTTTCATGAGGAAATATAGACAAAATATATAGACATTGAAAGGGAAGAATTTGATATTAACACTTCATGCTTTAATTTTTTTCAAATAGAATTAAACTCTGACATTCCCTTTGATTTTTCAATAGATGTATCATATCTACAACAACCACTGGAGAATAAAGAAGATGTTGTTCATGTGGAACCCAAGAAATAGGAGGAATCATTCATTGTCCTAACCCCACCATGCATGTTGTATCTCATTATAATGAGGGTGGACTAGATGCATTTTATCATTGGAGCCCTTAAGGAAAAGGAAGAATTTCATCCTAGAAAGAAGAATTTTTATTGGTTCATGAGCAAGAAACCTCACCCACCATCAGATTGGGGATAACCGATTGGAACTTCCCCTCTGGAGGCAGTCAAAACCCAGGGCCCACTTGGGGGATTAAACTAGGATTTATCCTTATTTTATTATTCAATATATATTTTCATTTCTTTAAATAAATTTCTTATGTTATCTATTTACTTTTTTAGGTTTTCAAAGAGAAAAATTTAGGAGCTTAACTCAATGATGCATTTCCAATAAGACAGGTTATACCTCTCCTTCACAGTTGCTTGATGTTGTGATTCATTTGAAAATTGTCTTACATGCTAAATCCACTAGAATTCATTGAGGACACTACATCATTTAAGAATGAGGGATGGATCCTTTGTAGTTTTGGATTCCCATTCTGTGTTTGTTTTTAAAATTTTTTTTATGAAATAAATTTTTTTTTCTTCAAATTTTTGTGTGTTTATTTTTCAGTTTTTGGTGTCTTTTGGAAACTTTTGAGCTGAAATGATTATAGTAACCATTTTTGAAACCCATGTTAATGAGTGAACCAATCTATTCCATGAAACTGAGCTTAAATGAATGCTGAAATGACTTTGTTTCGAGTTCAAATATTTTGGAATTTTATGAAAAGTACACAGATTTTTAAAACCCATGCCATATTTCACTGTCTATATCATTGAAATCACTTTCCTGTGAGGCTTCTGAAACATTTTTGTCATATTATTTTCATTCATATCATTTTTTGATAGAACCATACCATGCTTGCTTTAACCATAATTTGATTAATTCCTTTCAAAACATGAGGGTTTGGGGTACGTGTGTTTTAAATGATTGATGCATTTATTTAGTTTGAAGCCCCATTTTCAAAATAATAATTTTAATTATGGCCCACCATTACATTTATCCTTCATATGCTCTTAGTATCCATGAATAGCCTGTTAGGTTAGCCACATTACAAGCCAATTTTCCCTATCCAACCTTCTCTTGAAGTGATAATTCATGATCTAGTTGAACTTAAGTGTGGGGGAAGATGTCTTGTGGTGTACTACCTCATTTTGTGATACATTGGGTGGAATATAAATTGATGAAGAGATGTGTGTGATGCTGAAAAATTATTCTGTTGAATGTTGTGCCTTTTTCTGGAGCTTTCATGATAAGAGAAGTTGTGCCTTTCTGGAGCATCCAATGTAAAAAAAGAAAGATGTGCATATCTGGAGCTTTCAAGAAAAATCATGTTTGAAAAGATTGAAATTTTTCCTGATGAAATCCTGAGATTATTGAATGATGATGGATCCTATTTTTCTTCAAAGTGGAAGATAAGGATACCATATTTGAGTGAAAATTAGAATCTTGCAATTTTACTTGAAAAAGAGCCAAGCCCTCCTTTTTCTGCTTCAGAATTTTTTAACATATAAATCCTACCATCCAAAATCCATAGAACAACCCTGAAAAGTCCTCATAAGAAACAAATGTGCTTAACTTACATCAGGTGGATAAGTATATATATATCAAGCGTATGGTTACTCTTGTGTGAGTTTGGATGAGAAAATCCTTGTTGAGCATTTACATTTGTGAGATTAGAGAAAATTTATGTGAGGTAGGTGTTTTGTGTGAATGGGATAATAAATGAAGTTTAAATATATTAATATATAAAATAGATAACTTGAAATAATTGTTTTTGATGAGGCATGATATATTTTTGTTTCTTAGTATGGATTTGGTAGATCTCATTGGTTTGTGTTTTGGATTTGATTTGATTTGATTTTCATGTTTACTTGTCCAGGAGTCCAAGTGCTATGTGTGGGAGAATTGAT
Source organism: Viscum album (assembly GCA_963277665.1). NCBI lineage: Eukaryota > Viridiplantae > Streptophyta > Magnoliopsida > Santalales > Viscaceae > Viscum > Viscum album. The sequence goes on along the minus strand of OY728127.1, from coordinate 618,189,617 downwards.
AGAGAAAATATTTTCAATTAATTTATATTGAATATAATTGTTTTAAACCGACAAAAGTGTTCCTCTACTATTAATTGTTTCATTTTTACGAAATTGGTGTTATTTTGAGCTGAATAGTAAAAATGGGCCATTTCAGACTTTTAACAATTTTAAATTATTTATGTAGTTTAGCCATAAAATTATCTACACTAATCCAAATTAAAAAATTATTTCATTTAAAGATTTTAAACATCCAAGGCTTCATTTACTATTTTTGGACCAATAGCTGAATCGACCATAAAAAATCTCCAAAGAAGCTCACAATTTGGATCAAGAAAACTGTTTTCAGTTTTACCTAGTTTTGGTGTGGGTACCATAACTCATTCATGGTGGGATCAATTGTTGTTAACATCGGTGGGGGGATGGGAATTGGGTTTTGGAGAATTTTTAATGAAGGATAGGTCGTGTTAATTGGCCATTTAAGGGGTCATTAAATCACCCTAATCCAGAGGTTTGCGATTTGGAGAGTTTGACTGGACAAAATAAATTCTCAGAGTAAAATGACCATAACTCTCGGAATACATGTCCAAATGCACTGAGATATTTAGGGGAAACGTCGAAGATAATTATGAACAACATTCAATAAGGTCTCAACGTGTGAATATGTCATTTAATGGGGATAAAACGCATCCACATTCGAGGGGAAAAATTCTATCTATAAAAGGAGGAGAGCTCCACCCTCTCAAAGCATCCTATTTTCCATCTCATTCCTTCTAGGACACCAAAGAGGAGAACTTTTCATCTTTATCTTTTATTTAATTTTTTTTTCATAGTTTTTTAATTCTTTCTTATTCCCCATTCATCTATATTACCCTTACCATGGTGGGGTAAATATTTTGAGTGATTGGTGAAATGTTGGTTTTCTACATTGTAATGCTTGAGTTCTTGGATGCAATTGAATAAATTTATTTCTTTTTCAAAGTTTTTTTCAATTTAATATAGAGGATGTTATTATAAAGTGCGATTGTTCTTGAATTTTAGCTCTGGTATTTATTTTTCCCTTGGTAAAATAATCATTATCTCCCTCCACTGATTGCAGGTTTATATACGATGGAATAAACCATGAATTAGTGATGAAGTACTCGATGATCGTTAGTACGTGTAAAATGGGTAGTGAATGTTCTTGATTTTTTGGGATAAACAAGACCCAATCGGGTATTGCCCATGTCCATTAAGGATATTAAATACAACGATTTTTCACATGGAAGAAGAGTTGACCAAACCGAGATCTTGGTAAGGTTTTCTCTCACAATCATAATTTCACCAAGGAAGTGAGTGGAAACGATTGTGGAAACTCACTTTAATCAACTAAGAAGATGATGTTTGAATTAAATTGAACAAGGATAGCATTAAAATTAGGAAACCGACCCCTAACTAATCACCCTTTTAATATCATAGTTTTTCAAACATTTGAATTTCAAATTTCTTTTCAAAAGCAGAACATTTTTACACCCGTTTTAAAGTGACAACCCATTTTGTGTGCACTCCTCCTCGGGAGACATCCTAGGTCAACCACATTACTACATTTTATCTAGGAAATAATTTTTTTCCATGCCCTACAATAGGCATGAGTGACTCACCCTGTTCTTTTGCATTTCCTCAGGTTATCCTATGTAATTCTAAGTACGAGTGAATGTAGTGGTCATGTAAAGGATGTTTTCAATAAGATGTTGATTTATAGGCTTTAAGTTGTTATGTAATGTTACTAAACCCAAAATACACTATATATATCAATATTATAGGTTTTATCAAGTGAAGGTTTTGTGTAATGAATAATGATTAAGTATGTAATAAAGAACAAGTTTGTTATAATCAACATAAAAAACCCTTATTCAACTGGAAAAAATTTGAAATATTAATTCTTCTTCACCCTCAAATGTAAATATTAATTATTCATCTATGGATCTTATACCACCATATTTAAGTGTGTCTTAATCTCAGTGGTCTTATTTCATATCTCAGTTGGATCATTTATAGAAGTATTCTCATATTAGGCTCCTCAAAATTTCTTACCCTTTAACTGGGCCAAAATTTTCTTGGTTTTATGCAGTTCATTATTTGATCTAGAACTACATTCAATAAACATATGTATACAACATGATGGTAGGAATAATTTTCTTCATGGTAACAAAAGGGTGGTATAATGTGTTCATAGTAGTATAATCATAGGGATAAAGTTAATCTTCATGATCTCTAAAAGGTAACAATAACAAAAGCATAAGGAATGGTAGCCGATGAATCTTTGGTTACTCTGATTATAGAAGGACCTGGAAGTTTTGAAATTAGGTAATTGTAGTAGGTAACAATATCTGATATAGTCAATAGGTAGCAGAATTTTTATGATAAAATGGCCTTCTTGACAGTAGTAGGGAACTTTAAGATCCTTAAATTCTTTCATACAGTAGCAAACTACACATAAAAATAATAATAATTAGAAACATACAACAAAAATAATTTTTAAAAAACAATATAAATTTTAAAATTTAAATATGGAACACCAAATATAAGAATCAATAAATGAATTTGATGATAAATATTATATTTTAAATAAAAAACCAAAAATTTCATTTATAAAATTATAAACCCATTTTCAAATATATATTCCATGAATTTGAATTAAAGAATTATAAAATCATGTAATAATATAAAAATAAATCTATAACACTTGGAATATGTATTTTAAATTTAACTCCACCAATCCAAAATTCTGTTGTAACACTCTTATGTTTTTTGAAATATATTTTTTGAATTAATTTAATCTTTTAAATATTTTTCATTTAGCACAACATTGAATATTGATTTTGTTATATGAAAGCACCAAGTTATTCATGATTTTTACACAACACCAAGTAAAGTTTTATATACAAACAAAAATTATATTTTCTTTTGGTACTTGAAACACTATGTTTGGTTTGTGTTACAAATAATTCTGATTTCCTAAGATAATTTGTGTCACATGCAAGGCCGAGTTTTATCAAATTACATTATAGTAGCAATATTATTATTAAAATATTTTAATAGTTATCACCTATACATTGGAATGAAAGATATGAATAACATTAAATAAATTATGCAAAATATGTTTTACACGTGTTTTAAAATTAATTCATTGGTTATTAATTAATTATAAAGGAAAATATAAACAAATTGAATATAATAGAAATGAATTTTGGAAAAGCAGTTTTTACGTCCACAAAGAAATCTTATATTAAGAATTAAATTAATCACTATTAGGGATATATTTTAATGAAATATATATAATATAAATTGAATGAAATTTTTTGACATTTATACAATAAGTTTGACATACATAATATAAGGGAAAAAAATCAAATTTTAGGCGTAAAAAGATATATTTTTTCTAAAAGGTATTTTTCCACACTTTAATGAGAGACTTGATTTAAAACTAATTTTTGAAAAATTTAGAAATTTTATTTGAAAATTTAAATTAAAATTTTCAAATACTAATATAAAAATTTACATTGGGAAAATATTTTTTATTTTTTTGAAATGTTTCATTTTTTGATGAATAGTGAAAAACACATAATTTTAATTGAAAACAACATTTGAATCTATTATTTATATAGTTAAATTATATTTTAAATTAATTTTAAACTATAATTAGTTCAATAATAAATCAATAAATCCAATTTAGGTCATTTCAATCTATTTCACATTGAAACTGGATATAAAATCTCTTTATACTTTTGGACATTTTACTTTAAAATCCCTCTTTCTCATCACATATGTGGGATTAATTTTAAATTATTTCTTGCCACTTATATGTATATAATTTATAAAATTGGATTAAATATTTTAAATAATAATAATTTATAATTTATATTAATTTAAACAAATTTTTTGACCAAAAATATTCATGAAAGTAATTAAAATTAATTACCGCGATTAATGTTAAAATGAGTTTACTTAGTGGTTAATCTTTAATTTAAGCATAAAAATACATAGAAACATGTCCAAAATCCATTTTATATCCATATTTCAAAAATATCATTCCTTTTTTTTAAATTTACCTTTTTTGGAGGAACATGATGTAAGGGAGATCTCTCAATAGTGTTTACCTTTTTGCATTTAAAATAATGCCACTCCACTTCCACTATAAAAGAGAATTACCCCTCTAACTTATTCAAACATATTATTTAATTTCGATCATCCAAAACCTTATCTAGTAAGATCCCAAATTTCCTACCTTTATCTTATAATCCAACCCTTTTGGAAGAAACCCAACCAAGGAATCCCTTTGGTGCAAACTAAAAAGATTTTCCCAAAGAAAAGGTAACATCCTTCAACAAGAACTTTTGTTTTATTTCATTATCCACCTCTTAAATTATTCTTATTAAATTACCATATAATAATATATGTATCTTAAATATAATTATATGTTTTTATTCAATGTTTAAGACCTACCCTCTCACACTATTCCATCAAATGGGATATCAAATCATTATTCCTATGCACGACTGGCTACTGCCTTGTGAACCGATGTTGTTTGTTCTTCCATTACCACCTTTAAAAGTTGAAAATAAAGATATAATTAATATTTTTATATAAAATATAAAATATTTATGTTTTATTTAATATTATTTAATTATTATATAAAAATGCCACTATGATTTCCATTTTTTGGGATATGATAACTTCATTTGTGGACCCGTGGATTACCGCCTACTCAAAGAGATGTGATTCATTCACACATTACATGAAATGTATTAAGGGTGATTTTAGTAAACATATATGATATATATGAAATCATAATGCTAAATTAATTATATTATATATATATATATCATTTACTTACTTTATTTAATTATGAAAATAAAACAGAATCAGTGTGCACGCATACGTACAACCTACCTTCTCCAGGAACAGTGTATTCCATTTCATATTTATATATTTTATAGATTATTATAAAAACTTATATAATGAATATATAAGATATTTAATTGATTTCTTTTAATTCTATAAATAATTTTATCAAGATATGAGTAAGAGGATCATGAATAAAAAGTGAAAACATATTCAAAACATCAGAGCAATTATTACATGAAACATAAATTTAAAATAAAATTGTTTCTAAAATGGTAATATAAAGTCATAAAAAATAATATCTGGTAGGATAAATAATAATATGTTAATTTGTAATATTTATAACAAAATTATATTTATTATACATGAGTTTCCAGTTTGGATGAATAAATTACAGACTTAAGGTAAACGCTTTCTCATTTCACTTTTATTTGTATATGACATATGATATATTCACCACTTATTCTTATTGTGTAGTGTGTATACTATCCTATGTAATTTTATATAATTAATTTTATTTATTTAATGATATTAAAATTGTTAATTTATGTTATTCTTTCACAGATCTCATTATTCAAATGTTACTCAAGTAGTATAGCGATTTTTAGTCTCCCATTTATTTCTACGAGACTTATGTGATATTCACTACTCATTTCGTTTTTATGCTGTATACATTTCCAATTATTGTATTATATATTTATTATACATAAATTTATGGGTATTTACATACCCATTTTTTATCTCCCTTTTATGTGGTTTACTGTTTAAAAGTTACCAAATTGGTAAGGTAATTTTTTTGTCAATTTTCTTTCTTGGAGGCATGTTATGTTATGCACGTATATTATTTTATGAGGTTTATATACTACCCATTAACATATTTTATCAAGAATATAAATATTTTTATTATTTCTTATGATTAATTTAATTTTATTCTCTCATGGGTATTAGGATTAAAAGTTTGCAAAGTGGAAAGAGTGTATTGCTACAATCTCATTGATTATCAGTATTGTTTAAGATTATTCTTACATCGAGGAAATATTATGATCCATATCTCAATGATTATTAAACAATTTCTTCCCTTATGGTTATTAATGTTATATTCATGTATTTTTACAATTTTTACACCATTTGGTACTTTATAATTATATGAAAATGTTTTTTTGAAAATCTGACTTTATTTCTGTCATCAGTCAAAAATCTTTTTTATTCAAAAACCATGTTTTGTAAAAATGTCTTCAAAAATGTCTTTCGAAAATGTCTTCAAAAAATGTTTTAAATGATTTTTTATGATCATTTAAAATGAAAATTATTTTAAAAATGTTTTACATTAAAAAGAAACTTTTTAAAATGTTTTTAAAATATTACTCTATAATTTTTCAAACCAATTTTCAGAGGGAATGATTTTAAAAACATTTGATGTTTGAAAAATTGTTTTAAAAAAATATAAGGATATTTTCCTCAATAATTGTATTAAATTATTTTTAATTATTAATTTATACGTTTAAATATATTTTTTCATATAACATTATTTTTATAATGTTTTATGACTTTAAAATTGATTTTCAAAGAAAGGTTATTTTCCATAAGAGATTATCCAAGGGGTATTTCAAAATCCTTATCTATCTAAGATGTAATCATTTGATATATTTTATTATTTTCTATGGAAATGATCTATTTACACCATTCATATTCATTATCTGAATGGTCTATGTTTTGACAACATGATGTTTTTGACACCCATTTCTCTTTCGTGGGTAACTCCATCATAAAATTCTTATGAAACTTATCTCTATTCATAGGTTATTATATGATGAAATGATTATGACACTTGTGTCATTTCAATAGGTTATAATATGATTAAATATTTATAGTACCCATTTTATTTCATGGGTTGTGATATGATGCTTATGAAACCCATCTCTTTTTATGGGTCATGATATGAATAATGTTTTATTATATTGCGGCACAAATATGTATGATTTAATTATGTGATAGGTGGGGCCTATATCTCCCTCTAATGAATAGATTAATGATAAATTTTATATGAGATAAAAGGGTACACGAGTTGTATCCCATGACAAAAAAGGGTACAAGGGTTATATCCCAAGCTTGTAATAAGAGGGCACATAGGAGGGTTTCCCAAGACCATAACAAGAGGGTACACAAGAGATAATTACAAGAAAGTAACAATATGGTATATGGGAGGAAATCACAAGACTAAAACAAGAGGGTATTCAGATTGTAGCCCAAGCTCATAAAAAGAGGGTACATTAGAGGGAATTCCAAGACCATAAAAAGATAGTACAAAAGAGGACATCCCAAGATAGTAACCAGAGGGTACATGGGAGGGAATCAAAATCCAAAAACAAGAGGGTACGTGGGTGGATGTCCTAATCCGGAAGAACGTACATGGGTGATTAACCCAAGCCTAACCTGATATAATGGTCTTGGTAGATATCCTTGATATAATATTTTCTATTCTTATGTTTATTTCACAATTCTATGTCTTCTTCCTATATTATGATCTCATTGATTATACTCTTATTTTTCTTATTATTCATGTCTTATGAACTTCTAATATTTATGACATGATTCATGTATATGATCTTTGATATGTTGGGTATGATCTTGTAATGTTATTCTTACTCTCTCATACCCTTATGTTCATGTTATATATATATATATATATGAATTTTGACCTTACTGAGAATTTGTGGTCACCCTTTGTTATGTTTCCTTTTCCCAGGTGATGAAGAAAGTTTTTTAGTAGGTGTACTAAATGGGAAGATATTTCTGGAAAACCTTGAGGGTCTTTCACTAAGTTAGAATATTGTGTTTCAATTTTCCAATGAAAGTAAACTATTACATTCCATAGGGATATAATTTTGAGATGTATTTAATATTCATTGAAAGTTATATAATATGCATATATGTTATTCCTGGGTCACTACAATTGGTGTCAAAAGAAATTTTTATAGAACCTTTGAAAACTAGTTTTTGAAAACATTAGTGTGAACCGTAGGGATATTTATAAGGATATTTATAGGTATATATATGAGGATAAGCCTAATGTGTTATATATTTAAAATAATGTGTCATGATGAAGACCTATGATACGTAATTTTTCATTATTATGTGGTTTTATACTATGAAAAGGGTGGCTCACATTTTGCTTTCAGGTATTAGCCAATTACATAAACTAGAAGGAACTAAGTTAAATTTTAATATTTCATATGTGGAAATTATAGGCATTATGAAAATTGATTTTATAAGTGTAAATATCATGATGATAATATGTAAGGTGGTGTTAGTATTGGTTTTATTTCAGAAGATAAAGAGATCTCAAACAAAATGCGAGAGGTATGGGATTTTCTAATAGTATTGGTTACATTAAACATAACAATCATGAAGAAATTGATGTTGAGGAACCATAATACATGATTCATATTCTAGAATATAAGAAATGGGTATTAATGAACAAGACAATGAATGATATTTAATGGTTTAATAATAAATAGGGATAATATTAGTTTATATGTATTGGAATTAAAGAATTATTTTATATGAAAAATGATGTATATGTTTTAATGGAGGATTTAAAAAAATATATTTAATGGTGTTGATGAACTAGAAAAGGGATTTAATGGAAAGTTGAAATTTTTATCAAGGTAAGGAAACCCTTAAGGTGTTCTTGATGTGAAGGAAATAGTGTTTATCTTGGAAAAAGATATTATTGTTATGAATAATGTACATTGGATAATACAAATTACCATAGAACTGATTAATGATTTTTTTTTTGAAAAAGTGTTCCATGTTATCATGGATATAAAGTTTAAAACATATTGTATTTAAGGATTATATATATTAATCTTCTTAATAAAAATGAATGAAGTTTTTCTAAAATGATTTATGGAAATTCTATTTATTAACATGTTTCAAGAGAATATACAATAAAGGCATTCGTAGGATTGGAATTTGACAACCTAGAAACAATTTATGATATATGGGGGATCAATGTTAAGATAATGTTAATAAATTTAGTGTTATTATTTATAATGTTTTTTACATTCATATTTTTGAAGGGTTTTATGGATAAGAATTTATAAAATGGTTTTATTAAAACTTTAGATGAGGTTTTAGAGACTAAAGTATTATATCACCATTTAAGGATTTATGCATATTGGATGACATGTGCTAAAAATTTTGGTGTTATGAGAACACAAGAAAGATAGAATTGCCAATAATTCTATTTATGGATCTCATGATCTGTTATTACTTTAGTAATAACAAATTCTCTTTCATCTATTTGACTAAGAGATGAAATGGGCATCGAGAAAGGCATAACCAAAGGGCATGACTGTGCATAAGAAAAGGAATGAAATCAAGTAAGTATGATTACATATGTTCATAGATAGTAGAATAATTCCTAAACTTCTTGGAAAATGATAATGAAGAATATTTATCCTAATAACATCATTTCTTTTGAACTGATGGTCTTATAAATTTTCATAAATTTTTTATTTTGAGGCCCTTAAATTTCCATTAATCCTTCACTTTATTGTTATCAATGACCTCAATCATGATCCCCAATTATTTAAATTTTCTTCCATGTACAAACTTTCATTCCCACTTATGTTATCCTATGTGGAAACCATTTATGAGTTACTTTGCGTAACCATTATGATCCCAACATACTTTTTTATAGGATGTTTTAATATTCATTTTTATGATGTGGGTTTCGATGAAAGGATTGTTCATGTATTAAACATTTAATGAAATAGATGAATTTTGGGGATGAAATTAATTTTAAGTGGGGTAGAGTATAACACACCATGATTTTGTGAAATATTGTTTTCAAATTAATTTAATATTTTTGATATTTTTCATTTCATACAATAGTGAATATAGATTGTTTTATATGAAATCACCAAGTTATTATTGATTAAATGCAACAACAAGGTTATATTGCTCTAAAATATACACTTAGATTATCTTTTGGAACACACAGTATTATTTTTTTCCTTGTGTTACACTCAATGCTGAGTTATTTCGATAACATTCATTACACACAAGACTGATTTTTACTGAACTACAATATAATATTAATAAAATTGTTAAAAATATTTTAATAGTTATCACCAAGACATTGGAATGGAATATATGAATAAAGTTAACTAAATTATGAATCCATGGTTTAAACATGTTTATAAAATTAATTCTTTTGTTATAAATTAATTAGAAATGAAAATAAAAACCAATTGAATATCAAGGAATTGATTTTATAAAATACTATTTTTCCCAAAATGATTTTTATCTTAATAAAGTAAATTAATCACTATGATCAAGAGATATTAATTAAATTTATATACTATAAATTCAACCAAATGTTTTTTCCTTCATCTAATAAGTTTTATAGGCATAAAATAAGAACAAATCCAATCTTATGCATAAAAATTATATTTTTTCAAAAGGAAAATTTTCCACCTTTTAGTAGAAGACATGTTTTAAAAATAAAATATTATAATATTATAATTTTTATTTTAAAAAAAATTAAATTATAATATCAAATTTTACATTGGGTAAATTTTGGGTATTTTTCCGAGAAGTTTCTTTTTTTGATGAATAGTAAAAAAACATTGAATTTTAATTGAAAACTACCTTTTTGTATAATTTATTTATGTAGTAAAATTATATTTTAAATTGGTTTTAATGTATAATTAGTTCAATTATATATTCATAAATCCAATTTAGGTTATTGGAATCAATTTTACAATGAAATTGGATATTAAAATACTTCAAACTTTGGAACATTTTTCATTAAAAAGTAAAAATGGATTCCATATTTGGCATTAGAATAATATATAAGTTATAGTAAATTCAAATTAGTTTTTATCCAAAAAATAGTAGTGAATGTAAATAAAATTAATAAAATGAATATGGTAAAAAAAACATTACTTAATGGTTAAACATTTACCTAAGGATCCAAAAAACATCAACCCATGTCCAAAAGAAATTGTATGGACATATTTTGACCATATAATCCCATTTATCTAACATGAACCATTATTGGAGGCACATTATCTAAGGGATACTTCTCAATGGTTGTTACCTTTTTGTATTTATAGGAATTACACTTCTCCTCCATTACAAAAGGATACTCACCCCCTAACTTATTCACACCTCTCAAGTCCTTTGGATTATTAAAAACCTACTAAAATAAAATAAAAGGTTCCTACCTATATTCTAGAAGCCTCAATTTTAGGATAAATCCATCCTAGGAATACCTTTAGTGTAAACCAAAAGGAGTTACCCTAGGAATAAGTAACATCCATCAAAAAGAACTTTTGTTTTATTTATTTCTCCACCCCTTAAATTATTATTATTACATTATTATATAATAAAATAATTATCCTAAATATATTAAGTTGTTTTTATGTTAATGGTATGACCAAAAATCAAACAAACTTTCATCAAAAGGGATAAAAATCATCGTTCCTATGTGTGGAAGACAACCACCTCGTGAAATGACGATGTTCTTTCTTCCATTACTACCTTTAATGGTTGGGAATAATGTTAGAATTAATATTAATATATGATATCTATGATATATATTATTTATTTAATCTTATATAATTATTATATAACAAATAACTTCATTCTATCCAGTTTTTGAGAATACGATAATTTCATTTTTGGACGTGTGGACCACCACGTTCTCAAAGCGATGTGACTCTTTCACAATTCAATTGGAATTTATTAAGGATGGGTTTAGTAAAAATATAAAATATATAAAACATAGTTATTCAAAAATAATACAATAAACACTCACACATATATGTTATTGACTAACTTTAATTCAATACAACAATAAAACAGAAACAAAATTCTTACGTACGTACAACCTACAGTCTCCATGAACGGTGTATTCCATTTCATATTTTTATCTTTTATCAATTATTGTAAATATTTATGTAATAAATAATGATATTTAAATAATTTTTACATTATTTAAATAAGTAAATCATGATATAATTAAGAGTATCAAGAATAACAAGTTAAAACATATAAAAAAGCGCAGTGATTACCCAAAGCGTAACTTTAACAGGAAATTGTTAATAAATGGGTAATATAAATTCATAATAAAAAACATATTGAATGATTTATAATAATATTATTCATTGTTATATTTGTAAAAACTTATAATTATTATATATAAGGTTTTAATGTGTACAGATAAATTCAAGACTTAAGGTAAGGGATTTCTCATCTCACTATTATTTCTATGAGTTATATTTTATATTCACCAAATATTCTTTTTATGTAGTGTTTATATGGACATATGAAATTTTATATAATGAGTTTAATTTATTACATTATATTAAACGTTTAAAATGATGTTATTATTTTATAGATCTCATGATTTAAAAGTTACTCAAGTAGTAAGAGAATTTCTAGTCTCACTTTTATTTCTATGAGACTTATGTCATATTCACCACTTGTTTCTTTTGATTGGTGTATATAATTCACATTAATTTATTATATGATTATTATATTTAAATTTATGTGTATTTAAATATCCATTTTTTATATCTATTTCATTGGTTTTACGGTTTAAAAGATACCAAATCAGTAAGGTAATTTTGTCTCAATTTTCTTTCTTTGAGACACATGTTATGTTATGAACCTATATTATTTTACAAGGTTTTTATAATATCCATTGAAATGTTTTATCATGAATATAATTACAATAATTATGTATTATGATTCATGTGATTTTATTCTCTCATGTGTCTTATGATTCAATGTTATCAAATTTTTAAGATTTTATTGCCACAATCTCATCATTTATTGGCATTGTTTAAAAGTATGCTTCTATAGATGAAATTTTACGATCCATCTCTCTAGGAATCTCTATAAATTTAGTACCCTATATTCATTCACTATATATTCAAATATTGTTACCAATTTTTCGACTCTTTTTTATTTAAATTTTTTATGAAAATGTATTTAATAAAATTCAACATTATTTATTTCATAGATCGGAAATCCACTTCATTCAAAAACCATGTTTTATAAATTTTCTAAAAAACTATTTTTAAATGATATATTAAGATAATTTTTATGGAAAATGATTTTATAAATATTTTATTAATTAAAATTTTTTTTAAAATAGTTTTCAAAACATCTTTTATAAGTTTTCAAATATATTTTCAAAGAGAATGGTTTTCAAAACATTTTATGTTTTAAAAAGTGTTTAAAAAAAATTAGGATACATTACTCAAGAAATGTTTTAAATGGTTTTTAAAGAATAAATTATATGTTTTTAAACATGTTTTCATAGAAAATAATTTTGAAAATGATTTATGCCTTAAATTTTTTTTCCAAAGAGTGGTTATTTTCCTTAGGATATTCTCCAAGGGATTTTTAAAAATCCATCTCCGCCTAAGAATTCATCCTATGATATAGTTTATGATTTATTGGAGATATTTTCGAAGTAGACCATTAATATTATTTATATGAATGGTTTAGGTTTGTATGGAATGAGGTTTATGACACCCATTTCTCCTCTATGGGTTATACAATGATATGAACACTTATGAAACCTGTCTCCTTTCATGTGTTATTCTATGATGAAATGATTATGAAACCTATCTATTTTCCATAGGTTATAATATGATGAAATGTTTATGATAACCATTTCATTTCATTTTTTATGACATGATGCTTATCAAAATCGTCTGATTTTTTGGGTTATGATATGATCAATGTTTTATTATATTGTGACATATGATATGTGATTTCATTATGTGATGGATGGGACCTATATCTCTATCTAATGATTTGTTCAATGATCAATAGTATATGATCTCAAATATTACATGTGTTTCATCCCAATCTTGAAAATGGGTACATGTTTTGTAGCCCAAACCCCAAAAAATGGTTCATAGGATATAACCCAAGTCCCCAACCGGAGGGTACATGTGAGGGAATCACAAGCCTATAAGAAGAGGCTACACAGGAGGGAATCCTATTCTAGTAACGAGATGATAGATGGGAGGGAATCCCAATCCTGAAACAAGGGGGTATATGGGATGTATCCCAAGCTTGAGGGAAACCCAAGCCCATAACAAGAGGGTAAATGGGAGGGCGTACCAAGCCCGTAACAAGAGGGTACATGGGAAGGCATCCCAAGACCAAAGAATCGGGTACATGGGAGGAAATACCAAGAGTGAAGTAGGTACATGGGGGATTATCACAAGAAAAACATGATATGAAAGTCTTGGTAGGTATCCTTAACACAATATTTTCTATGCTTATGTGTATGCCAGAATTCCATGTCCAATTTACTATGTTATGCTTCATGTATTTTGATCTTGTTTTTATTATAATTCATATAGTATGAAATTATAATATTTATTCCACGATTCATGTCTTTGATATTTTATTCGGATGGTATGATATTATAATGTTATAATCATTCTCTCATACCCTTATGCTCATTTTACTCTTACATGTATTACTTTTTTATCCTTATTGAAAATCCTAGCTCACTATTTCTATGTTTCCTTTCCCCAGGTTATGAAAAATGGTTTTATGTATGAGTAGTAAATGGTAAGATATTTTTTTTAGAAAATTGAAGATATTTCACCAATTTAGAATACTATGTTCCATTCTTCCAAGTACACTAAACTATTATGGTCCTCAATCATGTGCATTTATAATGTGATGAATATTAACAAAGAATGATGTAATATCAATAAATGTTATTCCTGGGGAACTATATATGTTTTTCCCAAAATTAATGGAATTAAACAAAAAAAATTAAAATAAATAATTCTATATATATTAAAAAATTAAATTAATAACAAATTTTACAAAAAAATTGACAAGATATAACATTTTATGAAATTAATCATATTTTTGAGTGAAAAATCACAAATATCACTTATTAATGATGTGGAAAACATATAATAAAAAACACCCACATAAAATACCCCAACACGTAATATTTTTTTATCCTTAGACAATATTATACTACAAATTCTGGGGAGGAAAAATATTTTGACATGTGAAAATGTGAGGTTTGACTAAGAATCCGTTTTCAAAAAAAAAACTCTTCCCATTAGAGAGTTTCAAGAACAAAAAGTGATTTCTCTCGTAGAAATAGGTGGCTTGGTAAAATTTGTTTTTGATTTTAAAAAAAGTATATAATTATAAATTTATAAATAGTTTAAAAAACATTACATTGTATTCAACTAAGACATAAAAACATATATTTACCTCTTGGATAACATACACACAAAATTAAAAGTCATAATAAATAGGAAATCTACTTTGATAAGAAAATTTAATAATTATATGTATGCATAAATAACTCATCCAAAAACATAAAGTCTAAAATAATGAAATAATAAAGAAATATAGGCTCAACCTATACAATGATTTTTCTTCCATAGTGCATTTAAATGAATAACTTAAAAATTTTAAACCTAATCAAAAGGTTTAAAAAAATGATGTTTTTAAATTCATATACCAATATTTAACGAAAAACTATAAATATGAAAGAATGTAAAAAACTGGTGAATCTTAATAGATCCCTGAGAAATTATAAAAATTTATTCTCACCAATGTTGTAATTATAATCTCAAACGTTAGGAAAAACTGATCCACCAAATAAGAAAGTTGAGTCTTGAAAATTATAAAATTTGGAAAAAGTATTAGGGTTTATTTTTATGTGTTCAACATTGAAGAAATTTTAGTGAAAATTAAGACCCATACCCTAGACTAAAAATACAACAATATCTACATTTTTTAAGTTTAATGTGGATGAAATAATTGAAATATTTGAAAATCAAAATGATTTTTAAATAACTAAAGTTTAAAGCATGTGTTCAAGGGTCACAAGATAGTTCAAGAAGGATGTTTTCCACAAATAGATTAAAAAGGTAGATGCATTATCTTTAATACATAACAAAGATATTTTCAATAAATGTAAATATAGTATAATTCCAATCATTGAGTAAACACAAAATATAAACATGAAACCATAGAATTTTTAGGGTTCCAGTATGTTTCAAAGGTTATATTAGTTGAATTTTCAACATCTAGAAAATTAAATTCAAATATTCCAACAGAGAGATGTAAATTCACCTACAAAACTAGGGTATCGCCCCCATGATTAATTATATAATGTTATTATATTTAAAAAAATAATTAATTGTAAAGGAACTATGTATGAGAATTCACAACATAATATTTCAATGAATAATGAAAAATAAAACTCCCATGTTTTTTAAAATACCTTCTCTTGATAGTGAAACAAAAAATTCTTCTTTATTTTCTTGAGTGAAACCCCATTGATTATTCAAAATATATTACCTATAAGTTAAAACGATAAACATTATATTTCAAAAATTAATCTTAGTAGAACATGAAACCATATGTAATGTTTTAGGGAAGTTTATCCACTAGGGCTCTAACATAGAAATTTTCATTTTCTTGAAAATATTTGGGACTCTTATTTTCTTTTTTCACCACACCAACATCTTTATTTAAGATAAAGGGAGTAAGAATAAGAAATAAATCTAGTATAAAATATGTAGTAGTAGACATATCACAACCACATTTGTTTTAACAAAAAACAAAATCAAACACAAAATAATGACCATATGTTAACTCCAATGAAACAAGAAATTTATAGTCTTCAATTTGACTTCAATGAGAACATAATTTTTCATAAAAAAATGGACTCCAAACCTGTTTTATTTCCAATAAATTAGTGAATAATCCTCTGATCATTAATTAGAAATGGTATCTTATATTTTTCCAACAAGCTCTATAACCCCATTGACAAGTACTCTAAGGATTGTAAAAGGTAAAGGCCATTTGGATTTGAGCTTTCAAAGAAAAAAAATTTAATTTTTAATTTACTAGAAGAATATTATTTCCAACCAATAATTATTTAATTCTTATTATGGAATCATGAAAATATATAGATATTTCTTTATAAATCCTAACATGATGTTTGGCCGCTCTCTGAATATTATCCTCCTAATTATACTCATGCAATCATGTCTCTTAATAAATATTAAAAAAGAGTTTGAAGCCTTAATAACCTAGTATTTATTATATAAAAACTCTTTTGGTAAATGATAAGACACTATGAAAAATAACCTGCATGGAGACTTACTAATTGGGATTTTTATAGGCCTACAATGATTCATCTTGTATAAAGGATCAATCATTCCTTAGAGTTAGAGATAGTTTTCTATAGTATCATTTCAGGATTTTTATTCTCAATTTCTACTTATCTAATAGAATATTTATTGTAAGAAATTAATATTATTTTGGAACACCCATAATTATCCATCAATGGTTTGATTTTATTTTTTTTAAATCAGTTTCATTTTTATTTATGAAAGCATGAGAAACTCAAAATCTTGAGAAGATATTATTTTTAATAAATTTAATGAAATTATTATCTTGATTGTTAGGAATTTTTTCAACCTTATACAACTGGTAAAGATAGAGTAAAATAACCCAAATATACTCATTCCCTTGAGAGGATAATAATGGTCTCATGAAGTCCAGTCCTCAAACAAAAAAATATCAACTTCCAAAATACCTTTTTAAGTTATCTCTTTATTTATACCAACATTTCCAAACCCATGACACTTAATGTAGCCCAAAACTAAACTCTTATAATCATTAAAAAAAGAAGGATAAAAAAATACATCTTGAAGGAATTTTTGAGATATTCTCCCACCTCCACAGTGACCTCCACAAAGTGAGAAGTAACAAATCTCCAAAAAAAGAACCATATCTTCTTCTAGCACAAAAATCCTTAGGATTCCATAAAAAAAAGTCCAAAAATTAAATTTTCATAAAAAAAAACTTACTTTCTTTCATAAACGAACTTATTACTTCGATTATGTGATAAATATTTGTGCATAACTCCTACTACTATGAAATTGGAAACATCTTAATATGAAGCACATTTCATAATTGAAATAGTGAGTCAATATTCATCTGAAAAGGAATAATTAATCTCCCTAGGATATTCAAAATGAGTAATAAAAAACCTATAAAAATTATATACAAAAACACTATCAGAACCTTTTTTATATCTAATATTCAATTCAAACTCTTCTAAGAAAATTTTCTACATAATGATTATAGTGTTGACCTCTTTATTAGATAATAGAAACATCAAGGTTGCATGTAATAACTTGAAATTATAAAAAAATATCATTTTATTAAATAGCGTATTCATCATGAATCATTGATTTTATATTTAATTACACATAACACTAACATTGTCTTGCATTACACACAAGGTTGAGTTTTATCGAACAACAATATCATATCAATATTATTATTAAATATGATAGTTATCGTCTAGCCACTGGAAATGAGGGAGTGAATATGATTAAATAAATTATTTAAATAATTATTTTTCACATTTTTATTAGATATAAGTTTATTATAAATCAAATAATAATCATTTAAAATAAAAAGAAGTGTTTTCTGAAAAAGTGTATTTTTTTCTAAATGACGGTTTAACCGTTCTTGATGTATATAATTAAAAATTAAAAATAAAATTTTTAAAAAATTTGTATGGAAAACTAAAATTCATTTTTTTAAAGTGGAATATAAAAATTATCTTGGTGGGAATTTTTGGTATTTTTCTGAGACATTTCCTTTTTTAATAAATAGTTAAAAATACTAAATTTAAATTGAAAACTTCCTTTTCATCCCAATAATTTATAACGTAAAATTATATTTTTAATTTGTTTTAATGTAAAAATAGTTCAATTTTAAATATGTTAATTCAATTTAGGTCATTTTAATCAATTTCAAACTAGATATTTATATAAAAATATTGTAAACATTTGAACATTTTCACTTTAAAAACCCACTTTCACGCCATGTCTACATGATTGATTTAAATTAATTATTTCCATTTAAATGGAATTAATTTAGGAAAATGGATTTAATACTTATAATCAGAATAACTTTTAATTTATAATAATTTCAACGTAATTTTTAACCAAAATTATTAGTAAAAATGATTAAATATAACCACAATGATTAATATAAATATGAGTTAACATATTGGTTAAACTTGTAAAATAAGGTGTAAAAATAACCCAAAACTTTCGAAAAAGATATTTTTGGGACATAGATTGACATTATACCTTATATTATGGAAAATTTACCATTATTTGGGTTTTGTTACATGAAGAAAACATGGTTGGAATTCATTCTTCCAAAAAATTACTAGTGTGCCGCCCACCCCACTTATAAAAGGCCACCACTCTCCTCTCAATTTCACTTTTTGAAAACACTATGGTATGGCCAATAAAAAAAATAACTTATAAAATTCCCTCAACTCATCCTAGAGGCCTTATGTTTGGCATAATGGAGTCTTAGTAAGTAATTAGTGAAAACCTAAAGTGGATACTCGAATAAGAGGTAATGTTCTTCTAAAATTATTTTTACTTTATTTTCTTTTCCAACTCCTTAAATTATAATTATAACATGATGATATTATAAACATTGTATATTAAATATATTTATATGTTCTAATGATAATTTTATGAACTAAAACATTACACACTTTCATCAAATGAGTTATCAAATCATCGTTCATCCGTATAGTGGACTACCACCTCACAAACTGATGTCATTCATTTTTCCATTACCACATTTCAAGGTTGGGAATAATGATATATATATAGTTTATATTATAAATATATATATATATATATATCATATTTTTGACGTTATTATTCTTATGTAATTATTATACAACACATACCTTCATGCTTTCCTTTTTGAGGGAATATGATAACGCCGCTAATGTGTACAGAAGACAACCGCCTTTTGAAGTGATGTGATTCATTCATATTTTAAATGGAATTAATCAAGGATTATTTTTAAAAATATTTGTGATGTATATTAAATAATAATTACACTATAATGATAATATATATATATATATATGTATATATAATTTACTTTTCTATCACGGTTGGTCTGTTCTAGAGTTCCGCCCCTCGATTCGGCTTCGACGAAGGTGATTCAGTTTTACCGTAGGGTGCCACTACCACACTCTTACCTTGTGTTCCATTGCTCCACTCTAGGTCGGATCTAGAGCGATGGAATAACATAGGTTTTGGGATTAAGGTTTGGTGGCTATGGTTTTGATCGGTGTCTTCCCCATTTCCCCCTCCTTTCTTCGAGTTGGTCACGGTTTGGGCTTCTTCCCTGGTTTCTTTTGTATTTTCCCCATTTTCCTATTGCTCGTGTTCTCTATGGGTTTCTTCCCTGATTTTAATCTTTTTTCACAATGTTTATTTGGAACCCTCAGAATTCAAATCCAGGCCCTAGCCTCAAAGTCCATCTGCTTCTCATCGAGTAAGATTTGAAGCGGTGGTTCCTCAATGGCTTTGGGGGGTGGCATTCAGCAGCTGAAGGTGCTCCTTGCACGGTCTGTTTTAATTTTCGGTGTTTTTTTTTTCATCCACTCACTTTTGCGGCTGATATGATTGAGTATTTCTCGTTGAATTTTTAAAGTGATGATGGTAGCGATGTTTCCTGTATCAGTGATGATTGTTTTTCATTTTTGTGTTTTTGTTTCTGGTTTCTGTAATGGATGGTCGACGACGGAAAGGTGATGATGTTTCTGTGGTTGGTGATGGATCTCGATGAACAGGATATTGTTGGGTGTTTTAGGTTACCTTCTCCGATGGTGAACAGAGAGATGATGGTACTTACGATGGCAGTTTGCAGAGATGTGACCAGACTCTTGGTTCAAAGTCTCCTCGTGATGGTGGATTTTGTAGATTACGCTGGGTTTACTCATGGGTCGAGGTGGATTATGGCAGTTTTTATGAATTTTGTTTTTTGAAATTTGAATGTTTAAATTTTGAATGTTTAATGTTGAATGTGGTGTGTACTGTTCTATGTGAATGTTGGTATGTAGGAACAGCTGACCCTTTTTGTATGGTTCCCACTTACCCAAAAAGTGGCTATTTGGAAAATACCAAAAAATTGTTTGTGTAAACATAGAAAACAATTAGATATTATTAACAAATTCATGATAATATGTTATAAAATAATCATATTTGGTATTAAAAAAATAAATATGGTTATGTTTTAATTTAATAACATTCTTAAAACCATTATATATCAGTTTAAATAACATTAAACCAAAAGTAAGTATAAGGTAAGGGATTTCATCAAAATTTACATTTCATTGAGACTTATTTGTCATTATGAACCAATTCAATTTTATGTGTTGTATATACTTCCCCATAAACATGTAATATCATGACTACTTCATTTTTTAGGGTATAATATGTTTTAATTTAAATTATTTCATCAAATGATTTTTGAATTGAAAATTACTATATGGTAAACGTTATTGTGCAATCTCAATTTCTTTTATGATTGTTAACTTTCATTTGAAACAATATATTCATTTTAATAATTTATCAATAGAAATTAATTTTATCTTACATAACTATATAATTGTATGGTGGATATGATTATTTCCTAAACACAATAATATTTTAAAATATGGTTTATACTTTTAATGTTATTTATATATTTGGGGAAATGTTGATAAATCCAGATTCATTACTCAATACAGATATTTGATGATAAGAAAAATTATTAAATAGATTATTCAATATATAAGGAATGATTTATAAATGAAGACAAGGGTGGGGTGCATTTAATGACATCCCCTTGATGCATTAATATTCTAATGAGATGAATTAGTTGGCCAAATTATTTGGGGTTTTACTCTGTAGTTTTAAACAATCTTGAGAATATATATTGCTAGTAATGGTATCATGTTCTTGGGAAACCTGAAGTCCAATAATTTATCATTTTCTACATTAAAAATTAAATTATTATTATCCATGATATTTTACCTACGAAAACATATATGGATTCATTTAATACTTAACTTATTTTTTAAATTTCATGTGTGTTCAGTTATTTATGGTTCCATATTGATTATACATTATCATGTTATTTAAATGGAAAATATGTTCATTTATTTACCTTGGCATATTTTGATAATGCCTTATCTAGTTATTTAAGTGGTATGCATGTTCAGTTATTTACCTTTACATATTGATTATTTTTTATCTAGTTATTTAAATGGAATTTTTCCCATATATTTTCCTTTACATACTGATTGTTCTATATCAAGTTATTTAAATTAAATGTGTGTTCATTTATCTACCCTTACATATTTATTATTATTTAATTCATTATTACTTATACTATACTTAATCCTTATAGAGCATATGATGTCAAACTTACTTTGTTTCCTTTCACCAGGATTCCATGAAGTTTATTATGAGTAATATATAGAGATATTCTATATGGAATAAAGTTATTCTAAAAAGAAAAAAAATTATGTTATATTCTCTGTATTATAATGAAATGTAGATCCCACATATGTATCTAGATTACTAAGACTACTAAACTATTTGGTCATTTAGGATGTGTTTCCTTGTATCTTATACAAATGTAATTGTATTAGACACTAAATCTAAGATTCTGGGGTCATTATTACTATAGTTGGTGTCAAATAAAGTTAATTGAAATCTTGGGAACTAGATTTAGAGAAACATTTATTATGGAACCTAAACCTATGATGAAATTTGAGGATAAGTATAAAAGATGATCCTAATGTTTTGGTAAGGAAGATTTTATGTGGGTTTTCATTGAAATACATCACTATCTGAATATTATAAGATGATGTGGATATGGTATAGATGTACCTAGGGTAACAACCGTAAAAACACCCTATTTAGCTCAAAATGATCTAGAACTGGTGCCTGAAAATACGCCTTATTCTAGACTTTTTTTGACACTACCATGGGATATTCTTATGATAATTAACATTTTTTACTAACCATTATAATGGATTTGAATTGATGATGAAATTGAATAACCTAGGTTAAACCCTATACCAAAGAAATATCTATCTTAAAATTAATAAAATGATGTATTTTTGTATTTATATTCAAGAATTAAATTATAAATGTTTTTTATCAATGGTATTTTGTTTATAAGAATCATAAAAAAATAAGTATTACGTTAAATTTTAGTTGCACATATTTATTCATTTACTTTATTGTTATGGATACCATTATGTTTTTATGATTTTAAAGGTGATCATATCTTCAAATTCCAAAACACATATTTTTGGATTTATGTGATGGGATTATACCAAGATTAATGATATTTTGGGATAAATCTATGGTATGAATTTGTTTTATAGGAAAAGTTATTAGATGAATAATGACTTTAAATTTTATAAACATAATTGTAAAGGTATTTATAACCATTAGGGTTCATATGATCTTTAATAACATCAAAATAATAATAAAATAAAATTATTAGACTTTATAAAAAATGAATAAATAAGTTGTGTTGAAAACAACAGTAACAATGTTTTTAATGATTAACTTTATTTCTAGGATGTCTATAATAGTTTTGAGAACATTATAGGGATTATATTAATATAGTTTATAAAAAGTACAACCCATATTTAGAGTGAAAACCCATCGTATCCAGCATGGTGGTGAGGCTTGAACCCATGATCGAAGGATGATAAATGTTTCACGCCTCCCACTAACATACCTAATGTCCTGGTTAATATTTAATTGTTTTTAGTTAAAAAATTTGATGAATAAATATTAATGATGAACCAATAGTATTACATTTTAGGTTCATAGAATAATTTATTAACCTTATTGGTTGTGGAAAACGGTTAGAGAAATATATAAAAACTTGTTTTTTTGATCTTATGATCCATTAAAATTGAATTTTATTACCCAAAAAATATATTTTTGATATTTATTTCTTTGAAAAAGCAATGAAATGGAAATTGATCAAAGAACAACCAAAAGATAAAATTTTTCCTTTGAAATATAAAGGTATTAATTTGGTATATTTCGGTATATTCTTAGATATTAAATGAAGTCCTAAATTTTATATAAAGGATATTGAATTAAAATTCATTCTTATTACCATAATTTCTGATGATATGAATAATGTTTTTAGTCCTATTAGATTTAAGGGTTTGATCCCTTCAACTTTCCATTTATCATTCACATGTTTGTCATCACTAACCTCAAAGACTCTATATATATATTTATGAGTTTCCTCCAAGTCCATACCATCACTTCCCAAAAAATTTATCTCATATAGAAACCAATATATGTGTTATACGATCTGTCCTTTTTTAATTCCATTTATATCTCATAAAGGGGATATTTTATTAACTCTTATCTGATTTCATTTTTTAACAATGGTATTTACAAACATTAAATCCTTGATTTTCAAGATCATGTTTAATTTAAGAGGATGGAATTTACTGAAGGATGAGAGAATGTAAAACTCTAGAATTATAAAAGAATAATATTTAATTCAATAGAGTATGTTTCAGGAAACATTGAGTTTTATATTTCATTACACATAAGACAAATATTACTTTGTGTTACACGCAAGACTATGTTTTATCGAATAATAAAATTCTATTAATAATATTATTAAATTTGATAGTTAACACCTGAAAATTGATTAGTGGGAATTAATAGGATAAAATAAAATATATAAATATATATTTATCACTTTTTTATTAGTTATCTATTTATTATTAATAAAATAATAGGCATTTCATATAGAAAAGAAATGTTTTCTGAAAAACAGTAGTTTTTCAAAAAGACAGTTTAATCGTGTTTGGTACACATAATTTAAAATAAAATTTTAACATTGATAGAAAATTTATATGAAAAAATAAATTTCCTTTTTGAAAATATAATATCACAATTAACTTATGGTTATGTTTTGGTATTTTTCTGAGAAGCTTCATTTTTGATGAATAGTGAAAATACTAAATTTTATTTAAAAACTGCCTTTTTGTCTAAATAAATTATAATGAAAATTTATTATTGGTTTTAAAGTAAAAACAGTTAAATTATACATATATTAGTCCATTTTATATAATTTTAATCAATATAATACAAAATTTTGTTATAAAAACATTGTAAACTTTAGATTATTTTCACAATAAAACCATCATTCTCGCCACGTCTATGGGATTAACTTTAATTTTTTATCCACTTATGGGTATAGAATTTTGAAAAATGGAATAAATATTTGGAATCATAATTATTAATAATTTATATTACGGTATTATTAACTTTTTACCAATATTATTTATGAAAATAGTTAATGTTAATCACAATGATTAAGGTTAAAAATAGTTTACTGAGTGGTTAAACATTGAAAATATGGCAAAAAAATGATCATTAAAATTTCCCAAAAAACCATTTTATGGAACTATTTAGACCTTATACATTATAAAATCTAAAATGGATCATTATTGAATTCTATTTTAATGAAAAAATCTTGGTTTTAATTCAATCTTTAAAAAAATTACAGGTGTGCCACTCACCATACTTATAAAAGGCCACCCACTCTTCTCTCTACTTCGCACAAACAAAACACTTTGGTTCAGACAATAAAATCTATAAAAACTTCTCCAATTCCTTCCACCAATTCAATAATACTTACATTTATTAGAAATCCAGCTTATGATGTCAATAGTGCAAATTTAAGGAAGATACGTGATGGATAGGTAATATTCTTCTAAAAGCGTTTTTATTTTATTTTATTCCCCACCTACATAAATTATTATTATACAATGATTATATAATAACCTCAATATATAAAATATAATAATATATTTTAATTATAATTTTAATTCATATAAATCCACATAATTTTATCCAATGGGTTGCGAAATCATTATTTTTGTGTACGATAGACCATCGCCACGCAAACCGATGTAGTTCGTTTTTACATTAACAACTTTAAAGGTTTAGAATAATGATGTATTTTTAGTTTTATATGTTATATGTATTATATTTATGATGTTATTTGGTTTCCTTAATTATTATATCACACATACCTTCAAGCTTTCCATTTTGTGGGAATGCAATAACACGTGTACGACAGACTACCGCATCATGAAGCGATGTGATTCGTTCATGGATTAAATGGAATGCATCAAGGATGGGTTTAATAAATATATGGGATATATATAAAAAAGGTGATACTGTAATTAATATACATATATATATAATTTAGTTTTCTTTTTTTCAATACAAAGAGAAAATGGAAACAACGTTCATGCGTACGTACGACCAACCGTCTCTATGAACGATGTATTTAATTTCATGCCTCCAAATTCATTATATTATTATATATACATATATAATGAATATATATGATATTTAAATCATTTTTTACATTCTTGGGAAGAATAAATCCTGATCTATTTAATAGTAACAAAGAAACAAGTCGAAATATAGTCGAAGAAGAAGCCAATTAACACCTGAAACAAGGAGAATAGTGAGAGATTATTAACAAATGGGTGATAAAATTTTATAAAATAATAATACATGATTTTATAAATATTAATATTTTTCGGTTATAATTTAATAACACTCTTAAAACCATTATAAATGAGGTTAAAGAGCCTTTAACTAAAAGGAAGCGTAAGGTAATAGATTTTTTTTTATCAATTTACATTTCATTAAGAAGTATTTGTTATTATGAACTAATTCACTTTTTTGTGGAATATATATATAAAAATTGACATGAAATATTATTAATATTTCAATATTAATGGTATATTATGTTTCTATTATAATTATTTCGTTAAATGGGTTTTTAATTGAAAATTACCATGTGGTAAAAGTTATTATACAATTTCAATTTCTCCCATATTTATTAACTTTAATTTGTCATAATCACTTCATTATAATCATTTATCATTAGAAATTTAATTTATATTATATATATATATATATTATTTTATAACAAATATGATTATTTCCTAAACATTATACCATTTTTATATGTGGTGTATACTTTTAATGTCATTCATATATGTGGGGAAATGTGGATAAATCTGTATTATCTAATCAATATGGATATTTAATGATTAAAAAATTTATTAAAAAAATTATTTGATATATGAGTAATGATTTGTTCCTACAGATATTGGTGGGGCCCCGTTAATTTTATCCCATAGATGCATCAGTAGTCTCATGAGATGAATTAGTTGGATAAATCAGATGGGTTTTTTACATAATAGTTTTAAACTATCTATAGAATAGTCCTTGATAGTAATGGTATCATGTTTTTGGGAAACATGAAATCCAATAATTAATCATTTCCTTCATTTATAATTCAATTATTATAATCCCTGATATTTCCACTATGAAAAAATCAATGGATCCATTTTATTATTAACTTACTGATTAAAGGGAATGTGTGTTAATTTATTTACCATTTCATATTGACTATTCATTATAAAGTTATTTAAATTGCATGTGTGATTAGTTAACTACCTTTACACAATGACTCTACTATATCTAGTTATTTAAAGGGCATGATTATTCAATTTTTGTTTTCCACATTGATTATTCATTGCCCAGTTATTTAAATTGAATGTGTACTCAGTTATTTAACATTCCATATTGATTATTCCTTATAATGTTAATTAACTGGAATGTGTATTCAATTATTTACCTTTCTATATTGACTATTCTTTGATTCATGATTCCATCCATTATACTTAAACCTTGTTGATAATTTTATCTCACCATTAATTTTTTACCTTTACACAAGATTCATTGAAGTTTACTATTAATGATATGTAGAGTCACACTAGATGGAATAATGTTATCCTAAAAAGAAAAAAAATTATATTACAAATTGTGTATTCAAATTTTATTTAAGTCCCATGTATATATATATCTAGTTTACCAAGACTAACAAACTATTAGATATTTCGAGATGTGTTTCATTGTATCTTATGCTAATGTAATGGTAGTAGGCACGAGATCCATACTTATAGGGTTGGGGTTTCTACACACTATGGTCTGTAAAGAATATAAATATTTACCTGATAGGTACTGCCTAAAATCTTTTAGGGTGAATAAAAATAATCTAATAACTCTTTCTAAGTAGTGGTGTAATTAATTTAAGAATAATCTAATACTCTACTATCATAATTCCCCACAAATAATATTTTATCATTCCATTGACAAAAAATATCTCTAACAACCAAATTAGTAGTTCCAAAAATAATTTTAAATGGAAATTTCTAATCAGGTTTAGTGACTATAAATTGTTAAGTGAGTTATTATTTA
Organism: Viscum album; assembly: GCA_963277665.1. Taxonomy (NCBI): domain Eukaryota; kingdom Viridiplantae; phylum Streptophyta; class Magnoliopsida; order Santalales; family Viscaceae; genus Viscum; species Viscum album. The sequence continues at coordinate 618,161,499 of OY728127.1, read as the reverse complement.
AATAAATTAAAAGATTGAAAACATTTTTCATCAAAGAAAGATGGTGTATCTTAATCCATAAATGAGAAATGGAATTTTTTCAAAAAAAAATCATTAATTAACCTATGGTTAAAATTAATATTCCGTAAAAAACTCCTTATATCCTTCACATTTTCCAGATGTGAAATTTTTTAAATCACTTTTATTTTGAAATTTTTAACTAAAATTCCACTCTTAGACACTTTCTGTCAAAAAAATCATTTTATCTCTATTAATTAATATTTCTAATAATTAATAAATAAATTGGTTTCTTGAAACCCCTCTAAATCCAATTCAATATTTATTAAACAAATCTTAAAATTTCTCTCAATTATGAAAAAATCATTCATGTACACTTAAATAACCCTATCCATCATGTTTGAAAATATATCCATCATTCACCTTTGAAAGGGGGTCGAGCCACCACACAAGAAAATTGGAATTTTCCTATAGGAAAATGTTCTATATTTTATTGTGAAATTAGTTTTTTATTAGTTTTTCTGGGCTATATGCATATTTTTGTAACCAATATTTTAAATAAAAAATAACTCATTTCTAGAAATACACACAAGCATTTTATCTAATAATGGAATAGGTAAATGGTCCTTACTTGTGAAATAATTAATATTACTATATTCATTATAAAATATCTCTTTTATTTCCATTCGAACATACATTTTTCATTATTTTCATTTGTGAGAACTATGAAATCTGATTTCTTTGAGACTACATAATCATGACTGACCTAAGAACTATCTGAAATGGGATAAATTATACCCACATTAAGGAGAAGGATAAACTTTTATCTTGCAACCTATTTTATGTTTTTATTTTGTCTCATTTGACTCTCAACTCTTAGTTTATGATTTGGTTCCATATGAATCCTATTTATGAAAATTTAAGGAATAATCCATTTATTGTATTATGCGGAACAACGAATTATATTTTAAAACTTTTTCAAAACAGCCAATTTTTTCTCTGGACCTTCATTTATTTCAGTGGAATTAATTACACGTAGTGGTTATTTTTTGACCAAAAAATGAGTATTTTAAGTGTGTTGGGAGTGGTTTTATATCAAAAATGGGTGCTTGTTCACTGAATGGAAGATGCTTGGGCCAAGGTGGTCTTGGTCATCAATATGATTCTTAAATTGAGTTTTAAAATTTAACCAATTTTGTATTTTAGAACTAGTTTAACATTTTTCTTCATTTATATCAAAAGTGGATAGATTACTCTCTCAAATGTCCATATAACATTTTAGAATTTTTAAAATAAAATTAATCATATTGTTCTAGTAAGTCATCCTAAGCCTTATAAATTTTTCAAACAATGTCTCAATAAAGAAATTAATTCTCAATATCTCTTAAATATTCTATTGGTTTAGACAAAAAAAATTCATCCTCGACTCCACAATTTATAGAATTAAAAGTTTTACTGTTAAAACATGTAAAATTTTAAATTATCTAATTTTGAGTAGACTCAATAAAGTGTGAAACATAATTTTAAACTTCAGTAGAAATTTATTCAACTGTGGATTGTTTTTAAAATGTTTCTGAATGATCAAATGAGATCTAAAATTTTAACAAACCCACTTTTGAATTCTTGTCACCTAGAGATGGAAATTTTAAATTTTTAAACTCATTGAATTACTCCTATCTCTACCCAAGTTTAAAACTAAATTATCCCTTTAAAACATAAATAAAATCACCCCCAATGTACAAGAAAGTCCAGGAATTATGTGAACCTCTTGATAACATTACATGTCTAGATTAAGAAAATCATCTGAAAAAAACATACCAGATCTTACAAGAAGATAACAAATTCTTAATATGGGTTGTATTAGAGATTAGTCAGCCAACTATAGAATAATAGTGGTGGGTTTCAGCTCTCCTAAACTCAAGTGTTTAAATAGTGAGAAAGGAATCATTTTTACACTAGCACCAATATCATGAAGACAATTCAGTTGTTTATTACTCCTTAATTTGTAGTGAATGAAAAACCACCCTAGAACATTAATTTTTGGAGTTATTTTACATGGAATAATAGAAATAAACTCTTTAGTGGGGTTTTATGTGAAAAAATATTGAAGAGTATCATTATTTAAAATAATATTCTTGATTGATTTTAGAAATGAATGAATATTAATCAAGGCTTAGATGAAAGAAATATTTACTTAGAGATTGGTTAACCATCTAAGTAACAGAAGAAGTTTAGTTTTTTCTTAATTTTTGGGTTTCATTTTTCATGTAATGTGATGTACGTGGAATTGTTCCTTAAAAAAGGTATTTACCCCATTTTATTGTCATGTTTATCCATCCATTTGTTCTTATGTTTATGTCTTTTTCAGCATGTTTTTCATGTTGAATAGTGATATTATCATTATTTTCATAGTTTATTTCCTCATTTACATATTCCATTTTAGGTTTTTTTGTACTTCCAAATTCTTCTAGTTATTGAATTTGAGCTATACTAGGGACATTTAAATATTTTTTGGTTTTTAAACAACATATTATAACCCAAAGCATGACATTTCCGTAGGTTTAACCTCTATTGATATTATGAATTTTCATTTTTCTCTAACACATAACTCCTTATCCTTTTGACTGATTTTCATTTAAATATTAGTCATGCCATTTAAAGGGAATATTTTTGTGATTCCATGGTATATTTATTCTTAGTATCATGAGCCACCATCATAGACAACATTAGGGTCATCAATCCATCCAGATTTCTTTAAGAGTTTGAAAAATCGTCTCTTAATTGATTTTGAAGAGAAGGTGTAGGATGTTGTGAGAAACCTGGAGTAGCAGGTTGTATAAGCACACCCTACTACTTATATGAAATATTGGGGAGATTAAAATATCATTGATTGTTGCAGTTTTCAAAAATTCCATATTTAGCGTGAAACCCTTGATTATAACTAGAAAAATTGTAATTTTTAGTTGGTTTGAAAGGAATTTTAATGTTGGGGAAACAAGATATATAATATATGTACATGAAAAAATGTTTGCACTACTCCAGAAGTGTGTTTTATTGATTGAAATTATAGATTCTTGTAGAATTAACATTTTGAATGTTGTTTCATTATCTCCTAACTATTTCATACTTGTAGAACATATATGTACATAATTTTTTGCTATTGTATTAAATATTTTTTTGAGTTATTCATATAATTTGTATGATAAATCTCCATCAATATTATAATCAATAATATTTGGATTTTAAGGGGTAATGATATTATAAAAGTTGTCCATTTGTATATATGAAAAAAAGGATTATTATGGTTATGTATGAGGATAACCCTAAACCTGTTTCAAGTCATATGGAAGAATTCACCCTCTTCTTTAATAAACCATGTTATTTTATTCCTAATCACTATGGTCATTATTAAGGGATAAAATTTTATGAAGAAATCATTAAAAAATGATCCCATGTATCAAATATTAATTACTATAACCAATAGAACCAAGACCCAACATTGTTCTTTAGCTAAAATGGAAATACATATATCTTTAATTCCTCCTCACTAAGACCTCCATGTTGAAGCCATTTCACCACACTATACAAATACTAAATGAAGGCTAAATAATATTAATTGGGAATATAATTAAATGGTGGAATCATGAAAATAGATATATTTTGATGTCATATTTTCTTGAGTGAGGTAATAACCTAATATAGGAAGGGTTACAAGAGATATTTGGTAATTAAAACTCTTTAAGGTTGTGTGTCTCACCGTTAGGTTCTAACATTGGTGGTGGAAAAATATTTTAAAGATTTCCTAAAACCACCCCTTGACCTTCCTTTTTTTCATGTTTTTTATTTTTTAAAACACTTAGATGACTTTACATTTGAGTGATAAAATTTTATACCATATTAGAAGATGATATAGTTCAAATGAAGTAGAAGTAAATAGAATATTTGAACAAAAAAACTAAAAACTATAAATAAGAACAAAAGATTCAAATATTTTTTTATTATATAACAGTTTTCAGGTTATTATTATTATTTTTATTTGGGGATTTATTTTCCAGTCCAATAATGTTATTTCCTATAAATGACTCCATAGAACTAGAAATATAATCATTAAAATATATGGTTTTTCTATTTAAAGGTTTGTACCAATAATAAAATAGTGATTAGTAGGGTGTCAAACCCATATGGAAGGTTAAAAATAATTATGAAGACCAAGAATAAAAAACATAAAATAACCAAAAAAAATAGAGACTAAAATCAATATGAAAAAGAATATAGAATGAAATAATTTAATATAGTTGGGGAATAAAACTTAAGTGAAGAATTTAAAATACATAGGCTTGAGAAAACATAGATTGAATGATTAAAAGATTACTTCTACCTCATCAAATGATATATTTTAACTTTCACAAATTAATGAATTGGACTATATCAATCTCAAAGAGTGACAAATATAATTTGAATCTAGTAGTTCCTCCACTATTTAATCCAATCACAGAGAAAATACACGTGTAATGAAAAATAAAAATTAATACTTAGTTGACTATGATGCTATTTATTTAAATTATACAAAAACTAAAATCCTTCTGAATAATTCCTTTTGGATACAATGTTGAGAAGAAATCCAATTTTAAATAAAAATAAAATAATATGTTGAATAGTTTTCAGCACAATATCAGTTTCCATATCAAAATTAATTACCCATGAATCATTTAATTCATGTTTTTATAAAAATTGAATTTTCATTACTATGGAAATGAAATAAATAATTGAAAATTGGAAGAAGAAATATCCCCTCTCAAATTGATTACGAAAAACAAAGACAAAACATTTATTTTACTTTCTCTAACCGATAATCATTATAAAGTGTCATAGAGGACAATTATCCATGAATATTATCTAATGATATGTGTCTCCATTCTCCATATGTTTCACCCATCTTGGGTGAATTTAAAAATTTATTTATTTTCATTTTTTTTTCAAGTTGGTCACAATCCTAATTCAATCAACTTAGCTCATTCCATGGGGGTTTTACCATTTAAAAATCACTTTTAATAGAGTTTAGTCACATTAACATTATTTAATAAGATCATTTTAATGATAATTATATAAAAAACATTTTTATAGCTTCATTGAAATCAATTTGAACTCTAAAAAAACCCAAAATCAATTAATATTCTATCTATAGATGGAGAAATTCTATGATCAACATCAATCCTCATTCCTCTACCATTAGGAATTAGATCATAATCCTATAATTCTCTCTTTTTCAAAAAGAATTTCACCAGACATCTAATTAATACACTTAATCAACAACACATCCAAAAAAGTTGAGCCAATGAATTCCAACAAACTTCTTATGTTTTCAAAACATCTCAGCATCTCAACCACCTCTAAATTCTTAATTTTTATTTGTAGGAATCCAACGGGATTAAAAATTTTCCCTATAGTATCTATTTTGAATGTTTTTGTTCATATATAGAGAACTAAAATGAAACATCAACCTGATTCCATATTCTACACACACACTTGATTACAAAATCAAATCATCCAACAATGACCCCAATTTTCCTAAAAATATCCATTATTGTTTTTGGATCCATATCAATTACTTTGATGAAAGAATAATTACCATCTCTATATCCTTAAATGAATCGATTAGTTGTTAGTCCGAATTCAATAATAACCCTTCAAAAACAATCAAGAAAATAGAGGAAAAACATGTGGACACCATAGCTTAGTAAATAGTTCATTGGAAGAAAATTTGATCAATTCTTTCGGCATAGGCCAAACAATTAGGATCAATTATAGAAAAAAACTTCAGTCAATATCATATTATCTTCATTGAATTGCAATAACGTTAGATTTGTCTTCCGCATCCCTCTCCTACCGAACATCGATTTTCAAAATAGTTCGTATCATCTAATTCAACCTTAAAAAAATAAAATGTAGCTCAACATCACCTTTGAGTGCCTCAAACCACATACATTTAGGCAATTATTAGTATTGTATAAACTCTTTAATTTTCAATCAATCGGCATTATAAACCTTCATTCATCCAAAAATAATTTCAAATACAAATTAATCTATACCCTCAACTGGAAATATTAATTCTCCATAAAAATATCTCTAGTCACCATTTTCATGCATTGATCAAACACGCTCGACTTAGTTACAGTCTCAGATAACTTATTTTTTAAAAAATACTTGTATTGATCTCCCCAAAACATTTCACTCTTAAACTTAGATTGGATTCTCTTAGTCTTTCACATTTCTTCCTATAGCCTTGAACACAACTTGATGAATAGATACAGATGACTTGGATATATGATAAAATTTATTCATGGTACTAGAAGGGTGGTACTATGGTTGCATAGTAGTAAAATCATTTGGATAGACGAAATATTCATGGTTTCTTAATGGAAATGGTAGATTAAACATAAGGAATATCATTAGAGGTAGCTTGACTTACTATAATGGTGGAAGGCCCTTGGTGGTAGTAGAAGCAAAGAGCAGTTTCAGGTAATGGTAGTGGAAGAAAAGAATTTGTAGTTGACCGGTGGATGGTATCATGGCCTCCTTGGCGGTAGAAGAAAATTTTATGGTAGCTGGAAACTTTATCACAGTAGCAACCTATAGTGATATAAAAATTATATAAGTAAAAATAATTTCAAAAAGTACAGAGTTTTTATCTTCGAAATATGAAGCAAAAACTATATGATATCACTTTATGTATGTGATAATAAATAATATATTTTCATTATAAATCCAAAAATTTCACAATTAAAATTCTTGGCCCAATTTTCATACCTATATTCGATGAATTTTATTTAAATAATTATAAAATCAATTAAAGTTATCAAAACAATGTTCCAACACAAAAAATATATTTTCAATTTAATTACAACAAGACAAAAATGATGTTTTTCCAAAATAAATAGAGTTAATCAAAGAAAATTTTTTCAAAAAAAATCAGAATTCCTTTAAAATATTCAATGAATATCATCTTTGACACAAAATAGACCAGATTCAACATATTATGAAATTGATAACATTTTTAAGTAAAAATAACTGAAATATCTAATCAATGATGTCGAAAAACTATAATCAAGGGTATCCAAATCCGATATCATAATTATAAAATATTGGATGATTAGAGATAAATCCAAAATCATTTACTATTATCCTTAGATATATTTCATTACATTTGATTGAGTCACTCATGTCTTTCAGGGTTAGTGGGATCATATATTTTGGATAGTAGGTGATGTTTTCTCGAGTACTAAGATGATCTCATACCAGTTGTTAGAGATTATTTAATTTTTTTGATTCTTGTTTTAGTGGACCTCTTCTTATAGTGGTGAGTGAGAATAGTGATATTTTTAGATGATTTATCAGGGATAACACGTAAGTTGGAATTTGAGTTTTATATAAACATGCTTATGAGGATGAGGCCCATTTACCTACCATAATACCATATATCACCCACTAAATTGATATAATTAAAGGGTTTACTTGAGGATCATGGGACTATAGTATTTATTTTTCCTACCATTAATTTTTGGGCATTAGTAATGATCTTTTCAATGTAGGAATATGAGTTTTTTTTACTTCATGTGGATTACAAAATACTCAACCAGATGATAATGATGTATAAATACTCCTTTCCAAGGATTGATGTCCTTTTTTACCAACTAAAGAAAGCACAATGGTTTTCAAAAATTGATCTGAGATTAGGATACCCAGAGGCGGGGGTCTAAGAGAATGATATTCTAATAATGGTGATTTAGAGAAGGTATGGAAATAAGACTATTTGGTTATGCAATTTGTCCTTACCAAATCTCATATAGTATTTATTCCTTTAATAAATCTAATATTACATATTTTATTAGATTCCTTCATGGTTATTTTATTGATGATATTCTATTTATTCAATATTTGAGCAAGATCATGTGGGGAATTTGAATATTTTCCTCGGAATCTTGAAAGATCATTATCTATATAGGATTCCTTCAAAATGTCAATTATGGATTCAGAAAGTGAAATTTATTTTCTATTTGATTTCTGAAAAAGGTTTCAGAGTGTATCATGATAATATTCAAGTGGTAATGACTTGGGAGAGTCCTAGAAATGTGTCTACGATTTATATTTTCTTGGGATTAGATGGTTATAACATGTTATTTATTTAGAAATTATCAAAGATTACGTATCCCAAATTATATTTAACTCGTAATGGTGTGAAGTTCCTTTATAATGGCCCATTATATATATCTATTAAAAAGTTGTAAGTGAGATTGAATTCAACTCAAGTATTGATCCTTCTGGAATAGAGTTGGGGTTGTGATGTCAATTGTGATGCCTCTTGTATGGGTTTGGGTTTTTTTAAGAAAGTAGGATAACCGGTAGTCTATGAATCTTTTAAATTATTCCATCTTGTTAATAACTACCCTAATAACCGTTTTTTGTTTGTGGTAGTGACACACACACTTAATACATGGCTTCAGTTCCACTTCATGGAGTGGTTTGTAATGTATTCCAACAATAAGAGCCTAAAGTATATTCTCACTTAGAGGAACCTCAATCTGAAACCAATAGTCTAGGTATAATACCTTCATAATTTGTATGTTCATATAGCATACACCCTTTATAAGGAAAACGTGTTTACATATACTTTATGTAGAAAATGTCTGACTCAGGTAGTGAAAGAATTAATGAAAAAGTGGTACTTATTGGGATTGTTTTTAGAGATGTGATTAGATTAACAAATATCTTGAGAACATACATACCCAGATTTTTATTGGGATGGATAATCTACATATGATGATGTTTTACTTTGACAATCCAATGATACAGATTTTCAATTATTTTGATGGAATATTTATGGTGGAGAGACCTTGAGTGAGTCGTATTAGCCTCATTATGGGGCTGTATTCTTCCAAGGTATGATGGTTGTTACATTAGAGTTGGGATAGAAATTGTTGGCTAATGGAAACTGATAGAATTGGTCCATACACCCCATATACAACAATATTTATCTTTACTTGAGGATTCATTATTGGTTGCTAAGAATGAAATGTTCAATTGAGAAATTTGGGTCTCAATGACTGAAATTTAATAGAATTAACTCGAAACATCAGACTCCTACTAGTTTTCTACAAAAATTAACAATTAAAGTATTGATATGGGATTATATAACCATATAATTTGTGATTGGGCTACCGCATACTATGAGGGGTTAAGTTGTAATATGGGTGATTATTGATCGACTAACAAAATCTGTAAATTTCTTATGTATCAAATATTAAATAAAGGTAGAGGATATTGGGATCTTATATGCATGGGAGATTTTTTGAATACATTCTATTCCATTTACTATCATTTTGGTTAGGTACAATGTAACAACGTGATATTTTATGAGATATATGTTTTAAATAAATATAATTTCTTCAATAGCTTGCATTACACATAAACATGAGTTTAAAGAAACCATAATATAAATAATTTTATTTAAACAAGAATGTAATAATGTATATATTAAAATTCATATTATGAATATTAATAAAGACGTTTTGAAAATATATATTTGATTTAATTAAATAAAATATATATTTTTAGTAACGCCATTATATGCTTCAAAACATAAATACTTTTTCCATAAAATGATTTTTATTGATTTTGGTGAGAAAATAATAAAATTAATTTATAATTTTATATAAAATAAATTTGAAAAAATTAATATCATTTTTTAAATAAACATTTTAAAATTATCATGAAGTTATATTTTTATAATTTTCTAAAATGATTAATTTTTCAATGAATAGTAAAAAAACATATTTTTATAGATTTTTTTATCATTTCACGTATTTCAAAGATAAATTTTACTTAAAAATTGTTTTTAAAGTAAAATTAGAAAAAATAAATTATAAATAATCAGATTTAGTGTATTGGAATAAATTATAAATTTTGATAATAAAACTTTTTATACTTATGAAAAGTTTTTCTTTGGAAAACCGCTATTCATCTCGAATAGAGGTTTTATTTTGAATTAAATTCTACCACTTATGTGAATTTAAATTGATAAATTGAATTCATTATTTATAATTATAATAACTGAAATTATATAATATGGTCAACTTAATTTGTTTCCTAAATAATTTCAAAAATAGAAAAAATTATGTTTTCAATGCTAATGTTAAAATAATATTTTCTGCATTACATGCGCATGTGTTAAAATTAATTTTCCACACACATGGTATTTTTATTTGATATATTGGATTTAATATTTAGAATCTATTGGTCTAAATTATCTAATAATTATCATTATATATGAAGTTTCCGGATCAGTGTGATCACTGATAGGGGGAGGGGGTGAATTAGTGATCCTTTTAAACTTTTTACTAATTGATTTCTTATCAATTAAACCTCTATGGCTTGTTAAGGCCTCGATCCAATCTTCTTGTATCTCTTAGCCTTTCCTCAAGTGATGCAGTAAATGTAAAGGCACATGACACAAGGATTTACAATGTTCGGCTCTAAAGGCCTACATCCTTGCCATACTGGTTAAACACCCCAACATGGTTTCTACAATATAATTCGATTAGAAATTACAATGGTTGATACAGAGTCACATTGTATCTCTCCTGAGTCCCACATGAGGTTCTTTATACTCCATCCCATAGTGTTACCAGAGTCCCACTGGCCTGCTTCACCTTCAACCGAAGACTTCTCCACCCTGAGTTTCACAGGGGGTCTTCTCCTGGCTCCTCGAGTCACACAAGTAGCTCTTCATATTTTCAAGAGTCTTCAACAGCCTTGGATAAGGTCTTCTGGCCTTGCTCAATTCTTCTGATCACTTGTGGTGATTAGGACTCATCTTCTTTGCTCGGGCTTTATCTCCTTCTTCTAAGGATAACCCGACCTCTGTCTTCAAGAATCTTGATTGAATAATTATGTTCCTGCACTGAGTATGCCCACTCAATCTTCTTGGTCTTCTCAAGTACTAAAAAACTGAGATAAATGATATCTTTAACTTTAGTCTGGCTTTATTCTCTCTTCAATTCGACTTCATGCACTGAGTGCATGGAATCTCTGAATCTTCATGCAATGTTTGTAAGGGATCTCAATCTTCATGCATGACTCGCATGGAATCTAAAATATCTTCAAGAACCTTTGTTCTTGGACTTCTCAAATGCACACACACTGATTTAAACTCTGTTTACGTGTTCATGTGCATTCATGCAAGAATTCTCTCCCCTTTTCTTCTTGGTTTTATAAACCCTCAAAGGGTGTAATATCTTTTAGCACACACGCCTTCTTCTTGGAGTCGCACTCTTTTATTCTTTCTCACACACACCAAATTTTGTGCTGTTCTTTAGTGTGAATTTCTCCTTCTCTTTTACTTCTCAAAGTGTTTACCCACTTGTTCACTTATTCATACAAGAATGGACATGCATGTATCTTCTTCCTTCACTCGGTCACACACAAGAGGTATGGGCTCCGTCACTTGTGCACACACTAAGGCTTCGGCCTTCTTGCTTCTTTGCACACACACTCAAAGATGGTGTGGCCTTCCTCCACTTGCACACACACAAACAAGATATGTTGTGGCCTTCCTCTCCAATTTGCACACACGACCTTCCTTCTTCAACCTGTGAACACACACATAAACCCAAGTGGGTGTGTCCTTCCACTTCAGCACCACTTCAAAGGAGGGCGCGTAAGGATGCGGCCAACTCCCGCCTTCAACCGCGCAGGGTACGGGAGTGGGTTCTACTGCGCGGATGGAGCGACAACTCTTTTTGCCTTTCCGGTGTGGCAGCTCCCTCCTACCGTGTAGGTGGCGCGGTGGCTTCCTCCTACCACACGCGTTCGCTGGCACAGAGGGCGCGCGGGGTGCAGCCACTTGCTACCGCGAAAGTGTTGCGGGCAACGGGCGTGCAAGGCCCGACTTCTTCCCTGTCATACAGGGGTAGCACAAAAGGCTCTCTCGGTGCCTCAGGTGGCTCCGGGCTGCTCTACTATGCAGGTTTTGCATGGAGCTTCGAACTTCGCGAGGCTAGGAGCTTCGTGAGACCTCCATTTTTCTCAAGTGATCAGCAGCTTCCTTCAAGGAATCAGTTCCTCCTCTTATAGGCAGAGGATGTTCAAGATCCATCCATGAATCGTACGAGATTTATTCCATTGAATAACTGAGATATTAGGTTCTTTAAAAACATTCAACCTGTGTTCAAGATATGATTCATATCTCGGGTGTTTCCTTTTTCTTTTTCAACCACAGGATCTTTCGTTCTTGGTGTGCAGATTCAAGATCATATGGCTGATTCTCATGCATGAATCTCACACGGTTCCACGTGGCCTCGGAAAGTCCGTTTGCCTTGGATTAGTTCGAATTCTTTATCTCGTTGCGTGCATGTGACTTTTAACGCATGCATGTGTTCGTGAGGAGGAGACAAACACACTGGTGGTCCAATCTCCATCAGAGACAGTCAGGAGCTTCTTCTCCATCGATCGGGTGCTTCTGGTTCGCAGGAGGCATTGCGGGGTGTCCTCGGCTCGGAGAGAGGTTGAAGACAATCTCCGGAGTCATTGGATCTGTGTTTAATGATCGCAGATGGCTGGGATTATAACGCAGTGCTGCAGATGAGATGGACGGAAGCGATCAGACGCGCGATCAGATGAGCTGCCAGGATTTCCTCCGCATTTTAAAAACTCTTCCCACATTGAAATGCGTCGTGGTTCTTGCACGGTTTAACAAACAACTCCTCCCAACATCGGCTCAAAATTATCCTCTCCCCCTCCGGTGCTGCCGTGCACTGGTTCTCCTGCGGGCGCGCTCTAGCGCCCACTATGCTCCTTCACGAGCGCACCCTTGGTGCCCACGCTGCGCGGGCTTGACCTCTGCGTGGCTCGGGCTTACACACAGCCCGACCACTATTGGGCTGGCCCCTGCAGTTTTTCCATGGGCGTGGTGACCTAGTCTCACATGTTCCTTGGGTTGAGGCTCTAAGGCTGGCCTAATTGTTGGTATATTTTTTTCATAAGCACCACCTTTTATACTTAGTTAAATAAACAAGTAGGAACAAGTCTTCTTCATGCTATTCTCCTCTCCTTCACTTCCTCTTCTTCATTAGAATTCTATACTCCTCTCAACCTGTATTATTCACTTAAAAAGGAATCCTCAAAGGTTCTTCTTCAACCATTACTCTTGAATCAAATGTTTCTTCAGTGTTCTTCAATGATCCAATCAGAGATGAGGATAGATCATCTTCAAATCCTCATGCACTAAGAGATAGTTCATGGTCTTCTTCAGACCACTTCATCCACTTAGTAGATTTTTATGGTTCATTTTCACTTCATCCACTTAGTAGATATGGATGTAACTTATTCACGTTATCCTCTTATTGATGTGGATGATTCTCCTTTCTCTCCTCATCCACTTAGTGATTCTGGATAGAACCTTTCTTTATTCCTCATACACTTAGTATTTTTGGATGGAACTTCTTTATCTCCTCATGCATTGTGAATACAATGCATGGAATTCTAAAAATGTTGTGACATTGTATCTCCTTGATACAAGTCTTGGAACATTAAGATCAGCTCTACAATCGTCTGATTTGTATAGAGAATGTTTCAACCATTACCTCCTATGCTACTTAGTGATTCTCCTAATTGACATGATTCTTAGTACCATGATCATTCCCCAATCGTCACCATCACCATCACTTCCTTTTTCATTCACATATTGACACTCCTTGTCATCCATTCAATCCTTGACACTTAATTAACAACAAATGAAACACAGTGCACAAAAATCTCCCCCTTTTCATTTGTTGTCAACATCACTAGAGCACATACGAATGGGTCAATATGTGTGCCAAGCTTTTCTCCCCCTTATTGGAAACCAAATTCAATGGTGTGGTGTGGTTCTCTAAAAAAATTTCATCCTCCCTTTGAATAGAATCTTCTTTTAAATAACTAAGAGAGGGATGATGTCACATGTTCACATAGTAATGAGCCTCTAGTAAATCATCTCTAAGTCTACTTGGGCTAACCCGGTGTGGAAAACAAGAGTGATGTAACCAAGGAATTAAAAGTTGTCCACAATTCACTATACATGTGAGATCATTCTTAGGCTTAAAGGGGTTGAAATTGTTTAGATATATCAATGAATTGCTAAATCCTGCACATACTTCACCAAACTCATTAGAAAGTTCAGGTGAAAAGATATAGCTCCCCCTTTCATCCATTTGTATTCAATCAATTACTCCCCCTTAATTGACATGTTAAATGTAATTAAGAAACAAGGGATGAAAGTGTGATTGGAATACCTTTATTTTTCACAAGATGATATGAATCCCAAAATATTATCTTCTAAAGATTGGATCCCCCTCAAGGGGTGCACTTCATTCTATCCATAACATTCTCAATTTGATAGTCATCATCATCTTCAATTCCATGAAATGTAAGTACATGTATATACCAGTGATTAGGGAATAACCTGGAACCTCCTTGGTTCATCAGATTGAAAAAAAAGGTTGAGAAGATTCTCTCAACCGAGATGTTCCACTTTCTCCATTCTTCACACTTGCACATTTGATCTTTAATGATGTTTGTGCTGGTGTGGATCTTAACACCTCTTCAACTTGTTTTTGTGTGACTCCTCTCTTTATAAGTTCATTCTGAGCAGTAGAATCTCCTGGTGCAATCTTCATTCTCTTGAAGAATTCTTTTTGAGCAGGAATGAGTGTCATGCATTTATTACTAATATGACCGGGTTTATTGCACCTCACACACAGAACTTCATCTTCATGTGAAATCTTTTGGTTTTCTTTTGCACTAGATTTTGCATGTTTATTTTCTTCCTTTCTCATTCTTTCCAAATATTCTGGCCCAGTGATTAATATGTCATTTGGAAGTGAGGCTTCAGATTTGGATGTTCCACATGGTTTCTTTGATGCTTTTAAGTTACCTTTCTTAGGCAGCTTATTTTCAATCAATCCCTTCTTCTTCTTCTGGATTGATTTCCCTCTTGAATGCGGTTTTCTTATATTTAGTTCCATGGCATGTTTACAAAGATCCATGGTATGACCTGTCTTTCCACAGTAGAATCATTTTTTCTTGGTGGTCCTTCTGGATGAATCACCATTCTTGGATTTGAAATCCAAGGACTTCTCTTTCTTTTTCAATATCTTATTGGGAGAATTTTCATCATTCTTCTGTTGTATTCCCAAGGATACTTCTTCATTATTAACCAGGTTCTGTAATCTTCTCTTCATTTCAGCTTTGGAAACATTTGGAGATTGGTATGTATCATTCTTGTGACCACTTTTGCATTCATTGCAGATGTTATCAAACATTCCAAATCTGTTTGCAGTAAACAGATGTTTCTGGACTTGTGTATGTTGCTTCTTCCTCTCTGGCTTGATCCCCCATGGCATGGGCTTCCTTCGTGATTTTTCATTTAGAGTATTGTACCAAAAATCCGTTGCACAATGTCCATACCTGTTGCAACAAGAACATTGACCAACAAATCTAGTCTTCTTGACTTATTCTGATTGTTGGGTCTTTCTCTTGAATTGCTGTGTTTTTTTAGGAGAGCCCTCTTTTTTCATCTTCTTCATCCAAACTTCTTTAGAGTTATTCTTCCATCCTACACTTTTTGTGGAAACACATTTAGAATTATTATTACAAGATGGTATGGATGGTACATTCTTCTTAGAAGATGTATCCCTTTCATTAGAGGATGTCCTCCTTTTGGAATCATCCTTCTCAATGCACACTTGAGTGGCAACATTTCTTCTTTCAGCTGATTGGGAGGATTCAGCTTTGGGTGATTGCTGATTTGTCAATATCACCTCTAGCTCTAAGCATTTCATGTTGAGAGAGTTATTCTCATCCTCAAAAAATCTAAGCCTTCCTTCCCAATTCTCATTCAGTTGTTTCATCTGGTGTTCATGCACCATATTCATTTCTTGCAATGAATTTTCAAGCTCCTTTACCCTTTTTTACTTTGTCTTCTAGTTGAGCATCTTCGACAACCATTGACACTCTGTGCCTCTTTTGCAGTGCATGGAAGAATTCTTTAAACACTATCACAAATAATTCTTTCTCACAAATGCTTCTTTGCAATTATTCAGTGACATCATCAATTCATTCACTTCAAAGGGAAATGATTTCATCCTTAGCCTTCACCAGATTTGTGAGAGTGTTGGTTATGCCAACCCTTATTTCCAATTGATCTTCCATAGAATTGGATTCTTCTTCTAGCTGTAATTTTTCTTCATGAAGATCATGTATACTTGTAGCAATACACATTTCAACTTACCTAGGGACTATCTTAAGAAGATATTTTAGTGCATTTAGAAGATCATTGATAGTTCCATCATCATCACAGCTAGAGTAGGCTTCATCAGAAGACTGATAAAAGGAATTTTCATCTGTTGTGACTTTCACATTACCTTCAATAGAAGGTGTTTCTCTATTAGTATCAACCTCCTTCTTCCTATTCTTGGCCTGTGTCTTCTTTCTATATTTCTGAGTCTCAGAAGATATCTTCATTTGAGGGTGTACACTCATTTCCTCAAATCTTTACTTCATAAAGACTCCCTTGGATCTTTTAGAGGCAACCTCGCTCTGATACCAATTGAAGTGCCCGGATCAGTGTGATCACTGAGAGGGGGAGGGGGTGAATCAACGATCCTTTTAAACTTTTTACTAATTGATTCCTAATAAATTAAACCTCTATGTCTTGTTAAGGTATCGATCCACTCTTCTTGTATCTCTCAGCCTTTCCTTGAGTGATGTAGTAAATGTAAAGGCACAGGTCATAAGGATTTACAAGGTTTGGCTCCAAAGTCCTACGTCCTTTCCATGTTGGTTAAACGAACCAACATGGTCTCTGCACTATAATTCGATTAGTAATTACAATGGTCGATACAGAGTCACACATTATCTCTCTTGAGTCCCATAGGAGGATCTTTATACTACATCCCATAGTGTTACCAGAGTCCCACTGGCCTGCTTCAGCATCCACCGAAGAATTCTCCACCCTGAGATTCACAGGGGACTTCTCCTGGCTCCTCGTGTCACACGACTAGCTCTTATTCTTTTGAATCTTTTCAAGAGTCTTCAACAGCCTTGGATATGGTCTGCTATCCTTTCTCACTTCATCTGATCACTTTTGGTGATTAGGACTCCACTTCTTTGATCAGGCTTTATCTCCTACTTCTAAGGATAACCCGACCTCTGTCTTCAAGAATCTTGATTGGAAAATTATGTTCCTACACTGAGTATGCCCACTCAATCTTATTGGTCTTCTCAACAACTGAAAAACTCAGATAAATGATGTCTTTAACTTTAGTCTGGCTTCAGTCTCTCTTCAATTCAACTTCATGCACTGAGTGCATGGTATCTCTGAATCTTCGTGCAATGTTTGCATGGGATCTCAATCTTCATGCATGACTCGCATGGAATCTCAAATATCTTCAAGAACCTTTGTTCTTGGACTTCTCAAATGCACAAACACTGATTTAATCTTTGTTTACGTGTTCATGTTCATGCATTCAAGCATGCTCTCCCCTTTTCTTCTTGGTCTGATAAACCCTCAAAGGGTGTAATCTATTTTAGGACGCACGCCTTCTTCTTGGAGTCACACTCTTTTATTCTTTCTCACACACACCAATTTGTGTGTTGTTCTTTAGTGTGAATTTATCCTTCTCTTTTACTTCTCAAGGTGTTCACCCACTTGTTCACTTATTCATACATGCATGGACATGCATGTATCTTCATCCTTCACTTGGGCACACACAAGAGGTATGACCTCCTTCACTTGTGCACACACTAAGGCTTCGACCTTCTTTTTTCTTTGCACACACACACACACACTCAAAGATGGTGTGGCATTCCTCCACTTGCACACACACAACAAAGATATGTTGTGGCCTTCCTCTCCAATTTTCACACACAGCCTTCCTTCTTCAACCCGTGCACACACACATAAACCCAAGTGGGTGTGGCCTTCCACTTCAGCACCACTTCAAAGGAGGGCACGCAAAAATGCGGCCAACTCCTTCCATCAACCGCGCAGGGTGTGGGAGTGGCTTCTACCACGCGGGTGGCGCAACAACTACTTATGCCTCTCCAGTGTGTTATCTCCCTCCGACCGCGCAGGTGGCATGGTTCCTTCCTCCTTCCGCATGAGTTTGTGGGCACAGAGGGCGCGCGGGATGCGGCCACTTGCTACCGCGCAATTTTTGCGGGCAGCGGGAACGCAAGGCCCGACTTCTTCCCTGTCGCGCAGGGGTAGCCCAAAAGGCTCTCTCGGTGCCTCGGGTGGCTCTGAGCTGCTCTACTGCGCAGGTTTTGTGCGGAGCTTCCAACTTCGTGAGGCAAGGAGCTTCGCGAGACCTCCGTTTTTCTCAGGTGATCAGCAGCTTCCTTCAAGGAATCAGCTCCTCCTCTTATAGGTAGAGGATGTTCAAGATCTGACCATGAATCGTCCGAGATTTATTCCTTTGAATAACCGAGATATTCGGTTCTTTAAAAACATTCATCCCACGTTCAAGATATTCCACATATCTCGGGTGTTTCCTTTTTCTTTTTCAACCATGGGATCTTTTGTTCTTGGTGTGCGGATTCAAGATCGTATGGCTGATTCTCATGCATGAATATTACACAGTTCCACGTGGCCTCGGAAACTCGGTTTGCCTCGGAAAAGTTCGAATTCATTATCTCGTTGCATTAATGATAATTTTAATGCATGCATCTGTTCTTGAGGAGGAGACGAACACACAGGTGGTCCTATCTTCATAAGAGACAACAGGGATCTTCTTCTCCATCCCTCGGGTGCTTCTGGTTCCCAGGAGGCATTGCGGGGTGTTCTCGGCTCAACGAGAGGTTGAAGACAATCTCCTAAGCCATTGGATCCATGTTTAATTACCGTGGACAACTCGGATTACAACGCAACGCCATGGATGAGATGGACGACAGCAATCAGACGCGTGATCGGATGAGCGGCCAGGATTTCCTCCGCATTTTGAAAACTCATCCCACATCGAAACGCGTCACGGTTCTAGCATAGTTTAACAAAAAACTCCTCCCAACATCGGCTCAGAATTCTCCTCTCCCCCCTCCGGTGCCGCCCCACACTGGTTCTCCTGTGAGCGTGCTCTAGCGCCCACTACGCTCCTTCATGGGCGCACCCTTGGTTCCCATGTTGTGTAGGCTTCACCTCCGCGTGGCTCGGGCTTACACACAGCCCGGCCACTATTGGGCTGGCCCCTGCGGTTTCCCCATGGGCGTGGTGACCTAGTCCCACATGTTCCTTGGGTTGATTCCCTAAGGCTGGCCCAATTGTTGGCATATTTTTTACATAAGCACCACCTTGTATACTTAGTTAAATAACCATGTTGGAATAAGTCTTCTTCATGCCATTCTCCTCTACTTCAATTCCTCTTCTTCATTAGACTTCTATACTCATCTCAACCTGTATTCTTCACTTAAAAGAGAATCCCTGAAGGTTCTTCTTCAACCATTACTCTTGAATAAAATGTTTCTTCAGTGTTCTTCAATTATCCAATCAGAGATGAGGATGGATCATCTTCAAATCCTCATGCACTAAGAGATAATGCATGGTATTCTTCAGACCACTTCATCCACTTATTAGCTGTGGATGGTTCATTTTCACTTCATCCACTTAGTAGATATTGATGGAACTTCTTCACTTCATCTACTTATTAATGCGGATGATTCTCCTTTCTCTCCTCATCCACATAGTGATTGTGGATGCAACCCTTCTTCATTCCTCATCCACTTAGTAATTGTGGATGGAACTTCTTTATCTCCTCATGCATTGTGAAGAAAATGCATGGACTTCTAACAATGTTGTGACATTGTATCTCCTTGATAAAAGTCTTGGAAATTTAATATCATCTCTACAATCTTCTGATTTGTATGGATAATGTTTCAACCATTACCTCCTATGCCACTTAGTGATTCTCCTAATTGACATGCTTCTTAGTACCATTATCATTCTCCAATAATCACCATCACCAACACTTCCTTTTTCATTCACATATTGATACTCCTTATCATCCATTAAATCATTGACACTTTATTGACAATAAATTCAACACAGTGCACAACAATATATTTAGTGATAAATTACATATTTAGAAAAAGTTGTTAATTTGGTGAAAAATAAAATGGTAAAAGTGAGTAACCATATAGGTTAAAGGAGTAAACTGATTTAAAAATGTCTCTTTTTTGTGTTAGTTTAAATAGAACTTATATTCGTTCCAATATATTATTTATTAATTTTTAGTCACTTTCATAGATATTGACATCCCATTATTAAATAGTGTTGGGTATTTACCAAGATGCCACTCCTCTTCAATTATAAATGAGGACCTCCTCCCCTGACTTCTTCAAACATATTTGTCTATTTATATTAAAATATATATATATATCACTCCAAAAAATCCTTATTCACATTTTTAAATGATTATATCTACAAAATTCCAACCCTAGGGTCCGTAATAAGATATCCATTGGAGGTTTTCCCTAAGCAAAGGTAATATTTTTTACCAATCTCTTTCATTCCACTTATTCTTTTACCACCTTAAATTATTTATTAAAAATTAAAATATAATTAAAATAATATCTAAAATATATTGAGATGTTATTATTTTTATTTAATAATTCTTATCCATCTCCTCTTCCTTCATAAGGTAAAAAAACAGTCGATTGTGTGTACAACAGACTACCCCCACATAAACCAATGTGATTAGTTTTCCTTAACCACTCCCTAAATATGGATATAATGAGGAATTTAATTGATATATATTCTATTTATGACATAGTTATACTTTTTGAATTAAAATTTCACATATAAATTATTACCTTTAAATATGTTGGAAATTGATAACATTGCTTGTGCGTACGTGTGGATTACCACATCTTTGGAGAGATAATATTCATTTTCATTTAAAATTTACTTTTATGGTGATAAGGATAAATTTAATGAATATATTCGATATATATGATATAATAATTATTCATTAAATGGGAATTAATATTGACCTTTCATTTATTTCATCCGTTGAAAAGTGAAAACAACATTCGAGCGTACGTATGATGTATTGTATCCATGAATGATGTAATTAACTGTCTCTGTCTCTCTAAATTTTATGAATGAATATAAATATGTATATAATGAATATAAATTATATAAATATAAATATAAAAATTAAAATTATTTATATTATATATCCATAAGAAAATTATAAAGAACAGAACTACCAAACCAAAACATACTTGAAAAATGAAAAACAAATCACACGAAAAAATTATTTTAATAAATAATTGTTATTAAAAAAGTGATAAAAGGTTATAATTAAATTATATATGGTATTATATATTTGATTATGTTTCTATAATATATTTATAATAAACCAATATTTATTATACAAGAGGTTATAATGTGTATGAAGGATGTCGATACTTGAGGTAAGATATTTTCTTCTTAGTTTTATTTCTACGGGACACATGCCATATTCACAACTTGTTCCTTTTGTGTGGAATATAAAATATCAAGGATTTTATTTTATTATTATTATTATGAAAATTTTGTGATATAAAAATATATATATATATGTTTCTTTCTTTCATGGGACTTATAATTCAAAAGTTACCAAAGTGGTAAGGGTTTTATGCTGCAATCTCATGGTTTTTCCGGATTCTTTATCATTATGATTATGATGATAAAATCATATGACATATGTCTATATAAACTGATTAAGTTTTTTATATTATTTTTATTTATTGTTAATATATTTATTACATTTAGTTTTATCCCTTTAATAACTCAAAACACAGAAATAATGTTTTTAATGAAAAATTAACTTTAATTCTCTCTTCAATCGAAAATACTTTGTCTCCCACATCCATGCTTTGAAAAAATATTTTTAAGAATGTTTTTAATATTATACGATTATTATTAAATTTATTTTTTACACATATTTGAGTTTTTAAAAAATAGATTAAAAGGAGTCTTCTCTTTAAATTTTGAATGAGGTACCTTTTGAATTTTTATTGTAAACATTAAAGGAATATTTGTTCTAACATACTCAAAATGTACTAAAATTTATGGAATTATGAGCACTCCATGTTTTGAAGTTTACTTAACAATTTTACAAATTAATTTTTAAATAATTTTTTTCCACAATACTTTGGATTTTTTTTTATTTTAAATAAGTTATTTCAAAAATGAAATGCAAATTTCCTCAAGAATGTTTTAATGAACTTTGTATAAAAGATCTATTCATTAATGTAGACAGCCTAAGATGTTTCCTAGTATTTACTGGGGATATTATCCAATAATAATATCATTATCCTTTCTATATTTGGTTTATAATTATAATTAAAATATGTTAATGAAACCCATTTCATTTCCATAGGTCATGTTATGATGAAAATTTTAGGAAACCCATTTCCATTACGTTGTTTTTGATATGATGAAATTTTTATGAAACCCAATTATTTTTCACAGTTTATGATATTATCAATGTTTTATGATCTTGTGGTGCACATATGTATTATTATCATTATTTGATGTGGGGGAACTATATCTCTATCCAATGCATCAGGTAAATGTTCATATCTCATGAGATAAACAAAATTGGAATGGGGAGGGAACCCAATTTAGTAAGGGACATTATACACTATGATCATCTTGGGAGTGAACATTGACTGTTATAATAGTTTTGGTAGTTCACCCAATCCACTATTATAGTTTTGGATGTGATCCTTGACAACTACATAAATGATTTTCTATGCTTATGTGTATTCAACAAATTTATACCATATGCCATTATTATTATCTTATGGATAATATTCTTTGATTTCATTATGATTCATTTATTATGAACTACCTAGATTCATACCATGAATCATGTTTATGATCTATGATATTTAGGGTATTGTTTTAAGATTTTATTATCATGTCCTTATACCCTTATCCACATGTTTCATTGATATCTCTCTTGTTTATTCTTAACGAGTATCAGAGACCACCCTTTCTTATGTCTAATTTCACTAATTCATGAATAAAGGTATTTTTCATGATATATATAAGAATGTTTCTAGTCATGAAGAACATAGTGGAAGATGATTTATCTCACTTATCAATGGGATGTTTATGTATCCATGTTTTCAAATATTTTAGGCAAATACAATGTTTTCATAGATCATTATGTTTTTTAGAACATATTTATATTATAAGATGTGATATCACTGTATGAAAATTACGAGTTTCTATAGTAGGTATCATATAAATGATTAGTTAGGTTTTGTTGAATATTGGATGAGAAAACATTATTGATAAAACTAAGGGTACATCAAAGTATAGGAAGTTGTTTAGGAATTTTGGTGAAGGATAGAGAGAGTGGTTTCTAAGAAATCAAATCCCTATATAAATACTAAAATTGGATGTGGATATAGCATTTTTCACCCAGTGTTAATAACGCTAAAAATATTATATCGGTCTTTGACACGATCATCATGTAGTTAAATAAATTTGGTCTTTCTCCACACCTCGTTTGAAACTCTAGGGGGATGTTCTTTGGAAATTCACAAACTACTTATAAAATATTATGATGGATTTGAAAAAATAATGACCACGAATGATCTTGGTAAAACCTAAGTTGTGATAGATTGAAAATAATATGTTAATATTTAGGAATCCTATAAATTATTTTTCACCCTAATTAATGATGTTTGATGTCCATTCAAATCATTTTTGTTTTAGTATGTGATTGAAGATAGGATGATGAAGTTGGGGTTGTAATAGGTATGATAAAGTATTAATGTAACTTATTTGATATTATCTATATGAATTCATTTATATCATGGAATGTATCAAGGAATGTTAAATCCTATCCTCAACAATTATATTTTGAATTAGTAGTGAGACCCCCTAATGGTATGATGATTTCATCTCAAGGCTACGATTCTCCTCCAAATGATGTTTGTGTGAATATTCATTAGGAAAATATCTTTATTCTCCACTTGGTTGAGTTTGATATTATCCTTGGCATGGATTATATTTTATTATATAAAAATGAAATCAATTTCCAAGGAAGTTGAGCAATTTTTGACATTCTGAACTAACATTTTATCATCTATCAGTGAGATGATAAATATGATCTTCCAATGTAAATAAAACCCATTATGTTGGTTTTTATTCATATTGAATATGGGATTTTATCTAATATAGATGGCGAGAAACTCAACATTTAATATATGCCTATTGTGGGGGAGTTTGTGGATTTCTTTTTTGAAGAGTTTCATAGTCTTACAATGAATCATGGATTTGAATTTTAATAGAGTTCATACCTATTTCTATTCCAATTTAAAAGACTCCTTATATATAGGTCCTAAATGAGTTGCATGAATTGATGAAAAAAATCTATGAGAATATTGAAAAGGGATTGATTTGGACATGATTGTCACCTTTGGGTGAACCTATTATATTTATTAAGAATAAATTCGGATTCATATGACTCTAAAATGATTGCTGGGATCTGAACAAGTTCAAAATTTATAATGAGTTTCATCTACCCCGTATTGAGGATTTATTTGATTAACCGTTTGAATATCAATATATTTCCAATATTTACCTTCATTCTGTATATCAGCAATTGAGGTTTAAGAAGGAGGATATAAAAAATAATGCTTTCCATACAAGTTACGGGCACTATGAATATATAGTGATGCATTTTTGAATTATTAATTCTCCCACTATCATTATGTATTTAATGAATAGAGTCATTAGAGATTACCTTGATCAGATTATGGAAGTATTTATAGATGAAATTATCATGATTTTAAAGAAAATTTAAGAACACGAATATTACTTTATGATTATAATAAATACCATAAGAAAAGAGAAGTTTAATGAAAAATTTATATACTATGAATTTTGGAAACAAAATGTTTCATTTTTCAGTCTTATAATCTTAAGAAAGGGTATATCTATGGCTCTATTAATGAAAGAGGCTATTGATCGTTGGACCAGACCTACCATAGTGACTAAGATCCATAGTTTTCTTAGTTTTGATAAATTTTTTTGACAATTTGTGGAAAATTTCTAACATCTGTCCAATACACTCACTATGTTAACATAGAAGGGATCCAAGTTCCATTATCTAGATGAATGCGAAGAAAATTTCACAGAACTAAAAATAAGGCTAGTAAGTAAACATATTATTACATTTCCCTATAATGGATAAGGGTTTGTAATCTATAGTGATACATCAAATAAGGTACCGGGGAGTGTTCTCATATAGAATGATATGGTGATAACTCATGCCCTATGAAAATTAAAGGTTCATGTGAAAATATACCCAACTCATGATTTGGAGTTTACTGTGGCAATTTTTTATTAATGATTTGGAGGAATTGTCTTTATAGGGAAATATGTGATATATACACTTATCATAATATCTTAATGTATATATTAATTCAGAAAGAGTTGAATATGAAACAGATAATGGTATTGGAGATGATTAAAAATTATAACTACTCAATATATTACCACCATAGGAAAGTGAACAATGTGGATGATTCTTTGAGTTGTAAAGATCATGCTAGATTATCTATGATGAGGATCACAAAATAGAAAATATGTCTCGATTTTAAAAGTTGATACAAGAGTAAAAATATTATCTTTCTCAAATGAGTGTTCAACCATCTATCCATGTTAATATTAAAGAGGCTTGAAAAGAAGATGTATATATAGAGAAGAAGGTCTGAAATTTTATAGAGTTTAATATTGATTGTAATGGAATGATAAGATTCAAGAACCATGTATGTTTTCTGTATATACAATATTTGAAGAAGGAGCTAGTGGATGAGGCTTATAGTTCATCAATCTCTCTTTATCTTGGAAGTGTGAATGTGTATAAAGATCCAAACGAGAGTTTTTGGTGGGAAAATATGAAGAGAGATATTTCTGAGTATATATCTCGATTCTTGGTATGTTAGAAAGTTATGGATGAGGGATAGAACTCTAAGGTGGTGTTATAACCATTACCACACCAAAATTGAAATGGAAAAACATCAAGAAGGATTTTTTCATTAGACGCCCCAAAACATCAAATGGTATTAATACCATTTGGGTTATAATAGATCAACATACAAAGATAGCAGACTTAATTTCAATTATAAAAGACTTACCCTTTGATTATCCTTCCAAAATTTTTATTAAAAATTTGGTATGTTTTCATGGGGTATGACATTATATTGTATATTATTGCGATTAAAGGTTTTATTAAAGGTTCTAGATAAGTCTTTATAAATATCTTAATATAATGGAATGTTTCATAAGAAATTCTCATCCTCAGATAGATGTCCAGTCTAATAGGACCAATAAACCCTTGAGGACATTATGAGGTCTTGTTCTACAGTTTCCAATGGTGGTAGGGATCAACACCTTACTCTAGTGGATTTTTCTTCAACAATAGATTTCACTCAATAATTCATATGGACACTTATAAAGAAATATATGAAAATAAATGTAGAACTGTAATTTTTTGGATTACATTATAGAATGATAACTATTGGGAGATAAGCTAGTTGAGGAAATGGAAGAAAAAGTTAGAGCCATTCAACAACACATCAAGAATTCTATGAGTTGACAAAAATATATGATGACAATCATCACCGAGATCTTGAGTTTGAAATTATTGGTGAGGTATTTATGTTAATTTTTTTATTGGAATAATGTTTTACTATTTTATAAGAGGGAAAAACCGAGCCCTTGGTATATCTTAACTTTTGAGAAAAGTTATAGAGTATGAACTATAACTTATTAATCGATGCTTCGAATGACCCTCTCTAAAGTTCATGACATGTTCTATGTATCTCTTCGGAATAAAAATATAATAGATCCTTCAAATGCACTAAAATCCATGTTCATAGCATTAGAGTTATATCTCTCTTATTAGTAACAATTGGTGAAGATTATATATCATAAAGAGAAAGTGCTACAAAATAAGACCACTTACCTTTTCAATGTTTTATGGGAAAACCACCAATTTGAGGATGCTACATGAGAACCTGTGGATTTGATGAGGTAGAATTAAAAGTATTGTTTTTATCACAGTGATTAAATTTTGATGGATAAATTATTTTTATTGGTGGTATAGTTTTACACACAATAATTTTACAAATTTTTTTCCAAATAAATGTAATTTATTTGATAGCTTGTGTTACATGTAACCCCAAGTTAAAAAATACCACTATATAAATAATATAATTTAAACATGACCATTATAATCGATACATTAAAATTGGTGGTATGAATATGCATAACCAAATTTTAAAAATATGTATTAAGGTTTTAGATAATGGAAATATTTTGTTTAGTAAAGTCTTTATATGCTTCCAAAAATACTTTTTCCATAAAATGATTTTCAGTACTATTTTGGGAGAAAATAAAATAATTAAATCCTCCAATTTTAATTTTTTTTTTGAAAAAATGATTTTATTAAAAACATGATTTAGAAAATTATCTTAAATTATTTTCTTTAATTTTCTAAAAAGGCTTATTTTTATATGATTAGGGAAAATTAAATGATTTTTACGAAAAACTGCCTTTTCGTTTAAAGTATTTACAATATTTAATTGTTTCTTTAAATTATTTTAAAACAAAAATTAGTTATATAATATTATTATTAATCCAATTTAGTTCATTTTAATAAATTATACATTCAATTTTTATATAAAAACATTTTATAATTATGAATTTTGTTTCTTTTGAAAACTGATTTTCCTCGCATATGGGGGTTTTATTTTTAATTAAATTCTCTCATTTCAATGAATTGAATTTGAAAAAATGTATTAAATTTTTGGAAATATAATAATTAAAATTATTAAATAAGTTCAATTTTTTTCATAATGAATTATAAAAATAGTAAAAATTCGGTTACATAAATGGCCCGAAGGCCTTCTATTTTTTTCATTTTTGATAATACCACTTCCATGTAATATGTACAAATGTTAGAATAAACCTTCCAATAACATAGTATTTTATTTTATAAATTTTATTTCATATTTATAATTAGTGTATCTATATTATTTAATAATGATCATTTTATTTTTTTCTAAATGGATAAATAACCAAGGTAGAAAACTAGTTACTTTGCAGAAAACTAAAATGGTAAATGTGAGTAACCTTATAGGTTATGGGAATAAAAGGTTTAACAAATATTTTTATTTTGTGGTGGAGTATGGATAAATATTATCTACCATGAAATCCATTATTTATAAATTTTTTATCCACTTGGGTTTTTATTGACTTCCCATTATCGAACAATTTTTTGGTATTTAAAAAAATTTCACTCCTCGATTATAAAAGGTCACCTATATCCTCACATATTAAAACCAATTGAGCTATTTATCTCAATAAAACCCTACTGAAATATATCCCATATATAATTATACATTTTATGGAGGTTTTTCTCTTCTCAAAATACCAACCATAGGTACATTACGATGAGAAACAAAGGATGTTTTTCCTAAGTGATGGAATTTTTTTAACAAAGCTCTTTATTTTCACTTCTTATTTTTCCACTTCCAATTATGTATAAAAAATTAAAATAAAATTAATATATTATATCAAATATAATAATATTTTATTATATTTATTGAACATTATATATCTCTATCCTCTTCCATCTTATAGGAAACAAAAACATCAATTGTGTGTACAATGAACTTCTACCTCACGAACCATTGTAATTCGTTTTCCATCACCGCTCCACAAGGATGTATATAATTATTATTTAAATGTATATATATATATATATTATTTATTACATAAGTATTCATATGTAATTATAATATCACATCTACATTCTTACATTCCAATCCATTGGAAAATGATAACGCCACTCATGTATATGTGTTGATAACCGCATCTACGAAGTGATATGAATCGCTTTATATTTAAACATTACTTGTATGGTGATAATGAAAAAATTTATGAATTTTTTTATATTATATAATAATTATTATTTAATGTTTTATTAGTATTTACCTATCTTTTCTCCATCCATTTAAAAGTGAAAACAATATTCATGTATAGGTACGACCTACCCTCTCTATGAATGGTGTAATTCATTTTTCTTTATCTAAATTTTAAGAATGACTATAAATATGTATATAATGAATATATAGGGTATTTATATCATTATTAACATTATGGAGATGATGTAACCATAATTAAATTACAAGTACCAAAACTACTAAACCAAAACATACATGAAAAATGAAGCAATTATCATCTGGGATAGTGATTCTGACAAAAAAATGTTAATAAAGGGGTGAAAAAGGTTATATGTAAATAATATATGGTAATTTATATATGAATATGGATTTTAATTAAATTTATAATAAAATTTATTTATTATAAAAGATGTTCAAACATGTATGATGAAATTCGAGAATTGAGGTAAGAGATTTTCATATCACTTTTACGTCCATGGGACACATGCGATATTCAGCACTAGGTTCTTTTTTGTGTTGTATATACTAACCATGAATTAATTTATTTATTATTATCATGTACATAATGGTATATACATATCCATATATGTTTATTTCCTTTATGGGGATTGCAATTTAAAATTTACCAAAGTTGTAAGGGTTTTATGTTACAATCTCATCCTTTATCAGGTTTGTTTATGATTATGCTTCTGGTAATGAAATATTATGATCCATATCTAAGTAAACTAATTAATATTATTCTAATATAGTTATTTCTATAGAATAAATTTATTCCATTCATTTTCCTTCTTTTCAAAACTTACAGGGCCAAAATAATAATTTTAAGAAAAATTAACATTAGTTCACTCTTTGTTCAAAAATCCCTTCTCTTCCAAATCCACGTTTTATAAAAATGTTTTTAAAATTATCATATGAATGTTTAAATATAATTTTACTCACGTTTGAATATTTAAAAAATGTTTTAAAAGGATTTTTTTATTTTTCAAATGTGGTACGTTTTGAATATATTGAAAATATGAATGGAATCTTTATTCTAACATACTATGTATATACAAAATTTACTACTATCATGATAACTAAATGTTGTTAATATCCCTTCAAAAGTTTACATATTTATTTTAAAATAATTTTTTTATATATTTTTTTTTAATTTTCATATTTTAAATGATTTATTTTGAAATTGAAATGGTGTTTTACTGAAGAATATTTTAATGATATTTTATGTAATTTATATTCATCAATGAAAAAATACTTCGACATTTCTTAGGATTTATTGGGTATATGATTCGATGATACCTTCCTTAAAATTTATCTAGATGGTTTTGATTATTTGGATAAGATATTTATGAAACCCATTTATTTTCCACACATTATGCTACAAGAAATTTTTATGAAACCCATTTATTTTCCATGGTTTATGGTATAATATAACTCATTATGAAACCTATTTATTTTTCAAGGGTTATGATATAGTGAGATTTTTATGATCTTTTAGCATACAGATATATTATTTTCATTTTTGGATGGGTTGGACCTATATCTCACACAAATGCATTGGATAAATATTGATATCTCATGATATAAACAAGACTTGAATGGGGAGTGAACAATGTTTAGTGAGTGAATTTGTACACTATGATAGTGTTGGGAGTAATCTGTGAATACTATGATGACTTTAAGAGTGAATCCAATCCACTATATTGTTTTGAAGTGATCCTTTACTAATAAGGAAGTTATTTTCTTTGCATATGTGTATGAAAAAAATTATTTCTTATTCTATTGTTATGATCTCATGGATCATGTTATTTAATTCCATTATGATTCATGTCTTATAAAAGTAAAATATTTATTCTAAGAATAAAATTTATGATTAATGGTGTATAGAATATAGTTTTCAAATGTTATTATCACAATCTCAGACCCTTATGCTCAAGTTATGTTCATATCTCTATTTTTTACACTTACTAAGCATCTAGGTTCCCCATTTCTTGTGTTTCCATTCCCCATGTTTTAAATAATTGTAATATTTATGATACGTATAAGAATTTTTATAGTTATGGAGAACATAGTGGGAGAATATGTAGTTCATTTATGAACTAGTTATTTGTTTATTCATGTTTCCAATGATACTAAACCTATATGATTCTGAAATGGATCATTAAGATTTTTAATTAATATTCATCATATAAGATTTGATTTATATGTATGAAAATTTTGGGTATCTATATATGTTATCAAAGAAAGGATTAGTTACATTTGGAAAATAGGATGAGGAAAATTTAGTGAGAACCTTAAGGATAAGTCAATTTAATGGAAAATGTCCAGGAATTTTATTGAAGGACAAGGAGATTGGTTTTCACAGTAGGGGAAAAAAGTTTAATACATCGGAATTTTTTATGTTGGTTCTATAAAACCAACGTGAAAAGCTGAAAAAATTTCTTTATCCCCTTGTTTATAAAATAACTGATGTGATAAATCAACATTAATAGATTTTAAATGTCAGTTGTTTTATAACTGACTTAAAAAAATATCGATATTTGATTTATCATGTCAGTTATAATATAATTGACATGAACGATCGAATCTCAACGCTTTTTCACGTCCGTTTTCTTATAACTGACATGATAAATAAATTCTCGGCAATTTATCACATCTTTTATAAAATAAATAACGTGATAAAATTCTATTTATAACGTTGGATATAAAATCACCAATGTGATAAATAATATTCTATGTCTGTTATTAAATATCCGACATTATAAACATAAAAAATAGTTTATCACATCAGTTATTAAATAACCGATGTGATAAAGCTTCTAATTTATTTATTGCTCTAAGTATTCTGTCATTCTGTTTTCTTCGATTGGGCGATTGATGAATTATCTCCCCCATATAGAAAACCTGGAATGGAATCTTCAAAGTCATGCCCTCTAATCTCATTTTTTCAACATCATTCATCATCTTTATTATCTCCATATCTATCACGTCAACTCCCAAAAGTCAAGTAAGCCTCACATGGCTCTGTTTCATTTTTTAATTTTCTCTATGCCATAATCATATGTTTTGAGATGTTATTTTTTTTATCTTTTTTCTTGAAATCATGGTATGTGTCATGGTGTAATTTTATACCATGCTAAATTATTTTTTTGGCAAAATAAACCATATAATTGATATCATGCATGTTTACATTTTGTGTGTGTTCTATCATGTGTATGTGCATGTACATTCATGTGTGTGTGGGGGGTGTTTAGGGGTGGGGGGTTTCCAGGTGGTGGTGGGGGGGAGGGGTCTATCCATGGGGGTGGGGGTGTCCAAGGGGGTGGTATCCAGGGGTGGGGGTGTCCAAGGGGGTAGGGGTGTCCAGGGGGCGGAGGTGTCTGGGGGGGGGGTGTCCATGAGGTGCGGTTGGGAGGGGAGCTGTCTAGGGGGTGGGGCTATCCAATGGGGTGGTGGTGTCCAGGGGGTATCCAAGGGGGTGGTGGGTGGTGTCCAGTGGTGAGGGGGATTTCGAAGGGGTAGCGGTGTTCGGTGGGGGGGGTATCCATGGGGTGTGGGGGCTATCTAATGGGGTAGTGGTTTCTAGGGGTGGGGCAGGGGGTCCATGTGGTGGGGTTGTCCAGGGGTAAGGGGGTTGTCCAGGGGTGGGGGGCTGTCAAAGGGGGTGGTTGTGTATAAGGGGTGTCCAAAAGGGTCAGGGGTGTCTAGGGGGTGAGGGTGATTTCCAAGGGGGTAGGTGGTGTCCAGAGGGGGTTGGGGTGTTTAGGGGGGGTATCTATGGGGTTGGGGCTGTCCATGAGGGTGGGGGTGTCCAGGAAAGGTGGGGGTGTAGAGGGGGGATATCTAGGGGTGGGGGTGTCGAGGGGGGTGGGAGCTGTCCAAGGGGTGGGGGTGTCTAGGGGGTGAGGGGGCTGTCTAAGGGGGTAAGGCCTGTCCAAGGGGTGGGGTGTTGTCTAGGGGGTGAGGGGGCTATCCAAGGGGGTTGGTGTGTCCATGGGGTAGGGGTGGTGTCCAGGGGGATGAGTGGGATGTCCAAGGGGGTGGGGGTGTCCATGGCAGGTAGGTGGGTGGGGGGTGTCTAGGTGGTGGGGGTTTCCAGAGGGGTGGGGGTGGGGGGGGGGGCGTGTCTAAGGGGTGGGGGGATGTTGAAGGGGGTTGTGGTGTCTATGGGGTGCCCAAATGGGGGTGTCTAGTGGGCGAGGGGGTTTTCCATGGGGTAGGGGTGTATAGGGGGTGGGGTGTCCAGGGGGTGAGGGGGGTGTCCAGGGGGTGGGGGTGTCAAAGGGCATAGGTGGGGGGGGGGGGGTTCATGGGGGGAAGGGGGTGAGGGTGGTGTCTAGAGGGTGAGTGGGACATCCAAGGGGGTAGGGGGTGTTTAGGGGGTGGGTTGGGGAGGTGTGTCCAGGGGGTGAGGGTTTCCAGAGGGGTCGAGGTTGTCTAGTGGGGTGGTGGTGTCCAGGGGGTGTCCAAGGAGGTGTGGGGGTGTCCAGGGGGTGTGGGCGCTCTCCAAGGGGGTAAGGGGTTGGATATCCCCCTCACCCCTGGACACCACCCCCACCCCCTGGATACCCCCACCCGCATGGACACCCCCACCCCATGGATATACCCCACCCCCGGGGCAACCCCCCACCCATGGACACCCTTACCCCCTTGGACACCCTGGACAACCCCTACCCCCTTGGACAACCTGCTAACCCATTGGAAATCCCCCACTACCCCCTATACATCCCCTAACCCCCTAGACACCCCATTGATATATATGTATATATCCCAATGGGTTCATTGAAACCATTGGCATATATTAACATCAGGAGGTCTATTCCAATGGTTCCTGTAGAACCATTGGTATAGGGCTATTGCAACGACCATCATGCCAAAAGTGTGCAAAACCGTTGGGATATTCTATCCCAACTATTTCAGGGGCAGTCCCAATGGTTTCTTATCAATGGAATTTGTGTAATTTTTAGTAGGGAATGAATAATTATTTTTAATTTTAATATTTCTTATTTCTTGTTTACATAAGGGTGAATTTGGCATCCAATTGCACCAGGATGTATAATTTGTGCACCTTAATAAGAAATGATCCAAGATGAATTTAAAATTTTTATATCTAACTATATTTTATTTTTAAAATCATTTTCATGCATATATTTTTCAAATACACAGAGATTTTTTTTATATTATAAATTTTTTTTTACATTCAAATATTGATATTTTTCATATAAATATAAAATTGTCTTATCTTAACAAGATGTATAATTTTAATATTAGTTATAGGTAATAATGTGTCAAAGTTGGAATAAAGAACATCGAATTAGTAATGAAAATGAGGAAGGTGTTGAGGCATTTTTGGAATTTTCTAAACAAAATGTTCCTTGAAGTGACACGTTTTTCTATTCATGCCTAAAAATTTTGAATATGTAGAAGTTGAAATGTAGAGAGATCAAAGATCATATGATTTTCATGGATTATTCCAAGTTACCACCCTTGGATTTGGCATGGTGAAACTGGACAGAATGTTAGATCTACTGATGATGATGATTTTCAAGATGGTAACTCTGATGGAATTGAAGAAATGATTCATGATATTGTAGAAGAACAAATTGATATAGAACCGACAGTTTCACGTCCATATGGTGAGGCTGAAAATACATTGTATCCTATTTGTACAGATTTTACGATTTTTTCGACAATGTTAGGATTTATTAAACTAAAGGTGAAACATGGATGGGCTGAAAAAAGTTTTACATAGATGCTTCAAATGTAGAAATAAATTCTTCCAAAAGACAAAGATCTTCCAGATTCACATTATAAGGCGAAGAAAAAATTATGCTCGATGGGATTGGGATACAAGAAAATACATTCCTATCTGAATGACTATGTGATATATAGGAAGGAATGTGAATTTATGTTAGAGTGTCCCAAATGTGGGACATCACTGTATAAGTTGAATGAAAAATCATAGGCTGATGTTGAGATTACAAATATATTTACCAAGGTATTTTGGTACCTACTTATAATTCATTGTTTGAAATGTTTATTTGATAATTCACATGATTCCAAAAGGTTAAGATAGTATGCTGATGAGAAGATATGTGATTATTAAAATATGACATCCAGCTAATTTCCCACAATGGAATAACGTTGATGAGTAGTATCCTACTTTCAGAAATGAAATTAGAAATCACGGACTTAGGTTGTGAACAGAAGGAATGAATCCGTAATAAACCCTCAGTAGTACACATAGTTCCTAGTCTACTTTATTGGTAATTTAAAACTTCTCTCCAGAAGTTGGAATGATGTTCAAATATGTCATGTTTAGTATAATGATCTATGGTATGAAGCATCCTAGAAATGATATTGATGTTCTCTTGTCACCATTGATTGATTATTTGCAACTGTTATGGGAGGATAGTGGCAGGGTGTATGATTCTTATAAAATAGAATATTTTTAACTGCATAAAATTCTTATGTTCACTATAAATGATTTCCTTTGGTATGGAAATTTGTCTCGATATAATATTAAGTGGAATAAAGTATGTACAATTTGCGAACAAGAGACTTCATATTGTCAATTCCATCATGGAAGAAAAAAATTATACATGGGTCATCAAAAGTTTTTTCCGATGGATCACTCTTATAGAAGACTAAAAAAGGTATTCAATGGTTCACAAGAATTTGATATTGCTCCAAAACCTATATCCCCTGATGTGTATTTTGAGAGGGTGAAAAACATTGATGTGTCATTGGGAAAGACACATAGATCAGATAATGATAGACATATTTTGAAGAAAAGGTAAATATTTTTTGAGCTACCATATTAGAGATATCATGAAGTTAAACATAATATTGATGTCATGCAGGTGGAGAAGAATATTTGCGAAATTTTAACTAGAAAATCATTTGATATTATAGGAAAGACAAAATATGGGTTGAATGCAATATTAGAATTACTATAAATGGGAATACCTTTGGATTTAGCTCCCACTCCAAATTTAAGACAAACATTTCTTGCCCTAGCTTTTCATACATTATCCAAGAGGGAGAGAATTATCTTTTTTCTGAGTCTTCATGATATCAAAGTAACTCAAGGATATTCTTCAAATGTAAATTTTTTGACCTTTTTAAGGGTTTGTAGTTGATAGGTATGAAATATCATGATTTTCACATCATTATGAAAAACTTCTACCAGTTGCATTGCGTGGAATATTTCCCAGCTGTGTCAAAAAGTCTATAATGAAGTTGTGTTATTTTTTCAACTCAATTTTTAATAAGGTGAATTGTGTGAATGATTTGAACATTTTGGAAAATGATGAATTTCTATAATTTTTCAATTGGCAATGTATTTTCATCCATCCTTTTTTGATATAATGGTGTATTTAATGGTTCATCTGGTTAGATAAATAAAGCTATTTGGACTAGTATATATTCATTGGATGTATCCATTTGAATGGTATATTAAAATATTTAAGGGTATGTTAAGAATCCATATCAACCAAAAGCCTCCATTACTGAAAATCAAATTTCTATGGAGGTTTCAAAGTTTTTTATGAGCTACATGGCTGTGGCGGAGCACATATTTTTGACTCCATCTCACTATGAACGAGTTAATAATGCGGGAAAGAGGATTAGTGGCTTGAAATTCAAATTGTTTTCAGATAAATTAATCAATAAGGTATAATTATACATCTTCAATAACATAGATGATGCTCAAATGTATATCACATTATATATTAATGAGTTGAAATAATGTCATCCAAATAAAAAAGAAACGTGGATTTTGGATGATCACAACAAAACAATTTTTCAATGGTTTAAAAAGACCATGCTCGATAGATCATATGTGTTAGAAACATTAATATAGTTAGTGGGTAGTCCAAGTTTAAATGTGATAACATAGTCTAGGAATGAAATTAATGGATATTCATTTCATAGGAAAGCTCAGGACAACATAAGCGATGTTCAGAATAGTGGTGTATTGGTGTTTGTAGAAGCAATGAATTTTTTGAGTTCTAAAGACAAAAACCCAATTTCTACATCAAGTTTATATTATGGAGACATTAAAGAAATATTGGAGGTTGATTACATTAAAATTAATGTTTATGTTTTTAAATGTAAATGTTTTATCGGTAACAATAGTGTTATACAGGATGAATTTGGAATGACGATTGTTAATCTAAATAGATTGGAAGACAGAAAAAATTATTTTATAATGGCAGCACATGAAAAACTGGTTTTCTATGTAGTTGATCGATCAGATATGCAATGGTCTTTTGATTTACAAGGGAAGAACAATATGTTGGTGAGGATCAACTTGATGAAGATGCCAATTTATGTGAGATCCCGATATACATGGAAAGATTAGCTGAAAATAATAATGAGCATGTTGAAGAAATGGTTTTCACCCTAAGGAACAATCATGACGAAAGAATTTGGGAAAACAATCCATTTTTACATTCCTAATATTACAGGTAACATAAATTTATTTCTTGTTTAAATTTATTATTTTCAAAAAATGTTAGATATTGTAATTTTTTTCATTGTTAAAACGCATATTAAAACAAATAAGTATAAAATTTAGTTTATTTTAATTTTGTTTAGTTTAGTTTATCATGTTCACCATTTCGTAAATTATATATCTATTGATTTTTTGAATGATAATTACATTACCATGTTTACAATGTTTACCATTGTATACCATAGTTTACCTTTACGCAACTTATATATTTATTGAATTTGTTGAATTAAAATTACACTACCATGTATACCATGTTTACCATCATTACCATTGTTTAACATGCTTACCAAATTTATGATGTTTACTATTATGTAAATTAGTTCAGTTTTCCATTTTTTTCATTCGTATTGTAATATTTTAATTTGTATATTTTTGAACTATGGATTACTTTTTGATTTGTAGGATAATGACAGGTCAATCAGTTGATCAACCACTTGATTATGGAGATGAGAATCATGATCATACCTCTAGAGATGAACATTCACATGCACTTCTTGATGATCCCCCATTTTCCTCATGTGCTCCGATAATATCAAAGAAGAGTTAAAGAGTTGGTAAATGTGGCTACAAAAATTTACCAAAACTTTCACATTCCTATAGCAATGACCGGAGGATACTAATTGAGTTTTATGAGAATGATATTCCTAGAGGTCCAAATGAAAAAGATTTTAAGGGTTTTGTATCAACTCAGGGTAAAATCAATGTATGCATTTTTTATGATGATTGGAGAAGTGTGAACAATGGGACAATATCTCAATTGTGGGAGAAGATTTTTCAAGGATATTTTTCTATTTTTTGACTAATATTTAAATATTTCTAGTATAATATGTTTTACCTCTTCATTCTCAGATTATAGTTGATATTCCTGACACTGGAGGTGTCAGGAAGAAATGTTTATCGATGGATTATAGGAGATTGAGGGATTTCAAATAAAACCTCACATAATATTTAATTTTTGGTCATAAGACTCATGAAAATCCATGTAATATATATCCTTTCACAAATGAAGACACATGGAGACAATTTTTTGAGAGTAGAAGAAATGATTCATTTTTGGTATGGGAAACATAAAATTTTGTAATCTTTATTATATAAATGATATTATTAATGTTTTGTTAATGATTTATTATTATCAATTTATAGTAAACAAGGGCATCTCACCTGAATATCCAATCTATAAATGTATACCCTCATATTTTATCTCGGTGAGGGCATACATTATTGGAAGAACAAATGATGGTAGAAAATTTTCAAAAATTAAGAGCAGAGTCTTCAAGCTTTGGAGAGGTTGCCCCTCCATCCCCATCATCTAGAATTGAAAAATGAAGAGAGATCAGATGAGAAAATAAGGAAAACATGTTTTAGAATAATCAATAATTGTAGATGAGAGGATTGTAAGATTTTTATTTAATTTATTTAACATAATTATATTATTTATATAATTTGAATCATTATAGAAATTTACAATTAATTAATAAAGGATTCTCTTGAGGAGTAGAGATAATAGGGGGTATTTACAGTTGCTGGGAGGCACGATATTTTATCTGTAGCATTGGGAAAGCCCGAACACCCTGGTCATGTACGACGATATCCGACAGGTGTATCAGTAAGAAATGTGCTACCACATTCTTCAACTTCTTCCATTGAGTAGTTTTTATCAAAATAATAGAATCCTTGGAGGCTGATGTTCTTAATATTAATATGACTATGGAGGAAAAGGTTAGAGATTTGGTACAGTCTATGTTTGAAGACATTAAAATAAAATTTCATACTACACCTCCCACTTCTCTACCTCTCTGTGAAGACCCCATTACTTATCCTCCACCTCTGCTAGTAGCTCCCACTCCCCCACCTCATCCTAGAGACCCCATTTTCAATCCTACTCCTCCACTAAAGCATCCTACTTATTTGGAGTTGTATGTTGAAGATCCTCACAGTCATATAGTTTTATATGGGATGGTATATTGTATAGGAGAAACTTTTCATCATCAAAAGTTAGAGTTAGAGCATCATAGGGTCACTTTACATGATATTATAGATAGATTAGCTTGACTACCATTACCTACAGATGAGGTGAATACAGTTGGACTTCGTATTGACCACTATTTAGTTTGGCCATCAAGACTTCTATAAATCATTATCATAAAGTATGTATGTTATATTTTTTAATTCATTTTTTTATTAATGTTGTTTTAACATTTGAAAACTAATATATTTTTCTATTTATTTTTACTCGAATACGTCAAACGTAAAGAAATACTACATAGACAACAATGAAGATAAATGGATATGGCATCAAGTATAGATTCTAGTATTCTTGACATATTTCCAAGATATTCAAATTTTTTGGTGGATTATTATGAGTTTCCAGTGGAAGCTCATTTTTGTGGATGTGTAATAAATGTCGAGATTGTGAAAAATGATATCATAGATCTTGTTAATGGAGATAAGTTGGGCATTAATGTGGTGCAAATTTTTTCTATGTATGTCTTAACACCTTTCCCAACATTATATTTATTAAAAATGTATACTTATGTCTTTTTTGTATTAGGTATCTTTATAACATGTGTGAGACGAATGAGCGGACAGATTTATATGGATTCAGGGACCCATATTTTATTTCCCCTAAAGCACATTCATTGGATAAGGAACAAAGAACACTTTATATTTCTGAAAGATTTGAATAGAATATAATCATGTGGTGTTGGATGATGCCTTTTAGTAAGAGGTACGAAACATATATCTGGAAAAGTGTTCATTAACTTTTAACATAAAAAACCACTAACCTTAAATTTTATTTTATATCAGTGATCATTAGATGTTATGTGTTTTTTCGAAATGGAGAAAACAATTTATTGGATATGCTATGTCCCAGGTGATGTGTGGGGAAGTTTTAAAAATATGTTGGAAAAGTAAGTTTCAATTTCTTAAAAGTTGTTTATATTTTAATGAATTTTAAATTTATTCCATTCATTTTATTTTCTAACAGGGGATGGGTCAACTTTTGAAAAAACACCATGAAAAAGAGTTCCAAGATCAAATATGTAAAATTAAAGGTAAATATCCATTTATAATTTTTAATTTTCGATGTAGTATATAAATATGATATTTTAAATTAACACTCATTTAAAAATAATTTTTATGAACAACAAGGCATCATCGAATGCATATATTATATGTTAATATTTATGTATGAAATAATTAAACAGGAACACTTGTCAAGTTTGACCTGGTAAGATTTCCTTATAATATTTTCCATAATATTTCATTTGATTTATTCATTATACATGTTATCTGATATCCTTTTAATTTGTAGCTATTTGATGACCCTCAACCCTATAGTGATCAAGAGATCAAACACTTACAAGTGGAATGGTCAAATTATTGTATAGGTGTGATTAAATTTTAGTTTGTTTGTAGTGTAAAATGTAATTTTCAATATTGTAATTATAATTGTTTATTTGGTAGTTGTTTTGGTTGGATTTAGTTTTTTTAGTTGACATTTAATGTTTTGAATGTTATATATGTGAGTTTTTATTTTTTACCTAGTTCTTATTGTTTTGGTACTGTTCTGATGTTTTTCTGGTATGGATTCAAGTCTGGTTTGGGTATTCTTTTGGTCTGGTTTCTGATTGTTTCATACTTTGGCATAGTAGAGTAACAATTTCATGTGGGTGGGGGTGTCCGGGGGGGGGGGGCTGTCCAAGGGGTAGGGGGTGTCCAGGGAGTGGGGGTGTCTAAGGGAGTAGGGGGGCTATCCATGTGGGTGGGGTGGTGTCTAGGGGTTCGGAGGGTGTCCAAGGGGTAGGGGTGTGGGGGTGTCTATAGGGATGTGGGTTATCCAATGGGGTGGGGTGATATCGAGTGGGTGGGGGATATATTGGGGGGTTGAGGTTTCTAGTGGGTGGGAGAGTGTCTAGGTGGTGGGGGGTTCCAAGGGGTGGGGGTTTCCATGGGAGGTGGGGGAGGGGTGCTATCCCGAGGGGTGAGAAGGTTTCCAGGGGTGCGCGAGTGCCCAGGGGGTGGGGGTGTCCAGGGGGATGGGGAGATGTCCATGGGGTGGGGTGTTTTCCTAGTGGGGGGTGATGTCCAGTGGGTGGGAGGGTGTCTTGGAGAGGGGGTTGTCTGGGGGGTGGGAGGGTATTTAGGGGTAGGGGTTGTCCATGGGTGGTGGGGGTGGGGGTTGTCCAATGGGGTGGGGTGGTGTCCAGTGGGTGGGGGGCTGTACAGGGGGTGGGAGGGTGTCCAGGGGGTGGGGGGATATCCAGTAGGTTGGGGTGTTTTCCAGTGTGTGTGATGGTGTCCAGGGGGTGCGGGGCGCACCAGAGGGGTTGGGGGTTGGGGGTGATGTACAAGGGGGTAGGGGTGTTCATGGGGGTTGGGGGTTGTCCAGGGGGTGGGAGGGTGTACAGGGGGTGGGTGGGTCCAGGGGTGGGGGTGTCTAGGCGGTGGGAGGGGATGTCTAGGGGGAGGGGTGTCCTGGGGGAGGGTGGGTGTCCAAGCGTGGGTGGGGGGTATCCAAGGGGGTAGTGGGTGTCCAGGGGGTGGGGGGAATTCCAGGGGATGGGGGTATCCAGGGGGTGGGGGGATGTCCAGGGGGTGGGGTTGATGTCCAGTGAATTTTTTATAGTTTTGGTCTATTTTATGCTTGATTCAGGTCTTCTTTGGCTTCATATTGTAATTTTTGAACAGTTTTATTAAAAATGAAATTTGGATTTTATGTCTGCTATTTTATAACTGATGTAATAAATTCATGGGAATGGTTTTTTTGTTAGTTATTTAATAACTGATGTAGTATATATGTTTTCAAATTGGTTCAAAAATAACCGATGAGAAAAACCGCTTTGCAGACTGGTTTATCACATCGTTTATGAAAATAACTGACCTGATAAACTTATTTTTCAAGTCAGTTTTCTAATAACCGACACAAAAAATGCTTTGGAGGGGTAGTTTATTGTGCCATTTTTTTAATAACTGACATAATAAACAACATATTAAGTCGGTTGTTTAAAAACTGACGTAATTAATCATGACATTGATCGATTTTCCCTGTAGGTTTTTAGGGAGTAACATGAAAATGGTGTTAGATTTCTGTTTTTTATGTCGGTTTTAAAATAACCAACTTAAAAAACAATATTTATAACGTCCCATGTATTAATGTCAGCCAAAAAAC
This sequence comes from Viscum album, assembly GCA_963277665.1. NCBI lineage: Eukaryota > Viridiplantae > Streptophyta > Magnoliopsida > Santalales > Viscaceae > Viscum > Viscum album. The sequence goes on along the minus strand of OY728127.1, from coordinate 618,118,753 downwards.
GATGTAAAAAATAAAAAATAACTGACGTAAAAAACATTTTTGGCAATATTGCCATGAAATTACAAACCTATCTAGATATTACAAGTGGATGTGGCTCTAGAGATTTGTTACCTAGGGGTAATAATTCTAAAAAGTGTGCATTAGGATCTATATTATTCATCACCTGATCCTTGATAATTGGCCTTGCTACACACCTAGTCTGACACTCCTAGGGGATATGATTTAGAAACTCAAGAAATATTTATGAACCATTATAAAGTATTTTAATTAATGATGACTATGAATGAACTAAGTAAAACCTTATGTGTTGAAGATTTAAAAGAAGGTTTCAAGATTTATATATCCCGCAAATTATTTTTCACTCTGTTTGAAAATGTTTTATGGTAATGAAATCCATTTTGGTTTTAGTATTGAATTTAAGATAGGATGATCTAAATGAGGTGTTAATAGGAATTCTAAAATATTTAAGTACCCTACTTGAACTTAGTTATATGAATTTATTTATATAATTAAAGGTATCTATGAATACCAATTTATATCCTCAATGATCAGATTATGAATTACATTTGATACCCCTAATGGTACATTGATTGTATCATAATTTATGATTAATTTCCAATTAATGTTTTTGGGAATGTAATTTATGAAATTATTTTTATTGTTCCTATATATCTACCTGTAATTGATTTATTTTATAGAGACCATTTTAATTATTAAGGAAGGGAATTCAAATTTTATATTCTAAACCAAACTTTTATCGCCTATCAGTACGATGATAAATATGAACTTCCAATGGAAACCAAATCTATTTTATGAGTCTAGATTCCTTTTCAAAAGGGAGTTTTATCTTAGATGGTCGGGGGGATACTCATAATTATTGATATGCTTATTGTTTGTTATATTGAGGATGTATTTTTGGAAGAGTATGCTTTTATTCCATTGAATCATGATGTTTTTTTTCAATAGAACTCACAAATTGTAGAATTTCTATTTTAAAGACTCTATATAAAATGGACCCAATTGAGTTGTAGGAATTGAAGAAGAATCTAGGGGAGAATATTGAAAAAGGATTTATTTATCCAAGTGTGTATCCTTGGGGTGAACATGTTCTCTTTGTTTAGAATAAAGATCGATCAATGCGAATCTATATTGATTATCAGTAACTGAAAAACATCATAATCAAGAATAAGTATCCTCGGCCCCGTATTGATGAATTTTTTGATCAACTGAATGGAGCTCAATAAATTTCCATGATAGACCTTTATTATATATTTCATCAACTATGGGTCAGGAATGAGGATATATCCATGACAGATTTATGTACATGGTATGGACACTATGAATATTTAGTCATTCATTTTTGTCTTACTCATGCCCTTGATATCTTCAGGGATTTAATGAATTTAGTCTTTATAAATTACCTTGAACAGTTTGTGGTAGTAATTATATATGATATTTTTATATATATTCAATTATTAAGGAATAATGTGATGATAACCTTATTATTGTACTGAATACCCTAAGAAAATACTAGTTGTAGGAAAAACTCAAGAATGTATGAATTTTGGCTTTAAAAAGTGACATTTTTGGGTTATACAATTTCAAGAAAGGGTATATATATGGATCCATCAATGAAAGGGGATATTGAATACTAGTCCAGACCAATAATGGCGACTAAGATCAAATTTTTTCTTGGTTTTTTTGGACATTAGCAACGCTTTGTGTAAAATTAAACATGACTCTACTATCCACTCACTAAGTTAACATGGAAGGGATCCATTTTCCTTTGGAAAAATTAATGTGAATAAAATTTCAAGGAACTAAAGATAATTTTATTTATCACACCAATGATTACATTAATTTATAGTGTATAAGGGTTTTTAGTTTCTAGTTATTCATCAAACAAGGGATTGGGGTGCATTCTAATGAAGAATGATATGGTGGTAACTTATATATCATAGAATTTGAAGGTTCATGAGAAAAATTACCTATCTTCTTATCCTGAGTTAGTTTTTGTAATTTATCAATAAATATATGGAATAATTATTTTTAGGGATAAGGATATGATATATATAATGATCATCAAATTTTAAAGTATATATTCACTCCAAAAGAGTTGATCATGAGTCAGAGATGATTGTTAGATCTTATTATAGATTATGATTGGTCAATACATTAACACCACGGGGAATTGAAAAATGTGGTTGATGATTTGATTCATTAGGATTATGGTATATTATCTCTGATGAGGATCATAAAAGATCCAATTTTTTGGATTTAAAAAGTTATGATGTTGAAATCTTGAAGGAAGTGGAGAAATATTATCTTTATCAAATGAATATTCATCTATCTATTATAGTGATGTTTAATGTGGTATAGAAGGAATATGTATATATGTATAAGAATGTGGTAAATTCTCCATAGTTTAATATTTATTATGATGGGATCATATTGTTCATGAACCGCACATGTATTTCATCTATACCCGATGTGAAGAAAGAGATGTTTGATGTGGGTCATTGTTCATCATTCTCTATTCATTCATGAAGTACAAATATGAATAGTGATAAGAAGGAGTTATTATAGTGGGAAAATATTAAGAGAGAAATTTTTGAGACTATATCTCAATTTTTTGTATGTTATAAATTTAATAACGAGAGAACAATGTATATGGGTATGTTACAACCATTCCCCATACCAAAATGTAAATAGGAAAACATCACCATGTATATTGTTGTTATAATCCCCAAAAAATATAAGGTTATTTATGGAATTTGGGTTATAGAAGTTCACCTTACAAAATAAGCACACTTTATTTCTGCTAGAGGGGAGTTATCTCTTAATCATCATTCTTGAATTTATATTAATTAACTGAGAAGTCTTCAAGGGGTACCACATTTTATTGTATCTAATTAGGATCCATGAATTAACTTGACATTAGGATAAATTATTTTGAATCCTCTTGATATGGAGTTGAGTTTTAGAATAGCTCATCAACATTAGATAGATGGTCAGTTGGAGAGGAGCATTCAATCCCCTAAAGATATAAGGTGGTCTTGTTTTATGGATTCCAAAGGTAGTTACGATCAACACCATCCTCTAGTAGAGTTTTTATACAACAATAACATTCACTCAAGAATTAATATGGATCCCAAATAATCCTTATTTGGAAATAAGTGTAGAGATCCAACATTTTGGGATATTGTAAGATAAATAAAGCTATCGAGACCAAATCTAGTCAGGGAAATGGTAGTGAAAGTCATAGGAATTAAAAATCAAATTAAGGCTACTAAAAGTTGAAAAAAATTTATACCGACAATCATCGGTGAGATATGAAATTTGATGTCAGTGTAAAGGTATTTCATTGAATTTATCCATGGAAGAAGGTTAAGAGATTTGGGAAGAAGTGGAAACTAAATCCTCAGTATATTGGCCCTTTTGAAATTCATGATCAAGTAGTTATGTAATCTTATAACATGGTACTTCCACTGATCCTTTCTCATGTTCATGATATATTCAATGTATATCTCTAGACTAATTATATACCTGATGATTAAAATATACTAAACTCATAGGATGTATTGCAGGAGCTATATCTATCTTATGGGGAACAACTGGTGGAGATTCTAGATTCTAGAGATAGGTCTATGAAATATGACAACTCACCTGGTCAATGTTTTGTGGTGAAACCACTTATTTAAGAAATCTACATGGGAACATGACATTAATACAAAACCTTCATTTAATAGTACTAGTATTTATCAGTGCTAGAAAAAAGAACTAATAAAGGGAATCATTAACAGCACTAAATAAAGCATGGATAAATTTAACTATTTATCAGTGATTTATTTTTATAACTCATAATGACATCCATTACCAACGCCTTTTTAGCACTGATAAAGAATCAAATAAAAAATATGAAATAAATAAATAAATTTTAAATAAAAAATTAGTTTATCTACAAAATATTTCAAAAATAATTATTTAAATAATTATTGATAAAAGGAACAAATTGATTATAATGTCTTATAATTTACATATAGATTTTACTTCAACATTGAAAAATATTTACAACTTAATATAACAATAACCATGCCAGGACTGTATTAGTTTAGAGTGTCTAGAAAATGGGAAGCATAAAAAACTGGTTCATAAAACATTCACATTGTCTTTTGCTTATTTCTTCCTAGCTGGACTCCTTTTAGACATAACTTACTTAATACCCTTCTTCATAACATGGGGAAAAGAAACTTGTGAAATGGTGAGCTCAAATTCTCAGTAAGGGTAAATAAGAGAAATATCAATTATATCATAATCATAAGAACATAACATTTTAAAATCTTATACTGCATATAAAAGAACATAATATCATTTCATTGGATAAATCATAAAAGTTAAATGTAATCCCAATATTCATAACATAAGAAATGATTTTTTTTCATGCCTACATAAGTATATAAAATCATTTAACATTAGTCAAGGATCATTGTTGAGACCATTTTAGGGAACACAGTCCATTATTGAACCGAGTTCACTCCTCATTCTAGCCTTGTATTACTGAACCAGATTATTTTCTAATCCATTCAGGTTTATCTCATGAGATATAAATATTTACCAAATTCATTGGATGTATATATAAGTCCCACCCATCTCATAATGAAACTATTCTAACATGTACCACAAAAATATAAAAACATTCACCACAGCATAAACCATGAAATAAAATGGGTTTCTTAAACATCATTCTATCATAATTGATATAAAAATTGGATTTCATAAATAAAACACAATGAAATCATAGTAATAATATGTTTATAAATATGACCCAATTTAAGGAGTGTCATCTTAGATGGAAAAGTATTTTGAGAATACACATGAACTTAAATCTCGAAGAAAATATCCGTTATTCTTGAAAAACGTTTTCCTTACTCTAAACATCACACAATTTTAGAAGAAATAATTTTATGTGAAAACAACCTTGTAAGATTTTCAGGGATTCATCAAGGACCTAAGACTTAATTAAAGCTTAAAAATCTGTTCATACCGGACAATATAAAAAACATTCTTCTTGTACTTTTACCAGAAAAGTCAAAAAAATACCTCATACACAAAATGAAAAAGATTCCATTCATACCATGTAGTAAAAATTTACCAATTTCTAAAATTTACATTAATCTATTATAGAAGGATATGAATAATAATTTGAAATACATATTTAGGAAACATGGACATGAATGATATTAATACCCTAGTAAATACTTACGAATAAAGAACCTCCAATAAAATGAGTTTTGAAAAGTCATACCTTTATTTTGGTTTGATATCCTTTGTGCGTATCTATACCTCCTGTATAATGATATAATTTTTTTTAATAAATTTAAATAGAATCATAATCATTTTTATGATACCATATATTATTATATTATCATCCGTTTTTAGTAACATTTCATTGTCACTTGTTTTTCGGATATTGACTTCTTTATGTTCTTATGAAATATGTGTCAAATAAGTTCATGTGCCACATCTTATATTATAGTTAAATAATTTAAATAATGATATCAGAATAATAAATATCATATTTATTAATTAAATTAAGGTATATAATTATGGTTTAACTAATATCATGTATAATGAACCACATCACATCATGAAGACGATATGTCGTACGTACGAACGAGTGATGATAACATTCCCAAAATCATTGAATGGTTTTCAAGTGGATTATGTATAATATTTAAGAATTATTATCATGTTATAATAATCATATATAGTTATTATTTACATCATTATACCAATCCACATAAGGTGGTAGTGAAAACAGATTGCACCACAGTGTGGAGACGGTAAGCCATACGCACGCACGCACAGTGATTTCATTTTTCATAGGATAGATTGAAGGTGAAATATGGTTGTTTAATATTTTTAATAACATATCTATATATTAGTGATACTTTTTTATTTAATTTATAATGAAACAATTAATGATGAGGAAGTTGAATAAGAACGATTTTTGTAGGAATCGGTAGAAGAAATTACCTATTTCTTGACGTGCTTCCTATATATCTATTTTTAGATCACTTGGAGTTGGTATTTAATGATGAAAATAACCTCTAGAATCAAAATAAGGATGTTGAGAAGGAAAATAGGAAGGGTATGAACGAGATTTAATTTTCAAAATTAAGTGAATAGGTGAGGGAGGAGGTATGATTTTATAATTTAGGTGTGGGGAACTTTTAGAAACTCCATAAATAATAAATTATAATAAAATAAAACCCTTACAAAAAACCTCCAAAATGTGCCAATTTTTAAGATTAGATGATATAGGGTTTTTATATCTTAAACTAATATATTTTTGACAAGTTATTTTGTCAAAATAAACCATATATTTTTAATGGACACTTAGTTATTCTATTTAATTTCAATTCTAGTAATAACATTCTAAATATTTAATGGTTAAAAATATTTACTTATATGGTGTTAATTGAGTAAAAATTGATATTTTATGAAATTTTTTATGTTATAATTATCACTTTTTAAATTTTAAATATTTTTAGGATTTTTATATAATTTAATTAATGTTATTTTTTTAAAATATCAACACTGTCAATTTTGACACTATTCACTTATTTGACATTAAAAAACATCCGCACAAAATATAAATTCGAAACCAAATATTCAATACACTAATAACATGTCATATTAACCTATAATATTTGTGGTGAACATTAATTAGTTCATATGATATTTATTTTAATATTTTTGGGACCATTAATTTCATATTTCTATTAATGAAATAATTTTTAGATAACTATTATATCGTCATTTTTGGTAATTATTTAATTTATAAAAATTATAATTAAACATATATGATGTAGGTAATTATTTTATATTTCTAGATACTATATATGGTAGATATTACCTCTTAGGTATCCATATATTAAAATTTATATGCTTATATAAAATGAGATTCTGACATTTTGTCACTTTCATTAGTTTCCATAAAGTTCATGTCATATTAATAAGCACCTGGCCATAAAGTGATTCAATTTAGAAAAATATTTGATAGGGGTTTAATTTAGTCATATAATAGAATTTTTACAGGTTTTAAGGTAATTTTACAATATTATGTTTACCTTTAATTAGCCGATTTAGCTTTAACCATGTTAATAAAAATAATTACCAATGTTACTATTCATAATGCCTAAACATAAAAGTAGCCTATTAACATTATTTGGAACTAATTAATCCAAATATGGATTCCATTCTTAAAAATGAAAAATATATATGTCCCAGTAATTAATTTAAAATCAATCCTGTTGTCGAAATATGAGATCATGTTTTTTAAAAGTTAAAACATTACAAAAGATTGAAATTTTTTTACATATGAATTCAATGTAAAATTAATGATAATTAAATAGATTATATTAAATGATACAAATATATTATATTTATAATTTAAAACCACTAAATATGCTAATTTATCCTCATAAATTATCTCGATGAAAAAAGATGTTTTCACTTAAAATGTAGTGTGTTTTTACTATTAATCAAAACCTGAATGTTATCAGAAAATATCATAAATTCAACCAAAGTAAATTTTTATATCTCTATTTAAAATAAATGTTTATTTTGTCAAATTAAATCTATTAATTTTTAGAAATCATAGTTTAAAAGGGGTTCTCCATTCAAAGGCGTAAGACTACTTGTTTTAAAAAAGTAGGTTTTTATAAAACAAATATGGTTTCTTCACACCCTATGACTAAAATATCTATTGGATGAATAAAAAATATTTTATTTAGTATATAACATTTATAACTTATTATTTAATTACCAATAGTAAGTAAATCAAAAATACAAATATCTAATTTAAAATTTTTATAAATAATTAATAGCCAATGAATTCACAAAACATTTTCATAAGATAGTAATAATTATTCCACTAACTAAACAACTAGGATATAATTGTAATTTTATTCTAAGGGAGTCTTGAGATTTTTTTAAACACAAAATTTCATGAAATAGAACTACTCAAGAATAAAAATTATTTAACAATTTATTTTTATAAAAAACATCCAGGTGTCACATTTCGCACCCCTTAAATCGGATTTTTCCCTCGAAATTCATCACTTTAAAATAAAATGATGAGGAAACCTATCCCTCATAATATCCTCAAGTTCCCAGGTAGCTTCTTTAAATTGGTGGTACCTCCATAAAACATTAACCAAGCAAGTGTTCTTGTTTCATATATCTTTTTCGCTACCATCCATAATCTCTATCAGTTGTTCTTTATAAGAAGGATCTTTTCCAAAGGTACGACTTATGAGATTAGCACATGTGAAGGATTGGGTATGTAATTTCTCAAGAGAGATACATAGAACACATCATGAATTTGAGAGAGATTCAGTGGAATTTCAAATCAGTAAGCTACCTACCCAACACAATCCATAAATTCAAAAGAACTGATATTCTGAGGGCTTTGCTTGCCCTTATTTCTAAATCTCATTACTCTCTTACAAGGGGATATTCTGAGTTATTCCTTATCACCCACTTCAAACTCTATGTCTTTTCTTCTATATTCTATATAAATTTTTTGTCTACTCTAAGCTGCTCTTACGTTTTGTGGAATAGATATAACATTTTCTTCCATTTCATTACCAAGATTAGTTCCTAATAGATTTATTTCCCCAACTTCATCCCCGTAAGATGGAGTTCAGAAGTTATTTCTATATAGTTCTTCATAAGGATCCATCTAAATAATGGATGGAAATCTATAATTGTATGAAAATTCCACCAATTGTAGGTATTGTTCCAAATAAACTTTGAAATCAATAAAACAAGATATCAACATTTAATTGAGAGTGTGAATTTTCATTTCTGACTGAACATCCGTCTGAGGATGATAAGATGTGCAAAAACATAACACTGTATCCCGAGCATACTGAAGACTTCACCAAATCTTTGAGGTAAACCTTGGATCCCGATAGGATATAATGGAAAGTATTACCCCTGGAAATCATACCACTTCCTTTAAATATATCACAAAAACATGATGAAGAGAGAAATCCCCTATAATAGAAATAAAGTGTACCGACTTCTTAAGGTGATTAACTATATCCCAGATAACATTATTTACTTTGGATGTTTGGGGAAGTCCAATGACATAGTCTATAGTAAAGTTTTCCCATTTCTATTCTAGTATATTTAATGGTTGTAACATCCCTTTAGACTTCTGTCTCTTAGCCTTAACTTGCTGAAAAACCAAGCATCGATAGACATACTTAGCAACATCTCTTTTCATGCCATACCACCCAAAGTACTCTTTTAGGTCCCTTTACATCATTGTTTTTCTAGGGTGAAAATATAATGAAGAACTATGAGCCTCATCCAATAGCACCTTATTTAATTATTTTATGGGATGAATATAATCCTTATTCCTAAACCTTATTATTTCCTCACAATAAAGGTTGAATTCAAGAACATTTCTCACCTTTATTTGTAACTCTACATATTACTTATGCACCTCATTAATCTTCACTTATATATATGGTTGAAAATTCATTTGAGATGATAATTTTCCCCTTATATTTTTATTTCTAGATCCATCCTTTTCATATTCATAAATATTAGATATTTCATGATCCTCATCTTGGATAAGCTAGAATGGCCTGTTTGACTCAAAGCATCTTCCATCTTGTTCACCTTCCCATGGTGGTAATGTGTTTAGTATTTTGGATCATTAATCAACTCCAAACATCTTCATTGGTTCATATCCGTCTCCTTTTGTGTGAAAATATACCTTAAAATTTTATGATTAGTATAAATATCACACCTTTCACCATAAAGATAATGCCTCCAGATATTTAATTAAATGATTACCACAACAAACTCTAAATCAAGAGTTAGGTAATTTTTCTTATTAATTTTCAACTGTTGTGAGGAATAAGCTATCTCTATATCATTTTTCATGAGCACACATCCCATCCCCTTCTTGGATGCATCACTGTAGATCACAAAATTTTCTTCAATACAAGGTAGTGTGAGCATAGGTGCACTGGCTAACCATCTTTTTATCTCTTTGAAATTATCTTCACATTCCTCCATCCAAAAAAACATAACTCCTTTATGAGTCAACATGGTGAGTGGATTGGATAATCAGGAAAAATATTCGAAAAAATGTCGATAATATGTTGCCAAACCATGAAAACTTCAGATCTTAGGTACCGTTGTTGGTCTCAAACATCTTTTAATAACCTCTGTTTTTTGGATCCATAGATATCCCCTCTCTTGAGATTATGTGACCCAAAAATGAAACATTATAAATCTAGAATTCACACATGGTAAATTCTCCATAAATACTCTCTTTTCTAAATATTTTCAGTTCAATTCTCAAGTGGTATTCATGTTCTTCCTTGATCTTTGAATAGATAAGAATATTGTCTACAAAGACTACCACAAACTGATTAAGATAGTCTCTAAAGATTCTATTCCTTTGTTCCAAAAACATTTTAGGTTCATTAGTAAGACTAAAAGGAATCACTATAAATTCATAGTGTCTATAACTTTTATGTAATGTCATCTTTGGTATATCCTATTTTTGGACCCTTAATTAATGAAAACCTGAATGAAAATCATTCTTGGAAAAGTATTGTGCTCAACATAGTTGGTCAAATAAGTCATCAATGTGGGGAATATGATATTTTTTATTGATTTTGATCTTGTTAAGTTGTCAATAATAAATATGGAGTCTCATTGATCCATCTTTATTCTAAATAAACAAAACATGTTCTCTACAAGGTGAGGCACTAGGGCATATGAATCCCTTATCAAGATTCTCGTGGATTTTATTCTTCAATTCCAACAACAAAATTGGGGACATTCTATAAGGTTTCTTTGAAATAGGAGTAGCACCCGATATGATTTCTATTGAAAACTCAATGTCACGATTTGGTGGAAGACAATGAAATTTCTCTAGAAAGGTATCATAAAAAACATGTAAAATGGGTTTATTCTAAATTATGAGTCTCTCCCAAACCATTTCAGATAAATAACTTTCATTTATAGGATTTAAGACCCATAAGATGGGAAAAATTTCTACTAGGAGGTTATGTTTATCCTTGCATCTATATATGAACATATATTGATTTGGAATATGAAATGTGACTTCCCTTCCTTGTAAATTGATATAATCTCCATATAGATAAATTGAATACATGCCACGAATAACATCAAATTCAACTATATGAAGGATCGAAATAATTTCAAGAACCACTTTCCCAAAAACATCAACTAGAGAAGAATTAGAAACTTTTTATGAGACCATAATTCCCTTAGGAGTTTTCATAAATAACTAAAAATCTAATTTTTGAGGTAATAAGAAGATACCATTATAAAATTTTTCAGAAATAAAATAGTGGGTGGATCCAGAATCAAATAAAACATTCTCTACTTTAGAGTGGATCGTAAGTGTACCTTTCATCACTTCATTATTATACAACATGTCACCAATAGTGCTTTCATGAGAATTTCATTTTTCTTTGTCCTTAAGAGTTTATTGATGTCGATCATCATTAATAACCCTTGGATTTGGGAATTTATTAGCATAAGTCCCATTTCTTTGTCCTAGTAACATTGAAGTGTAGGAGGTTCATTTTGTGTGTCCTTTTCTTTTTTCACATCATTAGACATATTTTACCATCAATTTAGAATTCAACATCCTGATGACCTTCTATTCCACACTTAAGACAATTACTAGTACCTTTAAATCAATTACTTCTATGTTTCTTTATACACTTTGAGCATAAGGAAAAACTCATCATCTTTTTATTGTAGTCTTTAAATATTCCTTTAAATTCCAATTTTCTATTCTTATCAAACCCATTTGACTTGGTGGTCACTCCAATATCCATACAAACCTTGAGAGAATAGATAAAAATTTACTCGTAGCTATTGAATCCCCTTATGGATAATTCCATTTAGAGACTTGGATTTAAACAACTAAAAAATTCATCAATTTTACTCTCAGGTTAGATAATAATTCCATAAGTGTACCTTTCAAGTCTTATAAAATTTTCTTCGTAGGAACCAATAGATTCAACATCCTTTTTCATAAGTTCAATGAAATCCTCCTTCATCATTGTTCCAAGAATATGAGGAAATTACTTATTGAAAAATATGTTCTTGAACTCATCCCATTCAATGGAATAAATTTCATCCCTTTTCCCTGTATTGTTGATAAGATTCCACCATTGATCAGCTTCACCTTCCAAACTATATACTGATAAGACAAAATCATCATGTTCATAACATTGTAGAACTAAAAATAAATTTTTCGTGGAATACATCCATTTTTTATCCACAAATGGATCAGAAGACCCACTGAATGAAGGTGGATTCTACCTCATGAAGTATTCAATAGAATTTTGATCCATCTTTTGCTCATTTGGATAACCGGCATGATTCATATATTAATAAAACTGTGTGAGAATGGATACATTATTTTTCATTCTCGCTCCCATAAAATTTGGTTGCTATGGGGGAAAATCATTACATTTCCCACCACATTCAGCATTAATACAGTTCCTTTAAGTTTCACCCTTTCAATAAAATCAAGAAGCATAATGTGAGAAAAACTAATAATAATGTAAAAAACACATAATTCAAGATTTAAATTTCAATTTATGACACTTTAGGTTTTATCCTAGGTTATTCATGAACATCTATAAAACACCGGGATATGATTATAACCTATAGTTAGACCTATCTTTGGGGTTCTTACTAAGGTTATCTAATCCTAGTTTATAAAGGTTAACTATACCTTTGATTTGATACCAAATATAATGGACCATAATTTATATATATATATTAATTCAAAATTAAAGAATATTTACTACATAACAAAACAAAAACCACACCAGGACTGTATAGGTTTAGTGTCTCTAGAAACTAGGAAACATAAACAACTAGTTCATAAAACATCAACATTTTTTCCCACTTATTTCTTCATAACTAGACTCCTTTTTATATATCTTACTCTATACCATTATTTATGACCTAGGTAAAAGAAAAATATGAAAGAGAGATCTCAAATTCATAGTAAAGTTAAATAATGGAAATATGAGTCATGTCATATTTATAAGAACATACAATTTGAAAATCTTATCCAGCACATAAAAGATCATAATATCATGTCATGATATAAATTATAAAAGTGCAATGTAATCAAAATAGTCATAACAGAAGACATGAAATTTTATGTCATACAAACATAAGAATATAAAATTATTTCATATTAGTCAAGCCTCATTGCTGAGACCATCATAGCGGACAAAGTCTATTACTAAACTGAGTTCACTCCTCGTTCTAGCCCTGTATTACTAAACCAGATTTATTTTTTGTTCGAGTCATTCTATCTCATGAGACATAATTATTTACCAAGTGAATTTTAGGGAGATAAATTTCATACCAATATCAGAATGAAACAATTATTACATGTTCACCAAAAACATAAAAACATTCACCGTAACATAACCCAGGAAATAAAATGGGTTTCTTAAAAATCATTCAATCACAATTGATATAAAACAAATGGATTTACGAAATAACACACAATAAAATAATAGTAATAATAGGTTTTGAAATATGACCTTATTTAAAGAGTTCCATATTATATGGAAAACAATTTAGAGAAAACACATGACACTACTGGAATGCTGGTCTTTCCCAACAGTTACATACCAACGGTTTAATAGAACCGTTGGTGAAGGAGGTTTTTCCCAACGGTTCTAATGAACCGTTGGCATAGATGTGGCTGGGAGGTTTTTTCCCAACGGTTCTCATGAACCGTTGGTAAAGATGGCTTTGGGGAGGTTTTCGCCAACGTTTCTCATGAACCTTTGGTATAGATATAGGTTTTTGCCAACGGTTTATAAGAACCGTTGGTATAGATATACTTTGGGAGGTTTTTCCCAACGGTTCTAGAGAACCGTTGGGATAGATATACATATGCCAACGGTTTTTAAGAACCATTGGCAAAGGTTCTCCCCAAATTCCCAGCCACCTGTTCTCTCCCCCATTCGCGATACACAACCCTAAAACGGGAGCAGCAGCCGATTTAGGCGATTTTGGAGGTACTGCCGGCCTTGAATCTTCCAGGTCTTCTTCAGGTTATTCTTCTTCTTTATCTGAAAACGTATTCAAATGTTTGGATATTATTTAAACCTATTTTCATTTTTCCCATCAGTTTAGGTGATTTTGGAGCTACTACCCGCCGGACCAGCCTAAGGGTGAGTTTTCTTGAAAATTCCTTTTTGGATTTTACCCCTTGAACATGGTATGTCATTTGTGAAAGGTTATATAAATCAAATTGATTGTTCGATTTCTGAATTGAATTGTAAATTAAATTAATTAAGGGTATTTTATGGTTTGCATTCCCCTTTTAACACATGAATGCCAATTATTTTTTAACACATGTTTTAATTGTATTGCCTTGCCAATGTGAGTAAAGTAGAGACTATGCTATGAATCTATGAAATTGGATTGAATTTATCTTATATTTTATGTTACCATGTTAGATATATTATAACTAATGCATGTGATATCTTTATAGTCTTGTTAGGAGTGTTCTATTAAAAATTCCCATGTGAGTGCTTGAATTTTCATTGAATTGCTAGCCATTATGAGTTATGTTGAGACCATGATATGGAATTGATTGATTAAGCAAGGGAATCTCATTATCTTTTCATTACAACATGAGTAAATGAAGCTTCATTCTTTTCAGGTTATTATTTGATTGAGTCGCCATTTTGAGGTGAGTTGTATTAAATACCTTTGTTTTTGACCTTGGTATGTTTAATGAATTGTTTAAATGAAATGGAATTCATTAAATGATTAATAGTAAATAGTGATACATGGATTCTATTAGGATGCCAGGTATATAATCTTGTTTCTATTAACTTATACGCTTTATGTGATAAATGGATTCACAGTGGAATTCCACGGATAGACTCATTTCTTTGAATATTGATTAAGCCATGATACATGGATCCAAGGGAGGGATTCCATAGATAGACTTATTGAATGTAGAATTATATTCCAATTGATACATGGATTCTTATGATAATTCCATAGATAGACTTATTGAATGTAGAATTATATTCCAATTGATACATGGATTCTTGTGATAATTCCATAGATAGACTTATTGAATGTAGAATTATATTCCAATGCTATGCGTCTTGTGTGGTGGTTGTGTGGTTTATGTGTTTTATGGTAGTAGTGAAGTGTGTGATTATGTAGTTAATGTGAACCCATAGGTTGAGTATTTTGTGGTATCTATATATCATGTATTTTTATGTTATTTCTACACATTCCCAACCAGAGTTGGATAAACTTACCAACAATCAGAGGTTTTGAGTTATGAGTATTTTTTCTAATATCTAGGATGGTGGTTATATGTTTGGATAGCTACCATGTCTTCCCTACTCTTCCTTCAAAAGTGATTGACCATGTGTTTTTAGGCAAGATGCGATGTGATTGTCCATGTGTCTTCAAGTGAGATGTACTATGATTTCCCTAGTGTTTTTCGTTGAGGTGTGATGTGATAAGGCTATAATAAGTTGTGGCATGTGGTTGGGGTCATGTAGGGTAGGAGGATGGCACAAGGTTGATGTTATTCATGTTCATGATACCCTACTAATATGGTTATGGGATGAGTCATGCTGTTATGTGATATAACACATTAAGTTCTTGTTGGTTTTACATTTTTTCAATAACACATTTGTATGGCTTTTTGACATGTGTAGTTGATACCTTGATTATTTTCTTCCTTTATCGTTTACTTAAATGTATTTTTTATTATAGTTAATGCCTATTGAATTGTTTATGACAAAATGAATTATATAAATTCTTTTTATAGAATGGACAGAAGTTGGATGTATGAAACCAATCGGATCTCAGACGATTTTCAAAACAATTTGGAGAGCTTTATAGATTTTGCATTTCACAATGCTTCAGATAGTGGTCGCATACACTGCCCATGTTCCAATTGTGTTGGCAGACCTTGGTTGAGCCGTGAAGAAGTCAGCTACCACATAACCAAAAATGGGTTTCAAGCAAACTACTTTCTGTGGTATCACAATGGGGAGAAAACGAAATCTCAAATTGGTGATGATCGAAATGAAAAGACTGGAATGGAGAATTTGTTAGATGATCGGTTTCCGTTTATTCGTCATCATGAAAAAGAAAGGATTTCGACTCAAGAAGACTTCGATATGAGGAAAGCTGATGCATCTAGTGAAAATGATGATATTGATAGGGTGAAAAAATTGAATGATGTTGCCACGACTCTAGTATATCGACAATGCGATAAAATGAAAAAGCTGGAATTTTTAATCCGATTATTTCATGGGAAAACTATGTATGGGATTTCTAATACAGCAATCGATTACATTCTTACCCTCTTGAAAGATTTACTTCCAGATGATGCAGATATTCCCTCAAACAACTATATGGCATGGAAGTTAGTTGAGGAACTTGGATTTTCAAGAAACAAAATTCATGCTTGCCTGAAAGATTGCAGTTTATTCTGGGAGGAAACCGCTGAACGAAATGAATGTATAAAATGTGGCACATCCCGCTGGAAGTCAAAATCTGATGGAACACCATCCCGCATTCCACAGAAAGTAATGTGGAACTTTCCATTGATCCCCAGACTCCAGAATCTTTTTATGTCTGATGACATATCAATAAAAATGAGATGGCATGATACCGAGAGAAAGAAGACTGATGATGAGTTGGTTCATCCTGCAGATGGATTTGCATGGAAGAGATTTGATGCTCGACATCCTGATTTTGCAGCTGACGTGCGTAATGTGAGGCTGGGTCTTTCATGCGACGGTTTTAATCCGTTTGGGCAGATGCTTACTTCGCACAGCACATGGCCCGTTTTTATGCACATTTATAATCTTCCCCCATGGTTGTGTATGAAAAAATCTTTCACTTTCATGAGTATACTCATATCTGGTCCTTCTGATCCCGACATTGATATTGATGTATACATGCAACCTTTAATAAAAGAGTTGAAGCTTCTTTGGGATGTGGGTGTGCGCACATACGATGCATGTTCGAAAGACCTATTTCAGATGCACGTTGCGCTTATGTGGACAATCAATGATTTTCCGGCTTATGCAATGATGTCTGGATGGAGCACGAAGGGGAAACTGTCATGTCCAGTTTGTATGAAGAATACACGATCCAGAAGACTGAAACATCGTTGTAGTTTCAGTTTTATGGGACATCGACGATTTTTGCAAAGGATCATCCATATAGAATGAATCGTCGAAGATTTGATAATACTATAGAGACCGATGATCCACCTCAGCGTTTGTCTGGAACTGATGTGCTTAATGAATTGAAAGATTTCAGTTTTTTGTTCGGGAAGGGTCAAATGAAATCTGGAAAGAGAAAGAATGTTTCCACAGAAACCTGTTACAATTGGAGGAAGAGGAGTATCTTTTTTGATTTTCCTTATTGGTCAACCAATTTGCTACGTCATTGCTTAGACGTAATGCATATTGAAAAGAATATATGTGAAATATTGCTTTCAGTTATTCTAAATGTCAAGGGGAAGAGAAAAGATGATTTATGATCTCGACGTGACTTGGTGGATTGGGGCATCAGACCAGAATTGCATCCTGTGCGTATCAGTGAAAATAAATGGCACCTTCCATGTGCTTCTTATGTGATGACACCAACTGAAAAAAAAAACAATTTTTGGAAGTATTAGAGACTATTAGAGTTCCTGATGGCTATTCAAGCAACATATCTAAACGGGTCAACAGAAGAGAGTTGAAGCTAAAATCATTGAAGACTCATGATTATCACGTTCTACTGCATGAGTTGCTTCCAATAGCAATCTGTCATCTTTTGTCCAATAATGTAAGGGTGGGTGTTATTCGGTTGTGCCATTTGTTTAGAGATCTTTGTGCTAAGAAGTTGTCACAGTCTTTTTTGCAAAAAATGTTGACAGATGCCCCATTAATTTTGTGTGAGTTGGAGAAAATATTTCCCCCATCATTTTTCACATGCATGCTGCATCTGACTGTCCATATTCCAACTGAAATACTTCTCGGAGGACCTGTTTCTTTTCGTTGGATGTATCCAAATGAAAGAAATATGTTCACATTAAAGTCTTATGTTCGAAACAAGAATCATCCCGAAGGTTCTATCGTGAACGGTTACTTAGCTCAAGAATGTATGGATTTCTGTTCAATGTATTTGTCTGATCTTACTACAAGAATGAACAGACCAATGAGAAATGAAGAAGAACAATATGAGCAAATTGAACCCAGTTTTCCATCACTTCCTCAAATAGGAGGAATTCCTGGATCATATACATTGAAGACGTTAAGCCATGAAGAGCGGGATATGGCACATCGCACAGTTTTGTTCAACTGTGATTTGTTCGATGACTATATCAGGTAACAAAATTGAATATGTATATCCTACATATATATCTGTTAAACTATTCATATTTTTTTATCTATAGGGAACATAATACAATGATAAATAGGAAGCATCGTTCTTTATCTTTGAGAAGGAGAGAGACTTTGCATAGCAAAGAGTTTTCTGCTTGGTTAAAATTGAAGGTAAAAATATTACTGTTTAAATTAATTATTTCAATATTTACTTATGTTTAACTGTCATTTATATTGCAGGTATTGAGTTTGTCTGCTGACTCTGTCTCTGAGGAAATAAGAGCTTTGGCTTTTGGTCCTAATACCGTGGTTCGTGACTGTAAATCAATTGTTATCAATGGGTACAGATTTATTGTCACTGAACGAGCCAATAACATGAGAACACAACATGATGGTATTATGGTTACTGCCACAACAGATTGTTATGCCAGCGCATCAGATAGTAGACCGCGACTTGAAAATGTGGGTTATTATGGAGTCGTTGAGAAAATAATAATATTGGATTATTACTCTCATGGACGAGTCAAAATGATGAAATGCCATTGGTTTGATTCGATGAAGAGACATGGCACATTTATTGATGATTGTGGATTTCGAGTAATTAATATGACCCGCACTCTTGCAACCGAAGAACCATATGTGTTGGCATCAATGGCTAAACAAGTTTTTTAAGTCAAAGATCAACTTCAACCTGAATTTGGTGTCGTAGTTGAAGTAATTCCAAGACATATTTTTGATGATGCTGATGATGGAATTGACACTGTCCCTATTTCCATTGGAACCAATCCATTTATTTCTTTTGATGACTCCAATAGCTCAATTGTCAGAGTTGATTGTGAACCTGAAGTTGTGGTTGGAAATATATAGAATCATTCATCCATGTTCTCAATTCTTTTGGTTTACCTCGAGTTGGGTTGTTAAGGTTGGTAATATTCATATTTATTTAGTATTGATCACAAATATGTTTTAGCTGACTTGACCGTTATGTGAATTTTCAATGTTTATTGGTTGCTGTTTTATTTGAATTGCATTTTCTAATTTGGAATTGAACTGTATTCAAACCAAATCAAACAATATTTCTAACTTGGTGAACATTACAACTTGTATGTTTTATTAAATTCATTCAAGCTCTTCTAAAAAAATTGATAGATAAATTACCAATGAATCCCCTCATTCCCTCATATATTTAGTTTTTTGGTTTACACATTAATTTTCTTTTTCTAATTAATTACATATTTGTTTTCCAATGCAGGAAATGAATCCAATTGAAGAGAGACGAAGAAAAAAAATGGCGGAGAACAATCGTCGGATGGAGGAGATGGGCATTCCACCATTAGTGCCTACAGTGAGTACTTTATTTCAAATATATATATATATATTTACAGAATATATAATGTCATGTGATTAATTTTTTTTGTAAACTTTTTTGTAGGATCCACCATTACGTCGACAGTTATTCGACGAGGAGCCTAGTACTGGTCCTAGTACTCAGGCCGGTGGTACGAGGAGGGTTCGTACCAGAGGTGGACATAGAGCTGCGCGTGCCCGACTAGACCCTGCCCCTCCCACTGACATTTCAGCCTTCCCACATTCTGATCCCGGTGTGTCGTTTGGGACACACGGGATATTTAGACCTCCCATGTTTTCGCTACCTTCTGCATCTTCTGCCCCATCATTTTCACATCCCATGATGATTCCCACTCCCTAGTCAGCATCAGGTCATACAGTTGTTCCATCTTCTTTTCCTTCTACTTCTGTCTCTCCGAGCTTTTATATTCCATCGTCTTCGACTCCTGTTCCACCAGAGGGTGTTCCATCAGGTTCTGTGGATCCGGCGCCACTCATTGACCAGACCAGCACAGTTATATTTATAAAACCCTATCAAATTTTTATAGCAATATTTATTTTCATTATAACATGTTTTGATAAAATATTTGTTTTTCTTTCATGACAGATACATCTACTGAAAGGAGGCGGGGGCGGGGCCGTACACGCATGCGTTCGGTGTGGAACCGTCACACACAGGTTATGGTGGAATATAATGAAGACAATCAGATGGTTGAGAAAACAGGGAAGCAATGTCGGAGTTTTATGGCGACGCTTTCCAAATACTCCGACATCATTCCCGTCAGCCCGCTGTCGTGGAGACATTTGACACATGAGGTCAAAGATAGAGCTTGGGCAGAGATATGGGTAAAAAAATCTGTTGTATTTAATGCCATGAATTTTTTTTGTATTTATATAAATTAATATTTTCATTTCAGCTTCGATTTAATTTTCCTGATGGTGAGGGTGCACGAATGGAACGTCTAAAGGATTTAGGCGAGCTTTGGAGAGCCTACAAGCATGAGCTGTATATTGGATGGCGTGATAGAGTTGGCACTGAGTTAGAGGTGGTACCAATCGTGGATGATTGTCCTATAGAGCAGTATCGTAAGATGATTACTCATTGGACGAGTACCCAGTTTAAGGTATGAATTACATTTGAGGTATTTAAATAATAACTTTCAAGTTTTGCATTAATATTATCCTTTGCATTATAGAATTTTATTTAGGAATCATCTGGAAAAAATAAAAAAAACATTGATGCAAAAAAATACCTCCATACACTAGGACGCACGACGATGCCGGATCATGAGAGGCAGCAGGTATGACAATTGTTTATAAGTTTTCTTTACGACTTACATTTTCTTTTGTTTCCTCAATTATTTAATTATTTTCTGAAGTCTTTATATAAATTTTGTTTTCAATGTCATTGTAGAGGCAAGTACAAAATATTGAAGGACGTGTGCCTCGAGCAAAACTGTTTTGCTCGAGTAGACGAAAAAAGGATGGACGTGCTGTCAACGAAGCGACTCAGCAGCAGATTGTAAGTTTTAATCTGTTGATTTTATATTTTAATATCTATTTTGTAACTTAACAATATATTTATATTTGTAACAGGATGCTTTAGAGGCCCTCGATGCCCAAGAAGCAGACAATTTTGGGCCATCTGATCACTTACATCAGGTGTTGGGAGATGATCATTCTGGCAGAGTACGCTGCTGACCTAGGATAGCCCCGACGAGGTATTGGCCTGCCTCAGGTACGAGTTGTAGTGCCACCAAGCTGCAGCAAGTTAGGGCACAGGCAGAACAGACTGAGAAAAGGGCCACAGAGACGGCAGAACAGTCTGCAAGGGCAAACGGTGCATTTATGAAATTTATTGAAGTTCTACGTCCAACACTTCCAGCAGAGGCCAGCCCAGCGATTGATGAATACATGTCGTTGATACATTCTATATATGGTGCACCAGGTGGCAGTTTCAGTGGTGGTCAGGCCGATGTCGAGCTTGAAGATGATGATGGCGAGCAGTCTGATGCGGAAGAGGAGGGAGATGAGGAGGGCGAGGAGGAGGGCGAAGGCGAGGAGGAAGGCGCTGTGGAGGGTGAGGACGATGAGGAGGACGATGACGAGGGCGATGATGATGATGATGATGGAGATGGTGATGATGATGTGGGACATATTGATCCGTTACATTTTTGACTTGAGATTTGATGTTTAATCTATTCTAGTTGTTGGTTTTATCTAGACTCGCAGTATAGTATTAGAGTTGAGTTATTTTTATATATTGTCTGTTTTTATGGATGTTGTTGTCTTTTAGTGGTTGTGTGTTTGAGAACTCCCTGGACAACCCCCCTCATTCTTGGACCCTGGACAACCCCCCCTCCCCCTTGGACCCCGAACACCCACCAAACACCCCCCGGACAGCCCCGCGGACAGCCCCCTGGACAGCCCCCTGGACAGCCCCCGTACAGCCCCCAACCCTCCACCCTGGACCCCTGATAGCCCCCCGGACAGCCCCCCGGACAACCCCCCCACCCTCCCCCTTGGACCCCGGACAACCCCCCAAACACCCCCTGGACAACCCCCTGAACAACCCCGGACAACCCCCTGAACAACCACCGGACAGCCCCCTAAACAACCCCGGACAACCCCCTGAAGAACCCTCAAACACCCTCCGGACAGACCCCGCACATCCCCCCCACCCTCATCCTTGGTCCCCGGACAGCCCCCCGGACACCCACCGGACAGCCCCCCCCCGGACAGCCCCCGCGGACAGCCCCCTGGACAGCCCCCCGTACAGCCCCCAACCCTCCACCCTGGACCCCGGATAGCCCCCCGGACAGCCCCCCGGACAACCCCCCCACCCCCCCCCCCCCCCGTGGACCCCGGACAACCCCCCCACCCCCCCCTGGACCCCAGACAACCCCCCAAACACCCCCCGGACAGCCCCCTGAACACCCCCGGACAACCCCCTGAACAACCCCCTGAACAACCCCCGGACAGCCCCCTGAACAACCCCGGACAACCCCCTGAACAACCCCCCAAAACCCCCCCGGACAGACCCCGCACAGCCCCCCCACCCTCCTCCTTGGTCCCCGGACAGCCCCCCGGACACCCACCGGACACCCCCCCCGGACAGCCCCCCAGACATCCCCTCCACCTTCCTTAATTTCATTAGCTCTGAAATGTTTCATAGCACGATCAACTAAAATCTAATCCATACTAAATATGATATAAAAATATTCTATATGAATTTCCATAAGATTTTATGTGAAAACAAAAAGTGACATAAGAAAAACTGACCAAACGCATTCGAAATGTGTTGATGCTTTAGGACAACGATCCATGGGTCATATGTGACGTGTACGAGTCATCCCCACCTCAATCCGAGGCGCGGTGTGGTCGGAACAACTCAAAGTGTATGTCTTTTGTTTCAAAAGGAAATCATTTTAAGTGAAAAACATCAACTGGCATCGTTCGGCCCGTTTGGACCCCCCTCACGCGCGTTTACGAAGCGCGCGAATCACTTAAAACACGAATATTGAGCCGTACCGCGCAAACCGCACGTCCGATTGACGTGCCGTCTACGCGTACATGTCACGAATAATAATTAGAATGTTCCACGGTGGTTTCAGCTCAATCCGAGGCCGTCCGCTATGAATTTGACCGTTGGACGCCCGTTCTGGCCGTTTATGACACCAGAACTGCGTTGTCGGTCACCGCGGGCACACGGCACCTCCGATTGACGTGCCGTCTACTCGACCACTTCAGAAACCACTCACCCGTATTTGTCGTCTGATTTCAGGCCATTCCGACATCGTTCGGCCCGTTTGGACCCCCCCTCACGCGCGTTTACGAAGCGCGCGCATCACTTAAAACACGAATATTGAGCCGTACTGTGCAAACCGCACGTCCGATTGACGTGCCGTCTGCGCGTACACGTCACGAATAATAATTAGAATGTTCCACGGTGGTTTCAGCTCAATCCGAGGCCGTCCGCTATGAATTTGACCGTTGGACGCCCGTTCTGGTCATTTTTGACACCAGAACTGCGTTGTCGGTCACCGCGGGCACACGGCACGTCCGATTGACATGCCGTCTGCTCGACCACTTCAGAAATCACTCACCCGTATTTTTCGTCTGATTTCAGGCCATTCCGACATCGTTCGGCCCGTTTGGACCCCCCTCACGCGCGTTTACGAAGCGCGCGCATCACTTAAAACACGAATATTGAGCCGTACCGCGCAAATCGCACGTCCGATTGACGTTCCGTCTGCGCGTACACGTCACGAATAATAATTAGAATGTTCCACGGTGGTTTCAGCTCAATCTGAGGTCGTCCGCTATGAATTTGACCGTTGGACGCCCGTTCTGGCCGTTTATGACACCACAACTGTGTTGTCGGTCACCGCGGGCACACGGCACGTCCGATTGACGTGCCGTCTGCTCGAACACTTCAGAAATCACTCACCCGTATTTGTCGTCTGATTTCAGGCCATTCCGACATCGTTCGGACCGTTTGGACCCCCCTCACGCGCGTTTACGAAGCGCGCGCATCACTTAAAACACGAATATTGAGTCGTACCGCGCAAACCGCACGTCCGATTGACGTGCCGTCTACGCGTACACGTCACGAATAATAATAAGAATGTTCCACGGTGGTTTCAGCTCAATCCGAGGCCGTCCGCTATGAATTTGACCGTTGGACGCCCGTTCTGGCCGTTTATGACACCAGAACTGCGTTGTCGGTCACCGCGGGCACACGACACGTCCGATTGACGTGCCGTCTGCTCGACCACTTCAGAAATCACTCACCCGTATTTTTCGTCTGATTTCAGGCCATTCCGACATCGTTCGGCCCGTTTGGACCCCCCTCATGCGCGTTTACGAAGCGCGCACATCACTTAAAACACGAATATTGAGCCGTACCGCGCTAACCGCACGTCCGATTGACGTTCCGTCTGCGCGTACACGTCACGAATAATAATTAGAATGTTCCACGGTGGTTTCAGCTCAATCCGAGGCCGTCCGCTATGAATTTGACCGTTGGACGCCCGTTCTGGCCGTTTATGACACCAGAACTGTGTTGTCGGTCACCGCGGGCACACGACACGTCCGATTGACGTGCCGTCTGCTCGAACACTTCAGAAATCACTCACCCGTATTTGTCGTCTGATTTCAGGCCATTCCGACATCATTCGGCCCATTTGGACCCCCCTCACGCGCGTTTACGAAGCGCGCGCATCACTTAAAACACGAATATTGAGCCGTACCACGCAAACCGCACGTCCGATTGAGGTACCGTCTGCGCGTACACGTCACGAATAATAATTAGAATGTTCCACGGTGGTTTCAGCTCAATCTGAGGCCGTCCGCTATGAATTTGACCGTTGGACGCCCGTTCTGGCCGTTTATGACACCAGAACTGCGTTTTCGGTCACCGCGGGCACACGGCACGTCCGATTGATGTGCCGTCTGCTCGACCACTTCAGAAATCATTCACCCGTATTCTTCGTCTGATTTCAGGCCATTCCGACATCGTTCGGCCCATTTGGACCCCCCTCACGCGCATTTACGAAGCGCGTGCATCACTTAAAACACGAATATTGAGCCGTACCGCGGAAACCGCACGTCCGATTGATGTGCCGTCTGCGCGTACATGTCACGAATAATAATTAGAATGTTCCACGATGGTTTCAGCTCAATCCGAGGTCGTCCGCTATGAATTTGACCGTTGGACGCCCGTTCTGGCCGTTTATGACACCAGAACTGCGTTGTCGGTCACCGCGGGCACACGACACGTCCGATTGACGTGCCGTCTGCTCGAGCACTTCAGAAATCACTCACCCGTATTTGTCGTCTGATTTCAGTCCATTCCTACATCGTTCGGCCCGTTTGGACCCCCCTCACGCGCGTTTACGAAGCGCGCGCATCACTTAAAACACGAATATTGAGTCGTACCGCGCAAACCGCACGTCCGATTGACGTGTCGTCTGCGCGTACAAGTCACGAATAATAATTAGAATGTTCCATGGTGGTTTCAGCTCAATCCGAGGCCGTCCGCTATGAATTTGACCGTTGGACGCCCGTTCTGGCCGTTTATGACACCAGAACTGCGTTGTCGGTCACCGCGGGCACACGGCACGTCCGATTGACGTGCCGTCTGCTCGACCACTTCAGAAATCACTCACCCGTATTTGTCGTCTGATTTCAGGCCATTCCGACATCGTTCGTCCCGTTTGGACCCCCCTCACGCGCGTTTACGAAGCGCACACATCACTTAAAACACGAATATTGAGCCGTACCGCACAAACCGCACGTCCGATTGACGTGCCGTCTACGCGTACACGTCACGAATAATAATTAGAATGTTCCACGGTGGTTTCAGCTCAATCCGAGGTCGTCTGCTATGAATTTGACCGTTGGACGCCCGTTCTGGCCGTTTATGAAACCAGAACTGCGTTGTCAGTCACCGCGGGCACACGGCACGTCCGATTGACGTGCCGTCTGCTCGACCACTTCAGAAATCACTCACCCGTATTTTTCATCAGATTTCAGGCCATTCTGACATCGTTCGGCCCGTTTGGACCCCCCTCACGCGCGTTTACGAAGCGCGCACATCACTTAAAACACGAATATTGAGCCGTACCGCGCAAACCGCACGTCCGATTGACGTGCCGTCTGCGCGTACACGTCACAAATAATAATTGGAATGTTACACGGTGGTTTTAGCTCAATCCGAGGTACTCCGCTATGAATTTGACCATTGGACGGCCGTTCTGGCCGTTTATGACACCCGAACTGCGTTCTCGGTCACCGCGGGCACAGGACACGTCCGATTGACGTGCCGTCTAGTCGACGACTTCAGAAATCACTCACCCGTATTTGTCGTCTGATTTCAGGCCATTCCGACATCGTTCGGCCCGTTTGGACCCCCCTCACGCGTGTTTACGAAGCACGCGCATCACTTAAAACACGAATATTGAGCCGTACCGCGCAAACCGCACGTCCGATTGACGTGTCGTCTGCGCGTACACGTCACGAATAATAATTAGAATGTTGCACGGTGGTTTCAAGTCAAAAGGACGTCATTTTAAGTGAAAAGCATCAACTGGCATACGGAAAACCGACCAAACACATTCCGAATCTGTTGATAATTTATCTCAACAATCCATGGGTTATATGTGATGTGTACGAGCCAACCCGGGATGAATCCGAGTCGCGGTGTGGCCGGGATAAGTCTAAGTGGCTCTCTTTTGTTTAAAATGGACACCATTTTAAGTACATACGGAAAAACGACCAAACAGATTCGGTTTCCGTTGAAACTTTAGGAGAACGAACCATGGGTCATATGTGACGTGTACGAATCAACCCCGCCACAATCGGAGACACGGTGTGGCCGACACCACTCAAAGTGTCGGTCTTTTGTTTCAAAAAGACGTCATTTTAAGTGAAAAGCATCAAGTGACATACGAAAAACCGACCAAAGGCATTCAGACTGTGTCGATACTTTATCACAAGGATCCATGGGTCGTATGTGACGTGTACGAGTCAATCCCGCCTCAATCCGAGGAGCGGTGTGGCCGACACCGTTCTAACTGTGTCTCTTTTGTTTAAAATGGACAGGATTATAAGTGAAAAGAACAACTTGCATACGGAAAACCGACCAAACGCATTCCAAATTTGTTGATAATTTATCCCAACGATCCATGGGTCATATGTGACATGTACGAGCTGACCCGGGATGAATCCAAGTCATGGTGTGGCCGAGATCAGTCTAAGTGGCTCTCTTTTGTTTAAAACGGACATCATTTTAAGTACATAAGGAAAACCGACGAAACGGATTCGGTTTCCGTTGAAACTTTAGGAGAACGATCCATGGGTCATATGTGACGTGTACGAATCAACCCCGCCTCAATTGGAGACGCGGTGTGGCCGACACCACTCAAAGTGTCTGTCTTTTGTTTCGAAGGGACATCATTTTAAGTGAAAAGCATCAAGTGACATACGGAAAACGGAGAAAATGCATTCGGATTGTGTCCATACTTTAGGAAAAGGATCCACGGGTCGTATGTGACGTGTACGAGTCAATCCCGCCTCAATCTGAGGAGCGGTGTGGCCGACACCGCTCTAACTGTGTCTCTTTTGCTTAAAATGGACAACAATTTAAGTACATACGGAAAACCGACCAAACGCATTCGGTTTCCATTGAAACATTAGGAGAACGATCCATAGGTCATATGTGATGTGTACGAGTCAACACCGCCTCAATCTGAGGCGCGGTGTGGCCGGAACCACTCAATGTGTCTGCATTTTGTTTCAAAAGTACGTCATTTTAATTGAAAAACATCAACTGGCATACGGAAAACCGACCAAACGCATTCGGATTGTGTCGATACATTAGCACAACGATCCATGGGTCATATGTGACGTGTATGAGTCAACCCCACCTCAATCTGAGGCACGTTGTGGACGGTAGCACTCCAGGTGTATGTATTATTTTTAAAACGGACATTACTTTAGGTAAAAATATATGGTATACAAAAAACAGATCAAATTATGAATTGACTTCCAGATTCCACATATAATTGTCATCTACATTTTAAATTGAAATCTAAATGTATTATGTATGTTTATAATTTAATTATGGATGTGTATAGTTCTACCATTATATGTTAAATGTGTATGAATTTGTTCTCTATATGTAAGTGTTAGTTGGTTACTGCAGGTACAATAATTATATATGTATGTGTTAGTTTATTGCAGGTACAATAATTGGATTGAAAGATGAGAGGGAACCCACAAAACCAGATGTGGTGCTGGTCAAATTGGAGACCTGGTTGGGAGCTGCTGGGCAAATTGGGGAGCTGCTGGGTTATTTGTCCAGCAGAGGCTATGCCAACGGTTCAAAACCGTTGGCATAGAAATTGTGGATTAGTTTTACCAACGGTTCAACAAACCGTTGGTAAAACACTTTTCCCAAACCGTTGGAAAAAACATGATAATTTTAAGCCCTTGTGCCAACGGGTTTAAAACCGTTGGCAAATCTTTTTCCCAACGGTTTTAATGAACCGTTGGGATAGAGTAACCTTTCTCCACCCTATCCCAACGGTTTACTGTAAACCGTTGGGAAATGTTTTTCCCAACGTCTTACATACCTACGGTTGGCAGAACCGTTGGTATATGTTATACCAACGGTTATCCAGCCTTTCCCAACATTTCTCAACCGTTGGTAAATCTATTATTTCCAGTAGTGTGAAATTAATTCATGAGGAAAATATCATTTCTTCTTCAAAAATGTTTTCCTTCATCAAAATGCCATATAATTTTAGATGAAATAATATAACATGAAAATAACCTAGTAATGTTATAGGGTAAGCATCAAGGAAACAAGGAATTATGAAAGAATAATAAACTGTTCATACTATACATGTTAAAAAAAATTCTTCTCATACTTTTGTTGGAAAAGTCAACAAGTACCTCATACCAAAAACGGAAAAATATTCCATTCAGACCATTTAGTAAAAATTTACAATTGAATAAAATTGAAATTAACCAATTATAGAAGGATATAAAGAATATTTTTATATTCATATTTTGGAATCAGGGATGTGGATGATAAATATACCCCAGTAAATACTTACGAATAAACAATCTTGGTTAAAAACAAGATTTGCAAAGTTATCTCTTACCTTAGGTTTGATACCCTTCATATGAATCTGAACCTATAGTATAATGATTTAAATAATATTATTGACATAATAAATAATAAAAATTGTTTTTATGATATGATATATGAATATATAATCATTCTTATATTAGAAACATATCATTGTCACATGTTATTCAGATATTGATTTCTTTATGTTCTTATGCAAGATTTATCAGATAAGTTCATGTCCCAATTCATAGAATATTGTAAAATCTTTTAAATAATGATATTTTTATAATATATATAAAATTTATTCAATAAATTCAAGTATATAATATTGGTTTAATGAAGTTCACGTAATATGAATCACATCGCATCGTGGAGATGGAAGGTCGTACGTACGTACAAGCGTTGATACCATTCCAAAAATCATTGAGTGGTTTTGAATTGGATGGTATATGATATTTAAGAATTAGTATAATGTTACAATAATCATATAAAGTTATTATTTTGATCATTATACCCATCCATGTAAGGTGGTTTTGAAAAAAATAAAAGACTGCATCATGGAAACGATTAGTCGTATATACACACATGCTGTGATTTCATTTTTCGTAGAATGGATTGAAGGTGAAATATGGTTGTTTAATATTTATAATAAAATATCTGTATATGAGTGATACTTAAGTTATTAATTTATAATAAAACAACTAATTAATAAGAATTATAATAATAAATAAGTTTGAAGGAATTGGTAGAAGAGATTACCCCTTTCTTGATGTGCTTCCTCTAAATCTCTTCTTAGAACACATAGAGTTAGTCTTTTAAGATGGCCATAACCTCTAGAATGAAAATAGGGAAGTGGAGAAGGAAAATGGGAAAGGGATGGATGATATCGATGACTCAAAATGAATTGATGTGGTGAGGTAGGATGTGCCCTTTCATAATTGAGAGAGGGGCACTTTTGGATACTCCATAAATAATAATTTATAATAAAATCAAAACTACCCAAAAAACATTAAAAATGTAACTATTTTGAAGATGAAATGAGAAATGGTTGTAATATAATAAAAAAAATCCAATTTGGACAAGTTATGTTTCCAATTTCAACTATATATTTTTAATTGACACATAGTAATTCTATTTAATTTTAATGGTTATAATAACATTCTAAATATATAATGGTTTAAATATTTACTTATAATGTTTTAAATGACCATAAATGGATATTTTATGAAATTTTTGATCTTATAATAACAAACTTTTAATGCTTAAATATTTTTATTATTTTAAATAATTTAATAAAATCTTATTTTTATAAAATATCAATTGTGTAAATTTTGACACCATTCATTTATTTGACTTAAAAAATTACACACAGAAGATAAATTTGATAAAAAATATTTGATACACTCCTAACATGTAATAGTAACCTATAATGTTTTGTTATCACATTAATTAGTTTATATTATATTTCATTTAATATTTGAAAAACTATTTATTTGGTATTTCTATTAATAAAATAAATTTTATATCACTATTGTGTCATCATTAAGGGTATTTTTTTAATATCTAAAAATTATAAATAAATTTCTATGATGTTTGTAATTATTTAAGATTTCCATATACTATCTATAATCGATATTATCTCCTAGTTATCCTTATATTAAAATTAATATACTTAAGTAAAATGGGATTGTGACATGTTGTCAAATTCATTAGTTTTTATTACATCCGTGTCATATTCATAGGTAATTGGACCCAAGTGATTCCATTTAGAACAATAGATGATAATTTTTGTATTTAGTCATCTGATAGAATTTTTATATGTGTTATTGTAATTTTATAATATTAATTTTACCATTAATTACTCGATTTACCTTTAAATGTGGTAAAAAATAAAATTACCAAAATTACTATTCATAATTCCCAACAATAAAAGTTGTTTCTTAAAATAATTTGGACCCAATGATTCTAAATATGGAATCAAATTTTAAAAATTCAAAACACATAATTTGTAGTAATTAATTTTTAATTAATCCCATTGTTGGAATAAGAAAACAAGTTTTTTAAAAGTTAAAGCGTTAGAAAATATTGAAATGTTTTTACATATGAATTCAATGTAATATTAATGATAATTACATAAATTATATTAAATGATAAAAATATATTCTATTTATACTTTAAAACAATTCAATATTATAATTTAACCATATAAATTATCTTGATGAAAATAATTGGTTTAACATAAAATTTAGTGTGTTTTTACTATTCATCAAAACTTGAATGTTATCAGAAAGTATCATAAATTCATCCAAATTAAATTTCTTTATCCCAATTTAAAATAAAATTTTTAGGTTTTCATATATAAATTATTAATGTGTCAAAATATTAATTTAAAATTGGTTTTCCATTCAAAGGCATAAAATTATACTTTTTTAAAAAAGTAGGTTTTTATACAACCAATAGGGTTTATTTACACTGTATAATTAAATTATCCATTGGATGAATAAAAAATATCATATTAAGTATATAACATATATATCTCATTAATTTCATTACCAATAAAAATTAATTAAAAAATACACATATAAAATTTATATTTTTCATAAAAAATTAATAGACAAAGAATTCACAACAAATGTTCCTAAGTCAGTGATAATTATTCCGCTAACCTAACGGCTAGGCTGTAACGGTAATTTTATACTAAGGTCATCTCATTTTTTTTTTAAACTCATGATTGCAAGCAACACAAGCATATAAAGAATAACAATTATTTAAAGAAATTTTTTCATAAAAAACATCGGGGTGCTACATTTATTATAATATATAAAAGTTATAAAAACTAAGAAATAGTATTTATTAAATATATATAGATAAAAGAAAAATTAAAACAAGAAAAATTAAAATTCATAATAAGTAAATTAAGAAAAATAGTATACATTTTTTATTATATTATTATTAATAATGCTAAAAATTAATATATATAAAATATTTTAATATATGCTAATGTATATAAATAGGATTTTTATAATAAAAAATTTTATTCATGCTTTACATTAAAATAATAATATATTTATTGATTACTGGTTTATAATTAAAATTTAATATAAATTTAAAATACTGACTAATTTCATTGAGTAATGGACATAATTTAATGTCTTTTATTTTTCAATTTATAAAATAGATCAAATTTATTACATTGATTTCACATATATATAATTATTGAATTTTTATATACATACTCACATGAACAAATATTTATTTTGAATTTAATATACCTATATTATTTATTGAATATATATATATATATTTATTATGTTTCAATAATTTCAATATATATTCATCCTTATTTCAATATAAATATGGATTTTTTAATTATTTATATTAAGAAAACTTATCAAAATTTTCAATATTGTACTCATTTTTAATTAATCAATTTTTCTCATTTTTAACAAGCATGAAAAAATATTAAATATTCATTAATAAAGTTAAAAATAAAATTGGAAGAAAATATTTATAAATAAATATATTTATAAATAAATATATTTATAAATGTATATTTACTGTTTTTATACATTTATTTTTATAAATAAATAAATAATATTTTTTTAAAGAGAATTTATGTAATTAAAAATAAATAATTATAAAATGTAAATAAATTTATTTAAATAATGAATATATTAAACATGTATATATATATAATTATATAAATATTTTTTTAAAAAATTATTTATATAATTATAGATAAATAATTATATATTCAAATAATTATAACATAATTATTATATAAAAAATATTATTATAAGTATTCTAATTATACAATCTAATTATAATTTTTTAAAAATTACTTTTATAAAAAGTATTATATTTTTAAAATAAGTATTATAAGTATTTATCAGCACTTTTTTATTACTAATAAAAATAATGATTTTTCAGCACTACAAAAGTGCTAATAAAATCAATCATTATCAGTACTTTTTTAGCGCTGATAAGTCTCTACCTATATCATTGCTAAAAAAATTATTATTCATTTTATTTGTGCTTATTAACTTAGCACCGAAAAAATGTATCTGCATCATTGTTTTTTTGAAGCACTGTTAAAAGTGTCATGATCTATTTTAATATCCCTAACCACCGCGAACTAGTTCACGCTATCCAAATATCTCATGAAAGTGACTTTCTGTTAGCACTCCTCATTATCGAATCCAAGATTAAATCTAGTCCATAATGAAGGTTACAATAATTCAAATGCTCGAATCCAAGTCTCAAGTGATTTAAGGGTTGAACTCAACCACAGTACAAATGAAATCCATGTTTTTTTTTATCTGTAATTTCACTCAATTATCCACTAAACCTTCTCATCCATCATTTTTTTATCCCAACAAGCCTCGTTTCACAATCCTATAGTAAAAAAAAAACCAAAATTAGTTTTTTTTACATATATTGAAGTATCTTCTTCCCGGATATCTTGCTGGTTTCCTTGGGACATCATTGGTACCATGCCCCTTGAAATATATTAAACCCAATTTTGGGTCATGTTGTTGTGAGGTATAATAGGATCCCAATACCAATATTTTATGAAATCTACATATTTTAAATTATCAACTTTTAAAAAATTCATCATATTGTATACAATGTTTTCATTGGTTTATAATATTACATTTAAAATCACTTGGATGATGAAATATCTCACATCATTGGGGTCTTATAGGTCATAATGAAACAATGAGCACTAAGAGTGTTAAGTGAGGAGGAACTGAAATATAGGGTTATCACCTAATATTTGAAAGCTAATTCTAGAATTTGTTTCCAAAAAATGGTTTATAAAATATCTGACACATGGAAACAACTCTATAATGACTTTTTAATGATTTTTTTCCTAAGATAGTGTGTACTGTAATATGTTGTATAATTAATGGACTTATTTAGGATGACTATAAACTAGTTCATGAGTTTTGGGATAGATTTATGGTTTGCTTATGAAATGTAACAATAAAATTATTTTGATGATTTTTTTAAATCAGATGAAGAAAAATATTATATAACTTTGATTTGATGTCATATTTATTTAAATACTTTTCAAAAAATATAATAATTTCCATTTTTATTTTTAAAAAATTTCAATTCACATATACATAATATGTCTTAAATTATATAAAAAGAAAAAAAATATGTTTAAGGTTCTATTTTCCATGGACTATATTATACAAAAAAATGATTTTGAGATGAAATGTAATTTATATTTTGATTATGGTTATTGGAATATATAAAAAATAAGCAATTGGAATGAGTCATTTTATAGGGAAAACCTCAGCATCATGGTGTTTTAAGAAGAAAAATACTTTTTCATTATGTGGTGGAGAAGAATAGTACTTTGTTGATATAATATATTATTCTCAATCCTTTAGGATTGATTAAATTTTTTATAAATTTGATATTTTATTTTAAATGTAACTTATTTAATGAGAAAATGTTTCTATTGTTTAAAATTTAAAGAATACTTTAATTCATTCATAAATAAATCTTTTACCACTTGATTTTGCTAATTTTTATAAAATAAAATACTAACAATGACTGATGTAAATTTAATAAATAAGTTTTAATAGAATATAATTTGTTGAAATAGAAATTATTATTTTTAGATGATCTCATTAAACCTCTATAATACCACTTCAAGTCAACTTTATTAGTTTGGATTTAATAAATTAATAACATTATATGGTCATTGAGGATTCATAATTCTATTGAAATTTATGTTTTACTAACATAAACTTAAATCCATTTTTATGTCGTTTTAGTGGTAATATGATGCCCTTCATATTTGACAATCTCAATTACATGAAATAAAATAACCTTTCATTACAATACATTAACATTTCATTTTATGTTATTATTTTTATAGAATTTGTACAAAAAAATAAATAAAAAAACTCATGTATTTTTAAACAAGTGGTCATTTTTAGAACAATTTATGCAACAACTTGATATATAAGAAGACATTATTGTTCTTATTTGGATCAAGATCCTCATGTCACATTGTTCTTATTAAGATCAAGCTCCTCATGCACATATTTTATCCAATTATCATCCTTTTCATCCTCTCCAAAAGACTTAGGAGGTACTTGGGAAAAATGAGGTTTCCTGTAGAGTCTTACTCCTTCATGTTTTCAACAAAACATTCCAATCACCAATGAAATTTTATTTATTGATTTCATCATTTCTTGTATTTGTTGCAGTTGATAAAAATATAGATATCTCTAAATTGATATCCATATCATTAATACCTCTTCAAAATCACATAATTTATTTCATTACACATATAATAAAAATGAAGTGTGTTTTAATTTAATTGTTATAAAAACATATCATTCTTTAACATTTCCTTTTGGTTTCACCAGTACGAATTTATGATTACCATCCATGTAATTTTCACAAATAGGAGGAATTCAACATTGATAATGAATATATAACATGTATCTATTTATTTAATATGCAGAATGAATAATTTATGAACCCAATCAGATATCTTTACTTTATCTCATAAGATTCAAAGCATTAATCGAATGTATCTTATTTTTTCATCATCCTCCTCACTTATTGATTTACTTTATAGTGATATATATTTGAATTTTTTTATCATCATACATTATTTTTGATCATTATATCCATGTGGTCAATAATATTTCCCAAATAAATCCATTATCCAAATAATTAATGTATTATTTCATATTTATTTTAAATTTATTTCCTTTCAGTGTTACTCATATGATAATTGTTTTCTTAAACAAGTTTATTTTTTTGTTTGATTTGGGGTGGTTTTTCCGAATCTACTCATGCTGATGAGGGATTGGACATCGGGACTATAACTAAGATAATGAAAATAAGAAAATGCATTAAGAATTTATACAAAAAACATAAAAAGAATAATTATTACTTTTTATTTACTTAATTTTGTAATCATTTTAACTAATATTTGTAAGTTAATTTCCTTATCATTTTTATCTAATAATTATTTATACTTTTCCTTGATCTTTTGGGAAGTCATATTTTGATTTCAACTATATTCAATAATCCACAAGAGATTAAATGATTCTTTATTGAAATGTAACCACATTTTCCATATTAATTGATTTTCTTTGGTGAACTGCCAACATTTCATATTGATTAGATGTTGTTTTCTTAAAAACATTTATCATTGTTGAAAGCCTCTTCTAACAAGAATTTGAAAAATGTGAATGGTTTTTCATCTAAGAGCATTATGTAAATATGATGTGTTGGAAATTTAATGTAAAACAAAAATGGAAACATGGTAACATTGATAGTTGGGATTGTTTTAAAACTTTGGTACATGTAGGAATCATCTACACCTCAATCTGAAACATAGTGTGACTAGAAAAATCCAAGTGCTTATTTAAAATTTACAGTAATATTAGTAAAATGAAAAAATAACATACTCAAAATAAATAAAACATATTCTTATTGTTTTCATACATTATAAAAATTATCAATAAGTAATTTTAGAAGTGTATTAATTGGTAGCACATCAATTTGATTCATGGTGTGACCACTATTACTTAATGTGTCCATTTTCAGTTTAAAATCGACAGCTTAGTTCAAATAATTTCAGTCACTAAAAACTAATCAAACAAACTTTTCTTTTTATTATAATTTATTAAATCCATTAATATGTCATTTTTATGTGTATTAATCAGTCTCACATCAATCCAATATATAACATAATTATTATAGGTCAAAGTAAAATTTTCAGGTTTAAAATGACATTTTTTTAAAACACCAAGTGACATAATCAAAACCAAGCAAGTACATTCAGATTATTTTGATACATTAGGTCAATGATCCATAAGGAATTTGAGACATGTTGGTATCCACTGTACTTTAATCCTATGCACGGTGTGATTGGTATGACTCCATGTGAATATTTTTATTTAAAAATGACATCAATTTTAATAAAAAGGAAAAGTGACATACTCAAAACTAGGAAAACAAAATCATATTGTTTTGATAATTTTGGAAAATGATCAATAAGTCATTTGAGATGTGTAAGAATCATACATACCTCAATCCGACACACATTGTGATCGGTATGACTTCAATTGTATCTTTTTATTTAAAAACGACACCAATTTTAATTAAAAAGACAACTAACCTACTAAAAACCATGAAAACACATTCATAATGTTTTGATACTTTAGAGAAACTATGAATAATTAATTTTTTAGGTTTTTGAATCATCTAAACCACATTCCAATCCACAATGTTCCCATTATGACTCAATTTGTTTGTTATCAGTTTAAAATCGACAATTTTGTTGAAAAAAGGTCACTCACTAAAAACCATGAAAACACAATTGGATTTACTTAATAATTTAGAACATTGATTCATAATTAATTTTTGATGTGTTGGAATTGGTATATCTTCAAAACTATACATGATGTTTTTTGTGACCTATTAGTCATTTGATATGTGTAAGAATTAGTCTCACCTCAATCTGATGCACGATGTGACCGATATGACTCGAAGTGCATCTTTTTATTTAATATTGACATCAATTTTAGTAAAAAGGCCAAATAAACTAATCCAAATTAATAAAAAATATATGTATTGGTATGATAATTCAGGAAAATGATCCATAAGCCATTTTTGATGTGTAGAAATCAGCCGCACGTCAATCCAATACACAATGTTTCAAGGATGACTCAATGTATCCTTTATCAGTTTAAAATCATCATTTCAGTTTAGAAAGTATCACTCAATAAAAACTATGAAAACACACATGGATTGTCTTTATAATTTAAGAAAATGATTTGTAAGTCATTTGGGATGTGTAGGAATTGGTATCACATCAAACTAACACACGATGTGAGCAGTATGAGTTATAGTGCATTTTTCTAGTTTAAAATGAAATGGAAGTAAAAAATAGAAGAGAAATACTCAAAATTGATAAAAACACATATATTGTTTTTATAATATAGGAAAATGATCAATATGTCATTTGAGATGTGTAATAATACACCACACCCCAATCTAACACACGGTGTGACCAATATGACTGCAAGTGCATTTTTCAATATACAAGTACCATTTTAGTTTAAAATGCTCATCACATTTCCAAAACAGAGAAAACAAGCCAAGATTATTTTTCTTCATTTTAATTCTATATTCATACATGTTTTTTGATTGCATGGTTCTTTTGGTATTATATTGTGATTTAACTGTACAATGCATTGGTGCGGAAGTGCGCTCTTATAACATACTGTAGTATGCCCATTTAGGAGTTCTTATAAAAAATTGATAAATGGCCCCTCTATCAGATAATTTACAAGAGTTTTTAAATGATTCATTTATCAGTGATTATATAAGTATTGATAATATACTCATACTTTTATTCTCTCTATAGTAGTTAGTGCTTCTCCAACATAGATAAAGGCCATTTTTAGTGCTATTAATTGTTTATTTTCAATGTATGTGTGAATATGATGAGGTAGAAGAATCCAAAATTTTTTTATATTAGAGTAATGAAATTTTATGTGATAAATTATTTTTAATGGGTTTAGAATGTAAAACCCAAAATTTTATGGAATTTGTTTTCAAATAAATTCACTTTTTTCAAAAGCTTGTCTTACATTCAAACCAATGCTTAAATGATGGAAGATCTAAAAAAATTATTTAAAAATGATAATTAAAACATATCTATTATTTTTTTGGTATGAATAGGATTTTTTTAAAAAAAAATATTTATAATTTTTTTAAATAATGAAAATATATATATTTAGTGAAATCATTATATTCTTTAAAAAAACCTTTTCCTTAAAAATGTTATTTATTTATTTTTTGTGAGAAAATAATGTAATTAATATTTATACTTTTAGAATATGTATTTTAAAAAAAATAATTTTATTTTTGAAATCATAATGAATGAATTATCTTAAATTCAAATTTTTATAATTTTATGAAAAGCATAATTTTCTGATGAATAGTAAAAAATACATATTTTTAATTGAAAACTGCCCTTTCATTTAAAATATTTAAAATGATGAATTTTTGTTTAATAGTGTTATAAAAGTAAAATCAGTATATTTATGTAATAATTAATCCAATTTAGTTCATTGGAATAAATTGTAGGCTCAATTTTGATAAAAAAAACTTTTTATACTTACAGAAACTTTTTCTTTGGAAAACTAATTTTCCTACGTCTATGGTTTGTATTTTAAATTAAATTTTATACCTTTTGGAAATTTAATTTTATTAAATATATTAAATATTTTAAATTATAATTATTTATATTATATAATAATTTCATATTAATCTTTTTCATATTGAATAGTAAAAATAATAAAAATTGTATTATCACAGTTGAGGTTAAAATGGGGTTTTACGTGTTACATGCGTTTGAATTAAAATTAATTTTCCAAAGTCATATGATTTGTATTTGATATATTGGATTTAATATTTATAATCAGTGTGCCTAATTTATTTCATAATTCTTAATTTATTTTTTGTCTTAAATGATCAATCACATTGTTAAAATAACTAGTTACCGTGATAAAAACGAAAATGGAAAAAGTGAGAAACCTTAGAGGTCAATGAAAAAACAAGTTTAATTTTTTTCTTCTATTATTTGAGGTTTATATATACCTTATCATCCATCCAATTCATTATTTATCAATGTTTCTAAGAATATGGGTTGAGTGTTACTTCCCACTGATGAATAGTTTTTGGTATTTTGAAAAATTCCACTCCTCCTCAATTATAAAAGGGTACCTCTTCCCCTCACATCCTCTTAACTATTTAACCACTTATCTCAGATAAAATGAACCAAAATATCCTAAAAAAATCTTTATCCATGTTACATTGGATTCTTTATTCCCAAAAGACTACCCATAGATTCCTTAATAAGATATCCAAAGGAAGCGAATATAATGGTCTTCACCATGATATTTCTTTTCACTTTTTCTTTTAGCATTGTAAATTATGTCTTAAAAATTAAAAAATAATGAAATCATTATATAAAATATTTTGAGATGTTATTATGACGATGTTATAGAAGTTATTCATCTCTTCTTCCATCAAATTGGAAACGAAACTGTCGACTGGTTGTATGGAGGACAATAGCCACATAAACCAATGCATTTTTTTTTCAAATACCTCTCCCCTCAGATAGATATAATCATGAATTTTATTTATATATATTTTATTTATGATATAATTATACTTATATAATTATAATAAAATGTATAACTTCTTATATTCCTATCCATCATAACAAGATTAAGTTGCATGTGCGTACGAGTGGACTACTGACTCCATGAAGTGATGGGGTTCATTTGTCATTTACACTTAAATTGGATGGTGATAACGATACATTTATTGATTATATATTATATATATGATATAATAATTATTTTTTAACGTTTAATTAAAATTTTCCTTAATTTCTAATGGATCAAATAACAACTGGGGGGTGGATCAGTTGATCAGTTTTTATAAGTTTCAAAACATTTAGAAACTTACCCCTTTAGACCTGTTATGAATTATTTACTTATCAATTTTAAATAAATAATAATTATTTAATAGTTTATAAATAAATTAAATCACAAAATCTTTACAAGGTTTGGCCTCATTTTGAGAACATACAACCTTTCCACAGCTACACCCATGTGTCTATGGAAATGATCTATTAAGAAGTGAATACAACTTGTGCCAACTCTTATTAGGCAGCTTCTATCTCCCAATAGGAATGATTATATTGACTCCCTTTATTTTAAAATGATTTATTATAAAATAAATGATCCAAAAATGATAAATACTATTTTTAATATTCTTTGTTTAAATTTATTAGTCCAAATCCTCAGTCTGATTTGGATGGATCCAATTTTTTCAATCCGATGATGCTGGATCCAATTTTCTCAATACAAATATGCTGGATTCAAAACACTATTTTTTTAGTGTGATAATGCTATATTAGGGATTTAATTTAATGAGTACAATAATTTTTTGGATTTTGGATTTTATTTTCCAAATACGATGATTCTATGCAATGAATTCATTCTCAATCTGCAAAACTCAAACTTGTACTTGAATGATCAATAAAATTCTTCTTCAATAAGATGTAAACTTTCACTTCGAATTCTCCAGTGCTCTGCCTTTTATGTGTGTGAAATTTTTTTTAATGAAAAAATGATCTAAGGAAGTATTTATAGGTGACTCAAAAAAACAATGGTGGGAATCATGGAAACATTCCCCGCTTCCTTAAATCTAAAAATCTAAAAAAATATCTTCCATTTAAAACATCATGTTTGACTTCTTCATTACTCCTTATATTTCTCTAAGATTTATGAAAAATTGAATTTTGAATTTTACCACTTCAATTTATAATACAATTCTCAAATTATTATGATCTGTTTTTTCCTCATCTTCATTATGATCTGTTTCATTCTCATATTATTACAATCTTAATCATTCTCAGCTCATTACGATCTGTTTCTTTCTCAACTCATTACAATATGTGTATTTATCATATCATTAGAATAATTTTCATTCTGATATCATTATAATATATTTATTTCTCTATATGACTTTCCTAATATAAAAATACCAGTATGAAAATCGTAGTATGAAAATCTGAGTACGAAAATCACAGTATGATTTTCCCATTATGAAAATCTGGGTATGAAAATCTCAGCACAACATTCATTTTCCACAGGCTTAACAACATATATTTCTTTCCTAGATAATTATAAAGAAATTATCATTAATATGGAAATCCCATTATGAAGTAAATATCATTTTTCAACACAAAAATTATTCAAACCACTCTATGATTTCCTCAAAAAAATTTATCATGGGACATTTCATGATTTAAAATAACTTCTTGATAAGAAAAGAATTGTCTGATTTTTTTTAGAAAGTATGAAAAAATTAATACTCTTTACATCACATTATTATTTTAAAACTATTCAGAAGCTTCATTCTCTCTATGATTATAGAAATGATGGACATTCAACAATTAAAAAAATATACTGTCGATTATTTTTGAATATGATGATTTTCAATTTTCATTCTGATGGACCTCAACAAGATACATGGTATTATCAACAAATTCATATTCATAAAATATTCTATATCTCGTGCATCTCAATACGAAAACTTGGGTCTGAAAACTTGTGTTCAGAAAATAACCTCATTGCAATGGACTGCATCCAATTCCTAAAAAAAATTATTTTACAAAGAGAGTTTGTTTTCAAAAAGTAAAAAATATTGTTAAAATAAAACACCAAAAAAATTTCAATCCCCACCCTTATATTTTTTTGACAACCCTCATTAACAACATTTCCAACTATCATAATTTTTTATAACTCCGCTTTTTTAAAAAACTCTTGTTTTTGTCACTTTTATCAAAACATTACCTTTCTCAAAAGAGGGGTTCCTGACACCAGACTACTAGATAAAGTAATGTTTTTAGGAATTCCATCTCTTAATGGAATGAAATATTTGCATACATGTAAATATAATATCAACCTAACTTTTGTATCATTCTTTGAATTTTATTTTTCTCTCCCACATTCTACGATAAACACAACATTATATTCATTTATGATGATAAAAAAAATTATTACCAAGTAAAAGTTTTCTTTCTCCACCCCCCTTTTCAACATAATCCAAATCACAGAGGAGTTACTCATTATGATATTTAGGAAGATAGGGTAGGAGGTGGAACATGAAGTTATATCCTCAATTCCACAAACATTTCTTTTTTTATTAATTTTGTAAAGAAATCATCAATATGATAGTTTGTTGATATCCAATCCAGCAATACACCTCCAGCCGAAAATTTATCTTTTATAAAGTGATACATTTTATCAATGTGTTTTGATCATGAATGATAGATAATATTGTTTGAAAGATTAATTTCACTCTAATTATCACAATGTATCTTCAACAGTTTAGAAAATTTTATTTTCAAGTCTTCTAGATAAAACTTTAGCCACAACATTTGAGTACAAGCTTGTGTGGCTACAACATATTCAGATTTAGCTATGCTCAATTTTACTAAACATTGTTTCTTACTAAGCCAACTCCCATAGCATTCACCCAAGAAAACATCCCCCGTGAGGTTGTTTTTCTATCATTACAATATCTCTCCCAATCAATATCCATATAAACATGAAACTTTATTTTATTATTTATTCTCTGTACCAGTCCATGTGAATTTGTTCCTTGGACATATCTCAAAATTATTTTTTTCTACCAACATAAGTTATTATTTTAGATTACTTTGATACATGGCACCCAATGTTATAACATAAAAAATATGAGGCCTTGAGGCTATATGGAAAATATGAATTCATGTCAGCTTTCTAAAGTCATTATGTTTTACAATTGTTCCAGATTCATCTTTTCTCAAAATTGTTCTTATTGAAATAGGATTCGAAACTTCTTTGTATTCTTGAATCCCGGTATTTTTTTACAATTTCCTAGAATAATTTTCTTGAGATAAGATTTCATTCTTTTTGATGAACTTGTATTCCATGGAAAAAAGTCAATTCTCCAAAAATTAACATTTCAAAATTATTCTTCATTTCCTCAACAAATATTTTACAAACAACTTCTCTATTCCAAGAAAAAATTATATCATCCACACAAACGATTACAATTAGCATTGCAGAGTCAACATATTTCACATACAAGTTGCTATAATCATTTCTTTAGAGAAATCCAACATTCTAAAATAATTTCAAAGATTAGAATACCATGTACATAGTTTTTATTTCATCCCATATTATTATTTATTCAATTTACAAACATTCTTTTTATCCTCATCAAGTAGAAACCCATAAGGTTGTTCAAAGATAAATTTTCCCTCAATCACACCATTTATGAAAGACGAATTTACATCCATCTGATAAAAATTGTAATTATAATGTATGGACACTAAAAGAAACAATCTAATCATTTATA
Source organism: Viscum album (assembly GCA_963277665.1). NCBI lineage: Eukaryota > Viridiplantae > Streptophyta > Magnoliopsida > Santalales > Viscaceae > Viscum > Viscum album. The sequence continues at coordinate 618,074,320 of OY728127.1, read as the reverse complement.
ATCAAGAAACAAGTGATTTTTTTTTTCAAAATCCAAACCTTTCACTAGTGTATAGCCTTTATAGACAAGCTTGGCTTTGTTTCATTAAACATCTCCATTTTCAATTAGCATTTTTCTAAAAAACCACTTGGTTACAAACACATTCTTATTTTCTAGTCATGAAATAAGTTCCCTTGTTTCAATCTAATCCAATTCTTCATTCATAGTATCAACCCATTATTTATGTATAATTACTTCTGAAACTAATAATATTTCAACTTTTGAGATAAGTGATGTCTGAGTATCTAATATCAACTTTATTTTTATCTGAACTAGATTCTTTTAATTCCCAATAATGTTTTCATATTAAAAATGTTTTTTTATGGTAGGAAATTTCAATGATTTATTCATTGCTGAGATTTTCTCATCACACGATTCTTCTTTGTCGTGATAATGATGTTTTGAATTAGTTTGACAATTGATGGAATTCTCTAGTTTATCCTCCTCATTATTCTCAATAATTTTTTTTATAGAACTTTGATTTTAAATTATGTTCAAATAATATGATTCCACCAACTTTTAGAAACATTTGTTCCCACATTTTAACTTCTTCCACTGGGTGAATAACCCATAAAATTTCCTTCCTCTTCTTTCTCATCAAACTTTCCCAAATCCGGTTTTTTGATATTGAGAAAACATAGAGTTACAAAAACATTGCAGTATTTTAATGAAGGATTTTTGTTATACCACATTTCAAAAGGAGTATTGTTATTTTCTGGTCATAACAAGCATCTATTTTGATCATATACAACAATATTAATAGCTTCTCTCTAATATAATTTTGAAAGTTTGTATTCTTCTAACATACTTCTTCCCATTTCCACCAATAATATATTATTTTATTCGGATTCTCTATTTTACTATGGAGTATTTGTATCACTAAAGTAATGATTGATATCAAGCTTTCTTAGATAATTTTTAAAAGTGTTTCTTGTGAATTCAGTACCACTATCTATTCTTAACTTATTTATAGATTCCCCTATTTCATTCTCAACATCCATTTTAATGAATTTAAACATTTAAATAACCTCTTACTTTTTCTTCATAAACATGATGTTTGTCATTTGAGTGAAATAATCAATAAATTTGATAATGTATAAATCTCATTTTTTTGATTGATGCCCCATTGGCCCACATTGAATAGAATTAATAATCTCAAGTAGTCTGATAGATTGAATATCAATTCTATTATGAATTTTATTAGTAATATTTAATTTCTGGAAAGTAATACAAACATCATCATCTCTTCATTTCAATTCGTGAAAATTCTAAACAACATAATCTTTATAATGTTTATTCTTGTTTTTCTTCCCAAGGTGGTCATATCATCAGTGCCACAATTTGTTTTCATCTTTAGCATGAATGTAACATGAGTTGTTGAATTCTTCTATTTGAATGAGATTCTCACTATTTCTTTCTCATTTCGTAATGAATTTTACATCATTCACATTTTTTATGACACACAAATATTTTCTAAAACAACATATTTTCCATCAAGAAAAAGTTGAGTTAAACTATTTAATTTATCTTTTATCCCATTAACAAATAGTAATTCCTTATATTTCAATATTTTCTCTTCAATCTCAGCCATTCTGATTCATAAATTTTTTATAGAACTATCATTACCGAAGGTAACTAGTCCTCCTTCACGAATTTAATCATATTTCAAGATTTTTATATCACCTATTATATGTGGATAGAAACTACTATCATGTAACCATTTTCTGTTACTTTTACTTACTTTTAAATCTATTTCAAAGATAAAGTCTCTTTCGTCAACTTTATTCATTTTAACTTTATTTTTTTCTATCATGAGAAACATGTTCTAGAAGTAGTGTAATATATATTACATCATTATGACAACATTTATCACATCTTACAAAAAAACAGTTCGTAAATTCAAATTGATTTTTTTGGCATGTTTCTCACATCATGAGAAATTAATTTTTGAACTTTATGTATGTTAGGAATGATTGTGATTCTACTTTCACTCTTTCTTACACTTTTAGTAACTGTTATTCTAAGAAAGGGTATGTTGTGCGAAAAATTATACTCCTTATTTCTATAGATTGAAAAACACAAATAATAACCATCAAATCTAGATTTTCTATTGAAATAAGATATTTCTCTATTGAAACTTTTTTGAGGTTGGTAACTTCTTTCATCTCTCACATACTCAGGATGTCAAAAAAAAATTTTGAGTGAGTTTTCTATTTTTTTAGAATTTATTAGTTTAACACATCTTTTTTCCACCCAAGATTTCAAAATACTTTTTCTAGAATTTAAAATGTTAAAATAATCAAAAGGAAAATTATTTTTTGTAAGAAAATATTTCACCAGATTCTCTTGTTGAGGCTTCTCAAGAACATTCGAAGTCCCATCTTATACATTAGATGCTTTTTTTAATTCATCATTCATCTTCACCAAAGTGCTTTCAGGCTCAAGATGTTTTGATTGAAACTTTTTAACTTCATCTTCTTTAGTTTGCAGCTTCTTACTATGATCTTCAACCACCTTTCCCTGTTAAGAAATTCCAAGTTTGTAACTTAAAATATCCTCGATGTATTCTTCCTCCTACCTGATGAAATTATTGAGTAAATAAGGTTTCCTTTTGAATTCTCCATTCCTCTAGGGTTTGAAAATCACAAACACTTTATCTTAAGGGATATTTTTTCAAAGGATTTTTTTAATAAGGAAATTTTTCCTTCTCTAAGAAAAATGTATACTTACCTTTGTTTTCATTACTCTATTTTATAATCTACCTAAATCTAACTCATTTTATTACTAAGTCAAAAATTCTGATTCTTATGAAACACCTCTGAATCTAATAGTTCCTTGGATATAGAGTGTTCTGTTTTCAGATTCTGAATTCTCTAAATTTCATATTCTAAATTCTAAGAAATTTAGATTCTGAATTTTCTGAATTCCAGATTCTAAATAATATGAAATTCAGATTTTGAATTCACTATTTTTAGATTCCTAATTCATTGAAATTCAGATACCAAATTCTCTGAAATTTAGATTCCGAAATCTATGAAACTCAGTATCTGAATTCTCTACAATTCAGACTCCAAATTCTATGAAATTCAGATTCTTGAATTCTATGAAATTCAGATTCTGAATTCTTTGAAATTCATAAATTGAATAATCTGAAATTCGGACTTCGAATTCTCTAAAATTCAGATTCTAAATTCTTTGAAATTTAGACTCTGATTTCCTCAGAATTCAGATTCATAATTCATTGGAATTCAAACTCCAGAATCTATAGAATTCAGATTCCAAATTCTTTGTAAAATAGAATCCGAATATCCATGCCTTATAGACTCTGAATGTATATTTGGTTAGACTCAAAATTCTATTATTTTCCTTAGACTCCAAAAAATATAATTTTTTATGTAATTTCTTTTTCCTTAAACATACTATGAAGAGATTTCATGAAATATATTTTTAACTAACCATTGGTTGAGTTACACGGGTAAATGTTAATTCATGATTCAAGAAAAAATATGACTGTTGGAGGAGGGAGTCGACTATTGTAGGTGTTACTATAACTAGGATATTATTAGAACAAGCTCAATACACCTATTGATTGACCTAGAGATTATATGTTGTGAAGTGATTTCTAAAGAGAGAGACTCTCATGCTTTGTGCAGATCTGAACATTTTGTTCAGCTTTTTTAGTGCAACACCAATTTTTATTGAGTATAATTGAGGGCTTCTGAGGATAAGAAGACTGATGTTCCAACTAACATAAATTTCAAGGACTTTCGGGTATAGGAAGACAAAGGTTCTGACTACCTTAATGTTTGAGGACTTCTAGGGATAAGAAGACAGAGGTTCCGACTACCTTAAAGAACAAGGGATTGTGAGGATATCAAGACAGATTATGATATTCCTATTGAGGGATTACCTTGGTGTGGGAAATACAGACTTTCTTGAATGTATAAATCAAGGGACCTTTATCCAAGGTTGTTGGATACCCTACTATTTGGGATAAATGATTTTATACTTGTTACTAGTTTTCTTTCAAGTTTTAATTATGCTATATTTTGATAAAGGAAGAAATCATACATATCATATACTTTATTATATTTTATGTACTCTTATAAGTAAGATTATACACACTTCGAGGTAGAATATTTTCGAAAGTAAACCTTTTCTTATGTTTAATTTTTAGAACCATATTTCTAGAATCTAAGAAATTTTTATCATAAAACTATTTTAGGGATTGTAAATTTACCTAATTTAACATTTTTAACCATAGTTTTCTTTAATTTTAAAAACTAATGTTTTAAAAATTATAATTCACCTCCCCTATTATAATTGAGCAACTACATATACTATTTAAATACAACAATTGGTAACGAAGGAGGTTTCTAAAATAATTAATCTCACATATAAAATTTTTTACTCAAGTTTTCCTTGTTCTAAATTTTCGTTCTTAGATTTTCTTTCCTAAGTTTGGATTATTAATTTCTATCATTTTTTATTAACTTTTAGTACTAACAGTTTTTGTGGGAAGATATTTTCTTATATAATGATAGTAATGAATGATAGCTTGATTGAAAATATAAATCATACTATACCACCTATTTTTGATGGTAATTATTATTATTAATAGAGAGATAAAATGGATAATTTTTTCATTGACACTAGTGTAGACAATTTTTTTATTCTAATTGGTGATTACAAAATCCCAGACAAAGAATTCAAAACCAATACCAATAAAAAAAATCAGAATAGTAGTTAAATTACCTGGTACAAAATATTTTGTTGTGTTATATGAACAGGAATGTACATTTTCAAATTTATTCTTATGATGCTACCAACTACATCTGGATGAAACTTGAGGTTTCTCATTTTGGGACATCGAAAGTGATAGAAACTAGAAGAGCTATTCTTAGAGTAGAATATCTTGGATTTCTATTTCCTTATGGAGAACCTGTTTGCAAAGTGAAAAAATATTTATGGCTATCATCAATACTAAATAATCTATGGGGGAGAAAGGTCATGAGGATGAATCTCTTGTGGACAAGATAAATGATATTATTCCAAATGAGCGGGGATAAAAAAGGGCTGATATTGATGAGAACATGAAAGTTTCTAACATTACTCTTGATGAAATTTTTGGAACTCTTCTTCAACATGATACAAGAATGAAAAGAGATTTTTATATGAATAAGAAGAAGAATGGAAATGGATGTGAAGCGTTTAAAACTACTAAAATCAATAATCCTGAAAGGTTTACAAGATCTAAGTCTAAGAAAGTCATTATTCTATCCGAGTCTAGTTAATGTGTACATTCTATGAATGAATTAGCTAATCTTTCTCGAAGGATTAACAAGATAGTGGGAAAGAAATATATTAAATAAATATATAAGAAGAAATATAGAAAAGATAATAATTATTGAGAAGTCACTTGTTATGAATGCAAAAGATCTGGAAATATTAGATATGATTGTCCTATGATTAAGAGAAAAGAAAGGAAGGAAAAGCATTCTAATATAAATCGGAAGGAGTAATAGAAGGATAAGGATAAGAATGTTTTGAAAATAAATGACACCTGGAGTGCCAGTAGTGGTGACCTTTAGATTAATCTTCAGAGTATTAAACTTATAGTTAGAAGAATATTAGTCTTTTAGCCAAAATACCCACAGAAAATTATTTTCTTATGGGTAAGGTACACAATGGTGAATCCTTAATCAACATGTCTTTAAAAACTAATTTTTCTAATGATGAATATTATAAATATTTAGACGACGAATCTTCCTCATCAGAAGATAATACCTTACCTTAATTTGAAGAAATTTAAATATTTTCTAAACTTCTTGAAAATTATAGTTGTAAGTTAAAAAAGAATTTAATGAGAGAAAATTCTAGAATTTCTATTTCAAAAAAAGAAATATCAGATCTTTATAAAGATCCTGATAATAAAACTTTGTACATTGAAAGTGTTTCTAAAAACCTTAAGTAAGTTAATCATGAGGTGGAGAAAAATTTTAAGGATCTTGAAGATGTTATTTCTAAGAAAAATATTTTAAAGGCTAACTCTACTTCTAAAACTAATGATTTTTTAGTTAAGAACATGGTTATTAAACTAATGTTAGGAATATTTTCTTTAAGGAAATTTCCTTCAAAATTTACCTCCACTAAGGAAAACATTGAAAAGATGTATTCCCAAATTCATCATTTAATAAACCATTCTAGATTTGGTTATACTCATTCGAACCCAGTTATTAGTAATAATTTTTTTCCCCAAAGTGCTCCATTTTGTAATAAATGATAGTGTGGTGGACATTGGGAGATATTTTTTTATTTAAACCAAACCCAATATTTAGGTTTTCATAATTCTTATTTTTTTATGAAAATATGGATTCCCAAAATCTTACTTTCTAAAATTTCTAGATCAAAGATGTTTTGGATTCTAAGAGTCTAACTCTTTTATTTTCAGGGAAATAATAAATGTACCAGAAAAAATACATGGTACATGGATAGTGATTGTTCCAGGCATATGAATGGTAAATAAAATTTTGTTGAAAACATTATCAAGAAGAAAATAGAAAAAGAATCTTTCGGAGATAATGCACCGGGTGAAATTTTTGGTATATGTAACATTGTTTTTCTTGAAAAAACATTTATTTCAAATGTTTTATTTGTTAAGGGTCTTAATCACAACCTCATTATCATAAGTTAATTATTTGATGAAGGTTACATTATGAATTTTAGGAATGAGAAATTCTTAGTACACAATTCCAAGGAAGAGGTTATTCTTTCTACCCATAGGCAAAATAATGTATACACACTAAACATAGAATACCATAGGTGTCTAGATCTACTTTGTCGTAGTGAAATGGAAAAAATCAATCTTAGTTATGGAATAGATGGATAGGAAACTATAATCGTAAGAGCCTATGAAAAATTTCAATGAAAAAACTTGATAAGGATCCACCAGAGCATAGATTTGATTCTTCAAAAGTTTGTGATCCATGTAAATATATCAACCAACATAAATCATGTTTTAAATCTATAAGTTAAGTCTCAACATCTGATGCACTATATTTAGTGCATATGGATCTTTTCATTACGTTAGAAAATGGATATATCAGAGGAAAAATATTCTGTATCTGCCTTAGTTTATGATAACACTAAAATTACGAGGGTCTATTTTCTAAAATAGAATTCAGAAAATTTTCTTATTTCAAATATTTTAGAGCCCATGTTAAAAATTAGAAAAACCTTACTTTGATAACTATTTATAGTGATCATAGAGGATAATTTCTTAATTCATATTTTGAAACTTTTTGTAGTAAAAATGGCATTACTCAAATCATATATGCTCATAGAACCCCTCAATAGAGTGGTGTTGTTGAAATAAGAAATCTAAATCTTCAAGAAATAACTAGGACCAAGTTGAGTGAATATTCTATTGAAAAACACATTTGGTATAAACCTAAAGTCATGATTTCTATACTATATATCGAGTTTTAATCAGAACTTTTCTTAACAATACTCTTTATGAATTGTTAAATGGTAGAAAACCAAGACGTTCATACATTAATGATTCTGGTTAAAAAGTATTCATCTTGAATTCTAAAGATAATTTACATAAATTTGCAGCCAAATCTGAAGAAGGAATTTTCCTAGGATACTCCACGACTTCTAAGGCTTATAGAGTTTTTAATAAAAACCGTTTTATTGTTGATGAAATAGTGCATGTTAAATTTTTGGAAACTGATCCTTTGGTTTTTAAACAACCCCAACCAATATATAAGGATGTGTTTTTAAAAACTGATTCTCAACCCTTGATAGAAGATCCTTATGATAAGGAAAATGATCGTGAAAATGTTTATAAAGCATTTACCCTAGAATATTTCCTACTTTATATTGATGAACAAGTTTTACAGAACCCAAATCAGTTATATATTAAGAATCATCCCAATGATAGTATCATAGGTGATGTAAATCAACCTGTAAGGACTAGATGTTTCATAAGAAATGAAATGGAATATCTTTCATTTCTTTCCCAATTAGAACCAAAAATAACTGATGAATCTTTAGGTGAGAGTGATTGGATTAAATCCATGAAATATGTGTTAAATGAATTCAAAATGAACAATGTTTGGACCATGGTTAAATGACATAGGTGAACTTCTATAATTGGAGTAAAATGGGTTTTCAGAAATAAGTCTGATGGAAATGGAATCATAGTAAGAAATAAACCTAGATTAGGTGCTAAATTATATAATCAACAAGAAGGAATAGATTATTAAGAAACACATTCTTCTTTAACTAGACTTGAATCTATTCGTATTTTACTTGCCTTGCAGGATTCATTAATTTTAAACTTTTTCAAATGGATGTAAAATGTTCATTCCTTAATAAATATTTTCAAGAGGAAGTTTATGTAGATCAACCTCCTAGATTAGAAGTCAAAAAACATCATGAACATTTTTTCGAAATTACCAAAGCTTTGTATGGACTAAATCAAGCCCCTAGATCCTGGTATGATAGACATACATGATTTTTGTTGGACGAAAATTATGTTAAGGGAACTACTAATCCAAATATTTTTATAAAATAAAGAGATGAAAAGGGTTTTTATTGTTCAAATTTTTGTTGATGACATTATATTTGGTTCAACATAGTAATATTTAATTGATTCATTCGAAAATATAATGAAAATTGAGTTTGAAATGAGTATGATGGGTGAGTTAACATTTTTCCTAGGTTTTAAAATTTATCAATAACCAAAACTAACTTATACATCTCAAAATTAGTATATTGAATATATTCATAAAAATTATGGATATGACAACACTAAAAATATAAGCACTCTAATCGGTACCTCAAATTCTCTTGGTCTAGATTAAGCTGGGATACTAGTAGATCAAACATCATTTAGAGTTATGATAAGATGTTTACTATAATTGAATGCTAGTCGTCCATGTTTAATGTTTTTATTATACTTATGTGAAAGATATCAATATAATCCAAATGAATATCATTTAAATGTATTGAAAATATTTTTTCGCTATTTAAAGGGAACTAAATATTTATAAAATATCTATACTTCTAGAAATGATTTTGTTTTAAAACGTTTTTTGAATGCTGATTTTGGTGAATGTAAAATAGAATTGAAAAGTAAATTCAGAACTTTTCATTTATTTAAAGATTAATTAGTTTCTTGGTCATTTGAGAAGAGACACTCAATAGCACTTTCCAATGCTGAAGATGAATATTTAGCAGCTAGAGGTTTCTCTACCCAACTGTTGTGGATGAAACACACAGTCAAAAACTTTGGTATCAGTTTTTACCAAAACACAAAAAATGTGTGATAATACTAGTTCCATTTACCAATGAAAAAACATTTCACTTAACTCTCATGATAAATACATAGATATTAGGCATCACTTCATTAAGGATCACACACTAAAAAGACATATCATTCTTTAGTTTATCGGAACGCAAGATCAACATACTGATATTTTTACAAAATCCATACCCTTCGATAGATTTGAATAAATTAAACAAAAGTTAAGAATGATCACAGTAAGGTAATATTCCATATTCCCTTTTTAGAGACCTATATCCTTACATTAAGAAACACCTTTTTATAGGGGGATTATATTTAAATGATTAATCAATTTTTTTGTAATAAAAAAATTTCGTTATCAAAATTTTTTCATAATCAAAATTTGTCGTAATAAAATTTTTTGTATTCAAAATTTATCATAATAAAATTTTTGTTAGTCAAATTTTATTTTGTAAAACAATTTTTTAAAACCACTTTTTTTTCCAGAACTAAAAATTAGGTGAACTTAATTTATGTTTACTTTATAAAATTTTCCAATTTAAAAAATTTGCTTTAAAATTTTTCTTTAATCTAAAAGTTCTTCAAGAATAATTTTCCTCATTTCGGATAATTTCCCTAGAAATATAAAAGGTATGTTTCTTTACTTATATTTTTGTAATCAAATTTTTTACTTCTTGGTATTTTTATCTTGTTTTATGAAAATTTTTCAGATTCTCTTTTCTTAAATCTGATTTCTTATCTCAAAATCCTCAAAATATTGTAACCTACCAAACAACTTCTTCATCTTTCATCTCAACCATCAGATCATATTGAACTTGTATCCACTACTAGATTAATCTAAGAATATGTACTAACTCTTCAATTCCTATATATAGGCCCCCTATTGGCTATCCCACATCGGTTTTCATGTGTTTTGGGCCGAAGCACTATCTCTCAACATTTGTTTCATTCCACATTTCTAGTTTTTCATAACTCCAAATGTATTTGGAATAATCCCCTCAGAGGAAAATGTCATCAGTTAAAGAGATTTCAGAATGGTAGATTTATAGAGAGTGGTTAGTATATCCAAATTTCTTTTCCATGTATGATTCTTTCATTACAAAAAAATATCATGCTGAATGGATGGGAAAGCTTGTGCGTATCCAAAATTAATGGATATGGTCCAGTTTATCTACAATTTCTTGTAGATTTTTATGAGTCTATAATTTTTTTTAATTAGTGTGGGAGATATAAGTTTTCTTTTAAATGTTATTGGAAACCTATTCCCATTCCTTTAGTATGGCTAGAAGCATCATTGTGATTTTGTATGAGTGTAAACCTATTTTCTGTACCTATAAATTGCCTGATGAATCGGGAAGTTTTCAGAAGGAGAAGGCATTAGAGTGACTTGTTTTGACAGGTGAGAAGACACCGAAAATCAACCTTCTCTCTACAAATATAATGATTCTAGAATTACAGGTTCATGGATTTCTCATTTCATGAAAAGGTGATTAGGACACCCTGAAAAAGAGTGACATCTATATTTTGTATTTTATGGTAAATTTGAGGAAGATAAATTTGGTATAATATATCATGATGATAATCAAAATATCAAGAATGAGACCCTAAAATATCAAATTATTATATATCTCACAATCATATCCATGATCATTGTCATTTTCCAGGATTCATTCAGAATACCACAATGTTCTCAGATAAGAACATTCTAGGTTTTTTTAAGTGATGATACCCTGAGGAGGATGAAGGTAATATTTACTAGAAAATATGGAGAATTTTATGACTTATCTAAAAGAGAAATTTAGACATTATCCAAGAAGCTAGAAGCAGCTGAAAATTCCAAGAAGGGTCAGAAGAAGAGAAAGCTGAAGGTACCGGTAGTTGTTGAAAAGCCTAGAGTTTAGGAAACTCATTCAGCACCTCCAGTGTCTAAGAAGAAAAAAACTTACCCTAATGAAGTGGTTTCCAAGTGGAGGGGAGAGAAGAAGAATATGAAGGAAGAAGATCCTAGCTTTGGCCTGGATCCTCTTAAGGAAAAATCATGTAGAATTAAGGCTGTTGAGGAATTTGAAAGGCAAGAAAAGCAGAAGAAGAAAAAAAATGTTTGAGGAAGAAATTTACCTTTCTCTTCTAATTAATACTGATAGATATTCTAAACAAATCGAGGTTCCAAAATCTATTCTTTAAGAATAATTACCCATGACTCTGGGAAAAAATTTGGTTATTCCAGAACCTGAAGAAGAGGAAGAAATTGTTCAGGAAGAGGAAGTGGAAGAAGAAGATGATGAAAAAGGAGATGACATTGATTATGTCATCATGAATGTTTAAGAATATCATGAGAAATAAATACATTCAGAAAAATTATCAATCTGGACTTCCAAATATGAATGTACAAAACATTATTCCCTAAGAAAAGAAGATGTGGTTTTTGAAGAAGTTAACAAACCATTTGGTGATAAAAGTAACAATCATGGTCATGTCCAACAAGATGATCTTGTGACAGATGCTGAGAAAGGAAAAGGTTGATGAAGATAGAATTGTTCAAGTATCAGATAGTGAACAAGAATACCTAAAAGCTGTAGAGACCATTTCTAGAGCTAATAAAGGAAAATAAGTTATAGATGGTACACCTAAGAAACTTGTGGGAGCTAATAAAGATGTTTGTTGTTAATCCAAAATAGAGGATTTTGAGATAGAGAAATATTCCTCACCAATGAGGGAATCAGATTCAGAATCGTCCCCCATGGGTCAGGACATTGTAGTTCAATCACTGTAGAAATTAGTAGATTCTATTCCCTTGTTTCTGAGTATTGACTCGAGGGGTCAAATTCTTTAGTATTCATACAATCATAAATCAGATTTTATTATAATCCTTATGGATAAAATCATTAATCATGAGTTTGACTTCAAAACATTCTATATCGAGTATAATGCTCATAGATGATATTGTAAGGAAATCACTACATTTTTAATAAGTTGATTAAATATCTTATAATTCTTGATGACTTTCAAGATTGTGTGAAGGATGCCTTTGATAGAGTAGATGTATGGAAGGAGGAGACTACAATTTTTTTCAAAAAATCTGATCCTAGAACATGCACCCTGGAAGAAAGAAGAAAAATATCTAAATGAGAAGCTAAATTCAGTTTCTTTAAATTTGAATAGTGAAATAGAACATAGAATAAATTTTGAAGAAATGTTTACAAAATTAGAAAAGCTTTTGATGTCTCAGGAAGAAAACCTAAAGTCTCAAGATAAAAAGATTAAATATTTTGAGATATAAATTGAGGATCATGAGTAGATTCTCATGCACTTTGAAGAAGATGATAAGGAGCATATGAAGCTGAATACCATTGTGGATAAGTTCATGCTGAAGGAAAAAGAAGGATAAATAATTTTTCATCTCAAATATGATCTTTTGTTGTACTTTATTAGTACCAACTTTTCAATCCTTAATGAAAACTATTGTAGTTATTCATTTGTTTTATTATATATAGATTTAATCTTTCAGGTGCATGTTTTTATCCATTCTCTCTATTTTTTTTAAAAATCACAAAGGTGGATAAAGGAATGATAAAAAATAATACAGGGTAGAGAATAGAATGCCCTATGTAAGGAGGAGTCTATCTAAGGGATAGTTTTCTCAAAAAATATTTACTTATACAAGAAAAAGCACATATCTTTCAGGAAGTCAAGAATATGATCCTTAGGTATTTCAAAACCTAAGGGGGAGTTAGTTGCATTCATCATAATTCATAAGTAAAGGGAGATATGTTTTTTATAGTTCATAATGAAATTATTAGCCCTTATATTCTTTTTTGTAATGATGATTGTTCTTTCCAAAAATGGGGAGATTGTTGAGTCCATATGGATTCCTTATGAATTTTCTATTCCTCTATGTTTTCAAAATCACAAAAAACATTATCTTAAGGCAAAAAATATTTCTTAAGGATTATTTTAATAAGGAAAAATTTTCTACTCAAAGAAAATTTTATCCTTACCCTTTTGTGATTGCCCCATTTTATAATCTCTTTAAATATTACTCATTTTATTTCAAAGTAAAAAATTTGGATACTTAGGAAAAACTTTAGAATCTAATAGTTCCTTGGATAGAGTGTGTTTTGTTTTCAGATTCCAAATTCTCTGAATTTTAGTTTCCAAATTCTCAGAAATTTAGATTCTAAATTCTCTGAATTTTATATTTCGAATTCCTTGAAATTCAAATTATGAATTATCTATTTTCAAATTCAGAATTCTCTAAAATTAAAATTCTGAATTAACTGTAATTTAGATTTTTTATTTTATAAAATTTAGACTCTGAATTATCAGAAATTCATACTCCAAATTCTCTGAAATTCAGATTCTGAATTCTCTAAAATTAAGACTCTGAATCCTATGAAATTCAAATGCCTAATTCTTTGAAATTCAGAATCCAAATTCCTTAGAATTTAGATTCCTAATTCATTGCAATAGAGACTCCATAATCTATAGAATTCTGATTCCAAATTCTTATTAGAACAAAATCCGAATATCCATTCCTTATAGACTCTAAATGTTTATTTGGTTAGAATCTGAAATCTATTATTTTACATAGACTTCAAAAAATGGATTTGGATATGTAATTTCTTTTTCCTTACACGTACTATGAAATAATTTCATGCAATCCATTTTTAACTGGCTGTTGGTTGAGTGACATGTGTACAGGTCTCTCTGAGATTCATGAACAAATATGACCATTGGAGGAGGGAGTTGACCGTTGGAGGTGTGACTATAAATAAAATCTCATTTGAATGACCTCAATACATCTATTGATCAACCTAGAGATTACATACTGTGAAGTGATTTCTACAGAGAGATAGAGACTCTCATGCTTTGTGTGGATATAAACATCTTATTCAGATTGCTGAGTGAGACTCCGATTGTTGCTGAGTACAATCGAGGAATTCTAGGGATTGGGAAATAGAGCTGTTGACTACCTTAAAGTTCCAGGACTTCTAGGGATAGGAATATAAAGGTGCTGACTACCTTAAAGTCTGAGGAATTATATGGATAAGAATACACAAGTGCTGACTATCTTAAAGATCAAGGGCCTCTGGTGATAGAAAGACAGATTCTGATATTCTTATCGAGAGATTACGCTGGTGTGGGTAAGACATGATTTCTTGATAGTATAAATCAAGGGACCATTATCAACAGTTTTTGGACACCCTATACTTTGGGTTAAAATATTTTCTACTGGTTACTAGTTTTGTTTGATGTTTTATTTCAACTTTATTTTGATAAAAGAATAATATATAACTCTCTTATACTTTCGTATATTTTTATTTACTATAATAAGTACAATTATATATTCTTTAAGATACAATAATTTCATAAGTAATCTTTTCTTAATTTTGATTTTTGAAACCATATTTTTGGAACAGAATCATGTTTGTCTCATAGAACTATTTTAGGGATTGTGAATTTACCATGATTAACTTTGTAAACATAATTTTATTTAATGTTAAAAATGAATTTTTTAAACATAAAATTCACCCCCACCCCCTATTTTAATTGAGAATATACATATAATATTTCAATCCATAAAAAATATTTTCTTCCATAAAAAACTCCATGAAACCATATCTTCATAAATCTAATTTTTCTGAGATTTTTTTCTCAATACATGCAATAAGTCCAGTTCTTAGCAGATACTCTCTGTAAGATTATTCACCCCCTACTTCACTCTCTGAGGAATCTTTTGTTCTCTCAGCTATTGAAATGAAGGTTCTAAATTATTCTTAACATTAATTTTAAGGATTTCTTTTTTCTATTGAGCTTGATTCAACATCTATAATAAACATACTTATTTTCTTTCTAGTAAAAGTTTCCTTGTATCTGTTGGAAGAATTTTCTTCATTATCATTTATTTATTTTTCTTCCATTGAGGTTTTCCGTTGGAATCATCTTGATATTCTATGAAATTATTTTTGGGTAATTTCATAGAAAATTGTGTGATTCCACTATAATCATAGCATTTGAGAGGTTTTTTACCTCCATACTTCCCTCTTCCCATTCAATAGTTCTTGGATATAAGAGAAATTATTTTTTCATTCAACTCATCATCCTATTTATCTTCGAAGTCACATGTATCAACATATTCAACATATTAAATTTTCAACATTCTCATATCTTCAAATTCAGTTTCATCTTTCATATTCTTTTAAAAAAATGGTGAATTCTTCATTTCATAAGAAATAATAATGTTATGCAGTTCATCGTGAGATAAATCATCTTTATCTACAAAAGAATTTTTTATAATCCAACCTATCAAGAATTTTTCTCATTAGTTTCCTCACAATTGTATAATCTTCAAACATATCTCAAAATCCTTTAATGTCAAAAAAAATTTCATTTACTCTGGTGAAGTATTCATTAGTTATTTATTCATCTCTCATTCTTATTTCTTCATACTTACTACATAATATTTTTAGATTTTCTTCCTTAACTTTGGTATTCCCTTCAAAAACACTTTCTGGATTTTCCCACATACATTTTGATGTTTTTATATCTATCACCTTCAGATAAAAATTCTCTAATAAGGACATAATATTGCATTTATATCATATCCATCAACTTCAATATTTCGCTTTTGAGAAAACGTCATAAGAGAATCTTTATCAATAGGTGGAAAACTAAAAATAGCAGCATCAACAACATCAAGGCCAAGAGATAGGAGATAAAAAATCATCATATTTTCTCATTCATAATATCTTTTTCCATAAAATGTAAAAATTATGCTACTATTGGTATAATTTATATTATCCATGACTTGGATTCAACAAGGTAATCTTCCCTTTGAACAGATTGATGTTCCAATAGATCGTATAACAAATGAAGGGGGGGGGGGGGGGGTTGAAACATTTTTTCAATTTTTATAAGTTTCAAAAAATTTATAAAACTTTCCCCTGCAACCTCTAATGATTTATTTCCTTATCAAATATTAGTAAACAATCATGCATGAAAAAGAAGAAAATCAAGTAAATCACACATGACCTACAAGGTTCAACCTTTGTGTGAGAACCTATATTCTTTCCCTAGCCACTTCTGTGGGTCTATAGAAATCTACTATTAAGAAGAAGTGAATTCACCTTGTTCCAATTCCCATTAGACACCTTCTTTTTATCTATATGAATTATTATACTAACTCCCATGAGTTTATAGTGTTTTATTATAAAAAATGATATAAAGAAAAGCTTAAAGGGATTCTTTAATCTGATACAAAGTTTATTAGTTTGAATCCTTAGTCCTATTTGGCCAGATCTAATTTTCTCAATATGGTTATGTTAGATCTTATTTTCTCAATTGAATGATTCTGGATTCTAGATTGGATTTTCTGAGTATGATACAGCTAGATTTTGGATCTTTTTTTCTGAGTATGATAATTCTGGGCTCTTAATTCAATTTTCCCAATTTTATGATTCATTATAATGAATTGATTCTCAATAATAAAAACTCAAACTAATGCTATAATTATCAATAAAATTATTATTAAATATTATGGGAACATTCAATTCGAATTCTCCAGTGCTCCACCTTTTTAATATGTGTGAAAATTAGTGAATAAACAAATCATCTGAGGAATTATTTATGGGTGACTAAAAAAACAAAGGTAAGAAACATGGAAACATTCCTCGGTTCATAAAATCTCAAAATATTCAAAAATATCTCGCATTTAAAACTAAATCTTGGACTTCTTCAAAACTCCTTAGATTTCTCCGAGATTTACACAAAATTGAAATTTGTGTTTGACCACTTCATTTCATCATACCTTTAATATCTAATTATAACTTATTTCTTTAATAGATATATAATGATATTTTTTATTGTCATCTAATTACAATTTTTTTATAGGATCATTATGATCTATTTCTTTCTTAGCTCATTATGATCTATTTCATTCGTAGGACATTACGATATTTTTATTTCTCACCTCATTACAAACTATTTCTTTCTCAGTATAATTTTCCCAATATGATAATCTCATTACGAAAATCGGAGTATGAGAATAAGAGTATGAAAAATGAGTATAATTTTCCATATACAAAAATATTATTATGAGTTTCTACTTCTTTAGGCTAAAAAATAACTTTTTAATTTTTATCTCATTATGATGAAATTCCCATTACGATAAAAATCCCATTAAAATGGAAATCTCATTTTGAAACCATGAAATAATTCGATCTTATCCACTATTTATTCAAAATATTTTATCATGACTGTATTCATTATTTGTGAGAACTTCTTGATAAAAATATAATCTTATAATTTTGTTTTAGAATTTATTAAAACATTATGACTCCTGACTTCACATTATTCTTTCAAAAATCATCAGTAATTTCATTATTTCTTTGATTATTGCAATGTTGTACTTCCAAAAAAAATCAAAATCATGGGCTGATTGTTTTTGTATCTGATTATTTTCAATTATCATGCTGATAGACATGAAAAAGAAAATTTTTATAATCAAAATCTTCATATTCCCTACTTCTTCTATGTTTGGTGTAGCTCAATATGAAAACTTGGGTCTGGAAGCTAGTGTCCATAAAATAATCTCATTATGATGGATTGGGTCTGATTCTAAAAAAACTATTCCTAAAAAAGACATTTAGTTGTAAAAAAATACAAAACATTGTTAAAAAAACCCCACAATGGTTTCTCATTACCTTTATTTCATTCCACCCATCAAAAAGTAAAAACAATGTTCATGTGTACGAATGACGCACCATCTCCATGAATGGTGTAATACATTTCTTCTATCTCTAACATTTATGATTGAATAAAAATATGCATGTAATGAATATATATGATATTTATTTCATGATTACCATTAGGTATATGATTTAACCATAATAAAATATTACGTACCAAAACCAATGAACCGAAACACACTTCAGTAATGAAGCAGTTATCATGAGGAACAATGATTTTAATAGAGAATTATAAATTAATGGGTGATAAAAGGTTATAACAAAATCATATAATGTAACATATATATGATTTTTTTCTGTAAAATATATATAATAAACATAATTTTATTACACATGAGGTTATAATGTGTAAAAAAGAAGTAGACACCCCAGTAAGAGATTTTCATCTCATTTATATTTTTGCGGGACACACGCCATATTCACCACTTATTTCATTTTTATTCTGTATATACTTCCAATGAATAAATTTTATGATTTTTATAAGGAAAATTGTAAAGACCCGTAAAATTCAAGGAAAATTTTTTCTTAATTTTCTTTAGAATTTTACAAGAGCGCAGTTTCAGACGGCACCTGATTCCGAGGCCCGGAGTGCCCGGAATTAATTTCCGAAGTTTGGCTCGGGTACGTTCAGTGAACGAACGAGCGGGAATTCCTAACTTTTGATCTGGTGCTCGGAATTGAAATCTGAGGGCACCGATGAACTCGCAGCGCTGATATTTGCTTAAAGAGACCTTTTCGGGAGTTGCGTTTGTTGTGGGTTGAAAGTTAGTTTTGGGGTTTTTAGTTTGAGTTAAATAAAATTGTGTAGAACAATTTTATTATAACTTTTTAAAACCTATCAAAGGAGGTTGGAAGTGGGACCCACACCCACTTAACCTCCCTTGGGAGGATTAAGTGTGGTGGGGCCCACATGAACCCCTAATCCTTTCAAATTCTCTCAACTTGCTTAACCCCTAATTAAATGACTTAAGTTACTTATTTAATTATGGGAGTTAAACCTTTTGAATTTCAAACTTTTTAAATTCTCATGTGTTATGTGATAATAAAATAAGATGTTGTCTTATTTTATTTTGGGGTTATTTGTTTGTCTTCTTGAGAGGTGGAGAGCTTTTCCTTCTTCTCCTTCAACTCTGACGAGGAACTCGAAGAGCGTTCATCTTGACGAAGGACGTTCAAGCTCCGACAAAGAACGCCGCACCTCCATTCTTCGTTTACCGTGTCAACGAAAGGGGACGCCACTTCTTCCTCGGACAACCATCGTCGGCGTACAAGTTTCGCCAACGACGTGTCTCTTCGAACACATCCCTTCGTCATCGGTTTTGACGAACGACGACCGCGACGCCCGACCTCCGCGACGTCATCTTCCGCGGAACGTAGACAATCTTCGAACCTTATACCCGAGGTAGGGGTTGTTGTTTTATTCTTTAATTATTCCATTTCTTGCTCGTGGATCGCATGTCTACGTGAGGCTTTTGAATTTTTTATATAAGTGTTATTGTTATCGCGAGGGGGGGCCGGACCGCACGAACACGGCCGAACCCCCCTCCATCGTTCTTGTTTATTCATGCGGGTGGAAGCAAGTAGCGTGGTGCCGTCGCACCACGCGGATGATCGTGCTTATATTTTACGCGGCGCCGTCGCGCCACACCGAGGTAGAATCTACAAGAACGCGACGCCGTCGCGCTGCGTTGAATGGAATCAAGGCACGTCAAAAGGGGCGCGGTGCCGTCGCACCGCGCCGGACGACGAACACCGCGGCCGGTTCCGGGCCGCGGCGGGACGAGGAGACCGCGGCCGGTTCCGGGCCGCGGCGGAAGAGAAGACCGGCGGCCGGGCCGCCGGCGTCGGAAGCCGAAGGGGGGACCGGAATTTCCGGTCCCGTTAGAGAAAACCGGCCGGCCAGCTGGCCGGCCGGATACCATTAGAACCGGGGGAATTAATCCCCCGGCCACCTCATAAAAACCCCCCTCTTTATGTGGGGGGCGGTTCTTTGAAGGAGGGGGGCAGCCAGCCCCCCCGGTTCCGCACCAGCAGGCCCCCCACGTGGGGGGGGGGGGGGGGGGGGGCGTTTTAAAGAAAATGGCGTGGCACAAAGGCCGCGCCGCCATCCGGTTAGCGGGGGAATTAAATTCCCCCGTGCGCAGCCTCCTCGCGGCGACAGCCGCCGCGGCACCCCGCGCCGCCGCGCCGCCGCCGGCCGCCGCCGCCCAGGGGGGGGGGGTCGGGCCGGGTCGGCCCGGACCCGGACCCCCCCGTTTCGAACCAGAATCGGTTTTTGGGCCATATCTTTAGCCTCGGACCTCCGAATGACGAACCGTCTGCGGAAACGCGATCCTTGGATCGAGACGGTCGTTTCCGTATATCGCACTCAAGGTTTTGGGTTACTTTGAGTTCGGCCGGGTTGGTTCGTTCACGAAACCAACCGGGCCTTCGGAGCGGAAACGCTCATATCTTGAGCTACGAACGTCCGATTGACGCGCTGTCAGTCGCATTGTGTTCCTCTTAGTGAGACGGATCTTTTGGCATACTCCGCCCGAGGTTTGGATGCAGGTGGAGTACGGTCGGGTTGGTTTTTCCTTAAAAACCAACCGGGCCCCGGAGACGAAAATGCCAATAACTCTCAGACCGGGCGTCCGATCGACGCGCCGTCTGTTGCGTTGAGTTCCTGTTGACGATACAGAACTTTTGGATACATCAACTCTGGTCTTCGTGACAGTTGATGTATCAGCCTCTCGGCTCGTGGAGCGGACCCTCCGAACGAGCTTGCTATGTGCGGGAATCCTTGTGCTGGCTGCGACTGTTACTGCTACTACTACTGCTACGACTGCTACTATGGCTGCGACGATGACAGTACAGAGATCCTGTGTGGATTCGACGATGACGAATACAGCACTCAGCGATCCTACGTGGATCAGTGCTACAGGTCCTGTGTGGGCCCGATCCTGTGTGGGTCCGCGCTCAGCGGTTCTGTGTGAGCCAGCGCCTACAGGTCCTGTGTGGGCCCGATCCTGTGTGGGTCTTTGCGGGGGTTAGTTACCTATCGATCCTTCGTGGGTCCGACGACTTAGATGGATCAGTGATCATCTTTATCGTCCTTGAAGAAGTATACCTGTGTGAGCTGAATCCTATTGCTTTCCTGTGTGGATTGTGTTGTGCAATCCTGTGTGGATTACGTTTACTATCCTGTGTGGACTGAGTTGTACTTGGGCTCGGAGGTTAGAGCGTATTTGAATTGATGACTTAGGTATATGTATGGGCATATACCTAAGCAGTGTCAGTTGTTACTTCGTGATTGTACTTTTCTTCGTGGTTTATCCTTTGTGGATTTGAGAGACCTTTAGGGGTCTCGGGGTCCCTACTGAGTAGCTTATACTCACCCGTGCACGGGCTTTGCCCGCACTACGTTGTGTTGGTTGCAGACGACGGACAACGTTGACCTTAGCTGAGGCCTACAGAGCGGGACGGTACCCGGAGGTGGACCACTGGGCGGGACGTGCACGGAGCGGACGGTGGGACCCGTAGAGCAGAGGAGCTATCTGTACACACCCTTCAGGTGGGATTTCCAGTGGACAGCTCGGTGTAGCGGCTTTTACTTTTCAGTTGTTGTTTTCCCTTTCGAGTTGTACTTTACTTTCAGTTTGGGTTTGTATTATGGCCCATTTACTTTTCCGCACTTTCAGTCGTACACTGCTATTGTTTAGTGTTTACTTTCCGCTTGTTTACTCTGTGGTGTTTGTTTACATTTCAAAGGCAATGCCTTCCCTTTTTACTGGGATTTACGCCTTGGTGCTAGTCGCCAGCCCCTGGCCTATGGAAGGCGGGCTTGGGGTAGTCACGACACGGACCCCGAGGGCGGGTCGTGACAAAAATTATGAGATAGACATATACATATAAGGTTATTTATTTCATGGAGATTATGATTCAAATGTCCCCAAAGTGGTAAGTGTTTTATATTATGATATCATTGTTTATCCAGATTGTTTATGATTTTGCTTCCAATGATGAAATATTTTGATCTACATCTCAATAAACTTGTTAATTTTATTCTCATATTGTTATTTTTATTGAATTAATTTCTTCCATTCATTTTCCTACCTTTAATAACTCAAGATACCAAAAGAATTTGTTTTAATAAACATCAATATTATTTCTCTCTTTGGTCAAAAATCATTTCTCTTCTATAAATGTTTTCAGAAAATATTTTTATGAATTTTGTTTAATTTTCTTCTAGGATTTATTAAAAAAAAAATTTCCCATTATTTAATTTTTATAAAATGACTTAAATTTATTATTGTTATAGTTTTCCGAATAAGGTACTTTTTGAATTTTTACTGAAAATGTGTAAGAAATCATTGTTTTAACATACCCACTTGTATTGAACTTACCACCCTCATAACCAGTTACTGTGTTTTATCGTCCTTCAAAATTTTAAATATTTATTCTCAAATAAAATATTTTATATAATAATTTATAAATTGAAATATTTTAAATAAGATATTTCAAAATGGAAATGGTATTTTCATTAAGAACATTTTAATGATATTTTTCTGAAACTTCTATTTATCAATGAATACCTACTTAGATGTTGATAAGTATTTAATGGTTATATGATCCAATTATTCTAACATTGACCTTTATTTGGATGTTTTATGATTATGATGAAAATATTTTAATGAAACTCATTTCTTTTCCGTGGATTATTCAATTGTGAAATTTTTTTGAAACCCGTTTATTTTACATGAGTTATGCTATGATGAAATGTTTATGAGATGTATTTAATTTTCATGAGTTATGATTTGAGGAATGTTTTATGATATTTTATAATACAAAAATAAGATTTTCAGTATGTTATGGGTGGGACCTATATCACCATATAATGTATTGAGTAAATATTGACATCTCATGAGATAAACAAATATAATGGGGAATAAAACTTGTTTAGAAAGGTAATTTTTCCACTACGATAGACTTGGGAGTGAAAATTTAAAACTTAGATGGTTTTTGTAGTGAAACTAACCACTATGGTAATTTTAGGAGTGATATTTGAATACTAAGGAAGTGCTTTTGTATGATTATGTGTACGAAAAAAACTTATTTATTATGCCATTTTTATGCTCTCAAGAATCATGTGCTTTGGTTCTTTAATATCTTATGAAGTATCAGGATTTATTCCATCACAAAATTTTAGGATCTATGATATACAGGTATGGTTTTCAAATGTTATTCTCATTTTCTCATACCCTTATTCTCATGTTATGTTGACAACTTACATTTTTACCTTTACTAAGCATCTTATCTCAATCATTCTTATGTTTTCATTCACTGGGTTATAATGAATCGTATCAATTATATGTTTTCTATGATGTTTGATAGTTATTAAGAACAAATTTGGTGATTATGTAGTTCACTTATGAACATGTTGCTTATGTATCAATTTTTTAAAGATACTAGACCTATAAAATTATAACTCAAATTGTTATATTTTTTAATGAATATTAGGAAAATAATATGTGAGATCTCTGTGTGGAAAGTAAGGGTCACAATAGACCATTTTTTCACATCCCATTTATTAGAGAAGACTATAGGAAGCAACGAGTTCTAAGTTGAATTTGAGAACAAATTATCATCCCTTGATGGATGTCCAATCCATTTGAGTGATCCAGATTCTTGAAGACATAATTCAGGCATGCATGTATAAATTTTTTGGATCTTGGGGTAAACATAAACCCTTATTGGAGTTTACCTATAATAATTGTTATCAAGATTCAATAAGGATGATAACATTGGAGGTGTTGTATGGGAATCCTTGAAGATCACATCTTTATTAGGGAGAGGCTTGAAAAATGTCCTTGGTTGGATCAAGCATCATTTTAGAGATGATGGATATCAATTTTTTATAAGTATATTAGTGACAAATTATATTTTATAGATATATAGATTGGTGTCATCATCTATTGGATTTTGAGGTTGAAAATCATTTTTTCTTTATGGTTTCACCTTTCATAGGACATAGATGTTTGGGGAAGCAAGGTATGTTGTCATCTTATTATATCGGCCATTTTATGATTGTGGAGTGAATCAAAAGGTGACTTATAGTTTATTATCACATGATCATTTTACTTCCATACCTAATATGTTTCATATTTCTAAACCGAATATGTATAAACCTAACGAATCTATTGTAATTGGGTTGGAGAATTCCAAGATAGAACCCGACCCCTTAGTGATTGGAAGGGTTGTTTAGATACTGGGATGATATGATAATGGTCTACATGTAAATATGATCCCATTTATTTTAGTGACATGGAAACATGATAGGTATAACCATGACACATGGGAGTAATAGGCCTTGTTAAATATATAATGGACTTATCTTTTTTTTTCTTGTTTGTGATCTAGAGTCTTTTGGAGGACATAATGATTCAAGATAGGGAAAATTGTGACACCCTTAAAGACATAATCTTATATAATTTTGAGAATTATTTATATATTTTGTGTTTATATTGATTTTTATGTTTTTGTGTTCCAAAATATTGAGTTTTTAGGAAAACATTCTCGATCAACTATTTATGTCCATGGTTTGTGCTATCAAAGCAGTAACCATGTGATATGGATATATGGATTTCAGTGAAGTCTTTCAAAGTGTGAAAATGATTTTTCTAACAATGTGGGTCTCTAATAAAAATGTGTATTGGATCGGGTTTGGGACCTAAGGATGTCACAAAATTTTATCATGAATTTTCAAACCTTGTGTCTATTTTAAGAAAACCTTGAGAATTGTATTTCAAGGGATATTTTCTACCAATAAGTTAGAACAATGAATATGAAACCTGACTATGTGAAAAGATCCAAACATATCACAATGAAAAATAATCATTATGAACTTGATTATTTTTAAATTCAATCACCTCATAATCCCTCATTATCTCAAACCATCCCTTCTAGGATTCTCTATAAGATTCTCCCCTTGATTCGATTGTGATCATTGATCTTTTTGTGAGAGCTCATCAAGGTACACTTGTTTTTTCTCCTAGTTTGCCCTATTTTCTCTATATATCCACTTAATTTATCTCCCCAGGACTTATTATATGCCAAATGTGTAGTTATTGTGGAATATAAAGGGTTCAATGGGAAATTAATGACATTTCTTTTTGATCAAGGCTTGCAAGGACATGAGATTTTCTTTTCCCATCACTGATTTCAATGGTGACATCATTTTATCTATAGGCAAGGTAGGTGTGTATATCCTACATGAATTTACATGGATTTATTTTGGTACTCATAATACCAAAATTTTAATTTATTAAATTATTTATTTGAAATCCATGAATGGTGAAATTGAAATTTGAGCGATATGGAAATGTTTAATAATAATGGGTTTTTTAATGAAACCCGTTTTTATTGACATGGTGCGATTTATGAAATGACTTAAGAATTAATTTCACTTGAAATGGGTCTTTTCATGCATGGAAATGGAATATATTTCCTTTGAAACGTTTAATGACATATGAATTTTCATAATCTAATGTAATGATCAAATAATACCAAATCAGAAAGAGATTTTTTTATTCGGAAACTAAACATAGAAAATCTCTATTGTAGGAAGTTATCACTTGGGGATGTTCCCAGTATTCCCAGGTTTCTAGTGGGTAGCCTTCCTAGGGGATTTAGGTTCATGAAATTTATAATTCTCATATACTTTCTAATGTCTCTTGTTTTTAGTGTTTTGTACACACTTGACTTATGATTTCTCTTATGATGTATTGTGGATACATTATGTGAATTTGAATTTTATATTGGATTTTCTTCATGATTTTTTATTCATTAAAACAATGTGATTTTCTTTGATTATCCCTCATGGATATTTTACAAATTCATGTTGATTTATTGAATATAGAATCTTTTGGAAAATGAAACCATATGATATTTTGAATGAAAATATTTTTCTAGGGAACATTTTCTTGGTGAAATATTTTTTATTTCTTTTAGAATTAGAACTAATAGATTCATGTAGATATAAATTGTATGAATTACTTGGTGGAATATTAATAATCATTTGTGGTCACACCATACTTTTCTATTGGGTGTTTTATGACATAGTTTTGAATGTTACCAGTCAAGGGAAGAGCTTTACGTATAGGATGAATTTCATAGGTCATGTCTCCTTTCGGATGGTTTGTGATGGTGGTGACGTACGATCACAGAAATATGGAACCATGTGTTTTTTTCGGTTACATGTTCTAGAAGGACTTCTAGTTTTTCATTGAATCCTTTTTATCTTGTGGTTTTATGTTTCCTTTATGGTTTTACTGGGTTCAAATATGATATGTTTTATATATCTACTTTGAGACTCTATTTTTTTCTTTCTTATCATAGGGTTATTGTGGATGAAATCATTACCTTTTTTAACTGTACAGTATCTCGGTTTTTATATCCTACTTGTGGAGAATTGGAATGCACTATTTTCCTTTTTGTAGGATAATTCAGGTGATGTTATGGGTTTCCCAAGGTTGGTATGTTACAAAAAACATCCACATAACCACCTTATAAAGAAAATACCCCCCTCAACTAATAATTTTAAAACTATCATAAGTATAAGTCGTTTCTGAACCATTATTATTTCATCCAATATCTAATAACACATATTGAAATGTTCGTGGGAAATATCCCAAGGGTTATCAATCTTAATGGTAGTGGGTTGGTCATTTGATGGTAGCAATGGTGAAACCCTGTGGGAGGAGTAACAAACCATGTTGGTGGGGGTTTTAACATAATTTGAACTACTTGGGGAGTGCTAATAATATAACACTATAATAAAATCAAAATAGACAAAGAATATGTAACTATGGTATAAGGATGTGTAAATTTAGGTTAATTCTCAATATGACATGAAATAGTATACACATATAGTTGTGTTAATGTTTGAATTAGTGCATCAAGTGGAAGTGGTATGAGAAATAATCTCACTAATATAAATCATATTCTTCCTCAATGTGAAAAATCAATGAAAAAAATTCCCTTATTGGGACTCCACATAAAGGATATTTTAATTTTTCAATTTATTCGTTCCACCTAATTTCTTTTCCTATCGTCCACTTATTTTTTTATTTTCTTCCTTTTATTCCCATTTATTTTCATTATATATATATATATAATTCATATTTCTTTACATATTCCTCAATTATTGATAGTTCCTTTGGTGTTTTTCTTGATTATGGTGCATTGTGATGGGTTTTGTAGAGTCATCTCATGAACAATGTGGGGAAAGAAACCCATTTTCATACCAAAAATATCTTCACTAAATAAACATGAATTAAGAACATATAAAATAATATGATGTAACCCTTTTTAAAGACTCTTTATATATGTTAATATCAATGGTTCACCTTTGATGGAGATCATTAAGAAAAAAAAATTAAATCTTACCACCTTATGTAGTATACCAACTACTCGAATCATCAAAAATAATGAGAGGACCTTATGATCTATAAAGGTGTGATAATACCTTCTTTTATGAAGAAAAATATAGAACTAGGATAGAAGAAAGATTTTACCTTGGAATGAATAAATCTAACACCCCCAATAGGTTGATCGCCATCGTTTATATATGATTTATTCAATTAATAATGAAGGTTTAGGGTGTGATGACTATTCTTGGTAGTCAACATACATTACCCACAATGCACGCCCCTATGGGTATAATCATTTGAATTATTTAAATGATTATTTTATGTTATTCAATATATTAGTGAATCATCTAGATAATCCATACCAAACTAACACTGATTAAAATACATGGTAGTAGTTATGCACCAAAATCGCAATCCCATTAAATGTTATGATAGAGGCATTTCATGCCCATTAAAATAGAAAAATCATAGACTATTATACAAAACATATGCATATAAATGTATTTGATATAGACCAATAATAAAATACAATTGGTATATTTTAGTTAATTTACATAACAATGATAATTAATAGGTTTAGTCACATGGTGACTAATCATTCTTCATATCTATAGTTATTTTAATAATTTAATTTTTTTAATTTTCAGGGGATATTGTTTAATACCTCGGTCTAGGTCTCCTAATACGCACCCTCATGAGGTTATACAAGCCCCAAACCTACCTCCCCATATTTTAAGGGCTTTTAACTAGTGGATAGGTCCTAATATAGTCTTGGGGATACTATTAACCCAATAAAATCTAGAGGATCATAATCAAATTTACTAAAAACATTGCATAACCCATACATATAACGGACATCCAAAAGCATATAAAGATACATTAGGGATACCCATGGGCCCCTGTAGTCGAGAAAAAAAGTAGTAAAATATTCAATATGATACATCAAACACACAAGAGTATAAAAAATGATAAAAAAAATAAAAAATGTAACATATAAATTAATGGCGCACTGGCTAATACATTTTAAAAAATTTCACAGTCTAGAATTATTTCTAGTGGACTATAATTGATACCTATCAGGGCACTCCTTGGGAGCCTATAACCCCTGGGCGGGACACACCACCATCCCTAGTGGCAGCTATTTCTTTATGAATCCCTTGGGCAGAGAGCCATGCTTCGTTCAACGCTCACATGTGAGAGTTCCCAAGGATCAGATCCATTCCTACCTCCTTTGCCTTTGATACCAACTGTAGATACCAAGATATTGACATAGATGGACATTAAATTACTTTGGCAGAATACTTAATACATAACAAAATCCAACACACAAGGACCGTAGTAGTTTAGTGTCTTTGGAAACTCAGAACATAATCTTCTAACCATGGTGAAAGATCTTCAACATCTCCCATAAATATCTTACCCTGTCATTTTCTTACCTAAAACATTTCATTAAATCCTGGGGAAAATAAAACATATAAAGTATGAGATCAAATTATCAGTAAGGGTAATAATGGAGAAAATAAAACAAACCATACACATTTTTACTTCAAAACATGAACATAATGTTTAAACATCAAAATCATGAGTTGTGAAATAAATCAAGGTAGTATGTAAGGCATAGATTACAATGGAACATCAATAATGATAAAATAGAATGGTAATAAAACATTTAATTGCGGGAAACCATTATGCACATGATATGATTTCCATAGTAGCTAAGGAATTGCTACCAAGACCATCTTAGTGGACAAAGTCCCTTTCTGAATCGAGTTCACTCCTCGTTCCAGTCCTGTATCACTGAACCAGATTAACATACCACTGCAGACATGTCTATCTCATCAGATATAAATCATTACCCAATTCATTGGAGGGAGATATTGGTCCCACCAATCTCATAATTAAATCATTCTTACTTGTGCCAGAAAATAAACACAAATCATTCATCATAACCCAATGAATAAAATGTGTTTCAAAAACATCATCCAATCATAACATAATCCACATAAAACAAATGGATATCATTTCGTCATAAGAAAAGTGAAACAATTTAAATAATAGAGACATTATACTTGAAACATAATCATACTAAATAATTTCATCTTAGATGGAATGTAGTTTTGACAAAACACTTGAAATGAATTCTTTAGGAAAATATCCTTTCTTCTTTAAAATCATTTTCTTTTCACAAAATGCCATGCAATTTCAAAAGAAAATGGATTTTTTTGAAAATAGTCATGAAATATTGTAGAGTATTCTTTATGAAAATAATGCATTATTAAACCATAAGAATAGGTTCATTCCGTATAAGTTAAAAAACATTCTTCTTGTAATTTTTCTGGAAAAGTCGAAAAGTACCTCTTATGGTAAGCCAAAGAAAGATTCCTTACATACCATGTAGTAAAATTCAAAAATGGGTAAAATGGACTTTAAACATACATGAAACCATTTTTAGAAAATTGGGACATGAATGATAAATATAACCACAGTAAATACTTACGAATAAACAATCCCGAATAAAAACGAGATTGGAAAAGTTATCCCTTACCTTAGCTCTGATATGATTCGTACGTATCCAAACCTCTTGTATAATGATTTAAATAATTTCATTTACTTATTACAGAATCATATTCATTGTTATGTTATCATATATGGTTCACTTATGAATTTATATTACCCGTTAATTTGTAAATTCCATGTTAAAGCAGCATTTTGGGTAAAATCGTTTTATTTATCGTACGTGTTTGGACATATTTTTCTTGATATTATTATTAAGTATATAATGATTTACTTACTTCCAAAATTTAAATCATGATTTATATATCATATATATTCAGTATATATATATATTAGATAGATAAATTAAATGAAATACACCGTTCATGGAGACGGTAGGTCGTACATACGCATGAACGCTGTTTTCCTTTCCTTATTGACTTGAATGGAAGTAAGTAGATGACATATATATATATATACATAAATCCAGTATCTTTATAATGTCATATATTTAATTAATATTCATTATATATACTTTATAATCATTCACGAATGGTTAACATGGAGAATGAATCTCATCGCGTCTTGGAGACGGTAATCCGTACGTACGCACGAGCGATGATATCGTTCCAATAATTATTGAATGGAATTAGTGTGTATGATATCCCAAAATCCATTTCATGTTATAATAATCATATATAGTTATTCTTTACACCATTATACCCATCCAAGTAAGGTGGTGGTGGAAAACATATTACACCACAGTGTGGAGACGGTATTCCGTACGTACGTAAGCGTGGTGATTTCATTTTCCATAGGATGGATAGAAGGTGAATTGGGGTTGTTTCATATTTATAATAACACATCTTTATATTAGTGATACTTATGTTATTAATTTATAATGAAACAATTAATGAAGAAGAAGTTAAAAAGAATGAAACTTGAAAGAATCGGTAGAAGAGATTACCTCTTCTTCGAGGCACCTCTTTTAAGATTCCTCTTAAGGCACTAGTGTTGGTCTTATGAGGATACCAAAGCCTCTACAATGTTTCTAGGGAAGTTTATAAGGACAATGGGAAGGGTTTGGCTGAGCTTGAAGGCTCAAAATCGTGTAAAGAGAAGAGGGAGGAGGTGCCCTTTTATAAGGGAGGAGAGGTGCACCTTAGAAAAAACAAAAAATATTATTTTATAATAAATTCATATTCAGTTTATAATAGCTCCAAAATGATTTATTTCAAAGATAAAGTGGGGATGGGTCGCGATCCTTTCAACCAATAGGTTTTAGACATGTTTAGGTTACTATTTTAAAATTATCATTTAGATTTAACTCTAAGTTAAATAATTTAACTTTTACCGTGTCTTCTTGTTTTCTTACAATATATGATTAATAAAATTACTATAACAAGCCAAAAAACCCAAAGTGGTTCATTATTAATATATATAACCTTATCTAAGTCATTTTTACAAACCATATATTTTTATAAATATAATAACAATTAATAATATTAAATTTGTTTTCAAAACTATTTTATGTCAATTTTTACTCTATTTGGTAATTGATTTTTGGGAAAATCATAACAACATTATTGGTTCAAAAAAAGTTAATAGAATAAACAATAACATGTCATATTAACCTAAAAATTTAGTGGCATTCATAAAAAGCCTCATGTTACATTTATTTGGCTATTTATAACATCAATTATGTTAATATTTCATTAATAAGGTAATTACTTCATCATCATTGTGTCATAAATAAATTAAATTATTTAATGTCTAAAAATTATAAACAAAATAACATTATGTAGGAAATTTTATATTTCTAATGAATATTTATAGTCTAATTTATCTAATGTATAACTCTATATTATAAATGTTTTTGTTATTAAACTTTGATTTTAACTATTTTAATTCTTCTTTAAATAAAATAATAATAAATGTCCTAATCTAATACAAGGGGACCTAAAGGGTAATATTTTATTACTAAGGCTATTTTTGGTCGAATTATACTTATCCAATAGAATTATGTCATGTGTTAGGGTAAAAATAATATCATTTTTACCCTTAATTACCGTATTTAATTTTAACCATGGTAAATAAAAGTAAAAAGTTACTATTCACCCAAAATTATTTTTATCTTATTAAACTAATTTTTACTCATTGATATTAACTATGTCTCTTAGATTTCAAAATTCCACTCACAGAAGCGGAAAAGTTATGTTTTATGTAAATTTTCAAATTCTCCTAGGAGGTGGGTAAAAGACGGTGAAAAGTTCAATAAAATTTTTATATATCTAAAATTATTATAAAATGACTCCAATTAATTACATTGAACTTAAAAAGGTATTATGTATCAATTTTTACCTAAAATAAATTTAAATAAAATAAATAATTATTTAAATAAAAAGTCGGTTTTTAAATAGTAACCTAGTGTTTTCACTATTCATCAAAAATTGAATGTTTTTAGAAAAATACCAAAACTTCACACTAGGCTAATTTCGATATTCTGAATCCAAAAATAAATTCCATTTTGAAAGATAAAAATTATGAAATTTCAAAAGGTGGGTATTAATATTCATAACGGCTAGTTCATAATAATATTATAATAATATCTTGTTTAGTGAAACTCGGTGTTGCATACTACACACACTGTCGAGGAAGGTATTGATTGCATGTAATGCAAGCCATGTCAGGGCTGCATGTAGTGAAGGCTCTATTTGGTGTTGTGTATAACATAATAAAAACTTATTTCATTTATACATTAAACAAAATCTATACTTAATATTACGTAGAATAATTTCCACAAAACGAACTTGAAATTGTGTGTAACACGAGCCAAGAATAGTGTTTCATATACTAAAAGCTAATACGGTGTTGTGTATAGCGCAAGCTAATCTTGGTGATGTGTACAACAAAAAACATAAAAGAAATTAAAAAGAATAATTCTCATAAAATCTCAGGGTGTTACAAAGAATAACTGAAAAGTAAAATACTCATCCTTCAACCTAATTCGCATAATCAACCCATTGAATCCTCAACCTCCATGTATTTCTAGACATGTAACACATGTCCTAATACAATCAATACATATGTACCAATATAAAATAGGAAGGTATATCCTTGTACATTGAAACCTAGGTCGTGTACTTGGGTAGGCGGTGAGTCCATCAACCCAATAAGAACCCCCAATAACATAATGATACTAAGTATTGTTGTGATAAAGTGGGAATTAATGAAATAGATATATAAGGTATGATCATGTCTACACTGCACACCCACCAAAAAACGTAACCTGAAATATATAAACAATCATAAAAGATAGGTCATTATGTTCTAACCAAACCACAATGGCACATGCCATTACCTATTTTGGTACCTTATCAAAAGGAATCCAAACACAATATACAGTAATGCAACATGTACCTAAATCTGTAGGGTAGGGTGCCACCTAAAATGATTTCCAGCTCACAATAAAAGAATCAGGGTGGGGAATCACCCAATCTTAGGCCCACTATTCGAAGGGAAAAAGTTATAAAAAACATATATAATCCTCAATCCACAAATTATGACTTGAGGTATTTCCAATTTCAATCTATCACATCTTGACATAACAAATCTCCTAGGGTGTTCCTCAACCAAAGATTAACATGGTAAGGTTCACTTTCCACATGTCATATAACATGTCGACCCAACCCTCCCATGGGTGATCCCTAACCCAAGACTGATTACCTCTAGAGAGGTCTATTTCATCATCCCATGCCTACTCATGGAGAGGTAATAATTTCATGATTATTCTTCTCACACAACCTAGGTTCAGAAGTTGAGATCACTCTCCCAACCAGGGTCTATCACAGAACACAACACATGAAACAAACACAAGGCTCGCAACCCATCACATGACTCACTACATCATCATCAAGGATCTAGTCCTTCAAAACCCATTACTATGTCTCAATCAAATCCAAAAAATAATCTTGAAACATAATGTCACAACTCCCAATGAAACACTCTCTCATGTTGCTAGAATGGAATGGTTGTGAGACATCAAGAACACCTCTCCATATGCAAGAAACTGTCCACTAGCAGAAGGTGGTGTGAAAAGTATAGTGGGGAGACTATACCCCCATGAATGATGATTCATAGTAGTATAAATGATTCATGATAAAGAGAAAATAATTAAGTTAAATAAATAGATGAACAAAAAAAAGTCAAAATAAATAATCTAATAAATAATAAATAAATAATGTAATAACCTACATGAATGTAGCTAACTTTCATGCTAGAAAAAACAAG
Source organism: Viscum album (assembly GCA_963277665.1). Lineage (NCBI taxonomy): Eukaryota > Viridiplantae > Streptophyta > Magnoliopsida > Santalales > Viscaceae > Viscum > Viscum album. The sequence goes on along the minus strand of OY728127.1, from coordinate 618,040,028 downwards.
AAAAATACTAGAAGACTCAAATAAATGACTCAGTGCCCTGAGGTCCCAAATCCCATGAATTTACCATCTGAAAACATCATCCCTTCTAAAAAAAATCAATAAAAAATAAGGTCCTTTTACCATGTCCAAACCTACATCCACACAATATACTAACATTCCAAAAGAGGCCCGAATAGGGTGTTAGTATATATTAGTAGGTCGACACCACCATTTCTAAAATAAACTAGTCTAATAAGAAGTGTATGAAATAAAGTGATAAATAGGTGTATTAATTAATCCAAAAACTGATAAAATAAAACAATAACTTGCTTAATCTCCATGCCAGAATATCTATGAGCATATATTATGACCATGCCAACCACTACCATATATCCAATGAAAAATAACCTTCTTTGGTTCCATATCCGAATTTATCTAGGAATATACTATTAAAATGCCATCCATGACCACATAGACAAGGTAAAATAACCTACTTCAAGACAATTCCATAATATCTCTGAGCATGAATTATGACCATGCCAACCATTAATATATATCCAAGGTAAAATAAACTTATTTGGTTCCATGCTGAAATATATCTGATCATGTCTTAGGACAACTCCAATGAAAACCACAAAACAATTGTACAGTCAAAAGAATCTGGTTCAAATCCATATAATATTTACAACATGTTGGTCAATTCCCTACAATCATTATATCATGGGACTGGGCATAGCCCTCCTCTATAAGAATTATAGCATGGGACTCAGTAGAGCCCTTTCAAATCATAATTACAACACATAAGTGTGAAAGTTCCAGGGCAGAGCCCGATATATCATCATTACAACATTGAACTCAATCCCTATCATACAAGAGGGATATCAGAATATCACATCACTAGTATCAATGGATAATTATGAAAATTTCCTTTCTGATTTCATACGACACTTGTAATTTAATTCACAATTGATTAATAATTATATCAATAATAAATAATCCATAATTTAGTGATCCTATAACCTGAAATCACTTTAGGTCACATGTCAATCAAAACATACTTTTAAGCCATTACAAAATTCAATTATAATCTTTGTTTGGTCACCACATGGGTAGACATAAGGTAGTTAAAAATCCATTTGATACCAATGGAAAATAAGGAATAATTCAATTTTTTATTTAATTAGTTTGGGAGCACATAATGATGGCACAATCACAATACTGCACAACGTGGAAATTTTCAAACCGTAGGGTTAAAATTTAGACCCCTTACCTTGAAATGATGATCCAACACATCATCCAATGAGCATATACCACAAGGAATAAGGTGAAGATGATTGCAAGAGGTTCCTAGAATAAAACAGATCAAGATCAAAACCAATAACACAATCATTCAAGGGATTTCACCATAATGGTTGGAGAAGATGGAAGAGAATGAGGAACCCTAAACAAAAATTCTTAACAAGGATTTCTCACAAGCCTAGGATGTTTATAAGAGAATTTGGAACCCCAAAATATCCTGAATAATTCCCCAAGGTTGATAGGATAAGAGATGATTCTGAAATAATGATAATTTAGCACCTCACCATGTTTAAAAAATAGTTCAGTTATTTACACATTGTGTGATGTGGTTACTAGACATAGAAATGTTTTTACCAGAATATGGTGAGTAACCAATCAACTTATATTTATTTTGAAAAAACCATCAAACAGTTACATGATGTGTAATCCATTTACATATCATGTAAATTTTCTACAGTTGATTTTTTATCAAATTTTCCTTCATAAAAAAATCTAACCCCTTTGAAAGCATCTCAACTCACCATGATCTCATGAAGCACTTAACCCATTTATATCCAAACTCCATTTTCTCATACAATCCCACATCCCCTAAAATTTTAGTATTTTTCTCCAGCAATGCACTCCACACAGATACTCTTGGGTCATTATCATATTTTCTTGAAACCCAATACCATGTTTATTTAAATGATATAATTTCACAAAAAAAAAATTCCTAAAGAGAATATTAATGAAAAACTGAGAGATATATATATACCTAGAAAAATATGCGATCTTACAACCACCCCACCTCATAACAACTCATCACTGAGCTACTCCAAAAATTGCTATGAGGTCTCAATGAACTGGACAGACCACTAGGTTCACATATCAGAATCCCTCGCCTAGGCCTCCTCCTAAAAACTCTCATTCTTGCACTAAACCCAAACCAACAATATATTCATACAGTGAAGATAATTCTCACAATGATCCACAAACCATTTCAAATTCTCCACAATGTGCACATCAATAGAAATATTGATTTCTATTATGGATATCACATGGAAAGGATCTAGAAGATATCTCTGATGATATGACATGTAGATCACATCATGCATGGAATTATAGTATTGTGGAAGGGAAAAAAGATACACCACTAGACTCAACCTTTCCATTATATCAAACGGTCTGACAAATCTTGGTCATAGCATTCCTTGTTTCTTGATATGATGTTTCCCCAAACTAGGTGACACTAAATGGAAAACATGATGAGAAACCATGAATTATAGAGGTCATATGTAATGATAAAACAATTATTTATACAGTATATGCATAGTCACGAGCCATTGTTTGATCAAATAAATCTATTCAGATGTATCCTCCCTGAGACAATCCCCAAAAATTGCTGAATCACCTACCTCTAGCCAAAAAATGGGAAAAAGGAAAGTCTGTAGATACGAATTCTCAAAATGATCCATTAGGAATGATTCCTATTAACTATTATTATATGAAAACTCCTTGACTACAATATGTTGCACCTATGAACCAAAAAATTCCAAAACATATAATATTAACAAATCTTGCAGAACCTGAATAGTATGCTTAGATTGACCATCAGTCTATGGATTATAGGATAAGCTTTAAATAACATGGGATCGTATGGGTTTATAAATAATTTACTAGGAATATGATGTAAAATGAGGATATCTATTGGAAACAATAGTCCATGGATAACCATGAAATCAAATCACCTTGTGCACGTAATTATTTCCCAGATCATTAACTATAATGGTTTCCATAATAGTTATGAAGTGGGATACCATAGTAAAACGATACAAAAACACCCATAAAACATCATTCTTATAGGTCATCCTTGGTAATCCTATCACAAAATCCATTGTGACATCATCCCATTTCCACTCAAGAATGTATATTGTTTTCAAAATCCAAGAATGCCTCTGATACCGAACTTTCACCTTCTAACCAGTGAGGAATATTTTCACGAATATTTCAACCTCTTTCTTCATTATTAAAAACCAGTACTGTCTATGGATATCAAGATACATATTTGATTAACCAGGATGCACCACCCATCTAGAATCATGAAAGTACCTCATTAGCTCCTCATGGAAGGCTACAGGAACCCATACTCAGGCACAAAAAATAATTGAATTTCAAGTGTCATGATATCATCCAGATGGCTTCTACCCACCATATAATTTTTCTCTCATAACTGAGCCCTCTAGATTAGATAACTACTTAGTATTAATCAAGTCCAGACTCACAGTTATAATAGATATCGAAGTCAGAGCTACTTCCCCCATGAGATTCTTGAACATCTTGACACATGTCTATAAAGTGGGCCATTATCATCCACTCGATAGAAGACTCTCATACTACCTCTTTATGTGTCTTTCTGCATAATGCATCGACAACGACATTGCCATTTCTTATTTTTTAAACAAATTCAAAGTCGAAATACTACAGATAATTGACCAACCTCATCTTCTAATGGTTTAGGTTCCACTGAGAAATGATGTACATGAGTCTCTTGTGATCCTTGTATACCAAATAGCTCTCACCAATTAGATAGTGTCTGCTACATATTATTGGATTTGGTGTGCAAGGAAAAACTGTTTTTACGTTGGTTACATGAATATTTGATGTATTAAATATTAGTAAAACTACTTATTATGTATTTTTCATTTTTATGCATGCCACTAATGAAATAATGTTTTAGAATATACGTCCCATTTATAATGTCATAATAGATCCCCTCTATGATGAGAAATTTGATGTGCTGTGATGATATTATTAAATAATGTTTTATGGTTAGATAACATACTTTGATAGGAAAAAAAATAATATCATGTGCTAGTACTCATAAAGAGATTACGGTTCTTCTCATGATGTTTTCACATGGTAATCTCCAATTTAGGAGATTATTAGAAAAAACCCATTAGTAGGAATTCCACATGTTTTTGCGTCATTTGATATTCCTATGTACGAACGTGTGTGAGATCCTTAGACTTTATGATTTTTATTAATACATGTTACAGTACACATACTTAGATTTATTTTGTAAACCTTGATGATAATAGTTCATGGTGAAGTTGGATACCCTGTTCATGTCATAAGTTACATGTCATTAATGAATAATTCGAGGAAGGATTTTTCCCTTACATTTTTTGGAAGATGATATCTTAGACGTATGATTGGAATAGAATCATTGTAATAAATTCCACGGGCATGGTCTAATGATGTGTTTATTTCATATTGTCAAAGGAAGAAATATGAGACCTATAATTTGGTGATATAGATGTGAAACCTTCTTGATAAAATATTGTGACAAAGAGATTATATTACATAGTGATAATATTCATGTTCTTGTCAAAATTGAAACATTAAGTTCTTTCTCATGGGTTCCCTGACCCATTGCAAGACATTAATTTTAGACTTTTGGCATTCCCACCTAACGCTGACAACAAATAATCCTAGAGGGACACTCAATAAGTGTTTCCATTGATATTTGTTATATTCAATTTAATTTTAATTAATGGAATACATATTTTTCTCGTGTCCGAGGAAATTTTTTACACAATTTATATTGATCGCATAAATTAAATAAATATGTATTTTTTGGCTTGTAATTAAAATATTTATTTTATTTTATTTATTTTTTTAACAAATATTTATTCACTATATTATGAATAAAAAATTTATATATAAATAAATAATTTATTCAGTTGTCCACTAAATCCTAGAGGATTTTGAACAGACCAAGATTGAGTCTAGTGATAAATATTATTTAACATTACCGTTAAATAATATTTATTATTGCATACGTTGGTGCACACTACAAAATAGTAATAACATAATTATAATGTGGAATGGGTATTATTAGAAGAAATAAATATTATTTAATGTCTAGTATACAATTAAATAATATTTTAACTTAAATCACAACTCTATAAATAGGTGAAAATTTTTATTTTGTGGAGTATCCAAAATTTAAAATAGAGAATTGTTTCACATAAAAAATTCTCTCTAAACTACACTTTATCTCTCCATCTCCAAAACAATAATTGCAAGTGATAATTAATCAAGTCCAATGAAAGAGTGATCAAGAACGAAAAAAACAAGACATTTGTCTCACCGTGCTAGCACTTAGAGATATATTGGTGCTTTTTGGAGATCATTAGAGTATGTGTGGATCACTACTAGAGGGATTTTATCTTTGGACCCTCATAGTGCAATGAAGATAATCTGAAATTGTATTTTTGGATGATCAAAATCAACCAAGGAAGAAAGGTTCTAATCCCATGTATTTTTTTCTACAAATATTAAATAAATTAATTATAAATTTTAGATGCAAGATCCTCATTCTTGGTTTCATGTGATGAATATTAAATTAATTTTTAATATATCTTACTCCTTTTCAAGCTGCTGCTATTCCTAGAACGATCAAGTGGAGTCAGAGTAGTCATGTTTAAATTTATAATTATTTATGTGATTGTTGATCTATGAAAAATTATTGTTATATTTTCATATCATGTTATTAAATATATAATCCTATTTTAATTAACATATTATCTACAAATTAATCATATTAGTTAGGTTGATCATTTTCATAATGATTTTAGATGAAATTAAGAATTATTAGAGATGCCATCAGGAAGTGCCAAAAAAAATTTCAGTAAAACTATGTAACATGGTGTGTGGCTGGAGCACCCACTATATACCCATACACATTGTATCTATATGGGTTAAGAAAATTAACTATATGTGGTGCATTTATAGAACCTTGTGTTTTGACTAGTACAACCGGACACACATTAAGTGGATACATGGTGTATAACTAGCAATTACACACCATGTAGTCCAACTAAGATAACATGCCAAATCATTAGCATTGTGACTTGGATATATGAAAACTGTGGTACAGGATATATAGATGCATGTATATTCCATGCAGTCTCACATTTATGTAAAAAATTAAAATTACAATAAATTTGAAAATTTCATCATTAAAACCTTATTTTATTGATTTTCGCACTGTTGTGTGTTTGAAAATTTAATAATGGTTTTAAATAATTTTACATGCTCAATTGAATTTTTGTATTTAATATTCCATTATTGGTTCTGACATTTATTTTCCATGAATTCCATTAATGATGGGTTTATCCAAGTATGAATGGAATTCCATTAATATTAAATGGAATTAATTAAGGTATGTGTGTTTATTCTAAATAATAAAATAACTAACAAGGAAGTGAATGATATCTATTTACTTGTGTGTATTCATTGCATGTATGAAATTCATGATCCTGGCCAAGAAATATATATGTGTTGGAAGTTTTAATATGATATTTTCATGAGTTTTTAATTATATAAAATTAAATTAAATTTTGGACTATGTGTTAACCATACCTCCATTATTAAGTATGAACTATATGTAAAAGGATACTTATGAAACCTCTTTTAACCAATCCTTCGGTTCCCCTCCCATGTGTGTGGGTAATAAATATTTTAAATTAATGGAACATCTAACCGAAAAAGGGCGTTGTTCAAGACGCAACCATAATGATTCCAACTGTAGTGATACATAGGTGGATAGGTGGGATGCTGTCACTCATTCCAAGACCTACAATAGGATTTATTTCCCCTAGGAAAATGTTTGTTTTAATGTCCTCTAATTAAATAAATTGTTAGATAAATCTCATGAACGAGTCATTAAATAATTATTTATTTCTCTCCATGCAATTATTTATTTTATAGTTACAAGGCCCTAATAATATAAAAAAATGAATTAATATGGAAATATGGATATAAAATAAATGGATTATGCAAAACAAATTATCCAACATGGTTAATTAATTATGTAACATACACTTAACATTAATAAGACATTAAAAAGGGAAAAAAGATTAAATTTAAGCATAAGAAATTAATATCCCTCAATTAAATATTAATTTGGGATAAGGCTTTCATTACTTAGTAGGGAATGAAACCATAGAGCGATGTGTAGTACAAGTACAAAGTCTGGACACTTACTTTTATTAGGGTGTTCTCACGAGTGTTTTTGGTTTAGATAACTGAAATTTTATAGAATTTAATAGCCAAAGTCTATTCAATACAAATTTGGATGAAAATGTTGAGAAAATCAATGCCAAGATTTCAAGATATTAGAATAAACTCAATAGATCAAGGAAATGTAAGTTCACAGTTGGAATGACCTCCTACCTAATTACTTTATTATGGCCTTTAAGGCCAATGTCTGGATATCTAAAAAAAGTAAAGGGGATCCTTAACACTAAAATTTTGAATTAATTATACATTCCCAGTTAAATGGCGTGGGTCATTGATACTTGATAAAATTGTGAAAGTTTTAATAAATAAATATATATTAACATTTAATTAATACACCTCTTATATTTTTTAATAAAGAAAAGTTCGAATAATATTATTTTTTTATTTTTAGAATAAATTGGAATGTTTATAAACCACACTATCCCTATGATCAATATTGGATAAAGACAACCTTCTAATAGGAAGTAACTTCCATGAGCGGTTTACATTACTTTATCTTGTTCTACACCATGATTGGATGTTTTACGTACTGGAATCCTTAATGCCCGATCCACCTACTAATGAGGTGAGTGATGAATAGTTTCTGGGCTATAAAATACATTTGATTGATGCAGTCGAGGTTTAATGATTTCTACTTTTATATATTTTTAGTGAACTAATATTGTTTCATGAAAAAATGGATGCATATATAATTCTTGGGAACCTCCATGTTATTTACTAGGAGTGATCTAGGCAAGAACAATTTGAGATTTCGAAGGCGATCTTTCATTGAAATTTGGGAGATGGTGCCCCATATAGGACTCATGTAGTCATGATCATTGGCTACATTGAGTGATTAAAGATTATAGTGTTTAAAATCCCTGATGATCTAGGAACTGACTTCATTATGGAATCACTCCCTTAGAGTATCTCTAGTTTTGTTGTGAATTTTAATATGAACTTCATTTAAAAGTATCTTCCAGATCTTTTTACTCTTCTTCACCAAGTAGAATGGATATGAAGCGTGAAAAATCATCTATCCATATGGTGAATCAACAGAAAGGGAAGGTGAAAAGATTTATACCATATCTTCTTCAGGATTTTATATGAAGGTAAGTATCTAGGGGAAAGAAGGGTAATAAGATGAATTATATTTCTCTTGTGGCAATAAGGGCCACTAGAAGAAAATCATAACCCACTCAAAAAAACCAAGGATATTTTTCATGTGTGATTTTTATCAAGTGAAATTTATCAGTTTCTACAATTTGGATATTAGATAAAAAAATTTGTGCTAACATATGTATTCAAATATAAGAACCATATATATTTAGAAATAGTTGAAGTGGAGAGGTAGATCATAGGGAATCCAACAGATCTAAACATGTTTTTTAGCTATCATGGACTACCACGACACATTGTTGACCATAATAATCATGGTATTGAAGGGTTATTATGATGTTCCATCAGTAACAAAAAAAATATTTTCTATATCCATACTTGATACACATGGGTTTTTTTTTCAAATTTTGTAATAAATGTGGCTTCTTTTATAAGGATAGAATTTTTCATGGTATGGTATATTTAAATTATGGTCTGTATGTGTTGGATTACATGAACCGAATAATGGAAATTGATAATGAATTTAATTCATACGACCCATACCACATCCAAATTTGGAATCATTAGATACATGATGTAAATGAAATGTTCTTGAATAAAATACATCAATATGGAAATATAGATTTTTTTGGAGAAAAATCACTTGGTAGATGCAGTAAAAATACTATAATTTAGTGATGATATTAGTGATTCTTTTTAAAAACTTATCTAATTTTTAAATTTGATAATTATTTTCATGAAATTTCACTAAAATAAAGACATTTCCCTAAAAAAATCACCAGGTTAGCGATTTTGTCCCTAAAAAGACTTCAAATTTGAACTATTTCACAAAAACAATCCTCAATTAGTGATGTTTCCAAAAAAATGCTATAATATTATAGATGTTTCCCCAAAAAACGACATTAATTTAGTGTTGTTTCAACCGAAATATCACTAAATTTACGACATTTTCCTAATAATGTTATTAAATAAGAGGAATTTCTCTAAAATGTCACTAAATTAGTAACATTTCCCAAAAATTTCACTAAATATATACAAATTTATATAGCTCAGTTTCTTGCCTCGATGTAAATATATATTTAGATATATATATATATATATTAATATATATACACATAGACACATATATTTTAACATATAAATCTTACGATATATATTAATATATATATTTTTATATATAAACACACACACACACACATATATATATATAAATATATACATATATATACATATATATAAACACATATATATTTTAAATTTAGTCACGTTTATATGAAATCTTGTCTATTTTAATATCATTTGTTCAAGTGTTTTAAAACATGGAAAATTATATATATGTAATAATATTTATATATATATATATATATATACTCACTTATATTTATAGATACATAAATACTCACACACATATATATAAACTTATAGATATATATAAAGATATAAATATTAATATCGACATACACACATAGATATATATATATATATATAATATAAACATATATATAACAGAGAATATAAACATATATATATATCTAACATCAACAAAAAATATAAACATATACATATATAATATACTATAAACACACACATATATATATAGAATATAATATAAATACAAATATATATAATATAATATAATATAATATATATAAATAAATATAAATAATATTTATATATATATAAACATAAAATAAAAAATATAAACATATGTATATATGTATATTAATATATGTATTATAATATATATATATATAAATATGTATATATATAATATTAATTTCTAAATTCTGAAATCTATTTATATAAATAAAAATATAACCTAAAAATTGAATATTTTATATTTAGTTACATTATTCCGAAAACATGACTATTTTAGTGACCTTTGTTCCAATGTTTTAAAATGTTGTATATATATATGTGTGTACACACACATATATATTTATTGAAACACACACATACATACACATATAATATTAAAAAAATATAAATATAAAATATAAGAATATGTATATATATAATATAAAAAATAAACATATATGTACAATATAAAATATAGAAATAAAAAATAAAAAATAAAATATGTACATAAACAATTTAATATATATATATAATATAAATTTCTTTAATATTTAACCTATATTTATATATATAAAAATATAAAAATATATAATTACATATATAAATGAGAGGTTTCTTGGTTGGTAGTTTGCTTTGTTTGTAAGCTGCAGGTCCTAGGTTCAACTATTAGGGAAGGAAACATAAATTCTTTTTTTGGGGTACTATATGATGTGCATACAATGAGGTACATGAGGGGAAGGGGTGGGTTATGGGGTACAAGAGGGAATATAGGGCATGGGGCATATAAGAGGGGGATATAGGCTATGGGGTGATGGGGCTTGTGTGGTGCAGCAAAGGATGCTACATGATAGGATGTGGGGGCATTGTGCAGCATGGGATGAGGTATAAGAGGGGGAATGGGGGAAGGGGGTAGGTAAAGGAGGGGGACAAGTGTGGGTCATTAGACGAGGTACATGAGGGTGGGCTTGGGTGGGGTGAGGGTGTAGGTATTGAAGGGGGATATATGGGGATATTTTACTATTTTAATAATATAAAATTCAATTTTTTACCAACATTTGTTAAAGGAGGAGAGAATGGGTGGGTCGTGGGATGAGGTACAGGAGGGGGGATTTGGTGGGGCGAGGGTGTAGGTAAAGGAGGGGGATTCAAGGGGTATTTTTTTATTTTAAAAATATAAAATAAATTTTGAAAAAAATGTAAAATTATAAAAAACAAATTTACCAACATTTCCATGAAACATTAGTAAATGAGGATGCTTGTCATAAAAGTCGGAAAATTGTTTTTTTTAATTTTAAATTATATTGAAATATATTTTATATTTTTAAAATAATAAAATAAATTTTAAATAAATGAAACATTTAAAAAAAATATAATGAAATTTTTTAGAAACATCGGTAAATGTGGTGTCATTAAATGATATTTCTGAAAAACAACAGTAAATTTTGTGTCATTAATTTAGTGACATTTATAAATTTCACTAAATTAGCGTTGTGTATTTAACAATGTTTTTGAGAAACATTAGAAAATGAGGTGTCACTAATTAGGGGAATTTATAAAGAACCCCAATTTAGAAATTTTTATAAATATAGCTAAATTAGTGAATCAAAATTTATCTCTATTTTTTAGAAACAGTGGAAAATTAATTAGTGAGTTTTTAAAACAATTATAATGAAAAAACAATGCTAATTGTCATTTTTTGAAGTGATGATAGGCATGTTTGCATTAAAAATTTACCAATGCCCCATTTAGTAGGAAATTTGAAAGGGATAAAGAGTTTCCAGAATCAATTCATTCCAATATTTGTGGACCACTTCCTATTGATGAATTGGGTGGTACTCATAAATTATAACTTTTACTAATTATTTGAGTTCATATGGATATATATACTTATTGAGGTATAAGTTGGATTATTTTGACAAATTCATGAAATACAAGAATTTAGTCGAGAACCATCTTGACACGATGATTATAAGAATTCACTTAGACCATGATGGATAATATATCAGTCAATAATTCATTGAATATCTATGATAGTTTAGGATTTTATCTCAACTCACTCCTGCTTATACGCCTCATTGGATGGTGTAATTAAACGGCGGAAACACACTTTATTGGTTATGGTGAGATCAATGATGAGTCATTCGTGTCTTCCAATATCCTTTTGGGGGCATGTGTTACAAAGTGAAACATACGTCCAAAACCATGTTACAACTAATGAAAAAGATGGAATACCATACCAATTATGAAATGGAATGAAATTTTTGTTGTATTACTCACATGTTTGGGGTTGAAAATAATTTGTTAAGGACTGTTGAGGTAAAAATATTGCACCATGAGGTACAAAGTTTACCATTATAGGATATATCAATGAAACAGAGGGATACTACACATTCAATCCTTTAGAAAAAAGGTTTTGGTAGGAAAAAATACCACATTTCTTGAGAAGGATCTTATCACTAAAAGTGATGGTGGGAGAAATATAGATTTCAATGAAATCTAGGATCACGATATACAAGAGTTGGACCATGAAAAAATAGGAAAATTCCCATGCAATAAGAAAGTGATAGAGAGGTTATAGATCTTGAATGGTATGGTTTTCTAATTACTGAGTATGATGAATAATTATTAGTTGATAATAATGACCCTCTTACCAACAAGTAACTAAAAAGTGGAAAAGATATTGCAAAGTTAAAGGAACCCATGAATTCTAAGCTGGATTATATGTACCAAAACCAAATCTAGATTTTTGTAGACCCTCTAGCATATATAACTCCAATTGGTTTCAAATGGTATTAAAAAAAACTTAAAATGGAAGGACAAGTCAGTTCTTATAAGTCACGACCTGTTGAAAAATGGTTTAATCTATGTTAAGAAATTGAAGATGAAAAATACATCTCACCAGTTTCAATTATAACATCTATCAAAATTATACATTCCATTACGTATTTCCATGATTATGAGATTTTGAAAATGGATGTCAAATCAACCTTCCTTAATGACAAGATTTAGAAAGATTTCTATATTACACAACCCGAAGGGTTTGTGACTCCAACAGATGAAAAAATGGAATGAGAATTTTAATGATCCATTTATGGATTATATCAAGAATCCAAGTCATTAAATAATTATTTTTGTGAGTCCATAATAGAATTTGGTATGATAATCAATGAATGTGATCTGTGTGTCTATAAATGGTTTAGTGGGAGTGAATTCATTTTCAAAATAGTATATGTTGATTACATATTTTTCATTGAGAACGAGATACCAGTATTATAGCCTTTTATAGTGTGGTTTAATAAGTGTTTCAATGTGAAAGAAATGGGAGAGGCATCATATATTCTTGGGATCAAGATCCATCATGAAAGATCCAAGAGGTTTATCGACCCTTGTAAAATAATATACATCAATATGACAGAGAAGATATTCAGTATGGAAAAATTCCAGAGGGGATTATTTCTAGTATCACATAAAATTCAAATTTCTATGAAAATTTTTCCTTAGAAACATTGGGAAAGAAAAAAAATTAACAGGATTCCATATATATCAATAATTGGGTCAGTCACATATGTTATGCAATGTACTAGTTTAGGTGTGTCATGCACAATAGGTGTGGTAGAAAGATATCAATATGATCCAGGGGACCACCATTGGATGGAAGTCAAGACCATACTTAAGTATAGAGGCTTATAAAGGATATGTTCCCTCTTTATGGAGGTAATGAGTGACTAGTCAATAGAGGATATGAGTATTCTAGTCTCCAAACTTACCAAGATGACATGAAGTCACAAAGGGGATATATGTTCACTTTTAATTGAGGATCATTGAGATGGTGGAGCTCAATGAAGGCTATGGTTGGAGATTTTGTGGCGACCTCGACCCCAAAATCTCATAGTCTGTGATTGAAACATGGTGTGTAATGTTTCTTTTCATAAAAACATGTAGATTAAAATTAAACATTTCAATCCATCAGAGAGAATCTTTTCAGTTTAGGTTATATAAATCTAGATACAGCTGATACATTACTTAAAAACATGAAAAAGATAAAAAAAATACTTTTTCCATCATAATGGATTACTCAAATCTTGATAAACCTAAAGACCATATAAAAATAAATTGAAAATGTTGGGTGAGCATTTAAATCTCCATGTATGTGGTTTTAAGAACAAATTAATGAAATCACTGTTTAAAATAAACCTTTGAAATAATTACGAAACATTTTATTAAAAGGAAAACAACAATTCTGGAAGCACGTTGTCAAATTTTTTAAAAGGATACTTGAAATTTTTTTTAGGAAAATATCATACACATGAATTATATATTTAGATAAGATTTACAAATAAAACATATGTCAGAGTTCACATACATGTAAAAAAATGCATGGAATGATGCATAATTCATAAATTAATCAAACCTATTTAAAGGTGACATGTAAGGCTACAAGTATAAATTAGCACATAAGTTAGCACCTATTTAGAATTTCATAAGTAATAATACCATGATTCACTTTACAATTAAAATGAAATTCATGAAATGACAGATGCAAAATCATCTTCTTTATCAAATGTGTGATATTAACAACTTTCCATGCACATAATTCATTATTACATAAGAATTTATTACCATTATAAAAGAATCTTAACCAAGGGATATTATACTAGTCGAATAATACCTTGGATGGTTAAATATTAATCACATATTGTGGAAATGCATAATGCTGTAAAATCATTACATTCTGTCAAGGCCTCGTGCCAAGACCATACATAATCATTCTGTTAAGGCCTCATGACATGAATTGGTTTCTCTTATGAGACCTTTCAATGCATCGAGAGGCTATATAGACCCTCACCCATCACATAATATGTCTAATGCATTCCTCAAATGTATAAATTTCTTTAAATTAAAGTTTCCCATACCAATTTGATTTATCTTTTTTTATGTCTTTTATTTGAAGTTTCCCATACCACTACAAATAAATAATTTATGTCTTTTATAAGAAGTTTCTGATACCACTTCAAGTAATTAAATTTATAATCCTTTTATTATCATATGTGATATATTAATAATAGATTGAATGGGTTTTTTCACATGAAATAATAATTCTTAGATCCCTTGTTCCAAGAAAGTAAACATCCAATGTATTAAAATACATGTTTTGGAATTCATGATAGATATATTTCATGTTCAAACCATGTATTGATAAATGGATGTGTTAAATAGATTAACACCTAAACATAAATAACTAAAACCATTCATGGTGGAAGATTCTTTATGAATTGAAATATAATAAGTATAGTTGTAAAATAATTATTTCGTGTGAAGTATTCATGCATAAGAAAATAATTAAATAAATTACACTACATGTGTTTATTAATGTATTTATAATCATTTGTTTCGAACAAAATAATATTCCTACCCTCAATCCTAATATTTATAAAATTGGGAATGCATGCATGTAAAGTCAATTGTATAAAAAAGGTGATGTCTTATTTTAGAATTATTAGGCACACAATAACAAAACATGGTTTTTTTATTGTTGTCCAACTTGAAATTGCATCATGTGTATTGTATAAAATCATCACCAGGTAAATCAAAGTTTCTTAAATAATGTATGACATACATAAATTTGATTGTGGTTCTTATATATATATATGAATTTGGTAATTATATAAAACCATATATTTAAAAAAAGGCATGCTTAGGGTCTTCACAACCAAAACAAGGTTAAACAAATACTTATAAATAATGTACATTTCAAAAACATAATTAATTACTAAAATAAGTTTTATGAAATCCTAATTTTCATTATAATTAAAACCTATATGTATATATACATCTAATCATTTATACATGTATATGCTTATATGGTCTAATTAATCAAAATAAAATAAATCCTCACATGATTTACATACATTTAGGATCATCATTTTTAGAAATAAATGTTCATGATTTTAAATTAATAAAAACAAAATAAGTTTGATTATAAGTAAAAATATATACATATATAATATCTATATAGGTTTTAATTAACAACAAAGCAATGTAAACCCTTACAAGTGTCATACACATTTAAAAACATAAGTTAAACAATGATAATCACTTTTAGAAAACATAAAAAGAGATAGGATTGAATGTTATATAAAATTATATATATATATAATCATAAATACACTAAATTATATATAAGGATTTTTCATAAGGAAAATAAAGAAAAGTAATCGCTTACCTGACATAAAGAGTGAGTTTGAGTCGAGCAAGGGTCAAGGGAGAGTTGAGAGGAAGAAATGTTGTATGTTTTATGGGATCAATGTATGTTTATATAAATTGTGTATGTATATATTTATACACCCTTCGGTTAAAACATAAAAACATAAACAAATAATTGAACAAGACACATGTAGATGATAATAAAAACCCCAATCCAAGAAAATATTATGTAAATTGATCATTTCATATGGTGTAATTATATATATACATACTATGGAAAACTAACACGGGATCCAATGGGGTTCAGTTTTAAAATAAACCCAGAGTCTCGAGTCTATGGAAAACGAGAAAGTTGGAATCCGTGGATGGAGAAAGGTGTCATGAGACGAAGAAATGCTATAGAGAGGAGATGGAGACTTGTACTAGTGCACAGGTATGACATGAGGAAGAAGAAGAGTAAAAGAGAAGTGTGGAAAAGAGTGGAAGATCTAGATCATATGAGGCCGATCGAATGGATTTGGTGAGTTCCACCATTTTAAAAATGAACGGACAGTTAAAATTAAATTTTGGATTGATTGAATGGTCGAGGCTTGATCCAATATTTTAAATGGGATTTACATTTGATATGTCACATGGAATGATCAGATGGATGAAGAAAACTTGGAGGAAAGAGTTGCGATGGTAGGATTAAAAACCGAGATAGGATTGTGCGGTCCAGATATCATGCGGTAAGATTAAATGGCCAGGATTAGAACATCCTTCATAAAAACATGTCCCAAATTGAGACCGAGGTGATTCCAAGACCACCTTAAATGCCTCAGCGATCCGGTGCTCAATAATTAACTCCCTCTCTCCCTCCCTAGTAACACCCTGTACGGTTTCTCCCCTACGGGTATGATCTGTGCCAACCCTATATCACCCTAGCACCCCACATGGTGGCTCTTTCTCAATTACTCCATGATCCATGTGGGCATGCGTGCACACCTTTATAGGTATCCTATGCAGCCATCCTATGATGGCTAGGGGAAAGGCTCATCCACCATCATTTTAGAGAGTTGTGTGAGATGGCTCCCTCAGATGGCTATGTGGCTGGCCTTAAAGGGTCACAATTTTTTATAAACCCTTAAAAATGTAAACATAGTAATACACAATCCGACATAATACAATTTCATTAATATTTTTTTTCTAGAACATGATTCAGTATTTTACTAATCTTTTAAACATTAAAATACAAAAAAAAACCATATAAATGACACCATGTCACCAATTGTATAACTTTTAATTAATAAGAGTATTTTGAAACATGATTTCAAGTTCGTTTTAAGATTTAAAACATTATATCTTCAAAATACAACCTCATTGATTTTATTCATTTTAAGATAATCACCATGGTTATAACTGTTCAAAATAAAGTATACCATTAACTAAAACCATATTATTATTTAACATAGGATACAACTTGAAAATATTTAAAACATTTTAAAATATGTGAAGAATATATATTTATTCATAAAATAATTGGTTACATTCCATTTTTATCAAAAAGCTAAATAAGTATACACTTTTAATACAAAAGGACGTATTCTTTTAAAACATTATATTTACTTGAAAACATATATCTATTAATTAATATTTTCCTTTCACACATTTAAAACCAGTATTTCATAAAGTAGTTAATATAATTTTAATAAATAGAATACTTAAAACACTTAAATAATTAGAATAATAAAATAATCAAAAAACTAATACATAGTATACTTAAAATAATCATTGTACTTAAAATATTGGTCGCTTATAAAATTTTAGGTCTTTTATAAAAACCCACGGTCACCTAAAGACAGCGATGGCTACTAACAGTCACAAAGTCCTTACAAATAGGTG
Organism: Viscum album; assembly: GCA_963277665.1. NCBI lineage: Eukaryota > Viridiplantae > Streptophyta > Magnoliopsida > Santalales > Viscaceae > Viscum > Viscum album. The sequence continues at coordinate 618,021,923 of OY728127.1, read as the reverse complement.
TTTAGGGTATTAAAAACATCATAAATAACTTTGGAAGATAGTTATCTACATCCCCTTGATGCTCGATACAATTTCCATTTTCTTTTCAATAATGTTTTTAATTGTGAAAGAACCAAAGACTTACACTATTTTCGTAGTCTATTTGTTTTATTTGGTGGTCTCCCAGTAATTTGAATTGGTCTCTTAGTAGGTATTCTAGGTTAGTAAGGTTCTTTTGTCCTTAAGGAAATGTATGGTTTCTATATTCTTATTGAAGAAACATGTCTTTTTTTATGATTTTATTTTGGGTGCACCATTGTTAAACAAAACCAAAATAATAATAATACAAAAAATTATCAAAATATCATTATTAAAAATTAAAAATGTTCAGTGTGTTACATTATAAACCCATAAAAAATTGTATCCTTTAAATTATATTCATACTCATAGACACTGACCTTCTACCATCCACCATGACGCCCCATCACATGTACCAGCAGTGTCGACGATTTCTCCAGTTTTCAGTTATACGAATTCTTAGCATAGTTTCAAAACTCTCGATTTATTGGGTCCAGATGCAAAATGAGCAACATGGGTTATACTCATGTAGACATCTATAGTTTCTTAGGATTGATACATGTTGGGTGTGAATATGGGAGACATGATCATGCAATTTAAGTCTGTACAATGAATGAAAGGAATCAACCTCAAGAATTTCAAACTCCCTTATTTGACCGAAATGACAGTAGGATAAGATCTGGAATAGATATGCTCCGTGGAGTTTACCTGCTCTTGTAGCTTCTTTGAAATCCTCTAGGATACAAAGCCTTGAGCCAGAGTAAAAAAATTTAGATAGACCCTCATAGTACATCCCCCAAAGTTCGTAGGATAGAAATTAAGCATACATCAGGGGGGAAATTATCAATGCCCGATCCTCATTAGAGATAAAGTACACAAGCAGGGTTAGATATGTAGTAGAGATATTTTCATGTCAATAATACATTTTCAAAGGGCTCATAGTCTTCTATACATGACTAGGAAATTATGGTCTCTATAATCTCAGTAGGAATAGAAAAAAGATCTGTGGGTGTTCTTTCATCTTCCATCAGAAAATTTTAAGAAAGAATGAAACCTATAAAGGCATAAATAAATTATTACTCCTTTCTTAATTCTCTATAGTTGTCTAAATCGATCCTCTAATACCAACTATGGAGATCCCAACCCTAGAAGCCTGTAGTTGGTGCCCGAAACAAGGTGTGTAATTTTTCATTTCATAAAAACATGGGGTTAAAAATTAAACATCTCATTCCATCACATAGAAATTTTTTTGTTTATGTTATAGAAAAATAGATACAGCTAATATATTACTTGAAAAACATGAGAAAGATAAAAGTCATGTTGTTTCCATTATAAATTAGTAATCAAAGGGTGATAAACCCACTTACCATGTAAAAATAAATTTAAAATGTAGGGTGAGAATCTCAATTGCTCAGTAGGGGGTTTTAAAAACAAATTAATGATATTCACTTTTTAAAACAAACCATTTAAATAATTACCTAACATTTTATTAATAGTAAAACAACACTTCTTGAAGCACGTCATCAACATTTTTCATAGGTTAATTGAAGTTTTTTTTAGGAAAATCTTAGACGCATGCATTATATGTCTTATTAAAATCTACAAATATAACATATGTTAGAGTGCACATATATGTACAAAAATGCATGGATTGATGCATAATCAATAAATAGATCAAACTAATTTAAATGTGACATGAAAGGATGAAAGTAATAATTAGAACATAAATTAACACCTTCATATAATTGCATAAGTAACAATATCATGATTCCCTTAACACATAAAATGAAATTAACGAAATGGCAGGTGTAATATCAACTTATGTATCAAAATTCTAATATAAACAACTTTCCAAGTACATAATTCATTATGAAATTATCATTTATTACCATTATAAAATATTTTTAACCAAGGGATATTATACTAGTCGAATAATCCCATGGTTGGTTAAATTTTAATCACATATTGAAGAAATTAATAATACTGGACAATCATAAAATTCTGTTGAGACCTTTTGCCAAGACCATTCATAATCATTGTGTCAAGGCCTCATGCCATGACCTGGTTTGTCTCATGAGACTTTCCGATGCATCGAGAGGATGTAATGGGCCTCACCCACCACATAATACATCCAATTAATTCTACATATATCAAAATGTACTTAAATAAATGTATCCCATACCACTTTGATTTATCATTTTATGTCTTTTATTTGAACAGTCTCATTCCACATAAAATAATTAATTTATGACTTTTATTTTAAGTGTCCCATACCACTTCAAATAATTAAATTCTTAATCCTTTAATTATATTAAGTGATTTATTAATAATAGATAGAACGAGTTTCTCACATGAAATAATAATTCATCGAACCCTTATTCTATAAATGTAAACATCCAATGTATTAAAATACATGTTTTGGAATTCAAGATAGATATCATTCATGTTCAAAACATGCACTGATAAATGAAGTTTCAAACATATTAAAAAATAAAAATAAATAACTAAAATCATTAATGGTGGAAGATTCATCATGAATTGAAATACAATAAGTATATTTCTAAAACAATTATTTCATGTGACATATTCATGAATAAAAAAGTAATTAAACACATTACACTACATGTGTTTATTCATGTATGTATAATCATATGTCTTGAAAAAAAGATTATTCCTAACCTCTATACTAATATTTATAAAATGGGTAATTCATACATGTAAAGTCAATTGTATAAACAAGGTGATGTCTTATTTTATAATTTTTAGGCACAGAACAACAAGAACGGTTTGTTATTATTGGACAATATGAAATTGCATCACGTGTGTTGTAAACAATCTTCACTAGGTTAATGAAAACATCATAAATAATATATGAGATACATAAATGTTATTTTGGTTCTTATATATATATGTGAGTTTAGAAATTATATAAATCCATATATATACACAAAATGTATACATGGGGTTTGCACAACCAAAAAAGGTTTAACAAATCCTTATAAATATAGTACATTTCAGAAAGATAATTATTTACAAAATAGATTTATGAAATCCTAATTGAGATTATAATTAGAACCTAATTTTATATATATATATATATAACTATATATACACATATTTGTTCATATGGTCTAATTAAACAAATCAAAATAGAATCCATTATGATTTACATGAATTTTGGAACATCGTTTTTTGAAATAATTGTTCATTATTCGAAATTAATAAAAACAAAATATGTATGATTATATGTAAACATATATACATATATAATATCAATATAGGGTTTAATTAAACAAAAATAAAAGTAAACCCTTACAAGTGTTATAAACATTTAAAAACATCAGATAAACGATGATAATCACATTTAGAAAACCTAAAACGAGTTAAGATTTATTATTATATAATATGGTATATATATATATATATAAATAAATACACTAATGTGTATATAAGTTTTTTTCACAATGAAAATGAATAAAATTAATCCCTTATCTGACTTAAGGTGGGAGGTTGAGTCGAGCATGGGTAGTGGGAGAGTTTAGTGGAAGGAAACCAGTTTGTTTTATGGGTGAAATGTATGTTTATATAAACTATGTATGCATATATTTTTACACCCAACAGATAAAACACAAAAACATAAACATTGAATCGAACAAGAACCATGAAGAAGAGAAAAAAAACCCCAATCCAATAAAATATTCAATAAATTCGTCATTTGATAATGTGTGTGTATATATATATATATTATGGAAAAAATACTTGGGAACCAAAGGGGTTTGGATTAAAATTAAACGAAGTGTGTTTGGTCTATGGAAAAGGATAAATAAGGAGGCTGTGGATGGAGAAAGGTGTCACAGGTTTAAGAGGGGAAGTGGAGAGTAGATGGAGACTGGTACAGGTTCACGTTCACATGTACGATGTGGGGAAGAATAAGAAGAAAAGAGAAGTGTGGAAAATATTGGGCGGTCTAGATCAAATGAGGTTATTCGGACGACTATGGTGGGTTCTGCTATTTTAAAAACAAATGGTCAGTAGTGATTAAATCACAGATTGATTGAACCACTACCGGTTGATCTATCATTTTAAAAGGGATGGATGTCTGAGATCTCGAATGGCATGATCAGACATTCGAGGAAATCATGGAGGAACGGGTCATGGGAGTAGGCTTTGAAAAAAGGATTGGATGGTGTGGTCGAGATCTCATGTGGTGAGATTGAATGACCAGGAGTCGATCTTCCATTAATAAAACCCAACACACAATGAAACAGAGGTGATTCTAAGACCACCTTAGAAGCCTTAGTGATCCATGAATCAACAATTAACTCCCTCTCCCCCTCCCCAGTACCGCCGCATACATGTTCTCCCTTACGGTCTTGCTCTACGCCCAACCTCTACAGCCGTGTCGGCCAGCACAATGGCTCTGTCTAGGTTCTTCCATGCACCCATGTGGGCATGCATGTGCACCCAAATGGCTAGTCTATTCTAGTTGGGGGAAAATGTCTTGGCCAACCCCTCCTTAGAGAGTTGTGTGATCTGCCTCCCTCAGTTTTCTTGGTGTCTAGCCTAAAAGGGTCACATTTTTTATAAACCCTTAAAAAATTAAACAAATAAATACACAATCCATCATAAAACAATGTCATTAACTTTATTTGTCTAAAACATGATTTAGAATTTGTTTTAAACTTCCAAACATTAAAATACACAAACAGCATATAAATCACACCATGTAACCAACAATATAACATTTAATTAATAAGATTTTTTTAAAACCTGATTTCAAATTCGTTTCACGATTTAAAACATTATTAGTTCAAAATACAACCTCATTTATATTATTCATTTTATGATAATCACCATGGTTATAATAGTTTAAAAGAAATTATAGCCTTAATTAAATCTATCTTATTATTTAACATTGGTTATAACTTCAAAATATTTAAAACATTTTAAAACAAGTGAAGCATATATATTTCTTCATAAAATAATTGGATAAATTTCATTTTTATCAAAAAACCTAAATAAGTAGTCACTTTTAATACATATAGAGGTATTCTTTCAAAAATTATATTTACTTGGAAACATATATTTATTAACTGAAATAATACTTTCAAAAAATTTAAACCGTAATGCTATTAAAATAATTAAGATACTTAAATTATAAAGAATACTTAAAATACTTTTATACTAAGAATACTCAAATATTAAAAATACTAATACTTAGTTTACATAAAATATTCACCATACAAAAAATATGTAATAGTTATAAAATTTTATGATCGTTATAGAAACCAATAGACACCTAAGGACCACAACAACAACTAACAGCCACAAAGGCCTTATAAATAAGTGTTTAGGGTATTCCAAACATAAAAAACAACTCATAAAGATGGTGATCTACATCCCCTTGACACTCAGTATAGTTTCCATTGTCCAATCCATAGTTTTTTTCATTATGACAGACCTGAAGGAATTCCACTATTTTCGTGGTCTATTTGTTGTATTTGGTGGTCTCCTGGTAATTCTAATTGGTCTCCTAGTCGGTATTCTAGGTTTGTAAGGGTCTTTTGACCATAAGGAAATGTTTGGTTTCCGTACTATTATTGAATTAAACATGTCTTTATTATTATCCTGAAAGCGTTTATTTTGGGTGCACCATTTTTTAAAAAACCAAAATAATTATAATACAAATAATTATCAAAAAATTATTATTAAAAATTTAATATGTTTGGGGTGTTATAGATTCTATAGTAAAGTCTGATTATATTGTGTCTTCTATGGTATGAAAAGAATAAGTATGGATGATAGACATTATCCAAAATTTTGATGTGGGACCTATTTGTAAATATCTTATCATGCTCTATTGTGATAATACTGTAGTGGTGGATATTGAAAAGGAGATATGGTCACATTAGAGGATTAAGAAAATAATTCAAAAGTATTATCTCTTGAGGAATTTTTCTCAAAGTGGTGATGTTTTATTGAGTAGAATCTCCCTGGAAGACCACATGGAGGAGCCCTTAAAAAGCCCTGACTTAGCAAAAACATGAATATCAAGTGAGGTCTAGAGAATTGAATGTTGTAAGTTGTTGGATCTTTTCCAAGTGTTAATTTTTTTGCAGTTACTATCTGAGAACCAACTATTTATACTTTTATTATATGAATATTCAATATTTTGAATATTAATAAAAATAATTATTATGTATTTTTTATTGTTCTTAATGATTCTAATGTAATAATGTCCTACAGTATACATCACATTGATAAGGTCAAAGAAGTTCCCCTCTATGATGAGTAACTTCATGTGATATAATGATCTTACAAATTAATGTTATACGGATAGATTACAAACTATGATGGGACACATAGTACACACACTATCAGATACGAGTACTCATAAGTAGATGAGCCTTCTTCACATTAAGTTTTCATTTGGTAATCTTTTAGAAGGGAGATTATAAGAACAAACTTGCTAGTTGGAATTTCGCATGTTTTGGTATCATGGGATATTTCTCTCTACAAGCACGTTTAATGGTCCTCAAACTTTAAGATTATTATTAATTCATGTTAAAACTCATGTATTTAGATGTATTTCATAAACCATGATGATAAAAGTTCATCGAAAATTTGTGTACATTGGGTGCATCACGAGTGACATGTCATTGACGAATAAGTTGCGAATGATTTTTAACTTCCATATTTAAAGAAGGTGATATCTTGGACCTTTGATTGGAATAGAACCATCACATTAAATTACATAGACATAGTGTAATTATGTATTTATTTTATATAGTCAAATAAAGTCATATCAAACATATAGGTTAATGACATGTATGTTCCACATACATGATGAGATAATGTGAAAAGGGATTATATAATATAATTATCATTCATATGTGGTTATCGAAATTGTGACATTATGTTCTTTCTCATTGGTTCCTTGAATAATTTCCATACAGTAATCTTAGACTTTATATGATCCCACCTAATGCAAATGAGAATAAATCCTAGAGGGTTATACACTATGTGTTTAAATTGATCAATGTTAAATTCTATTTGAGTTTAATTAGTGAATAAATATAAGTTAAAATAATAATGTTATTCAATTTATATTGATTTCATAAAAATAAATAAATATTTATTTTTCCAACATGTGAATAAAATATTTATTTTATTTATTGAATATATTAAAAAATATTTATTCTCTAAATTGTGAAAAAATATTTATCTATGAATAAAATAATTTTTCAGTTGTTCAATAAATGATAGAGGAGTTTGAATGGACCATGATCGAGTCTAGTGAAAAACATTAATTAACAATAATATCACATTATATTTATTATTGAGAAAGTCGGTGTGCACCAAAAAATAGTAATAATATGTGTATTATTATGTGGAATGAGATTTATTAATTGTAATAAATGTTATTTAATGGCTAGTATGAAATTAAATAATATTTTAACTTAAATCCTAACACTATAAATATATTGATTTGTATATTGTGTAGATAATCCCAAATCTAGAATAGAAAATTATCACGCACAATGAATTCTCTCTCAAAACCTCGTTCTCTATCCCTATCAATAATTAGTACTGTGATAGACATTTTTTCATTAATGAATAACAAGCGATCAAGAACGAACAACACAAGACATTATACATTCCATGATAGAACCTGGAGATCAATTGATGTTTCTTGGAGATCATAGGATCATGTGTCGATCACTACTTCAAGGATTCTCTCTTTGGATCATCTTAGAGCAGTGAAGGTAATACACAAGGGTATTTTCAGATGATCAATATTCACTAAAAAGCAATTTCCTAAGCCCAGGTAATTTTTTCTCCAAATATTAAATAAATTAATTATAAATTTGATGTGATAGATCATCGATCTTGGTTTTAGGAAGTGATTATTAAAAGAAAATTAATATATCTACCACCTCCAAATTCTTCTGTTATGCCCAAAACCATTACTTATCTGGTCATGTACAACTTCCAGTAACTCCAGGTCATGATTAGGGTAATTCCTCTCATGCAGTCTTAGTTTCCTTGGCACATAAGAAACCACACGATCTTCCTACATCAAGAAATATCTGAGTCAAACTCTGGATGCATCAAAGTACATGTTATATACTTTACCCCCATTGGTAATGTTAGGATAGGTTCTATGTTTAACCTACCTTTTAAATCCTGAAAATATCTCTTGCAAGAATAAGACCTAAAAAACTTCACTCTATTCTTAGTTAGCCTAGATATTGGTTTTTCACAATGAGAGAAATCTCCAATAAAATGATGACAGTAACCTATTAAACCAAGAAATCTTTGAATTACAAATATTTTATTTGTTTTTTCCCATGATATCACATCTACTACCTTCTCTAGGTCAACTAAAACTTCTTCCTCTGACTTGAAATAGTCAAAGAAGTTCACTTTATTAATCTAAATAATTCATTTGGATATCTAGGAATAAAGCTTATTCTCTATCAATGTACTCAGGACGATTTCAAAATCATTTGCTGAAATGGAGTACACTAAGATATTGTAGGCAAAAAACTACCACAAACTGATCTAGAAAAGGATGAATGAACCTATTCATTAAGTCCATGAATACCACATGCACATTAGTCTACCCAAACAACATCTTAACAAATTCATACAAGCCATACCTACTCCTAAAATTCCTCAGAGGTATATATGATAATCTCACCATTAACTGATAAAATCAATATCTCAATTAAATTTTGGATAAGATTTTATCACCTACCATCAATTTGAAAAAATCTTCAATGAGTGGAAGAGGATACCAGTTCTTGACTAACATCTAGTTCAACTTCCGATAATCCACACTGAAGCACAAGGATCCATTATCCTTTTGGGGAAGAGAACTAGAGAAACTATGTTTATGTACTCATCCAAATGAATAATTTAGATTTAAGATCTTCCAACTAAAATTTATACTCCCTTAGATCTTCTTGTTCAATTTAGTAAGGTGAGATAGAAACTGGCTCTGCTCCCGACACTAACTCGACCGTTAAGTCAATCTATGTGTTAAGTTGTAATCTATATAACTAATTAGGGAAAATATCCTGAAAATGTTCTACCACTAGAATAAAATAATCCTGATTTATTCCACCATTATCTAGAGAATGACTAGTGATTTGGGTCATGAGACAATCCAATCATCACTGAATTTGTCCCACACAACCAGCCTAAAGATCCCACTCACCCAGGTGAGAATAGATACTTCTTTCTAGAGATAGAAAAGTAACTCTCCTCATGAAATAGTCAAAATTATCCAAGTATATAACTAATAAATCCATACCAAGAATCATATCAATGATTATCATTTCTATCATGAACAATTCCCAAAAGAAAAATTAACCACTAATCTCTAGATAACACACCTTGAAATGTTTTATATTATTATACCATACTCCCAATGGTGTGTCAATAGTGAAAACACCAACTAAGATTTCGACATCAATGCCCAAACCATTTTAAAAAATAAGTATAAAGAAAATAATGAGTTGATCTAATATAAAAAACACAATATACGGTAGATGATATAAAAATAATACCCCTAATTGAAGATGCTCCTACATCCATGTTATTCATATTAGTCTTCCCAACATAAAACTAACTTGTCCCTCTTCCCTAGGCCCTAGTATAACTAACGTGACCCATATTTGTTTCTTGGTACGATTCCTCATGAAACAGTGTATCAAATCCCCTACCTCAACAGAAACAACATGCAGAACTCTAACTACATGTCTTCTAAGGGGTAGTTGAACCCCTTCCCAATACTAGTTAATGTCCTTATCTACTACCACTAGACTAGTGTAGAATTTTTTCATAGAACCTATAAAGATGGAAGAGTCTTATATAGATATCACACTCGAATTCTGGAACTTGTGACCAAACATTTCACACTTGGAACAAAACACATTCTTAAGATGACTATCCACTCCCTTGAATACTCTTCCCACTACTACTTTGGTAGAAATTTTCATAATGACACTTATTACAACTTGAAGAAGAACTCCTAGATTTCCCTACTAAAACATCATGGCCGCTACATGGGGCCTCTCTTAAATTCCCTTTTGTGATGAGTGTCTAATTGATCATGTATTCAAAGTTTCTTAAATGAAAAATGTTTACCTATGAACTCATCTCATAAATATGGATTCCCTATAAATGTCTCTCCCTTGAGATCTAATTAGCTGCCAATGATGGTGCAAAGGATTTTGAGATGTATAACATCTATTATAGTCCAATACTGAAAAACCCTACTACATCAAATGCATGGACTCATGATCGTTTCCATGAACCAAGGCCTTAATATGGAAATAGATCACAAAATTCAACTCAAGGTACTTTAATGTAGATCATCCTACAGCCTATCTTCCTTCAGAATATCCAACAAACTCCTGGTAGGTCCAAAAATCATATATGAAGAAAGATCAATCCTCCTATCTATGGGTGTCTCATGGTTATTTAAGATCACGTGGACTGACTCAATTTATAAATTGGCTTTTGGGGGTCCCCTTCCCTTGTAAACATTGGAAGATTCTATAGTTGAAACTTTATTATTAGCATAGATATCAAAGGAATGGTATAAATTATATTCCTCTGCATGGATCACATGACCCTAAAAAATATATCCTGAAGCTGAACATCCATATTCTCCTTAAGGACTATAGGAAGCTCTATTTTAACCGTGTTATGATCTTTTTGATTTCTAATCCTTTGAAATTAAAGTTAAATACATTGAGGATTCATTTTATCTAAAAGAAAAAAAATGCACACATTAGAGAATTATCTATCAACAATGTAACACCCCAAACCCAGTTATTGATAGTCGATGCTTTATTAAATATCATTGGCATGATACAAGGAATCATGCCCCGAAATACCGAACAGTTTAGTATTATTAGAATCAATATACATACATAAGTTTATCATTACAAATTGATAAGAAATACCACACTAATTTATTCCATTATAAACATCCAAGCCGCCTAGATTATGCTTACAAGTCACTCATACTAACTTCTTCATATCATAGAAAAATGATACATAAAAAGGGGTGAGCTCAAATGCTCAGTATGATTAAGAAGTATAGAGAAAGAAAACATAAACATTAGGAATGTTGAAAATTTGAAAACACATGCATTAACAAATAATAAACATGAACACTTTATGGCTGGAATAAGAGATGAGTAAAAAATAGCATAATAAAACATTGTCATGAGTATTCTACTAGTCGAATAACTACATGAACCATCATTATTATTTTCATAATGAGAGAATGTATAATTTCATACCTTCGGAAACAAATTATCAAGGCCTCGACCTTGATGCCTCAAAATGATTTAGGAATCAGCCAAAACCATATATCAAATTGGGAATGGCCTCAGCCAATTCCACATCTAATTGTCTCATGAGAACTACCGATGCACCGATGAGCAATAGCGGGCTCTACCCATCACATACTAAGTCCAATACATTCCTCATGTGAAAAGTCTGAAACATAACATAAACATTCATATTAAAACTAGAATATGAATTGTCAATACTTTAACCATAAACCATGAATGTAATAAAAATAACACATCCACCGTTGAACATATCACAAAACCTTAAACATAATATGGAATATTTGTATCATAATAAATCAACCTCAAACAAGTGTAAATTTTATCAAAGGATGTTGACATAGATGAAATCCAAACTTTTTGAGAGAAATATATCATTCTATTTTAAAATCATTTAAGAGTCCCATAATTATAAAAGAAAAAATTTATTTTGAAAATATTCTTATAATCATGAAGGAGAGTCTGCGACGATGTTATAATGGCAGAAAATAGCAGCACCCGCCATATAAGTTAAAAAACATTCGTACCAATTTTTTTTGGAAAAGGTCATAAAGTACCTTGTTTGGAAAATGATGAAAAGATTCCTTTCAAAAAATATAAGGTCAAATAAGGGTTTAAATGACTTTAACAAATATTTTTCTAAATATTAAAAATTTCTTGAAATAAATTTTTAAGAAAACACTGATGTTGATGATCAAGAGGTCCCAATTCATACTTACGTAAAAACAACCACGGATAATAAAGAGATAGTCAAATTAACCATTACCTTGTACTTTTACTTGGTCAAGGGTAAGTTAAACTACTTTATAATTGTTAAATAATTTTTATTAAATTATACTAGAACCATATACATAAATATAATATCATATATGATCTTCTAATATTTCTTTGTTAATAATGTTTTTGTATTATCGTCGTTTCGGGTGTTAACTGATACCTTTTCCATTTTATGTTTTGTTAAATAAGCCTTGTTTGTTATGGATATGATGTATTTTATTAATATCCAAAATTATATTAAGTTCATAAACATTATTTTAAATAATCAAATGAAAATTTTTCTTGAATGGTTACGATGGGTAAATGAATCTCATCGCGTTCGTGGAGACGGTAATCCATACGCACACACATGCGACAATATCATTCCTTTGATATAATTTTTTTTTGAAAATAGATGTTATAACATATATAAATAATAATTAACATGTTATATTTATTATTTACATCAATTATAAATTATTATTATACCCGTCACAAAAAATAATGTATTGAATAACAATAACACCACGACGCGGAGACGGTAAGCCATACGTACGCACGTATGGTGACTTTGTCATTCATATGATGGATAGAATAACGAATATGGTTTTAACATTTTTATAATAACATCACAATATATAGAATATACTGGAATTATTATTTTATAATGCAAAAATCCAAGAAAGAGGAAGTGGAAGAAGAAAAAGAACTTGAAAGAGGTGATGAAATATTTACCTCTTCTTCCGGTTCTTCCTTTTGATTTGATCAAAAGGGATCCATAGGGTGGATTTCGGATAAAAATAAGGCCTCTAGGTTTAATTTATGGAAATTGGGAGGATATATGTGTAGGGTTTGGACGATCCAAATGGATTTGGAGGTGTGATTTTGAGAGAAGGGGAAGTGCCCTTTTATAATAGAGGTGAGGGGAACCTTATGAAAAGATTGAAAAATTATTTTATAATAAAATAATTTTCATTTTATAATGGATCAAAATTGATTTATTTAGAGTCTAAGGTTGGGATGGGTTGAAAACATCTCAATAAATAGGTTTTAGACAGGTTTGGGTCACCATATTATCCTTATCTTGTAGATTTAACTTTAAGTTAAATAGTTCAACTTTTACGATGTATTCTTGTATTATTATAATAATTGGTTAATAAACATAATATAAAATTACAAGATAACCTTTAGTGGTTAATTAATGTTATACCTATCATTATATAAGTTATTTGGTAGAACGTTATATTTTTAAGACTATTATATAATTTAATAATATAATATTTTTTTAAAAACTCATTGATGTCAATTTTGACATTATTTAGTATTTGGTTTTTGTGAAAGTCATAACTACTTGATTACTTATAAAAAAATACATTGAATCAATACTAACATGTCATATTTACCTATAAAATTCATGGATGTCATAAAAACTTTGAAAGAATATTTATTTTAATATTTATAATACCATTTATTTGATTCATTCATTAATAAAGTAATTACAACATCATCATTGTGACATAAATAAATTTAATTATTTAATGTCTAAAAATTATAAATAAAATAAAAATATGTAAGAAATATTTTTATATTTCTAATGAGTATTTATAGTCGAAATGATAAATTATATAACCCCATGTAAATTGTTTTTTACTAAAATATATATGTTTAAGTCATTTTTGTCTATACTTTAAATTAATTAATATAAAGTATCATAATCGCTCTCAAGTGGATCTATGGGGTCCCAAAATCGACCCAAGGATTCCCATTGTCGGAAATGTATCAACCAATAGGAATAGGACACATGTTAGAGTTTTAATATTATTATTATATTATTTTTTACCCTTATTTACTGGTTTTACCCTTTAACCATGGTAAATGAAATATTTATCAAAGTAATTAATCATAATACCCTTAAATAAATGTTACCTATTTTCACAATTTCTACCTCCTTATTCTAGATATGGAATCAATTTTTTTAAATTTAAAACACTAAAGTGGCAGAAATTAATTTAAAATTAACTCCCATTGTCAATACAAAAGGCTTGTTTTTATGAAATAATAACTATCAAAAGATTGACACTTTTTATGACCATTTTAAATGTCAAATTACATACAATGACCTAAATTATATTAAATGTTCAAAATATAATCTAATTATACTTTAAAACCACTTAATTGTATAATTTAACAATAGAAATTATTTTGATTAAAAATGATGTTTTTAATTAAAATATTTTTTCATTGTTCATCAAAAATTGAAAGTTCTCAGAAAAGTACCAAAAATTCACCCTAAAGTAATTTCAATATTCAATATTCAAATATTAAGTCCATTTTGAAAAATAAAACTTATAAAATTTTAAAAAATTTGTATTACTATTTATATCTTTTAGTTCGATAGGTCAAGGTGTGTTAGAATTTCGAAGTCACGTACAATGAAAGCTATTTCATTATTCAATGGGAAACGTACCATGGATGTTTTAGGTGTTACATTCTTTCCTACTTCAAATAATTTCACCCTCAAAATTTCTAGAATACTACTACACAAAATGATTTTGGTGGTTCTTCATCATATGTTCCTCAGGTTCCAACGTCGCCTCATCCATCTTATGGTTTCTCCATAGAACTTTTAACAGATGAGTCGTCTGTTTTCTCAACACTTGTTCTTTGGTATCAAGAATCTTGAAGGGCTCTTCACAATAAGATAGATCAGGTTATAGTTCAATTTCCTCATAGGTGAGTACATGTGTTGGGTCAGGAAATTATTTTCTCAACAGTGATATGTGGAACACATTGTGAACTTTGGGGAGACATGGTGACATTTCCAAACTGTAAGATACATCCCTAATTTGTTCTAGAATTTCGAATGGTCCGATGTACATGGGACTTAAATTAACCTTATTACTAAATCATATAACTCCCTTCCATTGAGATACATTCATGAAAACATGATCTCCTACCTAAAATTCCAAATCCTTCTTTCGGTTATCGACATATCTCTTCTGCCTATATTGAGCTTCTTTGATGTGGGTTTGGATTACCTTCACCGTTTCCATCGTTTCCTCAATATGTTATAGGCCTATGAGTTTTATTTCACCAACATCATCCCAACAAGTTGGTGTACGACATCTCTTTACATGTAATGCTTCATATGGTTCCATTTGAAAACGTGAATGGAAACTATTGTTATAGGAAAATTCTACTAGAGGTAAGTACTGATACCACATACATTTATAGTCATGTGAGAAAAACATCAACATGTTTTATAAGGATTTAATAGTACATTTTAATTGTCTATCAGTTTAAGGGTTTTCAGTAGTGCTCAAACGAAGTTCAGTATCCAAGGATTTTTGAAGACTCTTCAAGAATCTTGATGTAAAATGGGGATCACGATCAGAAACAACCAATAGGGGTAATCCATGAAGTCTTAAAACTACATTAATTTATAGTATTTCTAGATTTTGAAGTCTTAAATCATATCTTATAGAAAGAAAATGTGCAAACCTGGTAAGACGATCAACAATGACGCATATTGTATCATATTTCAAAGAGTCTTTGGTAGCCCCATGAAAACGTCCCTCATAATTTTATCCCATTTCCACTCAGGTGTGGGAAGATGTTTCATGACTCTCTAGGATATTTCCTTATAGCATTCACTTGTTGACAAACCATACATCTTGACACAAAATCAGTAATCTCCCTCTTCATGATTTCGTACCAAAAATGTTCCATCAAATCTCTATACATCTTGGTGCTCCCATGGTGTATAGAGAAATTAGAGCTATGAGAATCATCCAACAATTACCTATTTATATTAGGTATATCAGGAACACAAAGCCTCTTCCCAAATTTCAAAATTTCATCTTCATATACATAGTCACTCAATCTCCCATCATTTACAGCTTTAATTTTCTTTTGAAACTCCTCATCGTTTGTCGGAGAACTTTTTATCCTTTCTAGATAAGATAGTTTGGAAACAATTGGAAAAAGTATTTATGTTTCACCTTCCATGGTTATTCCCATATCCATCATTACTAGATCCATTAAAATAGTATCCCTTTAAACTACCATCTTGTTCAAAACTCCATGATCCTTTCTACTCAAAGCATATACCACCTTATTTTCCTTCCCCGAGTGGTAGTATATAGTGAAATCATAATCCTTGAGTAGTTCAATCCATCTACTTTTCCTCATGTTGAGTTATTTTTGTGAGAAAATATACTTCGAAGTCTTCTGATCAGTACAAATATCAAATATTTTACCGTAGTGATAGTGCCTCTATATCATCAGAGAAAGGATTACATATTCTAACTAAATATCGAGAGTGAGATAGTTTTTCTCATGAATTTTGATCTATCGTGATGCATATAAAATAACTCTATCATTATTCTTAAGGATCCAACCAAGTAATTTTTTTGAAGCATCACTATAAATAACAAACCCATCGTTCCATGATAGTATAGTCAGGATAGAATCATCAACTTATATTCACTTCAGTTCTTCAAAACATTTTTCACACTCTTTTGTCCAAACAAATTTAGCCTCTTTACATGTGATCTTGGATAATAGGTTAGAAAACTGGGAAAAATTATGGATGAAACATCGATAATAACCTGCTAAACCAATAAAACTATGTACCTCAGTTACACTCATCGGTTCTGGCCATTCATTGATTTCCTTGTCCTTTGAGGGATCAAAAACGATTCTATCTATAAAGACAATATGGCAAAGAAGAGAAATCTCTTGAAGCTAGAATTAAAACTTTCTAAACATCCAATATAATTCATTTCTTCTAAGGGTTTTCAGAATAGTGTGAAAGTGGTTTTCCTGATCTTTTTAGCATTTTGAGTATACTAATATATCCTCAACAAGTACCACTACAAATTCATCATGATATTACTAGAAAACTCTATTCATTAAATATATGAAGACAGAGGGTGCATTAGTCAATCCAAAAGGCATTGTTGTAAACTCGTAGTGCCTGTACCTAGTTTAAAATGCTGTTTTCAGAATGTCTTCCTTCTTCACACACAACTAATGATATCCATATCAATGTTCAATCTTTGAAAAATATTGAGCTCCATGATGTTGGTCTAATAAATCATCAACGTGATATAGGGGATACTTGTTCATTATTGTTATCACATTGATCTCCCTATAGTCAATGCACAACCTCATAGATCCATCTTTCTTCTTAACAAAAAGGACATGGGCTCCTCATGGCGAAACACTCTGTAAAATAAATCCATTATTACTCAATTACTAGAGTTTTTTCTTTTGTTTCACTAATTCCATAGTTTCCATTCTGTAAGGAGTCTTTGATATGGGCATTGAAACATGGATTAAATCAATAGAAAACTCAATTTATTGTTCTAAAGGATTTGCAGGTAAATCCTCTCAAAACACATCAAAATATTCTTGCAAAATAGGTACATCCTATATTTGAACATTCCTTTCCCCACCAACAATTATTTCATTCTTTTCTTCCCCAATAATTGAATTCATTAGAGCTACTGGTGGTGGATCTAGATAAGAATCATATGGTGACGTTTCTTCCCTAATGATAAGGTACTCCTTACCATCAATGAGAATTTTAACCTCTTTTTTCATTCAATATGTTTTTGCATCATGGTCTGAATGCTAATCCATACCGAGGATTATATAAAATTCAATCATGGAAATGACTATGAGATCAGTAGATAAATATCATTTATATACCTTAATGGGGACTAATTCACAAAATTTTGTTGAAATGATACTTCCCCTAGGAGTTCTGTCAGACAACTCCATTGTTAAAAAATTTAGAAATATCTAATTTTCTTAGTAAAATGGGAAGATATGAAATAATGTGATGATCTAGAATCAAATAAAGCATTGGATAAACTTCAGTAAACCATTAAATTACATGTTAGCACGTCTTTCAGGGTTTCAACCTCAGCAGTAGTGATCACATAAGCTTTTCCTTGATCCCCTGGCCTTTTCTAATGTATGTTTCCCTGACAATTAAGACATTCATTTTCATAATGTCCCATCTCCCTGCAATTGTAGCATTGTACATTGGTAGCTTCTTTAGTCACCATACATTCACCAGCAAGATGGTCTTTCTATCCACATTTGTATCATACTCCCTTTCCTTTTAGATAGCCACCAGGGTGCTTCCTTCTACAATTACAACAGGGTGGAAATTCAACTCTTCCCTTCTTCCTTGTTCCCTTATTCCCATTCCCAGAGTGTTTAGAAAATATCTTATTCTTTTTCTTTTCTTTAAAGTCGCAAGACTTAGAGAATTACTTTTCTGTCTTGATAGCACATGAGACAATATCTTCAAACGATCAGATGTATTGTGAGACTAATGCTCGACATAAAAATGGATTCAACCCATCAAAGAAATGATCAATCTTACTTATTGGGTTACATATATAATCTGAAATAGGCCTTGATAACCTTGTAAAGTTATCATCATACATTCCGACATTCTCATCCTCCTGTTGTCTCAAACATAGAAATTTCCTTTCCATATCTGCTCGATGGTCACGAGGAAAGTATTTTTCTAATAAATTCTCTTTAAACTCCCTCCAATCCATACTTGATACTTATTCATCATCCTTGGTGTTTTTAATTAATGACAACCATCGATCTCCATCTCCGGTGAGGCGATAAACTGCGATGAAAACTTTTTCCATTCCGCTACTCCACAAAGCATGAAATAATATCTCTAATGAACTTATCAATTGTTCATCTACACATGTATTTGTAGACCCATTTAATGTTGATGGTTGTTCCCTCATGAAGCGGTCTAATGTTGATCCTCCACGTTGTGGATCAGGGTGCTCCATACTAGTAAGAATATTATTCAAAAAATGAATGAGTTGTCCCAGTTTGGTGATAAGCTGATCATAACCTATTGCATCACCAGATCAACTATAATTATCTTGAGTTTGAGGGAAATCCCTACATGAATTATGTGCATTGATAAGGATTCCATTCCTTCCACTAGGAAGCATCTCTAAACAATGGAAAACACTAGATTAGTTTATGAATCACATTATCTGGTCTCCTGGGTTTCTAGGAAGCCCCTTTAATGAGGGAGAATCTAGTCATACTTGAAGATGATGGGAATATCTCTTGTGATTTCTCTTAGGTTCCACCATCTAAGGCTGCTTGGAGGAGGTTACCTGCCACCCTGCTGCTAATGCCCACTATTTCAGAAAACAGGTTCAACTCTCTTAACACCGAACCCCCTTCCAGGGGGGAATCTGGGAAGGATAGGAATGAAACTTCATTTGGTGATTATTTTCAAGGTGAATCTGGAGAACCAAAAAATGGCATAACACAATGTTATGTTGGTCCTTGCACTAGGCTTCTGTCATCCAATCATTAAAGGATATGTTTTGGAATTTTCAAGTGTTAGGGAACTCTCCCACGATCAAGAACCTTAGTCATATTATTATGACACATAATCATATGCTACATGGCATTGAAGAACTGAGAATGAAGTTTCAGAGATGGATGAATTTCAAATGGAGCACCTTGGGGTATTCCTTTGTTGCGAATAATCAATTCCAGAATGAAACAAAATCCTTTTGGGTCATAAAGCACAGTAGTGTAATGATTGATTCTTTCTCCAATGATCATCAGTTGGTGAACCTTTCTTGTTTCTTCTAGTCTTTTTCTATCCATGCGACATTTTTGTATGCTTTCTATCTATATACCAGATGAAGAGCTCTCTGAAAAAATATGATCCCCACCTATGAGAACCCGACTAATAGCTGGATTCTAATGGGGGATTTTAATTCAATCTTTAGGATGGAGGAAAAACTGAGAATAATTTCCATATATCCTTTTCCAATGAATTCTCCTCATTTATTGATCAATGGGGTCTGTTTGAAGTTCCCATAGCTAGTGCATACTTCACTTGGAGCAGGTATACTTTAAACGGAAGGCATGCTAGTAAATTGGATAGATGTTTGGTGCAAGTGGATGAGAATGGTAATGCGGTGGATGTTTCTAGTTTGAATCTTCCCAGAAATGACTATAATAATAATCCCATGCTAGTTGATATCAGTTTTAATAGATTTAGGTCAGTACCCATTCCATTTAAATTCCATAATGTGTGGTTGGTTGTGCTAGGCTGTAGAGAAATCATTATTGATTCATGTAAAGTTATTTGTGTTAGAAGTCCTCTACACATCATAACGTGTAAGATGAAGATAATTAAGTACCGATTAAAAGATTAGAGAAAAAAATATTTTTCCTCTCTTGATGGTGGCATTAAAGTGGATAAATCTCACCTTCTTAATTGACAAAAAAGTAATAGATCTCAGGATACCCCCTCTCAAAATGAGATACAGGCTGTTGAAAATATAGATAATCTCTTGAAACTCAAAGAGAATGTGACTCACAATAAGTTCAACATTAGGTGGATGAAGGAAGGAGATATAAATTCAAGTTTCATTTACTATATGCACAGGTAGAAGAAGATCAAGAATAATTTCAATGCTCTAATGATTGATGGAAGCATGTTCAATTCTGAAACTGATATAGCAAATGTTGTGACCTACTACATTGAAAAGTTATATTCAGATTCTGGGGGGGGAGTGTTTGGACATACTGATGAAGTGTAATGAGCCATGTGATGAGGATGCTCAAAATAAAAGGATAAATAAGATCACTATCTCAAAGGAAATACATGCGGCCCTCTTCGCATTAAACATGGACAATGTTTCTTTCCTTGATGGCCTCACCAATAAACTTTTTATGTTATACTGGGACATTTTTCAGCTAGAGGAGATAAATGTTGTAAGGGAATTCTTTCAACACTCCTCAATACCATTTGGGATGAATTCAAACATCATTGCACTCATTCCAACGAAATAAAATGCCCTGGATATTAGAGATTTTTGGCATGTGGCTATTGGTAATTTTATTCCAAAGGTTATTAGTAAAATCATGGCTCGAAGGCTGGGTGAGGTGGCCAAAGAACTTATATTGGTAAATCGGTTTGGATTTATCCCTAAAAGAAAAACTGCAGAATTTTCATGTCACTACTTCTAAATGTTTCAACATTATGAGGAGAAAGGTTAAAGATGGTAATATAGCATTGATGACTGACATTTTGAAAGCCTTTGACAAAATAAAGTGGGACTTCATCTTTTTAATCCTTAAAATACATGGTTTCTCATCAATGGTTATTGGTATGGTTTTCTCTATTATGGAAAGTTCCAGACTCTCTATTATAGTTAATGGATCCCCAAGGGGTTTCTTTTGGTGTTCATAAGGTGTCAGATAGGGTGAACCTCTATCTAGATTGTTATTTTCCATTGCTGAGGATTATATGAGTTGGTTCCTTCATGATCTTATCAATTCTGGTTTGTATCAAAGAATGCAGACTAGAAGGAACTTCTTCACACCCTCACACTTGTTTTATGCAGATGATATCATAATATTTTTCAAGGCTAACAGGAAAACCATATCTTGCATGAAGAACATTTTCTCACACTATGAAGAGGCAGCAAGTCAAGTAATTACTTTGGATAAATCTTTTACTGTCATTAGAGAAGGAATTCACATTTGGAAGTAGAATAAGACTGCTAGTAGGCTTGGTGTGAAGAGGGAATCTTTTCCATTCACTTATCTTGGACTCCCTTTATTTTGGGGAAGGGTGAAACACTCACACATGGAGAACACTTCATTGAAAATCACTAATTAATTGGAAAGTTGGAAAGGGAAAACTATGTCTCAAGTAGGTAGAATCTATCTTATCAATTCTGTCATTACCTAAATGTTTCTGTACTCTTTCTCATTGTACTGATGGCCTAGGTCCCTTGTAAAAGAATTGAGTGGCAGGATACATAACTATATTTGGACTGGTTCGATCTACGAAAGGAAGCTTGTCATGGTCGCTTGGAAGTAGTTTATTAAACCGGTGGGTCTGGGTTGATTGAGAAATAAAGACATCAGTATCATTAATGTTGTGTTGCTCCAAAATTTTATATGGAGGATTATCTCCATGCCTGATATCTCATTGGAGTTTCTAGTGGTCAAATTTGATTAAAGGCCGCATAGAGGGAATTCTATTTACTTGCAATCCTCCGTTTGGCCAGCGATCAAGAGGAATTATACAATGATCATGGAACACTCTGAATGGTTGGTCTGCACGGACTCTCACTTGAACAGTTGTACAACTCATTGGCTGTCTGGCCCCATTAAGGACAACATTTCCATCCCCCCATCCATGAAGAATCTCCCCATTTCGGAATTTCAATGTAACTTGACTGCTCATGATTTTCTTCCTAGTCATCTTCGCATGAAGATCTCGAAATATGATTATGTGGAATGTGACGTTTTGTTATGAATGCCTACTCTTGATGATATGTTTTCCAGCCATGAATTCAATAAATTTCAATGTGATGCCTCATATGGAATCCCCTCAAGGGTGGTTGGTTTTTCTAAGCATTTCATCCCTCCTAATTATTCTCTTCTAGACTGGAAGATTTGGAAACAATGACTACCTATCCAGTGTCTCCTTTAACGGACTAAGCTACATCTTGCCCCAATTTTTCATTTATGCTTGAGTGCTGAGGAGCATCTTCTCCATATTTTTTTTCTTGTTGGTTTTCCAGTAGGTTGTGGAGTTATGTGTAGGATATAATTCAATGTTTCCTTAGCATCTGGTCTATTGAGATGCTTCTAATTTTGGTTTTCCAGGCAGACTGCAGTGACCAGGTGAAATCCTTCTTACTATAGGCCGCTATCACTATTTTATCTTATACATGGAAGGCACAAAACAATATGATTTTTAACAATTGAAAACCCTCCATCCATTATAGAATCTTGGCCATTCATCAAAGAGTCAGACTTGCTTATAAAATTCAAACCGGATCAATGCATAATGATGTCTCAAACGTTATTATTATGAGGACTCTTGGTGTTAGTGGAAGTGCAAGAAAACCACATATGGTGAAATACATCCGATGGATTCCACCGATCTCAGATTGGCTCTAAGATAATGTTGATGGCGTGGCCTCTGGTGCATCGGGATTTACAGGCTATGGTGGAATTTTCCGCACCCATCAGGGCTTCATGAATAGATGTTTTTTCCACTTAATGGTAGTGTATTTTCAGTTGAAGCGAAGCTGTGGGCGATGATAAAGGAGGTAAGGTATACAGACCATTACGGTTGGAAGAGATTATGGCTTGAATCATATTCTTCTATTGCTGTGAAAATTCTCAAATATCGGTCTACTAATGTTCCATAGACGATGCTGCCTCAATGGATTTCTTGTCTTCACCTTGTAGAGTCCATCACTCTTGTTGTGTCCCATGTTTATAGAGAGGCCAACCGGGTTGCTGATGCTATGTCCAAAAGAGAACTTATAGAGGTTAGCTCAAGTTGGTATTTTGTTCTGCCAAGTTACTATTCTAGTCTGGCACAGATAGACTTTAGTGGTGAGGTGCACAAACGGCTTTGCAATGCTCCTTTTTTCTCACTTTCTTTGTACTATTAATATTTTTTATAATAATCTTTTAGGAGCAGGCCTGCCTGTCTCCTGAAACTTCTGGCGAAACTGATCAATTTATGGATATAATCCATAATCATAAAAAAATCTTTGAGGAGGTATATACTCATAAATCCTTCATAATGGTTTGTGAAGAAAATGTGAAATATCCTATGCATATCCCCCAGGAGTGTCGTAACCAATAGTGGAACAAGGCCCATTGTCGTGAACCAAGATACCCCGAGTCAAGCCCGAAACACCTTGTAAGAGTTGTCACTTTTAGGTACATCTGTGCCAGAGCCGCATCTACCTGCTCATATCCAGATAAGGATGTATTGATTGGAAAATACACAAAATATCTACATTACCAAAATTCTAGGAAATTCTTCTAAACTAATCCTCAAAGTCTATCTTAGTGTAAAGTTCTAAAATAAAATTTTTTCTAAATCTAGTTTCCAAGGATTGTACTAAACTTCTCTGATACCAACTATAATGCCCTGACCCCAGTTACCTAGAATCGGTGATTTATTACATAGAATTGGAAGGATACAGTGAATGAGGTCCCAAAAGACCGAAAAATCTAGAATTATTGGAATCAAGACACATACATAAGTTTAACATTACAACTTGAGAAGAAATAAAACACTAATTTATTCAGTTAGAAACATCCAAGCCTCCTAGATTATGCCTAAAATTCCCTCATAACTAACTTCTTCATATCCGGGGAAAATAAGACATATGAAAGGTGTGATCTCAAATGCATAGTAAGAGTAAGAAGTACAGTAGAAGATAATAGAAACATTATCTAGGTTGAACAATTGAAAACACATGCCTTTGGAAATAGTAAACAAGAACACTTTGTGGATGGAATATGAGCTGAGTAAATAATGCCATAATAAATAATAGTCATGGGTATTCTACTAGTCGAGTAATCACATAAACCATAATTATTATTTTCATAATGAGGGAATGTATAATGCCGGACATTCTGAAACATCTTGTCAAGGACTTGGAAAAGGCGTCTAAAAATGATTTGGGCCTCAACTAAAACCATATATCAAATTGGGAAAGGACTCGACAAATTCCACATCTAATTGTCTCATTAGACCTACCAATGCACCAAGGAGCTATAGTGGGCTCCACCCTTCACATACTATGTCCAATACATTCCTCATTTGAAAAGGTTGAAACATAACATGACTTTTTTATTATAACTAGAATACGAAATGTCAATAATTTAACCATAAACCATGAATGATATAAAAATAACACATCCATAGTCGAACATATCACAAATATTGAAGCACAATATGGAATATTTTTATCATAATAAATCAACTTCAAACAAGTGTTAATTTTATCAAACGATGTTGACATAGATGAAATGATAACATTTTGAAAAAATATCTCTTTCTATTTTGAAATAATTTAAGAGTAACATAATTATAAAATAAAACAGTTATTTTGAAAATTTTCTTATAAGATTTTGAGTAAGGTTTTGACGATGTTATAATGGTGGAAAACTCCTGCACACATTGTATAAGTTAAAAAAACATTCTTAACATAAATTTGTCGAAAAGGTCATAAAGTACCTTGTTTGGAAAATGACGGAAAGATTCCTTAAAAAACTTATAATTTAAATTAATTTTATCAATTACATTAACCTATTGTATAGTAAATATTAAAAATGATTTGAAATGCATTTTTAAGAAAACACAGATGTGGATGATAAAGAGGTCCCAATATATACTTACGTAAAAACCACCTCAGATAATAAAGAGATTGCGAAATTAACCCTTACCTTGTAATTTAACTTAGTTAAGGGTACATTAACCTCCTGTATAATAGTTGAATATTTTCTATTAAATTATACAAGAACCATATACATAAATATGATATCACATATGATCTTCCAATATATCTTAGTTAATAATATTTTAGTTTTATCATCATTTCGGGTGTTAACCGATTCATTTTCCTTTATATGTTTTGTTACATAAGATGTGTTTGTTATGATTATGATGTATTTGATTCAAATATATTATTATATAATGTTATTAATCATTGTTTTAAATCATCAAATGATAATTATTCATGAATGGTTAGGATGGATAAATGAATCTCATCGCGTTCATGGAGATGGTAATCCGTACGTATGCACGAGCGACAATATCATTATTTTGATATTAAAATCACATGTAAATAGAAGTTATATCATGTATAAAGTATAAATAACATGTTATATTTATTATTTACAACAATTATACATCATTATTATACCCATCCAAAATAAATAATGTATTGAATAACAACTACACCACAACGTGGAGACGGTAAGTCGTACATATGCATGTATGGTGATTTTGTCATTCATATGATGGATAGAATAATGAATAATGTTGTACCATTTTTATAATAACATAATACTATATAGAAGATACTGGAGTTATTATTTTATAATGGAAACAACTAATAAAGGGGAAGTGTAAGAAGAAAAAGAACTTGAAAGAGGTGACGAAATATTTTCCTCTTCTTTAGGTTCTGCCTTTTGATTTGATCAAAAGGGCTCTTTAGGATGACTTTTTGATCAAAATAAGGCCTCTGGTTGAAGTGAGGGTAATTTTAAGGATCTTAGGGTAGGGTTTGGCCAATTCAAATGGATTTGGAGCTGTGATTTTGAGATAAGGGGATGTTCCCTTTTATAAGAGAGGTGAGGGGAACCTTAGGAAAATATTGAAATATTATATTATAATAAAATCATTTTAGGTTTCTAATTTCTAAAAAATTATTTATTTCACAGATAAGGTGGGTATGGGTCAAAAAACTCTAATCCAATAGTTTTTAGACAGGTTTGGGTCACCATATTAACCTTGTATGTTTTATTTAACTCTTAGTTAAATAGTTTAACTCTTACCATGTATTCTTGTATTATTATATTAATTGGTTAATAAACATAATATAAAATTCCAAGAGAACCTAAAGTGGTTCATCAATGATATAAATATAATTATATAAGTAATTTGGAAGAATCTTATATTTTTAGGACTGTTATATAATTTAATAATATAATATTTGTTTTTAAAACCCATTTATGTCAATTTTGACACTATTTAGTGTTTGGTTTTTGTGAAAGTCATAAAAAATTTATTACTTAGAAAAAAATACATTACATAAACCCTAAAATGTCATATTCCCCTAGAAAATTCGTGGAATTCATAAAAACATTGAAAGTATATTTATTTAAATATTTATAATACAATTTATTTGATTCTTTCATTAATAAGGTAATTACAACAGCATCATTGTGTTATAAATAAATTTAATTATTTAATGTATAAAAATTATAAATAAAATAAAATTATGTTGGAAATATTTTTATATTTATAATTAGTATTTATAGTCAAAATTATAACTTATAAAACCCCATGTAAATTTTTTTTACTAAAAGATATATGTTTTTGTCGTTATTGTCTTTACTTAAATTAACTAATATAAAGTGTCATTATCACTCTCAAGTGGATCCATGGGGTCCCAAAATCGTCCCAAGGATGACCATGATCAGAATGGTGTCAACCAATAGGAATAGGATACATTTTATGGTAATTTAATATTATTATAACATTATTTTTTACCCTTATTTACCGGATTTACCCTTTAGCCATGGTAAATAAAATATTTACTGAAATAATTATTCATAATGTCTAAAAATAAAACATACATATTTTCAAAATATGTACCTCCTGATTTCCAATATGGAATCAATTTTTCCAAATTCAAAACACATTAGTGACAGAATTTAATTTAAAATTAATTCATGTTGTCAAAAAAAAAACGTGTTTTTAAGAAATAATAACTATCAAAAGATTGTCACTTGTTTTTGTCCAGTTTAAATGTTAAATTACATAAAATGACCTAAATTACATTAAATGATGAAAATATAATCTAATGAAACTTTAAAAACACTCAAATTTATAATTTAACACTATCAATTACTTCTATTAAAAAAGTAATTCCTATTATAATTTAGTATATTTCACTATTCATCAAAAATTGATTGTTTTCAGAAAAGTACCAAAAATTCACCATAAGCTAATTTGGATATAAGGAATTATAAAATGAAGTCCATTTTGAAAAATAAAATTTATAAAATTTCAAAAAGTGGGTAATATTATTCATAACGGCTAATTTGATTGGTCACCGTGTGTTAGAATTTCGAAGATGCGTACAATTTAAGCTATGGCATTATTCAAAGGGAAACGTACCGTGGAAGCATGGGTGTTACAAACAAGGTCAACCAAATATGTGATTGAAAATAAAGAACCACTAACTCTTGGTGTATCTAGTCATGGATTAAAATTATTTTAGCATGGTATGAAAAATTATTTCATTTATGTATTAAAATAGATATCTCAAATTACAGTTCAACAAGAATGTATATGTTACATGAAAAATTGATATTCCCCTATTATGAACAATGCATATCAATATATCCTAATGTTTCAAATATGATGAATTTATTCTAATATTTCACCCTAATGGGCCATGATTAAAATTTCATGAAACAATAAAATCATAAAATAATTACCTCACACGACATGTGAGTCACCCAAGTTGAAATAACATAAACATTAATAGGTAGACATCACAAGAAACAATCTAATTTTTGTTTATTTTCCTCTATAACTGGCTTAGATACTCCCATTCACAAGATCATTTCTACGTCTTGACACATCCAAGTTTCTTTTATACCTTTCGACAAGTATAAATGAAAAAAATTAGACCTACTCCTTTGATACCACACTGTAATATCCCCCAATCCGGAACTCTCTCACATTTGTTAGAAAGGGATTGGTTATGAGACCACCCACATGCCTCCCCATATGCCAGATGTATCATCCTAGGTAAATAAAGAATATGAAATTTTCATATTTGATAATATATGTTAATTAAATTTTAATTTTACTTTAAATGGGATGCTATGTTCGATGGCATACCCGACAAGAAACAATGAGTTTCTCGGAAAGCTTTTGTTGCAAACAATGTTGTGTCATACAAAATAATAATAATATAATATTGTTATTTAAAATGGAAGTTAACGCCTAGCTGTTGTACTAGAGGGATTGAACAGAAATAACTATTTTATGATTAAACATGTTTGCTAAATGTTTTTACATTTATCCAATAAAATATAGTGGCATAAAATGAGAATGAATCCATTTTTAATCCTAAAGACATGAATATTTTAAAAAGGTCGTTTTACCACCTTTTGATGGAGAAAATTTTTTAAATATAGATTTTTTCACTTTTATATTTTCAATTTGACAATATAAACTTCTTCTTTTAAATCAAGACATCAAAATTTACTTGGGAAATTTTTTGGTATTTTTCTGATAAAGATCATTTTTATAGAATAGTGAAAACTACCACATTTTATGTCAAAACGGACTTTTCATTTAATTTATTTATATAGTAAGATTATATTTTTAATTGGTTTTATAATGTAATTATATTATATTTTTATCATTTAATACAATTTTGGTAAATGTAATAAATTCCACATTGAAATTGGACATAAAACTTGCCAATCTTTAGGTTGTTTTTACTTCATAAAAACACGCTTTTTGGTTTTCACAATGTGAATTAATTTTAAATTAATTTCGGAAACTTTATGTCTTTGAATTTTGAAAAATTGTTTCCTTATTTGGAATCAATATATCCAAATTGTGTAAATATATGTCTTTTTTTTAGACAATATGAATAGTAATTTCAGTAAAAAATTTATTTACTATCGTTAAAGGGTAAATCTGGAAAATATTGGTAAAAAATAATGTTATTATAATATTAAACTACCTTAACACATGCCCTAACTCTATTTTATGAGATATTTCAGACCATTTGAATCCTTGGGTCGGTTTTAAGACCCCATCGAGCCACTTGTGTGTGAAAATGACATTTAATTACTTTTAATTTAATGTTGATGAAAATACAACCTAAACACGTATCTTTACTAAAACAATTTTTGTATGGGGTTATATAAGTGGTCATTTGAACTATAAATATTATTTATAAAGATAAAAATATTTCCTACATTATTGTGTTTAATTTATAATTTCTAGACATGAAAAAAAATAAATTTATTTATTACCCAATGATGATGTAGTGATTACAATATTAATGAATGATTTAAATAAATGAGACTATAAATATTTAAATAAATTTATTTTTAAACACATTATGATATACACATACAATTATGGATGATTATTAATTGTTATATTTGAATTAATGAAGGTTTTTTGAAACAATGAAGTTGATATTTATTTTTAAAAATTCATGATTTGAATTGTGTGAAAATTGACATAAATTTGTTTTTAAAACAAATACAATTTTATTAAATGATATAATATTCCAAAAAATCTAATATTAGTCAAAATTACTTATATAATTTTGAAACTATCATTAATGAACCACTTCAGGTTCCATTGTCAGTTTATAGTAATTATAATAACCATATAGTTTGAATACAGAAGTAGATATGGTATGAGTAAAATTAGTAAACTCAGGGTTAAAGTTAAAAGATAAAGTAACATTTGTGACCTAGACATGTCAAAAACCTATTGGTTGGGATGTTTTAGACCCAAAATCATTATATATTTTAAATAAATGACTTTGGGACCATTTTAAACCAAAAATAATTTTATAATAAAATAATATTTCAATTCTTTCCTAAAGTGCCCCTCCTCCATCTTATAAAAGGGAAACACCCCATCCCATTTAATCACACCATTACATACCATTAGATCATTCATAATTTACCAAAATAATCTTCAAAAATCCATCTCTTCCTCTTAAAATCCTTACCTTAGGAAGAATACATTTCAAGAAAGCCTTTTATCTTAATTTAAAAGGAGTTACCCAATTCTAGGTAATGTCTTCTCTCATGCTTCTTTCATTTATTTTCCTTCTCCAACCTCGTAATTAATATTTATTCCATTATTTTGTAATAGAACAACTATATTCAATATACTATGTTGTTTTTATTAGAATTATTAAAACTACACTTCCACAAACCACCATCTAATGGGCACGAACATACTGTTTCTCTGTATGGCGAAATACTTCATCACAAATTGATGATTGTTTCATTTTTCCATACCCCCTTTCATGGTGGCCATTATTATGGTACTGTATTTATATTATATATATATTATATTTATATTGTCTCTATGATTCTTTATTTTTCCTTTATAACATACCATTATGGTTACCGTAATGGTTAAATGCATTAATTTTATTTGGGGAAGTGTAGACTACCACCCCCTCCAAGTGATATGACTCGTTCATGCCATACATAGAACATATAAAGGATGTAGTTCATGAAATTATATATAATATTATAATGTAATTTTAATATATCTTTGTATCATTTATTTTTAATTCCTTTAAATATGAAAAATAAATGAAAGTAGAGTTCAAGCGTACGTACAACTTACCATCTCCATGAACGGTGCATTTCATTTCCTATCTTTAAATTCTATGTACTATTATAAAAACATACATAGAATGTATATATATGATATTAAAATCATGAAAATAATTCTAGAGATAATGGAGATTCGACCACACAGACAATTTGAAATTATAACAAGTACATTTTTGACTTAAGTACCAAATATCGACAAAAAACCAATATTAACAAAAATAATCATGTACTGTTTATAAAAATGTAATAAGTGATATAATGTGAATAATAAACTTGAAAAATTGTCTGAATCATTTATAAATTAGCTTAAGTTTATTATTCAGGAAGAATAAGGAACATGAGTGATGAGTGAGTTTTAAGGTAAGGGACTTCATCACAATCTCCTTTCATTGAGGAATAATTTGATTTATACAAGACATTCACTTATACAGTGTATAAACACCATTGAATTTTAATTTCATTCAAAGGGAATCTTTTTTTCTACATAGCATTTTACTAAATGAAAAAGGGAATGTTTCATTTTAATTTATGTAGTGACAAGGACATTTCTGCCATTACAAGAATTATTTGATATTTAGATTCTGTAAGAAGCAGTAATGTTTTAAAAAGGAAAATAAATACCATATATTGTTTTTACATATTTTGGTATTGAAAATGTTTTTTATAGTGGATGTATTATGTCAATATCTTTAACTGATATCTTATGATTGCAATGTGGAAATGCTATCTTTCGTTTATACTTGATCATGTCTTAAAATTATGTTATAGTTCTTAGGAATTGTTTACTTATATCGGTGATTTCGTGATAAAACTAGGGTGGGTGAGTCCAAGATAGCTCTCCAATGCATTAAGTAACGTGATGTAGGTAAAAATTAATGTTTCTCCCATAATATTTAGGGAATATACTATGATGGGTATTCTAAACATAACTACCCATGTAGTTGTGAAAGATACAATGTAAGTATGTTATAGATTCCACAAGTTACCTTTATGATTTATGATTTCTGTGTGATATTCATAAATATTATGATTTCATGATGTATTTTAAAGGTATTATGTTTTATTATTGAAATGTATGATTTCATTTATTTTTATGTATTTATGTTATAATGTTTTATATACATATTTTATATCCCTTATTGAGATTTTTATGCTCATCCCATGTTTTGAAATGTTTTTCACTGGGTACATGGAAGGGTATGTAAAAGGAGGAATTCAAGAATATTTTTATAAAGAAACTAAATCATGTTTTCATCAAAGAAATTTATTATTTTGAAAAAATTAGATAGAGTAGAAGTGTCTATATTGTAATATTTGAGATGTATTATAATTGTTATGGCCTAATTCTCTAAAACTCTGAACCTAAAAAGAACCTCAATGTGAATTCTTAACATTACTCAAGATTATGTAATGTTTAAGGAATGGGGACTTACAGTTAGTATTAGAGGTCAGTTTAGACAACTTTAGGAGTTTGGATATTGTTAAATTAATATCCATAAATTAATTTATGGTATGATTGAAATGATATTGAAATTGAAGATTACCCTGTTGCTTCGCCCAAGATATTTTTGTGTTCAGAATGTCTTTCTTTAGAGTTAACAAGGATACTATGATTGGATGACATCAAGAGGAAAAAAATCTTCCAAATCAACAACTTGATATGGTCGGAATCAAAACTATATAGTTTGTTGCTGAGATGACACAATTGACTTAGGCTATAAATGGTGGTGGCATCCATGCACGATATCGGCCAGATCAACCACAAAAGAACATGTTGGTAGTAATTTATTTCATGAGGTAACATCTCAAATCATTCAGATTAACATTTGAACCTATTCTAGATAATGGGTGGATTAAAGCACTGGAAAAGCTTTTTGATGTCATGGGGTGTTCAGAGCATCAAAAGGTTAGTCTAGGTATTTATAATTTTGATGGTGAAGCTGATCAGTGGTGGTTGATGGTTAAAAATACAATGGATAGTGGGGATATTGATGCTCTTATTTGGGACAAATTCAATGGTATGTTTCTTGAGAAATATTTTCCTAATGAAGTTCGACTTATGATGGAAAAAAATTCATGGAATTGAAGCATAAGGGAGACATAGTGGATTCTTATGAAGAAAAATTTACTCGTCTGACAAGGTATGCTCTAAATTTCTTATGGGATCTTGATAGTAAAATATATCATTTTTACTCATAATTAAATCCAAAGTATCGAATGACATTAGCTTCACATGATTTTAAAAGTTATGAACATATTTTTCAATGTGCAGAGAAGGTGGGAATGGAGTTTTCTAAAGATCAAGTGTTTTTTGACAAACAACCGAATAAGAGGTCGAGGAGGCAGTAGAAAGGGAAGAACTCTTTAAAAAAAATTTGATGCTAATATACTTAAGTTTAATTTTTGTGAAAATTGTGGTAAAAATAACACTGGGTAATGCCTATATGAATTTTAGTAAGTGATAATGATGTGGTAAAATGGGACATAAGGATCAAAATTACACTGAAAAAGATCAGGGTAATGGTAAGAAAAAATATGATTTATAGTCAGTAAAATGTTTTAAGTGCAATGAAATATGTTATTATGAAAATAAGTGTCCACATAAGAACTCCAAAGTTGGAATGTGGCCGGAATACAAGAAGAAAAAATTGGTGAAATACATAGAAACTAATTTAGCAGATGTTGGGAAATAAAATAAAATAGTATCAGGTAAACAATTTTTTTTATTAATATTATGCCAACATGTTTTTTGATTTAGGTTCTAGACATTATTTAATTTCTAAGAAATTTTCTATTAAATTGGGAATTACATCTAAAGATATTAATCCTGAACTTGTGGTAAAAACACCTAAAGGAAATGTTGAGTCAAAAATAAATTAGAAGAACCTTTTTGCACTTATATGTAGAAAAATATACCTTCAAACCATATTGTTTAGCCTCTAGTAGCGTTTGATTTTATTTTGGTTATGGATTGGATTTTCGTTTTTCATGGTAATATTAAATGAAGAAAAAAGAGGTTTATTTTCATAAAGAATTTATGTTTGTGTACAAGTAGAAAAACCTTACATTTGATAACATATCAGGAAGCTATGAAGCTAGTAAAAGTTGGAAATGAATGTTACCTTGTGCATATTGTTGAAAATAAAGGAACTATTCAAATTTATGATGTACCAGTGGTCAATGAGTATCTTGATGTTTCTACAATATTGTTTCTTGGTATAATACCTGACCGAGAAGATGAATTTACTACTGGCTTAATTCCTGATGCTAAAAAATTTTCAAAACCCCCTTATAAAATGAATGAAAATAAACATTTAATGTTAATGAAGTAATTGAAGGAGTTATTAGATAAAGGTTTTATTCAACCTAGAACTTCACCATGGGGTGCCCTTGTATTGTTTTTTAAAAAGACAGATGGTTCAATGAGACTATGCATTAATTATAGAGCCCTGAATAACATAACAGTTAAGAAAAATTATCCTTTTCCACATATCGATGATTTATTTTATCATATCTAGGGAGCTCAATATATTTAGAATATTTATTTGATGGTGGAGTACCATCAGTTGAAAGTAAGGTAAGTATAAATTTCGATGACTGTATTTTGTACTAGATATGGACATTATGAATTTGTAGTTATGCCTTTTTGGTTAACCAATATACATACTGTATTCATGGATCATATGAATATAATTTTCTATGAGTTATTGGATATGTTTTTGTTGTGTTTATTGATGATGTTTTTAGTATTTTCTAGAAGTGAAGCAGAGAATGAAAGTCATTTAAGGGTTGTCTTGAAAACCTTAAAAGAAAAGAAAATGTATTGGAAATTCAGCAAGTTTTAGTTTTTGTTACAAAAAATTTTATTCTTTGGCCACGTTACTTCTATATATGGTATAATTATTGATCCCGCAAAAACAAAAGTTGTTAAAAAATGTCCAAGACCCACAATTATAACCATGATTTGTAGTTTTCTTAGTTTAGGAGGCTATTACAGGAGGTTTGTTGAAATTTTTTCACAGTTATCTTGCCCACTAACTAAGAGAACTCGAAAAGATGTTATGTTTATCTGGAAAAAATTATGTGATAAATGTTTTCAGGAATTGAAAAGAATATTGGTTAATCCTCTAGTTTTGGAACTGACTTACCGAAATGGTGAATTTGTTATCTATAATTATGCTTTGGTGAATGGAATTGGCTATGTATTTATACAGAATGATCAGGTAATTTCTTATGCTTCACAACAGTTGAAACCTCATGAGTTAAATTACACTAGACATGTTTTAGAATTAACTGCTATTGTTTTTTCATTAAAAACTTAGAGGCGTCATTTTTATTGCATAAATTGTGTAATATATACCGACCACAAAAGATTGAAGTATATATTCACTCAGAAAGAATTAAACACGAGACATATGAGATGTCTAGAATTAATCAAGGATTATTATTTCATGATCCATTACCATCCAGGAAAGGAAAATAATGTGGTTGTATCATTGATTAGAAATAGTAATGCTACATTGACCATGCTACATTTGGTACAGGATCCGTTGATTAATGATTTGATGAAATTTGGAATAGATTTTATTGGTGTATGATATTCCTTTGTTTTTTTAAGGTGGAAGTTAAATCATATCAGGTAGACAGAATAATGCAAGTGTAGAATGAATATAGGGAGTTGCAGAAAAAGGTATAATTGGTTTAGAAGGATTAGTTACTCGAATTTAGAATTGATTAAGATTGTGTTTTGAGGTTTGGAAAGAGGTTATGTGTGCCTTGTGCTTCACAGTTTAATAAAGAGTTGTTATGCGAAGCTCATAGTTCTCCATTTTTAGTTTATCATGGAAGTACTAAAATGCATAGAGATCTTTGGGAGTATTATTGGTGGGATGGAATGAAAATAGATATTGATGACTTTACTATGAGGTGTTTGAATTTTCAACAGGTTAAAGAAGAATGATAGTTTCCAAAAGGGATGTTTCATCCATTTCCAATGCGATAGTGGAAATGGGAAAATGTTTCTATGGATTTTGTAGTTATATTTCCAAAGATGTCTCAAGGTATCAATGAAATCTGGGTAATTATGGATCGATTGAAAAAATATTTCCATTTTCTTCCTTTTTGAGATACTCTATATCTAGATCAACTTTCATGATTGTATATTAAATAGATAGTGAGGTTACATGGAGTTCACCAATCCGTTGTATCTGATCACAATCCTAGGACCACTTCAAACTTTTCGGAAGGACCATAGAAGTCATTGGGTATTGAATTAAATATTAGTACAACTTTTCATTTGCAATCAGTTGGAAAGTCATAATGAACAATTCAGACATTAGATAATATGCTAAATTCTTTTTCCATAGATTACTGGGGAAGTTGGGACTAAAAATATTATTTGGATGAGTTTTCTTATAATAAGAGTTTTCATTATAGTCTATAGATGGCACAATTTGAGGAATTATACGATAAGTGGTGTCGAACTCCATATTTTTTTGATAAAGTAGGTGAACAGATATTAATGGGACCAAAATTGGTAGACGAGATGGCATAAAAATTTCGATTGATTCAGAGTCACATGATAAGAACTTAGAGTAGGGAGAATAGTTATTCATATAACTGAATGAATGATAAATATTTTGAGGCAGGTGATCATGTCTTTCTCTAAGTCTCTCCATGGAAAAGTGTTATGCGTTTTGGTAAGAAGGGAATGTTGAGTCTGAGGTTCAATGGTCCCTATGAAATCATGGAGAGAGTTTTATTAGATGACTATAGAGTTGATTTACCTCCATGTTTATCCCAGATGCACAATGTTTTCCATGTTTAAATGTTGAGAAAGTATATGCCAGATCCATCTCATGTTTTGAGTCCAAAGGTGTAACATCCTAGATAAATTAAGAATAAGACATATTTCATAATTATTAATATTTTTGAATTAAATATTAATTTTTCTTTAAAG
This sequence comes from Viscum album, assembly GCA_963277665.1. Lineage (NCBI taxonomy): Eukaryota > Viridiplantae > Streptophyta > Magnoliopsida > Santalales > Viscaceae > Viscum > Viscum album. Next base: position 617,984,801 of record OY728127.1, on the reverse strand, counting down.
GGGTTTCTATGTTCGATAGCATACCCGATACGCAACAACATGTTTCTTTGGAATCTTACGTTGCACACTAATAATATAATATTATTATTTTAAATGGTAGTTAACTCCAAGCTGTTGTATTGGAAGGAATGAACAAAACTGACTACAATATTATTATACATGTTTGTTAAATGTATTTACATTTATCAAATAAATTTTAGAGGATTAAAATGTGAATGAATCTAATTTTATGCATAATTTACATTAAAAGGCCGATTTACCACCTTTTAATGGAGAACCCTTTTTAAATCTTGTTTTGGTCACTTTAATACATTCTATATGACCAAATAAAATCCTTCTTTCGAATAGGGACATAAAAATTTACTTTGTGTAAATTTTTGGAATTTTTCTGATAAAGTTCATTTTCTAATGAATAGTGAAAAATATTGTATTTTAATTCAAAATGGTGTTTTAATATAATTTATATATATGCTTATATTATCTCTTTAATTGGTTTTAATGTGTAATTAGAATATATTTTTACCATTTAATCTAATTTTGGTTATTGTAATCAATTTCACTTTGAAATTGGACATAAACAAGTATCAATCTTTTGATATTTATTGTTTCTTAAAAAACGCTATTTGTTTTGATAACGTGAATTAATTTTAAAATTAATTAATGCCACTTCTATGTTTTGAATTTGAAAAAATAGGCATCATTTTTGAATTTGGAATATCAAATATATCTTAAGCTTAATTTTTGGTATTTTTCGGAAAAACATCATTTTTTCATGAATAGTGAAACCACTTAGTGGTAGTTAAAAAAACTGACTTTTTCTTTTAAATTAAATTTTACCACTTCTGTGAATTGAATTTCAAAAATATGACATACATGGTTTTTATCAAGAAGTAAAATGTGGTTCATTAAGATGAAAATAATTTTTAGTGAATAGTAACTTTTGACTTTTATTTACTGCTGTTAAAGGTAAATAGGTTAATTCAAGGTAAAGAGAATATTATAATAATTCAAAATTACCTTAAAACTTGTCCAAACCATATTGGTTGAGTAATTAACGACCATGGGAATCTTTGGGTAGATTTTGGGATCCCATTGATCCACTTGGGAGTGAAAATGACAATTTAGATTAATTAATTTAATGTGAAAACAAAATTGACATTAACAAAAATACATTAGTAATTAATATTTATATGTTTTTATATAAGTCCTATTTTTGACTATAAATATTAATTTCAAAGATAAAAATATTTCATAAAAGATAGTATTTTGTTTATAATTTTTAGACATCTAATAAAGTAATTTATTTATGACACACTAATGATGCAGTATTTACCTCATTAATTAATGATTAAAATAAATTAGATTATAATGATTAAACTATTATCCAAAACATGTTCAATTATGATTGGATGATTTTATTTCTATTATGAGTTATCTTATCTTCGACCTTAATGATTTTTGGACCATTTTAAACCGAATTTAATTATATAATAAAATAATGTTTTCACACTTTCCTGAAGAGCCCCTCCCATCCCTTATAAAAAAAGACCATTTCTATCCAATTTCTCACACCTCTCAAGCCATTTGTATCCTCCAAAATCTTCCCAATTAATCTCCCTACATCTATATCCTCCTCATATAAGCCTTAACTTAGGCATAAGGCATTTAAATAAGTAATTTGGTTCATACCAAAGAGTGTTACCCAAATTAAAGGTAACAGTTTCTGTTAAATTGTTTTCTTTTATTTTACTTATCTAACCCCTAAACTCTTTTAATTTCCATTATTTTGTAACAAAAACAGTATCATCAATATACTAGGATGATTTTATGAGAAGTATTATAACTACAATTACACACACCTCTATCTAATGGATGAAGAACATAATGTTTCTGTGGATGGAAAACTAACGCCTCACGAAACGATGATTGTTCAATTACATCTTACCGCCTATCATGGTGGCCATTATGATGGAACTGTATTTATATAAGATATATATTATTTTTAGGATTTACTTATTCTTATGTACTTCCCATTTATATCATTCCTTTATGGTTTCCATAGTGGGTAAATACGATAATCTCATTTGAGGAAGTGCGGACTACCGCCCCCTCAAAGTGATTTGATTCGTTAATACCATATGTGGGATGTATAAAGGATGGAGTTAAAAATATTATATATGATATTATACTGGAATTATAATATACCTACGTATAATTATGTTTTTTTTCCATTAAAATAAGAATTAGAAATGAAAGTAGCGATCATGCGTATGTACGGCTTACCGCCTCCATGAATGGTGCATTTCATTTCTTACCTCTAAATGTTATGTACTATTATAAAAACATGTATATACTGGATATATATGATATATATTATATCCAAATAATTAATATCATTCTGTATATAATGAAATATTGACCACATGGACAACTTGTAAATATAAGGTGTTCATTTTGACTCAAGTACCAAATATTGAAAAAATGAACGTTATTAACATAAATGATTACATAATGTTTATAACATGGTAATAAGTGATATAAAATAAATAATAAACATGAAAAAGGTTCTAAATAAAGTATAAATTAACTTTAGTTTATTATTCAGGATATTAAAGAATGATCGAGTCATGTCGGACACGAGGTAAGGGAGCCGACCTCTCTCTTTCATTTTAAGTACTCTCTTTTATGTCATTTCATTTATGCTCCATGTTGTTTTTTTGGAGTATGTTATTTTATATTCACCATACTGTTATTTGTATTTTAATATGATGATATACCCCCTCTTACTCTCATCAATTCATTTTAATAATTTTTAAGTGGCGTCGTTAGGTTGCCAAATTTTTGTAATGGATTTCTCATCTCACTTTTAATTTCGTGTGATTTTTATTATTAACCACATATTTATTGCATGTGGGGTATTGTGTACTTCAATTTGATATATAATATCATGATTATATTTATTTTCATGGTATTTTATGATTATTTTGGTGCTTAATAACTTTTTGTAATATGACTCGATTGAATTACAACGTGGTAAGGGGTCTTCATCTCACTTGTTTTTATTCCCGTCAGATTCATGCAATATTTTCCACTATCTCATTTTGTGTGGTGTATGTATTGACCATGATTGTATTCATTGTGTAATACACTTTCATTTATTATTATTTACATCTTCAATGGATGATCCTTCTTTCATGTGGCATATGTTTTATAAGTTACCAATTCGGTAAGGGAACACTTTAACCCAATTCCCATTCTTTGGGTTGATCTTCTCTTTTTTATTTATTCCATCGTATGAATATGTGTGAATGACCTATGACTGTTTTAAAATTAATATCCACTTGTATAGGGTGTATTTATATTTGTCACACATAATTATGAGAATGATTTATCCTTAATTTAAGGATACCATATTCATAAGGGATTTCATCTCAATTTACATTTCCATTGAGACTTCATTGTTGTTAAGAACCAATTCACTCTTATATGGTGTATATAATGTCCTTTGACAAATTATATCATTAATCACTTTATTATAATGATATTATAATATTCTGATTAAAAGTTATTTCTCAATTATTTGTATTCAAGCGTCTCTCTTTTTGTGAAAAACTCTTTAACTAAAATATCATTTTAAATGATTTAAAGATTTATTCTTCTAAATATTTATCATTAACGTACAAGTTTTCAAAATCGGCTTTAGGATTTATTTATATGGACATTAATGTTTTCAAATGATAATTACTTTAAAATCATCAGAGTGGTATGTGACACTTTGATTCAAAAGTCTCTTTTTAAATGGTTTTGAAAATGATTTTATAAATCATTGTTTATTTCAATATCTTGATTTGTTATAGTGGAATGTGTAAATTTTATATTTACTTTATAATTGTGTTATTATTTATGATTATGTTATGGTTATTGGGAATTGTTTACATATACGGGTGGTTCCGTGATAAACCTAGGGTGGGTGAGCCCGAGACAGCTGTCCAATGCATTGGGTAACGTGACGGAGGAAAACGTGATGTTTCTCCTAAGAGATTTAGGGAATATACTATGATGGGTATTCCAAGTGTAACTCCCTACGTAGCTGTGATAAAAACAATTTAGGTTTGATATGGATGCCATAAGTAACCTTTATGATTTATTATTTGTGTGTATTATTCTTAAATATTATGATTTCATAAGGTATGTTATGATAGAAAAGTATGGTTTCATGGATTTGTATTTATTCTTGGGCTAATGTTTTCCTTCCTTATTTTTTAACCCTTACTAATCTTTTTATGCTCATCCAAAGTTTTTGAAATGTTTTCCACAGGATTTAAAGATGAATAGGTTCAAGGATGGGATCATGGAAAAGTCATGCTGTCTAAAACATGGAACTAGACATGTGTTTTTTAAGAGTTTTTATTTTATGAAAAATGGATACTGAGTGTAAGTGTATACATTTAATATTCAAATTGTTATGTAATAGTTATGGCCTAATTCTCTGAAACTATAAACCAGAAAAGATCCCCAATGTGAATTATTCATTTAATTCAAGATTATGTAATGTTCACGGCCGGGTCCTTATAAAAGTTAGATTAATTGGAAGAGAATCTCTCTTATGAGGAACAACCAATTAAGATTCTTTATTGGATAAAGAATGTTTTGCAGAATAAGGTAATACATCACATAAATGTTTTGTAAAAAAATCATATTGTTGAAGAAGAAACATGGGAATTTTAAAATTCTATGAAAGATAAATACCCCCACTTATTTGATATGTGAATAAAATTATGAGGAAGCAGTTTCCAAAAGGGATGAAGGATGCAACATTCTAGGTAAATAAAGAATATTAAATTTTAATATTTGTTAATATTTTTGAATTAAATATTAATTTTACTTTAAATGGTATTCTATGTTCACTGGAGTACCTGACATGCAACAACGAGTTTCTCTGAAATCTTCTGTTTCACACAATGCTATGTCATACTGAAAAAACAACAATATAATATTATTATTTTAAATAGTTTTTAATGCCTAGATGTTGTACTGGAGGGAATGAATAAAACTAACTATTTTATGACTAAACCTGTTTGTTTAATGTTTTTACATTTATCAAATAAAATTTTGAGGCTTAAAATGAGAATGAATCAAATTTTAAGCATAAACACACAAGTATTTTTAAAAGGTAGTTGTACAGAATTTAATGGTGAACCATTTTTATATCTAGTTTTTTTACTTTTAAATGTTCCGTTTGAAAAAATAAACTTCCTATTTAGAATTAAGACACTAAAATTTACATTGTGTAATATTTTGAAAAAGTTCATTATTTAGTGAATAGTGAAAATACTGCACTTTATGTCAAAAATATCTTTTTCATATAATTTATTTATATTGTTAGATTATCTTTTTAATTGGGTTTAAAGATTAATTATATTATATTTTTTTATCATTTATTCCATTTTTGTCATTGGAATTAATTTCACTTTTAATTGGACATAACAACATGTCAATATTTTTGAAGTTTATACCTTTTAAAAACCTGTTTTTTAGTTTTGAAAATGGGAATTAATTTTAAATTTATTACTGAAACTTCTATTTTTTAATTTGTAAAAATGGATTCCATATTTTTAATCATTAGTTACAAATTGTGTAAATATTTTCCTTTTTGTTTTAGACATTATGAATAGTAATTTTAGTAAATATTTTATTTACCATGGTTAGAGGGAAAATCTGGAAAATAAGGGTAAACAATAATAGTATAATAATATTAAACGACCCTAACACATGTCCTAACCCTATTTGATGAGATATTTATTACCATTGGCATCCTTTGATCGATTTTAGGACCCCATGGAGCCACTTGTGTGTGAACATTACATTTAATTACTAGTACTTTAATGTTAAGGAAAATATAAACTAAACATGTATAATTTAATAAATCCATTTTTATATGGGGTTATATAATCGATATTTTTAACTATAAATAGTAATTAGAAATATAAAAATATTTCATATATCAAGGTATTTTATTAAAAAAATTTAGAAATCAAATAAATAAATATATTTAAGACATACTGATGATGTAGTGATTACATTATTAATGAATGATTCAAATAAATGAGTTTACAAATATTAAAATAAATTTAATTTGAATCTTTTAATGCCATTCACGAATTTTAGGTATGATTATTATTTGATATATTTGAATTAATTATGGGTTTTAGAAATAATAAAGTTGTTATAATATTTTAAAAATCCATTATATGAATTGAATGAAAATTGACATAAATGAGTTTTCAAAACAAATACTACGTTATCAAATGATATAATAGTCCTAAAAATCAAATATTCGTCCAAATGACTTAGATAATGTTAGAAAGTTTTTTAATAAACCACTTGAGGTTCTATTTTCAATTTATAGTAACTATATTAACCATATAGTTTGAATACACAAGAAGACATGGTAAGAGTTAAATTAGTTTACTAATGGTTAAAGATAAAAGACGAGGTTAAATTTGTTACCTAGAATTGTTTAAGACCTATTGGTTGAGGGGTATTAGACCCAAAAACATCTTATATTTTAAATAAATTACTTTGGGACCATATGAAACAAAAATTAATTTTATAATAAAATAATATTTCAATACCTTCCTAAAGAGCCCATCCGCCCTCTTATAAATGAGAATCAACCCAACCCATTTAATCGCACCTCTAAAGTCCCTTGGAGAATCAAAAATCTTTAAAATTAAGATCCCAATATCTACCTCTTTCTTTCATAAGACTTACCAAAGGAATATAGAAATTAAATAAATCCATTTAACATAAATCAAAAGGAGTAACCCGATTCGAGGTAATGTCTTCTCTGAAGATTCTTTAATTTAGTTTCCTTATCCATCCCCCTAAGAACTTATTATTACATTTTTTTATAAAAAAACCAGTATATTAAATATTCATGGATGTTTTTATGAGATGTATTAAAACTACACTTCCACACACCTCCATCTAATGAATATAAACATATTGTCTCTATGTAAGACGAACTACTGCCTTACAAAACGACGATTGCTCAATTTTTCCCTACCACCGCTCACAGTGGACATTATGATAGAACTATATTTATATGTGATATATATTATATTTTTATTGTCTCTATGATTCTGTATTTTTCATTTATATCATACATTTATGGTTTCCATAATGGGTAAATACGATAATTTCTTTTGGGGAAGTGCGGACTACAACCCCCTCAAAGTGATTTGACTCGTTCATGCCATAAATAGAACTTATAAAATATTGAATTAATGAAATAATAACTTATATTATACTGGATTTTTAATATACCTATTTATAATTTATTTTTCAATCATTTAAATATTAAAAATAAAGGAAAGTTGCGTTCATGCGTATGTACGGCTTACCGTCTCCATGAATGGTGGATTTCATTTCTTATATCCAAATGTTATGTATTTTTATAAGTACATATATATAAACTAGATATATATGATATTTAAATAATTATTATCATTCTAGAGATAATGTAATTTTTACCACCTGGACAATTTTTAATTATAACAAGTTCATTTTTGATTCAAGTACCAAATGTCGGCAAAACAACAAAAATTAAATTAAATAATTATGTAATGCTTATAACATGGTAATAAGTGATATAAAAAGAATAATAAACATGAAAATGGATATGAAGCTAGTATAAATTAACTTATATTTGTTATTCAATAAGAACAAGGAACATCCATTACTAGTCAGATTCAAGGTAAGAGACTTCATCTCTATCTCTTTTCATTGAGAAATATTTTAATTTATACACGACATTCTTTTATACGGTGTAAAAACCCATTTTGGAATTTAATTTCATTCAAAGGGAATATTTTTTATATGTATCATTTTACTAAATGACAAAGGAAATGTTTTTTAACATACTCGGTGAAAATGACCTTTCCACCATCGCAATCATTTTTTGATAATTAGATTCGTTAACAATTCGTAATGTTTTTAATAGGAAGATAAATACTATATACCATTTTCAAATATTTTGGTATGGAAAATGGAATTGGTAAGGGTTTTATTATGTCAATATCTTGAACTGATATCATAAGATTACAATGTGGAAATGTTATCTTTCTTTTATACACGTTCATATGTGAGGATTATATTATGGTTCCTGGGAATTGTTTATGTATATGAGGGGTTCCATGATAAACCTCGGGCGGGTGAGCCCAAGATAGTTATCTAATGCATTATGTAACTTGATTGAGGTAAACATTAATGTTTAGCCTCAGAGATTTAGGCAATATACTATGATGAGTATTCCAAACTTAACTCCCTAAATAGTTGTGAAAGCTACAATGTAAGAATGTTATGGATTCTATAAGTTACCTTTATGATTTTTTATTTTTATGTGTTATTCAAAAATCTTATGATTTCATGAAGTAATTTATGGAGAATATATTTTCTTATTGAAGATTATGATTTTATTTATTTGTATGTATTGATGACATACTATTTTCATTCTTTATTTTATATCCCTTACTGATCTTTTTATGCTCATCCCATGTTTTTGAAATAATTTTCAAAGGGTATAAAGAAGCGTAAGATAAAGGAGAAACTCAAGAATATTTTTATCAATACAAGAATTATTATTTTAATCAAGGAGTTTTATTATTGTGGAAAAAATTGGATTGAGTTGAAGTGCATACTTGTTAATATTTGAGATGTTTTGTAATAGTTATGGATTAATTTTCTAAAACTCTAAACCTGAGTAGATCCTCAATGTGAATTATTAACATAAATCAAGATTATGTAATGTTTAAGGCATGGGTCCTTATACCAGAGCCTTATGACTAGTAGTGGGGGTGTGAAAATTATAATGGGGAGACTATACCGCATGGTATGAAGTGTCATTTTATTACAAAAGATTCATAATAAAGCAGAAATAATAAAAGTAAAGACATAGCTGAAGTCAATAATAAAGGCCAAATTAATAATCTAAAAAATAATAAATGAATAATATAATGATATTATAGAATTTAAATAAATGTAATGCTAGAAAAAAAATGCATATCAGACTCAAATAAAAGACTCAGAGTCCTGAGTCCCAAATCCCACATTGGTCCCATCTTCAAACTCCAAACCATCCACAAAAAGCTAATTAACAGTAAGGTCCTTTTCCCTTGTTCAAAACGGCATCCACATAATCTACTTAGATACCAATCTGTTACCAAATAGGGTGTGATTATAAATCAGTAGGTCACCACCAATGTGTTTATACTAAATGAGTCTAATAAGAAGTGTACGCAACAAAGCGATAAATAGGTGTATTAATTAATTCAACTATTAATAAAATAAAATAACCACATTCTTCAGATCTATACCGAGAAATATATTGTACCGGTATTACAACATTACCAACCAAAAACTTATAACCAAGGTAAAATAAACTACTTCAAATCTAGTCTAGAATATCTCTAAGCATGTCTTACGACCATGCCAACCACAACCATATAACCAAGATAAAATATCATTCTTCAACGCCATGCCAAAATATCTCTGAGCATATATTATGACCATGCCAACCACAACCATATAAATATGGTAAAATAGAAATCTTTTACACCATGCTAGAATATCACTGAGCATGTCTTACGACCATTCCAACCACCACCATATAACCATGGTATAGTAAAGATTTTGATTCAAAGATCTATAATAAATACAACATCCATGTCAAAGAACTATAACAATTAAAACATTGGACTGAGCATAGACCACTCTCTATAAACATTACAACATAGGACTGGGTTGATCCCACTCAATATCATCATTACATTATATAATTGTGAAAGTTTCATGGCTGATCTCGATATATAAACAGGAAATCATGAAACAAAATCCCTCTCATACATTAGGATATCATAATATCATTTCTAATTTATCAATTTTAATTATAAAAACTATAATTATTCTTTTGTATGAAGCATTAAATTAAATTCAAAATATATTAACTATTATATCAATTATAAATAAGACAAAACTTGGGGATTTTATAACAAGAAATATCCCTAGTTCACATGTCAAGCTAAACATATTGTATTTCATTTTACAATTCAATTATAATCATGGTTCCCTCACCCCATGGATTGAAATATGATGGAGAAAAAAATCCATTTGAAACCAAAGAACTTAAATAAATTATTCCATTCATTATCTAATTAATTTGGGTGTATAAAACGATTGCACAATAATAATATTTCATAACATGGAAATTATAAAACCTAATGTTAAGATTTAGACCACCTAAATTTAACTGACGATTAAACAATGCATCCAAAGGATAATTCCCAAGAGGAAGAAGGTGAAAATTATTGAAAGATATTTCTAGATCAAAATATATCAAGTTCAAAACCATCAATGCAATTTGTTAGGGGATTTGACCACAACAGTTAGAGAAGGAAGAGAAGGAAGAAACCTAATCAAAAAAGACTTATTAAGGATTTTCACCCAATGGGGACGTCCATATGGGATGTTGGCAGCCCAAATTCATTGGGCGAAAGTCCATGGGTAGATATAAGAAAAGATTTAGTAAAAAAAATACAATTCAAACAAAAAACATGTTTAAAACAACAAATGGGGATTTTACATGGCATGTATTGTAGTAATAGATTGTTTAAATGTTTTAATGGAATACTCCAAAAATCCATTACCTGATATTTATTCTAATAATACCCATGAAAAATAAAAAAATGTTTAATCCATTTACATGATTTGTATATGTTTTGGAGTTCATTTTTTTAACCCATTTTCCTTTTTAAAGAAACATGAACTTATTTTAAATCTTCTCACCTCACCAAGAACCAATAAAACACTTAACCCATTTATACCTGAACTCTATTAACTCAAACAAGCATACATCCCCAAAATTTATGTCATTTTCTCCAAAAAATATCTCAACACAAATATCTCATGTATTTCTCATGATTCCTTGCAACCGAAGACTATATTTATTCAAATGACAGGATTTCATGATGATAACACAAGAAAAAAATATTAATGAAAAACATTCAGAGAGATGTACCTAGAAAAATATTGGATCATTCAAACCAAGTGGTCCATATCATCCATATAGAACAACCCACCAATTTGATACAAAAAATGTGTTCTCATAGTGATACACACAAAACAAGCATAAAAAATTATCATAGGGATAAAAAAACAACAAATATCATCATGTCTGAACATAAGCACTAGAAAACCAAAATCAAAAGAACCACAAACACACGATATTTCGAAAAAATGGAAATTTACCACACACAATAAAATAAAAATAATATCCTCAAAATAAGACCGTATGACCTTCCCTTGAAATATTATTCATAACCTCTTTTAAAACCATTTCAATGTGAATAATGTGTCTTCATTCCCTCTTGTGGAACTTGGCTAAAATCTAATGTATAAATTTCTAAAAACCCACATTTTAATTTTAAAATACCATTTTAAAACCTATTTTTCAAATATCTAATTCCCCAAGAAATCACCATTTATAAATAACCCACTTATAAATACATTTTAAAAATTAAATCTATTTTACCTTTCAAAAACCGATGCACACCTCCAAATAATCATTAAGGTGGGCCACTAGATCCTGTTTGGTTAAGGAGCCACCATTGAATCATTTAACAATCTATTTTGACCATATTAATAATTAGGCTAGTGTTAGACTATCCCAAACATTTATAGAACATGTAATAAAATTCATGAAAACATTTAGGCATATATTATAATTCTCACACAAGACTATGAAATCATTAAAATACCAAGAGACTCAACTACTATCAACGACTCCTACCTCAACCGATGTTAGATTAATTATTCCAAGATCCTACCTACTTCCTATTATATAATGATCACCTTTATCTTACATAAAAATTAAAAAATTAAATAATATAACATTTAAAACCAAAAACCCAAATTGGCATAATTTGTGCTGAAATCAATGACCAGAACTATGACATTGATAACATATAAAATGTTGTGAAACCTACTATTATAATTCCCACAATCCTAAAAAAATCCTCAACTAGAAACTTCAATTAAATGAAAAATTTAACCCATATTAGGTGAAGGACATAAATAATTATGTATAATAAAATACCTCATGATTAAAAAAATTGTATCTTGATCTCCTCCACTCATGAAATCCTCTACAGCCACACACAAAATCTCCATCATGCATGATGACCTAACTTGGATCCATTGAAATAACCCTCCCATTACCCTAGATTTATCAACCAAAAAAACAACAAATGAAGGGAAAGGTAGATAATATGAGAGTTATTTCCTCAAATTTTAATGAAAAACATCTTTTTACTGCCTAGATGTCGGGAAACAAATGAGTAGAGGATAATAAATCCCAGAGGGATCTCTGTCTCCAATTGGATGATGAAAACTATGGGAACCAAATGGAGTCCCCAAAATTAAAACTCAAAAAAATTACCAAAATTCCATTGAAAATGTGGGTTTCTGGAAAGGTTCATAGTAATAAAATAAGTCCCACTTCGTGAAGGCACCTGAGTTGAGACCTCCAGCCCAAGACCTAACACTTTCAATTTAGGAGGCACTAATTCCCAATAGGATTTTAATGTAATGATACCATCTCAATAATGGCAGGGTAACCTTCATGATATGAAACCATGCTTTAATGTGTGAATTACCACATATGGGTCCTCAACACCACCAAAGGGTCATTCATAATGTGAATTCCACTCGTCACACTATGAATAAACTAATATTGTAATTTCCAATATCCATAACACATAGTCACTATTTTTAAATCCTTTTGAACCCTTCAAGAATCCAATGATCCTCAAAACACCCCCAACATAATCCTGTAGATATGATTAAATTATATGAAACCCATTGTAATTTCTGTTTCTAGAAATAAACCCATCAATAAAACAAATGTCGAAATTCATTTCAGAATTCAAAACCTGTAATGATGCAAGTCATTAAAAATCGCTTAAAATAATTATTCTCATCCCTAAGAAGCTACGATATTCATTTAACCATGACTGCTAACATACCTTTGTAATAAATTCACGACTTACTCAATGTGTTCTATCAAAGAATTCCAATCATGATTCTGCTTCCCAATTCCTCACATTAAGTCTAGATACACCAAATTTTCACCAAAAACCATGTTTTTATCTTTAAAAAATTCCAACAATGTCTCCAATGGTACTCCTATGGTGGTTTCCACATCACTACATCCAACTCCAGATAACTACACAAGATGGTCCTCCTCTAGTTGAGTTCTCACAAAAAATGAAGGACATAACCCACCAACAAAATATCACTTTCTAGACAACGATGACTTAGAAACACGAGGCGTCAAAAAGTTTCCGAAGACAAAGTCAGAACCTAAATTTTAGTTTAATTCCATAGTTTTTTCCTCAATTAATCCATTCAATGGTCATGCTCTACCAATAATAACATATGAAACATCAATCTTAATCACTATTGGATCATGATACCACAATATTAAGACTATTTAAAATGAATTAAATCTATATAACCCCACATCAAGATTCCCTAATTAGCTCCATGTGATAAAAAAGCCTTACTACCTCCTCAACCATCCACCAACTGGTTTTCATTTCACCATGACACCTCTACACAAAAGTTATACACCTGGACCAGATGATATGGTCCCCACAAAAAGTGTATTATTATTACCAACTTCCCCAATTTATTATGTTACCACACATAATTAATTTATGTACCCACTCTTCTACTTCCGTTCTCCAAACACAAAACAATGATCTAAAAGTTCCAAGATAATATAAAAGTACACCCATTGATTCTAAACACCAATGCATCAATAATGAATTCATATTGAGACTCATGGTGCTCCCTAACATAAGAACCCATTACCAATTATAAATTCTAGATAATGGTTCTCCATACTATTGGAATTTCCTATATAAAATAAACATCAAGTGGCCAATTCCACAAAACCATAAAGGAACACACCAAATGGTCCAACCCATAAAAACATCAAAATTAAATTAATGAGTGGATCCATAAACCCAAAAAAAGTCACATTATGTTAATCTAGAACACATAAAATTCCTCTTACATCTATAATTCCACCACAAGAGACCCTCTCAAAACACCAACGATGCGTCCGCCAGACATGAAAACCAACCACTGAGCTTCTCCTGATCAACCACCGATGATCCAATAATTCAATCCACATAAAAACTCACTACACTATAAAAACCAAACCAATCCAGTAGAACACACCCTCTAAAACCACTAAAAAAGTTATAAGAAAACATGGCACACAATATGAACAGACATTTCAACCATCCAGGACAATCCTAGTGAATAAAAAACCAATCAGACTGGATTAGACCACTACCAGTCACTTCTTTTCCAAACTATAGTCATATAATTTTACACACACTAACTCACGTGGGTTTTCAAAACACCCCTTAGAATTATAAGGTTTTAACCCAAAAATATAAATCATATAAAATCCTTATCTTATTTGGTATTGTCCTAAAAACCTTCCCATTAAAAAAAATTGAAATCCAATATCAAAACTATTTGCTTTAATTTTTCACAAAATCAAAAAAAATCCCCATCCATTTAAAAATATGAGTTTCCATAATAAAACTCAAATAAAACCATGTTACATAGCCATTTAATATTCAAACCATAAAACCACACATGTTTTCTTTCCTAAACAGCTTTTTTATTCAAAATTCCAAATTTTATAAAACCATTTCCTTATCGAACCTGACTAAAACTATCACAATCAAAAATAATTCCCCTCATATACATATTAATCTAACGACCCCTTATAATATATAAAATAAAAAATCATTTTTATTATAAGATTATTTAATTAGTAATGGATTTAGATGAGCCATCACCTCATGAAACATTACCAATAGGCACATGTATCAGGCCCTAGGAATGTCACTATCATGATGCATGTACAACTCACTAGATCCAAACCAATCCCAACAACTCAAATCTATTATCACCCATCCCACCTTGTTATTATGTATCTAGCTCAATACAAAACTCATAATTGGGTGCCTAGTACTGGAAATGTACATCCCCTAACAAATTATGTTTCAACTGATGTCATTATGGCTAGGCAAGTGATCATTAGACATCATGATTCCCGACATCCTAACTCCACCTCTAATTACATTTTCCTATCCTAAGACATTATCAGAAATTATATTGTAATTCCCCAGTCTAGGCTACCAAAATGGAACAGACATGAGGACTTGAAAATTCCTTTGGAATTCCTCCCCATATTCCAGATGATGCAGGCTTGCAGTGAGGTCCTAACACAATCACATGTCAACTATTCCCCCCCAAACAAATCCCGAGCGTCATTCCTGAGTATAGAAAACATTTGGCATGGAATGTTCATATAATATACATCACAAACCATATAAACATAAAACATGGATCCCCATTACACCCAAAATCTATAAAAAAACAAAACAAAATAGCTTACACGATGAATCAACAATAACAAAGTAGCATAAATAAATAAATAGTATAAAAGCATCATATAAAAAATGGAACATTGGTCAGTACATGCTGAACAGTAAATAAAAAGTAAAATACATAGCCTATGAACAAACTCACATAATCATCCCATCAAATCCTAGGTCTCCATGACATATTGTACCTAATATATATATCCATCTAAAATAAATATATGTACCCAAAATGAAAATATCAATGAATACCTACATACATTGAAACCCATGATTAGTACATAATTAGGAGTGAGTCTTTCAAACCATTAGAAAACCTCAATGCCTCAACGACATTGAGTACGGTTGTGATCAAGAAGACAAGAAAGAAAAAATATAAGACGTGATCATTTATAAGTAACTCACCCTCCCAGAATCATGTCACAAAAGTAATAAATAATCATATAATTCAGCTCATTATATTCTAACTAGGAAACCAAGATAACTAAACCTAGTTACTTCAACACTATTGTAGAAGCAATAAAAACACCACATACCATATCCCATCCAATACATACAGACATAAGGTAATTATCCAATTGAAAAAATTTCTATCCAACACTAGAAGACTCAAGGTGGGGAATCATCCAATCCTTGACCCACTACGGGAAGGAATAGGGTACAATCATATGTTCATAATGCATAGACCACTGTTCTCACTTGAGGGAGGTCCATCATCTATGCATTATCTAATTCCATGGCCCATCCCATAGGGGGATAATCACCCCAATACTACCAAGGAAATTTCTACTATATCGTTATTGTATTAGATGTCAACCATACCCTTTCACGAGAGGTCCTATACCCAAACCTAATTACCCCTGAAAAGTTCCACCATCTTGACCAATCATACTAAAGGAAAGGCCCAGATATAAAAACAAGACTTATACCTCAGAGAATGGTCAATCTATAAGGTTCCTCTCTACTTATGGGTTTTTTACATAGCATAACAACCTGAAACATACAGAGGTCTCATATCCCATTACACGACTCTATATTTTATCACCTGAGCACTAGTACATCAATACCTAGTCCCTTGTCAGAAATGTAACACAAAACTCGAATCGTTCTACAAGGGGTCTATCTCATACATCAAAACAAGACCAACACATTTATACTAAAACATATATAACAAATATAAACACACAAAACACACATCATCATGAATAAAATCAAGATACACACCAAGAAACCGTAATAAATATCACTGTAAAGGCACAATATTTTAAAAAAAATGCCATCACCATCAAATGGTCAAACAATATAAAAAAAATAAAACTTATCCCATAAATAAATCCCTTAAAAATAATTTAAAACATATTTTGAAACCATTTCAAAGGGAATCACTTATTGTCTTACCCTCTAAATACACCTGGAAAAAATATTATCAAATCATTCCTTAGAAAATACCATTTTCCTTTTGAAAACCCATTTGAAAAACCATTTCTCAACTCATCAGTTTCCCATTAAATTCCAATTTATAAAAAATAAAATTCTAAAATACATTTGAAAAAAAATATATTTTACCTTTAAACAAATCCACACCTTCAAATGATCCATATGGAGGGCCACCATGGTCCATTCGACCAAGACACCACCCTAGAACTATTTACCAAGATATATAGTCCATGTTAAATATTAGGCCAATGTGTTCCCATAAAAAACATTTATATAATAGCACATTCAAGTTATGAAAATAATTAGGTAGTTATGATAATTCTCACACAAGAACATAAAATCACCAACAAACCAAGAGAATTAAATGATGTCTTGGCCCCTAACTCAAAAGAATTTTTGATTATTATTACATGCTCAGACCTGCCTCCACGGATTCCAAAAATACCAAGGTTTTCTATAAAAACCAAAAAAATAATTTATTAAACATTTAAAACTAATATAAATTTTGGGAAAATAGGAATTGAACTCATCGGGCTGCTATACGACACTGAAACCATGAGAAGCATGGCTCGACCTACTCCCAAAACACCCCTGAACCTTGGGAACTAAAAATACAAAATTAGTAAAATAAATTATAAAAAAAATAAACCAAATAATACAATATTAAAAAACAAATTATCCCAAAAACATACCTTGGGATAATTAAAAATGACGTTTTCTTTCCTCCTCTCAATATATCCTGTAAAGACTACAAGAAGAATACACATTATGCATGACGATTTTTCCATGATTTGAAAAAATAACCATACTAGAAACCTAAATAGATGAAACAATAAATATAGAAATAAGGGAGGAAGAAAAAATGATACAACATGAGAGTTTTTACATTTATTCAACGCAACAAAACATCACCAAACCACAAAGATGAATGCACCAAAGAGTAAGGGGAGAGGTGATCTAAGATGGATCACCCTATCCATTTGGTTGATGGAAAAAAATCAACCTAAGAGGGTTTACAAATTAAAACCATAATAAAATTACCAATAATGAATTGGAAATGCGGGCTTCTTGTAGGGTTCATCATATAAACACAAGGTTCACCCATAATGCTCCCTAGGAAAAGATTCATAACCCATGCCCCCGACACTTTAACTCTGTGAGGAATTTCTTCACAGTATAAATTATATATAAGGGTTCCTTCACACCTCTGTAAGGACATAATTCATGATTTATTACCTTAATTCATGGGTTGAACAAGCACATCGGGATCCTTAACCCCCCCGAAGGGTCATTCATGGCTAGAACACCACCCATCACACCATGAATGACACACTACTATAATTTTCATGAGCCAAAAAACTTGGTAACTACTACAACATCTTTATAAACCCTTCATAAATATATTTAACCTTAAAAACATATAAAATCATCCATTAGATATTTTAACATTCTTGGAAACCCATTCTAATTTCATGGTCCCAAAATAATCCCCTCACAATAACAAACGATTAAATTCCCATAGAAATTAACAACCCATAATGACACAATTCATTAAAAATAGAATCAATGTATAGTGTATTTTTATTTTGATGAAAAGTTAACATGTCATGTAAGGATAGGGTTGGTGTAGTAGCCTCACCAGGGTGAGAGGGGGAGGTGTATGGACTGCAAATTGAAATAAATTGGCCAATAACATATTGCTGGGAGATGGTCCCTAAAAAGGATCATATAATATATCCCGTGGTAAAATCATGTATCTCTATCATATAATCAGCCAGGTCCATCATCATGGACATGGTTGCCTCAACATAATCATGAGAAGTGGTTTGTAGATACTTCTTTGGGAATGTGGTATGGGTAAGGCCATGGATATCATGAGTAGGGTCTTTATAGTGCTATACCTTAAATAATTATAGTTAATTAAAATATTTTATAGTGTTTTAAGATAAATTAATTTTATATTAAAAATTTAATAAAGTGGATAGTATGAGTAAAAACATATAGATACTTGGCCATCCTCTTGAAAAACTATCATTTAATGACATATCTCATGTTATCACACCTCATATTTTTAACGTTACACAATAAGTAATTTTCCATATTTATTTGATCTTTTACTTCAAGGATTTAATTAATTATGCTTACATCTAATTTTTTCACAACCCCTTAGTTATCCACTTTAGGGATAAAAGAGGTAATAACGACCCTATAGAACACTCTCATGGTAAATTACTTAAGATAAAATCTATTGGACTTACCTACATCAGGCCTAGTTCATGGATCTCCAATAATAACTCTCCGTTGAATAAATATAGAATATTGGAGTAGTTTTAAAATTACCTTAAAATAATCCTCATAAGTAATAAAACTCTTTCAAAAGATATCATTCATGCACCTAAATTTATAAATTGGAGAATTTAATTTTCTTAACTAATTGAAAAATACACTTTGATCATCAGATCTAATAGTATTGAAAAAATACAACTTGAGATTTCTATGTGTATCCTATTAAGCATAAATAATTTCATACACATTCAACATTTTGTTATAATATTAATTATTTGGATCTAGAATAACATTTCTAAATAGTTATGGGTTAAAAATAAGATAATCTAATTTGTGCATATATTTTATCATTTTTATCTACTCCATTGTAGAATTAGTATTTTTTAATAAAATTTATTTTTGATATTTTATGGTATAATGAATCTTATGTATGAATTTATATATGATTGGTTAATTTTGAATAAAAATGGAATAAAACAATAATAGCCCAAAAAATTACAGTATGCTTCAATTAGGTGGAACTGAAAGTGATATACATTTAAAAAAAATGATGCAACTAGATAATAACAGTACATAATGATTCTATGTACAAATTAATAAAGATATGTGAAAGGGGACTTGAATTATGTTAATGATTTCTATATCGTAGAAACTCATCATATTGGTAAACTTGAATAACTAATAAGTGGAAATTGAATCATGATGAATTTATCAAGTTGTAACTATCAAAGGAAAAGTAAACCCATGCCCAAATATAGGGATTTAGTTTTGTAAAATATCTCCCATTTCTTTTTCCCTCGGATTATAGTTTTTAAGATGTATTTTAGAGGAAATTTAGGGGATAAAGTATAGTTTCTGTCTATTTTAATGGCCACTATGATACACTGGTTGGTATGGTGGTGGTCATGGTGTGTTTGGTGGGAGATGTGCGGCATGGTGAGTTACCATTTTGGATGTTTGTCAGTTTGGGAATGATTTTTTTTCTTGGAATTTTTGAATGAAAATAATCTGAAGTTACATATGTGCTGCAAGGTTCACTATAAGGTATGAAATACATATGTTGCATGGATTTTTTCCTAGGAGTCTTACCCTATGAGAAATAGGATGGTCACCATGCCATATGAGGTGGGAATATTGCTATATAGAATCATGGTTAGGAATTAATTTGTTGAGAGGAGACCACACTCATGCCTATGGGAATTTCTATAGAAGTGGCACGAGGGGAGGTTTCCCTATATGATACGAGGACCTTAAAATTCACATCGGGTCCATTTTTGTGATTTTTCACAAGGGGTATAACATCCCATTATTTTAACAACCATAATTACAATATTTACAACAAGGGTATCACTTTACATAAATTGAAGGATATTTTTGGTTTTTATTTTTATAGAATTAATAAAAACCATTATATTACATAGGGAAAAACTAACACACAATGTCCATATTTTTTGAAATAAAAAGATTACTAATCCCACACTCCCATTTCATTAGTGGAACACTTTCGTTATTCGAGGTCAATACCCTTTATTTAAATATAGACATCATAAAATTTCATACTCATCTGAAGGCCTTGTGAATTTTTTTTGTGAAAATTTGGGATATGAAAAAAAAATCTCGTTATGGGATATAAAGGAAAGGAACACATTATCCCATTTTAAAATTTTAGAAATCTATAATAATTTTTCCCCTTTTTACATAATAAACGTTAAAAGAAATTTTTGAAATAAAACCTAAAATATTATTTATTTGCAAAAAAATTCATAAAAAATTCTGTATGCAAGGATGGAGGAAAAATCATAATCTAGAGGGTTTCTTAAAAAACATAATAACCCATGAAGAATGTTTTCTGATAAAATATTTAAGTCATCTTTAGGAAGACTATATGCTTTCTTTACCATGTTAAATAAAAATACTTCCTTTCAGAAATATTGGAATCATTTCCCGTAAGTACATTGGGACATTAGATTTATATTCACACTAATACGAAACCTTAAAATACAATCAATAATCTAGATAATCCTCCCATCTCTTAGGAGTATCCTATCACTAGTAAAGTCTATCACTGTACCAAATGCATTGGAGAGCTATATCTATTTCAACTATCATCATAGCTATATAAAGCTCACTCATTGTCATATAATTTTCCCTATATATATATCATGAACAAAAAATATAAACTCATGAATTTACAACATAAAATACTCTAAAATATTCTGTTAAACACATATATCGAAGCACTTTCATGATTCAAGTAAAAATAAATAAAATATATATATTTTCCCTTTTAAAACTTCTAATATGAAAATTTCTAAGAAGAATGGGAAAAAATATTTTCTTTGAAAAACCCACCAAACATATAGGGTAATATTCTAAAATAATGATGAGCATGAATTTGGTAAAGTTATCTGATATCGTATAAGTAAAAAAAATCATTTCACACTTTATAATGATCTTAATAACATGTCAGGTGGGGTAAAACAAATATATTGCTTTAAAATATTTTATAAAAATCCAATTACAATATAAAATTATCCTATATAATCATTTGAAATTTTGAAATTAATTTAAAATATGTATATGGAGAAGAAATAGTCTAAAAACATTAAAACATTTGAAACGTGGTTTTAATGAAAATATCCTACCCCGAGTCCCGACTTATTTGGATCATTCATCTACCCTCCATAGTATTAAAAATAGTGTAATTTTATACGTAATTTAGAACATTTTTCAGGTTAATTCTTTTATTATATTTTCTTTTAATTCATTTGTAACCATTTCCTCTATAGTTACTAAATCACTTATGTTCATATTGTATATTTTGAGAACATCAGGTTCATAACCCTAAATAAATTTTTGTAGGTTGAGCATGGTCAAAGGGTTCTTGGTAAAATGATATAAAAATAATAATCATGACATACTTATCATTTTTATTTATTAAACATAATATTATAACCCTCAATTAACATGCTTATGAAAAATTAAAAACATTGTTTATTTGGGGTTGTAACACGCACATACACTTGAGTAATGTTTTTATTTTTATAAAAGATATAAGGGAAATTAAATAGATAAAATTTTGCCTTTAAATAATAATATTTATTTTTTTTTGTGTCATATTATATAATTAATTTTTTCATTATGACCATCCATGTGAGACAATAATGAAAATCTAACCATATCACATCATGATGGTGGTAGTCGACACATACCCACGAGTGGCATTATCATTTTTCAAGGGTCAAAAGGGTAATAATTTTGATAATATATTATCTTACTAGAATTATATTAATATATTAAATATTATATATACACATTGCATACATCATTCTAAACATCCATGAGAGGCGATGATGAAAAGTGAAACACATCGCTTCCTAATGGTTGTAGTCCACACATAAAACTGAGTGATGTTTTCATTTACAACACGATGGAAAAGGTGAAGAAATGTTTTTTTACCACAAAAAATATTATATTTTAAATACTTATTTTATTATAACACAATTTTTATTATCTATTTTAAGGAGGTAAAATAAGAAAAAAATTATGAAAGAACATGGTTAAGATTTTTACGGCTTCCTTAAAAAACATCCTTTGGATTAAACCTTATGCATTCATAGGTTGGAATTTTGGTGAGACCAAGACATATAAAAAATCATTTGGTTTTTTATAATTGTTTTGAGTATATATTTGTTGAGATAAATGTCTCAAGATGTGTGAGAAAGAGAGGATTTGTGGCACCCTTTATAAGTGAGGCCAGTGCAAATCTTGTAAATACCTAAAATATCAATATGTAATATGTGTATAAATCACAAAAAATGATTATAATGTATCATTGATTATATTATATTTAGATTAAGGTAAAAATAAATTCGTCTAATAAAATTTAGAAATGTTTAACTGTTATTTTGAACTTTATCTTTTAGTTCAACCACATTATTATCCCTTTTAACCATAATTGTGGTAATTTTTTAAATTATCTAAGTGTAATGAAAGTAATTTTTAAAATAAAAAGTGGAAAATACTTCCAAAATTAATGATAATATAGATAATTTATCATCATATTATTTTATAATGGTTTAAGAATTTTTTTAAACATTAAATATCATTTATTGTCATTTTCAGGAAAATTCACTTATATAAACTTGAAAGGAATAAATATAAAAATGTAATTGAATATAAATTATTTAAACATAAATAATTACTTTAAATTATCTAATAAATTCATCTAATACTATAATTCATCTAAAAGAAATCACTTTAAAAAATTTATGATAATTTACTTGATTTTCCAATTCTTGTATAAGCACTGCATCAACATTGAATGAACGTTCATGGTAATTATACCATCACAAATAATTAAATATAAATTAATATAATAAAAATAATTTATTCATACTATAAATAAAAATATATAGCTTTCCATAACTTCTTTTTATCCTAATAAAAATATATTGGATATTTTTATGAAGGAGAGTGACATTTTGTAATTATTATTTACATAAAATTAATTTAATTGTTATAATCAAAGTAACATATAAAACAATTGAAATATTTTTGAATATATATTGATTATGGTAGATATAAATTCATCAAATATAATAATGGACGTTTTGGGGATATTTTTAAGATGTTATCCCATATTTTTAAACCCGTTTTACCTTTTTCTGATGTGACAATAACAATTCCTATTGATTATGAGAAAAAATGAAAATGAAAATATTATTGACATTGAAAATGATGATCCATAATATGGAATAACCTTTTTAATTTTTAATTTATATAATTGGTAAAACATAATTTTAATATTTGTATGCAAACTACAATGAAACGAGTTTTTAGAAAAATGCTCATTTTAAGCATTAAAATGATTTGTACAAAAACCAAGTATAATGTTGATTACTATGGAGTTAATTGAATAATGATAAATAAATGGATAAATTTTTTAATTTCAAAACAATTAATTTTTTTTAAAAAATTTAAATATATTATTTAATGAAAGGACAAAAAAAATTTTTATTAATAATAAAATCACTTAAATTTATAAAATGTGAAACATAGATTTATAATCTAAAATTTTTATCTTAAAATGAATTATATTACATATAATATAATATATGATCTATAAAAATTTTATTATAAAATTTTAAGTCATTTATATATCATAATATTGTCATAAAAGTGACATCATTTTTAAAATTAGTATTTTTTTATTTTCACTGAACAATGAGCTGTTTTAGAAAAATACCAAAAACATTATTTAAATTATTTTGAAAAAATGATAAAAAAATTAAATCTATTTTATCAAAAAAAATTATAAAATTTTGAAAATAGCATTCAAATTAAAATAAAAAATATAAGGAAACACCACTTCTATAGAAAAATGATCCTTTTTTACTGATTGAAAAATAAATTTTTATAATTTAAAACACTTTTATGAAAAAAGTGAGAAACCAGGTGTTCGAAAACAAAAAATAAATAAATAAAATAAACATTGGAAGAAAATTTATGTCTACAAGAATTAATCTCCCTATGAAACATCCAGAAAGTAGTGGTTTGCTATGTGTATGGTTCATCCATTATCAGATCTTCAAAATCAAAGGCTAGCTTATCCCAAGACTGCATGTAGTACTCAATGCTGATCTTCCAATTATTGAATCCCCCAACAAAGAATTAGGTACTGCTTGTTGATCCCGATATATTGATCCTCGTTGAGAGTCACCCTCTATGACCTCCCTACCATTTTAGCAGCTTCATCTTCAGTAGCATTGAGTAATAGAACCTGTTCAACCACTTCTTCCAAAATCAATTGTAGTTCCAAGGATTGTTCGAATAGACCACCAGACATCTGATGGAATGTGGACGCGCTGTCTATATTCATGGATTTTATCTTATTTTCTGACCATGTTTCCATTAGAGTGGTAAAAATGAGTAATCCTTCTACTCTTTATAGATACATTTTTTACTTCTATTTCTCCTCAGGCTCAGAGGACCACCATTTGAAAATCGTGAACCGTCATCACTAGACTCATTACCATAGAACCCATCTGAAACATTGTCATGGGATGAGTCTGTTTGATCTATATCCAATCCTTCCTTAGGTATACATTTAAATCTATTTCGTCGTTTAACCGAAGGACTGGTCACTATATTAAAACCCCATGTATTTCCAAATGTGTACTGTTTTACCATATCCTAGACAAACCCTTACAATATCTCCTTGAGCCAGGCACCTCTACCCATTCTAAGGACCTATGAAAAATAAGTAGCTACGGTTAAGGACGGAGGAACAAAGAAAAATGATCCCTCTATCTCCCCTATACAGTAGCCTGCAAATCACAACCTGCCTCCTGATCCACCTCACCATTAAACAAATTCAATTGGAACTCACTCCTAAAAGCACTATTCTAGGTGAAGTCAGCACATTCCATGGCACCATCATTTATGACTTGTGTATTACAACCTGAAGGACCTTCTAGATCCATTCCCTACCTATTAAAAATACTAGTGACCTTCAGATTATATGGTGTCACTGCTGTATGTTCCGGATTCCTTGCAGCACTCGAATTATTAATAACATCAACTTTTACAGATTTTTGAATAGAATCTTCACACACTTTAGGTGGAACACTGCAATCCACGTCCAGAATCTTTCCAACAAAGGAGACATCATAGACTGAGTCACATGAAAATCTCCTCAATTGAGATTCTTCAACCTCCTGCCCCTACAATCCTCCATACTATGTCCCAATATCTCACACGATGAACAGAACTGAATCCAAGAGTGAAACAAAATTAATTTCTCGTACTATATCTCCTCACCCACATCAATAAAAACTGATTCAACATACTAGTTAGAAAAATCATCTTCTTCACAAACCCTCAGAGAAATCGGGTGAAATATTACCCAAGTTCTACTGTCTGAACAAAGGTAGTGTCCTACCAGATTACCAATCATATAAAGGATCAAATGGTTTTGAAATGGTATTGGAAGTTCCTAAAATCTTACCTAGATTTCCAATTTTTATAAATCCTGCTTCATATATATATCATATAAACCCATGAAGAGAAGTAACCATGCTCCATCACATGTGCGAGGTACACTCGAGTCGACAAGAATCATGTCATCCCCAAATTCAAACTGAATCATATATTTTTTGGAATCAATAATCCCTACCATTTCTCATTCTTTTAGACCCAAAGATTATAAAATGAAATGGTTGAAGAAATACAATGATGGATGATGATTTTTGAAGTATGCAATTAAATTTATATGTAGTTGGAAGGATAGGTCTGTGAATTATGAAGTGGAAATCAACTGTTGTAGGGATCCATCAAAGCATTGAAGATCTTTAGGGTTTAGAGAAATCAGAGGGAATGGTGGGGGGGGGGGGTAAAAACTCTAGGTCAGATAAGGGAACGAAAAGAGTTATTTGAGTATTGAAATGAGTTGGTGGAGGACCCTACCCCACCAAGGGGGGAGGGGCTAGTGAAGAACCCATCACTGCCTAGGTTTTAGGAATCGACTGAAAAAATAGAGATCAGAAAAATGATCCTTTAATGATTTAATAATTCTTAACCGTATAAGATTTAATTATTATAATTCAAAAGATAGTACATATTTACTATGTACCAATAAATAAAATTTTATATGTTAAAATTCTCAACATATATTTCATAATAAAAATTTTCATATTCATTCTTACTAAACAAATATGTGGAAAATAATAGTCATATTTAAATAATAATAATTCTGTAGTATATAATTTTTCATTTATTATCTATATTTTTGTACCACAAGATATTTTATATTTCATTATTTAAAATAAAATACAATAAAATATATTAGGGTTTTTAATTTTACCTACATAAATAATTTGAAACCTCATAATTTTTATCCTATGCTCACTGAAAAGGGTTTAAAAATTTATCAAATTAAATCCAAGGAGTGGAAGGTAAATATACCTAAGATTAATGAAATAAATTTTAATCCACATTGATAACATCTTATTTTGGAAAATAATATCTATATATATGTTAATACTATGAAACTGATGATTTCGTAAATATTAATTGAACAATGCAATTATCACTGTGAGACTCTTGATTGTGAAAGATAATCTAAATGAAAACAATAATAGTTATGTGTTAACACATGAAATATTTATTTTTTATCTTGGTTTATTTGAGGAATTGTTTTCACATTAACATAGAGAATGATAAAATATAATTACAATATTTCTTTCAATTCTATACGAAAAAATTTCACATTTTTTTCTTTGAGTTCTTTTCCTCCTCTTATTTGTCTCATATTCTAAATCATAAATAACCATGATGAAGTTTTCTTGGTTAAAGAACTAAAATTGCCTTTAAATGGACCATATGATAAAAAAGGATAGCATGATATTCCTTCTATTAATACACATACCAAAAACAAAAATGTTATAAAAAATAAATAAAATAAATAAAATAAATAAAATAAAATAAATAAATAAATATTTTTAATGTTTAATAATATATTGATCTCTACAACCACAAAAATTAAACCTAAATTTTAAAAAAATCATTAAAAAACAAATAACCAAAACAGATTCCAAATATAACTCGATATATTTAAAACCTAAAATATAGAAATATTTGATAATGAATTCTTCCAAAATAAAATTAAATTATATCTCTAAACATAATTTATTATAGATCATGTAACAAAACGAAATATGTGTATCCCAATCATAATATCTCCTAAATTTAATGAATTACCATGTCATAAAAATATAAAAAATCATATATTCTTCCGAATGTTTACACAATCATTATTCCTCAAAAAATATTAATCATATAGACATAATATCCCATAAAAGCTAAAAAAATACATTCACCTTAATCTTATTATTTCCAAAAATAGGACAACATTTTGTCCCAATTGACAATAATTAACTTTATATTATAGAACGTATTAACATATATAGATATATATATATACATTTAAATTTATGACCCTAAAATATAATAACATTATTGAACAAATAACAATGATACTAAATCAAATATTAAACCTAAGTATTATGTTGACCCCAATCATCTATTACAATCCCATAACCATCCATAAAAATATTATTAATCACACAAAGCCTAAGAAATTATATTTATAATTTTGATCTTAATATTATACATAAGATTATAAAATTGTCCATAAGATACCACTACAACATTAATTTTATATCCCAATATGAAAACACCTAAATAGTTTAACATTCTTCAGAAAACATGATATAAAATTTTCCATGTTATTAAAAAATACTTACTTTCTAAAATAAAACCTATCAATTATGTCTTAAAATTATTCAATATTAATCTAATAATTTTTCAAAATTTACACAAAAATAACTCATTGCATTTTAATATATATCAATATTCATTTTAATCCCAATATCAATTATTTATACCCCATGATCTACCAGGTCCAGTCAATACACTATCAGAATGCATCAAAACTAAGAAAAGTTGTTATACTTTCTTTATCCACAAAAAGTTATCACATCAGGATTGAAGTGGATGTTGACAAAGATTGATATTTTTAAGCAATAATATTCTTTGAAAATATATCTTTGAGTCATCATCTCAAACATATTTCTTTACCATATTTAAACAAAATAATTCATTCAAAAAAATATTGAAAGAATATCATGTAGGTACCATGAGACATTATACTTATGTTCACCCTATTAATAACCCTTACAATGGAGCCACCAAACATGATAATTCTCATATATCATAGGATCACCCAATCATTAGTAATATCTATCACTTTAACCCAATCCAAGGAGCACTATATCGGGAACACACATCACTAGAGCTATATTGGGCTCACTTATCATCTTATAAGATTTTAAAGAACCATATCATGATAAAAACACATAAAAATTTATTTTACACTATAAAATCACATAAGATATTCTTTTTAACACGCATATTGAATCACTTTTTGGCTTCAAATAACAATATGGATAAAAAATCACTTTTATTTGAAATCTCTTAAATAAAATTTATTAGAATATTAATAAATAATATATATTTTAAAAAATGTGAAAACGTTAAAAATAATATTCATAAATAATAATGATCACAAAGATGGTAATCTGTACTCAAGTCATATATGTTAAAAATATTAATTTCATTGTTTATAAACAATGTCAAAATGAATTATTTTGAAGACAATAAAAAATTACCATTTGAAACTTGTATAATAAAAGATATATATGTTAGAAAATAAAATTAAACAATCATAAAATATTTAGGAAGACATGTAAAATATTTATATAGATGATAATGAGTCAAAAAATTAAAAATTATGAAACAAGGTTTTAATGAAAATAACATAAATCATTTCATGATTTGTTTTGAAAATTCAACCACCCTCTTGAATAATAAATTTTTGTTAATTTTATAAATATTTTAGAACCTTTTCATTTTAATTCCATTATCAATATTAATTTTATTTAATTTATCTAACACTCTGAGACCCTACAATATTTTCTTTTTAGAATAAATTTAATTCTGTTCGTAGAGTCATTTATTCAGAATAAAAATTTAAGACTATTTTACACACAACATAATGTTTAGAATTCCTTAAATAGTACATTACATATATCTTCTGTTCACGCAAGATTGAATTTTCATGATGGATTGCGTAACATGCAAGACCGAATTTTACCAAACAATAATGTATTATTAAAAATATTATTATTTAATTTAATAAGATAATACATATGCATTAAATTAGTAGTTATGAATATTATTAACAAACTTATGAAAATATATGGTTTAAAAAAATTACTTGAATTCATTGGTTTCCAATTAATTAGAAATGAAAATATAAACCAATTAAATATAAAGGGAACATTCTTATTTTTATGCTCTAAAAGGAGTTTTATCCAAATAAATTAAATTTATTAATTTCATTGAACCAAATGAAATGAAATTATATATTATATATTCCATAAAATATTCCATTAAAACTTCATTAACTTTGAAACATTCATTCTTTTAAAACAAACTTTCTTACCACATTTACCAGATTATAATTAATCTTATTTTGTGGTGATTTTTTGAATTTAATTTTTAAAATTTTGAAATAAATGGTTTTAAAAAATAAAATATTTATATTATAATAATTTCAACATAATATTTTACCATAAATATTAGTGAATGTGATTAAAATTAATTATAACGATTAAGGTAAAATTAAGCATAAAATGGACTAAACCGTAACCTCATGGGCCAAGATTATGTAGAAACACTTCCAAAATTAATTTTATAGACATATATGGGTCATACACCTTCAAATAATGATTTTTTGGTTTTGGATAGATTTTGTTAGGTAACAATGTGAGTACACCAAACATATTTTAAAAACTGCCAAAGAGTCATCTCCTTCCGTTAATAAAGGCCACCACCTCTCCCCTTATTAACACCATTAAAAACACATAGGTTCAAAAAAGACATACTGAATTCAATTAACAAAAATCCTTCCCTTGCTACTTTAATCATCCCTTTTGGATGAAATCTATCCAAGGAATCCCTTCGGTGAAAACCAAAATGATTTATCCAAAGAAGACGTAACATCCTTTGTCAAGATCTTTTCTTTTTATTTTTATTATTCAACCCTAAAATATTCTTACCACATGCTGATATAATAGCCTAAGAATCCACAATATACTAAGATTTTATTATTATATGTTTTCTTCATACACTTACACACACTTCCGTCTAATGGATAATGAACATACCATTCTTTTGTATGGAGAACAACCGCCTCCGGAAATGATGTTGTTCGTTTTTTACTTTACCTCCTATCATGGGTGGATATTATGATAGAAAAATATATTTATATTATATATATGATATATATATATAATATTTATAATTCTGGGAAATTTATATAACACATACTTTTATACATTCCAGTTTTTGTAAATATGATAACATCATTTGTGGAAGTGTGGACTATCGCCTCATCAAAGCGATGTGAATTTTTCACACTATACATTGATCATATAAAGAATGGTTTTAATTAAAAATATGTAAAATAAAAAATATCAATATTATAATAATGAAATAATTATCTTTCTAGAAGTATATTATATCATTTTATTTATTACACTTTCACACATTGAAAAAATTATAACATCGTTCGTGGAGGTGTGGACTACCACTTCCTCGATGTGATGTGAATTATTTTACAGAAATATATATATATATAAGTATAAATGATTAAATAATATGGTATTTATGATATAATTATCATTCTGTATTTATGTAATGATTCTTACCTTCTTTCTATAATGATCACTGAAAAATGGAAATGCTACTAATGTATAAATACAACCCACAGTCTCTGAGATTGTAACATTGGTAAATATTTCATAACCATAATTCAGGATTGGTTTTAAAATTACAATTTATATAAAAATATAATAATTATTTACTGATAATTATTCTTTATACTTTCATATAATGACCCCTTTGAATATCATTGACATACCAATGTCATTTTTCACACATAAACATAATATGGTCAAACCACATGATGTAAAATTAATTGTTTAAGAAGCTGTTTATAACAATGTAATAAGTGAAATAAAAGTAACGATAAACATGAATATGGTTATCCATAAATTAAATAATTTTTATAAGTTTATTATCTAGGTATATAAATACACACGTGACAAGTCGAACTCAATGTAAGAGATTCTGGTCTTACTTTTCCGTTCGTGAGGCATACACCATTAACACCACTTAATTATTTTTTGTGGTGTAACTAAAAATAATTTTAATATAATATATCATAAATTATTTTATATTAATTTTATTTGACTGTTTTATTTGATTATTATTACTATTCGGTCTTCTAATTCATATGTTACCAAATAGCAAGGGATTTCTTCTCAATTTCATTTCATTGAGGCATATTATAATGTTATACACCAAGATTCATTTATATGGTGTATATAGTAATATTTGACATATTATATCATGATTTTACTAATTTTTATGATATTATAATTTTTATTTAATGTCATTTGTTTCACAAAGATTTTGATTCAAATTCCTCAATGTTGTATGAGATAGTTTGGAAGGTTTAATGATTATTTTCATCTAGATTTTTTACGGGTATTTCCATTGATCAATGTACACAACCCTAGTTTTTAATTATACTCTAATAGAGAGATTTTTATAAATCTATATCTTTTATTCAACATGTATATCTTATTATAAGTCACATTATTAATTAATTAAATCAATTATTCGATATATTAGGAATATTTTGGATAGGTATGACATGGGATGGGAACCGTTTAAAATTTTCACATCCATGCATAGATAATCTCATGAGATAAAATTAGGGTGGAAAATCCTTATTATTTATAACAAGTATGTTATAAAATATGTTGCTAAAGGTCATTATATTATAGAAAAGGTTCGAAAAACCAAATAGGTTTATAACCAGTGTGTTCTAAAATTTCATGTGAAAGGTATTTCTGGTAAGGGTTACATGTACTAGGGAAACATGGAATCCAATTATTATGAATTTACCTTATTGATAATTCAGTTGTTATTATAATTTAACCATGATATTTTTTTACTGACATATTTTTGATGCCATTTTATTCTCATTTTATTGATTAGATGACATGTGTTTTAATTTATTACCATGCCCTATCGATTATTCCTTATCTAGTTATTTTAATGGCTTGTGTTATCAGCAATTTACCTATCCATGCTGCTTTGTTATAATCATTTAATTATTTCTTCCTCTTCAATTAACCTTATTGAGCATGTTCAAATCACCCTTATACTGTTGATTTTCACCTTGTTATGATGAAAAAATGTTTGAATTTGATTTCAAGGATGCAGTTTATTTAATTTTATTATGTTTTATGTTTTATTTTCATTTTCACGTTGTAAAATGGGTATCATGTATATAATATTTCCTTCCAATACTAATAAACTATCTGGTACATTATGATTTTATTGTTGGAAATCATGCTAATATAATAACATAATGCACTGTCGCCAAGCATCTGGGGTTGGGTCGTTATTGTAGGTATCAAAGAAAGTTTATTAGCGTACATAGAAATAAGATTTAGAAAACATATATTAGGGAACATAACCATAAGATAGACATTTATTATTAGTATAGAAGAAAATCCTATTATTTTTGTTAGGTAGATATTATGTGGGTATTCCTAGAAACACATCCCTTTATAGATACTAATAGTGGAACTAGATCTAGTATATATCTACCTAGGGGTAACAACTCTGAAAAGGTTTGTCAGTACTACCTGATGATAACCTAGTCCATGATGAAGAGCCCTACTGTACAACCAATTTGACACTCCTAGAAGAATTATTAGGATAATTCTCCTTTTTCTTTAGGAGAAATCATAAAGGATTTAAGTAGAACAAGCCTATGAATAAAATCGGATAATCCAATGGTTCCTTGTATTAAAGAAGTATGAGCTGTGGTTTAGGAATCCTATATGTATTTTTCATGATTTTGTTGTTTTCTATTTCGATTTGTTTCGCTCACAGTATGTAATATTGTTTCAGTCAATAGAGCCAACAAAAAAGAGATGAGTTAATGTTGAATGTGAAGAAAATTTTTCTAATTAGAATTTAAATATAATGATCATTATAGAGAAGGATATTGTGATCATGCATAATTAGTTTTCATAGAACATGATTAACATTTTATAACTTAACCATCTCTTAGACTGACCAAGGTAGAGAATATATGAGTTCGATGAGAGTTTAAGTAGTGATGATCATGGAGGAAAGAAGATTCAGTTTCCTCTATGTTAATAATGTAGAAATCATTACCCAAGTCAATGTCTCATAGGAACCAGAAGATGTTTTGACTATGTAAAATAAGAATATGAAGCAATTAATTGCAAAGGAAAAATGAAGATTTTGGTTAATAATTGGTTAAGAATATTGGACCCCCTAATACATCATTGACAGTTAAATGATTTTTGTGTGGAATGAATGGTCCTTTTGAAAATTGATTCCCCATGGGAAAACATCACAAATAGAATCAGAAGGGTGGTATGTGTATTGGTTATATTGATGATGATTATAAGAGTGATGGTGAAATGTGATAGGAATGTAGTATTATATAATATAATGAGGTTCCCTTATTAATGGATTAAGGTTGACGTTAAATAATCATTGTGTTTATTAATTTGTAATAAACAATTTTTATACACCGGTATTATATCAATGATGTACTAGTTATGAAAGATATAAATATTGTACTATAACAATATTGTATCCAGGATTTGAGATCACATGTTTAATGGAACTAAGAAAAGTGATTCAGTGTTAAGTTAAAATATTTGAAAAACATATGATCAAGGGAAAGATAAACCGTAATATATTCATGATTTTGAGATAATAATTGATATGGATAATGTAAAATGGATATTATACAATTCCTTGGAACTGATTAATGATTTTTTGGAAATATTGTCTATGAAATCATTGATGGAGTTTATATAATTTAATGAGAAAATCCAATAATCTATGCTTTATGTAAATAACATGTAATCATTCATGATTTTAATATTTTTTATTGTAACAAAAGTTATTACCATATTCACATGTTTGGTATGTGATGATTAAAATCCCCTTCATGTAATTTAATAAGTTATTTTTGGAAACTGAGTGACGTTTCTTCTAATGATTTGGATCACAATATTTTGGAAGAGTTAACCATTTATGAAATGGTCTATAATGATATTTGGATGATGTTTTAAATATTATTGTTTTAATTCACCACATGAATCCACTTTTTCAAAGAGATGAAGTAGAAATAGTTCAAGGTATAACCAATGTATATGATTGAGCTCATGGGAGCGAAATGATTCTTCAACTATAATAAAAGGATCTTAAAATCATGTTGTCCTATTATCATCATTTTTCTATATCAATGACCATTTTCATAAATGTAGTTTAAGGATTTGTTTTCACAAACATTTTGCTAAACATTTACTTTATCACTCACTATAAGAACGTGAATTTATATTTTACTTCAATGTCTATGTTTTCATTTCCCACATATGTTCTCCTACAAGGGAACATAGTTACATGACTATTATGTGTACCTTTATCTCTTATTAAGAAGATGTTTTATTAAAATAATTTATGATGTTGGTTTCTCATCAATAGTTTATTTTTGAATATCAATCCACTAATTACCAAGATCAATTTTTTATTTTAAGGAGGCAATTTATTTAAGGTGGGGAGAATGTGACACCCCATGAGATTAAAATATTTTAATTTTAGAAAAATTTAATTTTGTTTCATGATTTTTCTATACAAAACAACATTTTAAGATTTTGTTATTATAAAAATAATGATTAAATTTCTCCATATGAAACACTGATGTTATCTAGCATTACATGGAAGATTGAATTTCTTTGATGGCTTTTGTAACACACGAGATAGAGTTTTATGGAAAAATATTGTAATATTAAAAATATTATTATATTATAAAATAAGATATAAAAAAGACATTAATTTAGAGGTTATCAATATTATTAACAATATTATCAAAATATAAGTCTTAAAAAATCAATAGATTAATTCAATGGTTTCCAATTAATTAGAATCTAAAATATAAACCAATTGAATATAAAATGAATATTCTTATTTTTATAATAAAAAAGGTGTTTTATCATAATAAATTAAATTTATTACTTTTAGTTAATCATTTTATTTAAATATATGTATAAAATACTTTTTATACTCATCCAATTTATTTTATATTCATAGGATAAGAAGAATCCTAATTCCATATATAAAAACCTAGGTTTTTATAAAGGTTCTTCTACCTTATTTTAATAAAAAACATATTTTAAATCCAAATTTTGATCTTTCATAATTTTTATATGTCAAAATATACTTCATTTTTATGTTGAAACCTCAAAATTATATTTGGATGTGTTTTTTGGTATTTTTCTCAGATGTTTCATTCTTTGATGAATATTGAAAAATATTACATTCAGTTAAAAAAATCATTTTTTCATTTAAATAATTATTAATGTTAAATTATATTTTAATATCGTTTAAATGTAAAAATATATGAATTATACATAAATTAATCCAATTTTGTTCAAAATAATCAATTTTATAATGAATTTTCTTATAGCGACTTATGTTTTTGGCCCTGTCGGACTTTGGAATATTTTTATGAAAAATTCCATAGCTAGGAGCGAAGACGGCGTGCGATTCCGAGGCCTGGTGTTCCAAAAATTAATTTTATAAAAATTTTAAGTATTTTTATACTATGCACGTGGAGGAGGTGTGATATCTCCCGAATGGTAGCTCAGAACGGGAATCTGAGGGCACGGTTGCATCTGGAACGTGCCATTTACCCATGGTGGGGTGTAAACATTGCGGGCGCGGGCCTGCGGTAGAAAACACCACGATGGGAGTTTTTGTAATTAAGTGGAAAATTTGGTTTACGAGTGTCAGCTCGAATAACTTCTGAATGGAGTCTCATATTGTAAATCTGAGCCCGCCGTTGTGTTCAGAACGTCGTGTTTACCCTGGGGGTGAGCTTAACTTTGTCCTTGTCGGGAGCGGAGTTGGGGGCGTTGCTTTAGCTGGAGGTTTTTAAATAACAAAAAAATAAGAAAAAAATCATTTCATCCCCCTCCCCCATCTCCTCCTACGCACGGCGAACCACACCCCTCCCTCCTCCGATTCTTCACTAATTCGAACCCTGATCGTCTGTTTTCTGCGCCGATCGTCAGCGGATCAAGCTTCAAGGCGTCGTCGACGTCGTTCTGCACCCGAAGCTTCGGTGTTTTGCCCGCGAGGTAGGCATTTTGAGTTTTACAATCCCGGATCCCGTTTTTGTGTTTTTTTTCTTCAAATTTTTGTGAGGGATGTGTAGTTCGGGTTCCGAGGATTCCGAAACTTTTTTCAGATCTGAATTTGGAGCACGGGGGTGCTCCCGGAAGTTTTCTGGCGAAATCCCAGTTTTCTGGCGGCATCAATGGCGGAATCCGGCGAGGCGCGGCAGCGGCACGGTAGAGTCTTATGACGGCAGTGGTGGCACGACGTATTGCGGTGGCGGCGTGGTGGTTTTCGGCGAGGTCGGCGGTAGTCAGCCCGGGATTTTCTAGGGGTTCTTTAAACCCTCGTAACATGCAAACCGTAACTCCGATTTGCGAGCCGTTTGCGGTGACGTGTTCCTTAAATCGAGACGAACCCTTTAAACTCACTTTGAGTATTTTTTGAGTAGGGATTTTGGCCCGGGGGCTTGAAACGTCGAATATAATAATAATATTTTATTATTTTACAACTTCAGGCCGTTGTAACTTCTACTCGGAGCGTCCGAATGACGTGTCGTCAGTGGCATTGAGACCCTAATGGTACGAAAGACTATTTGAGATGGCTTCATGGTGTTGGGACCGAGTATGGGGAGCGGGCCCCACGAGGCCGGGATTTGGCATTTGCATAGAAACGCTGCTTTCGCACTAGGAGCCCGATTTTGGTGGATGAATAGTCGATCCTGTGTGTTTTTCTGAGAGGATCGCAATGGTGCAATCCATTCGATGTGTTTCGGGATTGAGGCGTGGTCCCCACCCAAGCTGGCCTTTGGTGAATAGTGCCTTTTTTTCCCTGGGTGTCTTTTTCGGACGAACGAGTAGTAGATCTCGTGGGTTTTTTCGTGGGGATCACCACGGTATGATCCACTTGATGAGTTTTGGGATCGTTGTGTGGGCCCGACATGGGCTTGCTACGATGTATAGTGATTTTTCACCGGTTGTCCATTTTGGGCGAGTAAGCAGTCTATCTTGCGTGTTTTTTCATGTGGATTGCAATGGCGGCCTCGGTATCAGCCTTGGAAGTGTGTAGTGCGACGTTGTTGCAGGTTGCTTGGGTTAGCGACCTTTGAACCAGCAGTGGTTGAGGGTACTCCCTTGGTTCATTCCTACTAGGGATTACGTGGCATCACAACCCTAGTATAGGCTTGTGATCTTCTCGATGGAATGTTTAAACTGTTAGAGTTGTGGCATCCCTCCGGTGGGCCCGGAGCGGGATCCTCTAGCATATTTTCCCAAGATTGGGTTCCTGGTATCGATGTGACCACTTATTCATGGGATGCGATCCCCTATCTAGCAGGTTAACCCCGTAGGGTTTGTGTCATCACTGAGAATATGTTCCCCTACGCAGTGGGCCGTGATTAGTAGGGTTGTGGCATCTTCAAGTATACGATCCCCTGCTCAGCATCAGGTTTATTGTAGGGTTGCAGTATCATTGGTTATGTGATCCTCTACTCAGCACGTGGTTTCTGTAGGGTTATGGCATCGTCAGTTCGATCCCCTACATTTTGAGTTATACCAGATAGGGTTCCGGTATCATCGTGACCACCTTTATATGGGCGATGATCCTCTATCTGAGTGATGTGCTTCTGTCGAGCGCCAGATCGTGTTGTGATATCCCCCAGTGGATCCTGGGAGTGATCCCCTATCTGTCAGATCTACTGATGCCAGATCGGGTTGTTGTATCCCCTAGCAGACCCTGTGAGTGATCCCCTATCTCTGAGATCTTCATCTACCTGAGTGGGTTCTGGTATCCCCTAGCGGACCCTAGGAGAAATCCCTTATCCGAGGAGTTTGGTGGTTATGTTGTTTTAGCAGGGTTTTCCTCAATGACGGTATCTGATGAGCGTGGTCTCTCGGGTGAGTGTCTGATAGGTTTGAGAGAAACCAGATGGAGTGTATCTCTCGGGTGCATGTCATCTGGGATGACAGTGATCGCGTGGTGTACTCTCCTGGTTTTGGACAGTTGCTGGTGACGAGGTCAGTACCTCAGGTGGCTTGTTGCGTGTGCTGGATATATCTGGATTTCTCAAGGCGTATGTATGGGAATACACCCAAGTTGAGCTGACTAATTGTGTTTAGCTGAGGAAGGTCACAAGATGGAGTTTCTCTATCATCTGGGTTCCCTGTGGCTAGGATGAGCGGACTGTTGCCTTTCAGTTGCTCTTTTTTTTTGGTTTTTGGGGTGCCAACTCAGTATGTTTATACTCAACCCTGCATGGGTTTTTCCCGCACATGTCTGTGTCTTGTGAAGACCAGAGGCCTTTTGACGGAGTCCCAGGAGGACTTGGAGCAAGCGGAGCTGAGTGAGCGAGGCTGACCAGGGTGTTTACCGGTGTGGTGCCGATGGAGCTTTCTGGCGGGTGTTCGAGGCATTGTTCCCCTTCTTCAGAGTAGGTTGGACGTTCTTTTGTAGTTTTCTTTTGGTGGGCCCTGTTTTTCCCTTTTGTACTTCTAATTTACTCTAGTTGTGGGATAGTGTATGCATGAATTTACTTTTCAGTTTTCTATATC
The DNA here is from genome assembly GCA_963277665.1 of Viscum album. Lineage (NCBI taxonomy): Eukaryota > Viridiplantae > Streptophyta > Magnoliopsida > Santalales > Viscaceae > Viscum > Viscum album. The sequence goes on along the minus strand of OY728127.1, from coordinate 617,945,140 downwards.
TCTGCATTGTTGCATGGAGGTGCATGTGGGTGCGTGTGTACAGGTATCTCGGGCTAATGCCTCCCATGTGTGTGATAGCCTACTCGGCGATGGACGCCATCCCCTGGCCTATTAGAGGCAGGCTTGGGGAGTCGCAGCTCGAGCCCCGTTGGGTCGGGTCGTGACAGAGTGGTATCATAGATGGTTCCACCTTTGGGATCTCAGAGTGTAGCTGGTCTAGCTGCGAGTCTGGTTTGGGTTGTGTAGCGGCAGTGTTAGGATGTTTTGAGTTCGTCTTTCAGGCCACGGACTCCAGTGTTGGTGTCGCGGCTGACGTATCCATACACCAGGACTCTGATAACCTGCCTTTCGACTTGTGACATTTGTACACTGGTCACAGGGACATAATGGTACATGCATCATATAGGACTGGGTTTTTTGTTTCCCTTGTCCTTCTTGAGTCACCTCTCTAGATATACTCTTTGACTGTGGTACGTCTTGAATGTATTTCAGGATGCCTCCATGATGACAGCCAGTGAGGGTTGCGCAGCAGGATTGTGGTGACGATCCAACCCATGTAGAAGTTGTGGACAAGGGCACAAGTTCTGAGGATGGACCTCCAGGTGGTCTGCCAGTTGATCCACCACCTGTCGAGCAGCTGGTTGTGCCGGCAGTGCAGGATGAGGTTGTGCGTAGGCTGAGTGCACTGCACGAGTTCCAGAGGCAGCGACCTCTGAGGTTCCGAGGTGATCCAAACCCCCAGGCAGCTGATGACTTGCTTGAGGCAGTCACCCGAGTTTTCCGCCTTGTGAGGAGACCACCAGATCAGATGGTGGTCCTAGCGGTGAGCCTTCTGCATGGTTCAACCGGGCGATGGTGGTGTTTAGTGACGCAGTCCCATGATGAAGAGATGCTCATGTGGGAAGAGTTTTAGTGACTCTTCAGGGAAGAGTTCTATCCGGTGACGCTGAGGTCAGTGCTAATCGAGGTTCTTCTGGAGCTTCGGTAGGAGGGAATGACCGTGTCGGAGTACTCAACGAGGTTTACAAACCTCTCGTGATACTCCCTGTATATGATTCAGGTTCCGTTCTTTAGGGCTTAGACCTTCAAGCAGGGCTTATGCAGGGACATCCGAGAAGGCGTGGTTTCCTTGGGCCTTCCCACCTATGCTGGAGTGCTGGAGCGAGCGTTGGTGGTGGAGAGTTTTCTGGCTAAGAAGATTCCCCCTGTTAGTGCTAGAAAACTGAGAGATGAGACGTCGACATTTGGTAGCTGATGATAGACACAGGGGCCCGGACGTGGTCGATGTTTCAGAAGGTGACCCCAGGATGGAGGATCTGAGGCCCAGTTCTCACAGGGCTCGCATGCTAGTTTGGGGAAGCTGCAGGAGAGGCGGTGTTACGCTTTCAACATTCGGGGACATCTTGTTAGAGATTGTATGACCTGATGTGCTACTGAGAGGGAGCCGGTCGATGGACCGCCTTGGCAGAGGCACCGTCTCGAGCAAGGAGGTCCGAAGGGTGGAAAACGTGGTGGCGGAGCGGGTGTAGTAGGAGGAGGTGGTAGGCGGTATTAGTTGCCACCGCCCCCACCCCTAGGTGGTCTACGCCAAGCTTAGGGAGCTTTGAGGCTGTTGACCGAGAGGCTCCGTGGTTGGATTGGGGTGTGACTTATATCCTTTCTACTTTCTGCAGTAGTTTGATAGACACTTTTTAGCAGTACCCTTCCTTTCTGTTGCTTGATCGAGTTTGTTCAGGTCATTGGTAAGACCCTGTGTGGGTGTTGTTTGGCGTGCATCGAATGCGTGAGGAAGAGGGATCCTTCCCCCATCGAGACGGGTTTTGTGACGTGATTAAAATCATGTGGGCGAGTTAGTGCCGCCCAAAGCGGATAGTGTCAAGGTGTAGTGGATGAGTCCCTCTGACATTATGTGTTCTAGTAGGGGTGTTTGTTGGCGAACTCACTGGTGTGGGAGACCCTGTTGGGAGTCCAGTCGCTTTCCTTTACTTATGGATTTTCTGGGATGAAAAGTTCTACGGGGGGGGGGGGGGGGAGGGAGGATGTAGAGACTTCAGTTTTTGGCCCAATCAGACTTTGGAATATTTCAATGAATAAATTCAGAGCTATGCGTGAAGAAGGCGTGTGATTCTGAGGCCCGATGTGCCCGGAATTAATTTTATAAAAATATTAGGTATTTTTATACTATGCACATGGCAGAGGTGTGATGTCTCCCAAAAGGTAGCTCAGAACGAGAATATGAGGGTACAGTAGTGTTCGGATCGTGCCATTTACCCTAGGCGGGGTGTAAACATTACGGGCGCGGGCCTGCGGTGGAAAACGCCTCTAGGGGAATTTTCGTAAATAAGTGGAAAAGTTGGTTTATGAGTGTCGGCTCGAATAACTTCTGAAAGAAGTCTCAGATCGCAAATCCGAGTCCACCTTTGCATTCAGAATGTCGCATTTACCCTAGGGGTGACCTTAACATTGTCCTCATCTAGCGCAGAGTTGGGGGCGTTGCTTTAACTGAATGTTTTTAAATAACAAAAAATAAGGAAAAAATAATTTCATCCCCCATCCCCCATCTCCTCCTACACACGGCGAACCAAACCCCTCCCTCCTCCGGTTCCTCGCCGATTCGAGCCCCGATCATATGTTTTCTGTGCCGATCGTCAGCGGATCGAGCTTCAGGGCGTCGCCGACGTCGTTCTGCACCCGATGCTTCGGGGTTTCACCCAAGAGGTAGGCGGTTTGAGTTTTAGAATCCCAGATCACATTTTTCTGTTGTTTTTCTTCAAATTTTTGTAAGGGATTCATATTTCGGATTCCGAGGTTTCCAAATCTTTTTTCGGATCTGAATTTGGAGCACCGGGGTGCTCCCGGTGGCTCCCGGAAGTTTTCCAGCGATATCCTGGTTTTACGGCGGTGCCAATGGAGGAATACAGCGAGGAACGACGATGGTACGGTAAAATCCGGCAGCGGCAGTGGAGACGGCGTCGGTGATGCAGAATCCGGCGGCGGAGCGGTGGTTTCTGGCGAGGCCGGCGGTGGTCCGACCAGGATTTTCCGGGGGTTCTTTAATCCCCCGTAACTTGTAAACTGTAACTCCGATTTGTGAGCCATTTACGGCGACATGTTCCTTACATCGAGACAGACCTTTTGAAATCACTTTGAAAATTTGTTGAGTCGGGATTTTGGCTCGGGGGCTTGAAACGTCGGATATAATAATAATATTTTATTATTTTACGACTTCGGGTCGATGTAACATCTACCCGTAGCGTCAGAATGACGTGCCGTCAGTGGCATTGAGACCCTGATGGTACGATGGACTTTTTTAGATGGTTTCTGGGTGTTGGGACCAAGTTTGGGGTGCAGGGACCAAGAGGCCGTGTTTTGGTGTTTGCAGAGAAACGCTGCTTTCGCACTAGGAGTCCGATTTTTGTGGATGAATAGTTGATCCTGTGTGTTTTCCAAAGAGGGTCGCAATGGTGGGATCTGTTCGATGTGTTTCGGGATCGAGGCATGAGCCCCACCCAAGCTGGCCTTTGGTGAATAATTCCTTTATCATTGGGTGTGTATTTCAGACAAACGAGCAGTGGATCTCATGTGTTTTTTCGAGGGGATCGCTGTGGTATGATCCTCTTGATGAGTTTCGGGATCGTTGTGTGGGCCCCAAACGGGCTAGCTACGGTGAACATTTATTTTTCACCGATTGTCCGTTTCGGGTGATTATGCAGCCTATCTTGCATGTTTTTCCACGTGGATCGCGATGGTGGCCTCAGTATCTGCCTTGGAGGTGCTCAGTGTGGCGTTGTTCCGGGTCGCTCGGGTAAGCGACGTTTGAACCAGCAGTGGTTGAGGGTACTCCCTTGGTTCGCTCCTACGAGGGTTTTCACAGCATCACAGCCTTAGTATAGGCTTGTGATCCTCTCGATGGGATGTTTAAACTGTTAGAGTTGTGGCATCCCTCCGGTGGGCCCAGAGCGGGATCCTCTAGCATCTTTTCCCTAGATCGGGTTCTTGGTATCGCTGTGACCGCATATTCACGGGCGGCGATCCCCTATCTAGTAGGTTAACACCGTAGGGTTTGTGGAATCATCAGGAATATGATCCCCTTTGCAGTGGGCCATGCTCAGTAGGGTTGTGGCATCGTCGAGTATACGATCTCTTGCTCAACATCAAGTTTATAGTAGGGTTACAGTATCATTGGTTATGTGATCCCGTACTCAGCGCTTAGTTTCTGTAGGGTAGCAGCATCGTCAGTTCGATCCCCTACATCACGAGTTATACTAGATAGGGTTCCGGTATCATCGTGACCACATTTATATGGGGGATGATCCTCTATCTGAGTGATGTTCTTCTGTCGAGCGCCAGATCGGGTTGTGGTATCCCCCAGTAGATCCTGGGAGTGATCCCCTATCTGTGAGATCTACGGATGCCAAATCGGGTTGTGGTGTCCCCCAGCAGACCCTGGGAGTGATCCCCTATCTGTGAGATCTTAATCTACCAGAGTGGGTTTTGGTATCCCCTAGCGGACCCAAGGAGCCATCCCATATCCGAGGAGTTTGGTGGTTATGTTGTTTTAGCGGGGTTTTCCTCAGTGACGGTATCCGACGAGCATAGTCTCTCGAGTGAGCATCTGAGAAGTTTGTGAGAAACCCGATGGAGTGTATCTCTCGGGTGCGTGTCATCTGGGGTGACAGTGATCGCGTGGTATACACTCCTGGTTGTGGACTGTTGCTGGTGACGAGCTCGGTACCTCAGGTGGCTTGTTGCGTGAGCTGGATATATCTGAATTGCTCAAGGCGTATGTATGGGCATACACCTGAGCTGAGCTGACTAGTTGTGTTTAGGCTAGGATGGTCACAAGATGGAGTTTCTCTCTCGTCTGGGTTCCCTCTGGTAGGGATGAGCGGACTGTTGCCTTTCGGTTGCTCTCTTTTGTTTTGGTTTTTGGGGTGCCTACTGAGTATGTTTATACTCACCCCTGCACGGGTTTTTCCCGCACATGTTTGTGTCTTGTGAAGACCAGAGGCCTTTTGACGGAGTCCCAGGAGGACTCGGAGCAGGCAGAGCTAAGTGAGCGAGGCTGACCATGGTGTTCACCGGTGCGGTGTCGAGGGATCTTTCCGGTGGGTGTTGGAGGCAGTGTTCCCCTTCTTCGGAGTAGGATGGACGTTATTTTGTAGCTTTCTTTTGGTGGGACCTGTTTTCCCCTTTTGTACTTCTACTTTACTCTGGTTGTGGGATAGTGTATCCACGCATTTACTTTTCATTTTTCTATATCTCTGCACGGTTGCATGGAGGTGTATGTGGGTGCATGTGTACAGGTACCTCGGGCTAATGCCTCCCATGTGTGTGATAGCCTACTCGGCGCTGGACGCTAGCCCCAGGCCTATTGGAGGTGGGCTTAGAGAGTCGCAGGTCGAGCCCCGTTGGGTCGGGTTGTGACATTTCATATAAATTAATAATGCTATTTTTTACATTCATACTTTAAAAACCCACATTCTTTCCACATCTGTGGGATTAGTATTAAACATTTTTTTAACGATTTTGTATATTTAATTTTTCAAAATGGGATTTGAAGGTCGTAATAAGTAAAATATTTAAATTCTAATAAGATAATATTAAAATTTGACCAAAATTATTAGTGAATGAGATTAAAATTAATTACTACGATTAAGGTAAAAGTAAGCTTAATAAGGGAGAAAACCCTAAACATAAGGGAAAAATAACTTATTCACTTTCCCAACACCAATTTTCTGGCCATATATTGTCCATAAACCTTCCATTGTTGAGTTTGGTTCGTTTTTTATGACTTTTTTTTGTTAAAACATCAGTACACAAAAATTGTTTATAAAAATACCAAGTGAGTCTTATCCCCCCTATAGAAGGCCACCACCTATCCCCCATGTTCACACCTCTCCAAAAAAATAGTTTAGGCATATATCTTCCAAATTCACCTCCTAACATACCTATATTTATCCTTTAATCCTCCCTTTGGGTATAAACCAAACTAAGTAGTCCCTTTTGTGTAGACCAAAAGGAGTTACCCAAATAATAAGTAACATCCTTCCTCAAGATCCTTTATTTTATTTTCATGCCCCACTCAAGTATTCCTATCCCATGATAACATAATACCCTTATTATACTCAATATAATTAAATATTGTTAATGAAAGGGTTTTACTAATACTTACACACACTTTTATCTTTTGGGTAATCAACTTACCATTCTTGGGTATGGGGAACTACCGCCTCAGAAAATGATGTTGTCCATTTTTCCATTATTTCCTCTCATGGGTGGTAATTATGATATAAAATATTTTTTTATATTATATATATGATATTTATAATTTATTTGAACTTATATAATTTTCATATAACACATAATTTTAAACATTCCATTTGCTGGAAATACGATAAAATCGTTTCTGGAAGTGTGGACTACTGCCTCCACAAAGCGATGTGATTCATTCACACTATACATGAAATGTATAACGAATGGGTTTAATTAAATATATGTGACCTAAATAGAATATATATGATATTAATGATATAATTCCAATTCTTAAAATTTAATATAGCATTTTCATTGTTACAGTTTCACACATTGAAAAAGTGAAAACGTTGTTCGTGGACATGTGGACTACCGCCTCCTCAATGTGTTGTGATGCCTTTTACATAACATGAATTATATATATAATTATATATTATTAAATAAAATTTTATTCACTATATAATTTTTTTTTTGTAAATATATAATATTAAATACCTTCTTTCTATAATGATCACTGAAAAATGGGAACGTTACTCAAGAATACGTATGACTTACTGTCTACATGATTGTAACGTTGGATAATTTTTCATAACCATATTTCATTATTATAATTAAAAGTATAATTGATATAAAAATATGATAATTATGTGATTATTATTATTATGGTGATTTTTATATAAATACCCCTTTGACCATATTGACTGACAAAATTCGTTCTTTACACGTAAACCGAATATTGTCAAAACACCCGATAAAAATTTAATTATTTAACTAGTTATTTACCACACTATAATAAGTGAAATGAACATATTGATAAACTCGGAAATTTATTATATAGGTAAATAAAAAACCTATGTTTATTATTCAAGAATATAAATACACACAAGAGAATTTGGACACACAGTAAGGGATTCTTGCCTTAATTTTATTTCTATGAGGCATACACCATTAACTCCACTCAATTATTTGGTGTGGTGTACCTATAGCTTCATTTGATATAATATATCATCAATTATTTCATCTTCATAGAATATAAATGTTTAATTTTATTATTATTATTACATTTGGGTTTTCCAATTCATATGTTACAAATTATTAAGGGATTTTGTCTCAATTTCATTTCATTGAGTCTTTCGTAATGTTATGCTCCTGATTTATTTTATATGGATTATATAGGACCATTAAACATGTTATATCATGAAAATCATTATTCTCAGGATATAATAAGTTTCATTTAATTTAATTTCTTCATGGAGATGATGATACAAATGTTTTAAAGTGGTATGGGACACTTTGGAATTTTAAATGATTATTTTCCTTAACAATGTTTTCATGGTATTTCCATTCATCAATATAAAGTACCTATGTTGTTACTTATACTCCATTGGGGATTTTTGATAATTTTTTATATATTATTAAATTAGTATATTTTAGGATAAGACACATTTTTTACTAATTAAATAGAACATTCAATACAAAAGGAATTCTTTGGCATGTTTGATACATGTCAAGGACCATTTAAAGTAATCCCATTGATGCATTGATAATATTATGAGATAAAACATTGAAGTAGAAACCCATATAATTTGTAACCATTTTGTTATAATATGTCTTATTAAGGGTCTTGATAGTATAGATATGGTCGGAGGAACCGAATTGATTTGTAACCAATATGTTTTAAACCGTCTTGTGAATGGTCTTTAAGGTAATTGTTTCGTCTACATGGGAAAATTGATTCCCAATAATTAAGCATTACTATTCTTAATAATTCAATTATTATTAATATTTATCCGTTATATTTTCACCTTAAAATTTCTATGGATGCATTATATTATATATTTATTGATTAAATTCCATGTTTTTCAGTTTCTTACCTTTCTATATTGATTATTCATTTTATAGTTATTTGAATGGATTGTGTTATCAGTTATTTACCGAGCCATGTTGATTTATTCTAATCAGTTTATTATTTGTCCTTCTTTACATAACCATACTAAGAATTTGAGTTATATTATTTTCCATATTTTATGAATAATAAATATTTAAATAATATATGAAGGATGAAATTTATTTCGTTTTATTATTTATTATGTTTTATTTTTCTTTTCCCAGTATAAAATGAGTATAATATATGTAATCCAGTTTTCCAGAACATCTGAACACTTTAATCCTTTGGGATTAGATTAAATGTAATAATTATAATGTAATAAAGTTATGAAATGAATCCATGACTCTAGGGTAAATTCAATACAATTTATTACCTAGTCTTATATTATAGATAAATTGGTTATGTTCAGGTTTCGTGTTTTTAGAACATTAAGTTAATAATCCCCAAAATAACATCAGTAGGTTGACAAAGTTCAAAGGTATAATTGTTCCACAATAACAAAAATAATAATTTTGAAATAATTTTCATTTTTTACATTAAATATATTTTTATAACCTTCTAAGATGGTAGTTATGAAAAAAATGAAAAATGGCATTCCATAGAGGCGGTTGTCCACATGTACACAAGAGTGTTGTTTTGAATTTTCTAAAATATGGGAAGGAAATAAAATATAAAATGTTTTGTTTCTATATAATCATATTTATGTGTAAATTATTGTATTAATTCATTAATTCCATACATATGACCATCCATGTGGGTTGATAATGAAAAATGAATCACACCATTTTATGGAGTTGGTAGTCCACACATACGCATGAGCAAGGATATCATTTCCCAATGGATTGATGGGTATGCAGTAAAATAATATATTATCATTCCAAAATGATAATCATGCTATAAATATATATTATATTAATTTTATCCATAACATTAACAACTCATGAGTGGTTGAGATAAAAAGAGAAACTCTTTTTTTCATAGAGGTAGTAGTCCACACATATGCAGGAATAATGTTTTATTTCACATAAGATGGAAGAGAAGATGAAAAATGGTTTTACCATAAACATAATAAAATTTAATTATATTATAGATACTTATGTTATTGTAAAATATTGTTTACAGTAGTTTATAATGTGGTCCAAGAAAAAATACACACAAAAGAACTCAATTAAATGTTATACCTCATATTTGGGAAACCTCATTAGTATTACTTGTTAATCCTTATTAGGTTAGTATTTTCGTGAGACATGGAACTCTATGAGTTATAGGGTAAGGAATAGAAGTTATTTTGGTAGATATTTATTAAGATAAATTTCTCATTATGTGTGATTATGAGAGGATAAGAGGTTCCCTTTTATATGTGAGGTTGGTGAAAATCTTGTAAATACTTGGAATTTTAATATATAAATTTTTTACCTCATATTAAATTGATGCAACACAATTTATATAATTTTATGTGGAATTAATATATATATATTTATATCTAAGTTTAATCCCCATTTTAACCTATTTAACCTTAACTATGATAACAATTTTTTAACCTAAGGTACATAAAACAAAGTTTAAAATGTCCAAGTGGAACATACATGGGCCATTCATGATATCCTCAAAAATATTGTATCCAATTGAGTCATGATAATTTTTATGTATTTTTAATTGTTTGAAAATTATTTTTTATATATTAAATATCATTTAAATTCATTTTCTTGACTATTCAAATATATTGAATTTAAATACATTAAGATAACAAAATAATTTGAATATAAATACTTTCACAATCACAAAAATCTCTATATAGTGACACAAGATATATATAGATATTACATAATTTTAAATGAATATTCATCAAATTGGAAAATTATATACATAATGAGTGAAATAGGATAGTGTATTTCCAAATTGGGAATATATTCTTATAATTTAGTGAATGATATTCAACATCTCCCACAAATGTCTTACCCTTCTAGTACTGCTTCTTAAAACCTTTCTTCATAACATGGGGAAAGGAAACCTAATAAAGGGTGAGCATAGATTCTTAGTAAAGGAATACATGGGAGATATGTAATCATAATTATGTGAATATGGGTATGATAACATTTTCAAAACATTATAAGAACATTCATATCATATAAAACACCATAATACGATTCATGGAATAATTATTTGATGTTTATGAGATATGAATCATAAGGTAATAAGGATCATAATCCATGAAAGAATAACATTATAATAAGACATGTAATTTTTTGATGACACATAATAATATAAAATAATTCCATATAAGTCAAGTCTCATTTCTAGAACATATTAGGGAAATTCATGGGGATACAAATACTAGGCGGGACACACTAATATCCTCAGTCGCAACCCTTTACTTATAGTAGAATGGGTGCACTACCCAAATCATCCTAATAGTCAATGTTCCATCCCAAGACCATATTAGTGGGAAAAGCCCTTTAATGAATTAGGTTCTCTCCCTATTCCATCCATGTCTATCTTAGGAGGCATAAATCCTTACCTAATTCAATGTAATGTGATATAGGTCCAATTCATCACATAATTAAATCATACATACATGTTTCACTAGATAATAAAATATTCATCATATCATGACCCATAAAAAGGGATGGGTTTCAAATACATCATATCATAACCCCTGAAATTAATTAGGTATCATAAAAAATTTCATTATATCATAACTTATCTAAAATATATAGGTTTCCTAATCATTTCATGATATAATAACCTATAAAATGAAATGGATTTCACAAGAATTTTATCATGGTATAACCCACACAAGATAAATTTTATTCATAATAAAATTTCAATTTAGTCATTAATAATTCAATGAAAAAATAAGAAGGGTCTCCATTGATCATATCTCCATTAAAGTAAAAACAATATAAAAGGATTAAATATTATATGGGGAAGGATTTTTAATGGCCACATGAGCATTTCCTGATGAAAATTATCTTTCCTCATTAAAAAAATACATTTTAAGAAATATTTTTTTAAATACTTTTCATTTAAAATAACCTTGAAAACCTAAAAAGGAATATTGAAAAAAATTTCAAAACATTTTTATTGAAAATAACTTTTAAAAAACATAACGAAAGCATTGAAAATCATTTAAAACACGTTTTAAAAATGAATCATTTTTTAAAAACATTTTCAATAGAAAAATTTAAAAACTTTAAATTTCCAAAATAATAAGAAAAAATTTTCATTAAAAAATATTCTAATCATGAAAAGGAATATTCATATAAATTAAAGTCATGACAAAGAATAAATCAGTTTATGCTGAACATTTCTTTTTGTATCGTATGATGTTTAGAATTGTTCTCTCATTAAAAAATGACAAGAAAATTCCTTTTTTAAACTGCTTTGTAAAAATTTAAAATAAGGGTAAACATGAAATTTAAAAATAATAGGATAATGTTAAAACATTTTTACAAATATTTTAATTAACTTGGTATTGAAAGAATAAGTATTTCTAATCAAAACGATAAATAAAGTCATATTTTCATAAATTTTTTTTATTAATTATATTATGTTGCAAAATAGTAGACAAATGGTAACATTACGTTGATATAACATTAATAACAAGAGGATAATATAATTTATGATAATTATTGATATATGGATTATAGGTTTTCATCAATGGAATTATAATTCTAAATAATCTCAATAAACGATGAGATAGTAACAATAAACTCTTACCACAGTGGTAAAATTGAACCTGAATACCCCCGAAATAATTAAATTAAATGAAGCTTAAAATATAATTAAAATAAGTATATTAATTATATAACATGTCCACAAGATGTATATACACCTTGTAAAATAATATATGTGCATAACATAACATGTGTCTCAAAAAAGAAAATTGGAGACAAAATTACCGTACTGATTATGTAAATTTTTAAATGTAAACCCAATGAAATATAGATTATAAAATGGATATGTAAATAAAAATAAATTTAAATATAATAATAAAATAACAAATTCATGGGTAGTATATACACCCCATAAATGAAATGGGTAGTGAATATTGCATGTATCTCACAAATATAAGAAAGTGAGATGAAATTCCCTTACCTTATGTGTTGAAATTCTCTGTAAACATTCAAAATATAAGTTTATTATAAATAAAAAAACTAAATTCATATATTTTGAAGCATATATAATTTTTAAAACTTTATAAAACATATTTATTTACAATTTCTTATTAATTTTATGTCTTGGGTAATAACTACTTTATTTTTCATATATGTTTTCACTTCTTATTCTTGATCCTCTTAAAACAATAGTGATAAACATATTTAAATAAGGTCATAAATGATATAAATATCATATATATTCAGTATATAAGTATTTATAAGGATATATAAATTATAGAAATACTAAATGAAATACGCCATTCATGGAAACAGTAGGCCGTACGTACACATGATCATTGTTTGCATTTTCTTGTAATATTTTTAAATAAAGGAAATAAAATGATATATATATTACATGTAAATTATTATTATTATGTCTAATATGTCACATATTATTATAAAACCCATCCTTAATATATTCCATGTAAAACGTGAATGAATCTCATCGCTTTGAAGAGGTGTTAGTCCACGCGTCCACAAACCAAGTTATTGTCTTCCCACAAAATAAAAATCATGAAGGAATGTGTTATATAATAATTAATTAGTCATAAATAAATAATAAATTTTATATATTTGATATAAAGATAGATATTCCATCATTATTTCCACCATTTAATTGTTGTAATGGAAGACCAAACGACATCAGTTCATGAGGCAGTAGTCCATCGTACACCAACATTGTTTGCATATACCTTTTGATAGAAGTGTGTGTGAGTGTAAGTGGTACCACTAAAATAACAATATATTATTATATTTATGATAGAATGGTAATTTAATAACAATTTAATAAAAATAAATGGGGTGGTGGTGAAATAAATAAAATAAAAGTGCTTGTTGAAGGATGTTACATCTTATTTGGGTAACTCTATTTGGTTTTCACCAATGGGATTCCATGGTTGGGTTTATTCTAAAAGGCAGGATTATAGGATGAATTTAGGGAAGTTGGGATCTTATTTTATCCAGGTTTTTATGATGAAAATTTCTGTATAGGTGTGAATTAGTGAGGGGGGGGGGGGGGTTGTTCCCTTTTATAGTTGAGGAGTGGCATTCTTGTAGATATAAAGAGAAAATCAATATTGAGAGGTCTCACATACATCACATGCCTCCAATAATGGAATTTTTTTTTGATAAAAGGGAGTATATTGTTGAAATAGCTCTAGAAAATGGATTTTGGAAATGTTTTTAGGCTATTTGTCCCCTTAAGTTAAAGGTTAACAACTAAGTAAACTCCTTTTTACCTTAACCACTATAATTAATTTCAATTACGTTCAATAATATTTCTTATTCCAAAACCATGTTGAACCTACTAGAAAATATAAATTTTTATGATTCCAAATTTATAATCTATTATTTCATATTCTAAACAACTATGTATTTGAAATTAATTTAAAATTAACCTTGCAAACGGGACAAGACCAGTTTTTAAAGATAAAATGATCAAAAGTTTAAAATGTTTTTATATCGAATTTTATTTATAAAGATTTTAAAATAAGTTAAATTGGATTAACATATGTTTAATTGATCAAAATATACTTTAAAACAATTATAATATAATTTATGTACATAAATAAATTAGATGAAATTCAGTTTTCAAATAAAATTTAGTTTTTATCACAATTCATCATGAAATGAAACTTCTCAAAAAAATACAAAAAATTAAATCCAAGATAATTTTAATATCACTATATCAAAAACAATATTTATTTACTGATATAAAAATTATTAAATATTCAAAATTAGATTTAAAATAGGTTTTCCATAAAATAATGGTAAAATTACCATTTAGAAAAATACATCTTTTTAATCAAAAATTTGGTTTTATTCATAAATTATACATATTAAATATATTAGATGAGGGTTATTTTTTATTAAATATATTATATATACTTTTTATTAAAAAAATAATCAATTTTTTTTAATTTAATGATGTTAAATTTTGTTTTTACACAGAGAATAGTTCTATTAGAAACGATTTTTTATTTTTTAAATAGATATTACATTAATTTCTAACTGATTGATAACAAAAAGATTATTTTTATTTATATTTGTAAATAAAATTTTTACAATTTAATTAATTTTATTTGTAAAATCAATTTCAATAGCTAGGTGGTAACTTTAGTAATATTTTAATAACAATATTAATAGTATATTGTAGTTCGGTAAAACTTGTCCTTGTGTGTAATATAAGATATTCAAGGAACTCGACGTCATGTATAACACACAAAAAATAGTGATGTTTATACCACATGGGAATATAACTGTTATGTGGAATGAAATCATAAGTGTAGCATAAAAATAAATCATAACTTGGTGTATAATGCAATGAAACCTACAAAAAGAAATTTAATTTATTTGAAAAAAATTAATTGAAAAAACGTAGGATGTTAAACTCTCACCACTCTCCAACTACTTCCCTTGAGAGTCTAAACACCTGGTATCACTGGATAAATGATTCTAAAATCATGTTAATCTCCATTTTTATCATTTTCCTTTGTTATTCTACTTATATTTTCATTTTTTGGAGATTCCATTATTTTGGGTTTAGGTTCAAGTAGGTCCAAATAGTGGTCTATTGTTGATAGGTTTTGGTAAGACATATCACGAGTTCAATTGTTGTTTATCCTCAATTTTCAATTATTTCAAATATAATATTAAAATTTTCACCTTAAGGTGGGGTATTTTACTTCTTATTATTTATGTCAAAGTGTGGGATAATCATGTTTCAGTTTCTTAGGATAATCGTGGAATTGAACTAATAAATATTATAATTATAACTGTGAGATAAAAGAAAATAGGTTAGTATAATCACATGTGTTCATGCAATAATGATGTTACCAACTTATTTTTACCTAGAGTTTTATCTATTTTCATTGGATATTTTTGTTTATAATGGTTTATATTCTTAAAAATGGGTAAAATATATAAATTTGGAAGGATGAAATGATTAATTAAAGAGTTATATAAATTAAGTATAATTATTCCTTGAATATGAAAGAATATAATAGTAATTCTAAGAGCATGTTAATATATTATTAAAATTTTATGATAGTTTTGTAATGTTAATATTATTGCTTTTTAAACTTAGGTTAATAAATCAGTTAATTTAATATATAAATGAAATGGTTGTTTATATATGATAACATTTTGGAGTTGAGTGATTAAATTATTATTTGTGAAAGTATTTAATTACTTGATGATATTTCCTTAGTTGTGTAGTAATTTTTTATGTGGGAATTGTTATTTTGTTTTAAAGTATGTGTTCTCTTCAATGGTAGAGCATTGTTGTGCCTTGTTATGAAATTTTTATGGTTTATTTATTATTGAAAAATTGCCTCCTTCTCCCAGGTTTGTAGATGTGGTAGATGTTAGAGATTGTAGGATGGAATGTGTTGAGCACAATGGTGTTGGGGATGACACCAGGGAATTAGGAAAGGGTTGATATCCAGGCTTAATCATTATTTATATGATTTCTATTTTATTTTTTATGTTTTAATTGTAAAATTTATGATTATTGTCATTCTCAATTAATTTTTCTAGTTGCTTTTATGCACAATGAGTGAATTTAACCATGTGACAACTAATGACGAGTTATAGAGTAACTATAGATATGGAATGAAATATTCAGCTAAAAAATGGACACCTATGATTGTGGTATTTTTATTAGAGTAATGATATATTATTAACAAATTAATTACTAATAGAAACCATCAGACGATTATATTTATGTTAGAGAGAATGGATATTGAATCTGAAAAATGAAATTAATTATAAATAATTTTATCTTGAGATTAATGGAAATGATTGATCTTGAAATTGGAAAGTGGTTAAATAAATAATTTCTTATTTATATACTAATAAGTGAATTTATTAAGGTTGAACATTGATTATTATGTCCAGGTTTGGGACATAGACCTTAGAGGCGGTTGCCTGGTGTCTTATGTGATGATAAAAATAGACGATTCTAAAGCTATTAAGTTTCCATTGGTGTAGTTTTATGTGATATATCATTTTTTTGATTTCATAGTCTTCACCACCTATGTCTGTTTGTCAACCAATAACCAAATGTTGGGGGGGGTGGTGTTTTCCTGAACATTGAGGTAGGAGATGGAACAAATGGCCGACTACTCCCTCTCCCCCGTTTCCCCTCTACATGTAGTTTATTATGTGGAATACTCTGACTTTTATGACATAAGGTACATGGTTGTGATTCATGTAGGATATGATGGATCTAAATTTACCAAAAATTTATATACAAGAATTAATAGCTTATGGTTATATCATATACTTGTATTTGATTAAGTGGACTATGATTTCAAACTATTTTAAATGCATGTGCTGTGAGTTATTGTGGTATAATTCATGAGACATAGGATGTGACTGATCTTGAGCTTTAACCACATTATGATATTTGATGATGGAAATATTTGATGATTGGTTTTAAGATAAAAGTTGATAGTTGGTATTTTCTTTTTTCTAAGCATTATATATGGTAGGGATGCGCATATGACATGATCTATTGGGGTGTGAAAGTGACTAACTTGTGGGGAAGTGAAAGCATGATGGATATAAATATATATATATTAAATTTTATGTTTGCATTATTACTTTTTATTCAAAGATAGTGAACGAGACATGGTGAGGTTGGGAAATAACACTACCTGTTTAGGTGACCAGTTGGTTTCATTATTTAGTCATTGGGTATTTTTATGATTCTTCCACATTTTTGATGACAGGTTTCTATAAGTATCCTACTGTGTATACTTTTATACTCACTCATCTATATATATATTATATTTACTTTGGATGTTAATGTGACAGTTATTGATCATACTAGGAATTACTATCTCATGGAGTTGTTTAGTAGTTTTTGAGATCATGGCCACCGTGTAGACCTTTTTTCGGTATTTTTAGTCATTTATTATTTTATTACATTGAATACTTATATTTGGATTTATTAGTCATTTATGATATTAAATGTTCTGATGGATTTCATCTTATCTCTTATCATTATATTTATATATTCAGACTAATTCATCCCATTTGTGTGTACTTATACCCTTAGTGCTTGCCACCAATCCATGGTCTATTTGAGGTACGATTTGGGGTCATATACCTCTCCTCAATTCCATTTATAAAGGGTTAATAGTAGAGGGGGTAATTATATAGTTGAATCAAATATTCACATTACGATATTTGAATTATTATATAGATAGGCACTGGTGAGGATTTAATGGGTTATTAAGGAAACATTGTGAGTTGGGATTATTAGATGTAAATAAGGGATGCTAGCTTGGACATGAGTATTTAGGGCTCCTTGTGTTTCCATTAAAGGACCATATTGTTTATTGAATATACTAATTGAGGTGATGCTTCTTGTGGGATAGAGACTGATGTATGGATCATGTATCATGTTTTTCCACACTTTTGAAAGAATTGGGTAGATAGTGGGAACTAGATTGAAATTAATTAATTAATTAGTCTTAAATGTTCTTTATTCTGGGTTTTGGAGTTCATAACATTTTATTGTTTTTTTTAAATTCTTCATGTCAACATCCTTGTTAGGTTTTGAATGATGGAATTTAGTAAAATATTACAACAAATCATGTAAGAGTGGAGTTTTAGGATTATAAATCATCAAGGAGGACACTCTATTAGTAAGAAATACACGGTTTATAGAACTATGATGGATCCGTTTCATTTTTAGATACCAAGGATCTGTTAATGAAGCTATAAATTGAATTTAGATTCATATATTATTAGAGGGAGTAGTAGGTTTCATTGCTTGTGATGCTGCTGCATGGGGAAACTCTATATTTGTGGTTTTTAATCCATGGGGATTGTGGGGAATCAACTATTTTATGGGAGAAGAGTGGATATCAATTTTAGTCTATGTTTATTTTATTTACCTTCAATTGGATTTTATATTCATTTATAATTTATTTGAAACCGATGAATTGAACCATGTACTCTAGTATTTTAGTAAAGCCTATTCATAACTGCCACGTTAAATACTAGTTTATATCTAATTATATTAGATAATAATATTTTTGTTAATATTTTTTTTTATAAAACACCTTCTTGTGTGTTATGCAAGACATTTAGGAATGATAGTCTTGTGTGTAATATAAGTTACCCTTAGTGTTCCATGTTGAACATGCTAAAATTTATGCAATATTTAGTGCATGATTAACATGAAATTTCATTAAACTCAGTCCAAAATTTTTGTTTTTATATTGAATACACTATTTTTAGTGTTTAAGGAAATGAAAAATATATGAAATATTAAATTCATTTGAAAAAACACTCAAAAAATATAATGGTGTTATAGATGCCTCATTCAATAACTGAGGAAATGATCTCCTACTGAGAGTGTCTACCACAATGTTCCCTTTCTCAAGAGCATAGAAAATATTGATGTAATAGTTCTATAGGAACTCTACCCTTCACCTTTGTCTCATGTTAAGATACATTGAAAAGAAGATGTACTTGAGACTCTTGGGGTCTGAGTAAATGATAAACTCTACACCCATCATGTAGTGTCCCTATATATTCAATGTGAAGACTACCACTGCTAACTCAAGATGATAGGTCTTGTAGTTCTTATCCTATGGTCTCAAACGACGTGAACCATTGGAAATCACCACCCACCTCTGCATCAGAACAGAACCAAGTTTGGTCTCTGATACATTGTAGAATACTACATAGTCAACACCTTCTTCAAGAAATATCACGATGGGAGTGCTCTTCAACATCTAACTCATCTTTTAAAAGAAATGTAAGAATATTTCTGACCACATGAAAGGCTTCCACTCCATAGTCAAAGATGTAAAGGGTGCTTCCACTCTAGAGAATTATCGTAAAAACCTAAGATTGTACCAGGAAAACCCAAGTAAACTCTACCCCTTGGTAGTACTCAAGGGTGTATCACAAGAATTAAATAAATCATCCATTGATGGATCCACTAAAAATATATCATTTGAGATAATGTGTCAAATAAAGTATAAAACTCGAGTTATAAATTGACACTTCGAGAGATTCCCATAAATATGGTTCCCTAAAGGTGTGTTCAAAACCATCCTCAAGTGTATCACATGATCCTCATTAGATTCTAAATACTCTATAATTTCATGAATGAATACTACCACAAATTGATATAAGAAGGGATAAAAGATCATGTTCTTGAGTTCCATGAACAGTGTTGTGACATTCGTCCTACCAATGGGAATAACCAAGTACCAATAGTGACACGTGAGAAATCTAAATGTCATTTTTGATATTTCATTATCCCATTATTGAAATAGGTGATAGCTTGATCTTATGGTATTCATTAAAAACCTCCATTCCACTCTCAACTGATCGAATATGTCATTGATCATAAATAGGGGATACTCATTCTCAATGGTCACTTGATTCAAGAACTGATAATCCACAGATAACCTTGGGCTCCTGTTTTCCTTTTGGGAGAATAACATTGGGGATACCCGAGGAGAAATACCGGGTCTCACAAATACCATCTCCATCAATTCCTCTAAGAGAATCCTCTGATATTGAATCTCTATGGGAGCCATCTGATATGATGGTGAAGATATTAGTGTCATCCTATGATGAAATTCATTGTAGAAGGCTAGCTATCAATGGGGAGTTAAACATGGTATTTCCTTAGAAGAGACTACCCCATAATCCTCCACTATAATGGGAAACTGATAGCCAAATGCATCTATTTCACCAAGAGTCATGATATAATACTGTTGAGTAATCAGTTGTACACTGTTAATCTTGAGCTCTTCCTACTCTGCCAAGTATTCCTTCTTATCCACAAAGTAAAAACTCATTCCATCATTGTAGACACACTGAATCCTCTTCCTAAAGAATATTATCTATGAATGAACTGTGGATATCCAGTCCACACATAAGATTACATCCTAGTAATCATTGTAACTATAAATAGAACCCAAACGACACTCTTTCCACTAAGCGTCAAATCACATTATCGACACAAGTGAACAATCGCTGATTCACCACCTGTTAGAGTCTCTAAACATAAGGGTCAAGCAAATGGCTCAACTGGAATCTCTATGTATCCAACTAGATAAGTGTAAATGAAGGATTTACTAGAACATATGTCTATCAACAATTAAGGTATTGTTGAAAAGATATTGATTTCCCCTCATATCATCCTTAGAGACATCGGTTCATATGTCTCTATAGCTTGAGGATTGAGTCATCCCTATCAAACAGCTCCCTGATCATGGCATGGAACACCTGGGGGGTAGTGGTGGTAATAGGACGGACCTTCAACCAGCTCTTCATTCCCTACTAGACCATCTTACATGTCCACCACCCTATAGACCACCCTAATATAGCCTCTATCTTTTTTGGTGGTCCCTCTACCATCTAATGATTATTTGTATGATGGGGAAGACAATCCTGAGTCAAATGTCTCTGACCATCATAGGAGAAACACCGCCTATCCCTTGGTAGATTCAAACCACTATAAGAGCCTTTCAATACTAACCCTATTTCTTTGGATTGAATCCTAAATATTATAACATTCTTGGATCCTTTTAACTGCGTATAGATTCCTTGTATTAGGGTATCAGCTATTGGGATCCCACTACTATTTCTCACTACTACAATCTTCTCTAGTAGAAATATATCCCTTATAAATTCTCACTAAAGCACCCAAAAATTAGTGGGAATTAAATGGTATACCATTAATTCCATAACTTACCAAAATAACACCTACTAAAAGGTCTGATATATGATGAAATAGAACCACCCCATATCCAAAGACAAAATCCAAAGATTAGTAAACCTCGCTGAATACTCAGCCACAATCATACTTCCCTATTACAAATTCAGAAGTTCTTGTATGCATACTGATCACAACCTGGCCAGATAGAACTCCTCCCTAAAGAGGCACTCAAATTCTAATTATAATATATATATCTCACCATGTGACTGAGTCACTAGGATCAACATTCACCTAGAATATCCATAAAGAGTACTGACCAGGACGAACACCATTTGATCAGAATGCATCCCCATAAGGTGGAAAACATGATTGACTGCCTCTGGAAAGTCCTAATCCACTTGTGGGTCAGGATGACCCCAAAACCTAGGAGGTCACTGCCTCTGGAACTCATAAAATGCACCCAACCTCCGTGCTTTCTTAATTGGTACTACCATTTTTATGTACCACATGAAGGGTTGTAATATATCTAGGAAACAGCCTGAATGATCTATCTTCTAGTATATGCCCCTCTATCAATTCCTTGTTACTAAGAGGATGATACTCGTGATCATGAAATGGAATCTAGGATAGTTGTTTGTGTGGAGGTATCTGGAATAAAATATTATGTATAATGGTTAAATGATTATATCTGGGCTGATGGCTCAAGAAGGACATGGAAAAGACAACCATTCCTGTATGATTCATGTACCAAAAAATTTCCCACAATTTTTTACTTGTAATGAGTTGATTTATAGGCGAACATAGTTATTCTCTAGGGATACGTTGGCCACCACACCAAGACTATAATACCTAGCATTAAAGTCAAACTAAAAAGTCAAAAAAATATTTCTCCAAACCAATCTTACTAACTATTTTCCTATGTTAGGACAAACTCCTTCGATACCACTATTTCCCGACCAGACCCACTGAGGTCCGACATGTGACTGCCCCAATACTACCTATAATATGCTAGGGGATGGTGAATAACATTGAATAGAAATATCCCATAAATTATAGGAATTAGTCTAAAGTACCTATACACATACACACATATCAAAGTCCACATAATGATGTAATTTAAAACAACTGAAAAAATTCATGAATATATCTAATATCCTATAATAATGTATGATAGTAAAGTACTCAAAGTTGAAAAAAGGGCCCAAATAAAATCCCAACCAAAAAACTAATAGAGTCCAAACTACTCTAAGGGCGGGGACTATGATGAATGAAAGTATAATAAACACCTTTTTTGGATAAGATCCAACTACAATATAGCTACTCCCTATCCTCCTAGGACACCATCAAATGGGTCATCATCTATATATGGCACGACATGTGCAGGAGAAACACATTCAGGTGCGTGTTTAACAATACATAGTAGAAAAACATGAAAACACTAACCCCAAAATACCAAATGTTTTTAGCTCAACAGAATATATAAAAATAATTATATAACATAAACACCCACAAATTCTCATGAAAGATACCATTCCACTGGGCGGTCATAACTACTATCTATCCACATTATTCAACTTAAATAAATGATATATCTAGGAGTGAACACTCCACCAGATATAAAATCTGTAGATGCCCATGGTGAAGAGTTTTAGATCATTGGGACCCACCTAAGAAAGCTCACTGGCCTATGGAGACCCTGATTCACAGATATGAGGTCACACATTAAATTGTAGGTGGACACCATGAACACAATCTAGATCAACCCTCTATTTAGGGGATCGTATGTCAATGATTCCACAAACAGTACTGATAGGGCCTACAAGATGGGGGATTAATTCCATACATAAGTAGGTCATGCTGAATCCACAAACCCTAGTTAGGGAACAAAGGTGATAAAAGATCACACTCCAACCTCACGGAGGGACACCATAACACTGTCTGACACTCTACCTCCAGAGGGGATCAAAATCATATGTTATGGATGTAATTGAAGACTATACCATCATCAGAATGGGCTAATGTAAAACACTCAACCTATACTGGTAAAAACTAAAAAAAATTAATAGCTATAAAGAGTTTTGAAGGGGGAATGAGGCGTGTAGTAGGGGGTATACGGCTTGTCCACCTATTCCCATGACTACTCATATTAAGATTCCTTAAAAACCTATATGTATCAATATACATGACAGTCATAGGACGTACATGGTTTGTAGAGACACACAATATCCAATTCATCCCCAGACCATGATCATATATAGTGGCTGGGTCGGTGTACTGGCTCATGTACACTAATATGTGTCCCAGTCCAAGTACACGACATTCCACTTAGACGTGTATTTTTCCCATGTGCATGTACCATCTAAAGTAAATTCTGAGCCTCACATAATGGGTATGACATGATAATGAGTCACATGGTGTGTGATATTTTATTTTGAATGGAACCATAGCGTGGTAGATAAGGGGACCCGCATTATGTTTAAACCCAAATTAAACACCGCATTACAAATAAATTTCAAAATACCTTGGGTTATATTATACATAATAAAAACCACCAATATCATAGGAAATAGTATATCTATGTTTGGATAACACTTTACATCCTCAATATCTATGATATGAGTTTAAATCTGCTAGAAAATCACCACCATCGAGCAATTTGTTTCCATACATCAGAACTGGTTTGAACATATACCGAGAATCCATTCTTATCCCCCATCGGTCACACACTACTATCATAGAATCTATATCACACCATCGATCATGAACCACACCAATGGTATTGATCCAATTAACCAAATAATAGTTTCAAAATGATCAAATACCAAGTATTCATCGAACCACATGAGAAAAGTATATTCTAGTGATGAATGTGAGATGAATGGGGGTCAAAATCCAAAAGGCACAAAACACAAATAATGAACATTAGCTATTGTTCATTTTTCCTTGACACATTTTCATAGAAAGAGATGAATGTAGAGTATTAAACTAAAGAAAAAATATATAATTCCATCATATTAAATCAACTGACGATGCATGAATCAATTATGTTTATAGAATTAGTACGTGTTCATCCAGGATTATGAAATAAGATGTAAATCACAAAGAAAAATATCCGAACCAGAGTTTGGATAAATCATTGAAGAATGAAGGTTTTATTTCCATCCTTTATGAGATCTATTTACTCTTTTGGAACAACGATCCATTATTTGATCCCAACCCTTCATTGTTCTCTAAAAAAACTCCCCAACAGTTGTCTAGATATCCAAGGAATGAGTGGCCAAACATGAGGAAATCCTATAACCATACATTTAAAGGATAAAAAATTGTCAATGTGTTGAAAAAAAAATTATAGTTATTTAATTTCATTCATTTACTCCCATGATGGATTTTTCCCAAACAGACCACGTCCACAATGGTTATGTTACACCTAGTGTAAAACTCTCATTTTGAACTCAACGATATCATCAAATTTATGATTTCTGCCTAGTTTGAATGTTATAACACTTTTTTTGGACAACTGTGTTCACATTATATGTAATAAATTTTATATATTTTGAACATTTATTTTAGGCACACAAGGTTTTATTATTTCATGCCATCTTATCTAATATTCTCTATAATAACCCATATAATATTAATAAATAATGAACAAAAAATATGAAAGATTACTATTACACCGTGACTAGTTTCAAAGTGAATTTTATGGAGGAATGTCATACCATTGTCTTGATTATGGTGAAGGTGTCACAAAATAGAGTAAAATGTTTGTGTCCATGAAGAGAATTCCCAAATATGAAGTGAAGCATCATGATGTGTGAGGTAAAGGCATTGAGGTGAATAGAAATTAAACACTGTGATGAGGGATAATCCACTGCATAAATTATAGTGCAATATGATTTCAATTTTTCCAAGGGAGGCGTCTCACACCAAGACCCAATGGACTATGATATAATGGATGTTTTGAATGGGTTTCAATTTATTATGCCTACGCGTCATGTGATGACCAGTCACTCATCTAGTTTTAAAATGATGCGATGTCTCGAAATTTTTAGGTTATCCCATTTTGGTTTCATGTTATGTGAGAGGTGTCTTTGGTGATAATTTAGTTTATCCTCACTCCAATTCATCACTCTCTGAACCCACCCCCCCTTGAAATATGATTTTTTTTTCATATTTGTATCATGGATTTAAATTTTTTTTCTTCATTTTTTCCACTATTTACCACTTCATTATTCCCATGATTTGTATGGATATGGACATGGGTTTTGATTCAAAGTCTATTTGAGCATAGTGGAATCAATCTTGGATGATGGTTATTTTTTCTTGGATTTTATAATTTAGAACCTAGGAGGATGAATAATCTAGTTTTTTTATTTTAATAATGTATATACCCATTTTTAGTTGTAATATTTTTTTAGATTTTTTGGTTGAAATTGTTGAATGTGATAAAATGGGAAATTAGTGATTTTGTGTAATAATGGATTGGGTTGATACTATGTGTGATTCAGACACCTTTTCGAAATGATATGTATATATAAGCTCATTTGGTGTGTAATTATTTAATTTTCCCCTATATATTAATTATGGGAGTGATATTAGTTAAATGTGAAAGTTAATTATAATTGGTTTATAATTAGATTGATTGATTGTGAGAGAGTTGGGACCTCATGTAGATGGGTAATGAATAGCCAGGATAAGATTATCATATGTGTTGGTAGTTGAACTTCGCCTTAAGGGGAATTAATACAAATGATAATGGGGTCCTTGTATGTTTCCATAAGGTTTTTCCATTTCATTTGTGTGCATGTGATATATCATCTTGCTAGTTTTCTATGATTGAAAATGAAATATAAAAAAGTATTGTATCCTTAATGTCCTATTAATTGAATGAAAATTTTCTTGTCTATTATAGATCCATTAAAACTAGGTTGATTCACCATTCCCCAATGGTCATGGGCTTCAAAATAATCATGTTCTATATGATAAATGTACCATAAAGGGCTATTAAATCGATAAAAAGTAGTATACCATGAAGTATGATCCCTTAATATCATCCATGTATAAGAGAGTAATGGGATGATAATGATTTTACTTGAGGTAGACTACATGGATTATTGATAAATGAAAGAGCTTCTTAGCTAGTTCACTAGTCTAAGGAGTTACTATTTTCTCATATAATGAAATATGTGTCTTAGAGTGAGGATTAATTTTGAAGGATTTTTTTATAGGTTGGGTGAGAGAAGACTGAAATAGTTTGACTATTGAGGTTATATGTTCTTTATTTGATCTCTCTAGTGGGATTCATATATTGTATTTCTTGTTCATCCAATTCAGCTAATATAAAATAGTGGTGGTGTTGAATGAAATTATTCCATTGAGTGATGGGTTTTGACCCCTTGAGATTAGACTATGAGAGAAAGAACATTTGTATAAAAACCTAGTTAATCTTAAGATAAGTCATTTTCACTTTATCATAACTAATATTTTTATAGTTATATTCAATATAAAAATATTTGGAATTTTTTTTGTCAAAATTAAAAAAGGATTATTTCTAACCAAATTGGGTTTTTTTGAATTTTTTGGTTTTATTTAAAATATTTATGAACAAATTATAGAATTTTAATTTCAAAAATGAACTAATTTTTTAAATATATCGTGACAAAATTATCTTATGATGAATTTTCAATATTTTTCAGAAAAGTTGTCTTGTTCAATGAATATTTGAAAATACTAATTTTTATTGGAAAATATATTTTCTTTTAAATTATTATAAAATAAAAATTATATTTATAATAACTATTAAAAATTAAATTTTTTTATAAAAAGAAATCAAATTTTTAGGATTGGAATGAATATTATACTTGAATTTGGTATGAACATATATTTTTACTTAAAGATAAATTTTTCGTAAAAGCTTTTTTTCATAGTTGGAATCAGGAGGTCCATATTTGTGAAATAGGCCCCTTTATTTTTGGTTATTTTGAATAGCGACTGTAGTAATTTTTTGTAACCTTAGTAAGTCTACATCAGATAATTACGGTTATCAATCTTATGATATAGAGTAAAAAGTTAAACATAACACTTTACTTTATTTTATTATATGAGTCTAATTTGTCCCTAATCATCTCTAATTTGTAATTTTACATATTTTTTTTACATTTAGCCATGATTTTGATCTTTATAATATTTAAGTAGAGGATAATGTCAAAAATATCACTCTATTGCATTTAATATTTATAATATTTTGTGAAAGGGATAAAAACATATGCTAGGTTCTAAATATTTATTTTAGATTTTAATTAATTTTTTTACCATGGTAATCAATTTATAAGTTTTATTGATGAAATAATGACCTTAAATGCTTACGCAATTCCAACCCAATGCTTTTTCATGCATTTTAAAAATCAAGTAAATGATTATAGAATCTCTAAAAGTAATATTTTATTGCTAAATAAAGGTATCCATGAAATTTTATCTATAATAATATAATTTTATAGATGTTTCAACATAATATATCATTATTACATTGTTTTTTAAAAAAATTCAATGTCAAATTTTATGAATTGTTCCAAAAATAACATTAATGATATTTTATAATAATAAATATTTTAATAAATTATTTAAAATTCATAAAAAACCAATATTATATAAATAATGGAATATTGTTTAAAATATAAAACATTATTCATTTACAGAAAAATTTTCCTTTTATATTTACTTTATTGACCCATATAGTGTAAAAAACATTGTTATCGACGTAATTTTCATATGGGTTAACATGGAAAAATAAAAGGGATAAGTGTAAAATGCATAATCCAATCTAGTAAAAATTTAATTTTATGAAATTATTTTTACTTATAATATTAATCTACTTTAATTACCAATTTTCCAAAAAAAATTAATTTATATAAATTTAATAATATAAGTAATTCCAACAGTGCCACCTCCCTTATAAATATGGACCTCTTATCCTCTCTCCCTCACGACTCCAAAGAACTCTATATGATCCAATACTTTCCAAAACCCATTACTTAAATCCATACACACATTTTAGATGCCTTATATTGAATATAATACCATCTATATAGTCCATATGATGTAAAGAAATTGAGTTTTCTCGAAGAAGAGGTATATTTTTAACCGAAAGTTGTAAATTTATTTCTTGTTTTCCCATAGTAAAATATTCTTCAACCATGATGAAAAAATAACTCTAGTATATTAAATATACTATGTTATTATTGTGTTAATGTGATAAGATATTTCCATATCATATTCCATTAAATGGGAAATGTAACCATCATTCATGTGTATAACATACTACCACCTCACGAAGCGATGTAATTAATTTTCCGTCACCAACTCCCTTGTTTGGTTATTATGATTAATTTTAGGTATATATATATATATGATATTCATGAAATATTTATCATTATTTAAGTATAATATATCATCAAATCTATTTCCTTCCCAACTATTAAAGAATAATAGTGTTGTTCGTGTGTACGTTTGGATGACCACATCAATCATGTGATGTGATTATTTTTTATACCCATATCATATGTCTTCTAAATATAATTTCATTTAATGAATTAATATTTTATATATAATATCATTATAATTATTTAAATATGAAATACTACTTACATTATTTCCCTCATGATCTTTGAAAAATGGAATCATTGCTCATGCATACATACGACATACCATATACATGATTATAAAGTAGTTCATTTTCATATGAATATTTCATAGTAGGAAAAAAAATGATTAATTGATATATAAAAATTATAATTATTTTATTATTCTAATTTTAGATATTATTATATAATGTCCAATCAGACTATAGTCATCCTATGGAAGTCATTTTGGACATGTGGGCAGTATATTGTCAAATCATCTGGTCTGAACATAATTGATTATGAAATTGAATATAACATGGTATTAAATAAAATAAATTGAATAAATAACTTTAAAAAATTTATCCTGAAATTAAATAATTAATATAACATTATTATTCATGAAAATAAAAAAGGTACGGGATGAGTCAGACTCAACATAGGTGACACTTCACCTTAAAAACCTTGTTTTTAATTACATTAGTTTCCAAATATTTTTCTTCCATGTCAATATTCTTAAAAATAATATTTATATTTATTTATATATACATAAATGAATTTTAAATGAAATTTTATTTCCCTTTTAATTTTATTTTAATGGAATTTCAAGGAATCTTTTTATGTATTTTATATGAAATATTTTATCTTTCATTAACGAAAGATAAAATGTTCAGTTTTAACATATATAATGTCAATGGATTTTCCAAACACCGAAATAATTATTTTATATTTAAATTTATTTATAATATTCCATGTTTTATTCAATGAAAAAATCTCCTTTATTTTTTTGAATGGTATTTTATTTATTAAAATTGGGTTTTACTATGGAAAGGGTATATTGATATTTGAAAGTGGTTTGCATATCAGTTACAAATAGCATTTCAGGGGTTTTGTGATGAATAAAATCGAACATAAATTTTTTATTCATGCTATGGTTTTTAACATCCCGTTACTTTTCTATCAGGTATTCTTTAAGATTTTATGTGTTTTTTGATTTTATTTGTGGGGTATGTTCGATATGGAATAGGGAGGGAAATTGTAATGGTGTAGTCATAGTATTTTGGATTCCCATCATAAAACCAATACGTTATGCTTCCTTATAGATAATTACATGAAGTGTGATGTGATTACATGATGTTAAAATTCTAAAATAATAATTAATCATTTTTATCATAATGATACATGTTATTCACTGACTTTGGGATATTTCAACTACACTAAGTGTACTTTGGTTAGACATTCCTATAAATTCTCACATATTGTTTATATAGAAGAAACAAGGATAAAAAATATATTACTTTCCTCCATGTTTCCTTTCTCTCAACCAAGATCCATCCCTATATAATTTTGGATCCCTTCAACTCTTCTTATCTATCGCACTCATCCATTGATAACTATTGTGGTAGTGGTGTGATTTTCTATGTAAGTATTCTCCTGGTCTTCTAGTCTGTTTATCATTCCCTCCTCACAGATTGAGGGATCATATAGGGATTTATTGATCTAAAACTCACATTGTTGATTTGTTATAGGTTTATTTCTTTGGACCACTTGAGAATTCGTTGTTGTTGGTGGGTTCTATTGCTAGTTTTTATATTTCTAGGAAACATGTAGATGGTATTATTGCGATGTAAAATTGTTCTTAACCCTAAATTTCTTGATTTTAATTCATCTTTTTATTTAAGTTCAATTTCTATATTAAATTATTTTTCCTTCATTGGTTAGATTAAAAATAAAATTCCATTGAATTTGAGTATTTTAGGAAATTTGGTTTTTTTTATAAAATTGGGAAAACTCCCAATTCAATTGAATTGGGGTTTGTATTCTAAAATTGGTGAAATTTAAATTATTCAATTTAAATTATGGTTTTTATAGAAATTATTTCAATTAAATTATTGAATTTAATTTTGGAAATATATTTTATTGGAAATTGTGAAAAACTCAATTCCATTGAATTTGGAGTTTATTTTGAATTGATTTAAAATTATTAAATTTGAAAATGGATAAAATTGTTTTCGATTAAATTCCATTGAGGTTTTTGTGGAAAAGGAAGATTTTTTATAAAAAATCCATTTTGGTTTTTAAATGAGAAATTAGAATGTTTTAAATTAGAGAATTGGGTGAATTATATTTTAAAATATTTTTTAAATAAATTCCATCGTTATTGTTTACTAGAGAACAAAATTTATGGGTATTTTGTGAGATATTTTGGATAAGAACGTTATAAAGGGAATCCCATAAGACTGTATTGATTTTTTAAAACTATAAGATGAAAATTATTTAGCAAATTGAATTCCCTAGTGGGATATTGATGTTTTATCTCTTTCCAGTGCTGAGGGATGTGTGTACACATAGCAGTTACTATAACAAGAGTGATTGAGGATCCTATAACCAGGAACCATCCCACATTCAGTAAGATGACAATGTTTCTCACTTGTTTATATTTTAGATATAACAATTTTCTAATGTTTATATAATATTTTAAATTCCTTGGGAATTTATATGAACTATTTTATGTAAAATTATTATTTAAGACATTTATTTTAGAAATATTTCCATCAATTTAAATGTTAATATTTGGTTTAAAAGTATTTAAGATATCTAAAATTTAAATCATGAAATGTTTTAATTATGATTTTAAAATTCCAATCCTATTCGTTAAAATTAAAATAATTATTTGTTTAAATAAATTTTTATATCTATTATGGAATCATTGGTGAAACACTAATTGAATAATAACTCACACCCTACCTATTCCTTCGGGTGTTTATAGATCATCTCCTTCTAGGGTTGAGAAAGGAAAAAGCACCACTTGAAGGTGGTTCTAGCTGTTGATCTATAGACATGGAGTTGTGTTTGTAGGGACATGGGATTTTATTTGGTTTATGGTAATTTGCTGTAGTAATTTGGTTTTTTTAGGCATATTTTACATATATTATATATATCCTAGTGGGATTTATTTTTTATGAATACATATTTTTTGTTCTACTTCTGTAATCTTACAAAAAAAACATCTCCCACCACTAATTTGTATGATCTAAGTGTAAGTTACATCCCATGGGGATATTGAACACTCTTTGGGACATTTAATATTTGGATCGGTTATTGGGTTACCAAGAAACCTATAATGGTTCATGATAAAGTGGAATTAGAGCTTTAGGATGCGAGTTTTTTAAATTCTGTATGCGTTTGTGTAAATGTTTCGGGACAAAAAAGGTATTTATGGTTGATTTATTGGCTATATCTCTCTGTAATGAATGTTAATTCTCCAGTTGTGGGTTCAGAAAGATGTTTTTAGGATTAGTTCAATTATTTTCAATGTTTTCTATTAGGATAGATTCAAATAAAAATCATTATTTTTCAATCATTAGGGATTACATTCCACTATTCTTATTTCTTATTTTTAATATTATGTCTTATTTATTGTCAACAGATGTTATATGGAATTATGGTACCAATAATATTCCAAAATCAAATTATTGATAAAGACACTATAGAACCTCACTGAGATAATCCTCTCGTGGACCCGAGTTTGGTAGAGGTGGTTGTGTGTACTGTCCAAGCTCTGGGACATGAACCATCACGACATCCTATGCAGGCTGAAGATGTTGAACCTCAGATGGATGTTTTGATGATTTTTTCTCAATAGATCCTTCTCAATAAGCCACCACCATTTAGAGGTTCAAATTAACCTCAAGATAATGAGGAGTGGTTGAGAATAATGGATCAATTTTTTAGGTTTTTGGGAGACACCTGATGAAATTATGGTGAAGTTTTCCACCTTTATATTGGAAGGATCAAGAATGAGATGGTGGGACATAATGGTGTTTGGGAAGAACCATGATGGATTTAAGTGGATAGACAACAATTTTATTTTCCCCAACTATTTATATCTAGAGTTGATGCTACTGTCCAAGGCTAATGACTTCTTCAAACACGAGCAAGATCAGAAGACTGTGACATATTATGAAAACTATTTTACTCAGCTTATGTAGAATGCACCTGAGAAATTATTGAATGAGAGGTTCACAGCTAGATGTTTAGATTTGGGACTATGATAAAATATTCATTCCTAGGTTATTACTAAATATTTCCTCTTATAATGATGTACATATAGAATAATGATGGTCAAAATAGACAAGGATTGAAAATCTGTGTTGCTGGGAGTGTCGTTCACTCCCAGTGGTGCTTTGAGTCCCATAAATGTAAATTGGTTGCATGATTATTCTCATAGTGTCTCACAAAACTAGAGTCATTCTGGACCTCCTATCGTTCTTGGAATATGACCTTTAATATGTGTGGATTATATGGACACTCAGGTCACAGGCATAAGCTTTTCATGTCACTTTCCTCTCCGTGTAGTGGAACAAGATCAGTAGTACCTACTAAAGTAGTATCACAATTAGATGCTTCATTTATAAAGTGGTTCCAGACACATGCATTTGAAATGAAGCTCTTGAGGTAGTGGAAGTGTATCCAAAGGAAGTGGATACGGGTCTAGTTACTATGAGAGGTACCATCACTATAGATTAATCATCAGCGACTACTTTATATGATAATCGTGCGTCTAATTAATTTAATTCAGACCATATAGTTTATATGATAAATAATTCTGTATAGATTTTATATTATGTTATAAATATTGTGCCTCCCCTTGGTACGAAGAGAGACCAAGGACTCCATAGTCATTTTTGGGATTCCTCTCAATCAAATTTTGAGGTTACTTTGAGTTTTATGGTGCTTGAAATAAAAACTCTTGATGCCATTTTTTGGGATGGATTTTATTGTTTCCAATAATGACCATATTTGTTGTTTCTTCAATGGGTCTATTTCACTACACCTGATGGTGAGTTAAGTATCCTTCAAGGAGAATGGGAAACTGAGGTTGATCAGAGCCAGAAAATATTATCCAGAGTTGGGGAATGTGATATTACTGTTTTCTTTTAACCTAGAGTTGGAATCATTTACCAATGATCTCCCTCCATTTCTCATTGAGTATCGCGATGTGTTTCCTTCAAAATTCTCTATTTTTCCACTAGTAGGGGAGGTAGATTTTACTATTTATTAAGTGTGTGGTACTGAAATAGTTTCTAGTCTTTCTTACTATGTGGATCTTGAAAATTTTAAATAGATGAAATTCTAGTTGGATGATATTTTAGAGAACGTATTTACACACCATATCATGTCACCCTTTGTGGAAACTGTTATCTTTGAAAATAAATTTAATGGTCTGGTTCTCCTATTTTTTATTACCACAAGACCAATCGAGTTATGGTAAATAAAATGTGTCCTTTCAAACAAATTGATGACATATTTGATCAGTTAAAAGGGGAAAATGGTTCTTTAAGATCATCCTATGATCAAATTAGCATCAGATGAGGATAAAATAATCTAACCTGAAAAAACCACCATTAAAAGAAGGTAAAACCATTATTATTACCTTGTAATGACCTTTGGTATAAATAATACTCCTGAAATTTTCACGGATATAAAAAAATAGATTAACCATGAGTATCATGATACCTTTAGGGAAGAATTTGTGGATGAAATCCTTGTATACTCAATTCCTGCAGAGGATAATGTGCATCATCTAAGAACAATTTTGTGTATTTTGAGAAATCAATAATTTTATGCCAATCATTAGAAATTTTATTTATGGATTCGTAATTGAAATTATTGGGAAAAATTGTGTTAGAACATGGTATTTCAATTGATTTGGGAATGGTAAAGGTTGTTATTACATGTGAACAACCTTGTTTTGTTTTCAAAATTTTTATATTCTTGGTTCGAGCTCAGTTTTATAGCCAATTTATGAAGGACTTCTCAAATTTGGATTCAACAATGACTGTTCTAACTTATAAAGGAGTAATGTTTTTTGGGATGAGAAAATTCAGAGTTATTTTGTTGAGTTGAAATGTGTGTTGGCTACTAATGCACTGGTGTCGACTCTCCAAGATGTCGGGCTAAGATATGTTGTCTTCTATGATGCATTTGGATCAGAACATGGCTACCTTCATATACTGGGTGATCATGAATTTGTTTATGGATCTCGTCAGTTAGGTCACATGAGATGAATTACCCAACCCATGATTTTGAATTCATAGAAGTGATACATGAACAAAAGAGTTGACGACATTACCTTCACATAGATTATTTTTCCATGTTCTCTAACCAAAAGTGAATGAGTTATATATTACCCCAAAAAGATTTAAATATTCGATAGAGATATTGGATGTAATGCCTACAATAATTCTAATTTCACATCACCTATACCTTAGGGAAAGAGAATATAATTGTAGATTCCTTGAGAATGAAACTTCCAACCTTGGAAGTTAATGAATATTCAAAAGAGTGGAGCATAATATCTATTTTTACACAATTACATATCGTAGTCTGAGAATTAGTGGCCTAGGTTTCCTGGGATAGAGTTACGTTAACATCTACACTCCTTGATTTTATTCTTTAAGATCAATGTCATGGTTATGGGTTCATTAGAATTAGAGACTCTACATATGGTGGGGAGTCTGTGGTTGTTTGTTTATACTCCACCGAGGGAATACTATAATATCAGAACCAATTGGTTGTACCATTATAATGAAGGAAATATATTATGTGGGATTTCCATAAATCTAAAGGGGTTGTGGACCCAGGAGCCAAAAAGATTATCTATGACATGAGACGGTTGTTTAGGTGGCTAGGTATGAGAAGGGTCATTTTGGATTTTGTCTCCCATTATTATACAAACCAATGAGTCATGGCTAAGAATCAGAGACCTTCATATTTTTTAGGCACTCCCAACACCAGCTTGTATGTGGCATGAAATCTCTATGGAATATGTGGTTGGGTTACCATGTACCTAGGTAAAGAAGAATGAGAAATTTTTTGTGATAAATAGGTTGAAAAAATTGTCTCTCATTATACCAATTTGTGATACAACCAATGTGAAGGAGTTTAGAAATCTCTAGGTGAAAGAGATTGTTCGTCTACATAGACTTCCATCTACTATAGTTTATGATAGGGGTCCTCAGTTCACTTCACACATTTGGATAGTCCTTAAGTGGGGACTGGTATCTTTTTCCCATTTTAATATTTAATACCATCACTAGTTGGATGTCCATAGAGAATGATCTATACATATTCTTAAGGATATTCTTCATACAGGTGTTCTTGACTTTGTTGTATCTTTGTATGATCATTTGGGGATAGTTGAGTTTTTATATAACAATAGATAGACGTCCAAGATCATAATTTACCCTTTTTAAGAATTTTATAGCCAACATTGTATATATCCATTGCTTTGGTTTATGATTGGTGAAAGTTATTTATTTGGAACATGCTTGTTTCAAGTGATGACAAAAAAGACTCAATTGATTTTTCAGAGGATGTTGATGCTTTAGATCCACTACAAGTATTATACTGATCCTCTTTATAGAACATTGGTGTTTTCATTTTGTGACTAGGTGATCTTGAATTTTTTAAATAATTTGGGTCATCGAAGTCTTGGGAGGAAAGGGAATATTGTGAAACATTTTTGGGGACCTTTTTAGATTGTTTATCTAGTATGGATTTTTTTTACCATTTAGCACTTCCACTATAGATGATGTTAATACATAATGTGTTTCATTTATTATAGAAACCAAATTATCTATCTAATAAATATCATGTTTTAATATAGAGTGATCTTGATGTTCAAACTAATTTATCCATCACAGAGTTTCTATTTGGGAGAGTAGCTTCTGAAACCATAGTAAGTTATGGGGGGATAATACATTTGGTTTCAGTGATGAGGAATAAAGGATATGATTCTAATGAGACATGGGATCGTGAGGCCCTAATGAGAGAGTAGTGGCATAATCTTTTTGATATGGAAGCTTCTTGATAGGCTTTATGGGGACAAAAATTTCTTATGGTGGGGAGGTCGTAAAATCTCATTACCTTTCTACTAGGAACCTTTTATGATTTTATGAGGTTTTACATTTTGTTGGTGTGGTAGGACCACAAAATAATAAAGTGGTTACCTATAATAACGAATTCACATATTTGTTGGACTCTCAGTATAAAACCCATTTTTAGAATCTCTACATAAAACCTATTGTTGGTGGGTTCCATTGCATGCTTTGTGTTCCTGTGAACGATATTGGTGGTTCCGTTATGATGCCCTATTTTTTTAAACCCTATGTTACTGGATTTAATTTTAATTTATATTTTTAATTAAATTACTATATTAAATGAAATTTCTATAAACTATTTGATTAAAAACCCAATTCCATTGAATTAGAGTTTTTTTGGAAATCTCATTTTGGAATGAGATTGGGAAAACCTCAAATTCCATTAAATTGGGTTGTGTTTATGAAAATTTGTGAAATTTGAACTATTTTATTTAAATTAAGAATTTGATGGTTATTTATTGAATTAAATTTTTGGATTTAATTAATGAAATGGATTTGATGGGTAATTGGGAAAAACCCAAATTCCACTGAATTGGGGGTTTAATGTGAATTGATTTTATAATCTTATGTTGTGAAAGTGGATTAATTTTTTTTGATTTCAATCCATGTGTTCTTATTATAGAAAAAGTTATTTTTTTATAATAAAAAAATGTTTTGGTTTTTAAATGGAAAATCATCCTGTTTGAAATGGGACGATGGGATGACTTCTATTTTAAACTGTTTTTAAAATAAATTTCCATTCATTGTTGTTTAATAGAGTACATTAAATCCTAGATAGCTAGTGACTTATTTGGGAAATCAAAATTAGGATGGTAATTCCCTAACACATGATTAAAATTTTAAAACTCTAACATGAGAATTATTTAGAATATCAAATTTCCTAATGGGATGAAGATGAGTCCTCTCTTTCCATCATCGAGGAATGTGTGTACAAATTTCAGTTATTATCACATGAGTGCTTGAGGATCCTATTACCTGGAACTATCACACCATTTGGAAGATGAATATGTTTGTTGATTATTTATATTTGATATGTAAATGTGTGCAAAGGTTTGTAAATTGTTTTACATGCCTTGTGAATTTATATAAATAGAATTATATAATATGTTTATTTAAGGAATTGTTTTTAGAAATATTTCAATCAATTGAATTGTGAATCTATTGTTTAAAAGTACTTATATCAACTCGAATGTAATGTATGATTTATTTTAATTATTATTTTTTGATGATAACACTTTTTTTTAAAATTGTATGATTTTTTGGGTTAATTAGATGGTGGTATAACTTATGGAATCCTTGGTGAGAACATACTATGCTTTTAGATCACCTGATACCTGTTCCATAAGGTGTCTGTAAATTATCACCTTATTGGTAGGAGAAAGGGACAAGAACCACGTGGAGGTGGTTCTAGCTGTTGATATAAGGAATTTCATTTGAGTCTGTTGGGTCTTGGGTGTTTATCCTGTATCTGTAACTTTACTATAGCACATTGGGTCATTTATACTGGTTTTACTTCTAGTATTGTTCTCTTTGTGGATTTTCTATTGTATTCATACTGATTTTTTGCAGTTATTCTAAATTGTTTTGGAAAAAACCATTCCAACTTACAATTTATATGATTACAGGTGCAAGTCGCCAACCTATGTGGATTGGGATTGTCCATTAGGCCATGTATGATCCGTCCCAGGTACTGGGTTACAAGAATACCTAGGAGGGTTAGTGACATAGTCCCCATACATTTTTTTATGATGAAGGGTGATCCAACAATATCTGATGGAGGTGGGTAAGCATGATATAGGTCATGATTGTGGTTGTGCCTGATATATATCTCTACTGTATTGAATAATGACAATGTTATCAAGATAATTATGTTGGAGGTCGATCATAATTGTTATACCCATTTGTAAGGGATTAAAAAACATGACGTCCCATGACACCTACTTGAAATTACTATGCATTATTATTTGATTTCATGAAAATAGTAACATTTTAAAACATCAGCAAAATATTTTTTTAAAGTAATGATTATTCGCTTTTTGACTAAAACTATAAGATTTTTTGAAATTTCTTTTCAACTCATATTTTCTAAGAAAACCTCATGATTTTTAATTTTAATTTATTTTTTCTTTTAAAGTGTTTTATGAAAATCATTGGGTCGTAAAGATGTTTTCAAGAGTAATTAAATGATAATTTAAGATCAAATATTATTATGTTAAATGAAAACAATCTTTTATGATCTTATGGTTTTAAAATAACTAAAAAATTTATTTATTTATTATTATATGCCCCTTACTGATTTTTTTGAGCTAATCCCGAGTTATTAAATAATCGTATAGGTTTTAAGTATGATTAATAAAAAATAAGAGTGAGGTTGAAAGTAATAATGATTTTTTTATAAAAAGAAGATAATTCTATTTTTAAAATTATTATATTGTGGAAAAATGGATATTGAGTACAATTGTACACTTTATAATAGATTGGTTTTTATGGAATAGTTATGACCTAGTTATCTAATACTCTAAACTATAATGATCTGGGAAAATTTAAGAATGAGAATTATTGACTAAAAAATCAAGATATGTAATGTTTTAATTTATATTACTTATAGTTTGTATTACCAGATGTTTTATAGAATTTTATAGGCTAGAATAATATAAGTATGTACTCTTAAGATATTCTAATTTATAGTTTTATTGAACCTGACAATTACCATGTTCCTTCATATAAACATTATCTGATCAGAATGGTATTTCATGTAGGAAATAGAGAAACTGTTGTAGGAAGGCACCAAGAGGACAATATCCTTCCAATATACCATCTTAGAATGATAGGAATTATAATAAATAATTTTTTTAATTTTAAGGATCAGTTTATGTAGGTAATAAATGGTGTGGAATACATGAGATAGTGTAACCACCTTTACCATAAATGAGAATTTATATAATGTGGATCATTATTAAACAATAATCTCTAGTATTTAGTGGATCATATGACCCTTTAATAGCTAATGGATGGATTAAAGACATAGATATTGTATAAGATGTCATGTGTTATTCAATGCACAAACAATTTACTCTTTCTATTTATCATTTTGAAGGTAAGGCCGATTAGTGTTGGAAAATTGTTAAGAATCATGGATAAATAAGAGAGATCGATTCCTTGTAATGGGATTAATTTAAGAATATTATCATTCAAAAATAATTTCTACTAATTTTTAAATTTGGATAGAATAACATTTCATGGAAAGGAGATAGTATGAGGAATATTCGGTGGTCTTATATGAAGAAAATTTTACAATATTTATAAGGTATAGTCAAAATTTTATTCCTGATATTAATAGTAAATTTAATATGTTTTAATAATCATTGAATCCAAGATATCGAAGGGAATTTTAATCCATTGAATTCAAAAAGTATAAGAATTTTTTTATGCAATGACAAAGTTGAAATTTTTTTTTCTGATGAGAATGAATTGTAATCCAGAAACAATAAGAAAAGGTCAAGATTAAAGATAATACATAAGAATCCATCAATTTAATTTGAAGTTAAGTAGATCAAATTGTCATACTAAGATAAGTGTGTTAAATATAATCCTGGATAATGTCATATAAAATCTGGAAACAATTTTTAATGTGTAATGTTTATAAATGTGTCTCATTACCATAAGGAAAATAATCATAAAAATAATTAAATGCTAATGATAAGACGACTTAATTAAATGATCTCTATAATTATGTTACCAAGTATCCAAATTTAGTTATACAGAGTGAAAAACATCAATATTAAAAGAAAAAGGTGTGTCAAAAACATTTTCTACTACTATGGCTAATATTGGGCCATCTAATGAAGTGGAGATATGTATGTTATTGGTTTATTTGAAATATTCTAATGCCCTATTTGTGTGTGTATATTTTTTTACCTTTATTTATGAAAAATTTATTAGTAAAATGGGAATATCAATTTATTAAAAATAATATAAAATTTTTGGAGATTACTCTAGGTGTAAATATTAAATAATCCAAGATTTATAGGTTTCTTCTTTTTTTTATTAGAGGGTTGGTAATTCATCAAAATATTATTTAACTTTTGATAGTGGAGTTTGATATTATTTGTTATAGGGATTGGATTTTAGTTTATCAAGATTAGATAGATAAAAGATAAAATAATTTTTTATTCAAAGATTTCATACCTTTGATAACCTACAAATAATTTGAGAAATTTATTAGAGATGATAGTGAAAGTTACGTAGATCATGTTGTTGAAAAGAAAGAAATTGTTCAGATCAGTTCTTTCCCAGAAGTAAATGAATATATGTATGTATTTTCTATGATTTTATTTTTTTATTCATATTCATGATGTATATTTTACTATTTAATTTGTTAGTAATGATGATCTTATTTCCAAATCCCCTTATTGAATGTATCAAGTAGACATTCTGGAATTGAAGACGAAGTTAAAGGATTTTCTAGATAATGGATTCATTCTTCTTAACACATCACCATGAGCTACGATTATTTTATTTTTTAATTATCAATTCGGTCAAATGATACATTTTGTTGAATATATAGCTTTTAATAACATTAAAATTAAAAACAAGTATCATTTTCCACATATAAATGAGTTTTATTATAAGATCATGGGAGTGTTATATTTATAAGTGATTTAACTCAGTATAGGGTACCATCAGTTAAAGGTAATGTAAGAGGATATTCTAAATATAGTTTTCTGACTAGATACAGACTTTATAAGTTTGTAGTTAATCCTTTTGGGCTGTCCAATACACTAGTTTTGACCGTGTATCTTTTGAATATATTTTTCTATGAATATATAAATATGTTTTTTTGTTTTTCTGTTGATATTGTAGAATATTCTAAAATATATGAATATCATTAAATAAACCTAAGGATTATTTTTCAAACCATGAATCAAAAGAGACTATATGAAAAATTTAGTGAGTGTGAATTTTTATTATAACAAAAGTATTTCCTTGGGAATATTGTTTTTAAGTATGGAATAACAAGGGAAGCCACTAAAACTATTTTTTGAGTAATTTACAAGAACTAATAATGTCATAGGGATTTGTAGTTTTCCTGGATTAGTGGGTTAATATTTGTTGTTTTAATAATTGGATCATTTTTCTAGCCTAATAGTTATGTTAACTCAAAAAGGATTTAATTTCATATAGGTTAAAGTGTGTGAGGATTTTCTTTAGTAACTGATAATAGGATTGAAGAATTATCATGTATTGGTATTTCTCTTAAGAAATAGATATTTTTTCATCTACAATGATTCATTATTGAATGAACCCGGATGTGTTCTGATGGTGAATGATCCGGTAATTTCTTATTCTTCACGAAAAATAAAACCTCATTAGTTAAATTATCTTAAATATGATTTGGAATTAAATATTTTGGTGTTTTTCTTTATCATTTTGGAGGAATCCTTTATATTGCGAAAATTTTGAAATGTAATACGATCACCAAAATTATTAATATATATTCC
Organism: Viscum album; assembly: GCA_963277665.1. Lineage (NCBI taxonomy): Eukaryota > Viridiplantae > Streptophyta > Magnoliopsida > Santalales > Viscaceae > Viscum > Viscum album. Next base: position 617,903,079 of record OY728127.1, on the reverse strand, counting down.
AACATAAGAATTTGAACATGGAGAAAAGAAGATGGTCATAGTTGATTAAGTATTATGACCACATGATTCATTAACATCATGGAAAATAAAATAAAGTAGATATTGATTTAATTCAGAAATATAATTTTACAAAAACCTTGTTATGTTTGTAACATGACCCTTTGGTTAATGATTGGAAGGATTTTGTCTTAGAATTTTTTCATGAAGAACTTACTCTATCTAATTTTAGGTGTTAGTATAACTATATATGTGAGAAAGAATTAACATGGTCAGATGGAGGATAACAATTTATAGGAAATTCAAAAATCTATTAATAAGAGTATGTTTTCAAAATTTATTTATGATTAAGAATGCTCTATAAAATTTTGAAAAATATTTTGCATGACTTATGATTCCCACTTTAGAAATAATTGTTCAGTGAAGCTTGTAGGTCCCTATTTTGCATTCATCCAGGAAGCATAAGATGTTGAGAGACCGTCTGGATTATTTCTAGAGGGATGGAATGAAAAGACATATTTCCTACATTATCTTGAAATTTTTAACATGTAAATAGGTTAATATAGAATGAAAATTGCTAAAGGGGATGCTTCTGTCATTTCCAGTTCTAGAATGGAAATGAGAGAATATATATATGGATTTTATGTTTGGATAACCAAATAAATCTTGATGTAACAATGATATTTTGGAAATTATTGATTGATTAACTAAATCTTCTCCTTTTATAACAATTTGAGATAGTATGTACATGGATGAACTTTCTTATCATTATGTTAAAGTGATAATTATATTTCATCGCATTCCCTTTACATTGAATCTAATTGTGATCCTCTATTCACCTATAATTTATATGAAGGACTTCAGAAGTTGTTTGGAATTGAATTTAATTTATGTAAAGCATTTATTCCTTAATCTTAAGAACATCCCAAGATAATTATTAGAACCCTGGATTAAATGTTTAATTATTTTTCAATGGATCACCAGGGATGTTGGGATGAATACTAATAATTATTTTATTTTTCAAATTCTAACTGTTTTCATTATAGTATACATATGACAACTTTTGAGGTATTATATGGAAAGTGGTGTCGAACTAAAACATTTTGGGATGAAATAGGAGAAATTATTTTGATGGGACCTGAGTTAGTAGTGAAAATGGTAAAGAAAGTAAAAATGATTTAACAATATATAAGGTCATATCAAAATAGAAAAAAATTATATATAGATAACTAGAGGGAAAATATTTCATTCAATGAAGGTGATAATGTCTTTATTAATGAATCTCTATGGATATGTGTAATGAAAATTGGTAAAAAGTGGAAGCTAAGCCCATAATTTATTAGACTATCTTAAATACTATAGAAATTCGGATTAGTTTCCTACCAATTATCATTAACTCTGTGTTTATCCTAGATACATAATAAATTTTGTGGTTCGATCTTAAGAATATATGTGCTGTATTTATTTCATATTTTGAGCATTAAAGTAGTTTGTTTTGAAGATAAATTTTCTTATGAGGAAAACCAATAATGATTATTTATTACTGAGAGCAATTTTTGTGGAAGAAATTAATTCATTAGGTTATGGTTTAATAGAAAAATCATATGTTTAAAGAAGCAACATGAGAATATAAAAATGTTATTAGGAAAATATATTCCCCCTTATTTTTCTAATAATGAAAATTACGAGGACACCATTTCTAAAAGTGGAGAAGAATTTAAAACCCTAGTAATTTTAAGAAAAATAATTTTCAATTATTAATTAATAATATTATATATATTTATATTCATTATAAAAATATCATATATTTTTTTCTCAAAAGGAAATATGTTTTATTTCTAACCAAATTGGATTTTCATGTATTATATGGTTTTATTTTGGATATTAATTACCAGATTATATAATTTTATATAGAAAAACCAAAGTAAAATTTTTGTATTTATCATATCAAAATTATCTTATGATGAAATTTTTCTAATTTTATAAAATAATTGATTTTCTAATAAATAGTATAAAATAATAATTTTTATTCAAAATTTTAATATAATTTAAAGTATTTACAATATAAAAATATATTTTGGATATTTTTAAGAAATATTTAGTTACTTTTTATTAAATATAATCCAACTATGGGGATTTTAATGAATTTTATACTATAATTTGGTATTAAAATCATTTCTATACTTAAAAGTCATATTTAGGAAAAAGAACTTTTCATCATATTTTACGGGTATAATTTTAAATTAAATTATACTCTATATGCTAATATAGTGTTGAATAATTAGTTCACTATTGAAATCATGAGGTAAATTCTTTCAAATAGTTCCTATAACCATATTAAAATTTTCACCTCAGTAAGGGTAAATCTAGTAATTAAGGGTAAAAATAATATGATAAGGACAATAAAATAACACTAAAACATGAATGGGTTTAATTTTATGAGTCAATTTATTACATAATCATCCACAATTTTAAATTAAGAATTTTTCATAACATTTATCATTGATTCTAATCATTAAAATATTTATGTAATGGATAAATAAAAAAATGTCATTCTCTTGGTTTTAATATTTTTAACAATTTTCTAAAGGGAAAAAACATATTTTTTTATCTAAATATTTATTTGAAATATAAATTAATTAATTTATCATGGTAATTTAATTTAGATTCTTATTCTAAAAATTATTACTTTAAATACTTATGCGATGCCGACTTAGTTCGTATGTAAGTAGTAAAAAACTCTTGTAAATGATTTTAAAAACTCTAAAAGTAATACTTTTTTGGGTAATTTAAGGTATAATATGAATTTTATAGATAATAATGCAATAGTATACATTCTGGAATGTATCATATTCAAATTATATTGTTTTCATATTTTTTTCAAAGTGAAGTTAAATCAATAGTTCCAAAAATTAATTAAATGTCTAAAAAAATTTAACTTTTTGAAAATTCATAAAAATTATATATTCTTACAATTGAATGGGATATGATTTAAAATATCAACCATGAACTATTTTTGGGTAATTTTTCATTTTATAGTAACTTTTTAGACTCCTATGAAGAAAAAAACATTATAATTGCCAGAATTGTCAAAATGGATAACGATGGGTTATACAAAGAAATAAGGGTACACAACATAATCTAAAATTGTCCAATTTTTATTGTATTATATTATTTGGACCCATAATAATTATATTTTCTAATAATTTCTATTTAGAGAAATTTTTCATTGGTAATTAATTTTCAATTATTTAATACTATAAGTAATTCCAAGAGGGCCGCTTCCCACACTAATAAAAGGGAACCTCTTATCCTATATTCCTCACACATTTTGAGTTCTCTATATTAGAAAAAACAAACCTAAATTCCTTCCATAAATTACTTGACACATTTCATATGAATTATTTTTTGAATAATTCAAACATTATATGACTTAAGGTTTGTAGTGAAGGCGTTTTCCTTAAGAAGAGGTATATTTTTTAACCAAAATTTTTATTTTTATTTATTATTTTATTTCAAAAAAATATTTTAAAACAATGATTAATTTATAACACCAATATATTCCATATAGTAAGATGTTATTATGTTAAATGAATTTTCTATATAATCCCCCTTTTCCATCAAATGAGAAATGAAACTATCGTTTGTGTTTATATTGAACTAACGCCTCACGGACCAGAGTAATTTGTTTTCCATAACATCCTCTCATGGATGGTTATAATAATGGTTTTAATATATATATGATATTCTAAAAATATTTTTCATTTTTTGATGAAAATATATAATATAATTTCTTACCTTTCTATCAATTTAAGAATGAAAATTTTATTCGTTTGTACTTTTGGATTACCACCTCCTCAAAGCATTGTGATTTTTTTTTCACAAACACATCAGATGAATGATATATATACGTGTTTTTTAAAAAATAATACCGTATTTATTATTTAATTATAACTATATAAATAAAAAATAATACTTAATATCTTTCCATTATTATTTTATAAAAATTGAAATGTTACTATTGTGTACGTACGACCTACCATCTCCAGGATTGTCACATAAAACATTTTTCATATCCATATTTTGTATATCGTTTTAAAAGTATAATGGATATTAAAATTTAATAAATATTTCATGATTATTATTATATTGGTTATTAAATAACTACCTCATTGATTATATCCAACCCACTGAAGTCATTTTGGAAATATGAGATGAATATCAGCAAAACATCTAATGTAAACTTAATTGATTAAGAAATTGAATATAAAATGTAATGAAATAAAATAAAATGATTAATTATAGTTAAAAAGGATATTAATAAATGAAAAAATTAACATAAATGTATTAATGAATATGACAAAAAACGTAAATAATGAGTAAAACCCCTGGCAAGAGACATTTAAAAACATGATTTTTGATTATTATGTTTTCTAAATATTTTCCTTCCATATCCTTATTCATAAAAAACGTTTTTATATTTATTTATATATACATAAATAAATTATAGGGAAATTTTTAAATCTTTTTTTGTCTCAATTTTTTTCAAGAGGAATCATTTTAAATTTTTTATATGGACTATTTTTAAATTATTTACAAATGGATAAAATTGTATATTTTAATGTTTACATTGTCAATGGATTTAAACACCCCAGTAGAATTATTCAATATTTATATTTCATTATAAGATTCCATGTTTTATTTAATAAAAAACCCGTCATCCATTTTTGTATGTGTATTTTATTTTTGAAAAAGGTTTTCAAAGGAATGGGTATTTCAATATCCAAAAGCGTTTTTCATATGAGTTCGAAAGAATTTTTCCAGGGTTTTATGATGAAAATGTGAATGATTAATATTTTTATTCATGATATATTCCTAGGTCATTTTATATGAATATTAGTGATCATGATATACCTCTTGATGATTCATATTCTTGATATATCTCAGGATGAAGAGTAAGCCCGATATAGATATCCAATTCCTTGGGTATTGATTATGTTCTCTGTTGAACTATGTTAAAAGTTGACCATTTTGGTTAATCTAATTTGTAAGGGATGTTTTAGGGGTTATATAAAGAAGATATATCAGCCAACCTACCTGGATTTTCTAAGTGTTCTTATGAGTATTCATTGATTTTTTTTTTGATTTCAAAAGTATAAAAAAGGACCATTTATATCAAAACAATGATTATTCCCCATTTGGGTTAATGGTTTTGTTTTAGGAAAATTATTTTCATGGGTTCATAGGTTTTCTAAGAAATCATCCTGAAGATGATATTTCCCATTATGTTTTCATAAAAACTATTTTTTAAAAACCTTTGGAAACAAATCTGATTCCATGACTTTGTAAATTATTATTTGAGATTAAAATTTATTATTAAAATAGAAACTCTCATTTATGATATAATGTTTTTAAAATGACTAACATTTATCTTTATTCCATTTTATAATTCCCTTACTTAGACATTTTTTGTAATCTGTTATTTTTAAATGTTTGTAATTGGGTTTAAGGATGAGTAAGAATAAAAAATAAGTGAATCTGATTGTAATGATGATTTTTCATGAACTAAAAACATGTTTATTTTTAAATGTTTCATATAGGAGAAAATAAGATAATTAGTATAAATTACCACATTGAAATATAAGGGTTTTTAGGAAATATTTATGACCTAATTATCTATAACCTTAAACCATAAAGATCCTCTAGATTGTATTAAAGTGAATTATTTACTAAAAACTCAAGAAATGTGACATTTTATTGATGGTTCCATATACTATATAGGGTGTACATTACATTATATGATCTATATGACCATTATGGGGCCCTGAATCATATGTTTCCTTTGGATAAGATTATTGAATAAGGTCCTGAGAGTTTATAGACTCGTATGAACATAGTGATAGGTATTGTTTTCAGGCATGTGAGTCCATCCAAGGATTCATATACCATGTTTGGGTGAGTTTCCAACCCACGTGATGATATTATTATGTGTGATAGTATTATGGGTCTATATCCTTTCCACTAATTATGATTTATGATATATAATATATGATATGTTTTGTATAATATATGAAGTATGATATCTGATGCATGAATGAGATTAAAAAAGGGGATCTATTTCTATCCTAATGTAACATGTGATTCCAAGGAGGGGAGTCATTCCCGATGATTTGATATATAATTTCAAGGAGGGGCATCATCCCCCCTTAATGATGATTTGGAGGAGATAATTCTAGGGTAGGGTAATATTATGGTTTCATGGATGATACAAATTAAATAATTCTGAGGCAAGGTTCCATTTCCCTTGGTGGTTGAAATTAATGAGATCGTTCTAGTGTAGGGTTGTGTCCCCCTACGGGGTGGATGATATAATATTATATTTCTATGGTGGGGGTAATGTTCCCCCTCATGATGATGTGATGAGTTTATCCAATGGGAGGAAATATTCCCTTTGATTATGATGTGATGATGTGGTTATAGGGTGGGAGACTATTCCCCATAAACATTGTGTATCATGTTCAATGAAATCCAAGACTAAAAAAATTTGTTATGATAAATCCATGTTTTTAACATAGAACCCAAGGTTTTATGGGGAATTAATTTTTTTACTTTTTTTAAATTATCTAATAATATAATTTTTTTATAAATTGTATATATTAGTTATGTTAACAAGAACATTGGAGGAAGCCTATTGATTTATATTCACACCCTAAATGTGAATCCTTGATATAATATTACCAATGAAAACCAAATGATCAATGCTATGATGTTGCGAAATATACTAGAGTTTGATAGTCTAGCTGGATAGATAGTATGAAATTATGATATGGGAATGATTGTGGGACTCAGGACTAGGTTGAGATTTTTTTTCAATATATTTATTTTGTTCGAAGTAGTATATGGTATGAAAATGGGGCATATTATTGATGTTTTCTTGACCTATGTGCTATTTTGAATGTTCATCAGTTATATTGTGTAATCTATTTTTTATTTATATGGTCATAAAAAATTCAATTCATTTGAATGTTTTGATTAATGGAATCAAATTATTTAAAATATTTTAATTTAATATGATACGATGGTATAATATACCCATGATATAACATTAGACCATCATTTATAGTTAGCAACATCTAGAATACAAAGAGTTTCTTATAAATCCACATATAAAAATATATCAGTTATTATAGAATGGTTTTGGATATGAATATATATATATCTATAATTGATAATAATTGAAATGTTAGTTCTGAAATCCTACATTTATAAGAAATATTCAAACCCACTTTACAGTGGATGGTTTGGAAATCATTTGTATTACATTTATTTTTACAAAATATATCTCGATTCCATACTCAAATGCTCACTTCCTAATGAGAATTACTTCATGAACTATCAAATGGAAAATTTTTAAATTGAGAAATAGGAACTCTTGATCTCACATTTTGAGTACTAAATCAATTAAATGAAAGGAAACCTCAAAGGATCTCATATAATCTAAAAAATTATCCATAAAAATATTGTGAATTTCATTTTACATGTCATGAAATACATGTTTCATGCACTATTATTAAGTCACTGGTTAATTGGTCATATCCAATAACATGAGATGATAAAATAATGTACTATATATAATAGTGAATTTGGTTTTGGAATGGTTAGTTTTATCCATTGATATTACATTTAGATGATATTATTTATGTAAAAGGAAAAAATAACTCTTGTATAGATTACATTTCTATCAGTTGATCCATGAATGTGAGTGGAAAGTGGTCCGTATTTACTACAACATTAATATTTTAATTATTGAAACATGATAACCATCTCACAAAAATTCATATCAGGATAAATTAATTATATTAATTATTTATAACTATCATACCTCTTTTGTTTAACATGAATTTAATTATATTAACACATTCGATAACTGAGATAAAAATTATGATTCACGTATCAAGGATGTTGAGAAATTCAATTTTCACTACATACTTCATAAGTATTGAATTAACTTTTACAAATTTTGACTCACTTTACTTACATAATCAAATAGTACCTTAAGAGTAAAAATTATCAAATTAATTCCTTTGATGTTTGAAATATACCACGAAATTTCTTTTGATCGCATTATCATAAAATTCAATAACCTGTAAACTTATTTCTTTCTTGATGATATATTTCTTATAAATAGTAAAGTGTATTTTCTATAATAAATGAGTATATTAATGATTGTTATAATAACGTTTTCTCAACAATTGGTGGATTGATGGTTTAAGGTATCAACTCAAGGTAAGATTCCTATCAATTTTTTTTTGTAAATTATAATTATTTAGTCTTAACATCATCCTCTTAGTTTTTAGTCTCTATTTTATCATCCACCATGTAATTAATTAGTTTCATAATGATATAATAATCAAATTATTATAAATTAACGTCAGTGGAATGTTTGTTAGTTGGGAAGACAACGTTATAGTCCTTTTATTTGGTTCCATGCTTATTTTCCTTCATAATTTCTAAGGTGACTTATTCATTACTGAATATGAAAATCATACTTATATGATTTGACTCATTCAATATCTATCATCTAAAAAGGAATTACATCTCAATAATAATTGGAAAATACTATTTTTATTTAATCTTTAGGTAAAAAATATATTGCTAATGAATAATTCTTACACCTTTATAAGAATGATTTAAAGAATTACTCTGTATATTTCCCTAAATAGTCTATATGTTTCAATGTGATTATTTTTGGTTTACGATCATCCAATCCTTGTTTTTGAAACACATATAGGGATGTTAGATTGTAACAATCCAATATTTTATTAAATAAATTCATCATAATCTAATTAAATGTATTATTATGTGAAATGGTAATATAAAATATTTGTACTTCCATGGTTTTATGTTTTTGGATTGTAAAATTCCATTAATTATTGTAACCATTGCAAATATAGTCGTTTAAAAGTGGTTACATGATTTGTATAAATAGAGGGCTTTAACAAATCCAATTTACTCAGACAAATGATGTGATGGCCTCATCTAGTAGAATTGGTCTATATGAAGCCCATTTGTTGGAGCTCAGAAAGGAGGTAGCATCACTGGGTTTCGCTCTTGACCAATACCAATCTGAGCTTCAACATGTTAAACTTGAAAAGAATCACATACAAGATAAGTGGAAGTTAATAGTGATTACCACACAAGAAATTTTATCTGAGCCACCCCAAGAGTCTCTCACCTTCACACACCTTACACTTAGGTATTATGCGGGTGTTATAAGGGGTTATTTAACAATAACCAACACTAAGATTACATACATTATTTTTGTATAAATATTATACATTCATTTTATTATTTTTACTTTGTAAATGGGTTTTAAAGAAAAAAAATATAATTTTAGTTAATAATTAAATTCAATTAATAAATCTATATTGATGAATTAATGGATTTTTAAACTAAATAATATTTTAATAAAATATTAATAATAAATTAATTTTTATTAAATATAAATGATCATATAATTTTGATGAATACAACTGTAATTTTTATTTAGGTTTGAATTTTTTTTTTCGAAACACAAGAATTTTCGATAAATGACATTTTTAATATTAAAATTGGAAATTAACCTATTTAGAAAATTAATTAGATAAAATGGATATAATTTTTGGAATTAGGATGCTGGAATTATCCAATGGTGAATTTTTCATAATTGTCTGAGATAGTCAAATTTTTGGAAAAATATTAAATATCGTTTAAATATATAATGTTTTTTATGAAATCATAATAACCCAATAGTGATTTAATAAAATACTTTAAAGGGATGTGTGGCCAATATTTTTTACCTATAAAATAATGAAATTTTTGATTTGATTGATTAATTTTATGATGCCTTAGGGGACCCTCTAATACTTATAAAATATTTTTACTTTTTAAAATGACTTCATTGAGAGAGTGACTCACCTCCACATAATAAAGCCTGATATTTAAATAATTCAGGCCATTATCCTTATAAAATATTTTTTCCCCTCCCCTTCGGTAAAAAACATGGGCAAAAACCATGGTATTGTTTGTGATTTTGATTAGTTTAATGTGTAGTGTCCAAAACGTAAATAATAAATAATTCCATCTCGTTTCCTATATAAACCCACCCAATATCCCACTTACTCTTCACTCAAATAATTTAGAGCTTGACCAACCTTTGAACTATATCTAGAATCCTCCTATGGTTCCCCAAGCTCTCTAGAAGCCTCTCTCAAGCCTCTCCCAAGCCTTTGAGATCTCACTTCCAAGTTAGGGATTTCTTCCGGTGTCATTTTTCTCAATTTAATTATGTTGTCACACCCATTAATTTTAAATTACAAATGTCATTGTATGATTTTCACCTACCTCTTACTTCCTTCCTAATGTTTTAATGATGAGATACCACTTTATCTCTCATTAATGCCTCCCATGTACACCAGTTACTATGCTGAAATTCTGTAAGGTATTTCTCTCTCCTCATTTACATTCATGAAAATATTTTATATTATGAATGTAAATAAGATTAAATATGTTGGGATATTATGTCCCACATCCCCATACATTCCATTCCATGTATAAATTATTAGAGACCCCTTCATCTATAATCAACCAATTTTATGATTTCTATTTAATATTATGCTGCCGAAGTTACACCAAAATTTCCATGCAAAAATTATCATGTAAGTGAATACCGTACGCATTTCTCTATCTGGGGTATTCACCATTATGCACATATAATTTTTGATTTAGGAATTGAATTTATGTATTACACATATCTTATATTTGGATTAAATTAATTTTTTAGTGAATCAATGTTTTTTGATCCATGTGAAACACATATGCATGAAATTAAATGTTTATAAAGGGTGTGCTCTGACAGTGCTCCAATGCATTGGGTAAGGAATAGTATCCTGATACTCCATTTTCAATGAGTATTTACTCATTATAATTAATGTGGAATGATGGTTTACTCATGATAATTAATGTTCAATGAGTGGTTACACATGCACTATATGCAATTAGCCTTGGATCATGCTAATATATGGTTAAATGATGTTGCCACATTTCCATCTTATGATAATCATGCTATATCATTCCTTTATGTTAATGTTTCTCTTGTGCTCCATTGATATGACTATTGTATAACATGTAATATATTCTTCATTTTATTCCTTGTTTTCTCCCTTACATGTCTTTATAGCTCACCCTTTTCTCATGCATGTCCTTTGGTTATCCTATGTAATGATAAGTACGATTGAATGTGCTGATCATGTAAAAGAAGTTTTCAATAAGGTTGTTGTGTTTTATGTTTTATGTTGATATGTAATGTACCTAATTTCCAAAAAACTACACCTCTTGATCCTCAAAGTTGACTTAAGTGCAATATTATGTAACAAATCATGTTTAAGTTTGTAATAAAGAGTAGGGTTATTATAGATGGTTTTAGAGGATTGGTTTTTTTGGTATTAAGATTAGAAAACCCTAGTGAAATCCTTATAGATAAGCCTTTGTATAATAAAAATATCCTTAAATTTTATTGAGTATAGAGTTGGTGGATTATCATGAATATACATCCCTCTCTGGATACAAATAAGTAGAGGCGGCTTTGGCACAAATGTATATAGTGGTAAAACCTGAATAGACCAATTTGAGCTAGACTCAAACGGGAACTGGAGCATGACAACACGACCTGATGTACTCTTGGTTACGAAATTACTGTGGAATAAACATTGGTAAATTAATAACCATACTAGGATCCATTATTAATGGAATAAAAAAATTCCCCTAAGAATATATGTAGGGAAATAGATGATGGATGACATAGATTAAAGCCTATGAATTAATAAGTTATAGAAATAAATATAATTTATAAGTGATTGCATTTGGTATGTGGATTCCCCTTTATGTGTTACCCCTATCATTCCTTTTATTAGAGCCAATGACCTGTAATAGGAGGACTCATGCTAACAACCGATGCACATATCAATGTTACGACTATTCCAATAAGATGCCCAATCCGATGGGAGAGGTAATCACAAACATTGTCATGATACTCTCTCAGAAAACTAAAATATTTAATAGAAACATGGGTCAAGAGGATTGTCCAACTCCCATAATTAAGAACACGATGAAATTTAGATATTAATGGGACAAAAGACTATTAATTTTAATGGATCATCAGATCCCTCAAGCACTAAACAATGGATCAACTCCATTGAGAATATCTTCTCCATCCTTCAATGTTTTGAACAAGGGAAGGTTATTCTAGATTCTTATCGGTTGGAGTGTGAAGATGATCAATGGTGTACATTGGTGAAAAAAATAATGAGGACGAGGTCGGTGCACTATAAGATAAGGATTTCTATAAATTGTTTTTCAATATATATTTTCCTCACACCCTCTGACTTAAGATAGAAATGGAATTCCTCGACCTGAAGAAAAAAGATGATGAATCCATCGGAGCGAATGAGGAAAACATCACAAGGCATGCACAATATGCCTTTGGGTTTGTCATTACCCCTGAATGAAAGGTTGACTGCTTCATTGGTGGGCTAATACATAGCCTACTAGAAGCCCTGGAGATCCATGACATCGATAACTATGATGAGATTGTCTGATGTGCCCTCAAAGTCCAAATAAAGCTCAGAGAATCTTAGGGGTATCATGGGGATAAGAAGTGTTAGGTGGACTTTAATTATATTTGTCTGATGGATAAATCCAATGATGATAAGAAATTATAGCACCTCACTTTCCAAAGGTGTAGAAAGAGGCACCCCAGAAGTTTCCGGAAAGGGACAAGGAAATGTATAAGTTGTGGAAAAGAAGGGAACCTAGCCATTAACTACCTTAATGAAAAAACTATATTCTGCGATATAGGAGAGGAATGCTCCATTAAACCATCAACGCATTATTTATTTCTTCAACTACAATGAACCAGTGAACTTCGCAAACCAGTTCCCAATGCCAAGGGTTTTCAAAGGACACTGAAAACCTCCAAGGCACCAAGGGTGATCTTCTTCCATCACTACAGCCAAAGCGAACCCCGAAAACAATGTTGTGACATGTATTCTAGTTATTCATTCAAGAATAAAAAACATAAATATTGATTATGGTTCTACACATTATTTTATATCCCAAAATTTTAGTAGATCAATCACAACACCACAACAAATCATATAAGTAATGATATCAGTTATAATAGAAAATGGGGAAATCATTTCATCCCATGAATATAAATCCTCCCTAATCATAGTTTGGGGATTGAACTTCCCATAGAACCTCTTCATACTCCCTCTGGTTGAATTTGATGAAATTCTTGGCATGGATTGTCTTTCTGTATATAGATCCAACATATATTTTCATGTGAGGGAAATCACTATCCATATGGAGAGTATACCCCCGATTAGGTACAAGTTTATGGGGGAGGATGAATATTCTTTAGTACCATAATCTCAAGAATGAATATTATTTACCTATGACCATGCTTATATTGTGAAGATGACTGAGTCTGAGGAAGAAACCTCCTGGAGTACATGATTATTGTGAGAGAATTAACTAATGTGTTTCCCGAGGAATTGCTCGGTCTTCCTCCTAAAAGAGAGGTTGGATTCTCGATATATCTTATACCTTGGGATTTCCCATTATCTAAGACACTATATAGAATGGATAATGTGGTGCATGAGGAGATAAATAAAAATCAATAGGAGAATGTGGATAAAGGGTTTATATGCCCAAGTGCTTCACCATGGGGTGTTCGAGTCCTCTTCATCAAGAAGAAGGATGGGTCAATGCACAATTAAATTGATTATAGTGAGCTCAAAAAAATCATGATAAAGAACATGTATCATTTATCATGAATTGATGAATTGTTCGATCAGCTACGTGGAGCATAACACTTCTCCATGGTGGATTTGCTGTCGGGATATTACCAAGTAAGGGTGAAGAAGGAGGATATCACCAAGACTACTTTTTATACAAGGTATAGGCTGTATGAACTCATAGTTATTCCTTTCAGACTCACTAATGATCTAGAAATCTCCATGTAATTGATGAATAATATCTTTAGAGATTACCTCGACAAATTTGTGGTAGTCTTTATAGATGATATTCGAATATACTCTAAAACTAAGGAGGAGGATGAGGAGCATCTAAGAACTGTACTAGATACCTTATGAAAGGATAATCTCTATTAAAAGTAAATCAAGTGTGAGTTATGGTTAAAGGAAGTATCATTCCTTGGTCATATCATATCATGAAATGGTATATCTATGGATTCCTTCAGGATAAATTTAATTGAGGGATTTATGAGGCCAACATCTATGACATATATCCATAGAATCCTTGGATTAATTGTATATTATCGCCAATTTGTGAGAAATTTTTCATGCTTTTAAAACCATTTTACCAAGATAATTTGGAAGGGAGTCAAGTTTTCTTGTAGTGATGAATGTAAAGAGAGCTTCAAATAGTTGAAAGGGTTCTTATCACTACACCAGTGCTCACACTACCCACAAGTGAAGAACTTTTGTGGTATTTAGTAATTATTTGAAGAAGGGCATGGGCTGTGTGTTGATGAAAAATAATAAAGTCATTTCCTATGATTTAAGGAAATTGAATGTTCATTATAAAGACAACCCAAAACATGATCTAGAGTTGGATATAGTAATAATCACGTTAAAAATTTGGTGAAATTACCTCTTTGGGGAGAGGTGTGACATATATATAGATCACAAAAGCCTCATATATAAATTCACAAAGAAAAAGATGAATATGCCCCAACGAAGATGGTTAGAGCAGATCAAAGACTACGACTTCTCAATCCATTACCACCATGGGAATGAAATTAAGGTGGTGAATACCCTAAGTAGAAAGGACCCAACGAATCGTTGATTAATGAGAATTAAAAAGGATCTAATATTCTTAGATTTGATGAAGATGGATATTAGAATCATAAAGAAGGTAACATCATCAATCCTTTCACAAATAAATTATTAATTTCTTCTTTTGGAAAGGATAAAGGATGTTCAAAAGGATGCTATGGGAATTTAGAAGAAAATAGAAACTATCAAAAAAGGTAAATACTTGGATTTCAGTGTTACTAAAGAAGGAATTGGGATATTTGGTACAAGACTATGTGTTCTATCAAATATGGAGATAAATAATGAAATTTTGGATGATGCATGTAGTTCAAATTTCTCTATTCACCAAGTAAACTCAACGATACATCGAGATATCTGAAATAATTATTGGTGGTATACCATGAATAAAGAGATCACGGAGTATACATCAAAGTGCCTGGTAAGTCAGCAAGTGAAGGATGAAAGGTAGAAGTATAACAGGATGATCCAACCATTACCCATACCGACATGGAAATGGGAGAACATCACCATGGAATTTCTCATCAGACATCCAAAGACATCCAAAAGAAAAAATGTTTTCTGGGTTGTTGTTGATCATATTACAGAGACCATACACTTCATTTCAATTCGAACGGATTTATCATTGGATGAGCATGCACAAATATATATATTAGAGAAGTGGTGAGGCTACATAGAGTAACACAATCTATTGTATTTGATCGAGATCCAAGATTCACCTCTATGTTCTAGAAGATTCACCAACATGGTCTAAATACTGAGCTAAACATCGGTACTCCATATCATCCCTAAACTAATTTCCAACATGAGTGGACTATCCAAACACTTGAGAAAATATTGGGAGAATTATAAATGGACTTCAAAGGATGATGGGATCAAAATATTCCTCTGGTTGAGTTCTTTAACAATAATAGTTTCCACTCAAGAATCTTAATGGCTCCTTATGAATCCCTAATGGGAAGATGATAAGAATGACGATATTTTGGGATGATGTTGGGGATAGAAAACTCCTAGGTATATAAATGGTCGATGAAATGGTGGAGAGGTTTATAACCATCAAGAAGCACATTAACGTTTCTCAGAGTCGACCAAAGAGCTATGCTGATAATCGTCAACGAGATGTATAGTTTAATGATGGAGACAAGGTATTCCTCTGCTTATCACAGTGGAAGAGAGTTTTGATATTTGGGAAGAATGGAAATCATAGACCAAGGTACATCGCCACTTTTGAGATGGTTAACCACATGGGATAAGTGGCCTATCAACTAACACTCCCACCAAACCTTTCTCAAGTACATGATGTATTCCATGTATCACTATTAAGGTAGTACATACCTAACCCATCGCATGTACTCAATCTAAAGGTGGTACCATTGGAGAATGAACTATCCTATGAAGATAAGACAATGAAGATCTTAGATCATAGGGGAAAATTAATTCAAAACAAGACAATGCACCTTGCCATGGTGTTGTGGATAAACCACATGTTTTTAGATGAAATGTGGGAATAATACGATGTGATGAAGTAGAGTTATGCTCATTTTTTATTATTGGAAACATGAATTTTGAGGCCGCAATTTCATAAGGGGGAAGATTGTAATGACCCAAACTTTTATTAATGAAATTCATCTTATTAAAGTGAAATGTCATATAATGTAAAATTGATATATAAAACATATGCACTTCCTTGGTTTTATGTTTTTGGATTTTAAAATACCATTAAAAATTGTTACCGTTGCTAATATAGACGTTGAATAGTTATCACATGATTAGTATAAATATAGGGCTTTAACAAATCCAATTTAAATAGATAATGGATGTGATGGCCTCATCTAGTAGAATTTCTCCATATGAAGCGCATTTGAAGGAGATTGGAAAGGAGGTAGAATCACTAGGCTTTGTTCTTTACCAAGCCCAAGCCATGTTTTGAAACGTTAAGCTTGAACAGAATCGCCTCTGAGAGAAGTGGATGTTAATAGGGATTTCCACCTGGGTGATGTTATCTGAGCCATCCAAAGAGTCTATCACCATAGCTCACCTTACCCTTAGGTATTATGCAGGTGTTATAAGGGGTTATGTAACCTTACCCTAGCACTATGATTATGTGCATTATTTTCTTATAATGAATATACACTCATTTTATTATTCTTACTCTGTATACACTTGTTAATGAAAAATATCAATTTTAGTTAATATTTAAATTAAATTAAGAAATCTATTTTGATGAATTAATGGATTTTTGAATAAAAAAATAATTTAATAAAATATAATTACAAATTTACTTTTTATTAAATATAAATGATCGTACAATATTTATGACTACAATTGTAATTTTTATTAAGGTTTGAAAGATGTTTTCATCAAAACCCATGAATTTTAGTTCAATGTCAGATTTAATTTTAAAATTTAAAATTAACATATTTTGAAAATTAGTTATATAAAATGAATATTATTTTTTGAAATCAGGATGTCCAAATTATCCAATGGTGAATTTTTCAAAAAAATTTGAGAGTCGATTTTTTGTGTAAAAATTAAATTCCGTTTAAATATATAATGTGTTTTATGACATCATAATGACCCAATAGTGATGTAATAAAATAATATAAAAGGTATTTTCGTCCAATATATGGTTTATCTCTAAAATAATCTGATTTTATTTATTTTTTTGATTAATTTTATGATACCTTAATGGACCCTCCAAGACTTATAAAATATTTTGACATAATAAAATGATTTCCATGAGAGTGTGACTCACCTCCACATAAAAAATCCTAATATTTAAATAAGTTCAGACATTATGCTTGTGAAATAATTTTTTT
Source organism: Viscum album (assembly GCA_963277665.1). Taxonomy (NCBI): domain Eukaryota; kingdom Viridiplantae; phylum Streptophyta; class Magnoliopsida; order Santalales; family Viscaceae; genus Viscum; species Viscum album. The sequence continues at coordinate 617,885,369 of OY728127.1, read as the reverse complement.
CACTCCTAAATTTCAAACAATGTTGTTAAAATTCATGGTATGGTTTGTGATTTTGATTACTTTAATGTGCAGTGTCCAGAACCTAAATAATAAAGAATTATCTCTCTTTTCCTATAGAAACCCACCGAAGCTCTCACTTCCTCATCACTAAAACCATCTGAAGATCATCCAAACTCTTCTCTTGTAAGTCAAGAATCGTCCAATGGTTCCCCAAGCAACCTATAAGCCTCTCTCATGCCTCTTCCAAGCCTTTTGGATCACACATCCAAGTAATGCATTTCTTCCACTCTCATTTTTTTCTCAATTTCATTATGTTGTTATACCCATTTATTTTCAATTAAAAATATTTTGGGTATGATTTAGAACCTCCCCCATACTTCCTTCATTATTTTTGAATGATAAGAGACCCCTTTCTCTCTCATTAATGCCTCCCTAATACACCTATTACTATGTTGAAATTCAAGAAGGGATTTCCCTCTCATTATTTATATTCAAAAAATTATTTTATATTATAGATATAAATTCAATTATATAAGTTGGGATATTATGTTCCAGGACCCCCTTACTACCATTCCTTTTATAAACGATGAGAGACCCCTTCCTCTCTCAACAACCCATTTTACGATTTCTATTTGACGTCGTTATGCTACTAAAGCTATACCAAAATTTCAATGCCAAAATTATCATGTAAGTGAATACCGTACCCATTTCACAGTCAATGGTATTCAACATTATGCACATGTACCGGTTGATCGAGGCCTTACATTTATGTATTTTAAATCTCTTATTCGTGTAATAAATTAGGATGCTTAATGAATGCATTTTGTATGATCCATGTGGCACAATTATGCATGAAATGAAATGTTTATAATGGGTGTTCCCTGATAGTGATCCATTGCATTGGGTAAATAATATTATCATGATATGCCATGTGAAATGAGGGTTTATCCATTATAATTAATGTGAAATGAGGGATTAATGATCCTATTTGAAGTACAATGATGGTTTACCGATTCTCTATGTGTAATGAGCCTTGTCTCATGCTAATATCATGTTAAATGTTGTTTCCACATTTCCATGTTAGGATAATAATGCGATATTATGACTTTATGTTCTTGTTTCTCTTGTTTTCAATTGATATTCAAATTTACTAACATGAACTATATTATTCATGTAATTCCTTGTTTACTCCCTTACTGGGCTTTATAACTCACCCTTTTCTTATGCATGTCCTTAGGTTATCCAATGAAATAATAAGTACAATATAATGTTGTGGTCATGTAAATGAATTTTTCCATAAATTTATTGTGTTTTATGATATAAGTTATTATGTAATGTTCCTAAATTCCCAAGAAACTATATATTTTTATCCCTAGAGTTGTTTTAAGTGAAATATTATGTAATAAATCATGTTTAACTGTGTAATAAAGAGTAGGGTTGTTATATAGATTGATTGTAATTACTATGGAATATATTTCCTTCCCGAATCATCATGAAAATATTGTGAATGCGATTGAAACAATTCAAGGATAACTTAATTTTGGAGGTAAATCTCATAAAATGTTATTTTAAAATTATAAAAAAGTATATTTCCAAAAAATCCTCCAATTTATGTTTATCATAATGTACATTTGTTAAAGAACTATCGTACATAACAATTTGAGAGGTGGAATCTGAAAATCTTATGTTGACGTAGAGAAATTTAAATTACTATAATAACATTGTGCATTATAACTATATTATTACAAACATCATACTTTTAGGTATTTGTAGAGGTAGTTTGTAAGGTTATTACTTTTTTATTCCTCCTCCTTTTAATCGTCAGTTTCCCCTATATCTTTTTCATTTTTATAACTCTCTTTTTTCTCTTCCTTCTTCTTATAGACATCTCATTTATTTATATCCTTTCCAACTTCCTTTTCATTCTTATTTCACTAAATATGTTACTACTATCTCCCACTTTTATGTTTTATAACCTTAACATATTCCCATTGATGTTCCTTTATGTTACCTTATAATGTAGTAGGTATTATCTCTAATAAGGCTCAAGATATTTTTCCACCTTTACCCTCATTATTTCCAAGAGTTTATTACTACTTCATTATATAATTTCCTTCTTTTGAAATAATTTTATCATAATTTAGAATGTATGGAATGAGTAAATATTCCTAGTGATAGTTTTAGGGGTATGGTTTAGATTTATAGATTAAATTATTATAGAAGCTGATTGAATTGATGTTAAAGGGTAGGGAATCATTTTAAGAATTATTTAGGTCCTTGAAGTTGAGGATTATATATGGATGGATCTTTGTTTTTATTTAAATTTTAGATACCATGTTTCAAATTACAACACATATTTGGGTCATTTGACCTCCCTTAGTTATAGAAGTTTTGAAATTCCTATTGGTCTTGGTTATAGGTCATGTCATTGTAATATAATGGTTCAATATTATCTAATACGTATCAACACTCTTGATAAAATGTTTCCTTCCACATATCTCACAAGAGTTTAAAACAGGGGAGAGTGATAATGGCCAAGGATGAGTTAGCAACAATCATTAGACATTACAAATAAATTTAAACAGTTCTTCCTCTTGGGAATACAAGAATGTTATTTACTGCGCTTGATGAATTTAACTCTACAATACTAATTTATCAATTTAAAAAAGACTATAATTTTGATATATTTCATCAAAGAGGTCATAAAAAACTTCAAGAGTTTTCAACATACATCCTCCATCAACTAATTCATTAATTCTACCCTTAGACAGTTGATGTAAACCATTGTGAAACATTTTATTTTAATGCAAATTTTCAAGTCTTTTAGGGGTGAATATCCTTAAAAAAATCTTTGAATTAATCATATAAATTGATTTGGATTCTATATCACTATTTTTGGAATTTCATTGAGCGAATTTACCATTATCACAAGTTGAAAAATATTTTGATATGATTTTCACCAACACATATCATATAGTGGTGGAAGTAGTCAGTATACTTTTTTAGTAATAATTTCACTCAATAATTAAGTATGAATGGGATTTTCCTTTACCTTATATGATATGTATAAATTCCATTTTTTTGAAAATTTTGAATATCCCAAAAAATTTCAAAATGTGTCGATGTTGATCTTAATGTTTATTACGTATAAATTATCCCAAATTTTGAATTAGTTAGAGAATTATCACAATAAAATATATGTTGTTAAATAAATTTGTAGTTCAAACAATGCTAACATTGTCCCCATTAAGGGATAATATACCATTAACCGTGATGGTTTTATCCATTAATAATTTTCTCTACTTAACTAGTTCCTCATTGAAGAAATTAAGAAGAACACTGATGGGTGCACTGATTTGATTTTTCCTTACCATAATAGTTTTTTTTGTGGGAGAAAAGGAACCTCCTAATATCATTATTATACTCTGAGGGTTCTTATGAATCAACACTACTTGATAAAGTGGTTAATAGCATTCTAATACACTGTAAAATATTATAATCATAAAAATAACACTACCCATGTTTGTAAATTTAAAAAAATGTAAAATTAAATAGGGTGAGAAGAGAGTTAAACAAATTTATAATAGTATTTTACCACCTAAGTTCAACACTAAATGTTAAAATGATGAAATATACATAACAATTCACTAGTATCATTTCCCCAGTAGCTGAATTTTTTTTACAAATTATATCTATGATTGATCCTTTCCTAGAAGAAATAGAAATTGAATAATTTATGTTCAATATCATTCCCATATACATTATTAATTAAACATTAATTTCTATTTTAATTATTAATAATAAATCAAAAATTAATAATTTAGAGGATTATTCTAATTAAATTTTTTTATTTAAAATGATAAAAAATTTATTAAAAATGTATGATATATAATTTAATGGATAGTTTCATATGAAAGATATTATCACCTTAATTAATTAATTAATTAAATTACTTGGTTTTATGATTTTTGAAATGAAATATAATTCATTACATCCAAATCCATTGACTATATAAAAGTATATTAAAATATTTTTATTGGAGAAATAAAATAAATTATGTTCATTATGTAAAATATTAAAATGGGAAATAAGAATATAAACTACACTAATAAATGAATGTAGTCAATTATTTTGGATATCCCCTATAACAACTCTCAATGTCAATGACACATTAAAGAATATAATAATAACTGTGTCTAAATATGAATAATAATAAAAACAATAAAACCATTTTTTCATGAATAATGTTTATATAAATATAATTACTCATCCTTATACTCTTGACCCCTTAACACTTAAATGAATAGTAACTCTTGATAAAATAAAATTTATTCTTCATAACTTACACATCCTAATAACCATGTGAAAGAAAAAAAGTGTGGTAGAAAATTTAAAATATGAAATTAATAAACTAAAATAAAATCAATGAAATTTATCTTACAAAATTAAATTAATGGGCTTAAAAAAAGTACGTTTCAAGAATTTAAATTTAAATAAATTTACTAAAATAAACTAATGAAAATTGTGGTAAAATCAAGAAATTATGAAATGGGATGGTAAGGAACATAATATTAATAATCTAAAGGTACCAAGTTATTTTGGGAATGGTCATGTCAGGTTGGGTTCCTATCTAGGCTAAAATGAAACATTTTTTTCACAATTTCTTGAAAAAGAATAATTTTACCTTTATGTATTAGACCAAATGATCTTCATCTGTTTGATGGAAATTTATCTCTTCATTTTTCATGGATATCTTAAAATTTTTGAACACATTAATTAAAAAGAAAATATAAGTATTCAACATAATTTACATGTACTGATCTTTTTAAAATAACATAAACAAATCCACTATAATATAAAAGAGGTCATGAACTTCTATAGAAAAAAAATTATCAAGTCCATGTGTTGTGGTAATGATTTTATTTAGTATTTATGGAAAAAATACACCATTATAGGATTAAATTATTAGGTATCAACATTGATTAAAATTAATACCCATAATCTTGGGATTTGATACTATGTTGAATAAATGTCACTGTGATATATATTTTCCCTCAACATGTCGTAATTACAGAATAATAATGAGATAATTAGATAAATATTCTAATAATTTACCATATATATATAAATTTATTTATGTGTTCTCTAATGTTTAATAAATTCACAATTTCAATTGAAACAACGTTAATTTGTTACTATTAATATTATTAAAAAATAAAAATCAATGAAAAATTTAATATAAATATAACACTCCACTTATATGTATACGAAAAAATTAAATACTAATACGTATGTGTGTTTTTGTGTGTATGAAATTTGTTTATATAAATATCCTGAAAATGTATTTTTTGGATATAATAACTAGACCAAGTGATAAATTTACATAATCTGTGGTTGATAACCACAGATTCTATTTTCATAGACCTTCTAAGCACATTTATTTTTTTCTTATATATTTTTATTTAATGATGAATGTTTATCTGTAGTAAATGTACTATTTTGGAGTTTTTATTAATATAATAACGATAAAGGGTATCCTAAAAACGGTTTATCCCTAGTGTACTGCATCTTATCCTCATCATTTTCAATTTTGTTTTTGGCACATTGGTATACGCATGATATCCAATTTTGTTTCTTTTTTAACAATAATATCCTAAATATTATGGTATATTGATAAAAAATCCCAGTTTTTATGAATTATAACAACACAGAGATTTTGTTGTTTTAATTTTATTCAAAACAATTTCAATCTCTTTCAAAACACTTTTTAAAGTCTTCCAAAAATATTAAATTTATTTTTTTCCTTCATCATATATCATACTCGATAGAAAACATTTTAAAAATCCAACCAAAAATATTTTGTGTTAATGATAAAATAGTTTAAGACAATATGTATTAGTCAAAATTAATCCCCATTTAGTCATCCATATAGTGTGACCTAATGATACATTGTAGAATTAATTAAAAATATTAATATATGGGTTTATAAATATAAGAAAAGAGGGACCTCTAAAAAATAATAAGTACAATTTAATATATAAATGGATTTGGCATAATCTCCCTTAATCATTTGTATATATATATACCCATGTCTGCTAGTCATATCACATGCTAGTGCACATTACCATAAATTCCCATTGCAAAAGGAATTGAGTGACCATGGAACATGGACTATTTTATCCCATTTAGCCGACTCATAAATCATATATTCTTTGAGTATTGACTAACCATGTTAATGAATACATCATATGTCATTTAAATTTATTGATATACACATAAATTTCTAGTCATCCATAATGATAAAAACATCATATTTATTTTCATGGGGTGCACGTAAACTCTACAATCATTCTAAATTGAGGGCCCCGATTCTATAGTTTTTATATGATAGAAGAAATCCAATCCTGGTTGTCCTAAAAATAAAAAATGCGGTCAATAAAATAGAAAAACAACCATTTAATATCCAAGATTGAAGGATTATGAAGGAAATTTATCAAATTATGAAGGTTCTCTTTCTAGGTATCTCACCAACATCTGGTTTTGAATACCATTATTTGAACTATATACCCCTACTATACCATTGATATAGTGCATGAAACTCCATGTGGTATACTTCAGGGGACATCAAATTTATAATTCTTTTAAACCTCATAAGTATATTCAACATATCAATACAATAATCAAACTCACATTAACCATTACATTTCATGATAACATATAATACTGCCTGAAAAACATTGGTTATGGTTAACTAAAAGTCATACATTTAATGTAAATCTATATTTAAATTTGAAGAAATGTATATTAATATATATACTTATTCAGCCAATATGAAAGATATATAATTTTTATGTTTATTTTTTTATTATACATTTAATAAACTTAATAATATTTTATGAAAATTTAATAAAACCCAATATATTTTCTTGTATATCCAATCATAAATAATATATATGTAGATCAACATTAACATTTTTCATAATTTATTGTTTTTATATTTCATTTTATCGATATTAAATCCATTACATATTATTATATGAACACACGATAAAACCCTCAAAATAAAATATTTAGTGAATAAGATCTCTATTGAAAGAATTTCAGAATAATGATGAGAATCAAAATTTATATTCCTATTGTAAAAAAACATTAAAATATTAAAACATATTAACTTTACAAAATAAAATTTCACGATGATAAGTTATTTATATTCATATAAATATTATACATTTTAAATCATTACCCTCAATACCATTTCTATCATATTTTTTGTGGAAATATATTTTTAAAAAATCTATCTATTTATGTTATCACATACTCGAACGTCTTAAAAAAATTTAGGATAATATTACATTCAATTTATATTTTAACCAACTTAATTTTTTTGAAAATAGTTATATTCCCCTTCTAAAGGAAACTAAATATAATTCTTAAATTTTTATTTACCATCATGCAACGTATAATAATTACGATATTATTTGGATATCACATTATTTTTGAAAAAGTATGATTTTTTATTTTTTATTGTTAAACATAAATTTGTTTAAATATACACCCACTAGCTTATTAGAAACTATACACTCATCAATATATGATTCAGAGATAAAAAAATCTTTTGTGTTAGGAAATGACATTTATTTTATTTTAGTAGGGAATATTTGACAATTATTTTATTGATTGTATATAATATTAGTTTTATTATGTGTTAGGGAAAATTACTAAAAAAAGGGAACCATGTTCATTAAAATATATCACTGATGGGTATTTTTAAAACCATACCATGTATTTTAATAAATATATAGATATAGAATTTATCAGTGTTAAAATATTTTTATCCTTGTATTCTTCTGAAAAAATGATTTAGAAAAGAAAGAATCAATAATCAAGTGTATTGAATTTATTTTTAAAATATTTTTTTTATAAAATTAATTTCGTAACAAATATCCCCTCTAATAATATAAGAGAAATGAGGTAACTATACACATATTTTATATTTATTCACATGTTCCTGATATATTTATTTACATTCATATCATTGATGGTGTAAATATTTTATTCATAAGATTAATAAAAAACTATTATCTATATTACTTATTTCATTTATTTTGAACTACTATATAGGTAAACCATTTGTAATGTACACATTTACTATTATATTCCCTTAAAATATGATTAATTGATATCTCTAACACTTTTACATAACATTGAAATTCTATGGAGTTTCATCAACCCCTTATAGAACACTTATAAATTCCATCCAAGGAAGTCAGTAAACCTTATTATTGATTAAACCCTTAGATTTTAATGACCCAAAAAAGATACATAATGAAAATTTCGTGGACTCTCAAATTGTCTTTTCGTATTGTAGATTTAAGTTTTATACACCTATATTATGGATATATTATGAGAATCATAACATTATATTCTAAGTTCCATTCTCATACACACATTGAGAATAAAAGGTAATCATTTCTTGAATATATTCACATTCCTTGAAAATTTCAAACAATGAAAAAAAAAATGAAAATTTTAACTTGATAATCATTATAGGTAACCATTAGTCACACTATGTCAGGATCATACTTAATAATATTGAGTAGAATTGACATACCAGATCATATTGAGTGTATGTGAAAATAATTACATAGATAAATATTTATATGATTGCAGTTAATCATTGAGTGATTCATTTTATTCTTTTCATAAGAATCTAGATTCTCCATACATGGTTACTAGGGATACTATTTCTCTAACACATAGAATTTCTATTATATATAAACTTTTATTAAGTTAGTAATCTAATAAGTTTCTTCCATTAGGCCTCTCCTTTTAATGATTGATTTCAAAGTTATGTTTGATGATAATGATATTATATACAATATAAATTTATCTACAAAAGAAGATTTTATAATGTGGGTATTATATTTTATAACCATTCAATATGGACTTTTAATAAAATGGGCTCCCACTAAAATAATGAAAAATGTTAAATTCATCATTTCCATTTGTGGGCCAATGTCCATATTTTACAATGAAATGACTATGATTTGTAATTAATCTCACAAGATATATATTTTATTATTGAATCATACCAATCAAATATGACTCTTGAATAATTGAGTATTAAAGTCTTTATCTTGTCCAAAATATTGTTAAATTATACACTATTCCCCCAGTATCCTAACTCATAGGGTTGTGATACTAGGTGTAGGCTAAATGAACATTAGGATTTGGTTACCTGACACATAGAAAAATCCAATTCCATAATTCATTACATAAGATATTTTCTAAGAACCCCACTTTGGTGTAATAAACACGGTTTTATGATCAAGGTCCTGGCATGTGCCTCTTTTGAAGGAATGCGTCATTTTGTATTTAAAAAGATTTTTAATGTCATTATCTTATCTCATGTTATTTACATTACATAATAATGTGTGTAGTGGTATATTTTTGTATCCCATTAACTACACAAACTATATATGTTCAAATCATATTTATGTGTCACTATTTACAAAAATCATAGTTTCTGGTACGCACACAAAAATAAAAGATAAATATATTTACACATATTCAAAGGTATCTTATGATTGAGTTACATGAAATTTTCATGTAGTGTTTTTTAATTATACAAAATTGATAATATATAGTTCTCTAATATTTTTATACATAGATATTTCATATTAATAGATGAATATTCAATGCATTTCATAATAATATATTCCCAAGGACCATAAAGGATTAGTGTCTTTGGAGAATATATACATAATATTCTTATTTCATGAAATATATTCATCATCAATAAAAAAATATTCTCACATAGTAATCTTATTAGAAAAACCATTCTTATAACCTTTTTTCACAATCTGGGGAAAGGAAATAATGGAAAGGGTTCACATAGATACTCAGTTAGGGATAAAGTGATAGTTATCAATCATTAGAGGATAACATGATCATGAGAGTGTCATTAAATATTATTGTGCATTTTCTTAGTATAAAATATTCATAACCATATAAAAACATAGATCATAATCTTTGAAATCAAATCATATTTAGAATAAAGATTAATAATGGTGTCAATGAAGTAATAATAATCCAAGATTCATAATAATGGCACTTGGAATCATATGCATAATAAATCATAATTTGGGGACATAGCTATATTAAATCATATAAATGCATAATATTGTGATAATAGTTAGAGAGATATAATATTAAGGCATAAAAATGTTGGAAGATCTATTCAAAATCATATCTATGCATTTTCCAATGAGTATAACTAGAATTAAATCACACTCACACATCAATATGTGAAAAAATATTTTCAAAAGTATATCCAATATTATCATAATAATCTTATTAGATATAAAAATCACATTACCCAATGAATTGAAGGCATATAACTATATCAACCATATCTTTTTATACAGTGATATTATGTATTTCAAGATAAATATTCATTAGAGTACAGAAAAACATGCTGATGGACTGTAATGGAGCAGTTCCATTTGAAAAATGAAACACAAGATTATTAATTCATGGAAGATAATAAACATCTTACATAAATATCTTTCCCTTTAAAACACCTCAAAAACATACCCTACTTAAAATGTTTATTCATAACCTAGGGAAATGAAATAAATAAAATGGTGAGATCAAATACTTAGTAAAGGTAAGATAGAAATACATCAATGATCACATAATCCTGAAATGGTAATAATTTTATGATAACATGAGATTAATAGTTTAAAATAATACCATGCATATCTAGGATCAAAATATTGGGTCATAGGATAAATATTTGATAATCATCATACCTGAATGATAAAAAATCCAAAAACATGGGACATGACAACATGAAATTATCATAAGAAAAATATTTTTAGAATTCAAATAAGCATAGAAAATAATTTCCATTGTATTAAAGGATCAATACAAAGGATATTACAGTGGAATGTGTTAACTCACCAAACTATCATAGTAGACAAGGATACCTCCAAAGACCAATATAGTTGACAAAGTCTTTAACTGAACCAGATTCACTCCCCATTTTAGTTGTGTTTATGTAATGAGATATAAATATTTACCAAATAAATTAGAGGGACATATATGACCACTGTGACATAATGAAATTCAAATGTATTTGTGGTAAAAGATAATATAACATTCCTTGTCTCCTAACCCATGAAATTAAATGGGCGTCATAAACATTTAACTGTATCATAACATGTGGAAAAGAGAAAGGTTTCATAATAATTTTCATTTCATCATAGCCTATCCCATGAAAAGAAGTGGGTTTCATTATCATATAATCATGTTATAAACTCTGGAAGATAAATGGGGTTTCTAAACATATTTTCCTCAGAAACATAAACCATTTAATGAAATAATAATAAAGGTATCTGTAACATCTTGAGATTTTATGAGAATTTTTTTAATTACTTTGATGTCTTGTGTTGTAGGCTACACTAATATTAGATTGCACTATATGCAACATCGTATTAGCTTGTAGTATATGCAAACACTATTCTTGGCTTGTGTTGCACGCAAGAGCGACCTTCCTCCATAGCGTGTGTTGTACACAATACTGAGTTTCAATAAACAATGATATATTGTTATAAAATTATTATTAACTAGCCATTATGAATTTTATTAACCACATTTTGAATTTTAGAACAATATCATTCATCTTACACATATTATATAACATGGTATAAGAACAAAATAAATTTTTCGGGTAAAATAAGCATTTTTAAAAAAATGCAGTTTTGCTGCCTTTTGATTGGGCACCCACTTTAAATCTAGTTTTGGACACGTTTATAAGTTCAATTTTATGAAATAAACATATTCATTGAAATAATTATATAAAAATTAACTCTTTTTAATTTTTTAATATTTTTTTGTTAACATTCACATTTTGATGAATAGTAAAAATACGCTAATTTTTAATTACAAACAACTATTTTCTTCAAGATAATTTATATGGTAAAATTATAATATTTAATGGTTTTAAAGTAGAAATAATATATATTTTTACCATTTAATATTATTTATGTCATTATCATTAATTTTACACTGAATTCATAGGTAAAAACATTTCAATCTTTTGGAATGTTTTAACATTTAGAACCCATTTTCTCAAGAGTGGGATTAATTTTAAATTAAATACTGAAAATTGTGTGTTATGAATTTGGAAAAATGGATTCCATATTTGGAATCAGTAGGAACAAGTTATGTTAATATGATACTTTTTATTTTTAGAGATTATGAATAGTAACTACGGTAATTTTTATTTACTACAGTTAAAGGTTAATCATGTAATTAAGGGTAAAAATAATATTATAAAATTACCCTAACACTTTTATTAATATAATTAGATGATTATATTTCGTCTTCAAATATAATTGGTTCGAAATTATATCTTTTTTAACCTTGGATGTGATTATGACCGTTAATTTATTTTATTCAATGAAAGTGATACATGTATCACTCAAACTTTATTAATTAATGTATTTTTAATATAAGGTTATACAAAATATAAATTCAATTATAAATACTCATTTGAAAGATAAATTTTTTTTATTTATCATGGTAATTTATTTGTGATTTCTTAGAAATATTTAATTACCTTAATAGCTTAGACATTAATGATACAGAAATTATTTATTTAGTGAAAAATAAAAAATATAGTTTTTATTAAAATAATAATACCCATCAAAAGCATCAAAAACATGAACAAACCTTATTGGTCAAGTATATCTTTAAACGAGAATCCAAGGGCTGACTTTTGGACCATTTAGTGCAATATAAAATAGATTAGTATATTTATATTATTTTATTTTAAATGATGTAAATGTTTTCACCATCATACCTTAATAAAGATAACATTTTAAAATATGGTTATTTTAGAAGATAAATTTAACTAAAAGTATTTTTATGAAATCTATTCAATCTATCTTCATCTTAGTATTTTATTTTTAATTTTTATGCAACAAATATTTATATTAAATAATTATACAAAAATTATGTAGAAATTATTTTATTATGAAAAATATCAAATAAATTGTTTTAAATATATTAAAATAAATATTATATGAAATAATTAATATTATACACTAATTTTATATATAAATTTGACATGTTATGAATTTATTAAATATTTTTGTTCCAATATATCCTGTGTGTGGATTTTATATAAATTCAAATAAATGAATTGTGTCAAAAATGACTATTGACATTTTATTAAAAGAACATATTATTAAATTGTTTAAAAATCACAAAAATATTTAAAAATTAATAATTTAAATTTATATAGTCGTAAATGAAATAAAGTATCCAATTATGGATGATTCAAAACACATGAGTAATTATTATAACATTTTAAAAATTAGAATATTATTACCTCAAATAAAATTAAATAAATTAAATAAGGATAAATCAAATTCATAAGGTTTAAAATAATTTCCCCACATGTATAAATTTTATTAGATGATGAGATTACAACCCTATCTCATCTAAATTTAGAATTTGAGTCATTTTGGACGTTTTTAGGTGGGGTTTGAGTTTATTATAAATTAATATTTTTGTGGTTTCCAAAAGTGACCCTCTCCTCTCTTATAAAAGGGAACCTCCTCCCACTACTAGAATTCGAGATATATGCAAAGGGGTATTTGGGATGGGATCCCGTCACAAATAAGTTTTTGCGACGGGGTCACATCGCAAATAGCCCGTGGTAGAAAACGGCAACACAAAAAATATTATTTACAACGGGCTCGTCGCAAATAATATTTTTTGCGACGGGCTACTTCCCCATCACAAATAAGTCTCCGATGATATACTTTATATATATATAAACTTTTTTGCGACGGGCCAGTATTCCCATCCCAAATACGTGTATAAAATAATTTATTTAGACTATTTTTTATGGGCCCGTTGCAAATACTTTTTTCAATGAGTCCCTAATCCCGTCACAAATACTTTTTTAAAAAAATTATTTAGACTATTTGCGATGGGAACCCATCACAACAGATCCCATCGCAAATAATAAATATATTTCGTAAAAAATAAATTTAATAAAATTATGATTATTGAAAAATTGATTTTAATATTATTAAAATAATTATGATAAAAATATATTAAAATTCTCAATATTCACAAAATGATATTAAAAGAATCCTAAAATATTATTATCTTTATTATTATTATTAGTAAAATAAACAAGCATAATTAAATATAATACTGAAAAAATATATTTAATAAAATTATGATTAATTAAAAAATAATAATATTTTTATTAAAATAATAAAAAAATAAAAAATATTAAAATTCTCAACATTCTCAAAATTCAAAAAAAAATTATAAAATTTTTAAAATTAAATTATCTAATATTTTCACCAATATAAAAGAAAGAAATTGTAAATAGTTCATTTTATAACAAATATTTAATTAAAATGTTTTTAACATAAAAAAATCCCCCGGGGGGGAGGGTGCCTTCTCGAGGAGGTCGAGGAGCTGAAGGAGATGCTGGAGGAAACTACATACCCAAACTACGAGTCAGACAGTGCATGTACTCTATCTGCTTTTGAGGCTGTTGCCATAGATGCATCTCCTTCCCGTGTTGCTGATTCTATTGCTGCTTCTGCTGCTGTTGATGCATCTCTTCTTGATGCTTCTACAAACTCTCTATATTTTCATTCTGAGCTCGTAACTGCTCCTGATACTGTGAGGCAGAAGATGATGCCTCTCCCCGAGCTCCTCTCGAGATGGATTACGACATTACAACAGTACCATAATAAGTACCAGGAGTCACATGAAAGTTGATACCAACTACTTGGCCTTTCTCAAATCCGTACTAAGTCACCTGCATCCATGCCGCATCGTCTAAATGGTCTGCACTGGTCTGATCAGTCGCCTCATTCTGACCGTCATCATTTTTCTGAGAGGTCGCAGCCTCATATTACTCCTTAAATTCCAATTTGAATGTAAAACTATGAAAGTATTATATGCAGTTAATTATCAAACTGAAAAAATAATACTAACCACAATCCGACATTGGCGATCACCTCTAATCTCTCCAGTGGCTGCATAAATATACATCCTCCGATAAATGTCAAACTCCGCAATATCAGGATGCTCGACTGCCTAGAGAAATATAAAATAAAATTTTTATATTTAATGTTATATAATTTTTTTTAAAAATATATACTTACCATATTCTCTCTATGCATACTGAATGTGCGGCTACCAGCTCGATGTGTCACCTCCGGTCTGCTCGGATTCTGCCGACCCAATGAAGACCTCCTCTGAAATCCACCACCCAACTAGTGTGCACATAATCCATCCCAAACCTGAGATGAAATGTACTCTTGTCGGTGGGTTATACACGACTCATCAAATACTGTCGCTCCTGCATTCTTAATGGATGTCTTTCTCAATTTGTGAAAAAACTAACGCAAATGCACACACATAGCTACCTCCCATGCTGCATGGATAGCGTCTCATATGCTATCCCCAATGGGAAATCATAAACCCTAAAAATAATTTATAATATCATGTTATTAATAAAATAAATTTCAAAATAAATATTATTTATTTACGTACCAGCCAATAATTGTACATGGCGAGCTGCACATCAATCGGAATATGTTCCCATGTGATCAATGGCTGAGAAAAATAATTGTTCAAGATAGTGCTCCCCTATCCAATAGCTACATGAAAAAAACTGTGAAAAAAGAATAAATAATCAAACAATTAGTATATATATAAAAAAATTATTGAAAAATCTAACTAAAATATACCGGTTATCATACATCCATGTGCGTGGATCGAAACCAAGGCGTGGAAGTCTCTCGGGGAAAGGGTTAGGAATCATCAGTCGTGTAAGACCTCGCCCCCTCCGCGTACCACCTGAACCACCAGTAGGCTGAGAGTTAGATGATCCCACATCCCCCTAATCCAAATGTAGATCAGCCTCCTGCAACTCACGAAATAGATCAGGATCCATCTGATACACAAAATGATTGTTATTAACAGATTGCTAAAAATAACTATCATATATAGATATATATTAGTTATGATCATAACTATCATTTAACTGTGTCAATTTTCACCTTCTTCATCATATTCATATCTGACATTGTCAATGTCTCCATATTCCTCCTCGACATCATCAATATCCATATGAGTTTCACTTCCACCGTCCCATATCATTTCAAATTCATTTTTAACATCATTAAAATATTCATCTTCATCGACCCTTAATTGTGGGGTGTCATCATCGATATTCACATTTCTTTGTGAAAAAGATAGATTTTGAGTAGTCTCTTGAAAAACATCAATTCCTTCCACTTCATAAGAACCACATTCAGTTTGAGTAAATTTATTTTCCTGATATTTCATTTTTATTATGCTCCACCAGTCAATCAGGTCTCTTGAAGTAGCACAATACTTTGTGTAATAAATTTAATGTGCCTATTGAGCCAGTAAAAACGGTTCATTTATTTCATGAAAACTTTTATATTTAATATCAATGATTCCATGAGTCTGATAAACACGTAATCTTCTCTCAGTATCCAACTACTGACATTTAAACACCGTTATGTAATTCGGTCCAAGATAACATATCTCAATAATTTCATCTAGAATAACGTAAAAGTCAACATTAGTTTCTCTATGATGTGATCCTCTCCAACAAACTACACTGTTCATTATTTTTTTTGATTCCCCATATGAATGTGTATGAAATCAAAAACCATTCACCCCATATACATTATAAGATTTAACCATTTTGGATGGTGGGTTACTCAATATACACAATCGCTTATCAATTTTATCAGCATGTTGAGAAACCTAAATTTTTTTTAAAAAAATTATCAATATAATAAATAGTAAAATTAATTGATATTAAACTCTCAATAATTTATATTACCAGTTTTTGCAACCATTGAGAAATTTTTTTTGTCTGTGTTCTTCAAGATAAGCTGCTGTAATTTGTGGAAGTTGTTTCTTGATATGATTTTCATATAAACTACAAATAAAATAAGTTTACATAATTTAATATAAATTATCAAATAAGTGATACATTCACTCACATTAAAAATGCGTTCATTTCTTCATAATTGAGCAGAACATATATATGAGCTCTATGATGTTCATCATCTGAAAGCCATCGTTCTTGAACTCCACTAAAGCCATGATTTGGATGATTAAAAACTGATAATTGATTGTCCATTTCATCATTTACATTTTCCTCATTACATACCATGTGATTTTGTTTTGAGGGATATTCTGATTCAAAATAGTGAGAGTAGAAAAAAGAAATTTCCTCTTACAAATAAGCTTCAGTAATTGAGCCTTCAAATGATGCTTTGTTACGTACTTTTTTTTCAATTTCCGCATGCATCTCTTGAATGGGTACATCCATCAAAACTGTACTAGACCTCCACATTTAGTTTCATATGGAAAATGTAATATCATATGTTCAATTGAGTCAAAGAAAGAAGGAACAAATATTTTGTGCAGTTTACATATAATTGCAGAAACATTATCTTCCAGTTTTCTTAGCGCATCGTAGTCTATTGTTGCTGCAAAAATGTCTTGAAAACAAATATGATATGTCTGTTATCAAATCCCAAATAATGTAATTCAACAATCCTCTGATTCCAATCGGCCTAAGACTTTCTATTATAACATGAAAATCATGACTCTTTAATCCGGTAATATGACCATTATTAACACATATGCCCAAATTGGAAGCATAGCCATCTGGAAGTCTCAAATATGCAATCCACTTACCAAATAATAAGAGAATATCTTTGGACAGTGTATAAGCTTATTTTGGATTCATTAACCTCTGTGATATAACTTTTTCAAATAGTTCATGTTTTGGTCGCCTGTAAATTTGGGCAAGATCTAATCGTGCTTTTATAGTATCTTTGGTCATAGCTGGTGTTTCCAAAACTGTATGAAATAAATTATCAAAATAGTTCTTCTCAATATGCATGACATCCAAAATGTGGCGGACAAATAAATCAGACCAATATGGGTGATCCCAAGAAATGCTCCGTTTTGTCCAATTATATTCTTTCCTAAAGCCATTAATTTTCTATTGGTTTATTATTGGCCCAAATGTGATGGGAGGTAATAAACATACAATAGAGTTTTTACTCTGTACATGAGATCATCTTTGGAGGTTCATCCCTTTCAATTGTGTCTTTTCTGAAATGAGATTTTTTCCATAGAAAAGGATGATCAGATGGAGGAAATCTGCGATGACATTAAAAATAGAAAGGTTTTTTTACATTGATGAGCATAAAAGCTTTGTTGTCTTTCATACAATAAGAACATGATTTCGGACCATGTGTACTCCAGCCAGATAACATGCCATATGCCGGAAATTCATTAATCTTCTACATCAATACAGCTTTTAATGTGAAATTTTGTTTCGCAGAAACATCATATGTACTGACACCATTACTCCAAAATGCATTTAACTCATCAATCAATGGTTTCAAATAAACATCAATATTATTTTTCATATGTCCTGGGAGAAATAAGGTCAAAAAGATATAGGTCTCCTTCATCAACATCCATGGAGGTAGATTTTACGAAGTTATAAAGACAGGCCAACATGAATACAGACTACCATAAGAACCAAACAGGAAGAAAACATCATTAGAAAGACCCGATCGCACGTTTCAGGCTTCTAAAGAAAAAGACGGATGCAGACGATCAATATGTTTCCATGAATCACCATCAGATAGATGATTCAAGCTTTTACTAGTTTAAATATTGGTTTTGTGCCATGAAATAATTGAAGCTGTGTTATGAGACAAAAATAAACGTTTCAGCCTAGGTGTAAGGGGGAAATATCTCACCTGTTTTACATGAATCGATCCAGACTTCCCCGGTTGAGCTTCATTATACGTCGATTTTCCACATGTGGGACAACAATCCAACGAATCATTTTCACCAGAATATAAGATAAAATCATTTTCACATGCATGAATATTCTGATAACTAAGGCTCAGATTACGAACCATCCTATTGCTCTCATAGTAATTTACAGGAAACACAATTCCTTCAGGTAATAGTGTTTTATCCAAATAAAATATCTGATCAAAACAGTTGTTTGACATTTCCTTATCTGATTTAATAACCATAAATTTTTCAACCGCTTCTAATTTTCTTATCATGCAACCAGGATATAAGGCTTCCTCAGTAGACCTCAACAACTCATAAAATTAGGATAGTGCCAACTCATGAGTTAAATCGTTATCATCGTGAGTTTCAGTTTTTTGAAGAGATGGACCTGCAACATCATGTACTAAATCCTGGAACCGTGATGGATCTGGAATCAAGTTATTAGTATCTTCTCTGGAACTACGTTCACCATGTTGAGGCCAAAAAACATAATCTGGTTGAAAACCAAACTGCAAGAAATGTCCACCAACCTTGTCAATTGTGTCAAACATTCTCAGAGCACATTTTTTACAAGGACACTTAATTGTGCCTTCTAAAACATATTCTGGTTTTGATGATGAAAATGCTAAGAAAGCTTCAACACCCTCAATATATACAAGATTTAAAGCAGAACCATTTTTATTTCTTATGCTGATTTATCCAAGCTTAATCATTAAATAATTACTGATGTCGACTTCCTTGTTTCATATTGTTCTACAAAATAGAAAATCATCACTATTTTTGAATAATTTGAAATTATAAAAACACTATCTGAAAAAAAATATAACTAATTACTACCACTTCTTAATAATTACCATTAATTAAGGGCGACATAATTTTTGGTGGATTGACGTCTTCTCTTCTGTCTAACGGTTCATTTACATGAATCTTTTCCACACTCAAATCACAATGAAGAATCTGGTCCGAGGTAAGCAAATTCATTGTCGTATGCACGAGAATCAATTTGCGTATCTCCGACCAAATTCTTCAATGTGATTTCAGTGTGTGAATGATGCATTTAATGAGCCGTCAGACAAAAGAGCCCCCTTTTCGTTGATGAATCGTCCTCTTCCAATTGTCACCGTCTGAAAACGTTATAAAAATGTGATACTACGAATGCATATCCAATCTCATGCATACAAGATTGAATATACCTATGTAACATCACATTTTTCATAATTTTTTGGGTTAGTGAGAGTTGAAAGGATAAAAGTCATCGATCAAAAGGTGTGTCGTCAATCCACGGGAAAATATGACATGTTTCAAAAATTTATTAAAATTTATTAAAATTTATTAAAATTTCTTCCTAACTGTTCTTAACTAATTCTTCCTATTTATTATTAATTATACCTATTTATTACTAACTATTACTATTTATTACTAACTATTACTATTTATTACTAACTATTACTATTTATTACTAATTATTACTAATTATTACTAATTATTACTAATTATTACTAATTAATACCAATTATTACTAATTATTAGTAATTTTAACTAATTAATACTAATTGTTACTAATTATTACTAATTATTAATAATTATTACTAATTATTAATATTTATTACCAATTATTCCTATTTATCACTAATTATTCCTATTTATTTCTAATTATTGCTAATTATTCCTAATTATTGATAAGTATTCCTAATTATTAGTATTTATTAGTATTTATTACTAATTATTAAAATTTATTAATAATTATTAGTATTTATTACTAATTCTTACAGTTTATTTCAAATTATTAAAATTTATTAGTAATTATTATCAATTATTGCTAATTATTAACAATTATTCCTAAATATTTTCAATTATTACTAAATATTCCTAATTATTCTGATTTATTTGTAATTATTGCCCTTTAATGGTAATTATTGCTCTTTATTGCTAATTATTTCTAATTATTGCTATTTATTGCTAATTATTGCTAATTATTTTTAATTATTACTATTTATTGCTATTATTCTTATTTATTGCAAATTATTTCTATTTATTTCTAATTATTTCTATTTATTTTTAATTATTTCTAATTATTGATATTTATTGCAATTTATTGCAATTTATTTCTAATTATTACTATTTATTACTAATTATTAGTATTTATTCCTATTTACTCCTATTTACTCGTATTTATTTCTATTTATTGCAATTTATTCCTAATTAATGCTAATTATTAGTATTTATTCCTAATTGTTACAGATTATTTCTAATTATTACTAATTATTCCTAATTATTCCTAATTATTCCTATTTATTCCTTATTATTACTAATTATTCCTAATTATTACTAATTAATCCTATTTATTCTTATTTTTTTCTATTTTTTTCTTAATTATTGCTATTTATTCCCAATTATTGATAATTATTAGTATTTATTCCTAATTATTACTAATTATTCCTAATTATTAATAATTATTCCTAATTATTTGTAATTATTCTTCATTAGTCCTAATTATTCTTAATTATTACTAATTATTACTAATTATTAATAATTATTACTAATTATTACTAATTGTTACTAATTATTACTAATTATTACCAATTATTAGTATTTGTTACTAATTATTACAAATTATTACTAATTATTAGTATTTATTAATAAATATTACTAATTATTACTAATTATTACTAATTATTACTAATTATTACAATTTATTACTAATTATAAATGATTATTACAAATTATTACACTTTTTTACTATTTATTACAATCTATTACTAATTATTACAATTTATTACTAATTATTAGAATTTATTACTAATTATTAGAATTTATTACTAATTATTAGAATTTATTTGTAATTAATACAATTTATTTCTAATTAATACAATTTATTACTAATTTCACAATTTATTACAATTTATTACTAATTATTATAATTTTTTACTAATTATAACTAATTATTACTAATTATTAAAATTTATTACTAATTATTACAGTTTATTACTAATTATTACAATATATTACTAATTCTTTCAATTTATTATTAATTATTAAAATTTATTACTAATTATTACAATTTATTACTAATTATTACTAATTAATACAATTTATTACTTATTAATACAATTTATTACTAATTAATACAATTTATTACTATTTAATACAATTTATTACTAATTAATACAATTTATTACTAATTATTACAATTATTACTAATTATTACAAATTATTACAAATTATTACAAATTATTACTAATTATTACAATTTATTACTAATTATTACAATTTATTACTAATTATTACAATTTATTACTAATTATTACAATTTAGTACTAATTATTATTACTTCATACAAATTATCACAACTTATTCCTAATTATTACAAATTATTACTAATTGTTACTATTTATTACAAATTATTACAATTTATTACCAATTATTACAACTTATTACTAATTATTACAATTTATTACTAATTATTACAATTTATTACTAGTTATTACTCATTATTACTATTTATTACTATTTATTTCTATTTATTACTCATTATTACTATTTATTACTATTTATTAATAATTATTAATAATTAATACTAATTATTAATATTTGTTACTATTTATTACTATTTCTTAATAATAATTATTATTTATTGCTATTTATTAGTATTTATTATTATTTATTACCAATTATTATTAATTACTACAAATTAAATATATACATTACAAATTATAGTTAATAATTACTAATTACTACTCATTATTAAAAATTAATAGTAAAAATTTCAATTTATTGATACAGATAAATAGTAATGACAAAACAGTTTAAATTCAATTTAATTACAACTAATCAACAATAATAAAAATTAACATAAAAAATTGAAATAAATAATAAATTAAATAAAACATAAATACCTTTATATTTGATTTACTATTGATGGAGACGGCTTCACAACTTCTTTATGTCCAAAAAAATTAACTTAGTCAAATTTTCACTCTGAAATCAGAGTTCAGAGAGAAACAAGATCTAGGAATTGAGTGGAATGAGAAGAAAAACGGATGATGGTATATATATGTTAGATTATTTGCGACGGGTTACCTGTCGCAAATAGTATCTTTTGTGACAGGATCGGTCGCAAATACCTACGCCCGCATTAATTACTATAAGCAGTTAAAAAGTTATTTGCGATGGGACCCATCGCAAATAGTCCCTACCGACACACCTTCTGCGACGGGAGGACATCCCGTCACAAAGTGCTATTAACCGCTGCTGGGTATTTGCGATGAGTCCCGTCGCAAATACTTCACTATTTGCGACGGGGGGATCCCCCCATCGCAAATAACCTTCGCGCGGTTTGGCACACTACTCGCGCCAAACCTTTTGCGACGGGACATGAAATCCCGTCACAAATAATCGGTTATTTGCGATGGGTTGTTACGCCCATCGCAAATAACCACTTGGATGGACTTTTTGCGATGGGATTTATTCCCGTCGCAAAAAGCCCGTCGCAAAAAGTATTTTTTCCCGTAGTGTCCCTCTTCTCTTCAATCCATTTTAAGCCTTCATGATAGGCCAACCCCTACCAATTCCTCTTCTCAACCTCTATAGTTATATTATAGAGGTTCAATTCTCTCAAAATGCCAACTCTAGTGCCCTAAGAGAATGTTTAAAAGAGGCACGTTGAAGAAGTGGTATTCTCTTCTACCGATTTTTTCATGTTTCATTCTTCTTCTATTTCATCTTTTTAGCTGTTTCATTATAAAGTAATAATATCAGTATCAATAATATAATGATATGTTATAATAAATATGAATCAACCCCTTTTCACCTTATTTCCATCCTACGATAAACGAAATCACAGCACAAGCATATGTACGACTTACCGTCTCCATGCAGCGCTGTAATATGTTTTTCCACCACCCCCATACTTGGATGGGTATAATGGGGAAAATAATATCTATATTTGATTATTTTAACGTCATACCAATTCTGAGATATTATATTATCCACTCCAATTCAATTCAATAATTATGGGAATGATATCATCGCTCCTGCATACGTATGGATTACCGTCTCCACGACGCGATGAGATTCATTCTCCATGTTAACAATTCCATAATGATTATAAAGTATATATAATAAATAATCATGAAATATATGACATTAAAATGATACTGGATTTATGTATATGTCATTTACTTACTTCCATTCAATTTAATAAGGAAACAAAAACAGCATTCATGCGTACGTACGACCTACCCTCTCCATGAATGGTGTATTTCATTCCATTTATCGATCTATTATATATATATATATATATATATAATATTATATATAAAGCATGGTTTACCTTCTGGAGGTAAGTAATCAAAATCTATGTAATCATATGAATAATTACAAGTCAAAACACGTATGATAAATGAAATGATTTTACCCCAAACTGTAACATCACAAGTAAGTAAAGAACTATGGATTTTCATATCTATGTCTATTTATAAATTAGATAGTATTTTAGAGGCTTAAAAATGAGAATAAATCCAATCTTAGGCATTGAATTCTCTAGTATTTTTAAAAGATTGTTTTACCGCCTTTTGATGGAGAACCATTTTTAAATCTATATTTTGACAATTTTATAAGCTCTATTTGTCAAAATAAACTTATTCTTTAGTATTGGGACATTGAAATTTACTTTGGATAAATTTTTGGTATTTTTCTAACAATGTTATTTTTTCAATGAATAGTGAAAAATACTGAATTTTACTTCAAAACTTATTTTTCATCTAATTTAATTATTTGGATAGATTATCTTTTTAATTGGTTATAATGTGTAAATATTATATATTTTTAGAATTTAATCCAATGGTGGTCATTGGATTTTATTTCACTTTGAAATTGGACATAAAAAATTGTGAAACTTTTGATAGATATTGTTTCTAAAAACCCACTATTTGTTTTGACAATGGGAATTATTTTTAAATTAATTAATACGATTTTTGTGTTTGGAATTTGGTAAAATGGATTCCATATTTGGAATCATAAGGTCGAAATTATGTAATTAAGACACTTTTGTTTTTGGACATTATGAATAGTAATGACGGTAATTATCTTTAATCATCATGATTAATTAGTAATCGGGTAGTTAAGCGTAATAAAATAATATCATAATAATAAAAAATGACCCCAACATGTGTCCTAATGCTACTGGTTGTGTCATGGACGACCATGAGATTCCTTGTTCCAAACATTGAGACCCCATGGAATCACTTTTGTGTGATAGTGACACTTTATAATTTTATGTTTTTTAAAAAGGAAAGTATAACCAATGTATGTATCACCCATGTAAAACAATTTTAGTTTTGTCTGTGTAAATTATATCTTAGTCTATAATTATTAATAAGAAAGCTAAATTTATTTCCTACATCATAGTATTTTTTATAATTTTTAGTCATTAAATATATTAAATTATTTATGACACCATGATGATGTAGCGATTACCTCATTAATGAACGATTTAAATAAAATGAAAAGGTAAGGTAGAATCTAAGACTTACCCTTGTACAAAACCTATTGGATGGGTGGATTTCGAACCCTTATCACCTTATCCTTTAAATTTATCATTGTTGGACCTTTAAAATCCGAAACTCATTTTATGATAAAGTAACATTTCTTGACTTTCCAAGAGTGCCCCTCCTCCCTCTTATAAAAGGCCCCCACCTCTACCACCTTACCCAAACCTCTCAAGCCATTGGCTCGGCCAAGTTCGACTCATTTTGTCTCTCCACATCCCTCTCCTCATCCTACAAGCCTTACCATAGGCATAAATCTGTTCAAGAAACCCTTTTGGTTCAAACCAAAGGGAGTTACCCGATTTAAAGGTAATGTCTTCACATGTGTTCTTTTGTTTTATTTTGCTTCTCCACCCCCCTAAAATCTTTTTATTCTTTTCTTTTGTAACAAAACCAGTATCTTCAATATACTAGGATTTTGTTATGAGAAGGATTTCATTTACACGTACACACACCTCCGTCTAATGGTTAAAGAACTTACTGTTTCTATGGATGACGAATTTCTGCCTCACGAAACGATGATTGTTCAATATTATTCTGACACCTTTCCTAGTGGCCATTAAGATGTCACTATATTTATATATGATATATATTATATGTATTTTTTCCATATTCTTCTGTATTTTTCTTTTATGGAATACCATTATGGTATCCATTATGGGTAAACACGATATCTTCATTTTAAGAAGTGCGGACTACCGGCCCCTCAAAGTGATTTGATTCGTTAATGCCATATGTGGTACGTATAAAGGATGTAGATTATAATGTTATATATGATATTATATATATATATTATAATATTCCTTTATATAATTATGATTTCATTCCATTAAATACGAAATATAAATGAAAGTAGAGTTCATGCGTACGTACGGCTTACCATCTCCATGAACGGTGCATTTCATTTCTTAATTATAAATGTTATGTAATATTATAAATTCATGTATATACTGGATATATATTATATATATGATATCTACATCATGAATATAATTCTGGATATAATGGATATATTACCACATGAACAACTTGTAATTATAAGAAGTTTATTTTTGGCTCAAGTACCAATGATCGACAAAACAACCGTTATTAACTTAAAAAAGTACATAATATTTATAACATGGTAATAAGTGATATAAAAAGAATAATGAACTTTAAAAAGGTTCTTAAACAAATATAAATTAACTCTAGTTTATTATTCATGAGATTAAAGAGTGATCAAGTCAAGTCGGACATGAGGTAAGGGACTCCGTCTCAATCTCCTTTCATTGAGGCATATTTTGTTCTATTACAAGACTTTCTCTTATATGGTGTATAAACCCCTTTGACTATTACTTTTATTCAAAAGGAATATTTTATATACAAATAGATTTACTAAACTAAAAAAATAATGTTTCTTTTTAATGTACGCGGTGTCAACGGCCTTTCCGTCACCGCGAGTATTATTTGATGTTTGGCTTCCTCAATAAGACGTAATTTTTTTAAAAGTAAATAAATACCACATACAATTTTATGTATTTTGGTATTGAAAATGGATTTGTTATGTCAATATATTTATGTGATATATTTTCATTGACATGTGGAAATATTTCCTTTCCTTTATAATTGATTTATTTGTTATTATTTTATAATGGTACTTGGACAATTGACAGGTGGTTACGTGATAAACCAAATGACGAGTGATGTCGTGAATACAAGGATGGGTAGTATGTTATAACCTCTAATTAATTGGCTATGGAAGTCAGTCGTATGGCTATTCCACATAGTGATATGTGTGCAAGTCGACTGTATGGTTATTCCATTTACGTATGTTTATGTCCTAAGTTACCTTTATATGTTATGTGTTCTTTATATGGGTTTTATGGTAATATTTTGGTTACAAAAAAGTAATTAATGATCTTTTATTCAGTGAAGAGTATTTACTACTTCCTAAGGTTAAAATTGTTACTTTGATAAAGTATTCATGGTTTACTTGATGTTTTAATAAACTAACAGTTTTCCTTCTTTGTGTATCCCATACTGAGCCTTTTATTATCACCCCAAGTTTTTTTGAATTTTTTTTCACAGAACATAATTTGGAATAGTGTTAAGAATGGGATCAAGGAAAAGTCATGTTGTCATAAAATAGAACTATACTTGACACTTTTTTTTAAGAGTTCATGTTTTGTAAAAAAAGGAAACTTTGTAGATGTGTCTACTATATAATCTTTTGAGATGAAATAGTTATGATCTCATTCTCTAAAACTATAAACCTGAAAATATCCTTAATGTGAATTATTCATTTAATTCAATACTAACTTAGGTTTAAGGCTGGGTCCTTATAGGTGGTATCAGAGGTCAGTTTAGACAAATTTAGGAGTTAGAAAAATGTTAAATTTTATGTCCCTAAATTAATTTATGGTATGATTCAAATGATATAGCATTTAAATATTACCATGTTGCTTCGCCTAAGATATTTTTGTGTTTAGAATGGTTTTCTGCAGAGGAAACAAGGCAGCTATATTGGGACATCATCAAGAGGAAGACAAACTTCCAAATCAGCAACCTGAGATGGTTGGAATCGGAACTGAATAGTTTGTTGCAGTGATGGAACAATTGACTCAGGATATAAATGGTGGTGGCATCCATGCATGAGATCAGCCAGATCTACCACAGAAGAACATGTCAGTTGTGGAACATTTCATTAGGCAACATCCCCCATCATTCAGAGGATCATCTGACCCTATGCTAGAAGAAGGGTGGATTAAAGCACTGGAGAAGATTTTTGATGTCATGAGGTGTTCAGAACATCAAAAGGTTAGTCTTGTTGTTTACCATTTTGAAGGTGAAGCTGATCAGTTGTGGTCAATGGTGAAAAATATCAGGGATAATGATGAGATTGATGATCTTCAGGGGGATGAATTCAACAGTATGTTTCATGAGAAATATTTTCCTATGGTGGTTCATCTTAGGATGCAAAACATTTCCTAGAATTGAGGCCGGAGGATGACTCAGTGGCTACTTATGAAGTAAATTTCACTTGACTGGTAAGGTATGCTCCAAATTTCATGCGAGATATTGATAGTAAAATCAACCGTTTTTACTCAGGGTTAAATCCAAATTATCAAAGGGATATAGCTTCTCAGGAGTTCAAAAGTTATGAAAAACATGTTCGATGTGTGGAGAAGGTGGAAATTGAGTTTGCCGATAATCAATTGTTCTTTGACAAACAACATATTAAGTGGTCCAGTTGGTAGGCAATGGGAAATAATTCTTCAAAAAAGATAGGTGGTAAGAAAACCAAATATCCATCCTATGAGAAGTGTGGTAAAATGCATCCTGGAGAATGTTTATCCAGGTTTAGAAAGTGCTTTCAGTGTGGTTAGTCTGGTCATATTACTCATAACTGTATGGAAGATGATCAAGCATGCAATGAAAAGCCAGTGGTAAGATGTTTTAAGTGTAATGAAATGGGTCATTATGAAAATTAGTTACTAACGAATAACTCAACTAAGAGAAAGAAGCCAGACTACAAGTAGAAAGGGGTGGTGAAATCCTTTGCAACTACTTCAGTAGATATTGGGCCATCGAATGAAGTTGTATCAGGTACACTGTTTGTTTGTTCAGATTATCCCAATGTATTGTTTGATTCAGAGTCTACACATTCTTTCATTTCTGAGAAGTTTTCTAGTAAATTGGGAATTCCATCTCAAGATATGAATCTTGAACTTATGGTAAAAACACTCGAAGGAAATGTTGAGACAAAAAGAAATTATAAGAACCTTCATATCCTTGTGTGCCAAATGAATCTACCTGCAAACCATATTGTTTTGCCTCTAGTACGGTTTGATGTTATTTTGGGCATGTATTGGATTTCTGTTTATCATGCTAAGATTGACTGGAGAGGTAAAATGGTTTCTTTTCAGAATGATATTCAGTTTGTGTACATGAATGAACCCTTGCATTTGATAACATATCTGGAAGTTGAGAAACTAGTAAAAGATGGAAATGAAGGTTACCTTGCACATATTGTTGAAAACAAAAGAACTATTCATATTAATGATGTGCCAGTGGTAAATGAGTATCTTTATGTTTTTCCTGATGAGTTTCCTAGTATTATACATGATTGGGAAGTTGAATTTATTATTGACTTAGTTCCTGATTCTAAGCCAATTTCAAAACCCCCTTATCGAATAGCTCACGTTGAACTGTTAGAGTTAAAGAAGCAATTGCAGAAGTTATTAGATAAAGGTTTCATTCGACCTAGAACATCACCTTGGGGTGCCTCTTTATTGTTTGTTAAAATGAAAGATGGTTCAATGAGACTTTGCATTGATTATAGAGCATTGAATAACATCATTGTTAAGAACATGTATCTTTTTCCTCATATCCATGATTTCTTTGATCAGCTCATAGGAGCTCAGTATTTTTAGAAGATTGATTTGAGGTCGGGGTATCATCAGTTGAATGTAAAATAAGAATATGATCCAAAGACTACATTTTGTACTAGATATGGCAATTAAAAATATGTAGTTATGCCTTTTGGGTTAACAAATGAACCTGCTGTATTCATGGACCTTATGAATAGAATTTTCCAGGTGTTCTTGGATAAGTTTGTGGTTGTTTTCATTGATAATATTTTGGTTTTTTCTAAAATTAAAGAGAATCATGAATGTAATTTAAGGGTTATCTTTTAAACCTTAAAACAAACAAAACTATATGAAAAAATCAGCAAGTGTGGGTTTTGGATACAAAATATTTCATTCCTTGGTCACATTGTATCAAAAAATGGCATAACTGTTGATCCTGCTAAAACAAAAGTTGTTGATGAATGGCCAGGACCTACAAATATAACTGAGATCTGTAGTTTTATTTGTTTAGCAGGTTACTACTGAAGTTTTGTTGAAAAATGTTCACAGTTATCTTTTCCAATGACAATGTTAACTCGAAAAGGTGTTAAGTTCATCTGGACAAAAAACTGTGATGATTGTTTTCAGGAATTGAAAAGAAGATTGGTGAATTCTCCAGTTTTGACACTTCCTTCTAGGAATGGTGAGTTTGTTCTCTAAAGTGATGCTTCATTGAAAGGACTTGGATGCATCCTAATGTAGAATGATCAATTAATTGCTTATGTTTCATGTCAGTTGAAAACTCATGAGTTAAATTACCCTACACATGATTTGGAATTAGCTACTGTTGTTTTTTCTCTAAAAATTTTGAGGCATCATTTGTATGGAGTAAAGTGTGAAATATATACCGATAAAAAAAGTTTAAAGTATATATTCACATAGAAATAATTGAACACGAGACAGAGGAGATAGCTGGAATTAATCAAGGATTACGATTGTACAATTCACTACCATCCGAGAAAATAAAATAAAGTGGCTGATGCTTTGAGTCAAAAAATTAATGCTTCATTAACCATGCTATATTTGGAACGAGATCCTTTGGTTTTTGATTTGATGAAATTTGGTATATAAGTTGTTGGTGAATTATGTTCTTGTGTTTTGTTTCAGGTATCAGTGAAATCTTCTCTATTGGACAGAATTAAGCAAGCACAGAAGTAAGACAGTGAGTTGCAAAAAAAGGTAGAGCCGGTTCATAAGGGTAAGTTTCCTGAATTCAACATTGATAATTATTGTGTTTTGAGATTAGGTAAGAGATTGTGTGTGTAGTGTGATTCACAGTTGAAGAGAGAGTTGTTATGTGAAGCTCATAGTTCCCCGTTTTCAGTTCATCCAGGCAGTATTAAGATGTATAGAGATCTTAAGGAGTATTACTGGTGGGATCAAATGAAAAGAGATATTGCTGATTTTACTGTGAATTGTTTGACTTGTCAACATGTTAAAGCAGAGAGGAAGTTACCAAAAGGGATGATTCAGCCTTTACAAGTACTAGCGTGGAAATGGGAGAATATATCCATGGACTTTGTTGTGGGATTTCCAAAGACACCTCGAGGTAATAATGCAATCTGGGTTATTGTTAATCACTTGAATTAATCTGCTCATTTCCTTGCAATACGACATAAATCTTCCCCAGATCAAATTTCTCATTTTTATCTTAAAGAGATATTCAGGTTTAATTTAGTTCCCCTCTCCATTGTATTTGATCGCGATCCCAGGTTTACTTCTAACTTTTGGAAAGGCCTTCATAAGTTGTTGGGTACTGAAATAAATTTTAGTACATCTTTTTATCCTCAATCAGATGGGTAGTCAGAACGAACAACTAAGACATTGGAGGATATGCTATGTGATTTTTATATGGATTATTAGGGAAGTTGGGACCAACATCTTTCTTTGGTTGATTTTTCTTATAATAACAGTTTTCATTCCAACATACATATGGCTCAATTTGAGGCATTATATGGAAAAAAGTGTCAAACTCCAGCATTTTGGGATGAAGTAGGGGAAATAAAGCTGATGTGACCAGAATTGGTAGAAGAGATGGCAGAAAAAGTTCAATTGATTCAGAAACACACGAGAACAGCTCAGAGCAGGCAGAAAAGTTATGTGGATAACCGGAGGAAGGATCTATCTTTCATGGGTGGTGATCATGTCTTTCTCAAAGTTTCTCCATGTAAAAGTGTGACACATTTTGGAAAGAAGGGAAAGTTGAGTTCGAGGTTCATTGGACGTTATGAAATCCGGGAGAAAGTTGGATCAGTTGCATACAGATTGGAATTACCTCCAAGTTTATCCTAGGTAAACAATGTTTTTTCATGTTTCGATGTTGAGAAAGTATATGCCCGATCCATCTCATGTTTTGAGCCTAGAGGTAGTTCAGTTGGAGGAGAATCTCTCTTATGAAGAACAACCAGCCTAGATTCTTGATCGAAGAGAGAAAGTGTTGCGAAATAAGGTAATTTATCAGGTGAAGGTTTTATGGAAAAACCATATGGTTGAAGAGTCAATGGTGGATTCTGAAAATGCTATGAGGGATAAATACCCCACTTATTTAGATATGTAAATAAATTGTGGGGATGAAATTTTCTAAAGGGGGGAGAATGTAACATCCCAAGTAAGTAAAGAACTATGGATTTTCATATCTATGTCTATTTATAAATTAGATACTGTTTTAGTGGGAACACAATGAGAATAAATCCAATCTTAAGCATTGAATTCTCTAATATTTTTAGAAGATTGTTTTACCGCCTTTTGATGGAGAACCATTTTTAAATATATCTTTTGAAAATTTTATAAGCTCTATTTGTCAAAATAATCTTATTCTTTAGTATTGGTACATTGAAATTTACTTTGGATTAATTTTTGGTATTTTTCTCAGAATGTTCATTTTTTTAATGAATAGTGAAAATACTGCATTTTACATCAAAACTGCTTTTTCATCTAATTTAATTATATGGATAGATTATCTTTTTAATTTGTTTTAAAGTGTAAATATAATATATTTTTACCATTTAATCCAATGGTGGTCATTGTAATTTATTTCAATTTGAAATTGGACATAAACAATTGTCAATATTTTGATAGATATTGTTTCTAAAAACCCGCTATTTGTTTTGACAATGAGAATTATTTTTAAATTAATTACTAAAATTTTTATGTTTGGAATTTGGTAAAATGGATTCCATATTTGGAATCATAAGGTCGAAATTATGTAACTAAGACACTTGTTTTTGGATATTATGAATAGTAATGATAGTAATTATCTTTAATTATCGTGATTAATTAGTAATCTGGTAGTTAAGTGTAATAAAATAATATCATAATAATAATAAATGACCCCAAAATGTGTCCTAATTCTACTGGTTGTGTCATGGCCGACCATGGGATGCCTTGTTCCAAACATTGGTACCCCATGGAATCACTTTTGGGTGATGGTGACACAATATCATTTTATGTTTTTAAAAAAGGAAAGTATAACCAATGTATGTATCACCCAAGTAAAACAATTTTAGTCTTGCCTGTGTAAATGATCTCTTAGACTATAAATAGTAATTGTAAATCTAAAAAAAGTTCCTAATTCATAGTATTTTTTATTATTTTTAGACATTAAATAAATTAAATTATTTATGACACCATGATGATGTCACAATTACCTCATTAACAAACGATTTACATAAAATGAAAAGATAAGGTAAAATATAATACTTATAGTTTCCCAAAACCTATTGGATGGGTGTCTTTCGAACCCGTATCACCTTATCCTCCAAATATATCACTGTGGGACCTTTAAAATACGAAAATCATTTTATGATAAAGTAACATTTCTTGACTTTCCAGAGTGCCCCTCCTCCCTCATATAAAAGGCCCTCATCTCTACCACCATACCCACACCTCTCAAGCCATTGTCTCGGCCAATATATACTCATTTTATCTCTCCACATCCCTCTCCTAATCATAGAATCTTTAAATTAGGCATAAATCTTTTCAAGAAACCCTTTTGGTTCAAACCAAAGGGAGTTACCCGATTTAAAGGTAATGTCTTCACTTGTGTTCTTTTGTTTTATTTTGCTTCTACAACCCCCTAAAATCTTTTTATTATTTTATATTGTAAAAACACCAGTATATTAAATATAATAGGATGTTTTTATGATAAGGATTTGATTTACACTTACACACACCTCCGTCTAATGGTTAAAGAATATATTGTTTCTGTTGATGGTGAATTTATGCTTCACGAAATGATGATTGTTCAATATTCTTCTAACACCTTTCATGGTGGCCATTAAGATGTCACTATATTTATATATGATATATATTATGTTTATTTTTTCAATATGATTCTTTATTTATCTTTTATGGAGTACCTTTATTGTTTCCATTATGGGTTAACACGATATCTTCATTTTAGGAAGTGCGGACTATCGCCCCCTCAAAGTGATTTGATTCGTTAATGCCATGTGTGGGACATATAAAGGATGATGTTTATGATGTTATATATGATATTATACCATAATTATAATACACCTTTATATCATTATGATTTAATTCCCTTAAATACGGAATAGAAATGAAAGTAGCGTTCATGTGTACGTACAACTTACCATCTCCATGAATGGTGCATTTCATTTATTACCTCTAAATTTTATGCAATATTATAAATGAATGTATATAATAGATATATATGATATATATGATATCTAAAACATGAATATAATTCTGGATATAATGGATATTTTACCACATGAACAACTTGTAATTATAAGAAGTTTATATTTGGCTCAAGTACCAATGATCGACAAAACATCTGTTATTAACTTAAATAAGTACATAATGTTAATAACATGGTAATAAGTGATATAAAAGGAATAATTAACTTGAAAAAGGTTCTTAATAAAGTATAAATTAACTCTATTTTTTTATTCAGGAGATTAAATAACGATTGAGTCAAGTCGGACACGAGGTAAGGGACTTCGTCTCAATCTCCATTCATTGAGGCATATTTTGTTCTAATATAAGACTTTATTTCATAGGGTATATAAACCACTTTGTCTTTTACTTTTATACAATAGGAATATTTTATATACAAATCATTTTACTAAATGACAAAAAATATGTTTCTTTTTAATGTACGCGGTGACAACGGCCTTTCTGCCGTCGCGAGTATTATCTAATCTTTGGCTTTATCAATAAGCCGTAAGGTTTTTAAAATTAAATAAATACCATATACTCTTTTATGTATTTTGGTACGGAAAATGGATTTGTTATGCCAATATATTTATGTGATATATTGTGATTGAAATGTGGAAATATTTTCTTTCCTTATAATTGTTTTATGTGTTATGATTTTATAGTGGTACTTGGACATTTGACGGGTGGTTATGTGATAAACCAAATGACGGGTAGTGCCGTGAATACCAGGATGTGTGGTTACGTTATAACCTCCAATGCATTGGGTATCGAAGTCGGCCATATGGCTATTCCATGTAGTGATATGTGTGGAAATCGACCGTATGGTTATTCCATTTAAGTATGTTTATGTCTCATGTTACCTTTATATGTTATTTTTTCTTTATATGGGTTTTATGGTAATCTATTGGTTACAAAAGGGTAAGTAATGATCTTTTATTCAGTGAAGAGTATTTACTACTTCCTAAAGTTGAAAATTGTTACGTTGATAAAGCATTCATGGTTTACTTGATGTTTTGAAAAACTAACAGTTTTAATTCATTGTGTACCCCTTTATGAGATTTTTATGCCCACCCCATGTTTTTTTGAAATGTTTTTCACAGGACATAATTTTTTGGAATAGGGTCAAGGATGGGATGAAGGAAAAGTCATGTTTTCTTAAACATGGAACTAGACATGACTCTTTCTTTAAGAGTTCATGTTTTATAAAAAAAGGAAACTTTGTAGAAGTGTCTACTGTATAATCTTTTGAGATGTAATAGTTATGATCTAATTCACTAAAACACTAAACCTGAAAAGATCCTCAATGTGAATTATTCATTTAATTCAATAATAATTGAGGTTTAAGACCAGGTCCTTATAAAAACACTGCTTTAACATGGAATTGACAAATGAACTGGTAATATAATGTCATAAGTAAATCATATATGATATCATAACTAATATTATGGTTCTAATATAAGTTAATAATATATTTAAACCCACTATACTAGAGTCTCAGACATATATAGAAGAAATTGGACATTAGGTTAGAGATAAATAATTCATCTCTTTCTTATCTGAGATTGTTTATTTGTAAGTATTTTCTGGGGTTATATTTATCATCCAAGTCTATGTTTTATAAAAAATGTTTCCATAAAATTTTTAATGTCATTCCATGCATGTTTAAAGTTGTGTTTACCTCTTTTTGACATTTACTATGTGATATGGAAGTAATCTTTCTTTTGTTTACCATACGAGGTACATTTTGAATTTTCTGGAAAAAGTACAAGAAGAGTGTTTTTAACCTATACGGTCTGAACAGATTTTTACGATTTCAAAACGCCTTATTTACATAAAGCTTCCTATACAAAATTTCATGATTATTTTCAAAAAAATCCTTTTCTTTTAAAATTTCACGTCATTTTGAGAAAATAAAATGTTTTGAAAGAATAAAGGATATTTTCCTCAATAATTCATTTGAAATGTTTTATCAAAACTATTTTCCATCAATGATGAATTTATTTAATATAGTTATGTTTCATGTATAATGTCTCTATTATTTATATGGTTTGGTTTTGATTATGATGACATTATATCCATTATTTTATATAGATTACGTTATAATGGGATGATGTTTATGAATCCCATTTTATTTATTGGGTTATGATGAATGATTTATGATTATTTTGTGAAACAAAAAAAATTATTTCATTATGAGATGGGTGGAACCTATAACAACCTCCAATGAATTTGGTAATGACTTATATCTCATCAGATAGACATGGATGTAATGACAAGTAAATATGGTTCAGTAATGCGTGGCTAGAATGATAGGTAAACCCGAGTCATAAATGGACATTGTCCACAATAATGGTCTTGGCAGAAATTCCTTAGCTACTATGGAAATTATATCATGTGATTAATGATTATTCCACAATTACATGTTTTATTACCATGATATTTTATGATTATTAATGTTTCTTTATGATCTATGCGTTATGTACTACCAAGATTTATGTCATTACTCATGTTTTATGTTCATGTTTTTACGTTCCAATGTTTATGGATTATTTTATGTTCTCCATGTTTACCCTTACTGAGCATTTGATCTCACCCATTTTATTTTTTATTTCTCCTTGGATATAAAGAACGGTTTTAGGTAAGAAAACAAAATGGGGAGATCTTTATGGGAGATGTTGAAGATCATTCACTATGTTTATAAGATTATGTTCAGAGTTTCCAAAGACACTAAAATAATACGGTCTTTGGGTGTCTATTTTTGTCATGTATTATGTATTCTGATAAAGTAATGTAATGTCCACGTACAACGATCTTTAGGGCTCTATAGTATCTTTTGATAATATCCCCAGCTAACCATAAGTTAAATAAAATGATAAAATATTAAATGGAGAATGATTTTGAAAGATTACAAGGAATATTTCATAGGGAAAATAACGTTTCTTTGAAAATAATTTTTTTTTAAAAAAATAATATAATATTGTGGAAATACTATTCCTTGAAAATAACCTTGAATACTTTTAAAGGAATCATTTAATAGAATTTAAAACATTTAAGGAGGAAAATATACTTTACGATTTGAGAATTTTTTTATAAAAATGTAAATCATTTTTGAAATCCTTGTCATTGAAAAATTACATAAAAATTTATAAAGTAATATTTAAAACATTGTGCGGTCATGATGGGAAAAAATTCCATACATGTCATACATTTTAAAACCAATATCATTTTTTTTGATAAAAAAAACAAGAATTCTTCTGAATGAAACATGCAGATTCAATTTTTTAAAAGCATAGTGAAAAGTGAAAACATTTCTAAAATATCATTTAAAAATCATAGGATATTAGTGGAACATTTTTTAAATCATTATTATAAAACATGGATTATAAGAAAATGAATTTCTGACTGAAGATAAATGTAATGTCATATTTTTAAAACAATTTTTTCGTAAATATTTTTAGATAAAAAGAGTTGTAAAAAGGATATGTCACTTAAAAATACCATGAATATTCTTAGGATAATAAAATTCAAGAGTTTCTTGAGATTTTTATCATAATATCCTTTTTTGTAAACATAAACATAAACAATCCAAATAAATGATGAGATTTTAAAAGAAAATCTCAACATTGGAAACTATGAATCATAGTCCCCATGAAGGAATAAAATAAAATTAAAATTAAAATATCATGAAAAAAAATAATTTCATGACATTACATGTCAAAGTGGTTTTATAAAACCCACTTTAGAGAATATTGGTACAATACATAACATATGTCTCTTATAAGGAAAATATAGAAAGAAATCCCTTACCTTATGTCTCGACTTCCTTCGTACACGTTTAAATCTCTTGTATAATAAATACAACTTTATTATAAATATACTAAATAAAAATACACACACACACAAACATATATATATATATATATATAATAATATATATTATTTTATAATAACTATTTACACCCCATATATTATCAATTCCATGTTAAAATCACTTTTCAGGTAATAAATTATTTGTTTTTTCTTTTATGTTTTAATTTGTCAATTGTTTTTGGTAATCTTACATTAATAACAATTCAAGAGTCCCAATCATGTTAAAAATGATATTAATATCATATATATTACATATATATGTATTTCAAGTGATCCATTAAAGTTATAGATTGAAAATGAAATACATTGTTCATGCACACGGTAGGTCGTACATACGCAAGAACGTTGTTTCCATTTTCTGAAAAAAAAAATAATTAATGGTAAGGATTATTATATTATTATTGAATATGTTTTAATATACATCGCATATTTACATTAATTACATCTCTATTACATTCTATGTAAATCTTGAACGAATCACATCACTTTGTGATATGGCTGTCCACTGTACAGAAAAGTATCGTTATCGTATTGAACGAAAATTAAATGTTTGAAGGTATGTGTTATATAATAATTCCAAAAGTATAATAATATTATATATATCATATAATAACTTTTAATAAATCATTATAAACAACATTGATAGGTGTTAATGGAAAAATTAATGACATCGGTTTGTGAGGTAGTAGTCCACCGTATACATGTACGATGACTTTCTAACCCATCTGATGAAATTTGAGATGGTTGTAGGACATTAAATTAATATAAAACATTATAATAATATTTAATATACTATGTTTATTATAAAATATTTTTATAATAATAATTTAATGAGTTTGAGGAAGAAAGAAAATAAAAATTCTACTGAAAAAACGTTACCTCTTCATTGGGTAACGCCCATAGATTTTCATCAAAAGCCTTATTAGGAAATATTTATGCAAACAATAATGATTATAGGATGATATAACCGAATTTTGGAATTTATTTGGTCATGTATTTTAAGAATAAAAATTATTTTATGGAGTGTAGTGTAGATGAGATGTGGTGACCTTTTATAAGCTTGGTGAGTGACACACTTGTAATTATTTTAGAAAGAAAATAGTGTACCCATGTTTTTCTCATTGCACAAGGACCAAAAATGAGTAATTATTGAGACGTACACATTATAGGGTATACATATGGCCACAAAATAAATTTTATACTTATTTTTAGGTCATTTTAACATGTTTATTATTAATTTAACCCCAGCTAAAACCATTTTATCCTTAACCGAGGTAATTAATTTTTATTATTCTAACTAATAATTTTGGTAAAAAATAAATTTTAACATATTATAAAAAATAAAATATTATAATTAAAAATATGGAATCTATTTATACAAATCCAATTCATAAAATAGAAAAAATTTAATTTAAAATTAATCCAACAGACTCGATGAGAAAGAAGGTTCTCAAAGAGAAAGTGTAATAAAATTTAAAATGTTGGTTTTTTTAAATTAAATATTATAATGATTAAAATGAATTAACATTTATTAATAGATATAAAATTTTAGAAATTTTACATTAGAAAATATTTAAAATATAATTTCAGATTATGAATTATTTAAAAAAGAGGGAATATTCAATTTCAATCTAGTATGTTCTTACAATACATTAAAAATTAAATCTCTTCTGAAAATTCTAAAAAAGTCGCCGTAATATAATTTTGACTTAAACATTTAAAATAATTACATTTATTTTTTCAATTAAAATTTTTAAAAATGGAAAAAACGATATGTTTAAGAAACCCACAGACACAATGAAAGGAAGGTTTTCTAGAGGTGTATTATTTATTAAAAAATATGATTATATATTATCTCTATGTATAATATTTATTCATTTAAATACTATTATTTTAAATTTTTTGATATAGAATATATGAATTTAATTTAAAAAATATCTCATTACGGGTTATTTTAGTTAATTAAAATATAGACACATTATGCACTTTAAAACATTTCTATGAATAAACCCCTTTAAATCTAAACAAATTACACTAAAATAAAATATAATTTTGCTAAAAATGTAATTATGGGGCTTAAAAAACTGTTAAATAATTAGTTTACATTCAAAAATAATGGTTAATTTCAACTTCTTAATTTTTTGGATGAAATAATAGTTTTACAAAAATAAATATTTTTCAGTATTCACTGAAAAGTTAATATTTTCTGAAAAGTCCAAAAATTTCATCTTAAGTTAATTTAAGTAAAATGATTTCAAAAATCAAGGTCAAATTTTCAAATAAATTTTCAAAAATATTTATAATTTAAATACGATATTTTCACATTATGTTATAAAAAAATAATGTTTGATATATTTTTTTGTAAAATATCATTACTTTACATTAAATTGATTGATTATTGAATTATAATTTATAACTAAATTTATATTTAGTAGTACATTTATATCTATATTTACTAAATATGTTAATTATAATAATACCCACCTATTTAATAGCTATTGAATAATGGCCATATTTGAAATAATATTATTTCACGGTTCGCTGAAGCTATGTGTCATGTTTCATAAATGATATAAAAGAAAGTAATTATTTTATGTAACATGAGATAAAATTTGTTTTGAATATAATGGAAGCTATATAAAAAATTTAAATTAACTTGTAATAATGATTTTTTAAAATCTTTGTATTTTTATTCTACCCCCGTAAAATGATTTTCTGTCTCAAAATTCAACTCAATCATGAAATGTTTAACAATGGAAAATTCCTACATAGAAATGATCACAGTACAACAGAATAATAAAAATTTTCTTAAAAAGGGAAATTTTTAAACATAAACGTTACCTAAATTAACTCATAACTAGGTTTTTATATAAGAAAACATTTATGGGACATGAAAAAATGGACACAAGAGAGAAAAATAACACCCATCTACTTATTGAGAACAATAGAGAACATGGTCAAGAGAAAGTTAATGAAGACAAATAGATAATCCAAAATAAAATGAAAATTGTCATTGATATCATAAAAAATTATTACAATAATATACAATGTTATTTTAATTTACTTTTCATAATGTTGATGAATTTTTCAAAAATGGTAAGCCTACAAGATTTCATTCTATTTCATAAGCACAATCTTGTCCCATGGTTGTTCATCGATAAAATTACAATTTATATATTAATCCATGAAGTGAAGAAGAATTTTTTATTAATGAATCTCTAATTGATCATAAGATCCATAAAAAAATTAACTTAAACCATTCCCTAAAGTGTTAAACTTATAACCCTTGAAAATGTATTAAGTTATAAATAATGTCACGAAATTTATAAAAATGAACTTAACATTAATCCCCAAATTATCCTAATGTATCTCTTGATTTTCAAATACCATATATATGAATAACTTAGTCATATATGTTCTTAATTCATGGTATTAAATATATTTACTATAAAACCATAATAAAATCATATATACGTAATAATTTCTTGAAGAAAAGCATAGATTATTGAATATATTACATAAATCCAATAATTCTATAAACTACACCAATAATAATATAAACCAACTTTTCCATAAACCATTATCCAATTCTATTTTCATCAATACTATCGAATTTATGTTATTCATATCAATAAAATATTTATCCAAACTAAACGCCTCTTTCTCAACACTAAGAACAAATTAACGGTTATCTTACCTTAATTTAAATATAACCTTTAAATTAAATAACTTGTCCAGGTCAACAAAACAATTCATAATAATCATGAAAATATTTAATGAAAAAATTATACAGAATAATCCTTATATATTTCATAACTTTTTAATTCCAATATAGAAAAATTTCAAACATTATGCCAAATTGTTTAACCATTAACTAGACTTCATCTTCCTATTCCTTAAAACTTGTTTCCTTTGATATGCCCTTCGAAGTCTCTTCATTGGAAATTGAAAAACCATTACTCCCAAATATTTTCTAATTATATTAATGTGTTATATCCTTATGGCATTGATTTTCATAATTATCATATTTACACATTTAAAACATTCTATAGTTGATGATACCTTAGGGAGACAATTATTCTCATCCATTGAGTTATCATATCTTTTCATTTTTCCTATGTAATTACATTAACTATGTCATTCTTTTACCCACTGAAGTAATATTTTCAACCCTATTATACATTTCTTGGAATCTTCATCCCACATTCTTGACATATAATAAATAGTATCTACACTCCTCTATGGTCTCCACTAGATGAGCTCTCACCAAATTCTATACTTCCATTCATTAGCGAGTCCAAGTGTTTGTTATGGTGAAATGTTTCAAACATATATGAAGAAAAAATTTCTGGAATAATAAAAACATCATTTTCTCTTGTAATCAACTTATTTTTATGATCTTAATAAAATTTTATATCCTATTCAATGTTATATTTCTTCCTTCAGGTTCCCCCCATTGATTAAAACCAAAAAATAGTGTGAGTGTGGAAAACCAAATAATCCTTAAAATAACCTATAAGATGTTTAAATCATTATACAATTTTTTTAATCATTGAAACCTTATATTTATACTAGGTTATTCATATTGATATTATATTTTATTCCTTCATGATGGTTCATAAATAATTTTTGATTTTAGATAGTATATCCCTAGGGAGTTTCAAACTAGGTGTGCAACAATGTCCATTATCATGCATCTAGTGTCGATTGAGTCAGTCTGAATATTTTATTTTTCAGAGATACTATCCTGAGGAACCAATATTCCAGAGCTACATCGACTTTAAATATCATGACTAGGATGTGATTATTTGTAAATAACTCCCTATATCCATTCTCAAATTTCGAAGACATTTTCATACACATTTACTCATCGTTATATTTATCCATGGAGACCTTCCTAGAAATATACTTAGAAATACCATTTCGGATATCACTAAATATTTCTCATATTAATTTAGAGAGGTTATCTAAAAATATCATCAGAATCCATCTAAAATAACATAGTCTTCTAAAACATGGACATTCCTTATTTTTTATATGAATATTCTTTAAATTAAAAAACACACATGGGGACTGTAATAGTTTAGTTCCATTGGAAACTTATGACACAATTTTATTTATTCGTGGAAGAAATTTACGATCTCCAATAAAGATATTTTACATTAGTACTCTTTATAAACATACCCTTTATAAAATATTTCATCATAACCTAGGGAAAAGAATCCTAAGAAAGGATTATCACAATTTCTTATTAAGTGAATAAATTGAGAGAAAATTATCACATAATAATGAAATTAGAATTAGGGTATCAAAATAAGATATTTACATTTTATTACCATTCCATGCCAATCATAAATCAAAATATTGAGTCATGAAAAAATAATTCGTAGTTCATATGACATAAATCATTAGAAAATAAAAAAAGATATGTAAGAGCATAACATGGCCATAATACTGAGAATTGGGTCATAAAAATAAGAATATATAA
Source organism: Viscum album (assembly GCA_963277665.1). Taxonomy (NCBI): domain Eukaryota; kingdom Viridiplantae; phylum Streptophyta; class Magnoliopsida; order Santalales; family Viscaceae; genus Viscum; species Viscum album. The sequence continues at coordinate 617,841,474 of OY728127.1, read as the reverse complement.
TAATTTAAATATTAATCAAGGATAAATTCCTATACAATCATAGTGGAATGGTTTCACTCCCCAAATGATCATAGTAGTTATGGTTCACTCCCAAGACCATCGTAATAGAGAATATCCCTTATTGATTCTGGTTCACTCCCTGTTCTTATCCTATCTATCACATGAGATATAAATATTTACCCAGTACATTGGAGGAGGATATAGGTACCTCCATTTAATAAATATAATCATACATATGTGTTTTAAAAGATGATAAAACATTCCTCATATCATAGCCAGTGAAATGAATTTGGTTTCATAAACATTTATTCAGTTAATAACCTATGGAAAAGAGAGTAGTTTAACAACTATTTCATCAATTCATCATACACTAACCCAGGAGGATAAGTGTGTTTCATAATCATTTTATAATGGTATAAAACATGTAATAAAAATAGGATTCATTAAAATCTAGTAATTATAAACACAAAAATTTCAAATAATGAATAATAATGGTATCCTTAGATTATATCCCTAGTAATGTGTAAGTAACACAATAGGTTGCCATATTATATGGAGAATGAAATTGTAATATTATGTGAGGAATTTTTAAGGAAAATAACATTTCTTTGAAAATCCCATTTAAAAATAAAAATTCATAATATATTTTGGAAATACTTTACATTGAAAATAACATTGAAAACTTTTAAAGGATGCTTTAAAAAATGATAAAAATTTATTGAAGAAAATATACTATATTCCTTGAAAAAAACTTTTTAAAAAATAAAACAATTTTAAAATAAATTTAATTGAAAATAACCTAAAAAGATATACTATATGATTTAAAAATTGTGTGGTCATGATGGTAGAAAATTCCATAAATGTCTTACATGTAAAAACAATGATTCTTTTCACATTTTCAGTAACATCAAAATGTGAATTTACCGGAATGAGACATAAAGATTAATTTTTAAAAAACATTACAATAATTTATACATTGTTAAATTTTTATTTTAATATCACAGGATTATTGTAAAACATTTTTGAAAACATTTGTAAAAAAAACGGTTTTTGATGAAAATGAATTTCCGACCAAAGAGAGAAATAAAGTCGGATTTTCATAAAATCATTTTCTAAATTATTTTAAGTACCAAAGAGTAAGAAAATGATAATATTACATCAAAGTATCATTAATAAACACAGGTGAATAAATTTAATTAATTTATTGAGATATGTATATTAATATTATATCATTAAAAAAAATCATAAAAAATCTCATTAAATGATGAGACTGTAACTTAAAATATTTACTACTCTAATAAATTTCATTCAAAATACCCATGAAGGAATAAAATAGAATGAAACTTAAAATATAACTAGTACTAATTAATTCATTATATTACATGTCAAAGGGGATTTATCTACACATTATAAAGGAATATAATTTCATAACATAACATATGTCTATAACAAGGAAAATCAAGACAAAAATACCTTAACCTAAGTCTTGAATTCCATTATTCTTATTCAAAGATTATACATAAAAATTATAATGTTTTCATATCTCTATTAAATAACCATAATTCTATATATTATAAAATATATTATTTACTTCTGTCCTTTTATAACCCCTTTATTAACAATACCTTGTTAAAATCACCTTTTATGCAATAACTAATTTTTTTTTCATGTATGTTTTGATTTGATATTTTTTTTATCGTTATAATTTTATCATGGTACTATATTATGACGAATTACTTCCATGATATAAATACCATATATATAACCCATATATATATATATGTATATATGTATTTATAGTGATCCATAAAAGTTAGTGATATAAATTGAAATATATCATTTATGGAGGCAGTAGGCCATACGTACACATGAATGTTGTTTCCACTTTCATGATGGAAATAACTATAGAATATTAAATAATATATTAGAATATCAGAATAATTTTTTATTTCATATATATCCCATATGATCATTAATCCATTCCATGTTACCATCTATGTAAATCACGAACAAATCTCATCGCTTCATGAGGTAGTAGTCCGCTCACACACAAGTTTCATTATCATATTACCAAAAAATATATAATTTGAAGGTATTAATGATATAATTATTATGTAAGTATAATAATATAATAAATATACAAAATAAATATTCAATACTTCATTAAATCCAGCCTTGAGATGTGTTAATGGAAAAAATAATAACATCTGTTCATAGGGTGGTACTCCATTGTACAGGTGAACGATGACTTCATAACCCATTTTATTGAAGTACATATTGTTTTTGGTCATTAATTCAACAAAGAAAAATTTAAATATATTGAATATATTGATTTTATTGTATCAAAATTGTTTAATAATAATTTAAGGATGTGGATGAAGGAATAAAATAAAAATACTTATTGAACAATGTTTCCTATTCTTTGGGTAGTGTGATTTGGTTTTCCCAAAAATCCTCCAAAGATTTGATTTATAAAAAATTAAGGATTATATTATTAGAGGAGTTATGTAACATACTATTACTAATCTTTCAATTATATCCTTAACCACGTAGTTTTTTTACATTTTCATTGTTTGTATAGAGATGAGAAAGAATTGGGAGGAAACCTAAAATGGTGAAGTCATAGATTTATTCGACTCTTATATTTAAATAGACATTTTTGTAGGACATAGGAGGATTTCATGTCATATAACTTGGTTACATATCATTTAGTGGTTTTGGGTGTAATCCATGAAAGGGATTCATGCTTTTAAAGGTTACATGATGTGAAGAGTTGTTCCATGTCGTGAGTTATTTAAATATCAGGTTTCTAATCTAAAGAAATGGAATTTTTCGTATATGAGATCATCATAGATTTCAAAACATGTAACGGATTTACACGTCATGTAATTCCCTGACCATGTTTTTTTTATCTTGATATACGAGATTGAGTGCCCATTTTTATGGCTTTTTCTCTTTTTCTCTCAAACCAATGTTCCACTTAGATTTTCTTTGGAGACACCAATACTTCGGGATCAATAAATTAAAATGTATAGATTCATTGTAGTTTCATTGAATCTCTATGGTTAAGAGAAATTTCTATTACTTCTTTTACATTTATTATGGTAGCACCCATGAGCTACATTATTAGATTAAATGGTCTAAATTTGGTGTATGTTCAGGTCTCCTTCTACATCTGTCATGCGATCTCGTTCTAAAGTTTGTTCATTTGTCGATTGTGGTACGACATGTGTTCATTACTGAGTGTTGTGGGATTTTTCATTATCAATTACCCATTGTTTCTAAATTCAATCTATCTTGGGATATATATTTGATTTTTTTTCCTTCATAGATAATGTTAGGTTTTTATTGCTGGTGGATTCCATTATGGGCATGTGCGAGGCGTGTTTTGAGGTAGTGGTTCCATCTCTAGAATACATTGATGAATGTTATTGTTCCTATATTATAAAATAATTTATACATGTAATTGGAATGATTTTTTGAGTGTCTGTTGGAAATAAATTTTAGAATAAAAATGGCGTTTCTCTTCTTATTGATAAACAGAAAGAAAATGGGTATTCTAGATGCATTGAAATGAATTTGTGATATGATATTCAAATGGTTTTCAAAGAATTGCAATGAATTGGATAAACAAGAACATGGGTAACATTATGTACTTAGGTGGAAGTTTTATATTGATTCCATATTCCATATTTTTTATATATTAGGTGGTTTTATCAAGGGGATTTCCATTCTTTCATAGGCACATTATTCTAGGGGATAGATATTAACATTATAAGGGGGGGGGGGGGTTTACTCAGTAGGTATTCTTATTATTCCTAGGCATGTGTTTTATGATGTAGATTATGCACTTGATTTATTGTGATATAATTAGTCTTCTAGTATAAAGTATATTGATCCTTGGGGTTGAAACATTTGATTCTGTTTTTTATTTATTGGCTTTCGGTTTTATCCTTGAAATGCAATTTTATGCTTATGAGAGAATGATATAGAAATTATTCTTTGAAATTGATATTATTATTTTGTTTTAGAACTATGATAAAGGGGAAATGTTTATCATGTTTTCAATAAGACTAAATTAATTTTCAACATTCTATGTTTTATTTAAAATTAGAATTCATGAATTTTTATAGATAGGATTGATATGGAACACCTAAGTGGGATCCAATTGAGTCTGTTAGCTCACACCATGTGCACCCCTTCGGTGGTGTATAGAACTTTGTATGCATTCTAATGGAGGGAAAGATAAGGAAAAATAGTGATATGGTGAGGTTTTGTGTCTGATGAGTTGGTTATCTTGTGGTGAGATGGTGGGAGTTCTATTACACCATCACCCAGAGTAACTATTGGTTTTGGGTGATTTACAGTTGGACATGTCTCTTGGCTATTTTGGCTAATTTTACTATAGTTTTTTATATCTTTGTCATAGTTATGGATAATATTTATTATCTTTATATTTTTTATTTTCAATTGAGGTATATATATTCCATATGTTTTTTCATGTTGAATAAAAGTGTTCCCACTAGTTTGTTAATTGATGCCCGGGTTCTTGTTGTTAGCCCATATAGATCAGAAACGCCCTTTCCGTAAGTGATAGATTAGGTTGGGTGACATTTTTGAGGGTAAAAGAGTGTTGGTTAATTACAAGGGATTTTAAGAAGTGATTTGGGTAAGTATTTGAATAACAAAAATGGTTTTATAGCTTGAATATGAAGGGATATGGTGTGGCATTTTATAATTTAGGCGAGTTGGACATTTGTAATTTTATAAAGTAAAACTTCCATTCATGTGTTTCTCATTCCATAATGCCCCAAATTATATTATTATGGACATTTAGAAATAACATTGTCAAAATATGGTTATAAAATAGGGTTTATATAAGTTTTTAGGAAATTTAAAACTTATTTTTTTGGTAAACCCCAAATAATCCCAATTTTACCCTATTTTCGATTATTAATTTTTACTTTTATGAGCGTTAATTTGGGTAAAAAATTAATTTAAAATTATTAGGTATTATAAATTATGATGATTTAAAATATGTAGTCAATTTTTCCAAATTTCATTTAAAAAATTAGAAATATTTAATTGAAAATTAATCCCTCATATACCATGACAATGAGTGGTATCAAAGAGAAAATATTTAAATTATTTCAATGATTTTATATAAAAAGTCAATAATAAAATCATTTAAATGGCATAAATTTGATTAAAATATATATTATTGGACCAAATTTACATTAAAAATATAATATAATTTTATAGATAATTTAAATGAATAAGTGTTTTTTAATTAAAATTCAGTATTGGTTTTACTATTCATCAAAAAATTAATAATTTTGGAAATTTTAAAAAATTTAGAAAAATATAATTTTGAAATTCTGATTTAAAATTCTGTTTTATTTTATAATATAAATTTTCTAAAATATGGATGAATATTAATTAAAAGAACACGCAGACGCGATGAAAAAGTGGGTTTTCAAAAACTATATATATTTTTGAAAAAGATGAATTTATATTTACTCAATATATAATAATAATCGTATATTAATATTATTTAAAAATTATTGATATATAATATATAAATTTAATTTAAAACATTTATAAAATATGTATTATTTTAATATATTAAAATGGAGAATCATTAGGCACATTAGATAGTTAAAACCCCATTCTTCAACTAAAAAATAATCTTATACTATAATTCAGTATATATTTTATTAAAAAGTAAATTAATGGATTAAATATAACTAAGTGTTACTTATGTTTCCTGAAAACATAATGGGCAATTTAAATTTCCTAATTTATTGAAAATAAAATATAGTTTTAGAATAATAAGTATTTTTCACTGTAAATTAAAAAATCAATATCATCCAAAAAATACCAGAATTTTTCATATGTTAATTTCAATATGATGATTTAATAATTTAAGTTAACGTGTACATTTTTTCATCATTCTCTACAAATTAACTATAATATTTTCTCAAAAAAATATATAAAAATACTTTTGGCTGAAAAAATATTATTAATGAGTGTAATTACTTTACTAAAAATTGATTGATTATTTAATTGGAATTGATAAATAAATTTATACTTATTATGAAATTTATTTTTATATTTAATATAATAGATAATACTATTTATACCCATTTACTTAATAACTTGGTTATAATGGTCATAATTTAAATATTAATATTTCATAGTTCACCGATGGTCGGTGTCGTGCGTCATGCACGCTATTGAAGAAACAAGTTATTGTGTGTAACACAAGCTAAAATAGATGATGTCTAGAATAAAAGATATCTAAAAATTAAAATTATCTTGAAAAAAATATCTCATAAAATATTGGGATGGTACATTATACCCATTTTAAAATAAATTCCATCCTCAAAATTCAACTTAGTCATCAATGGTTTAAAATTTGATAATCCCTCATAAAACCCCACAATGTAAAAATAAATTAAAAGATTCCCTTAAAAAGGGAATGTTGGAATCATACCGGTCTTCTAATTTAGCGTAAAACTAGGTTTCCAAATAGGATAACATATATAGGAAGTGAAAACATAGACAACATAGAGAAAACTGACACCCATGTACTGATGGATGGTGATAGAGGACATGGTCAAGAGAATTTTAATGACCATAAATCCATAAACCCAATTTGTGTGAAAAGGGTAATTTATATCATCAAAAATGATGATAATCAGACAAAATTTTAATTTTATATATTTTCCCAAAATTTGAAGATTCTTGATGAGATGAAATACTGATATTATTTTATTCTATTTCATTTACACATTCTCATCATTTGGTTGTACCTCTATCAATTTCAACATCATCTCTTACTCCATGAAATGAAGAAGAATTTGATATAGTTTAAGCAGTAATGGATCATAATATCCATAATATAATGAAATTAATTTATTATATCTCTATTCAAAAATAAAATTGTAAGCACAAGTGATGCATAAAACTTTATAATGTGAAATAATATATTAATCATCATAACCTAACAAAAAATCAACATAAACCATTCTATTAATTTTAACCTTACAAACCTTCCAAAATTATAAATTTATAAATAATTTTAGTAAATTTATAAAAATAAAATACACAATAATCCCTAAATTATCCAATAGTGCTATTTATTATCACATAACAACTATGTGAATACCATAAGCATATATTTTCTAGAATCATGGTAATAACCATAATTTCCATAAAATCTAAATTAAAACATACATACTTCATCAATTCTTGAATAAAACTATATATTAATTACTAAATTCTATAAATCCAATAATGATTTAAACCCCATCAATGATAACATAATCCACTTTTAGAAAAAACAAATTAATCAGTTCTAAGGTCTATAATACTATCCAATTTAATTTATTCATATCGATCAGTTCATTATCCAAACTAAACACCTAATTCTCAACATCTGGAACATATTAAGGGTAATATTCTTTTAATGAAAATATAAACATTCCATTAAATAATGTTTCAAGGTTATCGGAACCATTCAATATATTCTTGAAAATCCATAACAAAAACATATACTAAACAATCTTCAAATATTTAATAACTCTTTAATTCCAATACATACACACTTCAATCAACCTAATTCTTTATCAATCCATTAAATAGTCTTCATAATTTTCTTATGTAACAAATATTTCATTTTACATGGCATTTTTGGTCTCTTAATTATCAAAAAAAATAATTACTTGTATTACGTTTCTAATTCACTTTACAAGTTATCCACTTGGGACATTTATTTGCATAATTCCCATACATTCAACAATTAAAACATTAAAAAGTTGATGATACCTTTGGTAGAAAATTACTATAAACCATTAATAATATATTCATGGTGAATATATATCCCATATGATGGTTCATAATGATTTAATAAATTTCCAATGAAACTCCCCTAGGAGTTTCAAACTAGGCGTGAAGAAAGGCTCGTTGTTGTGCACTAGGTGATGATCGAGTCTAGATCAATACACCATTTTGTAGTTAACGCCTATATGTACCATTATTCTAGAGTCACATCCACATGTAATATCTAGACATTACTATAGTCACTGGTAAATCACTCGATCTACCCCTCACCAAATTTCGCACACATTTTATTATATTGGACTCATTATTAGACTTATCCTTACACATATCCCAAAAAATTTCCATATAAATTACCCTAGGGATATCATTAATTTTTTATATTAATGTTTTCTGAAATGTAAGTAATCCATTACTCTATTAGTAACTGTAGAGACCCAAAATTCACATACAATATTGTTACATCTCATTAGATTAATATTCATTACATTATAGAAACCAAACAAGAGGATTTTAATTTTATAGTGCCCTTAAATGAATGGAAACATATAAAATTGTCAATAAGTGAGCTACATTGTCTCCCAATATGCTCTTTATAACTATGAATCTTCTTAGACATATCATACATTCCATACATCATAAACCAGGGAACAAAATTTTAGGAAATGGTGAGATCAAATGCTCATTAAGAGTAACTATTGAGATTACATAATATCATGAGAATAAGGGTTTGAGAACATGAGAATATCTTTTGAAAATAATACCCTTCATATCACATATCCTAATATTGAGTCATGGCATAAATCCTATATATTCATAAGATATGAATCATAATGGAATCCAATAACATGGACAATTGGTGAATAATATTATAATTAGACATAGATTTTTGGAATAGACATATGATTATAACATTGTGAATGTGTATAGTGGGAATCATGTTCACTCATTTAATTATGTATATGAAATGTTCCACTTAAATAAACATATAAACTTATAACTAGGTCCATACATAATCTTATGGACATTAAAACAAGATTCATGCAAAACATTGTGAACCTAAAATCTTGTTCAAACATATAATATTTACTCATGAGTTATCCATCTTTACCAAACAAATTCTAGGGAGATATGGATCCCATCCTTCATAAAAGTAATATTAAACAGAAATATATTATAGGATCACAAAATATTCATCATATTATAACCCATTAAATGAAATAGGATTTTTAAACATTTCATCATAGATTAACCTACAGAAAAAATAGGGTTCGTTATCATTTCATCATTTTATCATAGCGTAAACCATAGAAAATTATATTTCATAATAATTTCATCATGGAATAAGATGTGGAATAGAAATAGGCTTCATAAGCATCTTTTTAACATATACATAAACCGTTCAATGAAAGGATAATAATGGTATCCTTGTGTTATATATCCCATAAATCATATCTAATGTCAAAGGATGTCATTTTAGATGGAATATTATTTTGAGAGATCACTAAAACAAGTTTATAGTAAAATCTCCCTTCCATATTGTAAAATGATTTTATTATGTCTGTCATTTTGTAAATTCATTTTTTTGAAACAACCATTTAATCTTATAAGTTAATATCTAATAATCATTTAAATAATTTCTTGAAGTAAATATCCTCCGCACATTCGATTTTTTTAAATTTAATATATTTTTGAAAATAATTTTCATTGAAAATAACATTTGAATCATATAATAAAGGATTTAAAAATTCGTTGAAACATTTCATGTCCAACTAATACTTTCTACATTGAATATTTTTGAACAAAAAAATAATTAAAAATCAATTTTTTTGAAAATAAACTTTTAATCTTATAAATGAATCCTTAAATATTATTTAAAACATTTATTGAGGAAAATATAATTTTTTATCTGAAAACATTTTAATAATATTATTCATTTTAAATAAATTTTTCTTCAAAAATTACCATTGAAACATATAGTGGAATCTTGAAAAATCATTTAGAATGTTTTCGAATGAAAGTATTTTTTCCACATTGAAAATCATTTTACTTGAAAAATTAAAACATTTTAAAAACTTTTTTATCAAAAAATAATATTATAATCTTATAAAAGAACCTTTAAAAATGATTGGAAACATTTATTGTGGACATTATACTTTCCAATTAGAAATATTTTTAAAAACTAAAACATATGAAAAATAATCTTATTTAAAAACAACCTTTGATATTTATAATTTCTATTTTAAAATATTTAATTTTCATGATGGTGTGAATCATTCATGTTATAAAATTTAAAACATCGATTCTTTATCAATATCAGTAAAATCCATGTGGGTCTTATTTTTAAAAAATTAATATTCTATTTAAAACAATTCAATAAAAGTAAAAAATGGGTAAATGTATATTATATATCCCTTGGGGAATGTGAAAAAAATTGAATATTGTTTTTGAAAATATTGATATGGAGGAAAAGGGTTTTCAAACAAATGGAGAAATATTTTTGTTTATCTTTAAAGCCATTTTACTTTAGATTCTTGAGTATATAAATTGAGGAAAATGATGTGAATACATGTATTTCAAAGATATAATTAGAGGTTATAAAAATTGGAGAGTTTATTTAGAGATAGATTGCATGATTTCTTAACCGGAAGCATACTAATAAATAATCTCGATAAGTAGTGTGATTGAATCATAAAACCATTATAACTTTGGTAAAATTAAAACCAAACCCCCATGAATTAATAAATTTAAATGAAACATAAAATATAAATAATTGAGGGATATTCATTATATAACATGTACATGGGTTAGTATATACACTTCATAATAGAATATACGAGTATAACACATTATTTGTCGGAAAGATGGAAACTATACTACAAAATTGTGTTTATCTAGAGCTAGGTTTTAAATAGTGATAGCTGAATGTGATCTTAATAACTCCATTTTTCAGTTCATAAAAATACATTTGTAAATGGGGGGGGGTCTTAACAGTTCTATAAAAAGCGTTGTTAAAGGGGGGCATTTATGAGCACTTGTAAAAAAGCACTAGTAAGGCCCCCATTTTTCAGATCTAGTAAAAAACTTTTATAAAAAGGAAAATATCATAATTTATAAAGAGGTTCTCAAAAATGGAGGGCTTTATTCACACTATTAAAAAAGGGCTGATAATGGGTATATTTCCAAACAAACAATATGTTTCAATAAAATTAAAATATTATTATAAAAGTACATAAATATATTTATATTGATATAAATATAAAATATATTATTTAAATATGTTTAGATAATCTTCAATATGTATTTATACATAATATATATTATATTTAGTGAAAATGTCTTATAACTCTAGAAAATACCTATAATCCCAAAAAACCTGATAACCAATAATAACTATAGAAACCCTCAAAACCCATAAAAATGTTAAGAAACCCTAAAAACACAAAAATTGCCAAAACTTTTGAACCAGTTGTCCATTTTATGCCAAAAAATAATAAAATCAAAGAATATGAAACAAGATAAAACCATATGAGATTTTAATTGTTTGATAATCTAAGGAATGAAATATATTACAGATTTAAAGAATTAGGAAATCTAACTAGAACTTCAAACTACCATAATTTTTTATCTGGGTGTCTGTTTGGGATTCACCATATATAAAATCAAATCCAATTATGATCTCTTTGACGCAAAATGGTGGATAGAGATCTATGACATGTGTCCTATTTTTAACTCCCTAAAGGCCCAAAAGGCATCCAAATAGAGTTTTTAGTCGTGTTACCCCAATTACATATAATTAAAATGGGTAAAACATCAGATTCAGGTGTTCATTTGTCTTATACCACAAATAAAATATAATATTGAAATGATAAATAAGCTCTAGTAGATAGAGTAAACCCTTGATCACCTTTATTAAGCGAAAACATTGTTTATAATTGTTGTACCCCATTTCTTTTCACAATAAATTGCCTTTAAAACTACCATAAATTCTTCTTAGGTTGTCCATTTGAGTTATACCACATTTATAATTGAATATTGTGATGATGAATACACCTATATGACCCTCTGTATCCCCTAAGCACCTCTTCCGAGGCCACAAATGGACTAAAAGGACTCTAAAACTGATTTTTTTAGCCTACCTATCCTAATATGTTAACATTTTATGGATTTTAAGCCTTGTTTATGGGGGATAGTTTTTCATATTTTTATTAGGGAGTGAATTTATTCCCAGGTAATACTTTCATATTGGTATTATGGAATTTATAATTTATCATTTTTTCTGGACATATTGTAAATTATAATTAAATATAAAACAATATATATATATATATTTATATATTCACACATAAAATTTTAATTTAATAAATAGATAATTAAACATATTTACATATAAAACATATTGTTAAATATATAAACATTATATAAATATGAAATAATATCCATTTAAATGATATATAAAAATGAATATGTATTTAAATATATATATATATATATATATAAACACACACAAACACACACACACACATATATATAAAAATATAGATTTAAAAGTATAATGATATATATATATAAATATAAATATAGATATATCATAAAATATTAAAAAATAGAATAGGGTAGGGGAAGAGGGGTTGGTGTATAATTTGGTGCTCCCTGTTTTGAAACTCGTTGGAGGGAGGGGCATGTGCTTGGGGTTGAATTATCTATAGCACTGATAAAGGGTTGGGGAATAACTAATAGGGGGTACTTCATGGGGGAATGAAAAATATTTTATAATCGGTATCTACAAATTTGTAGCACTGCTAAAGGGGGCCTTTGAAATTTCTAAATAAGTGATGATAAATGTGTGTTTTAACAACACCAACAAAATTCCTAACACCCCCCCCCCGTATCAATTCATTTTATAGCACTGTTAACGGGGGAATTAATAATCAATTTTTACCATCAGTGTTAAAGATAAAACTTTAACATCACTTAAATTATCATTTCTTATATAGTGATGACAAATACCATTTACTAGTTTTGTTAAAGGATCAATTTAAAGTAGTGAAAATTGAGACAAGAATCCATTACTATTATAGTAACTTTTGAACAACAAACCCCATAAAACAGAGATCATAAAATTGATAAGTTTAACCAAATAATTTTCTTTATAATAATTATAAAATAAATTCATGGTTATTATATACACCATTAAAATGAATGAGGTAGTGAATATGAAATGTTTCTCAAAGAAGTATCAAAGTGAGACCAAGATCCCTTACCTTATGTATTGACTAACATTGTACACATTAAAAACTCTAGTATGATAAGTAAAATGTTATTTTAAATAAATCACATTACCATAATTAAAAATATTATTCCATATATTGTTAACATATGAACATTTATTACTCATTTTTAGAAATTCCATGTTAAAGTCATGATTCAGGCAATAACTGCTTTGTGTTTCGTGCATGTTTCGATTTCTTATTTTTTTTAATCCCCATAAATTGATTTTGGTTCCATCATATCCATTATGTTAAAATTAATATTAATTTAATTTATATTTAACATATATGAATTTACAGTATTCAATAAATCATATATATGGAAGATTAAATACACCGGTCAAGGATTTGGTTGGTTGCATGTACGCATGAACACTGTTTCCATTTTCATGACGGTTTGAAAAATGGGTAAACAATTTATTAACAATATTGAATTATTATTATTTTATATATTTTAAATATTTTCATTAAACCCATGATTATTAGGTATCGTTCAATGTGTGAAGGAATAACATTTCCTCATAAGGCAGAAGTCCGTAGTACACTTGGGAAATGATATCATATTATGAAATAAAAAAAAGAAGGTATATGTATTATAATAATTCTATAAGATTATAAATAACATAAATATCATTAATAAACATTTAATCTATAATTATATACATACTTTAGTGGTGGTAATAGAAGAATTAATAACATTAGTTTGCGAGGAAACAATATGCCGTAGACAGGAATGATGATTTCATATCTCATTTGATGAAAAGATGAGAATTATTTAGCTTATTAAATTATAATAATAACTTTTAATTATATTTTTAATAATTATTTTCTTATATCATATACATTTAATTATAATTAAATGAGGTGGAGGAGTAAATAAAATAAAATGCTTGATTATGGATGTTATGTATTTTTCGGAAAACATCTTTTGGTTTTCACTAAATAGATAATTATATTGGATTTATGACCAAAATAAAGAATTTAGGATTATATGAGGGATGTAATAAAATTATATTTTTATATGATTTTGAACCACTTAGTTTCCTATGTATGAAGTGGAGAGGGGATGCGATGGCCTTTTAAATGTGAGGCGAGTGACACACTTGTAAATTTTAAAATAAAGAAGGTTAACCACATTTTTCACTTTCAAAAAGGCTCCAAAATGGAGAATTACAGATCATAGGTGGGATAACATAAAAATATGGAAAGAAAATGGGGGTTTTAAATGTTTTCTATTGTATTTTCTAACCCTTACAAATTTCATTTAACCCTTGGTAAATCTATTTTTACCTTAACCAAGGTATATTATTTAACTATTTTTAAGATTCATTATGATGAAAAATTAATTTGATATTTTATAGAAAATAAATTATTATGATTAAAAATATGGAATCCTTTTTCTAAATTGAATTAATAAAATTGGATGAATTTAAAATAAATTAAACTAACAGATGCGATAAGAAAAAAGGGTTTCAAAGAGAATATTTTCATAGGTAGATAATGTTTAATTATTGGAATTAAATACGAAATTGATTACAATGAACTAAATTCGATTAATTGATATGTAATTGATATATCTTTAATTATTAAACCATATTCAAATAATTTTTATGTTTTCAAATTTCTCAATAGCAATGAAATTTCGTAATAAAACCCTTTATTTTTCTACATTCATCAAAAACTTTTCATTTCAAGTAATATTCAAAAATTATTTCACTGAATTTTTTTATATATAAATTTTAAAAATTAATTTTTTTTATTTTAAATTTTATAAAATAAAAAAAATTGTTTCAACATAAGTACGTAAAAGTTGACAAAATTGATTTTTAGAAAAATACAATTTTAAGCGTCAAATTAGAATCTTTCTTATATCTTTTCTTAAAACTCTTAATTTGAAAGATAAAAATTATATAGAATTTATAATTTATAAGTTTCATTAATATCATGCACAAAAAGTGGTTTTTTAATTTATTAATGTAAAATGTGTTTGGGTGAAAAAATGTGTTTTTGAGAAATTTGTTTTCAATATTTTCAAATATTTTTTATATTAATTTATAATTTAAAGATCACAACATAATTTATTTTATATAAATGTGTATGAAATACAGTTTCACAATATGTGATATTTCATTAATACTCATTACTCATATGTCTAGGTGATAACGATCAAATTAAATAATAATATTTCTATAGTATGTCACATTTCATTTAAACTCGGTGTATCATGTAACACTTCATAAAATTAGTGTTTCATTTAATGAAAAAAAAATCAATGGTTAATAAAATGAGAAATATCTAAAATGTTAATTTTTTTAAAAAAAATTTATATCTAAAAAATATGGGGGTTACACACATGCACTTGTATTATCAATAGAGTTATGTATATTTTTGTAAACAACGTACTCTATACTATGATAATTTTTAGGGATAATTTCTTATGTTTTTACTTATATCTAATGCTTTGACTTGAGTTTTTTAATCCAAATACATATTTATTAATCATCAATTCATAATTTACTATATTAATAAACACTTAATGCTATCCTAGATGATCATGAGGACTTGTGTATTTTGGAAATTAGGCACATATAATAATTACATGAAACATCGGTACAACACAAATATTTAAAATCTCTAGAAAATGCAAATATATTAAATTGATATTATAAAACAATATAGGTACATACAAAAAAATAATTAAGGTATAAATATCAATAATAGAATTATTAATGAAAACCATATGATAAAGTAGTACATGTAATCCAAGAGTAATGCCAAGGTAACATAAGAGGGGTGATAATTATAATATTTAACAACAAGTAATGACATATCTTGATAACATAATGAAAGTATAAGAATATGGAAACAAAATTAACAGTGAGATAATAAACATATTTCAACGGTAAATGCAATTACTAAATAAAATAATTTTATTAGGATTACCACGTATGATCCAAACATGTAATCTCTGGAGATAAAAACATTAACCAATCCATTGGAGGGATAAAAAACTTCTTACCCAACCTCTGCTTTTATATCACGTACATGCATAACTGTGCCACAAGGATCATACAATAGAGAGATGTATTTCATCAGATTTCCCAAAATGATTATGGAGTGTGGGTTAAATAAATGAAAAAAATAAATCAATAATGGATAAGTACCAAAAGGTTAATACCTTTGTGTGAAATGGGAATGGGTATTCACTTAAAAAATGTTTGGGATGGAAAATAACAAAATGATTTCAACAACATATCTAGGGTAAATAAAGGTTTCTAGAAAGGGATAATGATAGTGAAATGTGTTATATCATAACTTTTAATTGATATTAATAATAAGAGGTATTTTAGAAATCATATCCCAATATGTTTAATTGGAAATAAATAGTCATAATTTAATGATGGTTATTAAGAGGGTGATTCTTAAATAATGATAGGTTCTTCATAAGAGCATAGGGTATCCTTGGGTGGGTACAAGATAGGTATTTTCAGAATAAATTCATTCTAAAGTGGTTATAAGTGAAAATGAATGGGAGTTCTAGTGGTATTATATAGAAAAATAAACGAGACATCATTATTAATTTCTAAAAATAGTATTTGGACTCTATATTATAAATTAATAAAAACCAAAAACCTTCCCATGGTTTCAACCCTTGATTTATAAAAATGGGTATTTTATTTAAGATTTTATATTTATATGAACTAAAAATCTAAAAATAATGTTCTTGCTAATGTGTAAGTGAGTCATGATTCTAATTAAATGGGTTTTAGACCTTGGAAAATAATATAGGGTTTTCAGGATTCGTTATGGATTTATAAAATTTATAAAATAACATTAAAAAATATTTATATGGTGAAATATATGTTTGGTCCTATTTAACTTTCATAGAATATTTTACACCACTTTTTAGATATTATGGTGTCATATTACATTATACCTATTTATATTACATTTAATTTTTAATAAAAAAATTGATGATTTATGAAAATTATTAAATAATTACTTTTGGATAATTTATACATGATTATTTAAACTAATAGTATTTATTTTATTAAAAATACTCACTAAATAAGAGCTTTTACCCTTTTAAATAAAAATATCCAATTATATAAAAATGCTAGTTTTTTTTACAATAATAGTATTTTTTAACCGTATAAAAATTAAATTTGAATTCATAAAATTATATTATCAATTACATATATAAAAAATATTTACTAAAACTATTTTATTATAAAATTATCTATTTAAAAATTTATTTATTTCATCAAAAAATTTCTCCTTCATAGGAAATATATATTTTTCATGAAAATAATTTGTGTTTCATTAAATCAAAATGTTTTTTCTTTAAAAATATGTAATTAATATTTAAAAATATAATATAAAAATGTATATATATAAAATTTTTTTTATTACAAATAAAATTATAAAAATTCACAATGTTGGTTTCTAAAAACATTTCCATTTGTTATACCAGTGAATTCTTAAATGGTAAGGTGGGAAATATGGAGATTTTATCATAGTGGTTCATCAAATTTAGTTTGGCCTTGATATTGATGAGCTTTAACTTCTCATGTAAATAGTTTTTCTCAAGTATAAATATTCCAAACCTAAACTACTTTTGATTAAGTTCAAAGGCCAATGATACTATCTCCATCAGAAGATCCAACAAAAGGTATTCAAAGTGTATGATCCTACTAGGTGAGGTTGTCACTTCCTTTGTCCATGTCAAAGTGATTTTACCATAACACTCATTATACTAATTATAATTGTCACTAAAAAATATCTATATTATCAATATTAATGAAGCTTAATATTCATTTAAAATAAAAATATCATATCACTATAAAAATATATAATTGAGTAAATAAGTTTTCTAAAATTCTATTTCATAATAAAACTTATTATATTTTAAAATTTTAATTTAATTTAAAATGATTATTTCATGAAAATAAATAATAAACATTCAACAAAAATCAATAATTATTTGAATTAAAAAAACAATTATATGGAATTTCAACATTTACCTTGTAAATAAATTGAATTACTTTGTTATTTTTTTCCCTTAAAACTACCACTATATATTCTATTGTGTATATGGTAAAGGAAATATGAGAAAATTATTTAGTAATTATGGTAATATTTTAGAATATATTTATGAGATTAAAGAACACATGGATGAATTAAATAAATATAGTCATGAGTCATATAATGAGTGATAAAGAATTTAATTACAAGAATGAGAATGAATGGAAAATATACCTTATGGATAATTAATGTAATGAAAAATAAATTAATAAAGGAGGAATGAAAAACATAAATTCATTATATATGAATATAAAATAGGTATACCACTAAAAAATTGCACATGTGAAATGATAATAGAAAATATGAAATTTAAGATAAAATATTGTAAAAGAATGAAATCATTTAAAAAAACTTATATTTCAATTAAAATTTAATCTAAAATGAAAAATTCACATCAAAAATAAGAGTAGAAATTAATTTTGGAAATATGAAATATTTAAAGATGAATTTATTTACATAAAACATTAGTTTATGGTGGGAAAGCACATTCATGTGGATAATTCTAAAACTGATCATAACAAGGGAAATGTAAATGAGTTAAGATTACCCTTACCATAAGTCTAGAGTCACATTGTATTTCCTATAAACAATATAATTATTAAATAATATTAAATATATATAGTATTTATAAAAAATTTAATTTCAATTTACTTTATTAGTCATTAAAATTCATTTATTTTCTTATTTCACTCAATTATAAAATTTGTATTGTTTACATCGATCATGTTGAGTTGCATCAGTTCATAATCTATGAATATAATTTGGTATAACAGTAATAGAAAAACAACCATATAATAGTATTCAAAAATATTTATAAGTTTCAAGGAATTTTATCCGTTTCATTCCTAATATAAAAGAGTTCAATTGGTTATGAAATAGTTAATAATTAATGAATCTTTCTTAATAACACCACTTTTTAGGGTTAAGAATTATTATGATTTCATACATTTAATTTCTTCATTATAATGGATATTTTACCTTTTATAACACTAATAATGAACTTAAAATATATTAAATGTTATATTAAATCCTAAATTCAATATTTTGGATTATACATGAAAGACACATGCTTATGAAAATTTCACCTTTTACTTAGGTATCATAAAACAACCAAAGTGAGAAATGTTCTTAAAAAGTGATTACTACAAGAAAAATAAATTAAAATTTTGAGTATATCATAATATTATATAATATATATGAATCTTTTTTTGTAATGCCTTAAATAATACTCATTTATATTAAAATATTAGAGGATGATTGAAAAGAAAAAATAATACTTGAAATCCATAAATTTCTTTGACATAATGTCCCTTGAAAAGTAATTCTCTAGAGGTGATAAATGTTATATCATTATTTATTTGTGAAAATAATAAAAATAAAATTACAATGAAATTGAGGAGAATATGTAAATTATTTTTTATAATAGTTTTAAGATAAATAATCACTATTAAAAAGAGAAAGAGTATTTTTAAACCATTACCTTGAATTTTGAGTTTCATCATTTTGATAGAGCTTATGGCCATTAGGGGAGATGCTTATGGTGAAACCATTAGATTAGGGATGTTTTAAGGGAAGTATATATATATATTTTGTAATATTTTGAGAGAAAAAGTATCATTATATATGTTTTGATAAGGGTTGTTTGAGTCTACTTTAGTGGAATAAATATGTTGTGTTTTCAAAAATATTAAGAATTTTAGGGTTTATAATTACATTTGGTAATGAAAAGTATCTCATAAATGGAAAATTGAAGATATTATAGAATATAAATCATTACAGATGAATCCTAATAATGGTAAAATATTTTTTTTAAATCATTTCTAACCTTGAATACCCATTAAATTCATTTTTAGTGTTATTTTCATAACATGAAACTAAAAATATATAGATAAATATATAATTAGAATTAAAAAATATTTATAAATATTTATTATTCTTCCAAAAAAATAACGAGACACCAAAATTAATCTCCATACTAAAATTTTAAATATTATTAAAACCAATATTTTTACTATTCATCTGCTTTCTCAAGAACTGCATTGTCACTGAGTAATCATTTTTCATAATTATCATAACTATTAATATTAAAAATAAATTAAATTCCTAATAATAACTTATTGATCAAATTTATTCTTTTATATAAAATTTCAAAGAATATTTTTATTATCATCTTTATGATAATAACATAATTATGTTATTATTTTGATTGTTCTTAACTTCTTCAATTGGTGGGTATTTATTTGAATAATTATCCTTTTATATTTTTTTAAAATCGATGAGTACTTTGAAAATCATTGAACCTTAATTATTGTTCCCTATTTTGGCCAATAAATGATGTATCACTTCCCAGATACACACTTAAAAGATTTTATTTTCATTCTCATATGTTGTACAATAACTACATCATCCCCAGTAAATGTATTCTTAATGAAAATGGCATAAAAACGAATTTATATTTATTTAATTATGTTTACTTTATATTTAGAATATATTATCATGTATCATAAGTATTATAAATTTTCAAATTTTTAAATTCAAATTTATATCACAGTGTTGTAATAAAATATATGGTATTTGAAAAAAAATAAATTTGTTTACTATTTTTCAAAAGTTAAAATTTTTAGAAAGAACCCAAAAAATAAAATTAAAATAGTTTATCATTATAAATGAAATAATGATGTCTATGTTATGAAATTTAAATTTTAAAATTTTTAATTTAAAAATTCTAATATAATCATGAATAAAGCATTATTCAGTTTAATTATAATTACAAAATAATATAATGGGCATTGTGTAATAGTTTTAGGGATATTGTGTTTACCTAATTTAGTAGAATATCAGGCCTTAAAAAATTTATCTATGGACAAAGATATAATTAATGTGTTTGAATATGGTTATTAATAAATTTTTTGGTGGAGTATACCTTATGTATCTGAACTAATTTAAATATAATTTAACCCAAAATTTAATTTTAATGATTTTTAATGTTTAATAATGATACATATTCATTTGATTAGGATAACTGTTTATTGGTTAACTAAAATCCATATTTTGTAATTGAGTTATTTCTTAATATAAAAATTTATTGGTGTTCTGGGTTTTGTGTTAGCTATAAATTTATTATTCCAAATAAAAGTGTTATTTATAAACTAAACAATTAAAAAACATTTTTTTTATGTAGATAATATTATATTCTACATAATCTTTTTTATGGAATTTTGATCTTTTTATTAATATGACATGTATATTCATATATCTCATAAATATTCTTTCATTTGTTGTGAAGTGTTTTAGGGATATGTAAGATGATTTTCAATTTTAAGTGATATTATATATATATTTTATATGTTTAAGGATGTTAAATAATTTTAAAGATGACCTATGCTTAATAAATATAGAAATATAACAAGTCGTATGATGTGTTTGGAAGATATCATGGATTTACAAATGATTGTTATTATTATTAGAAATATTTCTAAAATGTAAATTTAATTATGTAAATACTCTAATCCAATTTTAGAATTATACATAAAAATGATGAGAAACTGTGAATGAATTGAATTTTTTATTTTTATAATTCATGTGATCAACATTTGGCCCCTTATTACATATATAGTATAAACGAACAATTTTATTACTCTATATCACTAATTAAAATTTTATTTTTTTCTCATATTTTTAGAAATAATGTCTAATCCAATTTTTAATTAATTTATCATTTAAATATATTTTATAATTCTATTTTATGTGATGATGAGTTGTTATTAAAATGTTGATTATTTTATTTTTAACTTAATTATAACAATTCCTGTGTATATGTCAATAAAGTGTGAGAGAAATGGCCGAAAAATGTACAGTGATTTATTTGGAAATTTATATTTTTTGATTGGATTATATTCATGGAAACTCATATGATTTTTTTATATTTGATGAAATATTTATATTTTAATATATATTCAACAAAATCTTAATAAATTATTTTTATTATTATGATCTAATAATTTTTTAGGAATTGGCCTAGAGAAACTAATAAAATGATGAATTTCACTATAAACAAGATCGGGGTAATCCATTAATTATTATAAATAAATTATCATGAATATAAATTATGTTATCATTAGTGACTCAGTTTAATTCCATTGGTCAATTTTTATGTCAAATGATCCATTAAAACATTTTACTGAATATTTTATTCTTATAGTGTTTTATATCTATTTAAAAAATTGGATATCATTTATCCTGGTAGAAAACTAGGGTAGATTTATTCAAAACATAAAAAATTAAAATCTGAAAAGAATATATTAATCCACCATTTAATAGTGTATAAAAATATATTGTTAGTAATGTTTTGAAATTAGAGATAAAATTGGCCATTTTAACCCCCAAAAATACTTTTATAAAGAAAAAATACATCACTGATGTTAAAATCATTCAATTATAGTGGTGTAATTATTCAAAAATTATTTAAAAAAATTTGTGTTTATTCTAAAATATTATAAATTATAATGAAACTGTATATAAAATGTAGAGTTTATATTTTGATTTTTTTTCAACTTCCTATTGAGTTATAGTAATTGTTAATTATCATTATCTCTTTTGATATCAAGCACTAAATATAAAAAATATATTTTCTAATGGTTGTGATATGTATCTCTATAATTCTTATAAATTCAAAAACATTATTTATTTAATTATTCCAAATCAATTATCTTAATTTTTTATAAGTTTTAATGAATAATAAATTTAGTGTTTTGAGTTTATTGATGTTTTATTTTCTGAAATACAATTTTATTAAACTTAAAAAATTTCAATAAAAAACATGGTTAAAACATTGGAAGGTTCTTTAACATGAATCAAAACATGAATTAATGTATAAAATATTGGATGTAAAATATAAAAAATTTCCCTATTCATAATATTAGTACTAAATATAAAATTTGATAAATAAGTACATTATCTATCATCACAAACATATGAGAACTGTGAAGAATTTCATGAATTCAAGATTATTTATTTTTATTTTTAATGCGTCCTTATCGAGATAGAATGAAATATTTTTTATTGAACATTATTATTATTAATGATTATGTTATTAAGATTTATTAAATTATTGTTAGAAAATAATTATTTTCAGGGATTTTTTTAGGAATTAAAAGATTTCTTGAGAAGGATTATGAGGTACGCAATAAACAATCACGTTTCTAGTGATCAAAAAATTTAGAACCCAAAATCCATCAAAATTATTCAAGAAAGACATAGGATATATGAAGAGGCAATGAGTATAATATTGGGTACTACTAGGGTGCATAGTGGATATTTTTTGTAGAATTATATTTTATATATCTTGGGTTCCTACCACATATCACTTGTCATCCAATGTCATGTGTTATTCAAGAAATTAAAAGATGATATTAGATAGTATATATTTTAGGGTATATGGTTCATTGATTTGATTCATGATTCAAATCCTATATATCACGGAAATATTTAGTTTTAATGAGTTTTGTGTGTGTCATTCTTTGAAAAATATTTCTAATGGATGGGATTTTTTATATTCATTAGGATACATTAACTACATATTTATTCCATATGTTGATGATTTATAATGAGGTGGATAAATGATTTTGTTGTGTATAGATGGTGATAGTGATAAAAATGATTTTTCAGAGGTGGATAAGAGTAGATGATTGAAAAAGGTTAGTTTCTATGATTATTATTAAATAGATCACCATGAAAACTACTATATGTATTTTTTACGTTGATAAAATATCCCAAATTTGAATATTCTACCATATATACCTAGGGTTAGAATACTTTTATAATATACAAAGTAAATAATTAATACCTAATAGTTAATCACTCATACAATATTGTAAGACATCCATCCTTATAATCCACATGATAGGATATAGCTAGCTAAACTTCATAGGTTAATACTAACTGACCATAATCACTAAAACAAAAACATCAATACTTTTCAAGAAATTCGAACATATTAAATCCAAAAATTTCAAAACATATTTGTATTTATGTTATGTCATAAATATATTTATTTAATTAACACAATCTAATATCTACACAATAATGTAATATTATGTCACGTTTAAAAAGGCATCATATCCCACAACATATCCTTATAAAATCATCACATCCAACATCCTGTCTCATATTTTTTTATTAGTAAATATATCGTCATATCAAAATCAATACTAACGTGATTACATTTAAAATTGATCCTAAAATAACTAAAATAACATATTTCATAAAAATAAAATTTTTATGCAACACATTAATTTCCCCAACATGATCACATAAAAAAGAGTAAAAAAATTTATTAACGAATTATTTTGGAATATAATCATTTTTTTGGAGATTCCTGATAAATATTTGGTTACACACCTATTGGAGTTTCAAAAACCCTTGAGAGATTCATTTATTTAGTCGGAAAACTCTTTATCTATATAGATTTTCCCTAGAGTAAATCATTATTCTTTAGGATTATAACTCATTATCATTGAAAAAACACAAATGGAGGAAATTTCTTAATATGGACTACCATTGTGTTCCATTGTAATGATAACATTCCAATCTATCTAAATCCAAAATAAATCAAATTAAATCCATTATAATAAAAATTTCCATCATTATTAAAAATGAAACTCCAGAATATTCTAAGACCAATATCCTTCCAAAAAAATGATTAAAAAACTAAAAAATATCAAAAAAAAAAATCTAATGTACCAAATTAAATATATTGTTATCTACTATTTTATCATATTCGTGATATAGAAAAAATAAGAATTAGTAAAAAGGAAATAAATGAAAAATTTATTATTACCTATATGAAATTATTTCTTGTATCACATTTCTTAATTATTATAATTCAATTATCATCCTTTATCTCATTTGATCACCCCACCCAAAATATCAATAGTATATTAATAAAATGATATATGTGAGAATAAATAATTTTTTTGTGAGTAAACAATCCTTCCAACATTCCTATACATTCAATTCCCTTAGTGTTACATTTATTTCTACCTTGTAACCCTTCTTAGTAGAGGGAAAATCTTTCTCCACCCTAAATAGATTATTTTTATTTCATTTTACCATGAAACATTTTACTTCCTCTATATATAAGTTACACCACACTTGTATATAAAATTATGAAAGAAACCCCAAATAATTCTATTCCTCTATAAAATAAAATAATAAAATTATATTTAAATTAAGAATTGCTCACTAATTTATATATTTAATTAAAATATATAGTTTATTAACAAAAATCATTTTAATCTACTCATATCCATGTATGAAATATTCATCTCTAATTACATTTTGTGACTACTAAACTATTATCCTCTAATATCTGTCGTATTTAAAGATTATATTTTGTTGCGTAAAATTTTCATCACAATGTAATTATATATTAGAAATATCATCAAATGTAAACATACAATAAAAAATATATACTATTATATTAAAAATATTTAAATATTATTATTTTAGTGTATATAATAAGAAACACAGTTTACAAATTTTGTAAAATTTAGAAAATGAACATAAAATTTTATTATTTACCAAATATTAATTTTTTATGTTATTTCATTAACCAAACAATTAAAATAATTTTCCAATTGATGTCTTAACAGAAATAATTTGAAAATAAAAAACCATTAATGAATAATTTATATATTTATATACTCCATGTTGCCACATTTTTTCCCCATTAATGATCTTTACCACAATAATATGAAAAAACAACCAAAAAAATGAAGATCATTCAATTTTTCACAACTTTATCTACTTCTATCTCAAAAAACTATCATTAAGATAATGAAAATAAAACCATTTTATTAAAAAAAATTACTAGATATTAATAGTGGAATAAAAAAAGAGGAAATACTTTTAAAGGATTTTAATTTTAGAAGGGTACATATACAATAAATACCTTAAATGATGAATAAATCTTCTCTTTTTAGTCATAATTGAATAATTTTTCAATTTTTACAAAAACCACAATTTAAAAAAGAATCTGAATTGAAAAATTCTAGAAAAAAACTTTCTTCCAATTATTCTATCAATAACTCAATTATTTAAAATTCTAATCTCATACACATAAAACTATTTATAGATAAATTTTAAAAAAATT
Source organism: Viscum album (assembly GCA_963277665.1). Taxonomy (NCBI): domain Eukaryota; kingdom Viridiplantae; phylum Streptophyta; class Magnoliopsida; order Santalales; family Viscaceae; genus Viscum; species Viscum album. The sequence continues at coordinate 617,815,125 of OY728127.1, read as the reverse complement.
CTTTTCCAAAATAAATATAAATACTTACGAACCATATTTATTTGAACCACCCAAATCATCAAAAAATCATTACACACACTTTAATGTTATAATAATGCAGTATTTAAAAAAAATAAACCCCTACGAACTATATTTTGACTAATAAAATAAAAAATATTTAATCATGAAATCCCCATGGTATTTATTTATCTATATGTCGAGTAATATAATTATATAATATTTACCGACAAAAAAATCAGCCATTCACCACAGTTAGTTAGTAGATGATCATTTTTTTTTCATTTAAATTCATTTGTTATCTAGATCCTTAACTTGTTTTCCAAGACAATATTCTATCATAGGTTATGTTATACCACTACCCCACTATCATAATCAAAATTTTGAAATTTTATTTCTATAAATAGTAATTATAAAATAACCATTCTATAATGATATTCTTTCTTAAAAAAACTCAAATAGGGACATATATTATTGTGTAATAAAATATTTCATAACCCTGATTACCTGTTCAAAATTGTATATCCATAGAAACTAGTTCCTTAAATATCCCATTTTTTCATGTCTAACAATTTTTAAAAATTTATATGAGTTATATTGAAATTTATTCTCAATTCATCATGTATTTTACGGTTTTATAAGTCCCCAAAATACATGTTTCAAAAATAATACATATTCTTATATCATGATGTTTTAAAATTAAATAAGAAATGGATTCGTGCTGATCAAAACCTCGAAGGGAAAATTATGGATTATGGTTAAATTCAGAACACAAGGTTTACCCAAGGTATGAATTGTGTTTTTTAGTGTAAGATATTATTTTATACTACTATAATGTTCATTTTAATTAAAAAATAACTATTATATTATTTAATTTATTAAATTCATCAACCAATACCCATTCATTATAAATGAATGATTATGGAAAATACCAATGGTTAGCCACACAACCCTGGTAGATTATAGAGGTAGTGGGAGGGCCTTCATGTGAATTGATGGAAAATATCAAGATAATAGACTAGAAATGAACCATTAACGATATTTTTTAGATAAATGACCAACATAGAATAATAGTCCATGAAACCAATTAGGGACATATTGTTCATCAATAATGGACCTGTTCACTTTGTATGACTCATTTTTTTGATTATCTACCCTAATGTTCTTAATTATCAATAATAGAGTAAGTATCTATTTAATTACATGAATCATGATCTCCACATTACCTAAATGATTATTTATAATTCTTAATATTAATTTTTTTGTTATCCCAGTCATCAACCACTTTTTCATTTCAATATTATGATTATTGTTCATGTTTGAAAAAACCAATGATAATATCTCTTTTTTTGTGTCTTTACCTCCTTAGTTATTTTCATTCATAAATATTTTTCCCTTGGGGTAAATAATTTTACATTTTAAGATTATATTAATTAGTATTGAACCTTATGATTCGCAATTACTATGTAAATGATACCGGATTAAATATTTTATGAAGGATCAGTAAGAAAACGTGGTTTAATGATTTTCATTATAGTGATTGGGTCACTCATTATAGAAACGTTATGAACAGTGGTTTTCATGTGGGTTATCATAATTCTCATTTTCAAGTTGTTAGAGACATTGAAATGAGGAAATATGATGTTTTCATTGATATTAGATGCTTGGGTGGAGCTTCAGTTGAGAACAACATCAAAATCAATTGTTCCAAAAAGAAATGAAAAAGAAACAACACCTTGTGTGAAATTTCAATCTAAATGGAATTTAATATTGTATAAGACACACTATTTATTTTATATCTCATTAGATATAGGGTTTTGGGTTAATATAAATATGACACGTCATGTAGAAGGACCACAAGCCATGTGACCCTAGCTTTGTGTCCATGCCACGAATAGGTCGAATACTTAGGTTCTATATTTTTCATAAATATCATGTATCTTGGACACACCCCCTATACCATACTCAACTAGTGTAATCATGTTCATTGAGGAACAAGAATTGGACATTGGGTTGTTCCACACATCATGTCACCATTATAAAATGTCATTTACCTTTCCTTTTCATACTAATCACATTATAAGGACAAAACTAAGATTCCTCTCCACAGTATACAGTACACACGTCATATGAAAAGTTATATAGTTTTTACATTGAATTATTAATATTGTATCTACTTCTTCATGATTCATAATTAGTATTATGAATAGTTCGTTATTTGAATAATATTTTTTACCATTAGTAGGTGGACATTTTTTTGAAAGTTGGTATATGATGCAAGGTGGCAGGAGTGGTTCTCTTATTCTAGATATGAGAGATTAGGCCACAAAATGAGAGTCACATACAGAGTGGCATCAGGGTTTTCTATCCCCTTGATGAAACAAAAGTGTTATGGAGTTTTCCCCCCACTTGTTGGTATAGATAAGGATAGAACACCATATGTATATACTATGATTTTGGTCCATCTATCATCAGAGTTGTTTCTATTTTTCATTCATCACTAGACAATGTGTGGGTAATAAACCATTATAGGGTCATCACCCCCATGTTGTGATGTTCCATCAGGGTGTTTTAATTCCCAGGTGGATCTAGTTTTCATTATATTTAAATTCTATATTTTGGGAAGAAAAAATTAACAGGGGTCAAGAAGTCTTGGACTTGACACTAGATATGGAGATGGAAATCCCCAATCTCTCTTTTATTAGGTTTCTTTAATCATATATATCACTAGAGTAATTTTATCATCTTGTATCATGGTCTAACTGACCATTGATTTTATTAATTCATTTTATTTTTAGGACTTACAACCGGGCTTGTATATTCTCAATGCAACATGGTATATTTCCTCAAGTCTCATTCAATTTTCAAATGAGAGAGTAATAGATTGTGGATTTTTTGCATATGGTGCTGGCGAATAACAATAGTAATTTGTGAACTTGAGGTTCTTTTATTTTCTCTTCACTAAAGACCTTTCGCTAGGATCTATCATGACATTTCATTTTTTGTGAAGTACCTTGGTTGTACCCCTTTTCATGGTTGGTCATGCATATTTCTCCTATTATTCCTATAGTCATGTTATTCATACTATAAATTTTTAAGGGTGGTCATTTCAGGCATTTTATTACTCTATACGTTTTTAGTTATTTTTAATCTCATTACTTTCATAGATTTTGGAGGTGGTGGTGTGGGTATAGGTGACTTAGTCTATGTCATTTGAAATTTACGATATTCCAAAATGGTTTAAGTCACAAGCCCCCAACATAATTAAGGCGGGTGGGGGTGTCACTCCAAGATTATTGTCAGGTCATGTTGGAACAAGTGGGTTGGGTTCTGATAAAGTGGTATCCTATTATTTTTCTTTAAAATGTGTATAGAGTTTTATGATTCATGTGGGTTTGTTTGAGAACCTGGAGAAACATTGATAATGTGTCTCATGTTTAACTCGTAGTATAGTGAAAACATTTTTGGTGTGTCGGTCAATACATCAGGACTCTGGATAGCCACTTGTTAACTCGTCATTATGTGGGAGTAGTTATAGAGAGTCAGTAGTACATTCATAAAATATATATGATTCATTGAAATTACTTGTCCTTCTCTAGTTATCTTCTTAGATATATTAATCAAACTATGGTTCATATTTTAAAATTTATAGATACTGCCATGAAAGAATCCAACATGAGTTCAATGGATGATTGATGGGGATAAAAAACATAGTGATCATGATCCTATTCAGTGTCCATTCCATGGGACACACTATTTAGGTCAACTATCAGTATTACCCTATATGTGGAGTAGTATTTAGACCCAACCATAGTATCCTAGAATTGTAACTATTTTTTCATTGAGAGGATCATAGTTCAAGCTGTTCAAGATAATGATACACATCAGCTTCCCAATACACATGTTCGTTAGCATTGGATGATTCTTCATTTTCATGGTGATATATATCTTCATTAAGTTGAGAATTATATGGAGTTAGTTGTTTTCATATTAAGATGTTTATTGAACCAAAATGATCAAATGATAGCATTTTTATATAGACTTTTTGATGGAGTAGTTGAACATTGGTGGAGTCATGTTAACTAGATCCATGATGAGGTGGTACTTACCTGAATATATTTCAATAATTTGTTATGTGTGTTATTGTACCCATAAAATTTTTTATATTTTTATCACACATACACTGATGTGCAAGAGTGATCCATGGAGACAATGAAATTCCAATAAAAGGGATATCAGGTATGTAGGATAGACAGTGGTAACCGACAATCTTATTCCATTGAAGCATTAGGTAGATTCCAATGATTGTGTTCTTAGTGTTGGAGATCTTATTTGAAGAATAAAATTCATTCTCAGGGATTAGTAGTATGAGGATCCCATAAGGAATATGGTGTGTATAGGGATAATCAATGTTGTGGTTGTGAAGAGAATGGTGACATGGAAAGTGAAATCCCTATGTGAAATACATATAATATTATAATACTAGTGAAAATACTATCAAACTTACGGATGTTCCATGAACAGTGACCTATTGGGGGAGAATAAAGAAAGATCCATAAGGTGTTGCTGGATTTTGAGTTGGTAGGGCCTTGGGATGATTATTTCGTAGTGGAGGTATATGCTATGAGTTAGTTATTACACCAAAACATGGAGGACCACACCAGGTATAGTGAGGTTGAAAAAAATCATTTGTTCATGTTCATGCAGTAAATGTGTATGACAAGGAGATTCCCAATATGATTGAAGGTATTATTTGTGTCTCATATACTTTAAATATCATATTAACAAAAAATTATGCATGGTATTCCATCATATATTTATCCATGGGGTGAAAGATTATTATTCAATTTTGGATATTATCGTAACTTATATTGTTATAGAGTCTTATGGATGGAGATTAAACCATCTCATACATTTGTGATAATGTGAGTTTGTGGCTAGTAGAGAATTTTTTCCATGGGATCTATCCATGGATATTATTAAGCCTTATGAAATAAAATATGGAGTTGATTTTTTCTCCATAATATGTTCCAAGATATACTTTCACAATATGAATGATAAGTTATTATATTAGGATGGTCTAGGATTATGCATTATAGGTGAGGATGAGTTTCTAGGGAAGTAATAGAGGATCATATATTGGAAAATATTTTTCCAATCTCACCAGTCATTGAACTTATCCCATGATGTGGAAAACTCTTTGGTCTCCTGGTATCTTGTGGTAGTGGAGGTATACATATAGGTTTTTCATGATGATGTTCAAGGACTACCTCTCTAGCATGGTATCAAATTTATAATCAATATTCAAACTAGGACTACATTTATATATGTTATATCATATTAGATGGCCCTCAATGTTCTCTAAGAGATTAGGGTGTAGTTGATGGAATCTTTAGAGAAATGTTTATTCATACCCACTGTACCCTCGTGGATTGTGTTGGTGTTGTTTTTTAAGATGATATATGATATCATGATGCATGGTGTTGATTTCCAGTTTTTGGAGTTGTTGATAATTGATAATAATTACCCCATTATAAAAATTGGGGTTTTTCTTTGTTCGACTAAATGGAGAAAATTATATCTAAATGATTGACCTCAGGACCCACTTTCACAACTTTCACATTCATGTGTAACATGTATAGAAGTTGGTGTTAAAATTCCATTACAGGATTTATGATTTTCTATAGATTCCTTTTAGTTTAACAAATTACTTGAAACATTAACAGGGCCCATGAAATGAGTTTTTCTACACTTATTGAATCTTTTAATGTTGTAAAAAATAAAAGGGGGTTTTTTAGGATACAGTTGGTAAGGAACGTTGAAATATAGTGGTAGTTCTTTACTACAAAATCCTATATAGTATTATTGTTTTGTAAGTGTAAAATTATATCTTTATTATTAACATTTTTTTATAATATCCCCTTTGGATACACTAATTCATAGTGAATTTCCTTTCATCTAGAAAATGAAAATCTAGTGAGATTTTGTGGCACTGAGATAGAGGTGTTGGGTTGAATTCATAAAGGTATAGGATTTTGAAAATAGCCCAAGAATGATAATGTGGTGGAATATTACCATGGAATGAATTAACTATAATTTTTAATGGAGGAGGTGACGGCTTAGATGGCCTCTTTTAATATGACCATAGTAGACTATAGTAGATAAAATTTCCTTCATTCAATGGTTGTAGCTCAACTTCTTCATCACAATGTGGGTGATTATTAATTTAGAGATATCATATATGGAGTTATGAATGACTATATATTGATAAAATATACACGAGAATGTTTATCTGAAGGTGGGGATAATTTAATTATCTTCTATATATGGAATGTGGTTCCAATTTAATAGTGTGGGGAGGTGACGAGGGGGTTTTATACTTCACTTTTTGGAAGTATATATTAGATTATAGAAAATGTATTGGGATATTTATTGGATGATTTTGTGGAATAATATGTAATGTAATGTCATTATGTTCAATTTTTGATTTGTTACCTATATGTAGGAAAATAAAGGGAACAATATTATTCCCAACATCAATCAACCTCTTAAGGTTACACAATTAATGTGGGATAACATATTGTGATACATTATTTGGAGTTGGGAAGACATTTTTACCTTGGTGGAGTTTACTAATAAAAAAACAGTCAACTATTGATATGGATTCAATTGAGGCCTAATACTATGGAAATTTTAAGTCACCCTTGTGTTGGGATGTTCTTGGGTAATTGTCAATCATAGGGATTAAGTTAGTGATTATGATGATAAGGAATGTTGAGGTGATCTAGTAGCGGATGAAAACCCCTCAGGATCAGTAGAAATATACTGATGTCTAATAATGCAGAATATTGGAATTGAGTAGTGTGAAAATTTGTTCTTATAATTTCTCCCTTGAATATTTTTGTAGATGTTATATTGGGATATCATGTTTTCATCAAGGTCTATCAGTCTATTCCTGGTTCTGAGTTATGTGTACTGGATTTCATGTATGGGTTCACAATTTTTAGTGTACCCATTGGAAATTGAGTATTGAAGGGAGAGGATCCTTCATTGGTATTCCATCTCATCAATTCAATTTCAATGGAATCACCTGAATATATGGGATGGCTAATAGAATCCTGAATATCAAATATGGGCATCATTCCCTCACTCTGATGAGTATGTTTTTTCATTTTTGGTGAAATTTTGGTGTAGAGAGACTAAAAATCATTGTTTTCATGTTTGAACCCATTTAAAATTTCTATACATTTTCATGGAATTTATCACATTCATCACAATGCTTAAAATAATGTATGTCACTAATGCACATATAATATTAATATTAAATATTTTAACAGCAAAAGTGTTTAAAAATCTCTAATAAATGTAATTCATATTGATCACAACTATATATGGAAAATAAATGACTGTGATTGAATCTGGAATGATGTTTTTACCCTAGGCGAAAAATAATTTTCATAACTATTAGATGTTGTGTTATTGTGGAGTCATTTGTAGGTGAATAAATAAAACTAAATTATTTTTTTGATATAATAAATCTCTGAACTGATCCTCATTTCCTATAAGTGAATCATTATTGAAAGTAAAAAAGGTTTCTCACATAATAATGGGATATTTTAGAGGAGGAGAGATCCTTCAAGGGTATTGAAGGATGATCTCGTGAAAATGGATCAATGAAAGAAAATAAAATAGATTTATATGAAGTATGATGTATGCATTGAAACCTTCCAAAAAAATTCATTCCAACATGTTCTTTACCATAGGTTAATCTATTTTTGGGTATGTGATCAATATTTTATGGAATTATGACCTTATGTTCCTGATTTTTGAACATGTATTATCATAATAATTCCTTGATTCCTATTCTCTGTGTGACCGAAATTTTTTAATTAGAATTATTGATCCATATTATTTGTTTTCATTATTTCTGTTTATTCCAACACTTATAGTTTTTGTGATATTGATAATTTTTTATGTTCAAAATTTCTAATGATAATATAACTTTGAAAATGTGAATTTCATCCCTCCATTCATCACATTCTTCATATGTAGCCCAAGGAGTCAATGATTCGACATTTCTAGATCAGTTTTGATCATCAAAAAACCTAATGTTTGATGATGATTAGGTGAATGATAACCGATTATTTATTTTTATATAGATAATGTGGTAAATTAAGAATGGATATATTTGTTTTGTGGATTGATACCCCTTTTTGGAATTGATAGGTAAGAAAAATATCATGCGGGTCATTGAATGAACCATTTTTCTGCTAGGAGAGATAAGAAAATGACACAAAATGGTGTTTTATTTAATATCAAAACCTTGCGTGGGGAATTAAGAAAAAATAATTGTGAAATTACTTGAGACAATTAGAATATAGAAATAAATATCAAGTGTGAAATTTTTTTATATATAGGGTATATTTTAGAAGAAATAACAAAATGTATTTTAGATCTTATCAAGGCCAGTGTTTCTCCCCCAAACACATCATGTGGTATTCTCATATGTTATGTGATATTGTATATGCGGCCATGTGATGTAAAAAAGATAAATTCTTAAGGATCCCATATTCCATACACACCATGTCTCTTAGCCACACCATGTGTACACTACTCGACCAGAGAAAACATTTTCAATAAGGGACATGATATGGAAAACAGGTAGTCCTACACACTACATCACCAATATAAAATGTTATATACTTAGTCATTACATTATTAATTCAATGGTTGGACATGACAATGAAAAGGCATCATTGTACATTCCGTGTACATCATTTGGACATGTTGTATATTTTCTTTTTCATGACACGCCTTCTCTAAAATGAGGGAATGGATGGAACGATGCTCTATCCATCCTTCTTTAAGGTGAAGGAGAGATAATGACCGCCGAGTCATACCTTCAGTAGGACATGGAGTCCTGACTAGAATCATGGGTATAAAATCACACAACAAATGGAATGAAATACCCTTTTTTATAGAACCAAATATGGAGATAAGATGGTAAATCCAACAACACCAAGGGATAAAGATGAATGAAAAGCCCAAAATCCATTCCAAAATCTAGGATTAAAATATACAGATAAAAAGTACACGAAAAAAATTGAAGGAATGTACAAAAGGAAGAGAAAACCAGTAATGACCACAGTACTGATGCTAGAGCTAGTAAGGTCCAAAAAAGTCCTGAAATTCCTCCAAGAAAATTGAAAAATGTTTTATATACATAGGGTGAGTACATAGGTATAATGAGTATGGAAACAGAAATCCCTCATGCACAAGTGGGGAGAAATTCTAATGCCATGTGAGAAAAAAAAGGTAACAAAAACACCTAGTAAGGTAAACTATCCACCCAGCTTCATCATGGCACACACCCAAAATAACTTAAGTCAGGTAAAATAATAGTAACTACACATCGATATTTGGGTACCATGCACCACACACACCTTGGCTAACCCCCCCCCCCCAACACACCCTCCCCGAAGAGTCGTAGGCCATACTGATCCTCAGGCCATCAGAACCTTCTCTAAGAGTATTGGGATACCTGGGAGAGAGAGAAGAAATGATCTAATAACCATACACTCATATGATTGTTGGAAAAAAAACCATCCCTCATGAAATGGGGGTGTTCAACACAAAGTTCTCATCATGGGTGTAGTGTGTATAAGAAAAAATTGAACTAAATTTTATACATATAGGTAACCAAGAACTCATCCCAACCTAAGGGTCCCGAAACCAACAACCATCCCATGAAAAATCACTATTTTTGTTATCCTAATATGAAAAAATACACAACAACCATAACCAGAGCATACCCCACTTCTGCAAAACAGTTCTCCATTGTACCCATTTTCGTTATCATGTTCAAGTGATTCAGTTTTAAAATTTCTTCACTAATGGGAAATTATCAGACATAACCACAAGCCAAAACAACCCCTAAAAGAAAAAAAACCATGCAAAAATTTAAGCATTCACTCTCGGTTCTCTTCTAAGTGACAACATCAAAATGAATCCATGAGACCCCTCAATGAAATGGAACTAAACAAAGCCCCAACATACCGGCTCCACATAGCCACATATTCACAAAAAAAACCTCTTAAACATAGGTTCCATTCCCATCCACATCACCCCATAAACATTTAGTATGTCAACCATGCATATCAATAGAATTTAGAAAGTGAGATTCCATATTTATCCAACACTATGGATTAAGTTCCATCCTTCCTTTTGGTTAACTGGGGTAATCACACTAGGGTTCTTATTTATCGGGCATCCATTTAATCATCCATGTTTATATGATTAATCAGTTTCCATGTTACTATCATTCAATCACTAGATTATCTAGAAAAACAATGATTCATTATTTTGCAATAAAAGACCACCAATAACAATGATTTTCAGTGGACATAATCCCATACAATAAACAACATAAGAATATAGATAAAATACAACATCATTATCATATTTCCCACACCTTCATTCTTTAAAAGTCCATTTATTATCAATATTAGAGTTTGTTTTATCTATGTACCAAGGGAACATCATCATACCCACCCCACATGATGCATAATAAAGAGAGATGACGAGGATCCCTACTTGTATGATCAAGGATCAATGTTTTTTGATTGCACCAAGAAATGGGGATGGCGTGAATTGCAGGAAAAGAAAACTCTAATTCTATGTAGGTAGGGCTCCAACCAGTTTCCATGATTTATCTCCAGAGGAGGGACTCCAAGCGCACCAGAAGAAAAGAAAGAGATCAATGATGAAGAATATCTCAGTTTGATAAAAGGACTTATCCTTGAGTTTTGAGATGTGAAATCTCAAAGTGCGTGAAAGAAGATCATGGTTTGGTCATATGGTTGGGTGATTTCCCACATTTAAATTAATTGAGATTTAATAATTCTCTCAGAGATAGTGAGATATACTATCACATGACGGAATGTTGATAGGTTGCATTTAAACCATAAAAATATAAAATAGGGGTGTAACTGGAAACACAACAATGGATGTGAAACTGATTAAAAGGCCACATGCTTGGGTAAGTTAAGGGTCATCTCACACTTAGTGGATTTCAGATATCCATTACCAACCTTAAAATGGTCTAAATCCACATTAAAAGATGTATTAAAACATAAAAGATACATTACTAGAGTACTAGAGAAAGAACCCCAACACCCAGTCATGGCACCATTCGGGTGCATCACCGATATGTGACACCACTGCGACACCATGCCACCAAAATCGACACCATCCCAATTTTATGATGGTATCCCTGACACCCAAAACACTAGAATTGAAAATGTTATGGACCAGGGGGTCCAATCCACTACATCATATACATATCCTTATATTCTCATCCTTATGAATTCAAGAGTAAACCTGATGAAAAGATGGATAATGAAGAACAACCTCGTAGGATACCTCATGGGGACAAACCCCCCCTATAGTTTCTAAAATGTAGGAATAAAACCCTGAGTACTTTTTACTACTTTTTTTTAATAAAATTGGGACCGGGCATTCGGCCTGGGCCTGTATCTTTCTGGTAGGAATAAAACCCCGACATCAAGGAACACTTATCCCATATATCTCCTAAAAACTAAAAAAACACTGCCAATGCTTTCTTTCAAGTGACCACACAAACAAAAAAAGGTCACACTACCAAGATACATAGGTTAAGAAGATCCTTTTTCCTGGTCAAGATAATATCTACTTTCGGAGGCACTGACTTACCCACACCAGTTTAATCATATCCACATTAATACATCTTGATCAGGTATCTGGTTCACCCTTCCCCAGAGTCAGGACTTTTCACCCAAAATAGGGGACTGGGAAACAACATATCATATAACAAGAGGGTTCAAACATTACATGACAAGCAAGGCACAAAGAAAACTAAAGATCAATACTCAGAATAGCTCTCTGTATTTGGAACACATTTTTGCCTCTCATACCCATGTACTATCCTCGAGGCCACCATGCACCCACAACAAACGAACCGAGGGAATGGTCCATCCTTGAATCACCTTCTCTTTAAGATCCTGAATTATCACTGGTCGCTCCATAAACATCACATCAACATCGATATCCAACTCTTCCCATTCGAGGACATGAGTGTCATTGTGTAGATATTGATGGATCATGGATACATGGATGACGTTGTTGATCCTCCCCAACTTTGAGGGTAATGCCATCTGGTATGCCACCACACCAACACATCCCAACACCCCAAAGGGTTCGATGAACCTAGGAGAAATCTCAGTCCCCCAGTTGAACCTCCACTTTCCATGCCAAGGAGAGACATTTGAGAAAATGTGGTCCCTAGCCTCGAACTCCAAGGGCCTCCTCCGATGATTGGTATACAACTTCTGCCCATCCTGAGCCACCATCATCCTATAATGCACAAGCTAAACCATCTCTATTGTGATCTGTAATACCTCTAGGCCAAGAACACCGGCCTCCCCAAAATCTATCTGACACACGGGTGAACAAAATTTTCTTCCATACAAGGCTTCGAATGGTGACATTCCCATGATAGGGTGATAACAATTGTTGTAGGAAAAATCTAACAGGTGAATTTTTCTTACCCATAATCCTTCGAAGTCTAGAACACCCTCATTCATCATATCCTCTAACATTTGGATGGTCTTCTAAGTCTTCCCATCCATCTGAGGGTGGAAAGTTGTGCTACGGAATAGCTAGGTGCCAAAATCATTCTATAATAACTTCCAGACTCATGATGTAATGTGTGTATCTTGATCTAAAACAATGGTCCCGGTAACTCCATGCTGCCACACGAGTTCGCCCACATACTTCTATGCTAAGGAATCCACTGCACTTGACTCCTTAACCATTATGAAGTCAGCCGATTTTTCCAATCATTCCACCACAACCTAGATGGCATCACATCCTACCTTAGATCTAGGTACCCTATGATGAAATCCAATGAGACATCATGCCACATACACTCAGGGAAATCTAAGGGATGAACTAGATCACTGGGAACACAATGTTCATCCTACACCTTTTGACGCACAAGGAACCTTTCCACAAACTCTACCACAGTCTACATTACTCCAGGCCACCAAAACTGACCACTCATGTGCCAATGAATCTTGGAAAGTTCTAGGTGTACCTATAGAGGTGAGTTATGGAACACATTGAGAACTCCCTCGCAGATCGCTACTGGGACAAACAGTTTCCCACAAAACAAAATCTAATTCTAACTATCCTCCAACCGTCCTTTTAGAGAATCACCCTGGTTAATATGATCACTCATTACTTCACCCTCTGAGTCTCCCCACTAAGACTCCTCCACCCAACACAGTACGGATGACTAAAAAATCATCTAAAATAGATATCCTCTACCATCCTCCACTCTCATTCCCAGATGCAATGTACCCAACTCCTCTATTTCTTTCCAAGAATTTACTAACTCTCAAACCACATCCTTTTGTGACTTCCTGCACAAGGAATCTTCCACTATGTTCCCATTTTGAAAGGTGTAAGATATCTCGAAGTTGTAGTCCATGAGATACTCCATCCACCTCCAATGATGAAGGTTCATGTCTCAATTGAAGAATACATACCTTATGTTCTTGTGATATGTAAAGACCAAGAATTGTTCTCTGATAAGGTAATGCCGCCACAACTTCAATACTAACACAACAGGTGAATTCACTAGATAATGGGTGGAATAGTTACGTTTCTGAGGGAATAAATAAATATAACACTAAGAGATGTCTCCCCACTACTGCATCATTACACACCCCAATCCTAGACAGGAATAATCCTATAACACTTCAAACGTTTTCCCTTTCTCTAGAAACCTTATCACTAGGGCACTGAAATGCTGGCCTTTTGGATAAATGAAAGTTGACTGGAACTTCTCTGTCTATTCCAAATATTGGTCTTTTCTAGTCATGTCCATTAAAGGTGTCACAACTTCAGAGAATTCAAGTTAGAACCACTGGTAGTAACCTGCTAGTCTAGGGAAACTATTAATCTCAACCATAGTCTTGAATGATACATAAGAAACAACCTCTTTGACCTTCAATGGGTCAACTGCTATTTCCTGCAGGGAAACCACATGTCTAATTAAGTGCACCTATCATGTCTAGAATATGCACTTGGAAAACCTCCCAGAGAGCTAGTGGTGTTGGAGGACCTTCAAAACTATCCTTAGATGCTCGACATGATCCTCTTCTGTTCTTTAGTAGATTAGGATTTCGTTGATTAGGATGACTACAAATTGGTCCAGATAATAGTGCAAAATAGTGTCCATGAATCCCATGAACGCAACTGGTGTGTTCATAACGCCGAAAAAAATGACCATGAACTCCATGTTCCCATACCTACATCTGAATTTTGTATTCATCTTGTCACCCTCCTTCACCCCTAGCTAGTGATATCCAAACAGAAGATCAATCTTAGAGTACCACCCTCCTCCTTTAAATTTTTCAAAAAGTTCATCAATCCTCATGAGGGGGTAACAGTTGTTGACTATCAACTAATTCAGTCTTCAGTATTCAATGCACATCCTGAGACAAAAATATCACTTATTTTAGAACAATAGTGGAGCACCACATGGTGATGTGCTTGGTTGGATGAAACCCTTATTCATCATGTCATCAACCTGAATCTACAACTCCTACAACTCAGAAGGTGCCGCCCAATTGGGAGCCATTTAAATCAGATGGGTACCATGTTGTATGTCTACCACGTAATCAACATAACATATAGGGGGCAGAGTCACAACCTCTATGTGGAACTTACTCCATCTCTGAGCCCACTAATTCCACTGATAGCTCTACTAACATGGAATTATGGGGATCCACATGCCGACTTCCCTCTTGGAAACCCCATTAGACAATGAAATCCAAACACAATCCACCCATATTTGATAACAAAACTCTTCTCCAGAATTAGTTGATAACTTTGTGAATAGAAAATAGCTACTCAAGGCCTAGGATGACATCGTACGACTGCATTTGCAGTAGAAAAAGAACCCCACTAGACTGTTGTGGCCCTAGCATCTGTGTGCATCCTCATCAAACATCAAACTGGCTGGTCTGACCTCCAACTGGCATACTCAGCACCAGGGGATGGAAAGTATCTCTTTGTATAGACCCAATTCTTGGGGTACACTATTTGTAACCAAGTAGAACAAATCTCCAGAATCAAAAAAGGCATAAACAAGAGTGATTAAAATACTGATCATACCTCGAACAACCTCTGGACCTGCTTGAACTCATGCCTCTTCATCATGAAACATCCCACACCCAAATCCTCTACCCCTCGACTGTTGGGTGCCTCCCTATCCAATCCCAAGTCGATGTCCCTCAGAAGCTCTTTAAGGTATTCCTACTCCGACACTATCTACCATTGGTGGAGAGGGAGCTCACTACCCCTTCTGTAGGAAGGTCCTGGCTGGAAACTGGGGCTGTTAAGGTGGGCGCTGAAACTACCCACCCCCACCATAATGCACTCGTTCAGTGTACTGATTTTAAATATGGATATGACTTCCATAGATAAAGCACCATTGTCATAAGCTGATAGAGAAATGGAGAGGACCATGATATTGGAATTGTAACTATTAAGGTCTCCACCACGTCGACCAAAACCTCAAAGGTCTTGATGCTAGAGGCCTTCTACTGATAGACATCACCTTTGAGGATACCAACTAGCTCCCCTCTCAGGGAACACCTCCCAGAATGTGCATCATCTCTACCCCCACATCCATCGTCTGAACCAATATGTATGTTGGCATAATGAAATGAGTAAGAACATACTGTAGAGAAGTCTGAAGTGCATCGTCTAAGAGTCTTGCTCGCGATGCCTCATCTATGAAGAGGTCTGGAGAGAAATGAAGGAGGTCCTTGAAATTGATCCCCAAATCCAATACCAACATACTCCCTTGCTAGAGGTAGAGAATCTCCTGTCTCTTTTCAGTCGTCACTATGGAAGAAAGAAATTCTGCCCATAACTCCTCCTTGAAGTTAGCCCATGAAACCTCTGTTTTCATCCTCTCTCTCTGAGGTAGAGCGTCAAAAACTTACGCGTTTCACCCCTCACCTAAATAAATTCTAATGGGGACCAGTACTCCCTTATTGCACAGATCATGGTAAAGCTGATATCGAGCTACTCAATACAACCCTCTGTCTCCATGTTGGATATACTTCCCCCATACTTCCGGAGGGATTTCCTCTAGAATGAACATAGATCCTTCTACCACTTGTCATCCTCTCCCTCTCGATAATCCCTTTTCTGATCAACTAGATCTATCTACTGGGCCTCATATTCCCACACCACTCTGGGATATCATCGATGTGTCATATCTAAAAAGATAAATAATGAATTCCTAAGCCCGAGTAGTGTAGTAGGTTCCTTTTAAATTTCATTTAAACTTTTTATTTATTTCAAATTACCAAAAAACCAAAGACACACAAGAACACAAGTTGTTATGATTCATGTACCTTTCCTAGGTTCTTTACCTTGCAATCTATTTAACCTCACCTGGTTGCTCGGTAGGAATAGAGTTATTGCATCAGATTATGGGGGGGGGGGGCTAAAATCCCATATCCTAGCCGGTCTTCCCTAGACTATTTCATGCACCATGATTTACTAACACAATTTACCTTCCCATCCCATGAAATCCTCACTGTGCCTAACCACGATCTCCATCTTATCCCTCAACAATCACATCTGATACCTTTCAATAATAACCTTCCTTCTCTACGATGGGGGATAGGTTAGCAAGATTCCCTTCCCATCCTTCTTCATGGTGAAGGAGAGATAATTCCCAAGGCATTCGGACTTCATTAGGCCTTAGACTGGTGACTAGCACCAAAGGTATATAATCTCACACAAATGGGAGGCATTAATGTTTTAATAGAACTAAACCAGGAGATAAGACAATAAATTCCAACAATACTAAGGACTAAAGATGAATGTAAATCTCAAAATACATTCCCATATGTATGTTCAAAATAAACAGATACAAGGTGTGTGAAAAACTATGAAGGAAAGTACCAATGGAAATGAAAAAAATGAAAACCGTCCTGATGCTCAGGATAGTATGTTTAGGAACGGTCCTCAATGTCCTCCGGGAAAACTGAATGCAGTTTTATATGTTTAGGGTGAGTACAAAAGTATACTCTGTAGGGGAAACCAAAAGCTCCCATGCGCAATCGGGGAGACATTCGAATTCCCTATGAGAAAATAATGGTAACCAAAACACCTATCAAGGAAAACTATACACCTATCCTAACCAAGGCACAATCCCCAAATAACAAAAGTTAGGTAAAATAAGAGTAATAACACCTCGATATTTGGGTACCCTTCACCAATTTCCCACTAGTTATTTAGAACATCCTATGTGTTAGTCCTCCCCCACAAGTTCCACTGTAGTCCCACTACTATACAATGCTAGCACACACCTGGGCCACCACAAAAACATAAAACCATGACCACAAACACCTAGGACACAACAACCACCACCACACATGAAGACAATAGGGATAGAATAACTACTGCCACACCTGAAGACACCTGGGTTTTAATAACCAATTCCCTGCCTGAAGACACCTGGGCCTCACCCTGAAGATTATTTGGAAACAAACCTTCCCACACCCACCTTGGATAACCCACCACAACACACCCATACTGATGAGTCTTGGTCAATAATACACCTCAATTCATCAAATCCTGCTCGAAGTGTATTGGTCTACCTATGAGAGGAAGTAGAAAGGAGCTAATAACCAGCCACTCATAGAGATGTTGGAAAAAAACCCTCCCTAATGTAATGGGGGTGTTCAGCATGAAGTGCTCAAAATGGGTGGGGTGATTATATGAAACCCAAGAAAAATAATTGTATACATATAGGTAACAATGAAATCATCCCAACCTAATGGTCCCAAAACCAATAACCATCCCATAAATAACCACTCATTCTGCAATCCCTTCATCCACAAATATACAACAACCACAACCAGAGCACAACCCACATTTGAAAAATAGTTCCCCATTGTACCCATTCTTATTATCATGTTCAAGTGATTCAGTTTAAATATTTCTTCATTACCAAGAAATTAACAGGCACAACCACAATGCAATGCCACGATTGATAGAAAAACAACCAAGAAGGTGTTTAATAATTCACTCTCAGTTGTCTTGTAAGTAACCACATCAAAAAGGATCCGTGAGATCTCTATATGTACTAGAACCTAATGAATCCACAACATAGCATCTCCACATGGCCTCAGATTCACAAACCAACCACCTCCCAACCAGAGGTTCTATTCCCATCTACGTCACCCCACAATAATTTAGTAGAACAACCATACATATCACTAGAACAGGGCAAGGGAATTTCTAAATTTATCCAACATGATTCATTATGTTCCTTCATTTCATTTCGTTAACCGGGGGGATCATAAAAGGGTTCTTATTAATCATACATCCATTTAATCAACCATGTTTATGTGATTAATCAATTTCTACGTTACAATCATTCGATAACCAGATTATCCAAAAAAAGAAATGCTTCATTAGTGCCCATGAAAGGAAAACCGTCTACCTAGAATTTCAGGGGACATAAGACCATAAATTTTAAAGTATAAAAACAAAGGTAAAATACAACAACATAATCATCATTACCACCCATTAATTCATTAACTTCCCATTGATTATCTTCTTTATAGTTTTTTTCGTCTATGTCCTTGTGGTAACATTCTCATACCCACGCCTTATGATGATTATTAAAGAGAGAAGGAGGAAAAACCAATACTTGGATGATCAGGGATTAATGTTTTAACTTTGATACAAGAACTGGGGATATTGAAAATTGCAGGAAATGAAAACTCCAAGGCTAAGGGGGAAGGGCTCCATCACAGGTGCATTATTCATCTCTAGAGGAGGGACTCCAAGTGCACTAAAGGAAAAGAAAGAGACCAAGGAATAAGAATATCTCGTTGTGATTAAAGGCCATATCATAGAGTTACAGGATGTGCAATATCGATATTCATGAAAAGCAGATCATGTATTGACCATATAGCTGGTCAATTTCAAACGTTGGAATTAATTGAGATTTAATAATTCCCTCAGAAAATGTGAGATAGACCATCACATGATGGAATGTTTAAAGGTTACATTTTTATAGATGAAAATGAATGTTAGGGGTTTAATTAGAAACACAACCAGTGGTGTGATACTAATTAAAAGGCCAAATTCTTTGTTAAGTCAAGGGTCGAACCACTCTTAGGGGATTTAAGATTTCCTTTACCAACATTAAAATGGTCTTAAACCACATTAATTTTTTAAACATAAAAGATATGTTTCATGAAAATTGAAAAATAAACCATGACACCCCTCTGCTGCACCATTTGGGTGCAGCACTGATCAGTGATACATCAATAGGTGTGGCACCGATCGGTGAGATACTAGTCGTTAAGACACCTATCAGTGAGACTGAATAGTGGAACCGATAGGTGACACCATGGAGACACCCTTCCACCGACATCGATGCCCTCCTGACTTACTGATGGAATACAAGACACCCCAAATACTAGGATTGAAAATGTAATAGACCAGAGAGGTTCATTCCAACACATTCTCCATTGAATTATACCGCTCATATCTCTTTTCCCAGGGCATGTAATTGGGTTCATGAGGAGTAAAGTTTTTGTATAATCCAATATATTAAATGATGTTGGAATTTAGTTTTACATCTGAAATGCAACATGATGTGTCATGTGTATTTCACATATTATATCTAACATGTTTAGGTCTAGACATAAGCATTATATTTAGAGTTACATGAGGGTTGTCATCCCTCAATAAGACACATTGGTGTCAGAGAGTTGGTCCTCATTTTTGAAACATAAATATTATTAAAAACCATTACCTAAACACCTATATCTCTAGCATTATTTTGGATGAGTGGGGTTTCCTCATCACTGAGTGTTATACAAGGAATGTTTACACTTGCCTTTTAGGGTTAGAACATCAATATTGTAATATTCTATTTCCATATAATCGGTACCCCAAGGATATAGTCATATTTATATTGGGATTCAAGTAGTAGGGTAGAACATTCACCTAGTTTTTAGGTTGACATTTAATTCACACATAATGTGAAGATGGATATCCCCTATCTCTCTTCAATTGTGTTTAATTGAGAATATATATCATTTTAGATATTTTCTAAACATGTATCAAATGTTTAACTTGAAATTTTAATTACAACATCAATATTTTGTTCCGGGAATCCTACTGGGTATATATACTATCACCCATATATGGAATTTTCCCACACATGTCATGTATTAAGAAAATGAAAAATTGATATATGGTTGATTTGGTTTTCTAATTTATGATTAACAATTATAATAAAATGTGATAGTGTTGCTATTTAGTGGTTGGTCACTTTAGATTGAATGTGTGGTTATCTCTTGAATTCCCCTCTTTGAGTTGTTACTAGGTCAGAACCCATTTCGTGGATTAGAATGTTTCTTTCCACTTTAATTCCACTTATCATATTTATAATAATTTTATGTTTTCAAGACATTATTTCATGAATTTTGTTACTCTAGATTTTTAAATTAGTTTTAATCTACTAAATTACATAGAGTGTGGGGTGTATGTGTCTGTACACTCACCTTTGGATATTTCACCATATATGTGTGATATACCAACTTAGTGTCAGTTACCTTCTGTCATCCTATTATAGGTAGACTTAGGGTTTCTCTCTCAACCTACTTCTAGTTAAGGAGAGGCCCGATGGGTAATTTTTTGAAAATTATGATGATAATTCACGTGAATGAGAAGAATTACCATATTAATATTAATCAAAACTTGAAATGTAAAATATATGAAATTTATAATACTAATGTAAAAACATATAATCATCATTGTAAAAATATTTTATGTAAATTTTAATTATACAAAAAATTACAAAAACATATAAAAACTCCTTAACTAATTTTGTGATATATTTATTTAAATCGCACAATATCCTCTAGATACATAAATATATAACCCAAATATATCAAGAAGTGTAACTATAGATCTACTTAAAAATATAATCATCGAGCCCCTAATAAAAATGAAGGAAAACAATTATATTCAAGGTATAGATCCATATATACACAATCATAGTAGGTATGGTCCATGAAATACTAATGTTGTAAATATAATTAGGGTAGATTATACCATCATGATAAGCTATGCCATATTCATATTCCATTTCCTTCATTTAATTCACCTTTAAAAAAATATTAAATATCATTATCATGTCATGTAAAATTAATCACCATAAAATGGGTTGATTCTCCCGTTAATAAATTTATTCGAAAAAATCCTTATACCATTTGAAAATGTTATAAAAAATATAATTAACATATAATTATGAAATTATATGATTCACCCCACTATAGAAACATGTCATTTAATCATATTATCCTAATATCATATATCATTCCACCTCTACCCATAGAGAGGGAATTATTTTATAATGTATCAAATAATATACTAATACCCTAAATTTAATCAGTCACACAATAAAATAACATTCCCTTTCTATATATCAAATTTTATAGGATAGCTCTGACTAAACTATATAGGGTCATATTTACTAATCATAAATGCAATATCTTCATATTTCTATATGTAATTCTTCTTTATAAAATAATATATTCAATAGATTATATTAAATGAAACACCAAACAAATGTGTCTAAAACTTTATAAACATTCATGGAAAACATTATTACATCATGAATATATAATTTCAATTAAATAAATAAATACTCATTGGAAATTGATAATAAATAAGGTTAAGAACACTTAATATTTAATGGATTATTCTTCTCTAAATTTATTTCCGGAATTATTTTTATTTATATGTAAATTTTAGTTTTAGGAATTTTTTAATATGAATGTGAATAAATTTTAAAATGTTTTTAATTTATATTATGAAAGTTTTTATATGTTTTATTCATGGAATTTTTTAATATTGTTTAATTTTGGTCAATAGTGAAAATACTTTTTTAAAAAATACTATCAATTTTATAACATAATCAGGATATTATATTGATTTAAAAGTTTATGAATCCATTTTCATAGTTAGGATGTACATTTTTTTAATAAAATAAACAATTTTAAAATATTAAGTTCTATTTTAAAACACATTTATTGAAATTTTTATTGTACGTGTTGTTTTATTGTACTAAAAGATAATGTTTTGATCATTTCCATAAATTAAGTGATTACCTCGTAAAATTCAATATTGGAATTATTTTAAAGTAACATATAAAATATTAAATAATATATTAACAATTAAATGTAATTTGGATCAATTCTATTCATTAATTTCTTGTAAATTTATTTTTATGATTTGACAGACAATTTTTCTGCAAACCATTTTTCGTTGTGTTTTGTGTACTCATATAATTTTTCTTAATTGATTGTATTTTTTTAAATTTCTTAATACATATCTAAAATCATCATATTCAAATTATGAAATATGGTCGATTAAAATTTTGGGAAACAAATAATAGTTACCATAGTAAAAATTAATCAACACAATAAGGGTTAAAAGGGGTAATATGTTAGTTTAACTAAGAGATAAATCCACACATATCACTAAAATATGTCAAACATTGATAGGAAGAGTGGAATTTGACCCCCTCTAATCCTATATTGATTTATTTGGCCATTTAGGGCCTCTTTGTTTAATACAAACAATTATTTTATATTATGAAATTAATATTTACAAAAATATCACTCTTTCCCAATTAATATATTTTAATTATAATGAAAAACAAAATAAAATGAATAATTATTAAAAATAAAATAATATTATATTTTTAAATTAATTTTCTATTATTAATTTATCATTAATTTTAAATAATAGTATAATTATATACAATTATTTTCTAGCGTCGAAACAATGCTTCCACAGGCATCATAAAAATCATGTAAATGAATTTAAAAATATAAAAGGTCATATAGTTTGGGTGGATTATGGTTGTTAATTAATTTTTTATAATTCTTAATTTTATTTTTTTATTTATTTTTTTATATTATAACTCCATATTTATTTTGATATTTTAATGAAATATTGTTGGAAAACACTTGAAAATGCCTTTATGAAATTTTAATGTTACAAAATATTTAATTAATTGATTATAATATCATAAAATACTTATAATTAGAAAAATGGGATTTGAAATTCTCTAAAATTTCAACCATGATTTATTTTTGTGCAACTTTCCTACTTAAAATATCAATCTTGATCGTTAATATTAGAATATTTGTAGAAACACTATTGATTCTTTCATATAAATGGGACTCAATTTATCCTTTTTAAAGAATCTTATGAGTACACATTTCTCACAAAGATCAAACCAAATAAACCTCAAAATTTACCATACTAAATTTCTAATCCATTTTTGTGTTCATAAATATATCTTAAAACTACATAAGTATAGTAAAAAAATATGACACCAAAGGATTAATTATTCTCCTATGTAGAGTGAATTCACATTTCATTCCTTATCCATTATCTCAAAAATATAATTTAACCCTTATAAAATATTTAAATAAGTATTATCACTATTCTAAAATTTTATTTTGTTTATTGAAAATTTTTAATGTACTTCTCTTCCATCTAATGAAAAAGGAAAATGTCACTTGTGTGTATGTGAAGACTACCTCCTCTATGATTGATGAATTTTATTTTCCCTCAGTACATTACATTGATGTTGAAAAATGTATATTTAATGAATATATATTATTTTAATGACTTGTTTAATATTAATTAATGTTTATTGAATCATATTATGAAACATTTCTTTAGCCTGGTCAACACACTAAAGTGAATTTTGACCAAAAAATGAAAATGTCAAACATGGACATACATGATATAGTAACTAAATAAAAATCAATGTAAATTTTATTAAAATTATAATAATAAAATAATAAATATGTAAACAATACTTAATTAATTAATTAAATTATAACATTTTAACATACTATAATTTAAAATACATTGGCGATGAGTAAGGACTCGAGGTAAGGGAATTCATAACTCAATGTTTTGTCCTTAGGTTAAAGAACATGTTCATCGAATATGTTATTACAGTATAATTTTTTATCGAAAATAATTTTTATATGTTTTATTTCAACTCTTTTTTGTTGATTTAGATTTTATTCATAATATCTTGCGTTATGGATTCCTATATCAAATTTTAACATCATTGTAATAGTTCTATGTATGAATATCAGTATCATTGGGACATGTTTCATATTATTCCCCACTATTTAATTTATATGGTCTAAATACAGACCCATTAATGTACTATAAATTAATATTTCATTTAAATCACCAATTTTATAGGATTATATCATTTTCTTTCACTAAATAGATTTTTTGTCTTTCATTTCTGATTTTGTAAGGGGTTCTGAAGTCAATTTTTTTATTTGAGACATGTTTAATATTATGCACCTATATTGATTTTTAATTTTTCAATAATTCATCATTGAAATATTAGATCACATATTTATATTATTTATTCTGTTTAATTTAAATTTTCATGTTGTCAATTTCCATGGATTTTTGATTTAAAAAGTCATTAAGTTTTCTCCACAAACTTTTTGATTTAAGGGTTTTAAAGTCATTTAACTCTTTTTTAATGAAGATAAAAAATATTAATATTTTTTTTCAATAATTCTATTCCTAAAATATAAATGTTTTGTTGAATTAATCTTCAACTAACATTAAATGTTTTAAAATTATTAAAAATGAATATTTCATAATTTTTTGTACAGGTTATTTTTTAATATTTTCTTTAATGTGAATGAAAAAAATGATTTTAGATCTTCAATGTAAGCTAATTTTCCCACTATCATGACTGTTATTCATAATTAATCTTCCACTACACACTTCCATGGTCTTTTTAATAAAATCATATTTTTTTATTCAATGATTTTTTAAATATTACCAAATGAAACAGATATTTCTTCTTATATAAAATATAATATCGTAATATATTTATTATGGTGTTTATCATTTATTTCAATACCCATTAATTATTTTCATACTTTATTTTGGATATTTTCTAATGGTACAACCCACCATATTTCTTAGTATGACTTATGATGATGTTTGAAAGGAATTATTCATGAATCTTTTTTCTTTTTCGTAGTATAATTGATATATTGTTGAAAAATGAAATAAAAGTTTACATGTGTCTTATTCATATTATAGTAATGGGAGATTATATATGATAACAAATTTTTTAGGTTATAACATAAACATATGAAGGGAATGAGGTGAACAGATAAAAAGTTACATCTATATTGTAGATGAAGTCAACTGGTAATAAGTTATTACAATAAAGTGTGTGGATTTTACTAGATATAACATAGACCTATGATGATCTACTGATAAAAGTGCTGGATTAATATATGGTACTTCTATGAAGATTATTGAATTAATTATGTAGGTTATTCTATTAATTGGATAAATATAATATTATGATCACCCTAGATACCATCATAGTTTTATATGTTTTCTTTCAATTATAGTTGGTTGCTTGAGAACAGTTTATTTCTCATAGATATTGGTTGTTGGGACATAAATTTTTTTTATGTTTTTTCCAAATCATAATTGAATGGATGATGATTTATGAAACATTTTTTATTAGGAATTAACTTATTATGTTATTTCCATTCCCATTGATTATTGTTTCACACCCCTTTTCTTAACTTATGAAAACTTAGGAAATTTGATTGTTAAGAACTATGTTTAACCATAATAAGTGTTCGGGATCACCATTCATATGTTTCCATTTCAACATGTTATGAATATGATTATTACATATGATATGTCTATATGGGTATCATGTGTAGAGAAATTTATTGGAAATATTGTAGAGTTATTGTGAAATAAAATGTTTTTGATATATCAAAAAATTACCATTTAATAAGAAAGAATTATTATTTTTAAATAAAGATATTTTCTAAATAACTATAACACTAATTCTATAAGTTCATATATTTTTAAGCGACATAATATTTAATTTTGATTTTTTAATTATCTATGGATACAAATAGAGTCTCATCAGTTGGTATAAATGACATTAAGGGTAGAATAAATTTCTAGCATGATATTAATTTATACAGGTCATGGGAATTATATATGGTTTCAAATATGGGTTTAGATATATTTTGAGTTTTGTATTTATTCAGTTGAGGATAATTTAAGTGTTATATGTATCAATGGATGTAAATAATAGTAATGATAATCTATAATGTTCTAGACCCTCATGGACTATCCCTTTTCCAAATTCCGAAACCTTAGGGTGGTTCCTCGGTGGTAGGGTGTCATTTCAGTGTGTGACCGATTGGTTTGTCGCCGATCGGTGTGACCGATCAGTGTGTCACCGATCCGTGCGACCGATCGGTGTGTCATCGATTGGTGTGACCGATCGTGGTGTCGTCGATCGGTGCGTCTGATCGGTGTCACAGAACCTCATCGAGTTTTTCTATTGAATATTTTCCCGTAACACCACTTTTATGTCCATTTTAACCTTTTAGAACTGGTTCAAGGCCGTTTTCATTTTAATCCATAATAAATGTTCAAATTCCTAAGAGTGGGGCGACCCTCAATGGACGCAGCTGTGTGTCTGCGTAACGTGCCCCTCTTATTATATAATATACTTTAAAGTCATAGATGCTACCACCTTTTCCCGATGAGAGTTATTAGATAACAAATAATTCCATCATGTGAAACTGCCCAACCACATGGAGAACCATGATCCGACTTTAAATCCATTCAAATTTCCATATTCCATGACAACCAGATCTCATCCTTATATCACAACAGAATTTCATCTTGTTCTTACTCTTTTCCTCTCCTTTCTCCGGGGTGTGATTATAGTTACCCTTCCCAAGGCAAGTGGTGCGCCTGTGCCGAAGCTTTTTTCCCACACTTGGAGCCCCTGAACATCCTCCCCTACATGTCACGCATCCCCCGTTCTTAGCACATGGAGAAGAACTTCGATCCTTGATCATTCAAGTAGGTTTTTTTCCATCATCTCTCCTTACTGTGTATCATGCTGGGTGGGTACAATACTATTTCTATGGGGATGGATGAAAACAAACCTTAAGAAAGATAATAAACAGACTATTAAAGAATGATGGGGTTTGTTTTAAAATTATTCTATTCTTTTTATAATTTCTATATGTTGTGAATAGTATGGGATTTTCTCACTGAAAATCAAGGCTGTTGGTGGTCTTTCCTTATGCACTAATGAACCATTGTCTTCTATGATAATTGAATATCTCTAACATGGGAATTGGGTTAATTACGTAAACTCATCTGATTAAATGAATGACCAGTGAACAACATAACATGTTTGATCACCCCGGTTAACCAAACAGGAAGAACAAAACTTAGTGAATGATGTGCTTGAACTTAGAAGTTTCCCTACTATGTTTTGGTAGTAGGTATGTTGTACTGTTTCAAGCTTATGGGGTGATGTGGGTGAGGAATGGATCTTCTATTGTGGCATGACTTTTGGTTGCGAATCTGAAGCGGTGGGGGGCTATATCTCGAGGCTTGTTTTGGTTCCGGTACTTTGAGGGATCTCACTAATCCCATTTGTTGTTGTGACTTTACAAGAAAACTGGGTGTGAATTCCTAAATCTTTGTTTAGCTATTTCTCATTCCATGGATAGTCGTTATACCTGTTAGTTTCCCAATACTGTATAATTCACCCAAATGGGATCAATTAAACATGAAAACAAGAATGGTTAAAAAGGGGAATTGGTTTTCGGAATGAGTTGTGACTTGGCCATGAGTGATGTGGCTTCTTTTATGAATGAATAGTAACAAGGGTGTTTTTCTTAGGTTGGCTTGAGAAACCCTAGGTTGGGATGAGTTCTTGTTACCTAAACATATATCTATAGTTTTTATGTTTCTTCTTCACACCCCACCCAGGTTGATCACCTAGTGATGAACACCCTCATTTCACAGGGGAGGGTGTTTTCCCAACACTCCAATGAGTGGCTGGTCATTAGAACATTTTCTGCACCCTTTCCCGAATTGCCCAAGACTATTAGGGTAGGTTGTGACGGCCTGAGGTCCATTATAGCCCAAGATTCTTCAGGCATGGTAGTTGTGTGGATGGCCCAGGTGTGTGCATGCAGGTTGTTTCCCAAGAGTCTTCGGGATGAGGCCCAGGTGTCTTCGGGCGTGGTAGTCGTTGTTCTGGCCCAGTTGTTTGTGGGCATGGTTACACATGGTGGTTGTGGCCTAGGTGTTTTTGGACAGGATGGTGGTTGTGGCCCTGGTGTTTGTGGGTGGGATGGTGGTTGTGGCCTAGGTGTTTGCGTGTGGGATGTGTGGTTGTGGCCCAGGTGTGTGTGGGCGGGTGTGGTAGTGGGACTGTGGGGAGAATGGCAGGATTGGTTCGATGCATAGGATGTCTTTAATAACCAGTGGGAAAGTGGCGCAGGGTACCCAGACATCTATGTGCTATTAATATACGTTAGTTGACATGAATTTTTTGGGGAGTGTGCCTTGGTGAGGATTAGGTGCTTATTTTTCCTTTCTAGGTGCTTTGGTTATTTCTTTTCTCATAGGGAATTAGAATACCTCCCCACTTGTGCATGAGATTCTTTGGTTTACCTTACTCAGTATAATTGTATGCTCAACCTACTTATATAAAACTGCTTTCAGGTTTCCAGGAAGACTTCAGGGATCGTGCAGGGTCGTACTAGCTCAGATGTTGGGACAGTTGCAGTTGCTGCTTTTATTTTCTTTGGTACTTCACCTTTTTAGTCTCCTTGTACTTTGTGGCATTTAATTTTCTGACATTCATATGGGAATGGTTTTCTTTTGGATTTACTTTTTCCCTCAGTTTTGGTGTTGTTGGGATTTACTATCTTATCTCCCAATCCTATTAAAGAAAAAGGGTAATGCCTTCCATATTTTGTGTGATTATATACCTTTGGTTCTAGTCTCCACTCTGGGACCTATTGAAGGCGGGTCTCTGGGGGTCATTATCTCTCATTAACATGATGAAGGAAGGGTCTGACAATCTGTTATCCCTTCCCTCATCTTGGTGAAGGCGGGTCGTAACAGAATGGTATCAGAGGCTTGTGGTTGAGAGATACGATGGGGTATAAAGTTAGGCACAGTGAGGACTGCATGGGATAGTAGGGAAGCAATTATGAGTGATCTTGGTTCATGAATTAGGTCAGGGTATACTGGCTAGGACATGAGATTTTGGGGCCCCCCGTGATCTGATGCAAGGACTCTGGGCCTACCGAATGACCAAGTGAGGCTTCACTGATTGTAGGGTAGAGACCCTATGGAAGGTACAAGAATCATAATGACTTGTGTTCTTGTGTTTCATTGGTAATTTGGGGATTTAAAATAAATAAGAAGTCTAAGAAAATTTAAGAACAATATTCCACACTACTCGGGCTTAGGCATTCCTTGTTTACCTTGTAGCTATGGAACCTAAGAGATGACCATGAGTAGTGTGGGTGACCGAGGCCCAGGAGGTTGAATTGGATGATTAATAGAGGGATGACCGAGAGGAGGAGTAAGATCAGTGGTAGAGGACGTTTCACACCTTTCAGTGGCAAAACCTCATGAAGTACGTGGGTAGCATCTCAGACATGGGGACAAAAAGCTGGCTAGAGGAGCTCGTGATAGCTTTCAGCTTGATCCGGGCACTTATGGCGTACTGGGTTCCTCTGGCTGTAATCCAGATGTGTGGGGAAGCGTGTCAGTGGTGGATGCTTTATCTTGGGGAGAAGAGGGAGGCTAAGGATACGTGGGAAAACTTCGAGAAGGAGTTCCGGATTGAATTCCTCTTTTCCACGATGAAGGCTAAGAAGAGGTAGGAACTACTCTCCCTCCATAAGGGGAGTATGTCAGTGAGGGATTTCGTAATCAAGTTCAAGGTCCTCCTTGACATTGCTCCCATAAAATTTCTGGATGAGGAGTCTCGGGTGAGACGTTTGGAGGAGGCACTTCGACCTTCTCTCTGGTATGTTGTTACTCCCGTCACCCTACCGACGTACTTGAAGGTCCATATGAGAGATGAAGTAGTGGTAAGGATGCACACATAGGGAGGTGTATCGCGAGAGGGAATCCAGTTGGGATCATCAAAGGTGAAAGCCGTCAGCAGCAGGCCTCCAGCGTTAGGTCCCTCTATGTTTTGATCAGTTGGGAGCAGGCCTCATCAGTTCTAGTTCTGATCTCCCGATCCTCTCCCTTTCTTTTCATGACCAGGGCCGAGATGCTTCATCTATGGAATCCATGGGAACCTTCAGAATCAGTGCCCGGGTAGAGTACAATATAGAGAGGGTGGGAAGGTTAAGCGCCCACCTCAGCAGCAGCAGTTTCCAGCTAGGCCCTTTCAGTAGCAGCTGTTGGGGCAGCAAGTTCTCATTCCTCCGAGGGTAGGAATTACAGGAAGAGGCTGACCTCCGGACGCTCCACAGGGACCTCGACCAGGGTGTGGATGGGGATGTGGACGATAGCCGAGAGGTAGAGGAGCTGGGCATTGACAGTTGTACGCCATAGAGGCAGTAGTTCCAGTAAGGCCAGAAGTCGTTCGAGGTACGATCATATTGTTTATTACTCTTACCTATACCTTGTTCAATACAAGAGATTCACACTCCTTTGTTGCACCCAGTATAGCCCGTTCTCTTGGTTTAGACATTGAGAGACTTACAATTCCCCTGGTGTTGAGAACTCCAGTCGGAGGTCAGACCAACTTGTCTTGTGTTTTCTGAGGGTGTAGACTAAGGATAGGGCCACATAAGTCTATCAGGGATCTCCTACTATTACTGATACAACCTTACGATGTCATCCTATGCATTGAATGGTTGGTCTCTGTATGTTCCATCATTTAATGCTTTTGACGAAGGGTCGTAATTTCAGATTTGGGAGGCCATCCTATAATGTTCATCGGTGAGCGGGGTTTCTAGAAAAGCAGCAAGCAAGTAGAGCCTTCCTTTCCTTGTTAGCTGAACTATCATTGTAGTCGGTGGATATAGAAATGGTGGATGTCAGAGGGATCTTCGGTGAGTTTATGGATGTCTTCCTTGAGGAGGTGGAAAATCTACCCCATCAACGTGATGTTGAGTTAGGGATCGACTTGCACCCTAGTGCCCATCCGATTTTGATGGCTCCCTACCGGATTAAACCTTCCAAGTTGTGGGAGTTTCATATTCAGATTGACGATATGATGAATAAGTGTTTTGTTCAACCATGTGTGTCACCATGGGGTGCTCCAGTATTATTCGGAAGGAAGGCAGATAGTGGTCTCAGGCTGTGCATAGACTAAAGGAGACTGAATCACGTAACGGTCAAAACTGTTACCCTCTCCCGAGGATAGACGATCTTTTCGACCAGTTAAAAGGCGTAGGGTAGTTCTCCAAGATTGACCTATGGCCAAGATATCACCAGCTGAGGATAAAGGAGGGTGACATCTCGAAGACTGCCTTCAGATGAATATATGGGAACTTTGAGTTTGTTGTCATGCCTTTTGGCATTAAAAATTCTCTAGCTGTGTTCCTGGGGATCATGAACTCCATCTTACGGGAATACCTGGATCGGTTCGTAGTCGTGATTATTGATGACATCCAGATCTACTCAAGATCATAGGAGGATCATGCTGAGCACCTAAGAATGGTTTTAGAGGTCCTCCGACAGCACCAAATCTATGGGAAGTTGTCCAAGTGCATGTTCTAGATGTGAAAAGTGCACTTCTTTGGGCACATGGTGTCTGATCAGGGAATAGCAGTGGACCCATCGATGGTTGAGGCGGTTGTTTCTTGGGCAGCACCCAAGAACGTGGTAGAGGTTCATTGATTCCTTGGACTAGAAGTATACTATCAGAGGTTCGTGCCCAACTTCTCCCGAGTTACAGCACCTTTGACAGTTTTAACCAAGAAGGACCAGGCTTTCATGTGGAATGGGAAATGCAAGGTAGCCTTTAGCTATCTGTAAGAGAAGTTGGTAAGTGCCCCAGTGATGAGGTTGCCAGAAGAAGGGGCGACATATGATGTATTCTGTGATGCGTTAGGATAAGGCCTCAGCTGTGTGCTGATACAATGACAAGGGGTGATCTGTTATGGGTCTAGACAGTTACATCCTCTTGAGCGTAATTATTCCACCCATGACCTGGAGCTTATGACGGTCATTTTTTCACTAAAGTTGGGGCGAAATTACCTCATCGGGGATCGCTTTGTGGTCTTCACAGATCACAAAATCTTGAAGTATATCTTCTCCCAACGGGACCTGAAATTACGAAAGAGAAGGTGGATGAAGTTACTTTAGGAAGAAGACTTCGATATTTCTTACAGCTCAGGAAAAGTGAATGTGGTGGCTGATGCCTTGAGCAGGAAGTCGCAGAAGGATGCAGTTCGAGATTTGGAAGATTCTTGGAAGGTGATGGAGGAGTTAGCTGTCCTACACCTGCATGAAAGGATGGATAGTGGTAGAGGTTGCCTATATCAGATGAAAGTGAAGTCTTCTATACTACATTATTTGGGGGAGTCTTAGTGGGGAGACATAGAGAGTGAAGTGATGCCTGAGAGGGTTTACAAAGGCGATGCTCTAGAACGGTGGATAGAGGATGGTCAGAATAAGATGTTTTTCCAAGGGAAGTTGTTTGCTCCAGAGGCGATGCACAAGAGGGTTCTTGGTGAGTTCCAAAACTCACCCCTAGCAGTGCACCAGATACGTTCCCAAATTTACCAGGGCTTGAGGGGTCAGTTCTGGTGGCCTGTGGTAAACCGGGTAATGGTAGAGTTCGTGGCCAGGTTCCTAGTGTGTCAGCAGGTGAAGGCTGAACACCGTTTTCCATGAGGCTTGTTGCAACCTTTAGATGTGTCCGAGTAGAAGTGGGATGACATCTTGATGGATTTTCTCATGGGGATACACAAGGTTCAATGAGGCTACGATGCTATTTGGGTAGTGGTGGACCAGTTGACGAAATCGGCGCAATTTCTGGCAATCTAGTAGTCGGGAGAAGTGGATGCCTTATCAAGGAGGTACGTGGATGAGGTGGTGCAGTTGCATGTATTTACGAGATCTATAGTCTCGGATAGGGATGGATGGTTTACCTCATGAATTTGGAGAGGATTACAGCATGCTTTTGCCACCCTTCTATGTCATAGGATTGCTTTTCATCCCTAGGCAGATGGACAGACAGAGCACACCATCCATACCTTGGAGGATATGATGCGGGCATGTATTCTGGACTCTAGGGGATCGTTGGTGACACACTTACCTCTGGTAAAGTTTGCCTACAATAATAGCTATCACTCTACCATTGGCATGGATCCGTTCAAAACCTTGTACGAATGGCCATGTCGCTCACCCATGTGTGGGACCGAGGTTGGGGAAACAATTTTTCTTGGCCCAGAGGTGATGCTGAGCACGATGGAGACGATTTAGATTATACGGGAGAGGATGATGATAGTTCAGGATCGGCATATGTCATATGCCGATAACAGGAGGAGACCCATAGAGTTTGAGATCGGAGACCACATGTTCTTAAAGGTCTCCCCTCGGCGTGGGAAATAGAGGTTCAACAGGGGGAGTAAGCTCTCTCCAAGGTTCATTGGACCATTCGAAGTGCTACGGTGGGTGGGAGATGTGGCTTATCAGCTAGCATTACCACCGCCGCTACTAAGAATACATGACGTCTTCTATGTGTCACAATTCCGACGGTATCTACATGACAATTCACACGTCCTCGACTGGGGAAAGCTGGACATCGAGGCCGACGTGACTTTTGTGGAAAGACCAGTAAGGATCGAGGATCATGAGGAAAAGTTGTTCCACGGACAGACCATTCCTTTAGTTTGTGTGTTGTGGAGACATGGTGGGATGAAAGAGAGTACCTGGGAATGGGAGGCACAGATGCACGACCAATACCCAGAGCTGTTTTGAGTTTTGTTCTGTTATACTTGTCTGTGATGGAACACATTAACTTGTTAACTATGGAATGTATGGTTTTCATTATTCTCTATATGCATGTGAAAAGTCCTGACTACGGGGAGGGGAGGACCCGATCCCTAATTAGGACGCATTATGGTGGATGCGAATAAACCTGTGCAGGCGAGTCTGTGCTGCCCAAAGAGGATAATATCATGACATATAGGAAGAAACTCCAAAACCCATATGACTGGACAGATTGTCCCTTTAATGTTTCATAGTTTCTTAAGGGGGAGGTGTTCATATATGTTGGAGAGGATTACTCCCGAGAGGTATCTTTCGAGGTGGTTATTCGGACCCCCTCTTTCCTTTAGGTATGGTTTTGATTCTCGAGGGTGAGAATAGTTTGAGAGGTATATGATGTAATGGCCCCGACCCTCATGGACCATACCGTTTCCAAATTCCAGATCCTAAGGGTGGAGCCTCAGTGGTAGGGCATCATTTCGGTGTGCGACTGATCGGTGTGTCGCCGATCAGTGCGACTAATCGGCGTCACACAGCCTTGTCAAGTTTTTCTTCTGCAGCTTTTCCCGTAACACCACTTTTAAGTCATTTTTACCTTTTGGAAGTGTTTCAAGGTAGTTTTCTTTTTAGCCCATAATCAATGTTCAAATTCCTAAGAGTTTGGCGACTCACAACGGACCCAGCTGTGTGTCCACATAACATGCACATCTGTTTATATAAAATCCTTTAAAGTCAAAGCTGTTACCACCTTTTCCTGATGAGAGTTATTAAATAACAATCTAGTCCATCGTGTGAAACTGCCCAACCGCTTGGAGAACCATGATCTGACTTTAAAGCCATTCAAATTTCCATATCCCATGACAACCAGATCTAATCCTTATATTGTACGGTAATTTCTTCTTCTTCATCCTCTTTCCCCCTCCATTCTTCCTGGTTTGTTTGGAGTTCCCCTTCCCAAGGCAAGTGGTGCGCCTATGCCGAAGCTTTTCTTCCCACCCTTGGAGCCGCCGACGTTCCTCCCCAGCAAGTCATGCATCCCCCGTTCTTGGTGTGTGGAGTAGAACTTCGATCCTTGATCATCCATGTAGATATTTTTCCTTCGTCTCTCCTTACTGTGTATCATGCAGGGTGGGAACGCTACTGTTTCTATCGGTATGGATGAAAGAAGACCTTAATAAAGATAATAAACAGACTATTAAAGAATCATGGGTGCATTTGACAATTCTTCTCTTCTTTTTATAATTTCTATAT
This sequence comes from Viscum album, assembly GCA_963277665.1. Taxonomy (NCBI): domain Eukaryota; kingdom Viridiplantae; phylum Streptophyta; class Magnoliopsida; order Santalales; family Viscaceae; genus Viscum; species Viscum album. The sequence goes on along the minus strand of OY728127.1, from coordinate 617,779,887 downwards.
AATGTGAACTGTATGGGATATGCTCACTAAAACTCACTATCATTGGTGGTATTTAATTGTGCACTAATGAACCCTTGTCTTATGTGATAATTGAATGACTCCAACATGGGAATTTGTTTATCTACGTAAACTCGGCCGATTAAATGAATAACCAGTGAATAATAAACCTTGTGTTATCACCCCGGTTAACCAAACAGGAAGAAGAAAACATAGTGAATGATGTGCTTGAACTTGGAGGTTTCCCTATTGTGTTTTGGTAGTAGGTGTGTTGTACTGTTTGATGCTTATGGGGTGATGTGGGTGAGGATGCGATCCTCTATTGTGGAACGACTGTTGGTTGTGAATATGATGTAGTGTGGGGCTGTATCTTGAGGCTTGGTTTGGTTCCAGTACTTTTAGGGATCTCACTAATACCTTTGTTGTTGTGACTTTACAAGAGAACTGGGTGTGAATGCTTAAATTGCGATTTGGATGTTTCTATTTCCATGGCTTTTGGTTATGCCTATTAGTTTCCCAGTAGTGTAGAATTCACCTAAATGGGATCACTTGAATATGAAAACAATAATGGTTAAAATGGGGAATTGGTTTGGGAATTAGTTATGACATGGCTGTGAGTGATGTTCCTTCTTTTATGAATGAATAGTTACAAGGGTGTTTTTCTTAGGTTTTCTTGGGAATCCCAAGGTTGGGATGAGTGATTGTTACCTATACATATATATGTAGTTTTTATGTTTCTTATTGGCACCCCACCCATGTTGAGGACTTAGTTCCAAACACCCCCATTTCATGGGGGAGGGTGTTTTTCCCTACACTCTTATGAGTGGCAGGTTATTAGCTCCATTTCTTCTCACTTTACCGAATAGCCCAAGACTCTTAGGGTAGGCTGTGACAACCTGAGGTTCATTATAGCCCAATATTCATTGGGCATGGTAGTTGTGGTGGATGGCCCAGGTGTGTGCGGGCAGGTTGATTCCCAAGAGTCTTCGGGATGAGGCCCAGGTGTCTTTGGGCGTGGCAGTAGTTGTTCTGTCCCAGGTTTTGTGGGAATGGTTACAAATGGTGGTTATGGTCCAGGTGTTTGTGGGTGGGATGGTGGTTGTGGCCAAGGTGTTTGCAGGTTGGATGTTGGTTGTGGGTAGGGTGTTTGCGGGCAGGATGTGTGGTTGTGGCCCCAGTGTGTGCGGGCAGGTGTGGTAGTGGGACTGCACTGAGTATGATGGGATTGGTTGGATGTGTAGGATGTCTTCAATAGCCAGTGGGAATGTAGAGAGGGGTACCCAGACATTGATGTTCTATTACTATACAATACTTGATTTACGTTCTTTGGGGAGTGTTTCTTGGTGAGGCTTTGGTGGATAGTTTTCCTTTCTAGGTGATTTGGTTATTTCTTTTCTCACAGGGCATTATAATTCCTCCCCACATGTGCACAAGAGTCTTTGGTTTCCCCTACTGAGTATACTTGTTTTCATACCATACATATATAAAACTGTATTCAGGTTTCTAGGAGGACGTCAGGGATCGTGCAGGGCTTACTAGCTCAGATGTTGGGACAGTTGCAATTGCTGCTTTTCTATTCTTTGGTAATTCATCTTTTTAGTCTCCTTGTACTTTGTGGAATTTTCTTTTGTGACATGCATATGGGAATGGTTTTCTTTTGGATTTACTTTTACCCCCAAATTTTGTGTTGTTGGGATTTACTATCTTATCTCCCAATCCTATTAATGAAAAAGGGTAATACCTTCCATATTGTGTGTGATTATATACCCTGGGTGCTAGTCGCCACTCTGGGACCTATTGAAGGTGGGTCTTGGGGGTCATTATCTCTCCTTCAACTTGAAGAAGGAAGGTTCTCGCAATCTTCTGTCCCTTCCTTCATCTTGGTGAAGGTGGGTCGTGACATAATCATTAGTTCAAAAGAATATATACACATTTTAAGGTCTTATGTGAGTGTATTCTAATATTATTAATGATATTTTGAGATATTTCTTATATGTTTTATACCCGAATGTGGGATAGAAAGAAATTATCATTTTCGCGAAGACTCGTTTTTTTCATTACAATACATTTATATACATTAACATTTATTTCTAGACTATGGGAGTAGAATATGAGTGATTCTAGGCCCCGATGTTCCCATCATTAATTTTAAAAAAATATTAAAAATATTTATATTGGGTATGGATAGTTTCTTAAAGTGAATGAGATAAATATTAAATGGTTGATCATGTTATAAATTAGAATCCACAATGGTGTATGAAACATGTTGTTTACCTAAGGCACAACCAAAAATAGGTTTTCATGAGGTGTTCTCATATCTCACCCGTTGGTGGTACGTTCTGTTGGATAAATAATTAAATTAAAATTTTTAATGTAACTATGTATCTATATATAAAACACTAAGAAAAATTTTCCAGGGTTAACCGCACAATCTCTGGGAAGATTTCCGAACTTCTTACCCTCCTTGTATTTTATAATCATTATAAATGAAGACAAAATGCTGGATCAGAGAATATTAATATGTATACAACATACCTTCATACTTAAATAATTGATGTGAATTTTATTCGGAGATGAATGGTCCAATATATTGGTTAGACTCATCAATTTGTGGTTTATGGGCCATTTTATTTAATTGATTGAGTGGGTCAATCACCTTTTTTTATATGCACCAATTTTGGTATGACCATGCAACCTTGTATTGAAATTTTTATTGGTTATTGTTGTTTTCTAAAATAAGTATCCCATTTTTTATCATTGGAAAAGAACACTACGCCAATGATGGTTAGAAACATTTCATGCACCTTTACCCCTAAATTTATTGTTTTTATTCAGTAGTTCAACCACATCATCCTGGATCAACATTACCAGGTGGTACCATCCCTGATCGAACCCTCAAAATCAAGATCAAATGACTTATGAGGCTTGGATCAATTTATTTGGGAAGATCTGGGAAGTCTTCATGTTGTGTATGATCATTCAAATAATGGGAGATAAAATCAGGATTTCTGGAGGAATAGGATGTACACAATGCCTATGGAAGAAACCACATGGGTCAATGAAATCAATTTCCATCCATCAGACATTTGGAAATGATGGATCAAGATTTGATCAAAAATTAATGCGTGTAATTGTCATGAGTTCTATGGAAGAATTTATAGATTCTACTCATGGGATACATATATGGGAAATTGTGAAAAAATTCAAATATAGGCTGTGTAATATGATTAAAATAGGATATGTACCCCCATGGTTCTGAATGTTAGTGTTTTGTGTTTTTATAAGGATGAAAAACCGTGTGGTATCCCTCTATGTTGTGTACCCCATTCTCCCAATGGATGAGTCATGTGATAGAACATATGACCAAGAACACAAGATGTTACAGGGTACACACACATGACCAGAGCACACAGGAGGCACACTAAGTGAAGAGACACACTGCGTACTAAAGTACATTAATATGTGGTAGAGTATAGAGCTATGGTTTGAATACATGGTCACAACCAAGTGCATGATGGGACCCTTAATGACATGGTCACACCATGTATATCCACAACTTGTCATGTATCCCTACATAGTAGGAAATACATGTACCTCTAGAGACTCGGTTAGGTGAAGGGGAGGGACCACATATATTGTGGGTCCACTCACACATTGTGTAACCCTTAGTTTGTTCATAGGAAGACTCAAACTTATGTATATCCTTCATTTGGACAAAGTTAATGGATCACGAGTAGCCTCTCTAGAGTTTTTTTTCTACCTAGAACAAAATGGTTCCCTCCATTGTGAATTTTTATATATGATGTGGAATATTCTAGGCATGGATCTTATTAAGCAATGCCTAATGATAGTAGTGATCAGGAAGCAAATCCGTAGATACACAAGACTGGAACCCCAATATTTTGGGTGTAGGTCCACTATAGCTACATTCTTCAAACAACCCCTTATCTGATAGGGAGTGGGACCTCTATAACATGATTGAAACCCCTATTGGATTGGGAGTGGGTACTATATGACCAATGTGAAATCCCCTATCACACCATGTTGTTGGTCATCAAAATATTGAGTTGAACCCCCTATCATCTTGGGCACGTGTCTTCTAGATTATATGAGGAACCCTCATATTAGAAAGGATGTAGGTCCTCATGACACTATTGTGGAAACCCCTTCAGTTTGGGTGGGGATCTTCTAGAGATACTTACTATGTGGATCCCAACTGATGCACTAGGGTGTGGGTCTTCTACTTTGATTTGGTTGCCCCATGGCTATGTGGCATAGTGATAAGGCATGTGCCTAAAAACTGTTACATCTGTGAAGACATCTGAGATTCTTGACATGGCTGATGGACTTTATAAACAATTAAAGACTCTTCTCCATGGGATGATTTATGATCAAGATATACCCATTCTCACTTAGTTGGGTTTCATTTATTGATAATATATATATATATACATACTTTTATATCCATACACTTTTCATTTAGTTACTTTCCTTCCATGAGTTGTGAAGGTGTGTGAGCTATGTCGCATGAATTCTATGTTTATCATTATTTGTTTTTATGAGTATAATCTTGTTATAAGGATGGAAAATATGCAACACGTAGTTCATATTCACACATTTTTTATCCCATTATATTTGGATGTGGTTACTCTCTCTTGGTTAGGGTTTAGCTATTCTCTTTCATTGTTTACAATCTACTATATTTATATTCCTCTTTTATCTCTCACTTATAAACCTTCTTATTTTGGGGTATCATATTTGGTATTTATATTGTCAACCCTTCTTAATATTTTCGCACACATGTCTTTACTTATGGAGACAACGAACAAGTCAGCGGTGAGTACAGAAGAGATTAAAGATATCTTTTACTATGGACTGCATATGGTGGTCGCATCAGGGAGATCATGGGATGTGCTCTATCAATTTTTTATGTTGTAGTTTTTTCTTCATGGACATATTTTTGGTTGGTTATGTATTTTTTCCCTCTAGAATCCAACTGACACCACTGTACTCTGGTACTATCTTTTGGATTTTCATGCATAGCTATGTTCACTAGTATTTTGTATTTTATTTTTTATTCCTCTATAGTTCAATATAGATATGGATCTATGTGGCAGTATAGGTACTTATTAATGTTACCCCCATGTTAGTTATTCCTTTGGTTATAGTTACTAGTCCCTTGCCTATGGATGTGGGTTTATGGTAGTTGTGGCTCATTCCCCAGCTTGTGTCGAGTCATGAATGAAGGGTATCTAATGTGGTTCAATCCTTGAGATGGATTTTAGTGTATTTCCTTATGAGGATGTGGTTGAGATTAAGGGAAACCATGTAAAAGCTTCTCATGTGAGGTTCTTAGGCCAGTGATTCTTGTGATGGAATGGTCAATCGATATATCCATTCACAGGGACCTTTAATACCTGATTTCTGACTCGGTATACCAAGACATTGGTTGAAGGGTTGAATGGTACATGAATCATACATAAAAGAGTCTCTTTATTATTATTCTTGAGTGAGATCCCCATTTTTTAAATACATATATGCTCATTTTACCATTGTATGTCTTGATAAAAATTTAGTGTTCCTTCATAATGAAAATAAGACATGATACCAATTTTGGATCATGATGATGATTTGATGAGAGATGAGGCCACAATTCAAGGTCCATCCAATGAGATTATTCCTCAGTTTGGGGAGGTAGTAACACCCACACAAATTGAGAAGTAGTTCATCCCATCTGGATAGGTTAGGTATGCGCCCAGGATTATCGTTCTTCATGAGATCCAACAATGTAGGAAACTAAGGATACACCGAGAGTCAGATCCTTAGGAAAAATAGTACTATCAAGGGCAATGGACTATGACTTCATGTTCATCAGGACACCAACAGATCTGGTGGTTGTACGGGTAGGTAGCCTTTTTCACAGAGCATTTGGGTGGTGGTGATGTCTTATTACCCAAATAAATAATGAGTTGATACTCTAATAGCTAGACTTCCAGCTATTATTAAGAGAGGATTACTACACATGTTGTTTGTGTTTTGTTTGAATTTAGATGTACCTAGAGCGGTAGAGGGAAGTGATGATTGTGTCTCAGTACACAATGATATTCATAGATCTTACCTAGTACTAAATTAACATGATACAGGATGGCTACATTCCTGAATAAATGTTTGAGTAGGGAATTCCTTGAGATATATATGCTAAATGGTTACATTATTTTCCCCCACTTATGTAGGGTTGTTGGTTCATGAATTGATGATAGTTATTATCATATTAGAAGTGTTTCAAGAATTTGGACCTAGAAGTGGGCATAATAGTTCATTGTCATTTTCACCAGCTAGAAGTTGCCAGAAGTTGAGATCTCTGTGTACGATGCCTCTCTATAAATATAATTTTGCACATGGTCATGTGGAAAACTAATAATGAAAAATACAATGGATGTCTAGAGAGGGGAGGTGCTATGATTTCGATAGTCATGATCTCATGGTGCGTGATTGCGTGAACCAAAATCTCATAGAGTATAGGTAGATAACTAATGGACTTCCACGGTAGAGGCAATTCCAGGATCAAAGATCTCATAGGAGAGGGTAGGTTGGTACCTAGAGAGGAAGAGATGGAAAAGTAGGAGAAATTATGGAAATTGGAAAACACTATGATATTCATTATCCACCCCCACCACCAATAGGCCATCATTTGTCTCAGGGAGTTGGAAGCTAGGGTTGTGAACAACTGTAGGCCTTAGAGCCTTATGACACCACAAAACTTGAGATGATTATAAGTATGATATGTGTTTATTAAATACTTTATTCACTATTAGTAGACACATATTCCAGTCATTCCTTCATCTATATACTCCTTGTGTGAGAGATGGAGCTCCCAGTTAAGACGGTATCCTAGAAACTTCCTCTAATGATTCCTTCAGGGAACACTTATTCAATATATTTTATCTTCCAGCTGTGTGATCTATCTCCTGGTGGTGATATGTTCACATGGGACTTGTTGGCCATCTTGATGGAATGCAATATCATTATCTTATGTATGGATTAGTTTTCTATATTCAGGGCCTATATTTACAGTCACTGTAGACAAGTCATCTTCCTTCACACTTAATGGATGGGTTTCTCCTTTTTGGTTAACAGAGATATCATGCCAGGTTGAATAGATTTTTCCTGTTGGAGGCTACAACCCATCAAATATCAATTGGAGAGTTTATCCCTTGGTTTAAAAGTCTCATCTTGAATCTAAATTCCTTTAGTCATGGAGGATTATATGGAAATACATCCTTGGGAAATTCCTAGACTAACTTTGAGGTGGGAGATGGAGTTTTTCATCGACATGCATCATGGGACTGCTCTTATATCATCTAAGGCATATCAAATAGACCCTACCAAGAAATTAGAGATGTAGTTATAGTTTTAGGAACATTTATAGAAGGGTTTCATCAAGACATGGGCACCCCCTTGGAATCTATAGTGTTTTTCAATAAAAAGAAGGATGAGGGACTCTAGATTTTCATGGATCATCAAACCCTAAACTAGAACATGATAAGTAACAAGTAACCCATGTCAAGGGTTGAAGACCTCTTTGAAAATTTATGTGTCACAAAAATGTTTTCATAGATCGATCTCAGTTATGACTACCACTAGTTGGGGGTTTTCAGAGATAACATTCTGAAATTTGTATTTTGATGTCTCTATGGAAACTATGAGTTCTTAAGGATCCTATTTGGTGGATGGATTACCCATCTGTGTTTATGGATTTGATAAACCAGTTCTTCCAGTAATATTTTGTGTAGTTTTTAGTTATCTTCATCGACAACATACTCATATACTCTTCACTAGAGGAGGAAATGTAGAGAACTTGAGGAATTTTCTAGATTTCATTTGAGGAAACCGTATTTATGAGAATCTCTCTAACATAGGGTTCTTAACTGTTGAGGTGAAATAAATGTGGTATGTCATTTGTGATCATGGTTTATCTATAGAAACATAAAATATAGATTTATTTCATGATTGAGATCCACCAAAGGTCTTTTCATTTGTGTGGATCTTTCTTGTTTAGGGGAGGGGGTACTATAGGATGTTTGTGCCAGAATTCTCCATTATCACCTACACTTTGAATAACCTAACAATAAAAAGTATGTCATTTACTTGAATTGACCACTTCAAGAGGGCCTATTATGATTTGAGGTTTAGGATAATGAGTAATCCTATGTTGAGACTTCCAAAGGTGGAAATGGAGTATGGAGTGTATTTTTAGGCCTCTGGAGCTAGGCTTGTCTATGTTTTGATGTAGTGTATGTAAGTTCTTTCTTATGGGTCAAGGCTCTTGATACCTACTGAGAAGAACATCATGACTCAAGACCTATAGATGGATTATTTTGTCTTATCCCTAAGGATGTGGAGCCACATTATTCTGGAAGAGCACTTTATCTTCACTCAGACCATCAAAGCATCATTTATTCATTCACGTAGAGAGAATTGGATATGAGACAATGAAACGTGTTGTAGTTTATGTAAGACTATGTCTTAGAGATTGTTTATACTGTTAGGAAGAAAAAATAGTGTAAGATTCCATTAGAATGATGTCCCAAGATTTCATCATGCTTGAGGATTTAGAGAAATGGGCTTTTATACAGCTGACCCTGGAGGATCCGGAGGGCACAACATTTATTCAAATGATGGTGTAAAATCACCGGTATCTTAAGTATAAAAGAGAGTACCTTCTATGGGACATCAACTATGAGGTATTACATGAATAGTTATCCATCTGGGATTCAGCAGATGAATATTTTGAATTAATTTATCACATAATATTTTTCTAGAGATGGACGGTGGTTCCAGAAATGTTGTTAAATGAGTTGATGTAAGAGTTCCACACATCTACCCTAGATGTACATCCCAGCACAAGGAGTATTTAAAGAGAACATTAGTAGATGTTTTGGTTTTATATAATTTGGAAAATAATATCTCCATTATTCTCTTGTTGTATCACCTAAAAACAAGTAATGGGTGAGAATCAGGTTCTAATAGTTTTGTTGTATCCCCATGAGATCCTGGATAGTAAATGGGATGACATATCCATGAACTATGAGATAGGGATTCTTTGCACATACACAGTCCAAAAATCTATATGTGTGATACTTTACTGATGAAAAATTAAGCATACATACTTTCTATTAGGGAGTATAGTTTGATGTAGTGTTTTGGGGATGTTGTAGGTATGGGAGATAATTCACCTTTATGGGGTTCCCTTGATGATTTCCTCTGATTGTGACGTACGATTTATATCCCGAGTGTGAATAGGCCTATAAAATTCATAGGGGTCCAAGGTGAGGATGATTAAAACCATTAAACTATAGAAATATTAGAAGATCACGAGCATTATCCAAGTGTTGGAGGATATTCTAAGAGATTACATGTTAGGCATTGGCTAAAGCTGTGAGGATCACTTTACCTAGGTAGAGTTTTCATACAACAACATCTTCAACTATAGAATCAACATGAAAACTTTATAGGACCTTTATATGGGGCCCTGAGGTAACTCTTATGATATATAGAGATTGTAGATACATCTATAATGGATCTAGATATGGTTTAGGTGATGAAAGAGAATGTTTAAGTCATCCGTGAGAAGATGAGGGCATCCTAGAGAAGGAAGAAATATTACACAGATCGCTATCATTGGATAATGGATTTTGAGAAGGAAGGCCATATTTTTCTATGAGTCTCCAAACGATGAGGAATTTATAGGTTTAATTGGAGAGGATAGTTATCTCGGAGGTTCATCATGCTATTCGAGATCTAACATAGGTTTTAATAGGTTTCATACCACCTCGACCTACCCCCATTGTTGGAGAAGGTGCAAGATGTCTTCCACGTGTCATAGTAGAGGAGATATATGCATGAACCTATGAAAATCATCAAATATGTGGTGCTAGGAATCGAGGATAGATCCACCTTTATAGATAACTTGGTGGAAATCGAGGATCTATTGGAGTGTACCTTGTGTGGATGGACCATCCCTTATGTTCATGTGTTATGGAAGAATCATAACGTGAATGAGAGTTATTGGGAGGGGGAGAGCCAGATGTGGGATCAATATCCTTAATTTTTTATTTAGTTTTTCTTTTTGGGGATGAAAATATTTAAGGAGGGAATGATCTATTGATATGTGTTTTTCTTTATAAGACATTAAAATATTTCAAAATATACTTCCAGATCCAGGAACTATGAAAATATGTGATTCCAAGGCCCATTGATCCTTAAATTTAATTTATAAATATGTTAAATAAATTTTAAATTGTGAGAAAAAATTTAACTAATGAATATAGGATAACTATTAAAATGAAAATATAATAAGAAATATGGGACAAAGGTTGAAACTTGATTCATTTTTTACCATGTGTAAGACCTATAATAGGGTTTTCAAATATCTCGCCCACTTGCAGCATGTTCCGTTGGTTAGTATAACAACTGGTGTTTTTATGGATTATTTATTGTTCTTCTTCTTTTTTAGTTGAAGTAATTTTTGTTGATGTATTTCATTTCACTATTTCAAATAGTGATTTCACAACACAATTATATTCCTTTTTTCTAAACACAACAGCGACTGGTCGTGCGTTACACACAACAAATAGTTTATACGAAACAACATTTTATTGTTAAAATTATTTAAACAATATAATTATAACATATCCATTAAACATACTGATATAAAGAGTAATAAATAAATTTTTAAATAATATTTATAGTGATTTTATATTAATAAAAAATAATGATAATAAAAATAATTTTTTTTGTAAAGTCTTTATATGTTTAAAAATACTATTTTCAAAAATAAACTATTTTTCATGTCCTTTTTAGAAAAACAATGAAAATATTTTTATACATACAAAGAAAATATAATTATAAAAAATAAACATCATTTTTTAATTCATAATGTATAAATTATATTGGAGTGAATTTTTGGGGTTTTTATGAGAAACATCATTTCTGGATGAATAGTGAAAATACTGAATATTAATTCAAAATACTTTTTCATAAAATATATTTGTAGTGTTATATTAAAAATTAATTTAGATTAAATGTAAAATTATATCAACTATTTATCAACTAATCCAATTTAGGAATTTTTAATAGATTTCAAATTGAAAATGATTATAAAAACATAGAAAACTTTTGATAATTTTTTATTTAAAAATTTGAAATGTCATCCCATCTACAGGATATAATTTATATTAATTTATGAAAATTATTTGATAGGAATTTAAATAAATTTATTCAATATTTTTAATCATAATAATTTATAGTATATAATAATATCAAATTATTTTTAGAGAAAAAATATTAGTGAATGTAATTAAAATTAATTACAATGATAGAGGAAAAATTATGCACAAGAAAGAACTAAACCTTAAAATTAAGATCTAAAATGACATAGGACTTGTCCAACACCCACTGTATAGACATATTTCATCCATGTGCCTTCTCTTCTTGTGTTTTTTGGTTACACATATCTTTTCTTTTGGTAAAAATATTGTTACACCTTACTTGTTTTTAAAAATACAAAGTGAGTCCTTTTTCTACTCTTTAAAAGGCCACCAACTCCCCCTTATTCACATCCCTAAAAACAATTATTTTTGGAAAATATCTTCCCAATTTACAGACCAATATCCCTCCCTTCCTCCTAGAACACTCTAATTTGGATGAATGAAATCCCATAAATCCCTTCATTGAAAACAAAATGATGTCTCCAAAAGAAGAGGTAACATCCTTGCTCAAGTTGTTTTATATTATTTTCTTTCTCCACCCCTCCACTATCCTTTTTCAATTATTATAAAAAAAATTATATATCTTAAATATAATTAGATTTTTTATTATAATGTTACAACCTACACTTATAAACAATTCCATCTACTACATTACAAAGATAGTGTTTATGGGTAGAACGAACTACTGCCTCCTGAAACAATGATCATTCTTTATTAATTTACAACCTACCATTGAATTAATTATATTAGAAAAAATATTTATATATAATATAAATGATATTTATAATGTCTTTATTATTATTTAATTATTTTATAACACATAAATTTTATACTGTGCATCTCGTGTAAATATAATAATTTAGTTTGAGGAAGTGTGAACTACCTCCCTTCAATGTAATGTGATTTGTTCACACACTACATGGAATATATTAAAGAAGGTTTTAGAAAACATATATGGTATATATGAAATAATAATTATGATATAATCATATTGTATAAATATATACACATATTTCATTTACATTCTCTCTTTCAATCTAAAAATAATACGGAAACATTGTACATGCATATATTCGACCAGCAATCTCCATGAACAATGTCTTCCATTTAAAACATATATACTATATAGATAATTATAATACACATATACTAAATATTAATGATATTTATATCATTTTTTACATTTTTTAAATCATGATATATGTATTAGGACAAATTATATATCAAATTGTGACACATACGAAATATAAAGAGAATATTACTCAAAGTGCTACATTAACATGAATTTGTCAACAAGAAGGTAAATAGTAATTTAAATAAAACCATATATGTTAATAGATATAAGAATATGGTTATGTGATATATTTATAATTAAATTATATTTATTATAAAAGATTATTGGATGAGTACGGTGAGAGTCAAGATATAAGGTAAGTAGAATTCATCTTACTTTTTATTTTCGTGAGATAAATTCCATATTCACCACTTTCTTTTTTTGTGCGGTGTATATAATGAATTATTACATGTCATATAATTATGTTCCATTATTTAGTTATCTTAAAATAGTTAATTTATGTTATACTTTCATGGGGATCTTGATTCTAATGATAATCATGTATTACGAGAATTTCATTGAACTTTTTATCTCTCCATGATACATGACTTATTCACCACCCATTCAATTTTTGTGGTGTGTATACTGCCTAGGGAAGTATTATATGAATAATATTACTAAATTTATCGGTATTTAAAAAACAATTTTATGATATTTCCTTCAAGGGATTTATTTTTCAATGTTACATAATTGATAAATTAATGTTGTCTCAGTTTACCTTCTTTGAGACACTTGTAATGTTATGCACCTATTTTTTCCATGAGGTGAACATATTTTCATTAAAAATAATTAATATAAGTATTTTATTGATATATTATGCTTCATTTAATTTGATTTTACTACATGTGGATTTTGGTTCAAAGTTACCATCTTGTAATATTTTATTGAAACTATCTCATCGCTTTTCGAGATTATTTATGATTATGATTCTTTTGATGAAATGTTATTATATATATCTTAATAACTCTCATATATTTTCTTATAATAAGTTTATTAATTATATTTTCATGTTTTGGTTCCATTTTTCACTAATTTTGACATAATATAATTTATTAAATATTTAAGGAAAGCTCGAATTCACCAATATTTTTGGTCAGAAATCTATGTTCTTTTAAATCCCATTTTCTAAAAATGTTTTTAATCCTTATTTATATGTATCCAAAGACATTGAAAATAAAAATGAATTGAAATAAAAATTCAATATTTATTTAAAAAATTTCAAATTCATTTCATATTAAATGTCTTCCAAAACTTTTTCAGGTATTCATTATATTTTTTCAAAGTATTCTAAAGTAAAATGGTTTTAAAAACGTTTCCATTAATTATATATATGCTTTCACTATATTTTAAAAATAAATTTATTTTAAAAATACATCAGTTTTATTTTATAAGATTTAATGGAAAAAGGTTTTCCCAATTTTTTCTTACTTATTTTTGAAGTTATCATGGAAAAATATTTTCCAAATATTTTCAATATGATTTTATAGGTTTTAATAGATCAAGGATTTCTATATGTTTTGAATATTAATTTATAAATATTCAAGGAAGATAAATTTCAAGATGTTTTAAAGATTATTTAATATGTTCTCATGGAAAAGGGTTTTCAAAATTTCTTAGATATTATATTTTGTGTTTTCAAGGTTATCTTTTTTGAAAATGGTTTTCTAAAGTATTTAATATTAAAAAATTGTTTTTAAAAAATTTAGAATAATTTCATCGAGAAGTTGTTTTTAATGATTTTTTGAAATTATATCCCATATATGTTGAAATTTATTGATCTTACTAATGACTTTATAGGGACATGATTCAATGTTTCAATTCATATTGTATCTATAAATGGATTATTTTTTATGGAATGATGTTTGTGATGCCACTTTCACTTTCATGGGTTATTGTCTTTTGAAACCCACTGGTTTTAATGATTTGTTTTCATATGAATCCCACTTACATTTACTGGGTTATTATTTAAGGAAATTATTATTAAACCAGTATATTTATAATAGGTTATTATGTGATGAAATAGCAATGATACCAATTTCATTTCATAGGTTATGATATGATGTTTATTAAACCCATATAATTTTTATGGGTCATGATATGATGAATGTTTTGTTATATTGAGGAACATGCATGTCTATTTTTATTATATGATGTGTGGGAACAATATTTCCTTCAAATTAATTAGGAAATGATAAACTTTTAATGATATCAAGAGGTATGTGTAATGTCATCCCAAGCCTGAAACATGTGGGAATCGTAAGCCTGAAACAAGAGGGTACACGAGTGGGCATCCCAATCCTAAAACATGAGAGAATCATAATGCTGAAACATGAGGCTAAACAGGAGTTCTTCATAAGATTGAAACTAGATGGTACTAAGGAGGGAATACCAATCCCCAATTAGTTACATGGGATATTTCCACAATAAAAACATGTTGTGAAGGGCTTGGTAGGAAGATGTTTAATATGATTACATACTCTTATATTTATTAAAAAAAGTCTTATTCTGAAGTTATGTTTTCATGTATTATGTTATTTATTTCCTAATGATTAATGTCTTATGAAATACTATGCATTATTATATGATTCATTTTTATGATCTTTAATATGTAGTGTGTGATATTCTAATTTTATGACCATGTTCTCATTCGCCTATTCTCATGTTTATGCAAACAAGCCTTACTTGTTTAACCTTACTAGAATATAATCTCCAACTCATTATGTTTCCTTCCCCATGTTATATAGATAAGTATCATGTTTGATCTATCTAATAAGGATTCTAGTCACTAAGAACCTAGTGATAGATAATGAAGATCACTTATATACTAGTGTTTGTGATTCCCCATTTCCAAAGGCACTAATGTAATATGGTCTTTGGTCATCCATTTGTATGATGTTTCACGTATTCCCCAAAGGATATTTATTTTCTATATATGTTAAGAATTAATTTTAATTAATGGTATTAGATTTAAAATTTAGTCAATATGTCAATACAAGTATGAGAAAAATTAGCGAGATTCCATGGTATATTTCTAAGCATATTTCCAGGGGTTTATCTTCGTATAATTATGAGGCATATTTAATGTTTAGGAAAATGTCTTGTATTTTTTGTAAAAGAATAATTTAGTGCTTTCCTGGATTTATATCTCTATATAGATACTATAATTTTATTTGGTCATAGTATAGATGTACCTATACGTAACAACTCGGACAAGGTGTGTCAAACATGAATCAGTGTAACATGGCGCATGGCAATGGTTCTGGCTACATATATGGTTTGAAACACCTAGGGGATATGAATTAGGAATTAAAAAAATATTCATGAACCATATTTATGGATTTA
Organism: Viscum album; assembly: GCA_963277665.1. Lineage (NCBI taxonomy): Eukaryota > Viridiplantae > Streptophyta > Magnoliopsida > Santalales > Viscaceae > Viscum > Viscum album. The sequence goes on along the minus strand of OY728127.1, from coordinate 617,764,164 downwards.
AATATATGCTGGTTTTGAATAACCTTGGATAAACCTAGGTGTTATAGATTATGTATGGCACCAAAATTAAGATATCCCATAAATAATTTTTCTTGATTATGTGGTTTTCTTCTAGGATATGCCTTTCTCACCATATGATTTATGGTTTTAGTCAATGAAATGAAATTGAAATAATGTGGTTAACATTGAATCTATTAGATGTCAAAATTATGAAGATTTATAAAATTGATTTCCCTACTGTAAATATGATAAAAATAATCAGGAAGGTTGTATGAGTGTTGGTTATATATCTGAAGATAAAGAGACCATGAAAAACTTGCAAAAGGCATGTCATTTTCTTTTAGTATTGTTTATATTAGAGATAATATGCATGATTATATTGAGGTTAAGGATCCTTAAAAGATTATTTATAAGTGATATTATATTAATGACGCATTAAGGAATTATTTGATTAATCCTAAGTAATGGTTTAAAAAAATGTTGGGTGAATGATGTATTTATGTTTTTGAATTCTAAAATTATGCTAAATGAATCATGAAATATATAAATAATTTTAGAATTAGTATTCCAGAAAGGATTGAAAAGTGAATTTTGAATGGTGATTAAGACATGTAAATGTGATTTTTTGATTAAGGGAATGTAACCCTTAATGTGATCGAGATGTTAAGAAAATTGTGTTTAGTTTTGATAAAGTGATTATATATTTGGATAAAGTAAAATATATATCACTAATTACCATGGATATAATTACTTATTTTTTGAATAAGTGGATCATCATGGATGAATTTTACAACATCTTAGATTCAAGGAATATATCCAAAAAGATATAGAATAATGAATAATTCTTGTATACAAAAATAATTAATGATAATTTAGGTTATCACCATGTTTCAAGAGGATTTCTTGAGACGATATTCACATGTTTGAAATGTGACTACCAAGAGAAAAAGTTTGATATATTCAAGACCAATGTTGAGATTATTTTCTGATTTATTTATAATTTTTTGTATTTTTATCTTTTGAAATGGTAATAAGGGTAACTATTTATTGAATTTTTAAGTTAAACATTAGATGAAGTTTGGGATATTAATGTATTATCTCACCACATAAGTATTTATGCATATTGCATATAGTTCTATAAAAACATTATGATATAATAATTCAAAATTAACCATCCTTTTTGAAGAAATAGGTGATGTGGAAATTGGTCAAGACACAACTAATTGGTGAGATTTTACTTATGAAAGGGAACCGAATCATTTAAATACATCATCTCATGAAAATTATTCAACTCTTTGGACTATAAAATGAAATCGAAAAGGATATCCTAGTACCTTATTTTCCATTGAATCTAATAGCCCCTTATATAATCATTAAATTATGGATTTGTGACTATTAAATTTTTCCTATCCATGCTCACTATCAATCTCCATCAAAACATTATAGTTATATTTCTATTCCATGTCCATGTTTTCACTTTCCACCAATGTTCTCCTACATGAGAAAACTGTTATGAGTAACATTGGGTGTCAATTTTGATTCCAAATTTCCTTTAATAAATTTTTTTAGTGCTAATATTTATGATGTGGGTTCTATTATTGGTATATAAAAATATTAAACAATTAATAACACAGAAGAATTTCGAGGGAGAAATTTAGTTCAAGGGGATAGAATGTAACACCCAGATTTTCTATGGACCATTTTTTATTTTTATAATTGTAATGAATTAATTTTTATTGATATTTTTAATTTCAATAAGTCATACATTCCATTAAAAAATTATCATCTTGGCTTGTGCTATACAAAACATCAACTTGTTGTGTGTTACACACAACAAAGACATTCTAGGAAACATCATTTTATTATAAGAATTATATAAATGAGTTAATTATAAAATATACGTTAAAAATAGTATTATAAATATTGAAATATTATTTTAAAATATTATTTATAAGGTTTTTATATAAATAAAACATAATTATAGTGAACAATATAATTTTTTGTAATGTCTTTATATGTTTACAAATATTATTTTTTCAAATGAACTGTTTTCCAAAACTTCTATAAAAAACAATAAAATTAATTTTTAACACATTAGAAATATAATTTGACAAAAAAAATAATTATTGAATTTATATTAATAATTGTATATTAGGGTGACTTTTTTATTTTTCTGAGAAACAACTTTTTGGATTAATAGTGAAAAATACTGAATATTATTTCAGAAATGATTTTTCATCTAATTTATTTATACTTTTAAATTATATTTTAATTTTGTTTTAAATTAAAATTATATAAAATATTTAACAATTAATCAATTTTAGGTGTTTGGATTAAATTTCACAATGAAATTGAATATAAAAGCTGAGAAAACGTTTGATCCTTTTTACTTTTAAAACCCAAAGTGTCGTCCCGTTAGTGGGATTAAATTTGAATAAATTTTTATGAATTACATTATAGTAACTTAGAATAATATATTCTATATTTTGAGTCATAATAATTTAAATTTACATATAATATCAACTTATTTTTTGACCAATAATATTAGTGAATGTAATTTGTAATAATTACAATTATTAATGAAAAATTAATCTTAACAAATAACCAAACCATAAACCTAAGGGCCCAAATGACCTATGTGCATGTAAAAATCCAATTTTATGGATATAATTATTTAGTGAACCTTAAATTATAATTCCTTTTTTCATTACATTGTTTACTTAAAAAAGTTGGTTCACATAACATGTTTTCAAAAATACCATGTGAGTCTTTTCCCTTTACTATAAATAGCCACCACTTCTTCCAATGATTCCCATAACCAAAACCACACAGTTTAATCCATTTTCAATGAAATTACGTTCCAAAAAAACCTTAACTTCCTCATTGAATCCTCCTTCTTTAATCAAGGTAATCCAAGGAAGCCCTTTGGTGAAAATCAAAGGAGTATCCCAAAGAAAAGATAACATCATTTCTCAAGATCCATTATCTTATTTCCATTCTCCACCATCTATATTCTACATTATCCATTATTATACAAAAAAATAGTTTATTAAATGTAATGAGTATTTTTTATGATAATGTTTCAACATTCACTTACTCACACTTCCATCTAATCGGAAATGAATCTACTATTTATGGGTACGACGAACTACCACCTCACAAAATCATGATGGTTTGTTCTTACTTTACCACCTCTCATATTGGTCATTATGATGGGATGTATGATTATATGTAATATATATTATATTTATAATGACTTTATTATTATTTAATTCTTTTATAAAAAATAAATTTATTCTTACCATATTGTGTAAATAATATAATTTTTTATGATGATGTGTGGACTACCTTCCCCTCTATGCGATGCTATTAATTCACACTAAACATGAAATATATTAAGGATGGTATTAGTGAAATTATATGACATATATAACATTATAATTATACAATAATTATATTATATACATATATTTCATATACTTTGCCTCTTGAAATATTATAATAACAATAAAACATCGTTCATGCATACATACGACCCACCATCTCCATGGATGTTATACTCCATTTCATAATTCATTAATCAATAGATTATCATAATTAAAATATAATGTATATTAATGATAATTATATATTTTATTGAATTATATAAATCATTATATAAGTATATATATTATGATATCACAAATTAAGACGCGTGAAATGTAATGTGAATATTACCTGAAACATAACCTTTTCATCAAGTTGTTAACAAGAGGATAATATGATGTATAATCAAAACATATATTGTATCATATATAATAATATATTTCTATAAAATATATGTAATAAACGTTAAATTATTATAGTGGTGGTTTTAATGATTATGTTGAGATTCAAGACATAAGGTAAGGGGATTTTATCCTACTTTTTATTTTCCTGAGATACCTTCCATATTCACAACACGCTTCTTTTTTGTGGTGAATATAATGACTTATGAGATGTTACATCAATAATTTACATTATTTAATGATATTAAAATATTTAATTTATGTAATTATTTCATGGGTATTATAATTCTAAAGATACCCATGTATTAAGGGAATTTCATCTCACTTTTTATTTATGTGAGATACCTTCCATATTCACCACCCATTACTTTGGTGTGGGGTGTATAAATCCCATGAATGTATTAAATAAATATTGAAAATAAATTTATGGTTATTTACATATAATTTTTATTATATTTATTTTAATGTATTTCTGTTGAAATTTACCAAATCGATAAATTAATATTGTTTCAATTAACCTTCATTGTAAAACATGCCATGTTATGCACCTATATTTTCCCACGTGTTGTATATAATTACATTGAAATTTTATATCATGAATATATTTATTTTTATGAAATCTTTATATTCATTTTATTTCATTTTATTATATGGTATTATGGTTCAATGTAACAATGTGGTAATATTTTACTCAAACAATGTCATAACTTTTTTGAGATTGTTTATGATTATGGTTCCTTTGAAGAAATATTATATTCTATATCTTAAAAACTATCATTAATTTCCATATAAAATTTTAATTCATTATATATTCATGTGCTGGTGCCATATTCCCACTTATTTGAACATAATATAGTTAATAACGTGTTTTTTGAGAAATCCTGACTTCATATCTCTCTGTGGCCAGAAATCTGTGGTCCTTTAAACTGTGTTTTTTAAATACCATTTCATGATTTATTTATATTTTTTAAAAAAAATTCTAATAAAATGGTTTTAAAAAGTTTTCAATAATTCATTGTATGATTTAAAAAAATTCAAAGAAAATGTTTTTCAAAAATGTTTTTGGTTTTTATAATAATTATTCAAATTATTATCAATGAAACATGTTTTCAAAAAGTTTAAAAAATTATTTATGTCTTACAAAACTATTCAAATAAATGGGTTTCAAAAAAATTTATACATTATATTATAATATTTAATGTTGAATGTTTTTCAAAATTATATTATATTTTTTCACGGAAAAATATTTTCAAAACTTTTTCAAGCTCATTTTATATCTTTTAATAGAATTTTATTTCAGATGTTTCCAAGATTATTTTTTAATTGTTAGTGGAAAAGAACTTTCAAGTTGTTTTAAAGATTAACTAATAAGTCATCAAGGGAAAATTATTTTTAATTTTTTCATTATTCCATTATGATTTCTCATGGTTTTATTATAATAAAATGGTCTTCATAAGGTATTATGTTTAAAAAAAATTAAACTAGAAAGGATATGTTCCTCAAGATGTTTTTTAAAAGATCTTTCAACAATAATTAAAATATAATATAACATCCATTGGTGTTACTCGTGAATTTTTAAAGAATTTCTTCAATGTTTCCATTTATATTCATTCTCTAAATGAATTATGGTTTGATTAAATGATGATTATGAAACCTATTTTTCATTCATTGAATATATACTTATGAAAACCTGTTATTTTCATATGTTTTATGCTTATCAAACCCGCTTCCTTTTAACAGTTTATACATTAATTTATTTATTGGGAAACATATATATTTTCCATAGTTTATCATAAGATGAAATTTCAAGGTAACCAAATTCATTTTTATGGGTTATGATATGATGTTCATGAAACTAATATATTTTTACGGGTCATGATATAATGAATGTGTTGTTATCTAGTGGCACATTCATGTTTGTTTTAATTATGTGATGGATGAGACCTAAATATACCTCCAATTCATTAGGTGATGATAAATATTTTATGAGCTCACATGGTATATTTGAGGGAATCCCACACTCGAAATAAGAGGGAATCATAAGCCTAAAACAAGATGGTACACAAGTGGGAATCCCTATATTGAAACAAGAGAGAAACTTAGTTTCAAAAGAAAAGAGTACATGGGAGGTAATCCCAATATAGAAACAAGAGAGTATATGGGAGTGCATATGAAGCCCAAAGTAGGTACATAATTTCTTATACTAAGCATACATGTTGTGAAGGTCTTGGTAGGTAGCATGGACAAGGGATTTTATATGATTATATATTTTCCACAAATACCATGTCTTATTCTTATGTTATGATTTCATGGATTATGTTATTTATTTCCTTATTATTCATGTCTTATAAATTACCATGATTTATTTAGTGATTGTTGTTTATGATATTTGATATGTAGGTTATGATATTCTAATGTTATGATTACATTCTCATACCCCTATTCTCATGTTTATGCTTATATGTCTCCCTTTTTTACCCTTACAGAGCATTTGAGCTCACCCCTTTTTTATGTTTCGTTACCCAGGTTATAAAGATATTTATTATGATAGATGAGTATAAGAGGGGTTACCTTGAAGAAGAAGATAGTGGGTGATAATGTATCTTACTAATTCACCAATTTTTATGTTTCAATTTTTCCAAAGGAACAAAACTAATAAAGTATTTGGGAATCCAATTGTATACTGTTTTAAGTATTCTGAAAAAGATATGTAATTTCTATGTACATTAAGAAAATGTTTTTATATTTAATTAGTTAATTTAATTTAATTAATTGATTATTTTGTCTGAACTAAATGTTTAAATATTCTTTTTATGGAAAATCTTCTTGGGTTATCAACATAAATAGTAGGATGATTCCAGATCATCTTCTCATCCTTTAATTTGTAGAATCACATCAGATGACTACAAAATGTAGGATCAGAGTAGATTAGGTATTAATGAATGTAACTCTTTCCTTCAATCATTAGAGAATACATTATTCGATTATAAAAAATCTGATCTCTATGTAGGACTCATAAATTTTTGGTTTATTCCATTGATCCTTAAATAGATTGAGCAGATCAATACAACTCTTCGATCTATGCCAATTGTGGAAGGAGGATTCACCATAGTATTTTAATTTTCATTGGTTATTCATGTTTTTTGACCTAGTTATCCATATTATTGATCATTTTATAATTAATATTGGTCAAATAGGGTTAAAAAAATTTCTTGTGGCTTTCCCCCTCAAGATCTTCACGTTCTTCACCAATTGGACCTATCGGTCCTGATTTGACGTTACAGGGTTGTACCAAGACCAATCATACCACTGATGTAATGATGAAATGATGTACTAGTGTGTACTTGATTAATCATGGACATATCATGGATCTTTCAGGTTGTGGATGATCTTTTCATTGATCAGAGATCAAATCATGCACATCTATGTAAAATGATGCATGTGGTGCTTATGAAAGAACACCTAAGGCTTGATAAAAATTAATTCCAACTACCGAATGGTCAAAAAATGATGGATCAGTACGAGATATAATAATATTAGGTGGAAAGGAGGTGATATCTATAAAAAATGGCTAAATTATAAGATTTTGATGCAGATCTAGGAAAACAAAAAAAAATACTACACCCAGTATACTGTGATGAACACATGGTGTGTAGAAACATAGCTGCAATGGCTTGGGTTTTGGTTTTTTATAAGGATGGAATGTCTTGTAGACTCCTTATATGTCACATAACCCCTTCCATATGTAGATGAGCTTAGTTAGGGAGAACACGAACCAGAATAAACCATGTCCTTATGTACACAGACATGGCCAGAGCACACGGTTGGTCCCTGATGTGAATAACAACACCATGTACTAAATTACATGAACACATCATAAATTTCATAGAATTAGTTTGGATACACATAAATAACCAATATCTTGGGTGGGACCTCAAGTGGAATGGTAAAAAATGTACACCACCTACACACCATGTACCCTTGAACGGTAGGTGATGTATGTACCTAAAATGAAATGGATAGGGAAAGGAGAAGGAACACACAGTGTGTCGGTGCCCTCACAAACTGTGTACCCCATGGTTCCATTTTACGATTATTCTTCCTTTAATATCATCTTCATTTGGACTCATATTATTTTATTATGAGTATTATATCCTTATTATACTTCCATATAGAACAAGATTCTTCCCACCTTTGTGGATTTTAGGTTATGTAATGAAATGTTCCGATAGTGGAGATTATTTATAAGATGGACAATGATGCATGTGATTACATATAGAATTGTAGGAGACAATAGAGTGGAACCCCCCATCTGCTTGTGCCCTGGTACAATACAGATTCTTAATGAGTGGAACCTCCTATAGGATTGGGAATGGGTCCTCTATGAATATATTGGAAACCCTTATTAGATAGTGTGTGAGTCCTCGTGATAGTATAGTGGGACCGACATCATCTTAGGTGCATGCCCTCTATAGATTCATACTTATTGGATCCTCATATCTAATAGGGAATTGGTGCTCGATGACCATATTTGAACCCCCTGTCACACTAGGGTACGTGCCCTCAATATATATAGTGGAACCTCAAATAATATTGTTCTCGAATCCACTACATTATGATTAGAACCCTCATATCAGATAGGTTGTGCGTCCTCATGATACTTGATTGGATCCCCCATCATCTTGGGAGTGGGTTCTATATAGAAACATACATAATGGAACCCCCTAGTGCTCTAGGGAATGAGTCATCTATATGTATTTTTTACATCCTCAGTCTTGGATCATAGTGATGTGGTGTGTGACATCACATGTTTATATATGGGAAGACGGTTGTGATTTTGATCATCATTGTTGAAATTTTGGAATAATTGTGGACTCCTCTTATTGGGTTAAGTTGGATGATAGGGAACCAAGTTTTTCCACTTTAGGGATTTATTGATTGAGAATATATATACATCTATATCTACACTCTTTGGATTTGTTTACTCCCCTTCCATTGATTGTGAAAACATGTGGGGTATGCTGTAGGATTTTCCTTTTTAGCTTCTCATGGTTGGATAAATCTACACTCCTACTATTGGTGGAAAATAATTTGTGTGTATTTCATCTGTTGACCACGTTTATCCCCGTGTGTTTGGAATAGGTTACAATATATCTTGGTTTGGTATGAACTTTTCTCTTCCACTATTCACTATTAACAATTTACCATCTTTTTATTCTGATTTTATCTATTATTTCTCCACCTTCAACTTTTGGGGCATCCTATACTCACCTTTTTTGGTATTTTACAACACATATCATGTATTATCCACTTCAAGGATATCTGGTAGATTGAACCAAATATTTTGGTCATTTCATGGAGATGAAGAGATGGACTTTAAAATCATTTTACATTGTAGTTGTGTCTTGTTGGGACATATTTCGGGCTGGGTGTACATTTTTTCCCTTTACAATTCAGTTTATTCTACCGTACTCTTGTAATATTTAGATGTTTTTAATTTATGGTTATTTCCCTTGTATTTTATATCTTGTTATATTAATCCCCTTATCATTTATATAGGTAGTCTTGAGGTAGTTGCAGCTTGAACCCTGGTTGGGGTCTGTTTTTGACAGCAGTTATACGATTGGGTGTTATAGCTATGGTGATTTTTTGAAACAATGGTTATCATATTTTTAGGAATTTGTGTTTATGATTACTAATAAACATGGTCATTGAAAAGTTCTTATATCATTAGATATTTAATTTAATTATGAAATAAGTTTACTATATTTATGGGAACAATATAGGATTCTGGTGAATGAGAAATTATTGAATAGTATGATAATTCTATCAAATGATTTGATATCATTTCAAAAATGAAAAAAGAGTTATATTTGTCAGGAATATATAATTTTTTATTATTATTCCATGTAGATTTAGGTAATATTTGGAAATCATTTTTATTTTTTATAGTGTATATTATTAGTGTATATATTATACTTATATTTCATAATTCGAGTGATTATCAATTTTTTTAGATAAATATAAATTTAATTTTGGATGAATGTGTGATAAAGTATTTCGAAATTTTGAGATTCAATATTGGTCATGAATTATTTGAGGAGATATAATATTAATTATTTATTGAATGATTTATGATGAAATTAAGGAGTTACTGTGGAGGCGTTAGAGATAAATTAGATATTTACCTATATTATTATTTATTCCTATTTCAGTATGAATCATCCTTACATGGGATACAATTTTTTTTATTTTTGTTAATGTATTTATTTTATTGGAATAAAATTAATGAATTATTTGGATATTATTATTCATTAAAAGTAAATTTGAGTGCTTGAGGAATAAAAAATACATAATTGTTTTATTATTTAGAATATGAGCTAAAGGGGATATGGAAAATTGCATGAGACATAATGATTGAAAAAATGTGTTCCTATTGATTCAATAGAAATAAAATAAGTATATTTTCAAATATTATATATATTTATAGAAAAATAATTCATCAACTCAATACTGGGAATGATAAATCTACAATGTCTTATGGAGAGAATAGCACTCAACTATCACAGTATTCTTTAGGAAAATCATTCAACATTTTGAGTTTTATAATGATACAAACTTAATTTTAGATATATTTAATAAATAAATAAAAACTTTTTTAGTAATGACATAGAAACTATTTATCATGATAAAATATAAATTAATATTGATTACCATGTAATGATACATTCATTTTGGTAAGAATAAAACCAAATTTATTAGATGAAATTTAATTACGGGGCGATGTTAAATGATGATATTTTAATATGTAATTTTCCATTAAGTAATTTTATTGTTGATGGGTTATGTTACATTAATCATCAAAAAAAAATTGAATAATAATTTATTAAAACTCAAATTAAAATTCATTAAATAGTAAATATCTGATATGAAAAAATAATGTATAGCCACTAGTAATTGATAATAAGTAAGTATAAGAACATTTAAATTATCATATGGACATTCCTCAATAAAAGTAGTTTTTCGTGAAAAATTAAATTTTATTTTAATATAAAATATTATAAATTTTAGACTTTTAATATCAAATATGGAAAATAAATTAGAAATTTTACTTTTCAAAAATAATCTTATAGTTATTTTTAATTTTTTTCATCATTATTTTATTTTTAAATTAATAATGAAAATACAATTTTTACAAATAATGTTACTTTTATGAAATAATCATGATATATGAATAAAATAAACACTAATGATTCCTTTTTAGGTAGAGAAAATAGTTATATACACTACATTAATATAAAAATTAGAAATTAATATTTTTAATTTTTAAACCCATATTTGGAACATTAAATCCTTACTCATTTTTATTATATGAAATCAATTTTTTTACCCATTTCCTTAATTAAAAATTCACATGATATAATTTTTCTTTTTATTAGTTTTAAATTAATAGATTTTTTTATTATTTAGATACCAATAAATTTTATGGGGGTCATTTATCTTCTTTATTTCGGTTCAAATTCATTTTTATATTGAAAAGTGGTTTTTGAATGAAAACATTTTTTCTGTGATTTTAATATTTATATTAGATGATTTTTACAAAAAAAATAAATATAATCATGAAAAATGTATTCCATATCCATAATCAAGATAATAAAATAATTTAGTATGCTCAATTACATTTTTGGAAAAAAATCGCTATCATGGTAAACATTTGTCACAATATCCTAGGTTAAAAGTTTTAATGAGGGGATTAAACCAATATATGAGGCTATAAATATCACTAAAACTTATCTAAATTTTATTTTATTACTATACTTATAACATAAATTATCTAATATTTAAAACTATGTATATGTAGTGCCATTTTCTATGAATATGAAATTGGTTTTAATAATATAAAATTAATATTTTCAAAAATTATACTCTTGCTCAATGAATACTTCTTAATGATAATTATAATTAAAAAACATACTTTTTTAATTGTTAATGATAATAATATATATTATTAATTAAATCAACTTTTTATATATTTATTTTTTATTATAAATATTAGTATAATTATAAAAAATTCTTATGTAGCGTCGACACATTGCTTATCCAAACAATAGAAAATATTAATAAATTATTTTGAAAACATTAAAGGTGATATAGTATGGAATAATTATAAGTTTCCATGAATTGATTTGATAATTCATAAGTTTAATTTATTATTTAACTATTTAGGTTCATAATCAAATATTATAATTAAATTTTCAAAGTAAAATTATTTGTATATTATTGAATTTTTTATTAAGTATATCCAAAGTTAAAAAGTATTTTATAAATTTATATAAAAAGAAATTAAATATAACAATATATCAATTGTGATCTAATATTTTCCAAAATATTATCCAAGATCCATTTGGTAGCTACATGCCTGTTTAGAAGCATATAACAGACTTTGACGGTTGGAATATTTTTGAAAATGCCATTCGATTTTTGTTACTAAAAGGTAATCAATTTATCCTCTACAAAGACACATATTAAATTAGTTTAATCTCAATATTATAACTAAATTACTCTCCTCACTAACCATAACACAAAAATAATCCCATGGGATTATTATTTAAACTGTATTCCAAATTCAATAATATCAATTGAGAGAAGGATATCAATGGAAAAAACAATCACATTAACTGAGTTCATTCAATTTTATTTTGTCTTCAACCTTAAAAAAATGTTTTATGCATTATAAAATTATGAAGTAACTATTATATGTATACTTAATTTTTATTATTCTGATTGAAAACCCATTATCTACTTCCATTCCATTCATAGAAAAATAAAAATTTCAATCATTTATTTAAACATACTACTAACTCCAAGAATGAGGGTTTTCATTTTGTATCTCCACCTTATATTCATATCCATACAATTTTACTTAATAAATGTATATATTTTTACATTAATAATACTTTTAAAAGTCTATTGAAGCATATTATGATCCTTCTTTATCCCAATCAAAAACTGAATCATTTTTTAGACCGAATGATCATAAAACTTTTGATGAGTTGGAATCAAAATAAAACATGATAGAAAATGATTTAAAAAGAATAAATATATTTCAATATTCTGGAAAAAGGATTTCAATAAATTTAGTACATAATGTATTTTTATTATTTATAAATTTAAAAGGTATACATGGTGAGTCAGGACATTGGTTAAGGGGATTTTTATCTCAATTTTTTTACATTAGTTTCTATCAACTATTGATTGAGGTAGTTATGAAATGATTATGTATGTTATGAAATATATATATTTTTTATTTCCACATTTATTGTGGATATTTATTTTGATTCTCGTAATCAATTCATTTATGGATTCATACATAATCTATTGTGATCTTTGTAAGTGTTATTTTTCCCAATTACAATTTCTATGAGTGTTTTTTGAGGTCGTGGAACATGATTTATTTTATATAGTATGAATAATATATCATGAATGTATACTAAAATTTTATTTCACATATATCATGATTTTTGTTGAATCATATCATGTTAGCTCATTTAAGGTATTTTTATTCAATAATTATCATATTTGTAAAGCCTCCTCATCCAAAAATAGTCTTATTTGATCAATGTTACATGTTATTCACAAATATTAATTTATATGGTGTTTATACATCCAATTTACATATTATATAATGTTAAAATTTTATTCATGGTATCTAAGGTACAATTAAAATTTTGTTCATTAAATTATTTTTATTATAAAATTTTTTATTGGGTGTTCTTTAAAAACATTACAATAATGGTTTTAAACCATTTCAACTATATACCATCTATATCCATATTCATTTTAACATTTATAGAATATTATTCTCTACGAGTCAGTGATTTAATAATGTCATTTTTAGATATCTTTAAATATTTATAAAGGTTAGAAGGAATATATTAACTTTTTCAATATGATTTATTTTTTAATTTATTTACTAAAAAGAGGATGAATATTTTTTATCATATTTTTTGGTGAATAGATTTTTTCTACCATCATATGAAACTCCTTAACTAAAAACACCACATATGGACTAGAATTACATATGAACACATGCATGAATCCCCATGTGTATGTGGTTTCGAACTAGAATTTAGGGAATAGTGATACTATTTAGTCATTATGACCACAATACCATGTAAAAATTTGAATATAATGATCGATGTGGTGAAAAATAATTCAATAAAAAATGAATAATAATTAGAGATAAAATTAACTATTATGTTACAAACCTTAGAGTATATGTATGGAATGTATAAAATATAAAACAATCCATGAAAAAGGGAATCATCGAAGGTGGTTTATCTCTAACTATGTAATGTTCAAAAATAAATGTGGTCGAAAAAATCCAACCCAATGTCCATCCAAGAGTGAATGCATCCTTCTTCCTGCCCAACCATCCACCACTGGGACCTTACCTATCCATAGATCCCTAGCTATCAAATCAACATGTCAAATAAAATTTGTAGGTCTGCTCTGAGTAAAATAATCTATATGACACCATAAATAACCCCTAATAAAATTGAATTTGATATATTTTTCATTATTTGAAATAAAACATGATACAGATAGGCAATAAAAATATTAAAATATCATAATACATATGATTGTTCATTAGGGACCATCCCTACCTGCTTCAACTCCAATATAGATGGAAAATAAACCATCCCCCTAAAAAATTACCCATGGTGGGATAGTAAAAAATGATTATTCTCAAAACCCCTATTAATGGATAACAAAAATACATATCTACCATGATTCCAGCACATCCCCCATATGGGCTAGTCCATATCGATCAACTTGCATGATAAAAATAAAGAAAAAAATAACAACATATATCATACAATAGACAAATAAGAAATCAAACAACACATCATATAAAGTAATACTCATCCCCATCCAAATTCATAAGTAACCAATACAAATAAAATCATTCATAGTTATACACATGAAAAACCCATGTGATTAATAATCAAACATTGTTTTCATAGGGATACTCATTTAGGTCAATTATCATTCATTGAACCAATCTAAAATATTCAATGAAGTTTTGGGATTCCTACCATAGGTTAAACTATAATAAATGGATATGGTCTTTGTTCAGGATTATCTACATCATATAACCCTACAACCCATCCTGATTTAATACATTTTGGAAAACTAAGAACACATTTGATGTGAATCCACACCCAAAATGAAATCCAATATCAATTTTTTTTGGAAGATCATATTTTCAAAACAATCTTGGTCAAATAGATATATTTATTTCAATTTCCTAAATATTGGGAACTATTCCATCAGAGATCAATACAAATCATACTATACCAGGTAAAAAATTATTAATCCCATAATGATATATAATAACTATTTTTTCTAGCAATAGAGAGGAACGGTGATTTGGAATAAAGAAGGTCTCTATAGTGTTAACGTACCAGATAAAATCAATTTTCACATGTCAAATGAAGAATATAAAAGGAAAGAGTGGTCCCAAAAATCAAAGAGGGTCGAACCTGTGTTATTGGGAATCAATGTGTATTCGTGATAATTAGAAATATATATATAATAATGGGTTTCTAAAAAACATATATAAACTAGGCATGCATGCTGGGATCTAAAATACATGACTAAAATATTAGTGGACTGTAATACTGGTAGGTGGATACAAGGTAAATCATGTTATACTTTAGAGAGCTACCATCTAATTAATGGGACTTCTATAGATTGAAAATCTACCACAGGTCCACCAACCTGGCCTTTTCATGGTCCCAACATCCCTAACAAATATAACCAATCCCAAAAAACAAATAAATTACTAAAAACTCAGTTAATGTTAAAAATAAGTGTACCCAAAAATTTTTGGGTGAGAATTCTACCCCTCAAATGACTTCTCGTCCTTGATATGTTTCCTTAGTGGTTTTTGCAAACAATTTAGGCACGTTAACCATATGATTATTCCCCCACTACAATGTCTCTTTATGAATATTTCAATGCTACCATAGAACATGAGAAATTGGAGAAGCTTTACCCATCATTACCTTCTCACATCATTCCACTCATCTAATATTTTTCCATATAAATGTATCATCTAGATTTAGCTCAATAGCCTTGAAGTCAAGAACATGCATAGAATTGGGAATGTACTTCAATGTTGAGAAACATGGAACACGTTGTACATAAATTGGTACCATGGAAGAAGATTCCATATATTTTCCATTATACTACTGTTTTTTATGACAAAAATGAAGCAACATTCCATTGTTTCAACTTCCAATTCTTACTAAAATGCATATTAACCAACTGGAAAGACACATGGGGGTAAACCTTATCACCCACAATGAACTCCAAGGGATATATCTTCTAGTCAAAATATTATATCTATTTTTTCTAAGATATTACAGTCCATTTTCATATTTTCTACAGAAACTACTAGTTTTTATGTACTATACTCATACAAACAATAGAATATTCACCTGAAATATTCCAAAACAGGGGTTAATGACATGGTGGCCTATATAGTTCCTTAAATGGACCCATATTAATCGATTAATGAAAGCTTTTATTGTAAGAAAACTCTTTTAGATCTATGTGATCATCCAAATATCCTCTAAAAAAATAAAACATGTTTGAATAAAATCCATTAACATATGGATCATACTCTCTATAAACTCGATAGTACGAGGATAGAAGGCCATAATCAGTTTCAACTAAGTACTCATCATCTTATGTCGGCCATTCCAAACCATTAATGTGAACAAGAGATCTCTGTTATATACCATTGTTGAAGGAAAACCATTTTGTTGTATGATATCCCAAACATAGATCTTGGTAATCTCATCCATTTTTTTGTACATTAAATTGTTATAATGTGATCCACCTTTGAAAATAGACCTACCAAAACCCAATTATCATCTCATCCTCATGGGTTCCTAGGAAACCCTATCCAAAAGTATATGGTCACCATAACTAACTTCCACATAGTCATAGAAAGTGGTTAGAGTAACCCTCTAAGACTATGATATTCATCAGGGTTATTATCATTATTTTGACAATGGGAAAACAATATTTTGACGTATTTGTCTATTTTAGTCCATAATAACTAATATCTAAAATTTTCATAAATTTTGTCCTACCCATGATTCAGTACACTCTATTAGGCATCAAAAACTCTCATTTTTTCCCTTATCATGGAATAAGGAACCATTATTCTATTGTGAACCAGTTTTAGACCACATCTATCTATGAACCAATATAGAAAAAACCAGTCATTTACAATCTCTGATGAATACGATATCATATTTTATTAAAAATGTGACCATGAATTACTTATTATATTAATGAGGTAATTATCACTAAGGGTGCACAAACCACTACCCCTCAATCCTCAACGACATCGACCTTCCATTATTCCAACAATGCTTGAAGCTGCACAAGAGCTTCTGACATTTTATCCCCCAACATCTTATATCATATTTCATAGTACATCTCCAACTACATTGAATTTCCCTAGAGAATACTCTATATCACACACAAACATCTATTAGTAAACTACAAAATACCCTTACTATAGATTTTATTCATTATAGGGGAATATATATAGCATACTCTTATGTTTTTTACATACTAAAATTATCTCACAATATATTTAATGCTACCAAAATTTCAACTCTTGAATGATAGTCCACAAATATAATATACGAGTGGGGTAGTTCCACTCATGGAGACACAACTGAAAATACCATTAAGTAACAATTTTATAACATTGAATTAGAAAACCCCGAGGGAAAATTCATGATACATTTTGATGCACATCTGACCTAACATAAGGCGTAAGAAGAATCAGGATACGAGCTGTGGTCAACAACTTATTCATCCCTAAAATATATATTGAAAATTTTCTATCCATACAAATATGACCCCTAATTAAAAATCAGGTTAATGGGAACATATAGGAGAGATAAGTCTCAAATGGACATTATATAGTATCTTTCCAATCGATGTATGTTTGGAATCCAAAATAGATTCCTTCCTCATTCTCAAGAAATAATTTCATGTACCCTCCCTAAATCAAAGGATATTATTTCATGAGAAACCATTTTCCTAATAAATTGAACCCCCTAAATCAAAAAATGAATTTTATAAATTTTTTCCTAATGCCAATGTAGATGAAGCATACTGAATACATAATAAAGGTTCCTAAAAATAATATTTTAGAATCATAGAATATATCATGATTTAATTTATGAAAGTAATGATGAAAGATTCCTTTAATGGTTGGAAGAACTTATTTACTAGATCCTTGGACACTTTTAGAGAATTCATCGGACTAATGTGAATAATGAGAACCTCTAAAAACTCATACCATCTTCTAAAAACTATCCCCAAAATGTCTTCCACCATTAATAAAAGATGATTGTATCCAAAATTATGAACAATAATTGAAAACCAGCAAACACAGAATAATTTATCAACCAGGACATCAATTCTTGTAAATGGTTATATATTTTTCATGGAGATATTATTTAACTCCTAGTATTCCATTTTTGTAAAATCACTACCATTCTATATCCGGAAAAAAAACTGGATCACCCCAAGTAGAAGTGATAGGTCATATAAAGCCTTTAGCATTAATATTACCTAGATGCATTTTGAGTTCTAACTACCTAGCTATCACCATGTGATATGGTGTAATTGATATAGTTCATACACTAAGAATTAGCATGGTCTCAAACTTAGTTCACATATGTGTAGGTGAAACTATGAAATACAGTAGAATGATGACTTAGTACAAGCTTATAAGAGGATAAAAAGAGGGGGGAGTATCTTTCTGTTCCACTATATGGATTATACTATCCACAAATGATGAAAATACATATATCTAATGGGTATATTTTCCAACTATTCACACCTCTATGTCCCATTACCTATTCAATAGGAACATTCCCCCTTTATGTGTTGAAATTATTAGTTTTCTAGGATAAAAATTGTTGTTGGGGTGGTATCTGGTCAACAATTATATTCTAAAGATCTCTTTGAAAAATGAAATATCATTTATTTTTAAGCTATAATCATGATCAAAATAGAATCCACCCTCAAACATTTTTGATTTATATGAATTTTATCTTCTTTCTATCCCAAGGGTGTATCGATAGATATAAACTCATCAAGTACAACCCAATATCTACATGAGTTTATATGAATGAATAGAATACATCTATATCAAACAAAGAAACTGATAGAGTTGGATAAATCATGATCGTACCTAAAACTACTGCGGTTCATTCTCCACCATCATCCAAATCATAATTAATCACATAATCCCTATCGGCAACCACTCCATGACACCCAGAGGCTCATGAGTCACAAAATTCATTAACCCCTGTGTGGATGACACCTGCTACTAATGTCACCTACCCACACCATAACCATAATTTTTTTGGGTATCTGTGATGCCTTGGAATCAAAAAAATAGATGACCACTCTTTCTATATAATTGTTTATTCATTAGAGAAACAAAACAACCTTTAAGAATGTATCACTTCCAACAATATTTATAGCTCATAGTAGAGACATATCACATAGAGGTAGTTGAAAAAACCAATTCTCTACTATAATCATCCACTATCACACTAGATTCAATCCTTTGACTTTATTTTCTTATTCCCATTATAAGAAACTTTGACTACACTATTTAAAGAATATGTTAATACATTGGCATTATGGGGAAGTCCTATAACTCAATAATCCTCAATTACATTATTTTTCATTAGTTTATTTTGATGAATTTTCGAAAGGACATTAGATTGATTTTCCTATCCAATCACTTCAGCATCAGATGATGCCTAATCCAAAACATTATAGACTTATGAGTGTTCATATCACAGAGAATATGTGAAAAAAATATACTGAGTGAAGCATGTTGAATAATTATACATTTTCATCATCCCATAATTGGGTTTCAATATCTATGGACCATGTTCTAGCTTTATTGAATCTTAATGAAACTCCATGAAGAATAGATCCTTGAATTTCACTTATGATAACCCTTCACATCTATCAGATTACAACATTACATCCAACCATTATCTATATTTACCTCAAGGAATGACGGTCATATGATTATACCTTATTTCTTCTAGGCTATTCACTTTTGAAAATATCCTCTTGATGATTCTTCTCCAGTACCCCACACCCTGAGGGCCCCTGGTGTCTTGGAATTATGGGGTGCTTGATATGGAATTCAAGAGTATAATCAACCATCATTGGTCCAACCTAATGGGATCCTACTCCCTAAACATTGTAACTTTTTGGATCGAGTAGCCACCCAGAGGTACCCCATACTAAGATGATCACATGGTCTCAAGCACATTTCCACAAATTCCAGAGGCTACTGACTACAAATGAGGGCCTTGGGTCTGATAGTGGGGAAACTATTCCCTCATTGGTAGAGTAACACAACGAAAGTAAAAGAGATAGCTACAATGAAAGAAGTAAAACATGCAATAAGTAAAAAACGGAACCAATAAACAACTGGAGAACACACACAAATATAAATGAAGCCTGATACATATGCCTAGGAAAATAGCCAAAAATATCACAATGATAGAATATAGTAATAAACCAAAGTACAAATGAAATTAAAGTAAACAGATCCACAGAATCGCAAGCCACAACTTGTTCCCAAGCTCCCCAGCTCTACAACAATCTATTACTTAATGTAGTTGGGTGCTTTCCCTTATCTATACCTGGAGAAATATAATCTATTTGGGACCAAAATCATGACCCAATAGGGTGTGAGACAAATCCCAGAAGGCAACCACCCAATGATCTGTGCCTAATAGTCGGTGAATATGTACAGAAGGAAATAAACAAAATGAAGCAGTGAACTGATAAGTACTCAAAAGTAAACTGTCCAATAATCTCATTCACAAAAATATACTTTTTTCTATTTAATCAATCAAAAAAAAATACAAGAAACCCTCTGGGTAGTTCTCAAAACCTATCCTCTCTGGTTCACCATATAAGAGAAGATATAGTGAAGACTCTTTGAGGAATAACTCATTGTCAATTCCCCCCTATAGTCTTTTATCAATTACCTATAGACACTCTAAGAAAGAACTCAATGTCAAATAGTCATTTGTCCTCAAAACATTACTTTAGGCACTCTAAGGTATCACTCAACTTCAATCCCCCTACGTTTCACAGTGTGATAATTATTATAGACACTCTGGGAAATCCCTCAATGTCAATTTCCCCTATGGTCTCACTATACGAGGTTCCCATAGCCCCGTGTAAAGCAATCGTGCACAAATGATAATGTATAGTCAATGAATAACTCAAGAAATACTTGGCTAAACAACTGCATCATATCACAACATTTCAAATAATAAACACTCCACCCAACAATATTAGGCATGGAATGAAATAAGCATCCTAAAATGTAAGGCTAGACCAAACGGTAAAAAATAAGAAAACACGGACAAAACAACCATAGTATGGCAGAGAACCATATTCTCAACAATTACCTCTATCTAATCAAACTATGCATATCAGGAAAATAAAAGGGATAATTCCATAAACACACAATACCCCGAATAAGAGTATTGGGAACTTTTGAACATATAAATCAATGACTAAATATGAGAAGTCACAAACCACCTACCACATCATTTTACGAATGATATACATGAACCTTAGTCCTTGAATTTCTCTAAAATGACGTAGATATACCAAAACGTTAAAACATTCATCCCAAGATATCTTGTGAAAGAGGAGAAATATGGAGATGATGTTCAAGAAGAAGTGAGGACTCACTAATTCAACTCCAACGCAATTGATGGAGTTTGAATCGAAGAACATATAGAGATTCGGGGGATTAGAGAAGATACCTAGCCGTACCGACGCACCTGGATGAGATGGAGGAAGAAGAAGTGTGTTCTGTCTATCAAATGCCACCCAGGTCCATTTAATGAAAAAAAGTACACGGTGTGTTCATTAAAAGTACACAACATGTACATGACTTTTCCAGCCTCTTCTTTAGGTAGTCTTATGGTCACCACACACGTCCATGTTCTCGGCCACTACCCAACTAGTACACGATCACCCGTGGAAACCGAGTACATGGCATGTACTTGTAAATACATGGCGTGTACACCAAAATTTTTTATAAACTCCTCTTTTTCCACAAAGAAAACCAGAAAAGAAAAAATTCCTAAAAAGAAGATCTGGGTTCTTACAAATATTCCCCTTAAATAAATCCATTCCCGAATTTCCCTATTAAGATGGCGTAGAAGAAGAAACCTCAAACAACTATAGCCACTATGATCGTACATCTGCCTCCCTCTCCCAGGTCTCATCCTATACTCACTCGTGCTGCCATAGCCCTCATACCAGTGGAACAGACTGGCCACGAAGATCCTTCTCACATTGATCAACAATTCGTATATGATGTTATTCAAAAGATGCATCCACCTCAAGCTCAACCTCCTCGAGTTGGAAACCATGAGACGGGTCAGAGAAGTAATGTCGAAGATGAGAACCAAGGAAGATGACATGCATAGCCTGATACCTCAGAGGTAACTGCAACTGATAGGAAACCGACCTGAATCTCCCTAACACCTCAAATAGGATGAAATGTATTAGTGAAATCATACCTGGTCTCCTTATCATCCTTTTTCCCAACCTTAGTATGACATGAATGAAAAACTAATCTCAGACCTCAAACTCTAGAGGTTGTCTCTGTCGATCTGCATAAGACATCTCTTTTGATTGTGCTGTATCCATCCTCTTCTGAATCAACATTATCTACTCCTTGTACTCCTGGACATGTCGTGGTCTATCTTAGCTTCCTCTCATTCCTCAATCCAGTAGAAGGGTGATCAGTATGGCCTACCATACAAATCTTTATAAGGTTCAATCTGAATAGTTTATTGAAAACTATTTTTGTAGGAAAGACCCACTAGAGTTATGTGCTTCTTCCACAAACATCCAACATCCAGGATGCATGCCCGAAGCATGTCTCCAAGAACCTGAATCATACCATTGGACTGGCCATCTGTCCCGGGATGGTAAGTTGTACTTAGAAGTACCGGTGTACCCAAATCCCTTTAAATTCCCTACATAAACAAAGATGTAAAACGAGCCTCCCTATCCGAAAAAATGGAGTGCATAACTCCGTGCACACATACAATCTATCAGATTTACAACCTTCCCAACAAATCAACACTGAAGGTCTCCTTAACTGGCAAGATGTGGGAATCCTTTGTGATTCTATCAATGAAAACCCATACTGCATGATTCCCTTGAGTTGACCTCGGAAAACCTGTCACAAAATGCATCGTGACATCATTCCACTTCCACTGGGGAATGGGTAACTATTGTAATACCCCTTCTGGTCAATGATGCTTCGTCTTCACATGCTGACAGGTGGAATACCTCATGAAAAGACCGAAATCATCTCTCTTCATACCTAGACACCAATACTGACAGTGCAGATCTTGATACATCTTGGTGAAACCAGGCTGAACATCCCAAACTGAGGAATGAATGTCTCGTATCAGCTCCTCGCGTATTTTTGTTGGCTCCCGCACACATCCATTAAATCGTAAGATCTCATCCTCACATACTGTCCATCCAAGAATAGTGTATTCTCTAGAAACACTATTTTGTATGACTAGGTCTTCAGAATTTGATAGCTTCCTCGTTCTCACTCGATCAAGTAGAGGAGAGGTAACTTCCACAAAAGATTGATATATCTACCCTTAACTGTCATGCACCTCCAAATGAATTTTAGAGAACAACGGAATAAGCTACCCCACACTGTTGGCCTCCTGAACTGACTGTATCTGAGTCCTCCTGCTCAATGCATTAGCCACAACATTGCCTTTCCAATGCTAGTAGGCTAGCTCAAAGTCAAAAGACTAAAGGTGCTCAACCCACCTTTGCTATCTCAAATTCAGGCTGTGCTAAGTGATGATATACATGAGACTCTTGGGTTCGGTGAAAAACATAAAATGATCTCCTAGAAGACAATGTTTCAAACAATGTAAAACATGAACAACTACTGGCACCTCATGATCTTGCATTAGGTAATTCCAATCACGTGATATCAAATTTTGAGACCCGTACACAACCTATCCTTCTCCCTACATTATCATTTCTCCTAGATCGATACCTGATGCATCATAGTATATAATATATCTATTTCCCAGATCAAGAAATACTAGTATAGGTGCTTAAGTCAACCTCCCTTTCAGATCAAGAAAGGATGACTCGCAAGAATCTGACCACAAGTACATCACACCCTTCTTAGTCAGGCCTGTTAGTGGTGCTGCTATGCGTGAAAAGTTTTGCATAAAATGCCTTTAGTAACATTCCAACCTTAGATATCTTCATACCTCAATGAAATTCTTTGGTTTCTCCCAGTAAACTTCTACCCCACTTTCTCTAGGTCTACTAATACTCCTGTCTCTGAGATAACATGACCCATGATGTGAATTTGGTCTATCCAAAAGTGGTATTTTGAAATCATAAAATATAACTGATTCTCTCTTAGTGTACACAAAAGGATCCCAATTTGTGTGGCATGTCTGTGTTGTGTATGAGAGTACACCAAGATTTCATCGACGAAGACTGCCATGAAAGAATCCATGTATGTATGGAACACTCGATTCATTAGCTCCATGAAAACTGTAGGCGTGCTCGTGTGACCGAACGACATAACCACAAACTTGTATAGACCATACCTGCTCCGAAAGGCTATAAAATGTACATATGATGGTTTAACAGGAAATTCATGGTAACCAGCCCTCGTGTCAATCTTTGAGAACAACTGGGCTCCTCGAAGGTAAACAAAGATATCATCAATCGTCGGCAATGGATATCGGTTCTTGAATGTGAACTGGTTCAAATTATGATAATCCACACAATGTCAGAGGGTATCATCCGCCTTCATGGAAAACAGGATTGGTGAATCCAATGGAGATGTACTGGGTCAGATGAAACCCTTTGCCTGCAACTCCCCCAATGGCTTCATGAGCTCCTGCGATTCTGGAGTAACTATCATATAAGGAGTAATGGACACAGGTTCTTGTCCTTGAATGAGATCAATAGAAAAGTATACATCATTCTCTATATGAAAAACAAAAAATTCATCTTTAAAGACATCTCAAAAACTATCCACCACTAGAGGAAAATCAATATGTGAAGTACCCTGGTCATTCAGATATAGACTAGAAATCTGGGATGTAACTCCTCCCAACCCATGATGCTTGGGTCCTTCTCTACTAGCCCATACATCCCAATCGCCCTTATGAAGAATCATACCACCCTCTGGTGATGTAAAACTCACACTAAAATAATAGAAATCAACAACAGCCTAGAAGGGAACTAACAAGCCCATTCCAAGAATTACACCATAGCATGTCATCTCAAGAACATAGAGGTCGCATGAGAAGTGACACCCACCGACCACAAGAAGGAACTTATTGTATTGACTTACACTATCCATTCTACTCCCAAATGGAGTGATTAGAATCAAGACATCAGAAAAAGAAATGATGCAGATCCCATGCATCTCCACAACAACAACAGATATAATGATATGGGAATCCCCATTATGGAAATGAGAAGAAGCTAAAACTGAGGTGACAAGGATCGTACCTCGAACGTTAGGGGTTATAGGATCTAGCACATGTTGGGTCTGCTCTACCATAATATCTTGACATGCACCATGGCCATGCGACCCAGATTGACCACCTTGAGCTGATCCACCATGTTGTTACTGAAAGCCTGGTGACATGATACCTCGTTCATGTCCTCCACCTTGGCTAGAACAGCTGTATGTACTCTCGTTCTCTGATTGATGGGAAACTTTCTGTTCTACACATGAATGAGGAGTCATATAAGAACCCTTTTCACCAGCTACTTGTGAGAAAATCTGACAGAAGCACTGAAGATGACCCATCATACTGCAAGGTCATCACTGCACTGAGTCTCTCGGGAAAAGTGGCATGGTATGACCAAATCTTCCACATTGGTAGCATACCACATGGTTACTTGAAGTTGCATACCACCAACTCAGATATCCACGAGTAGACTCTCTACGATGTTTCTAGATATCAGTTGGAGAAGAACTAACTCTGTATGCGGATCTGCCCTGGTTCATAGCTTCAGAATCTCTCAGGTTTCACTCCATGATCAGTGCCCGATTGACTTTATATGTGATGGAAGTCAACCTAAAGATGTTAACCTGGGCCCAAATTTCATGCCTAAGACCATCATCACACTTCCTTTCCAGGAAAAACTCATCATCTCCTGGAAAGGAGGTAAGGAACTGCAACTCTAGGAAGCAAGAAGAATTCTCCATAACTGAAAGAGTACCCTGCTCCAAACTCATTAACTCTCATGCTCGATCAACACTCAAAGTATCCGGGTAGAAAAATTTATAGAAGGTATGGTGAAACTCATCCAACAACATAACTTGCTGACGTCCGACCTATGAGATCACATCCTACCACCTCTTGGTGGAATTCCAAAGCAGATACGTAGAAATATTGACCCTCCTTTTTAGAGGCATATCAAGATGCTTGATGATCATCAGCATGGCTTCTAGCCATGACTCTACAACCTGGGGTTCTCCATCCCATGAGAAATTAGGGGGATGCTGCTATTGAAAAACCAAAGTCAGCTATTCCATAGAAGGGGTAGGATGTGGTGATCCCTAAATGGTCTGGATTATCCTCACAAATCCCTCTCAAAATTGTGCCTCAGCACCTGAGTCTAGGATAAATGCTGGTGCCATAAAGGGAACAACTGGAGGATCTTCTGGTGGTCCTTAATTTGGCATGTCTTGTGTCCAATCATTTCCCTACCACTGGCGTAAAATCGGAGGACGTCTCGGTGGCACGACTCTACAAGGTAAAGCGCACACCTTAGATTAAGATTATCAAGGACCAAAACATACGTCTGTATGACGGGAATAAAATAAAGGGAGAATTAAAGTTATAAAAAACATGGATACATGATGTGTATATCCACTACATTGCGTGTTACCTTAATCCTCCACATGGGTGTGTATGTTTGTCATCCCAGGACGCGTAACACCCCATACACATGGTGGGTTTTCCTAACACACAACGTGTACTTGAATCCTCTTCCCCTTCCTGAGTTCTTCTCCACGGCTAGGACACACGGTTCACCTATAACAAGTCTACATGATGTGTTAGTGCCAGACATGGTGTGTACTAGATGAACTTTACTGACCCATGTTGTTAGTTACATGAATGGTTACACAGCTGACTCCACACGACATGTTTATGATAGACACAGAATGTAATACGAGGATTCCACCGCCCCGTGTTGTTCATTACACGGTTGGATACAAGGGTTATACTACATGGAATGTTCCTTATGGACATGATGTGTATAACCAATGTTTTATCCATCTATGTCGTTATTTACATGGGTGGACACATGGTCTACACAACACAGTGTGCACATCCAGTACACAGCATGTCCCACCCATGATTTCCAAACCCCATGTCTCTTCTCACACAGCCAGTGACATAGTTAGAGACTACACAATGTGTACACACAGTACATGATGTGTACATAAGAAAAATAGTTTCTTCCCGAGTAGAAGGAAACATGGCGTGTATTCAACATTACACACCATGTATTCTGGGTTTTTTTGGACAATAAGCCTTAAAAAATACTCTAGAACCTAGAAGACTCTAAAATTAACATTAAGGTGCCCAATTTCGATCTCTAAGGTCCCTTACTACCTACGAATAAATTCTTGGAATCTTATACATGTTATATATAAACATAATAGATCAATGATCCACCAAATTCTTGTCCATGAGGGCCCATAACATTCTTTGAGGAAGAACTCACCGTCAATTCCCCCTATAGTCTTTTAATGTTACCCTATAGACACTCTGAGGATGCACTCAATGTCAATTCCTCATGTGGCATCATAATGTAACTATAAACACTCTGAGGAAGCACTAACCACCTATCCCCATATTGTCTCAAAATGTGATAATTATAATAAAAACTCTGGTAAATCCCTCAGCGTCAATTTCCCCAATGGTCTCACTATAGCAGGTTCCAGCAGCCCTGTGTAAAGTAGTCATGCACAAACGATAATCAGCAGCCAAAGTAAACCACATGAACTACTTGGATAAAAAACTACAACATATCATTACATGTGAAAAAATAATCACTCCACCCAACAATACATGGCATGGAAATCAAGCAACAGCCTAACAATCAAGGCTACACCAAATGGTAAAAAACAAGAAAACAAGGGAAAACATCTATATATAGGAATAAATTACCCTATTTTCAACAATTAACCACTATCCAATCGAACAAGGCATAGCATGAAAATAAAAGGGATAAAAAAATAATCACAGAATACCCAGAATGAGGGTATTGGGAGCTTTTTCACTGATAACTCAAAGAATAACTACGGAAAGGAAGAAACCTCCTACTATGGCATTGTATAAATGATATACATGATCCATAGGCCATTAATCACCCTAGAACATTGTAGATATAAAAAAATGTTAAAAAGTTCAATTGAGGATATCTCATGGATGAGAAGAAATTAGGATATTATGTTCAAGAAGAAGGGAAAACTCACCGATGCAATTCCATGACAATTAACAGACTTTGAATCGGTGTAAAGACGGCGAGTCAGGGGCTTGGAGAAGATCTGTGGCCGTGCGAATGCTCCTAGAGGAGATGGGGGAAGAAGAAGATGTGTGTTCTGTCCGTCGGACGTGACCTCAGACTATTTAATGAGAAAATAATCTATACTACATGTTCATTAAATATACATGGAGTGTACTTTCCTTTTCCAACCTACCCTTTAGGCGGTCTCCAGGTCACCACACACAACCATGTACTCAGCTGCTACCCGGCCAGCACACGGTCACCCGCGACAATCGAGTACACAATGTGTACTTATAAATACATGGTGTTTACACCAGAATTTTTTAGAAACACCCCTTTTTCCTCAAAGTAAATCAGAAAACAATAACATAACTGAAAAGAAGATACAGGTTTTTACAAATGTGTTCTAATTGAATGAGTCTCAACCATATATATTAACTCAATTATGGAATAACCCCCTAAATACAACCATTAACCATTTCCATGCCACCTATATTAAAAAATTATTCACCACCAAATATATTAACTCAATTATATAATACTCACGAATAAATAAAAAAAATTAGGAACAAATATACCAAACAACCATACCATATTTTCTATAGGAATTTTATTATATGGGGTCAATATAATGTGTGAAACAATTATATAGAATGTTATCCTAGGTGCCTAAAAATGATGTAAGAATAGAGAAAAAATCCCATTAATTAGTATATGATCATCATCAGAATCACAAATTTTGAATTAAAATCATAGTTAACATCAAATAACAAGAGGATAAATCTCCCACATTTTTGAAACTAGGAGGTCCAATGTAGAGTGATGGAAAAACACTACATTTGTTCTTCTACCCGAGTCCAATCATACTCGCTTTTATCAAACTAGTCCCAAATGATGGAAAAGAGAATAAACAAGTTATTGAACATAGTTATGATATCATTTTGTAAAATATCCACCCGAACCACCATGTCTGAAGTAGAATTCCCCCTGACCACATGCACACCCTCTGTACACAAGTAGTTATTGACTTACTGTGAAGATCCAAATGACGTCATAGTGAGACTATACCCTCATTACCATGTAGAAATCACACAATGTTAATCTAATAGATAATAAATAATTGAAAAAAATAACGAATCATTAGAGAAAAAAATTATTTCTAGGCACTAACACATTTAATATCAATATGGAATGGTAAACCCATAAATCAAACATAGAAAATGGGGACACAAAAAGATGGTGGATCATGTACTAGTTAAAGATGCTAAATTAATGAAAATTAAAATATCTAACCTAATGTTTTTTTAGGATTACCCAAATCCCCCTACTATTCCAAAATTTCCATCCAATATAGTGTTATACCCCTTCTATGGATCCCTGGTCATTGAATCTAGAAGCGCACCAAAATTCATGACTATGGTTTCAGTACATGACTCAGTATAAACCAAAAAATAAACCTTAACATAAGTTTTAATGCTATAATGGTGCATGCTATAAAAAGGGATATGAAAAAATAAGTGGAAAATATTTCACAAAAGCACAATATATATGTAGGTTCTTTAGAGACCAGGTCTACCTACATTGTCTCCATGATAGAAGGAACATCAATAAGCATCCTAACACATTGCCATCAATGGGAAAATAAAAAAAACATGTTTCATAAATCCACTAAGAATTGATATCCAAAATCCATATCTACCATGATTTGGACACTTCCCCATATAGTGATATTCCGTATCAATCAACATGTACCAGCAAGAATAATGATATAAGAACAATGCATACAATACATGATATAAATAACTGATCAAACATCATGTTATATAATGAAATAATCATAAGAATAAAAATACACATGGAATAAAAATACTCATTGTTTTCATAGTTTTATATCGATATACCTATTATGAATAAGCATCAAACATAGAACAAACTAGTTTACACATGAACAAAAAAATCATAATAAGAGCCCATATAAAATGAGTGTTAAATAATGTACATCCTACCTTAGGTGGTTCAATGATTAATGGAAGGGGTAACTATTTGAGTGAAATCGCACCAATAAATACTATAAAAAACAAAATCAACATGAAATTGAAAACTATGATCTAGTTTATGGAGAAACCACAACAAAATGGTCAGCGTAAATAGAACAAACAGGAGATTCTTCACTATTGAAAATGATCTTGGTCTGATTGAAGTCCATACAACAATTACCCAAATCATGGTGTCGATTCAATCGACGAAAAGTAAATTAATGTTTATACTATGAAGAAACATCCAGATCTGGTAAATATATCTATGAAATAATTTTTTTGATTAAGTATATGACAAGTGAATTGATCTAGAATAAGGAAGAAGTCACATGATTGGAAGAGTGAGATCGAATCATTATTCAAAAAATTTGTCAACGAATATGGAAGGCTGGATTGGCCCACAAAATTATAGTATATGGGTAATAGGTCATTGAGAAATGAAAATAACTAGAGAGAAGAAGATAAATAAAGCGTAAGATATTTTTTAATATAAATTCCTAAAAACTCAACATGTCCACTAGTCAATGGAAGGTGCTACCGATGATTCGATGACTTATGTGAACACCCAGTTCCAACCTGGAGCTCC
The DNA here is from genome assembly GCA_963277665.1 of Viscum album. Lineage (NCBI taxonomy): Eukaryota > Viridiplantae > Streptophyta > Magnoliopsida > Santalales > Viscaceae > Viscum > Viscum album. Next base: position 617,733,061 of record OY728127.1, on the reverse strand, counting down.
ATCAGGGAATCAGTGGTCTACACTACATAATCAGTGTCTTCTAAATATATTATTCTATTGTTAAGGTGATTGTAAGTGTGTGATGACCCAAGACACCTTTAACACTATTTTTGTGATAACTATGTTTTTTAATAATTTTCTTATGAAACTGTAGATTTAAAATGGATCCCAATTTAGTAATAATATTATTTTTTCCTTTTATTATAAAAATTAACTCCTACATGAGTCATGATTGAAGAAATATTATATGTTGGGTATGAATATAGAATGTTTTTTCCCTGAAATTTTTAGTATGTTCTTATACCCTTATTCACCTCCTTTTGTCAAATTCAATCTTCAATTTTTAATGTCTACATTAACCTAATTATGTGTCTTAGCTAACCCGTATTATGTGTCCATTTCCATATGGTATAATAGATATTGTCAAATATTTTATTTCTAAAGGGGTATCATGTGTTCATAATTTAATAGGAAATGTAATCACCTTGTTATGAAATAAGATGCTCTTAGTATTACTAAAACCATAAAAATTTTGGAGAAATATGTTGGGTTTTTTCTTTAAAAGGATTTACTAATTCTAAAAGAAACTAATAATAAAATTTTATATATTTATATGTGACTAAATATTTAATTTTGATTTAGTAATTTTGAATTCATAAATATAGAGCTGTATCTATTAAAATCAAAGCTATTTAGTGAGGAATATGTTTTCATCACTGAATCCGAGCATGTGGTGCTGAGGAATTATTATGATGATTTTAGAAACACATTTAATTTATCATTACCATGTCATATTTCTTTAAACAAACATTTTAATCACATATTAACATCCATGTTATGGCATTCTTATATAGAGTTAATGTTAATAATCCATTTCCCTTTTAACTATATTATATTATATCATGTCCTAAAATTCATCATATTTAGTAACATAACATTACCAAATCCTCATAGGTAAATCCCACTCACCTCACAAATGACATTATTTAAAATTCTGTATTTATATAACAACCCATACCTATTTTGTCTCCAAAAAATACTCTAAATTTTTATCAAAATTAGTTTATTTTTCAATGAAACTATTTTTCATGAACATATTTTTCTAAATCAACATGATCTGATATAAAATAGTGGATAAAACAATATAAAATATATTTTCTTGAGGAAATATATTTTATTGGAATAAAATATTGTGATCTATCAAATTTCTTATTTGAATCACTATATATATTTAATACTAATCCCATTAGTGGAATCATACACATCAGATATAAAATTTCTCCAAGAAAACAAATATTAACTATAATAATAACTCAAATCCAATTTCTACCCATAATAAATTTAATTACATACCACACCATTATAACCATTTAAAAGGCCTACCATCTAACCCACATGAATCCTCCCAAAGTAGTAAAACACAATTATAAAAAAAGCAATCCCCTATTAAATGAATTAAATTCCAAAATAATATGATGAATATCACAAAAACAAATGAATAATGAAATAAATTAATATCATTATTATATTTAATCCCAGCTCATATATCGATTTGTATTGGAATAATTAAAATAATAATAAAAATTATTATATTTTTTTTAATAAAATAAGATATATCAATTTCATAGACCTCAAAAAGCATTGATACATCCCCATATTTTTCATCTGTCATTTTACTACCTCTTTTGAATCCATTTATTCACCAAACTAAAATTCACAATAATATATACACTATGTGAATAATGGGAGGATATAGAAATAATTTAAAAATAAAAAATCCATCCTTTAACGTATATTTATACATCCTAACCCATACCAACCACTAAATGCTCAATTATTTACTTCTATTAAAAAATTTCATCCCATTTTAATAGAGGTAAAAAATTTCTCTATAAAAATAGATGATATTTAATTCACTTAAATAGAAATAATCTCTATCCCCCTTTTTCTAACTCCACTTGAATCATTTAAAAACATTATTATTCCATAAAACAATATATTTAATGTTTTAAAACATATTCAAATATATTATAACTCATTAATTCAATAATTTCTATAAAACAACCATTGTTAAAAAATATATGATCAAATTAAATCAAAATATGAACACTATATTTGAAATATAACGACATTTTATATCCATTAAAACATATTTATTTAGTATTTATCATATTCAAAAATAATAACTATCGCATAATTTATTTCACTAAATGATTAAATATTAAAAAAATATTTTTAATCATATAAAAATATTTTTAAAAAATAAATTTTTAAATATTATATGATATCCATATGCATAGTTTAAATAAAAATTCACTCTTTTTTATTTTTTTTTAAATTATCAAACATACATTAAAATTAAACAAAATAAAAAATATGAATCTTTCTTATTATTATTATTATATCATAGAAAATATCATGAATAAAACTGTTTCATCTCCCATAGAAATCCATATTTTTTTTGGAAAATCCTCTTGTTCTATCTTTTATAAACGTTGATTATCATTTTAATTCCACAAAATAGGAACCAATTACAATGAATAACAACCAATTCATAATATTTATATAAATTTTATATATTTGAAAACCAAGAAATAGAAAATTCAAGGGGTTCATTAAATACAGCTAAAAATATATTTCCCAAATCTAATAAAGTATTTTACAATTAGTCTGAAATCTTTAAAATTTATAATTTTTTCTAATATATATATTTTATTTTAATTTTTTAAATACTAATTTACCTATACATATAAAATAACATTATATATTAATGTAATTATCTTCATCTCATTATAATTTCAATCAACATTTATAATCTATCAATATATAGTGATAGTGGCACCATGTCCCCGAAAAACAATAACAAATATCCACCGAAATAACCCTTCCTTTAGAAATAAATAATTTAATTTTCATGTAATATAAATCATGAAAAAATAAAAACAATAAAATATAGTAAATTTTTTTGTTTAAAACTGTGGAATATCATTAGGATTTACATCATATCAAAATCATCTTCCCCATACAAAATTGCATACTCTAACAATATAATGATTAATATGGTAATGGAATTGGACTGTTGTATCCTTTATTTCTACTGAACATACTAATGCACTGTGGAATGGACCCAACATAATAAACCATTTATCTACTGCATGTATGCACAACTCTAGGGTTTTCCTACTCTACAAGATGAATGTTTATAATTATTTTATTCCACTTTATTCATTGAACAATCCTACTTGATGATATAACTAAGACCATGAATCTTCTTTATACACCAACCCATTCTTCCAAATGAATAAACTATGTTTAATCTAAAACACCATTATATATTCATTCTACAAAAATCAAGATGAAATTATAAATTATACATTACACCATATTCTCTACTATATTCATTGTGTAGATTTATATCATAAAAACATAAAAATATTCTTAAAATTTATTCCTTAATTATTTGAAATATTCTATATCACTAGATTCCACCATTATTAATAAAATGTATTATAATTCCCAATTTATGTACAAATTATGTCTTTAGGAAATTAATTCCATATAAAAATGAAAAAATGTAATATCTAATCTATAAACACATAAAATCATTTTTAACTTATGTAACGATGTCTATATCATCAGAAATAAAAAATCTTTATAATAAATATTGATATCACATATATTTATATTTTAAATAATATTAACTGTAAGGGATGTTTCAAGAATCCCACAAAATTCATAGTTTCAACTCCTCGCATTCCATATAATTATATTACGATATGAAATATAATATTTCAAACATTAAGATATAAATATTGAATTTAAATAACACACACAATTTCTCTTTTGAATTTTGGAACCATTTAAATTCCAATTTATTTTTAATATTTTATGTGACACACCCCCTATTTGACCTATATAAACTAAATTTTAAATATAGAATATGAAGTTGAAAATTTTAATTCCTACTTAAAAGACAAACTAAACTAACATATCTTCTATACTAATAATATCCTCCCATGTTTATTTTTATATTCATGAAACAATGAATGATGGTTTGTTAGAGATAGTTCAATCTATGGTTTTCCACCTATTTGAAATCTTTATTTTTTAAGATTCACATAATCACAACAGAAAATTATGAGTAGTCATTATTCACCAATAAACATAAAATTATATTCATTACATTTTCAATGTTATCTATTTAATTATAATATTATAAAATATTAATTTAAATGAAAATAGGATCTATTTCACATATATAATAAAATTACCAAAAAATGTTGTATTGACCAAATGTTTCAATGTTATCTATATTTTTTCACACAGTATCTTAGTAATTAATATTAATTTTATGTGATGTGTAAAGAATCATTTACTGATATTTATAATTTCAAAAATATAATAATAAATTTATATATTGGAATCCAAATTTAGATTTTCAACAATGAAAATATTTAATTTCAAATATAAAAAACATTCAAAAATAATAATACCCTTCCATAACCAATATGATTAAATATTAATTATTATCCCATTATATTCACTTATCATTATTATTTATGAATAATTAATATAAAATAAATGTAGTTAATTTGAAAGGTTCATTGTACTTATGCTAAATTAGAATGGATAATTAATTTCATAAATTATAAAATGTCAATAATAACCAACCAATATAATTTAATTCCCATGAAAAAAATAACTTCTGTTTTTTGTAAATAAAAATTTCATTATGTTCATTAATCTGACCATTATATTACTAATAATAATGTAATAATGGTTTGTAAAAAAGGTACCAAGTATATATATACTAATATTTTAATGTTCTATTAATACTTATTAATTTTCATTTACAAATTTTATAAATGTAGTAATATACATACATGATATAATTGTTTATCTAATTATATTATAAGTATATTCCAATAATAAAAAATATTTATATATACTCGAAACATCATTAAAAAATAAAAAATATGGTGTATTTCATTGATCTCTTCATTAAAAGAGTCCAATTGAATATAATAATATTTTTAATATCATTCTATATACAATGAACATAAAAATATCCTCTTGATTCAGTTTTACCATTTTGAATCTTCATTTTCTATAAATGTTAAAAATTATGATTACATCAATTTTAATTCCCACTCCCAAGTATTTCATTAAATAATATATTTTTAAGAACCCCCTTAATATTTAATTTAACACATATTAATATACATTAAATGATAGATCTTTTTTTAAAATTATTTAATGTAACAATCATTTTTTATTTTCTTAAATATGAGTGGAGTTTGATATTGTTCAATGAAAAGCATAAGAATACTAGAAAATATAATTTATTCTTATTTTCAAAAACATATTAAAACATAATTTCCAAAAATATAATCAAATTGTAAAATTATTAGTGAGAAATAATTATTGGATTTCACAATATTGTCAATTCGATTACGAATATTGATCCAAAATTAAAATTTATACAAATAAATAGTTTAAAAAAATCCACGTTTAAATGAACAAATATTACTTGTTAAAAAGGTACTATACTATATTTTTCTATTTATTCATTAAATAATATATACAATATCTATATATTCTATTTTTGAAGAAATTGTAAAACAATTCTCATGAATGATCTTATTAAAAACTAAAAATTTCATACTTTTTTGAGATATGCCATATTTATTAAATATTTACCAAAGGGAGTGTAAATTTATTTTCAAAAATGGTTTATATAATCATTTATTACTTTTCCTATACATTTTATGTTGTATTATATGAAGGATTAATAAATCCATTATCATTTTTTCATATATTTATATTTTTACTATTATTCGATTTTTGTAACATCCAATTACACTAGATTAACAAATGTCTCTTCATTTTACTCACATTATATTCCACATCCCATTGTTACTACCATTAACTATTATATATAATTAATCAGTATCTACTAATATTATACATTACTTTCTTTTATTAATTGGATATTTGATCTACCCTAGTTTCACATCTCGATTTTGAGTAATTTATATTTAAATTTGAATGATAATTTTGTGAATAAAAAAATCAATCGGTTTTATATTTTAATGAGATTATCCACTCACATAAGAAACATATATCTTAAGGAATCTAATATCCATAAAAACATCATAACATTTGTATAAAAAAAATTCCAAAATTGATTTTTTGTTTTTTATATCTATGCTATTTAAATTTTATATTGTTAAACTAATTTTTTGTAATAAAACCATCATTGAATAAATATTATTTATAATATTATACATTTGAGTAACCATGTATTCTCCAAAATTTAAAAAGTAGACCCTCTTATATTATTTTCTTCATTATTATTTTCAATATAAAATATTATAGAAAATATTATCTAAAAAATATTACTATGGTTATTTCATCTTCAGTAATGGGTCTATATTTTGTAAAGTAACAATAGGTATATATTTAAGATAAATAAATTATTTATCATATGGATTTGAATTATAGCATAAAACATATGACTTGTGTAAATTAATAAAAATAATAAATACTTGTTAATAATAAAAATTAATTAAATTTCATATTCATTGATTTTTAAAATATAAATTGAAAGATAGAGATATTTATACAGAGGAAAAATTATTGTCCAAAAGTGGCACGTTATCTCTTTCCTTGAAAAAATGTAATATGTATCCATGTTTTGAGATAAAAATTCTCATTTATTTATCAATGAATATTTTAATATATTCAAAAATATCATATCATTTAATTGTATACCAAATTTAAAATAATCAGAAAGATCAAGGAAAAAATGTATATATGAATTTAGATCCCTAAGGCATAGTTTACAATCTTGCATATAGTTTTTTTATCATTTATCAATCACTAACATGATCGAAAAATTTAGATAAATAACTAGAGGCATAATAATAAAAATATTTATTTTATTGTTTAGTTTTATACAAAATATATTAATGTTATTTACCAATTCAATCATGTTTGAAACACATTAGAACAATTATGATTTACCCCTACATTTTCAATTTGCCTTATATTTTCATTTAACATGTATACTCAATATAAAGGGAATACTTTTAAATAAAAAATATATAAAAAATATTAATAATATGATATGTTCATGATTTAAATAATACATCTAACTATTGTCACACGATCCATGGACCAGAATTCTTGGCGTCATGGAAGTTAACTACATAAAAACATTGTTTTATTACTTGAAAACATTTCTCAGTAAAATTTCTCTAAAAGGACATTTTCTATATATTTCACATGATATTATAATCATCACGTCTTGTGGATTGGAATTAAAATAAAGGGATTATCATTGATGCTCATTACGGAACAAACATATCATAACATGATGGAGAACATGATGGAGAAAAAAATACCGTAATAGAGGGTCATGAAACCGTAGATGATAATCATATAATATGTTGGAAAAAAATAAGACCATAAAAATTTCATTAAGGGAGCATAAAAGTTAGGACATAGCTCAAAACACTTCTCAATAATCAGAAAACATGAGATAATGACATAATTGTGAGAAATAATTTTACAATGAAGTCCTAATCATGAAAACAATAATTTCAATGAAATTATAGGAATCATGAGAATTTTATATGACCTGGTGAATAACATGGAAATTCATTATAGTTCGACAAATAGAAAAATTGGCAAAAATAATAACTGGAAAAAAAGTGTGATAAAATAATTTATTCCCACACTTATAGTAACCTGACCCCAATACCCAAAGCACTAGTCTTCATTATTACATAAACATAAGATAAAATGAATAAAACCAATAAAGACCGAATAGTTTAATAGTATTGGAAAAATAAATAAATTAATTATTACCACATTATATTTGAATGCATAAATTACTATATTTTTTTGCTGGTATCATTATTCCCTATAGAATATATGTATATATCATCGGTAGTACATTTCATGGATTATTTGGAAAGGAAATAAAATAAGGGTGATTTAAAATTCCCACTAAGTGTGATGTATAATAAAAGGGAACATGAATCAATGCGAATAATAAACATGGAAAGATAAATAACTTAACATAAATTCCAATTAAATAATTTGAATAGAAAAATTAATATATAAAGGTAAATAATTCAATACATAGGAAACTTATTCAATAACCATTACTATTATATTTTGATAAGGAATAATCATTTTAAGGATGCAATGAACTAAAAACACAATCCATTTTTTTCAATAAACTGAAAATGAAATGCATCTAGAGATAATATCATTGTAAAAATCTCAATTATAATAATAATTAAATTATGAATGAAGGATATACATAACTATTGGACATAATGTCTTAGGAACATTATATTTTGTTCTTCAAGGCCTTTTACAAGATAGTTTAAAATTACATAGTATAAACTCAAATGGGTTCTACAACTAATTTAATGTCATCATTCTGTTTCACCTCATAAGGCTACCAATGCATCAAGGGGATATCTATAATCTATCCCTAAATATGTATTTCATGTCCTAATCATTCCATGCATATAAAATAATTTTATTAATTAATTAACAATGATCTCTATCATCAAATATCCGTATTGAGTAAAGAATATGGATTTATCAATATTTTCTCATACAAATAAATTACAATCATTGTATAAAACCATATATATAATTTATATACTATTTATATAGTAAAAATATCCATGATAATGAATATATATATATATATTTAGAAATTTAATGTCCATTGGTCACAGGAATGTGATAATTTTTATGGAATGTTATTGTCTACAAAAATGACTCAAGGGGTGAATTTTATTACTATAATTGCTCAAAATAATCATAATAAAAAATAGGAATAATAACAATAATATCAATACAACATATTTTTATTAAAGTACATGTGAAATAAATGGAGTTATAGTTGATAAATTTAAATGTCATGATTTATATTTAAAAAAAATCTTATGATAAAAATAATTTATATTTTGAAAATACATTTTTATAAATAAATTGTCACAATTTTTTTCCAGAAATATTATTTAAAAAAATTCATAATTATTATTGATATTTTCAAAGATTGAGTGTCCTTTAAAGAAAGAAAACACATATAGGATGTGTGAAATTTAAAAAAAATATTCCTCCCACATTTTTGGTGAATTCAAAATAAGAAATATTTTGAATATTACTTAAATATTACTTCACAAAACTATGAGAAATAAAAAATGTGTAAAAATAAATTTAATAAATATTTTAAGAAATAATAAAAAGATTTTAAAAACATTGATAGAAAAAAAAATTTGGATGAAAATAGATTTCTCACTAAAGATAGAAATAAAGTTGGATTATATTAAAAACACATTCTAAGAAAATTTATGTTAAAAAGAGTTAAAAAGATTTACTATAAATTAAAAATATCAATATTTTGTCAAATAATTTCCTTCAATTGAAATTCATGAATAAATAATCTCTACTACAATGATATTGTAAAGAAAACAATTATAATGATCATAACATTGATGTGAGATTTGAACAATGAATAAATTATGTTTATTTACTATAAATATGCATAAATATTTTGAAAATAAAACATAATATAATCAAAATTAATTACCAATTTAATATTATATTATCAATTATTATGAGGAAATAGTAAAACCCAATGAAAATAAATTGATTTATAAAATTCTACACCCCATGGTAATTTTCAAGACAAATTCGATTGGATAATATAATTTTATGTAAAATATAAAAACATGGACTTTAAATTAATCATGTTAAACATGTAAATGGGAAATTGTATAAAATATTTATAAAACATTATGTGCATAAAATTACAATATGCATCAACAAAATGAAATTGGGAAAAATAAATTATTAAACGCAACCTTATGTTTAAATGTGATTTAACCTCCTTTATAGTGGTCTTAAACGTTTTATTGAATTATTATGGAGCCATATTAATATTTATAATATAATATAAAATCCTTTAATAATATATTACCACACATTCATTAATAATCCTTCATTATTTTCATTGTTTCTAGTTTTAATTGCAATGTTTTCTAATTCATGTTTCTTCTTGAAAGATATTCTTCATTATCAAAATATATAGTTTAATCATCTCCACAATAATAATCATGAAATAATTATATTATTTATAAATCAATTACCCATTCATAACCAATCACGAATGATGGTTATGAAAAATGTACTATGTTAAAATCATTGGGATTGTTGGTCATAAATACATGTGAGTAATGTTTCCCTTCTTAATTGATCATTATGGAAAGGTGGTAAGTAATAATTTATCATAAAACGATTAAAATAATATAATATATAACATATAATTACTTTTAATACACTTATATTTCTCATCTATGTTGTGTGGTTATTAAAAGAGAATCATATTGCTTCGTGAAGGCTGTAGTCCACACATACACAGTTGATGTTAACATAATTATGTTAATGTAAATTTAAAATAGTATATAATCATTAGATAATGATAAATATGTCCTGAATATCATTATTATTTCAATTTTATCACATATAATCATTAATTTTATCCTTATCACCTTCCATGTATATTGTTAGTGGAAGAAGAATCATGTTCCTTGGTGAGGTGGTAGTCTATCACACACACGAGCATCATTATCATATCTCATATGATTTGGAAAGTAAAATGGAATAATTTATATTAATACTTTACAGATATAATTATTTATTAAATATAATATATGTAATTTATATATATCATCATTCACAACTTTGAGAGGTGTTAATGGAAAAATTAATGAGAAGTGTTTGCCAGGTTATATTCCTCTGTACACATGAATGATAATTTCATAACCCATTTGATGGAATTGGATGTGGTTGTAGGTAATTCCATTTTTATAAATAAATATCATATATTTTAGATATTGGGTATATTATACCTTATTTATTATATATTATTTTAAGAATGTGAATGATGAAATGAAATAATAACACACATTGAATAATGCTAACTCTTTGTTTTGTATCCTCCTTATGTTTCCACCAAAGCCATACTAGGATGTGTTTATGAAAAAATATGGAATCTTGGCTTAGTGCAGTGAATTTGAGAAGATATTTTATTATGTTGTGGAAAAACAAAAATATCTCGAAGTTGTGAAGTGGAGAAAAGAGGTGGTGTCCTTTTATAAGTGAGGTTAGTGGCACACCTGTAATTTTCTAAAAATATTCAATCACTCCCACATTTTTATCAAGAACCCTATTTATAAAATTCCATACTATAGAAAAAAGTAGATAAAAAAAATATATCCAGCAAATGGGTGTTCGAAAAGTCTATAGGTCTCTTATATCCCTTATCCTCTTATTTTAACAAGTAGATAAAATAATTTTTACACTAACCATAGTAATTAATTTTTTATATTTTCACTAATAATTTTTGTAAAAAAGTAACATGATCTTATTAAAAACTAGAAATTATTATTAATTTAAAATATTTATCTATTTTTTCAAATTATTTTTACATAAGTGTAATTATTTAATTTAAATATAATCCGTTAGATTCCACTAGAAGGTGAGAATTTTTAATCAAATAACGTTCAATTGTTTTCGATATTTTTAAACAAAAACTATATATGCGAATGAATCCAATAATATCGAATGAATTAATTGATATAAATGTGAGGTAATTTTAATTTTTAACCAATTTTAAATATAATATATCCTTAGAAATTATCTAAACCAAAAGGTAGTTCTTAATTAGAATTCAGAATTTTCCAATATTCCTCTAAAAATGAAACTCTTCTTAAAAATCACCAAAATTATCCCTCAGATAATTTTGATATGAATATTTAAAAAATAAAATAAATTTTATAAAATAGATTTTCAAATTTTTGTGAAAAATAATATTAAATTATTTGTAAAAAAGAGTGTTTAAACCATCTCTTAAAAAATACCTAATATTGGAAAACATTTTTTATCTCTTAAATGATTCATATTTTATTTCTAATAATTAAATTACTAGAATTTTCATATTTGAATTTTTATCTTTCATAACAACGATTCTAAATTCTCGATGTTTAATATAATAATAAATAAAAATATTTTAATTTTTTTACATTTTTTTAAACACAGAGTTTATTTTAATGGATGCTAAACTAATTGTTACATGTAAAAAAATTTAAAATTAATGTAACAGGTAATAAAAAATCACCTCAAGGTGGTGTGTAATGAATCATATTTAAGATATTGAGTTTTATTAATAATAAATAAATCTTAATGACTTGGGGTGTTATATTTTATTCAAAATTTATTGTCATGTCTCACATATTCTATCTAATAGAATGTTCTTATGTTAAAATATTAGAGTGTAACATTCACCCCACCACAAATAAATCACATCCTCAAAATTTAAACATTACATCTCCAATAAATAAATTTATAATAGGTAATACTAATGTTTAAAATTCCACATCGTAAAAAGGGTTAATAAAATATCAAATTAATAAGATATTTTGGGAAGTATGTAGGTCATATAAAAAACATATAAACATGCTTATATATTGGAGACCATTTGTTGAAAGTAAAGATATGTACACGGAATACAAGCATATATAATGATCAAGAGTGATAGAGTTCATTTATCACAATCATGTGAATAATCAGTTTAAATTTAAGGGATTCAGAACCATAAATTTGTGATGATTTTAAAGGCAATCTGATTAATCTGATATGAATGTAATATAATAAGATGTTATCTTCTAGATAATGTAGCAAATATTGATTTATTATTTTACTTTATATGAATCTATGGAAATATAATAACATGATATTGTTATATTTCATATGAAAAAATTCATCATTTATACATGCTTCGATCAATTTCTAATTCATCTATTTTAAAAAGAAATAAATATCCAAAAATTAATTGTTTCAGTTTTGAAGCACAAAAAATAACATTTAATTGATCATTAGATCCAAAAAACATTTAAAATTATTTTCTTTAATCTCTACAGATTTTCCAAATCCAATTTGATCATCATAATTTATAAAAATTAATATATTAATCTATAAACATCAAAAGAAACACCACTGGTTGATCATTAAAAATTATTTATCAAATCATTTAACTAAAAATAATAAAATATTAACCCAGACATTGGGTAGGCTAGTGGTAATTACTAAACCCTTCTCGTCATTCATTTATATGTTTTATCCCTATGTTCGTTCTAGACATTATGGATTGTCATATTATATGAAGGATGTCCCTTTTCTAAAATTATATTAATATAATTTCTATAAAATTTCAAAAAAATATAATGGACATCCTAGAGGTCCAATTTATCATCAAATAACATTTTTACAATGGTTTTGAATACATTTTTTCTTCACAATGACTAATAATATTATTTGACTATTATAAAATTTTCATTATTGATAATATTAACCCTAATTATTATCAATAACTCTATGTTTATATCTATAAAATCAAAAAGAATTAATACATAAATTACATTACCACAAAAATATATAGTTTCCATAAATTTCAACTAAAACATCCTTAATTATTGTAGACTACAACCACATAAAATCTAGAAAGGGGTGTTTAATAATTTTAACTTATTAATAATCTTAAACACATTAACCCTTTATTTTATAAATAAATCTTATGTTATTGAAGTCATATATGGTTATGAAATTGTGCAAAATCCAAAGATGTATAATTAATATTATAATCAAAATACCGATAGTAAATTACTTCTATAATTTAATACTTGACTCACAATATATACATATATCATTCATTTAATTTTCACATTGATATTTACTTTTTTAAGGGTTTAACATTTTAATGATGGAATCGTCTAATATAATTTTGAGGTTTAATAAATTGATCCATGTGATGAAATTTGTTTCTTCTATCACAAACATTATTTTTCTCGTTAATTAATTATATTATTCCCTTCCTTTACACACATAATACATTTTATCATTATTTTTAAACATCACTTATTTTTACTAAGACACCATCAGTGTAACCTAGGCCATTCATTATAATCATATATTCAAATCACTCAAATTTCGTAGAAAAATAAAATTTGAATTATCCAAAGAATAACCACATGGAGTGTCAAACTAGGTGAAAAAGAAGTCCCATTATCATTCACGGGGTGATTATTGAGTCAATAAAAATGTTCAATATTCATATTTTTCACACCTAGTTATATATTTGGTAGAATCGCAATCGGTTATAGTATCCAGAGAGGGATTCATTTCTAGGAAATCTATTATAATCTGTACCTTATGAAAAGATTTGGATTTTCATCTATACTTATCCACAAATTCTATCACATGGTTATTTTCTATAATATATTATTTGGATAATATATTTCGAAAGGTTTCTATTAAAAATTTATTGATACCATATATAATGACCCTAACCCTAGTAACTCAGAGCTATTATTTTCATTATTAAATTGGTGTAAGATACAAGGAATCACATCCTGATGGACCGAATTGTTTATTAGGTTTGGTAAACAAGATAAATACATGATTCCCTAATTAAAATTGAATATTTTAAATACATCACAAATTTTCATCCGGAATCTCTTTATTCCATTCAGAATATTATTTCATATCCATCATAGTACAGTTCAGGGAATATTTGTAAAGGAAAAAAAAGTAGGGTAGCCTAAAATTTTCAGTAAGGGTTAAATATAGAGGAATATATCCCGAACAAATGATAATAATAAACATGTAAAGGAAAATGTATGAATACATTTTGAATTTAATTTTTTTACTAGCATGGTCAATATGGAAATGAAACTATCTAAAATAACATGACATTTAACAAATAATAATGAAAATCATAGATTTATAAGGAATAAAAAATATAGAAATGTAAATAACTATAAACACATGTCATTTAACCAATAAAATGATAATGCAAAGTATATAGTGATAATATAATGGAAAAGGTATCATGGATAATAATTAATGAGTTCATAGTGGAGGAAATGCATATTTATTAGATGTCATGTCTCAGGCAGATGATACATTTACTATCATTACCTTTCATAAAACATTTTATATCTACTAGATATAAACCCAAATTGTTTTTCTAACTAATTCAATGCTATTATACTATTTCACCTCATGAGATAGCCGATGCATTAAGGGTTTATCTTTAATCAGGATCCACTTGTGTATTGCATTTCCAAATCATTCCTTATATATCAAACAATTTATTTAATTCATAAACAATGTGGCTTGTCAACATAAATTCATATTGAGTAATGAATACTGATTTATCAACATTTTTTTATCTTAAAAAACAACTTGTAATACCATTTGAAGATATGATATAAGGTTTAGGAAACAAAAAACATTGGTAAATAATATGGCTATTTTAATGAAATTTAATGTACAATGATTAGGAGATGTCGGGTGGACGGGAGCGTTCCACTTTACTCACCAATGGAGTTTGGGGTCTAGACTCCATGCTATCTTCGATCATACAATCGACGGCCAGTGATTTATTTGTCCAAGGTCATTTTGATTCTCACAAACATGTCTTTCCCAGATTGATGGATCGTCTTCCAGCAGAGGATGAACCTCCAGAAACGAACGCATTCGCGGTTAGAGAACATAGTAGAACCTATTCTCCTTTCAAAGGTTCGAATGTTGGTATACAAAAGAAGGCTAACATCGAAAATGTCAATGAAAATCCAAAGGCGTTCGCAGAGAGACTAGAACTTGAGGCTCACTCAATTATAGCTCGACTCATTTTGCCTAGAGGATCCGAGCCATGGAAGGCCGAGCATCTCACATAGTGGCTTTCTGATATTTGGGGGATCTCTACTTGGAAATGTGTCTTCCTTGGGTGAGGCTTTTTTCACCTTTTGTTCCCCTCCAGAGAAATCAAGATGAGGGCATGGGGGTACGGTTCAATCACATTCAAGCCAGGCGCGCTGTACATCCGAGAATGGGACTGAAAATTCAACCCTCTGGAAATTGG
This sequence comes from Viscum album, assembly GCA_963277665.1. NCBI lineage: Eukaryota > Viridiplantae > Streptophyta > Magnoliopsida > Santalales > Viscaceae > Viscum > Viscum album. The sequence continues at coordinate 617,717,049 of OY728127.1, read as the reverse complement.
TAACTCTTCAATCCAAATTAGGGTTAAAGTCTTTGGACTAGACTGGATTCTATGGAATCATATAATATTATATGATATTTCCTTGTCTATAGGAGTTCCTATAAAAATTGATAGAGAAACTGAAATAGCTAGATTTGGGCATTATGCCTATTTCGTGGTGGAAATAGACTTAGGTTCTACTTTAGTGGATAAAGTTTATCTTTCTACTGAAGAAGAAGAGCTTGAGTTGAGAATAGAATTTGAAAATAGGCCCAAATATTATCCAGAATGTAGAGTTATTGGTCATGATTCTTCTAATTGTAGGAGGTGTATTGTTTGTGAATTTTGTTCTACTCATGGAAATGATGCTAAACTATGCTTCAAAAGGATCAAAGCACTGAAAGAAAACAACAAGTCTGATACTGTTGCAAAGAAATCACAGTTGTGGGTTCATGACCCACAAACTCCACAAGTGTGTAAGCAGATGTGATAGAGGAGCTTGGCTTAGAATTCTGGACCCAGTGAGGTTGAAAATCATAATGTAGGCATTATGGAAAATTCGGAAAAGAGTAGAACATGGGCTGATATTGTTGAGCAAGGACATACAGGTGAATCCCAATTAAATGAGGAGCTCAGAACACAAGATGCTGGTTCTCTAGTTGTGGGGGGTTCTGTTTCTCATTTGGAAATATAGGGTTCTAGTTCTAGTTTATTGAATGCCCCTGCTACTCCCCCCTCTAAAATAGTTCACAAATTCATTGAGAATGATTTTTCTTCCAACTAATGTGCATTACACAGAGGGATCTACTGACTGCACAGGTGCAGGCTGCTCTAAAACTGGTGTCACGACCCGTCCTTGGGGCCCGTGCTCTGACTACCCCAAGCCCGCCTTCCATAGGCCAGGGGCTGTAGCTTAGCACCAAAGGCGAAAATCCCTATAACGGGGAAGGAATTTCCTTTATACATGAAAACAAAACACCACGGAGTACAAGTAGAAGTAAACACTAAGTAAAAAAAGAGAGTGCTGAAAAGTAAATGGGCTAGAATACAAACCAAATTGAAAGTACAGAACCAACTGAAAAAAAGTACAACAGAAAAAGACAATAGCTGGAAGAACGGAAGCGGCTCCTGGGTCGTCCTCCTCGGATCCTACTTAAAGGGTAGGTACAGATAGCCTTCACAATCCTCTCGCCCGTCATCCTCCTCTGTGTGTCGTCTCTTCGTGAAGTCCACCTACGGATACTGACCCGTCATGTAGTCCACCTCCGGGTACTGACTCGTCGTGTGGTCCACCTCTGGGTACCGTCCAGTCCTCGAACACTCGGCCTCCATCAGCACTGCCCGTCATCTGCAACCAACACAACGAGGTGCGGGAATGGCCCGTGTGGGGATGAGTATAACGATACTCCATAGGGTCCCTGAGACCCTCAAGGTCTCACTAAATCCAACATGGATAACCACAAAGAATGATATCAACAGATGACCCGTACTTAGGTATAAGACCATACTTATACCTAAGTTATCAAGTAACCCATCTCAATCATCAGGAAACACAAAGGTTATGAAATTAACGGATAACCACTACCCAAGTATATGCACATACATATACATAAGTTATCAAGTGACCCATCTCAATCAAGAAGTAATCACAAAGGTCATAGACTCAGCTCAAACCAGGATTTTCATTATCGAAACCGTAACTGCTGATGGGCCCATCTCTAGAGTGTACAGTGATCCTGTCACAACTCTGAGGTACTACTCACTAACCTAAGACTGCTGAGGTACTCCTCCTATCGAGTATCGCGGGTCTGCCACCTCACAAAGTATTGCTCCTCCGCCATGGGTCTGCCACCTCACACAGTAGTTCTCCCCCTCATAGCCTATAGAGGTACTCCTCCTGTCGAGTACCGCGGGTCTGCCACCTCACAAAGTAGTGCTCCTCCTCCATGGGTCTGCCACCTCACAAAGTAGTGCTCCCCACTGGCTATGCTAGTCACTCCGAATCAAATCGGACAAGCAGTCATCGGTCACAACCAGCTACACGGTCTCCGTACTCTATATACTCATATCTGGGACGGTCCACTCCACGAGCTACATGTAGATACTCCATGTATCACAAGTCCCACGATGAATTATCTCAAAGGACCGCCTTGTCATAGGGGTCTCAACGCAACAGACGACGCGTGAATCGGACGCCCGGTCTGTGAGTTATTAGCCTTTTTGTCCCAGGGGCCCGGTTGGTTTCGTGTGCGAACCAACCCGGGCGTATCTCAACTGTACCCCGAAATATCATAGGGTATACTCATAGGGACCGTTTTTCAAGGTGATCACCAACGCCGCTGATGGTTTGTCAAACAGACTTCCGGTCTGAAAGATATCAGCTTTTTCGTTCTAGGGGCCCGGTTGGATTTCGGTACAATCCAACCCGGCCAAACTCCAACTGCGTCCAATCCTTAGGAGAAGTATTCCAAAAGTTTCATCTCCTCAAGAGGAATCCAACAAAGTTGACGACACATCAATCGGACGTCCGGAGCTCAAGATATAAGTGTTTCCTCTCTGAGGGCCCGATTAGTTTTGTGTACGAACCAACCAGGCCATACTCAAAGTTCTTAGAAACCTTGAGTTTAATATACCAGAACGACCGTGTCGATCCAAGGATCACATCGTAGCAGACGGTGTGTCAATCGGAGGTCTGTGGCCCAGGATATGGGCGAAAGACCAAAAACGGTCCGGAAGTGGGGTTTTCGGGCCCGGACCGATCTGGCCCGAGAGCCCCTGGGTCGGCCCGAACGGTGTCGACCCGACCCGGGTCCGGGTCGCCCCACTTGGGCGTGGCTCGGCTCAGTGGCCCGGCGCACTGACCAAGTGGATCGGACGAACGACTGAGCCCCTCAGGAGGGCGGGGGGTCGCGCTGCCCCCCGTCGTTTGTAACCGCAGCCCCCCATAATGGGGGCCGCTCTTTGCTGGCCAGCCGGGGGTCGTAACCCCCGGCTCTCCCACTGACCGGCCGGCCCGCTCCGGCCGGCCGGCTTCTGCCACCACGGGACCAGCGAGGGCCGGTCCCCCTGCTCCGACGCCTGTGGCCCGGAACCGGACAACGGTCCCCCTGCTTCACCACGACCTAAGCCATGGCTTATTTTATCTGTCGCGGCGCCACGGTGCCGCTCCCCTCCACCGTAGCCCAGCTCTGGCCACGGTGTCTTCGGGTTTTTCACCGGTGCGGCGCGACAGCCCCGCGGCTTGGTTCGATTTTCAAATGTGCGGCGCGACGGTGCTTCCCATCCTTGCCGCTTGTTCCTGTACAGTGCGAAGGCACCACGTCACTTTCCTTTGAAGCGCAATAACACAAAATAATAAGGGAGAAGGGTCGGTCGTGTTTGTGCATTCCGGCCCCCTCCCATTAAACGATATCAAGCGGTCCAATTGAACATGTATAGATGACCGAATTAATTCATGAAAAGAAATGCATAAAACCCCTACCATGACAAATGTTGTCAAACGACGGTGTCACGGAAAACGGCGTCGCGGGGTGAGGTTCTATATATGCCGACGGAGAACGTCTGAGGAGGAACCAGCGTCTCCCTTCCTTTCACGTGGAGAGAAAATTGAAAGGCGGAATGTCGTTGGCGAGTTCCCACGTCGGTGCCCCCTCCTTTGTCGAGGAAGAAGAATACGGAAGAATCCGGGTCGCCGAATCGACGTTCCTTGACGAAGAAGAAGAAGAAGAAGAACTTCTTTAAAAACTCCCATGCTCTCTTCCCTTACCCTCAACACAACAAATGCCTACCCTTCACAAAAAATAAAGGTTACATATTATTTAATCAGCCCAAGCCAATCATATCCAAAATAAATTCAAAAGATGAATTCACTAAATTTAATGTGTGTTGGCTAGAGTTAATGAGGGAGAGAGCGAGGAAATAGAAGGTTACTCATTAAAGATAAGTTTACAAAAAAATTAAAGAGGGAGTTAGGGAGTTTAAGAGGAATGTGAATTGGTGGGGTTCGTGTGGGCCCCACCTCACCTTTAATCCTCTCATGGGTGGTTAAATACAAGTGGGTCCCACCCCTAAGTCCCTTACTTAGGTTATAACCACTTAAGAGAGGTTCAATGTGTTGTAACACAACACTTAATCCACTTAACAAGAAATGAAAATATAATTGTAACAATTATATTTTATCCCTCACAAATTTTAAAACAACTCCTCCCGAGAAAATGCAACTCTAGAAATGGTCTTCTTTAGAAATTACCGGTGCTGCGGGTCCATCGGTGCCCTCAGATTTCGATTCTGTGCACCGGTTCAAAAGATAGAAAAACCCGCTCGTTCGTTCACTGAACGTACCCGAGCAAAACTTCAAAAATTTATTCCAGGCACACCGGGCCTCAGAATCAGGCGCTGTCAGAAACTGCGTTTTGTAAAATCTCAAAGAAAATTCAGAAAAAATTTCCCTTGAATTTTACGGGTCTTTACATTACTCCCACCACTAGTATTTACATCCTCGTAAAGCTTAAACATAGACTAGGGATACAAAAGCGGCATTGAGCATACATCTGAGCCTTCCGCTCCCATGCGCTTACCTGGAGATTCCCATACTGCTAAAGAAAGTGCACCCGAGGAATCGACCATCCTCATAGGATCTGTTCCTGTCGATCCTCAGTCCCCACTGGAACCTCCGAGAAATTCACCACATCGCCCAAGTCTAGCTCCCCATGGTCGATGATATGTGAAGTGTCGATCACGTATCTCCTCAGTTGAGAGACATGGAAGTCATCATGCACCTCGTGCAACTGAGGTGGATGGGTCAAGCGGTAAACCACCTCGCCTACCCTGCTGAGGACCAAGAAAGGTCCGTTGAACCTCGGAGATAACTTGTCGCCACGACCACGTCTCCGTAATTCCACGTCGAGGTGAGACCCGTAAGAAAACGTGGTCTCCATCCTCAAACTCTAGTGGTCTCTGCTTCCTGTCAGCATAAGGCTTCTGTCGGCTCTGAGCTGTCCTCATCCGCTCTTGGATGGCCTAGACCTTCTCTGGTCCCACAAGAGCTGCTATGATTTCTTCTTTGCCGACAAGAGAAATCTGGTCTCATCCCCTAGATGAACCACATTCTTTTCCTAATACAGTCAATCCGGACATGAATGATGTATTCATTCCATGGATGGCGTCATAAGGCCTCAACGTTACTACCAAGATATCCACCCGTCACTCTCACCTCTAAGGGTCGAGTCACACTGTTGGCATCAGCGGGAGGTCACTGGGTCTCTTCCAGTAGGAATCTCGAAAGTGAGGGTCAAGTCAACAGTTTAAACCGGAACCTCTTGGTACTCAAAAAAGAAGGAAGAATATGTCACAAAGGTAAGTATCTTTATATTATTGTAGCTCATGGTACAAAGACACAAATTTAAATACACCAACATGTAACTAGATATACAAAGAATATAAGGAAACCACTAGTTTCGCTCCTGTCCACTCGCTTCCGAAGCTCCGTAGTCGTATGCTTGTGCTGCCTGAAGCTGAGCTCTCCCATGTCCACATGTTCCCTGTGGTCGGGGTGGACCTCCGGGTGGTGGTGGTGGTGGAAACACCTCGAAGCGTCATCCTCCTCCAGCTGCACTGCCAGCTCCCCTCCCTCGGCCTTTAGCTCATAGCGGTCTGCGTTGATCAAACCTATGCCTCTGCCTGGGAGGTTCTTCATTTAACTGATGGTCATCTGCATGGCAGGTCGTACAGTCACGTGCCATGTGACCAATCCCGCCGCAGGAGTAACACTACATGGCAGGTCTGGCTTTTTCATTCCCCTTGGTGCCTCACACTACCGACCTTGAGTCATGCGGTGGACCACCTGTAGGTCTGGTCCTCTTGGACCTCTACGTCATCTGTCTACTTCCTGCAACAGAAGACTCTGCCACATGTCAGGTAGTAGTGGGTCTTGCTACTAGAGACTGCTCAGCAAGGAAACTCTCCACTAAGAGGGCTCGCTCCAACACCGCTGTTTGCGTTGGAATGCTGTGAGAAACAAAAAAAGCTCTAATCTCTCGCCTGAGCCCCTGCTCGAAGGTTCGGGCCCTGAAGAACGGGTCCCGTATCATATCTGTGGGGTAGCGAGAGAGGTCTGTAAACCTCGCTGAATACTGCGCCACTGTCATGCTGCCCTGCCGCAGCTGAAGTAGCTCATATATACGCACCGCTCGAAGGGTGGCTGGAACAAAATCTTCCCGGAACAGGCTCTCGAATTCTTCCCATAGAAGTGTCGCCTCCTCATGCATCTGGAGCATCAGGATCCACCATCTGCCTGGTGCTGCCTGAAGAAGGCTAGCATCAAGGACCACCATGAAGTCTTCTGGCGTCCCCACTAGCCTGAAGACTCTCACCACAACCTCCATCTAATCCTCAGCTGCCTGCGGATCCGTCTCTCCCCTGAACCTGGGTGTCCATTGGCGTTGGAACTCGTGCAATGCACTCAAGAGACGTCCACCCTCTGCTGCTGGGGCTGGTGGCATCGGTTGCCCAACGGGTAGTAGTATCGCTGGTGCCTCAGCTAGTGCCTCAACTGGGACATGGCCCTGTACTGAGGCCACGTCACACGGTGGGCTGTCAGTACGAACAACTCTTGGGGCTCTAGCTGGTCGTCCGTGGGGAGGCATCCTGAAAGAAACTAACATGACATGGTCAAACGATTTATACCTGGTGAGCTGACCTAGTTTGAGCTGACTTTTAAAGACTTCTGGAAATACACATGCAATCAGTGTTTTTGTGCACAAGGTTGGAAATCAGTTGTCAGGGTCCTGGTGTATGGATACGTCGGCCACCCGCACCAACACTGGACTCCCTGAACTGAAAACCACACTCGGTACCCTTAATAGTATTGGTTCACAGAAATAAAATATCATAGTTATAAGTTCTGCGGTAGAACCGACTCCTCTGATACCAATTTGTCATGACCTGTCCTCGTGGCCCATGCCGTGACTACCCCAAGCCCGCCTTCTATAGGCCAGGGGCTGGAGACTAGCACCAAAGGCGAAAAACCCTATAATTGGGAAGGCATTTCCTTTATAAAAGAATACAAAACACCACAGAGTGAAAGCGGAAGTAAACACTAAGTAAAAAAGAGAGTGATTAAAAGTAAATGGGCCATAATTCAGACCCAACTGAAAGTATAGCTATAACTGAACAAAAGTACAACAGAAAAACACAACAGCTGGAAGAATGGAAGTGACTCCTGGGTCGTCCTCCTTGAATCCTACCTGAAGGGTAGGTACAGATACCCTTCACAACGGTCTCTCCCATCATCCTCCTCCGTGTGTCGTCTCGTCGTGAAGTCCACCTCCGGATACTGACTCATTGTGTAGTCTACCTCCGGGTACTGACTCGTCATGTGGTCCACCTCCAGGTACCGTCCTATCCTTGAAGACTTGGCCCCCATCAGCACTGCCCGTCGTCTGGAAAAAAAACAACGAGGTGTGGGCATATCCTGTGCAGGGGTGAGTATAACGATACTCAGTAGGTTCCTCGAGACCCTCAAGGTCTCACTAAATCCAACAAGGATTACCACAAATAAGGATATCAACATATAACCCTTATATAGGTATAAGCCCATACTTATACCTAAGTTATCATGTAACCCATCTCAATCATGAGGAAACACAAAGGTTATGAAATTAATGGATAACCACTACCCAAGTATATACACATACATATACCTATGTTATCAAGTGACCCATCTCAATCACGAGGTAATCACAAAGGTCATAGACTAAGCTCAAACCCAGATTTTCATTATCGAAACCATAACTGCTGATGAGCCCGTCTCTGGAGTGTATAATGATCCGGTCACAACTCCAAGGTACTGCTCACTATCTTAGGACTACTGAGGTACTCCTCCTGTCGAGTACCGCGGGTCTTCCACCTCACACAGTAGTGCTCCTCCACCATGGGTCTGCCACCTCACACAGTAGTGATCCCCCTCATAGCCTACAGAGGTACTCATCCTGTCAAGTACCGCGGGTATTCCACCTCACAAAGTAGTGCTCCTCCTCCATGGGTCTGCCACCTCACAAAGTTGTGCTCCCCACTGGGCTATTCTAGTCACTCCGAATCGAATCGGACAAGCAGTCATCGGTCACAGCCAGCTACACGGTCTTTGTACTCTGTATGCTCGTTTCCGGGAGGGTCCGCTCCACGAGCTGTAGGCTGATACTCCATGTATCACAAGCCCCATGAAGAATTATCTCAAAGGACCGCCTCGTCATAGGGGTCTCAACGCAACAGACGACACGTCAATCGGGCGCCCGATCTGTGAGTTATTAGCATTTCCATCCCAGGGGCCTGATTGGTTTTGTGTGCGCACCAACCCGGACATATCTCAACTGTACACCAAACTCTCATAGGGTGTACTCATAGGGACCGTTTCTCAACGTGATCACCAATGCCACTGACAGTTCGTCAAACGGACGTCCGGTCTGAAAGATATCATCTTTTCCGGTCTAGGGGCCCGGTTGGATTTCGGTTACAATCCAACCCGGACATACTCCAACTACGTCCAATCCTCCGAAGAAGTGTGCAAAAAGTGTTGTCTCCTCAAAAGGAATCCAACAAAGTCGACGACACATCAATCAGACATCCAGAGCTCAAGATATTAGTGTTTCTCCTCCGAGGGCCCGGTTGGTTTTGTGTACGAACCAACCCGGCCGTACACAATGTTCTTAGAAACCTTGAGTTTAATATTCCGAAACGATCGTCTCGATCCAAGGATCACATCGTAGCTGAAAGTGCATCGATCAGAGGTCCGTGGCCTAGGATATGGGAAAAAGACCGAAAAAGGTCTGGAAGTGGGGTTTTCGGGCCCAGACCGATCCGACCCGTGACCCCCTGGGTCGGCCCGAACCCTGTCGACCTGACTCGGTTCTGAGTCGGCCCATTTGGGCACAGCCCGACCTAGGCGCGGCCTGGATCAGCATCCTGGTGTGATGTACAGGTGGCTCGGCCGAACGGCCGAGCCGTTCGGGAGTGCGGGGGGCCGCGTTGCCCCCCGCCGTTTGTAACCGCGCCCCCCCATAATGGGGGCCACTCTTTGATGGCCAGCCGGGGGTCGTAACCCCCGGATCTCCCCCTGAATGGTCGGCCCGCTCTGGCCGGCTAGTTTTGGCCGCCATGGGACCGGTGAGGGTCGATCCCCCTGCTCCGACGCCGGCGGCCCGGAACCGGCCTCCGGTCCCCCTGCTTCGCCACGGCCTAAGCCACGGCTTATTGTGTCCGGCGCGGCGCCACATCGCCTCTCTCCTCTGTCGCGGCCCCGCTCCGGCCGCGGTGTCTTCGGGTTTTTCTCCGGTGCAGCGTGACAGCACTGCGGCTTGGTTCTATTGTAAAATGTACAGTGCGACGACGCCGCAGATCCTTGTTGCTCGTTCCCGCGCGGTGCGACGGCACCGCGTCACTTTCCATTGAACCAGAATAACACAAAATAATAAGGGTGGAGGGTGGCCTGTGTTTGTGCGTTCCGCCCCCTCCCATTAAACGTTATCAAGCGGTCCAATTGAATGTGGATATATTACATAAGTAATTCATGAAAAGAAACGCATAAAACCCCTACCTTGAAAAATGTTGTCGAACGACGGTGTCGCGGAAAACGGCATCGCGGTGTGAGGTTTCGTATATGCTGACAGAGAATGCCCGAGGAGGAAGCAGCGTCTCCCTTCCTTTCATGAAAAGAGAATATTGAAAGGAGGAACTCGTTGGCGAGTTCCCACGTCGGTGCCTCCTCCTTTTTCGAGGAAGAAGAAGACGGAAGAATCCAGGTCGCCGAACCGACGTTCCTTGACGAAGAAGAAGAAGAAGAAGAAGAAGAAGAAGAAGAAGTTCTTTAAAAACTCCCAAGCTCTCTTCCCTTACCCTCAACACCACAAATGACAACCCTTCACAAAAAATAATGGTTCCACATTATTTTATCAACCCAAGAAAAGCTTTTCCAAAATAAATTCAAAAGTTGAATTCACTAAATTTAATGTGTGTGTTGGCTTGAGTTAATGAGGGAGAGAGTGAGGAAATGGAAGGTTACTCATTAAAGATAAGTTTACAAAAACATTAAAGAGGGAATTAGGGTGTTTATGAGGAATGTGAATGGGTGGGGTTCATGTGGGCCCCACCTCACCTTTAATCCCCTCATGGGTGGTTAACTACAAGTGGGTCCTACCCCTAACTCCCTTAATTAGGTTATAACCACTTAAGAGAGGGTCAAAGTGTTGTAACACAACACTTAATCCACTTAACAAGAAAATAAAATATAATTGTAACAATTATATTTTATCCCTCACAAATTTTAAAAAAACTCCTCCCGAGAAAACGCAACTCTAGAAAGGGTCTTCATTAGCAATTACTGGTGCTGCGGTTCCATTGGTGCCCTCGAATTTTGATTCCATGCACTAGTTCAAAAGATAGAAAAACCTGCTTGTTCGTTTACTGAACTTACCCGAGATAAGCTTCGGAAATTGATTCCAGGCACATCGGGCCTCGGAATCAGGCGCTGCCAGAAACTGGGTTCTTGTAAAATCCCAAAGAAAATTTAGATAAAATTTCCCTTGAATTTTATGGGTCTTTACAACTGAATTTCAGGAGCATTCATCTGCTGATGCCTCTGCAAATGAGGAAAACAATGCCTCATATAGTCCTCCTAAATCATCCACCATACAATCTGGTAAACAGGAGGAATCTATGGATTTGGCTACCAATGATCCTCCTATGGAGGTGTATTATCCTGTACTTAATAGGGCATAACAATCTTGTGCTCAACTAGTGAATAACAAGAGAGAAAACACTGCATCTCTCCAGTATACTATAATGCAGCATTCTTCTCACCATGGAAAAAAGTACACCTTCAATGGAAATGCATCAAACAGTTACAGTCGATGATGGTTTGGAACACTAGAAACAAGAAAATTTGAAATAGGGATGTCAACCTAATCGTGGGAGGGGACGAGGAAATTTAGACTAGACTACAAAGAAGGATGAGCCATCTGAATATAAAGATGGCTCAGATATTAAAATTCTCCTCCAACAAGGGAAAAAATTAGAAGCACTCCATTTCCGAGGTCATGGGAGTAGGCGAGGCTGAGGCACAGACTCGGGATCCATTCATGATAAAGAACACCATACTGCGGAGAAGATAAAGAAAAAACATGGTGCCTCATAATGGGGTATTAACAATTTGTGAGGCCCCCTACCCTCCTTTTCTTGTTTTGTACTTTTTACATTAATTCAATAAAAATGGTCATTGCCTTTTTTAAAAAAATGTACAATGATCACATTAATGAGAATATTCTAAGGGGAAGTCATTGAAAACCAAAATAAAACAATTAATTTATTGTCAAATCTATATCTAGTCAAAATAATCATAAATCATCTAGAGGAAGAATAATGGTTATATCAATCGAGCCTATATCCTATGAAACATATGTAAAATAACAGTTTTTTATGAATATTATTACCATAACATTCATTTTAAAATAACTCATGAGGAATATATATTTTTTCATTTTGAAAATTACTTTTTTTAAAATTCTGAAAAAATTAAAAATAATATTCAATCCATTTATCCTTTGAAATATTTATAGGAATTTTTAAGATATTTAGTGGTCATGACAATAGGAAATTCTATACGTACTGATTATATTAAAACAAATACCCCTTTTACATGTTTGTTAAATGAAAAATATGAACAGTTGTAAAAATTACATATATATTCCTCTAAAACCATTATGAAAAAAATAAAAAATGGTTAATTTTTTTAATAAATAATTTAAAAAACTTTAAAAACATTTTTGAAAACATTTTTATAAAATATAGTTTTTGATGAAAGCATATTTTGGACTAAAGAGTAAAATAAAGTCCCATTTTCAAAAAAAATTTAAAACATTTTAATTACCAAATTGTGGGACAATGGTTATATTGAAACCAAATTTTATAAATTACTAGTGGCGAAGGAAATTAAATTTGTTTATTTAACCATTATAAAATAATTTAAATAAAATGAAATTCAAGAATAAATAATCTAAATTAGAATGAGATTATGAAATAAACCATAATAATAATCATAATATTGATATGGGAATTGATCAATGAATCAATTATGTGTGTGAATACTAATACACAAAACAATAGTGTAAATACCTCATAATATAATCAAAATAAATAATAAAAATATTCTAATTATATGAATAATAATGAAGAAGTAATATAACCCAATTAAAAGAAATTCAGTTATGATATTTGTTTCCAGTTTTTAATTTTCAACTCAAGTCCCCATGGATGAAATATTTCAAATAGAAACATCAAATATATATATTTATTAATTAATAATGATTCAACATCTGTTATATGATTTATATTCACCATATAAATGTACTTTGGTTCATAACATTACAATACGCCTTAATGAAATGAAATTGAGATGAAATCCCTTATTTCAAGCTTCATTCTTGTTGAATTTTCTCTAAACTCCATTATAGTTTGTTTAAAAATTTTAGTAACCTATAAATGAACATATTAATATATTCTATGTCCTATATTAATAATTAATAAAATATTATCAGCCATTCTTCAACAATATTTCATTATTTTTACCCTTTTAGGTGTTTATTGCCTTTTTCCTCTCATGCATGTTTCATAATGAAATATCCAGTAGTTGAACATATTATGTTGATTCATCATATACAAAATTTTATCCATGAAATAATTAAAATATATATCAATAAATTATAACTTTAAAACAAATCAATAATTATGATTAAAAAAAATTAACTATGCTATAATCTTTGTAACGGTAGGTCGTATGTATGTAAGATTAATATTTCCATTTTCAATGGTCATTATAAAAATATTGTAAGTAATATTTTATCATATAGTAATCATTATAATATCATTTTAACGATATAAGTTTATGAAATAAACTTATATATATATATCATCCATGTGTTTTGTAGGGAAACGAGAGTCGGATCGCATTTTGAAGGTGGGAATCCACACGAACACAACGATGCTATCAACTTTATGTGTGTAAAAAGGTAAAATGATAATTTATATTTCCAGAATAATAAATATTTAATAAATATCACATTTATTTCATTAATTAAACATATAATAATTAAATTTATCTTTATTCACATCAATGTAAAGCATTGATGAATGACGAGTAACATTTCTTCGCAAGGTGGTAGTCCTCTGTACACATGAGAAATGTTATCATATCTCATGTGTTATGGAATGTAAAAAAGGTATAATTTATTTAATTAATAAAGTGGTTTAATAAAATTTTAGACATAATATTTTTATATTAGATCCACCATGATACCTAAATGTGAGAGGTCGTAATGGAATAATGTATGAAATTAGTTTGTATGGCAGTATTCCACCAAACATATGGAAGATTATGTCATAATCCATTTAATGGATGTGTATAAGGTTTTAGGTAATTCCCAAATAATTACAACATATTATTATATGGATGATAATTAGGTTATTATTTCATCATTGCTTAATATTCATTGACGGATGTTTATGATGCAATAAAATAAAAACTCTTATAGAAGAACATTACCACTTCTTTTAGTATCCTTTTTATGTTTTCAGTAAACATCCCTTGGTGAGATTTATACCAAAAATATGGATTCAAAGATTATTAGAGGAAATTTTTGAATTTATTTGGATGTTAATTATTATATTCCTAAGGATTATATATTTTGAATATGAGAGGAACGTGGTGGATTTTTATAATTTATGTGAGTGGAAAATTTGTAATATTTTGAAAGGATTCATTCAGAACCTAGTTATAATCATTAAACAGGATCCCAAATATGTAATTATCGAAAACATACGAGATATGGACTAAATAATTCTATAAAATAGGTGTTTTACATATAATTATGTCATTTGTAATCGTTATCCTTTTAGATTATCACGTGGTAAATAAATTTTTTCCTTAGCCATAGTAGATATATTTTAATATTTTCAAAATTGTTTTTATAATTTATTCATTTTACCATATTAAAAAATATTATTTTTTATTATTAACTATATTAAATCCAATTTTAAAAAATAAATTCATAGATGAGGAATAATGTAATTTAAAATTAACCCCATAGTTGTGATAGTAAAGTGAGTTTTTAATTAGAAAATGATGAAAATTTTATAATTTTTTAATATCATGATTATATATTAATATAAATCCAATTTGTTAAATTGGAATAATTTTTATAAAATTTAATTGATTTTACATTAACACCAATTAAATATATAATTTAATAACAAGTTTTTAAAAAGAAAATGCAATTTTCTTTTAAAATTCAATATATTTACTATTGATTGAAAAATAAATCATTTTAAAAATCTCTAAAGAATTAAATATAATATTATTATGATATGAAGAATAAGAAAATGAAGTTAATTATTTAAAATTAATTTTATTGAATTGGATAAAATTGTTTTAAAAATTATGTGCGCAGATGGTGATAATTCAATTTCAAAATGATTCTAACAACATAAATTGGACTAATTTCTTTAAAATTAACTAATTTTAATTTTATAAAAATTTAAAATATAAAATTATAGTAAATGTTTTTTAACTGAAAGATAATTTTTCAATTATAAATCAGAATTCTATACAATTCATTGAAAAAATGAATCATCTTTGAAAAAGAAAAAAAAGTCACCGTATGATAATTTTGATATGAAGAATTCAATAATGATATTAAATTTCTTAAATAAAATTTAATGTAATGGAAAAAAATAATTTTAAATTTATGTGATCAAATAATGAAAAAACCATTTAAAAAATATTCTTTTTCAGTAAAAATTTATTTTCCTTTTAAATAATTAATATTTTTTTATAATAAATATATAAAAAAAATTTCCATAATTTATTTTATTACTACTCATATCCACCATTCCAAAAATTACATGATATATATTATATTAGGTAATAAAATTTTATTAATATTTCAAATTTCATTTAATCTCGATGTAGTGTGTGATGCATGTGAAACTCACCATTCCATGCAATAAAATATAAATAGAGAGGGGCATGTAACATAAGCTAAAATAAGTGTTTCATGTGATTACATCTATTGGAGATATTTAATATTTTAAATATAAATATTGCGTAAATTCTTGGGGTTTTATATTTTCTTCTATGCTTGGTGTTGTGTGTCACACACACTATGGAATAAAATATATTTATTTTAATGTTTCTGGATGTTACAATACTTATGTGAACCAAAAAACTATGATCAAGACTAAAAAATGAGATGCTCTATCATGCCCACATTCGTGAAAATATATCAATTATTTACATGTTTATTATCCCATGTGATATAGCTTAAAAATTCATTTGAGAGAAATTTAGTGCCCCATCCATCATCATTAATAAATATGTGTTCTAGGTAAATTAAATCATCATTTGAACATAAATAACCCATGAAAAAACGAGTTTCCTATAAATGTAATTAAAAATAAAAAAAATAAAAAAATCATATTTTCCAAATGAATTCATTACAAAGTAACATTTAGAGTATGATAAAAGCACCACTTCATTATATATAATCATTGTAGTGATAATAGAAAATACAATACCAATGTTTTCACAAAACCATTTTATTCATTATAAAAAAATATGAAGTCTAAATTAATTTTAAAAGATTTTTTTGAGATGGTAATCATCATAATGTTTAAAAATATATTAAAAATATATTAAAAATATTCAAAATAAAATATCAATGAAAAAACATAATGTTTCCAAATCGATAAGTAAAAATAATTTTAAAACATTTATTTTTGAATAGTTTTATTTAATAGAATAATATATATAAATGCTTAATGTTTTCCTAAAGGGAAGTTAAAAATACATTGAAAATATTTAATTTATAAAAAAATAATTAACAGAAACTTCAAATTAAATTAATTTTAAAAATTGAAAATATTGAGGTGATGATAAAAACATTTATTTTGAAAGGATATAAAAACCTTTTTTTCAATTTAAAATAACCCTCTTGAAGGATCAAATCATTAAGAATATGGAAATTACTTATTTTAAAATAAATAAATCATAATAAATAGACTATAAGAGTTTAATAAATTTTAGTTTTCTAATAGATAGATAAGAACATTTATGGGAAGTTAAAACTTGGGCAATGAAGACAAATACGTTAAATGAAATTGTAATTACTATTTAAAAAAAATATTTTCAAGAAACAATAGAATCATAAAGGAAGAATATATTGGTTTGAAACATGATTTCCCTATAAAATATGGTTTAAATAAATTCAAAAATCTTCAAAGGTTATGATAGATCAATATTGAAAAATAATTAAAAATAAGAGTTATTATTACCCAAGGAAGAGAATTGAGCCATGATAACCCCATAAATCATTTTTTATCATTTGAATCAGCCACATTTGTAGTATCAATTTAAATAGAACACCTAATATATTGAATTATAAAATGATGATTATACATAATTATATATGTGAGATATTTAAATCATTGAAAAGGATATATATTGTATATCATAAACATGTATCAAGGAATTTATATTCGAGAAAACGAAACTATAATGGCTTTAGAATAATTTTAATTAAAACCAAGTAAAATAGAGGGTTTGAAATTATTCTTAAAAATAGTATTAAAATATAATTCGAGATATGACATCTCAAATAGGTATTATACACACCAAAAAGTTTAATTTATGGTAACAATACATCTCTTGTCTCAAATATGGGAATTTTAAGACAAAAAACCCATAACCTGTTTCCTTAAATATAAGATCATAATTAGAAATATTGTAAAATAAAATAAAAATAAAAATATGATATCTTAGATCATTACATATTAATTTTAACCTTTAATTATCAAAATTATTATATTTTTATTATGAGTAAATTAATTAGTAAACAAAAGATGATACATTAATAGTAAATTAAATAATTTATACAATATTAAAAAAATATTAACACAAAATTTAATTACGTATTAGATAAAAATATTATTATTTTTTATGATCCCATTGTAATTTATAATATTGTTTTACGACAACATTCATGTTTGGTGGTTAAACCGACCCAAATGCGAATGCACTTTAACTCATATGGTGAGTCCGGCTTAGGTGGTATATATTTTACCATAATATCATTTTAAAATAAGAATAATTTTATTATTCAGATATTGTTATAATGGTGAAAAATAGTTAATGTTTTTTGGTAAGGAATTAAAAACTATAGAGTATTGAAAAAATGATTTTTCATGGATACATTATTTCATATAAATGGAAAAGTAATGTTCCATCATTTTTCTATGTGGATGAGAATGAATAACTAAGGGTTTTACATTTAATAAATATAGAAATTAGTATACCTATTATACCAAATTATACAAAAATATTTTTATTATATGATATTTTTATGTGTATGATTAAGAATAAAAACATAATAATGATATAATATTTTTGTCTAAGAGTTGATTTTTTCCTTATATGTTCCGATGAAATTGAAGGTATCACACTAAATATGACTAAAAAAGATTATATTAATGGGTTATAGGAAAATAAAGATTAAAATGGCAGTGTTTATGGATTAATTATATTTATATATATTTTTTTGAAAGGTTTTAATTGATGCTCTTTTATAAAATAGGGAAAGGTTAATTTTGGAAACACCCATTTTATTTTAATAACTCCATAACACTATTCATTTTTAAAGGCTCAAATGTTTCGATATGAATGATTGTAGGATATATATAGGATGATAATGATTAAAAAATTATTTCCAAAAAATATTAATATTTTTATATGGTTTTTAGCCATATGTTGTTACAATTTACTTTTTTTACTTTAAAACATGTTTAATAGTTTTTAACTAAGTAGTTATTTATTCTATAAAAAATATATCATAAACCATATAACCAAATAATTGTGGTATGGAACTAAATTTAATAGCTATTTAAATATATTCAATTTACATATATAATAATATTATATATTATATCATAACTGATAATGTGTAGAAAAGAAGTTTCTGTAGGAAAATGACATTTCGACCATTATAGATACTTAATCATATTTAGTATTGATTACTAATTAAATGAGTGTAAATATATTAATATATGTTTTTTAAATTAGATTATATTTTAATTTATTTCAATTTAATTTATTTGATATAAATTCCATGATATTAATAAAATAATAATTTTAAAATATATTTATCACCATTATCAGGGAAATTAACATTATTCCAAGAAATCTAAATTTTGTTATGTGAAATTAAATTTTTTATATAAAATAATACGAAATTGTTTATCTTAAATATCTAAATCATTTTTTCCTAATAATATTATATATATCTGGAAAATAATCATAACCATAGTGAATTTAACAAGTGATGTCCATTTTTTTAGAAAAGTATATTTTTATGAACAATGTATATATATTGGAAACAATTATCAATGTTATTAATTATAATGTGTAGAGACCCTGGTGTCAATAAACAAGACATAATTTGTTCTTTATTATATTTACATAATAAAAAATTAATCACATCTCGAAGGATTAAAAATTTTCATCATGTTGGTAAAATATCTACACAGTGGATTCTAGAATTAAAACTTATTTAAAAAATGACAACCTAATTATTTTTATATCATGAATAAAATCATTCCCTATAAAATTTCATTTCATATAGAACATATCACTGTTCCTGGAATACTATGGAAATGAATCAAAATAATTGTGAGCTCAAATTCTCCATAATTGTTATTTATAATAAAATCAAGTATTAATGAATAAACAATAACTGATATTGAAAGATAAATAAATAAAAACAAAATCTATTAAAATGAAATTAAAATCATGATAAGATAAGGATGATTCAATATTAAAAGTTAATTAACTGAGGAAAACACCATTTAATTAATAAACGGAGAATGAAATTCATTCATAGATAATATCATAGTGAAAATATCATGGATAATAACAGGTTAATTATATATTAAGAAAATGAATAAATATCAAGGATCATGTTTCCTAATAACATGATACCTTTACCTTAAACACCATTCACAATATGTTTTAAAATATTCTAATATAAATAACTTTCATTAAATAGTTTAAAACATAGTAGTTACTATTGCATAGGTCTTTTCCAACTAATTTGGCCTCTTTAGACCGAGGGGATTGCATTGGAAAATCCTAAACATATATTTTTCAAGTACAAATGGTTATTTTTATATATAATAATCGATTTAATCCATAATAAATGTGTGTTATCAAATATACATATGGAGTAAACTATATGAATTTCTAAATATTTACATAGTTAACCAAATTATATTCAAGGTAAAAATCATATTTAAGAACAGGATAAAATTTATACAATAATAATTTCCATTATATAAGAATATTGATATTTAAAATAAATTTAATTTCCAATGAAATATTATAACATAGAAGTGATTATTTATCTATAATGTTAACAATCACAAAAGAAAGTGAAATAGAACAATTACACATACCATTTTGAAAATTTCATGTAAAATCAACATAATTAAAATAATTCAAATTGAAACATAAATTACATTGAATAATTTATTTTTATTGATATTCCATGTTTAAGGGGATTTATATACATCTTATGAAAGTATACAGGTGCACAATATAATGTACGTCTCAAAGAAAGAAAACTGAGAAAAAATACCATACCTTACACTTGGTTATTGTGGAACATGATTTAACCTACTATATAGTGGTTTTAAACATGTTTTTTTACTTTTACGATAATGATATTAATATTTATAATATCATATATTATACTTATAAAATATCATATATCCAATTCATTAATAATATTTCATTATTTTAATTCTATGGAGTGTCAGTTGCCTTGTTTTCTCATGCTTGTTTTTTCATGATGGAGATGGATTTTAAACATATTAAATAGTTACCTAGATAGTTGATTAAAAGTAATTACAAAATTAGAGTATTTTTACATAATTAATACTTTTAAAACAAATAATGAATGATGGTCATGAAAAATGTTTTACGTTACGATCATGGAGACTGTAGGTCCTATGTATGGATGAGTAACATTTCCATTTTCTGATGATAATTACTGAACAGAAGTAAGTAATATATTTTACCATTAAAAATGATCATAATATCACTAATAACTTATCATATAATTATATATATCATTCATGAGGTGTAGGGATGAAAATATAGTCACACCACTGGGTGAAGACGATAGTCCACACATGCACGAATGAAATTATCATCATTCGTTGAGTGAAAAATAAAGAAATTAGAATGATATATTATATTAAGTTAATGAAAAAAATTTCCTATATATTATAATTAAGTCATTTATATCATATAAAATTATTATATTTATATTAATCACCATCCAGGTGAAGCATTAGTGAAATAAAAATCACTTCACATCGCGAAGTGATAGTCTGTCATAAACATAAATGACATTATGGTATCTCATATTACATGGATGAAAAAAGGATATATTTTTTATAATGAATCCAATGGTATAAATATGTTATAAATATCAGATACAAAATTTATATCCATCATCATACCCACCCTTTGAGGTTAAAATGGACAAAGGAATGATGTTGGTTCGTGAGGTGTTAGTCCTTAGTAGAAATGAATGATGATTTCCTAACCTATATGATAGAAGTGGGGTCAGTTTTAGGTTTTTAAATTACAATTACAAAATCCCATTTTATGTATTATTCTAATTATATAATATGATAAGGGTTTAAGAAAATGTAATGAGTTATAGAAAGGAGTTGAATAAAGATGCTCGTTGAAGTATATTACCTATTCTTTGTGCATCCTACTTAGGTTTTCACTAAAACCTTGAAAGGTGGAAATTACCATAAAAATAAGAATGGATGGATGAGGTAAGATAATTTGGGAATTTATATCGTTAGGTATTTTCCTAATCAATGATTTCTAATGTTTGAAGAAGGTGGAGAGCCAATGCCCTTTAATAGTTGAGGGGGTGTGGTATTCTTATAAATAGTCATAATTAATCTCCATTGGGAAGTCAATATTTCCTAATGTGGATACAAAATTGATTATTTTTTATGGATTATATAGTTTATAAAAATATACACCATGCATTTAAACATATGTTTTAGAAATTCTATTATTGAACATCTGTTTTTCATTAATTTTACCATTTTTTTCACTACGATAACTAATATTTTCAACCAAGATAATTTATTAATTAGACATGATGTAAAATGATCCTCATTAAATAATATAGACCCATTTTTCTTATATATTATATATTATATATTATATATAAATAATATATGTGTTGGAAATTAATTTTTACAAATGTGTATGTAATGTGCAAAAACACAACATTAACCTTAATCGCACTGATAGAGTATTTACCATTTAAGGTTCAATATATTCATTATAAAAGATAAATATTATTCATGAATGGAAAATAGTTGGTATTTATTTTCATTTATAATTAAATTTTCATATTATAGTTTTTAGCAATTTTAAATCATTTAATATATTATCATGTATTTTAAAATAACAATCATGTTAATTTTTTCATTCTTCATTTTATTTGAATTTAGAAATTTCAATACAATGATGGAAATTGAATAAATTATTTTAAATTTTGTGAAAAAATAATTATTCATTTAAAAAATTATTAGAAAAATGTTTTCTCAATTTACTTCCATTTTAATATCTTTAATATCTTTTTATTTATATATATATAAATAAATGACTACATTGGCATTTCTTACGCATTCTGATTAATTATTTCATCAAAAAAATTCAGATAAATTATTATGATAATGAAAATCATTTATAATTAAAAAGAATATCCATAAATGATTGTATTTTGTTTTCCCCAATCTTGTTGCATTATAGATATACATAATAAGAATGGTGTTTTTTTGTCAATTTCATGAATTTAATTATTATATAATTCACTTTCATGAAATATATTCCAATAATTCAAAAAAATTGCTCATAAGGGAATAATGGATGATTTATGGGAATCAAATGGGTGTTGGAAAATTTTTAAGAAAATATTACCCAAGATATTATTAATTTAATCCACAGGTAAAACTAAATTTACCTTTACGATAATAATTAGTTTTTATTGCATTCACAATTCATTTTGTTCAAAATATTGTTTAACATATTAGAAATTTTTTTTAATCCATATGTGGAATATATTTAAAAAAATTAAATTTAATGAAATGGAAGAATTAAAATTAAAATTAATGCCACTGACATGATAAGAAAGCGGGATATTAAAGTGAAAATACATAAAAGTTTACATTATTTTTATACGGGTATATTAAAATTAAAATGATTTCAATGATGTAAATTGGATTAACTGACATATTATTGAACCAATATTACTCTAAAACTAGTTAATGATATAGTTTAAATTTATTAAAAAATTTAAATAAAATGTTATTATTCAATTATACTAAAATATTTATTTACTATTCCTTGTAAAACTTGAAATTTCTCAAAAAAACACTAATAATAACACCAAGATATTATAGATATTATGATTTAAAAATTTAATTATAATTTATCTTATAAATTTAATAAATTTGGTAAAAATTAATTTTAAATTAAGTGTTCAAAGCATGATTTAACCTCATTTTAGAAAAAAATGTTCTTTTTTAAAAAGTATATTCATTTAAATGATAATTAATTTATTAATAATAAATATAAAATTCAATAACATCTGTAAACCAGTTATTATCATAATTTAATAATCATATCTATAACAACCATTCCAAAATCTCGGTGATAACTATTATATTAAATTATAAAATTAATTGTATAATGTTGTTCGGTAAAAATCTGTCTTATGTGTAACCAATCTATCAACGAAAATTATTATTGTGTATATCATTAAAATATGGAAGAAATTAAATTTATTCTTAAAGTAAAATATTTTTATGTCTTGGTGTGTTATATTGTATTCTAATCTTGGGGTTTCATGCCATACATGCTGTCAAACATGATGTTCATAGTCTAGAATTTCAGGCTGTAACATTCATTCCACCTAAAATAAATTGGTTCATCACAATTTACCATTAAACTCATTAATCTGGGCTTAAATATTTGAATTTTTTTTTGAAAAACCAACATCATAATATAATTATAACATCCTCTTGATAAGATATAAAGTGAATTAACAAGTTCATATGAAAAAACATATAACTTGATATCGACATAAGAGAACATTGATGGAAAGTGAAGATATAAAAATGGATGAAAATTGTAAATAAATATATATAGTGATTAAGGGTATTGAAGAAAAGAAATTTAATGGTCAATGGAATGTTAAGTGTCTCAAATACATAAATCATTTACTATATAAAAGTGAAGCACACCATCTATTTATGAATTATATTTTTATTTTGAATAAAATAAAATTCTTTGAAGTATTACATTGTATGATCTAACTTGTTAATATTGCGGTATAGTCCAAACTAATCTAATATCATTGTAAATGAAATACTTGATACCTTTTATACTTTTCATTAAATGAAACACGCTATATTGCCGAAATAAAAAATAATGTTAATAATATTATTAAAATATAATTAGTGTTATCACATTGCTGTAGGAATGGAGGGTATAAAAACGATTAAATAAATAATAATAATAATATGTTTTGATAACTTTTAGAATACATATTATTTTGAAACCATTTTATTAGGAATTAATGTACTAATTATTTTAAAATAAATAAATTCATTTTTTGAAAAACTATTTTTTTCCACAGTTACGCTTTCAATATGAATAAATTAAACAATCAAATTTTGATTAATTATTTTAATGAAAATTACATACTATATATTAGATAAAATATTTAAAATTAAAATTATGTTTTTATAGATAACTGATAATACTAAATCTAATTTTATGCATAAAATGATATATTTTTTAAAAATTAGTTTTGTTTCCTTTTAATAGCACAAATATTTTAAAAATAATTTTTGATAATTTTATACGATTTGTTTGAAAAATTAATATTTTTTTTCAAATCATAAAATAAAAATTATATTGTTTTAAATATTTGATATTTTACTTAAAAGTCTTATTTTTTATTAATAGTAAAAAATACTTAATTTTAAGTGAAAACTACATTTTCATTTAATTTGATTATATAGTAAAATTATATTTTAAAATGTTTTTAATTTATAATTTGTACGCATATAAATATATTAATAAAATAAATGTAATTTTAATAAAATTTACATAAAAAATTCAGATAACAACATTTGATATTTTTTAACAATGAAAACCCATTGTCTCATCCCATCTATGAGATTATATTTTCACAAATTAATTTTAAAAAACATGTTGTCTCACCCTATATGATAGATTATTTTTAAATTAATTTATTCCACTACAGTGATTTGAATTTATAAAAATTGATTCCATATATGATGTTATAATTACATATAATTACTAATTATTTCAACATATTTTATTACAAATGTAATTAGTCAATGAAATTATAATTAATTACAGTGATTAAGGTGAAAAAACATCACATTGTGGTAAAACATAGAATAGAAGGTGTAAAAATGACCACAAAAAGTTTCAAAACCCCATTTGATGAGTTTATTTTAACATTATGACGTCTAAGGTTTTTATTTTATCCATTTTTTGTACTTATCTCTTATTAAAAATGTGGGTGGAATTATCTCATACAAATATTTACAAGTTTGGCACTCACCTTCCTTATATAAGACCACTCAACTATCCCTCGTTTCAAACATCTGACACCACTGTTCACAAAAAAATACATGTTGAAATATATTACCAAATTCCATACCATAATAATAGAATCCATAATTGGGGAATAAATCTAACCAATAAGGACCCTTAGTGCAAACCAAAAAGAGATACACATAGAAGAGATAACCTTCATCAACAAACATTTTTGTATTTTAATTCATCACACCCAATCATGTTTTTTATATAATTATTATATAATAACATTAGTATCATAAATATGATTAAGTTTTATTATTTTTGGTTAAAACCTAAAAATTTATTCACTACCATCAAATGGGATACACAATCATCATTTTTATGTATGGAGGAATACCATCTCACTAACTAATGATGTTTTTTCTTACATTACAACCATTAATGGTTATTAATAATGATGTTTTGTAAATTTTATATATTATTTTTATGTTTTTACTCTGATTTTATTAATTTTCATATCACACATACCTTCATTCATTCCCCTTTTTCGGAATATGATAACACCATTCATGTGTATGACAGATTACACCCTCCCAATGTGATGTGATTCATTGACACTTTACCTAGAAATTATTAACAATGGGTTGAATAAAAATATGTGATATATATGTGACGCACGCCTGTCGTAGGGCGTGGCAAAACAATTATTTTCTAAGTTAAAATGTAGTAACGTGGTTGACCTAGGATGTCTCCCGAAGAGGAGTGCACACAAAATGGTTTGTCACTTTAAAATGGGGGTAAAAATGTTGTGAAAGGAAATTTGAAATTCAAATGATTGAAAAACTATGAAATTAAAAAGGGTGATTAGGTCGGGGTCGGTTTCCTAATTATAATGCTATCCTTGTTCAATTTAATTCAAACCTCTTCTTCTTAGTTGATTAAAGTGAGTTTCCACAATCGTTTCCTCTCACTTCCTTGGTGAAATTGTTATTGTGAGAGAAAACCTTACCAAGATCTCGGTTTGGTCAACTCTCCTTCCATGTGTAAAATAGTTGTATTGAATATCCTTAATTGAAATGGGCAATTCCCGATCGGGTTTTGTTTATCCCAAACAATCAAGAACATTCACTACACCTTTTACACGTACTGACGATCGTCGAGTACTTCACCACTAATTCCTAGTTTATTCCATCGTATATAAACCAGAAATTAGTGGAGAGAGATATTGATTATTTTACCAAGGCAAAAATAAATAACGGAATTAATATTCAAGAACGATCGCACTTGATTATAAAATCCGCTATAAGAATTTGAAAACAACTTTGAAGAAGAAAGAAATTTATTCAATTGCGTTCAAGAACTCAAGCATTACAATGTAGAAAACCAACCCTTCCCCAATCACTCCAAAAGTTTACCCCACCATGGTAAGGGTAATCGAGTTGAATGGGGAAGGAGAAGGCATTACAAAACAATGAAAAAGAAAATAAATAAAAGAGAAAGCTGAAAAGTTCTCCTTCTTGGTGTCCCAGAAGGAATGGAATGGAGAATGGATGCTTTGAGAGGGTGGAGCTCTCCTCCTTTTATAGCCAGAATTATTCCCCCGAATGTCGACGCGTTGTAGCCCCATTAAATGACATCTTCACGCGTTGTGCCCTTCATGAATGTTGTTCATAATTCCCTTGTACGTGGCCCCTAAAAATTTCAGCGGATTTGGACATGTATTCCGAGAGTTATGGCCGTTTTACTATGAGAATTTATTCTGTCCAGTCAGACTCTCCAAAACGAACTCCTCCGGATTAGGGTGAGTTAATGACCCCATAAACGGCCAATTCCCTCGGTTCTTCCTTCATTAAAGATGATCCAAAACTCCTTGCGCGTCCACCCACCGAATTTCATAAGCTTTGGGCCCACAGTGGTTGAGTTATGGATCCCACATCAAAACTAGGCAGAACTGAAAACAGTTTTCTTGAGCCAACTTGTGAGCTTCTTTTGAGCTTCCATATGGCCGATTCAGATTTTGGTCCAAATATATTAAATGAAGCCCTGGCTGTGGAGCATCTGAAAAAGAAAGAATTTCGCAATTGGGATCAGTGTAGATAATGTTATGGCCAATCTACCGAAATAATTTAAAACTGTTAAACAATCCAAAATGGCCAATTTTTACAATTCAGCTCAAAATAACATCATTATCATAAAAATGAAACAATTCATCTTAGAAGAACAATTTTGTGGGTTTAAAACAATGATATTCAATATAAATTAATTGAAAATATTTGCTCTATCAATTCCCCCACACTTAGCACTTGGACTCCTGGACAAGTAAAAATCAAATCAAATCAAAATCAAAACACATATCAATGAGATCAATCAAATCAATTTCAAGAAACAAAAAGATATCATGCCTCATAAAAAACTGTTATTTCAAGTTCTCCATTTAAGATTTTAATATATTTCCACTTCATTTCTTATCCCATGCACACAAAACACCTACCTCACATGAATTTTCTCTCATCTCACAAATGTAAAGGCTGAACAAGGTTTTTCTCATCCAAACTCACACAAGAGTCACCATAGGTTTGATAAATTCCTAATTCTCCACCCGATGTGATTCAAGAACATGTGTTTCTCATGAGGACTTTTCAGGGTTATTCTGTGGCTTCCGGTTGGTAGGATTTAGATGTTAAAAGTTCTAAGGCCGAAAAAATAAGGCTTGGCTCTTATTGAAGCAAAATTGCAAGATTCTAGTTTTCACTCAAATATGGTCTCCTTCACTTCCCCTTTGATGAAAATAGGCTCCATCATCATTCAATCAGCTCAGCAGCAAACATTTCAATTTTTTCAAACATGATTTTTTTTTAAAGCTCCAGAT
Source organism: Viscum album (assembly GCA_963277665.1). Taxonomy (NCBI): domain Eukaryota; kingdom Viridiplantae; phylum Streptophyta; class Magnoliopsida; order Santalales; family Viscaceae; genus Viscum; species Viscum album. The sequence continues at coordinate 617,689,435 of OY728127.1, read as the reverse complement.
AGGCACAGCTTTCTTTTTACATTGGAAGCTCCAGAAAGGCACAGCTTCTCTTTTTACATTAGAAGCTCCAGAAAGGCACAACTTCTCTTTTTGCATAAAAGCTCCAGAAAAGGCACAGCTTTCAACAGAATAATTTTTCAGCATCACACACATCTCTTCCACAATTTATTTTCCACCCAAAGTATAACCAAATTAGGTAGTACATCACAAGACATCTTCCCCCACACTTAAGTTCAACAAGATCATGCAATTTTACTTCAAGAGCAGGTATGATAGGGAAAATTGGCTTGTAATGTGGCTAACCTAACAGGCAATTCATGGATACTAGGGGATATAATGAAGGATAAATGTAAAGGTGGGCCATAATGAAAAGGATTATTTTCAAAAGGGGGCTTTAAACAAAATAAGTGCCTCAATCATTTAAAACACACGTACCCCAACCCTCATGTTTTGAAAGGAATAAATCAAATTCTGGTTAAAGCAAGCATGGTCTGGTTCTCTCATGAAATGAGGTGAATGAAAATAATATGACAAAAATGGTTCAGAAGCCTCACAGGAAAGTTATTTCAATGATATAGACAGTGAAATATGGCATGGGTTTCAAAAATCAGTGTACTTTTCATGAAATTCTAAAAGATTTGAACTTGAAAAGAAGTCATTTCAGCATTCATTTAAGCTCGGTTTCATGAAATAGATTGGTTCACTCATTGACATGGGTTTCAATAATGGTATTGATAATCTTTTCAGCTCAAAAGTTTCAGAAACACACCAAAAATTGAAAAATAAACACACAAAAATTTGAAAACACACAATTTTTTTATTTTTATTTTTATTTTTTTGAAAACAAACATCAAATAAAAATCCTATACTACAAAGGTTCCCTCCCCCACACTTAAATTATGCAGTGTCCTCGATGCATTTAACATGTAAGAAGAATTCTGATTAAATCACAACAGCAAGAAAATGTGAAGGAGAGGTACAACCTGATGGATCTTATTGATAAATAGGTTGGAGGAGCATGATCTCCTCCAATGGCTCTGATGGTAGGGTCCCAAGGAATTTCTTCAACCTATGTCCATTCACAGTGAATGGATCCTGCTCTCCATCCTTCATAATCTGCACAGCACCAAAAGGATATACATGAGTAACAATAAATGGACCTTCCCATCTGGAACGAAGTTTACCTGGCATCAACTTGAGTCTTGAGTTGAATAATAACACTTTGTCTCCAGGAGAGAAGTCTTTTGGTTGGATTAGCTTGTCATGGGCCACTCTTGTTCGTTCTTTGTAAATCCTTGAGTTTTCAAAAGATTCCCTTCTAATTTCCTCTAACTCCTGCAACTGCAATCTTCTTTCTTTCCCAGCTTTCTCAAGGTCCAGATTCATTTTCCTCACAGCCCAATACGCCTTATGCTCCAATTCCACAGGTAGGTGGCAGCTTTTCCCATAAATCAGCCTATATGGACTCATTCCAATCGGGGTTTTGTAGGCTGTCCTGTAAGCCCATAAGGTATCATCCAACCTTTGGCTCCAATCCTTCCTGTTTGGATTAACAGTCTTTTCCAAAATTCCCTTGATTTCCCTGTTTGAAACTTCAGCTTGCCCATTAGTCTGTGGATGATAGGGAGTTGATGTTTTATGATGCACCTCATACTTCTTCAGCAATGTATCCATTCTCAAATTGCAGAAGTGAGTCCCTTGATCACTGATGATTGCTCTAGGCACTCCAAACCTACAAAATATGTTAGACCTGACAAAATCACAAACAACTTTAGCATCGTCAGTTCTGGTTGCTTTTGCTTCCACCCATTTGGAAACATAATCAACTGCAAGCAAGATATATGAATTTCCAAATGACATCGGGAAAGGTCCCATAAAATCTATCCCCCAAACTTCAAAAATGTCACAAAAATTCAATGGTATTTGGGGCATTTCTTGTCTCTTTGAAATATTTCCTGAAAACTGACATTTTTCACATATTTTTCAAAATTCATGAGCATCTTTAAAAATGGTGGGCCAATAAATTCCAGATTCTAAAACCTTCCTTGCTGTCCTCTGAGGTCCAAAGTGGCCTCCACAAGCTAAAGTATGACAAAAATCAAAGACAGATTTAACTTCACTTTCAGGTAAACATCTTCTTATTACTTGATCATTGCAAATCTTCCAAAGGAATGGATCATCCCAAATGTAATATCTAGATTCAGCTTTTAGTTTTTGAATTTGGTGATAATTGAAATGAGATGGGACTTGAGATGTTACCAGAAAATTGACTATGTCAGCATACCAAGGCACTTCTCCTTCAATCAAGTACAACTGCTCTCCTGGAATTTGATCATTCAGTGGGTCTCTTTCTGGAACTTCAATTTCAGCAGTGTTTGGCAGTCTACTTAAGTGATCAGCCACTTGGTTCTCAGATCCCTTCTTATCCTTGATTTCTATATTGAATTCCTGCAGTAGTATCATCCATCTCACTAACCTTGGTTTAGCATCAGCTTTCTTCATCAAGTACCTCAAAGCTGCATGATCAGAAAACACAGTGATTTTAGTTCCAAGAAGATATGATCTAAATATTTCTAAAGCAAAAACAACTGCAAAGAACTCTTTTTCCGTGGTGGTATAATTGAATTGGGCCGCATCTAAAGTTCTCGAGGCATATGAAATGACTTGTGGTCTGCCCTCTATTCGCTGAGAAAGGACTGCTCCAACTGCTTGGTTAGAGGCATCACAAAGTAGTTCAAATGGTTCTTCCCAATTTGGAGGCTGCATCACTGGTGGTGAAATCAATCTCTTCTTCAACTCATCAAAGGATTTCCTACATGCACCATTGAAATCAAAATCATCATCTTTCAAAAGTAATCTAGAGAGAGGGAGAGAGATCTTACTGAAATCTTTGATAAACCTCTTCTAGAATCCTGCATGTCCTAAAAATGATCTAACATGTTTTACACAAGTAGGGTAAGGTAATGAATTTATCACTTCAATTTTTGATTTATCCACTTCAATTCCATTTTGGGAAATGACATGACCAAGTACAATTCCTCTTTGAACCATGAAATGACATTTTTCAAAGTTTAAAACAAGATTTTTTTCAATGCAGGTTTTCAAAACTTTTTCCAGATTTTTCAAACAATGATCAAAAGAATCTCCAAAAACTGTGAAATCATCTAAGAAAACTTCCAAGCAATTTTCAATGTGATCAGAAAATATACTCACCATGCACCTCTGAAATGTACCTGGAGCATTACATAATCCAAATGGCATTCTTTTATATGCAAAAGTACCAAAAGGGCATGTAAATGTCGTCTTATCTTGATCCTCGGGGGCAATGGGTACCTGGAAGTAACCTGAAAATCCATCCAAAAAGCAATAATGAGTTCTCCCTGCCAATCTTTCTAACATCTGGTCAATGACAGGGATGGGGAAATGATCTTTTCGAGTGACCTGGTTCAATTTCCTAAAATCAATGCACACTCTCCAACTGTTTTGAATTCTCATAGGGATTAACTCATTCTTTTCATTTCTCACAGTGGTCAGGCCAGTTTTTTTTGGAACGACATGAATAGGGCTGACCCACTGCGAATCTGAAATGGGATAGATGATCCCAGCTTCCAAGAGCTTCTCGATCTCCTTCTTCACAACCTCCATCAAGGTGGGATTCAGTCTCCGTTGGGGCTGTCTAACAGGTTTTGAATCTCCCTCAATAAAAATTCTATGTGAGCATATTTTTGGGTTAATTCCTGGGATATCACCTAAGCTCCATCCTATTGCCTTGATATTCTCTCTCAAAAGCTCAATCAATAATTTTTCGTGGGTTTTAGAAAGATTATTTGCAATTATCACTGGTAGTTTCTCTCCCTCCCTAAGGTATACATATTTCAAATCAGTGGGGAGTGGTTTGAGTTCCAGGTTAGGGGGATTCTCAAGGGATGAGACTAAATTGACGTTTTCTTCTTCCAAATTTTGGACCTCCTGCACACAAGAAACCATATTATCTTCCTCATTATTTAACAAATCATCAAAGAAATCAGATTTTACCTCTTCCTCCCACATGAAGTCAGAATCTCCAACATCTTCAGCATCCACATGATCAATGATATTTTCAAGGGAAGAAGTCTCTCTTAAGTCTAAGAATTCAGAGAGCATACCTGATTCTTCAATTGGTTCTTCACCAACTTCATGGGAAAGAGAAAAGTGGGAGTGATCATCTGATGGATGCCTCATGGATTCAAAAATATCGAAGTGGACCGTGCTCTCTCCAAACTCCATGGTGAGTGTCCCCTCGTGGACATTGATGATGGTTTTGGCTGTCTTCAAGAAAGGTCTCCCCAAAATGATGGGTGAATGAGATGGGCTCCTATCTTCTTCCATATTGAGTACGTAGAAGTCAGCTGGGAATAAGAGATCTTTGACTTTCACAAGGACATCCTCCAAAACTCCTGCAGGAAAAACTGTGGATCTGTTTGCAAGCTGGACCACCACTCTTGTGGGCTTCAATTCTCCCATCTGCAAAGAAGTGTATACCGAGTGAGGCAATACATTAATTGAAGCACCTAAATCACACAAAGCATTAGTGAAATTTAATGAACCAATGGTGCATGGAATGGAAAACGTCCCTGGATCTTGACATTTGGTTGGAATCTGTGGTGTGATAAGGGCTGAGACACTTCTTCCCAAGTTGATTCTTTCATTCCCATGAAGCCTTCTCTTTTTGGTGCAAAGATCTTTTAAAAATTTTGCATACCTTGGAATTTGTTTAACAGCTTCAAGTAGGGGGATATTGATTTCCACTTTCTGGAAGGTGTCCAGAATTTCTTTTTGAAGTGCTTCTTCATGCAATTTCTTTGATTCAATCATCCTTGTTGGAAATGGTGGAGGCAATTCTTTCTTCTCCCTTTGTTTTCTTTGCATTGGTGTTTCTTGTTTCTTATTCTGTGGTCTATCCTTCTCCTCCTTCTCTTCCTTTTCATCTTCATGGTGGATTCTCACAAGACTTTTTGAATCATTATCCCTCAGAATATGTGGTATTTTTTCAGGTTCAGGGTTGGATAGAGGTGGGATTTCTTTTCCACTTCTTGTTATGATTGCACTTACATTCTCTTTAGGATTTGGCACTGTTTGGGATGGAAGCTTACCTGGATTCTTGGACATTATTTCAACAAGACTTCCCACTGTGTCTGCTAGCTTGTCAACCTTATCTTCTAGGCCCTCATACTTGGATTGTAGCTGTTCCACAGAAGGTTGTGTGCTGGTGGATGGTTGTTCATATGTCTTTCTTTGGAATGGTGGAGGCTGAAAAGATTGTTGGTGTTGGAAGGGCTGTTTATAAGATTGTTGGAAGGGAGGGGGGTTCTGGTATTGCTGCTGGTGGTAAGGAGGTTGACTGGGGTGCTGGTTAAATGGTCTCATCTGGTTTTGTTGGTTCCCATATCCTTGTTGGGATTGCAGTTGATTCTGTTGGAATTGTCTTGGTTGAAAGGCCGCAGCACAGTATTCTGTCCCCTGTATCTCAGGGCACTGGTCAGTATAATGAGTGGAAGAATAACATAAACCACATACCTGAGCTGAAGCTTGTTGTCCATTTGCTTGTGTTACAGCCATTTGACGGACTAATCTAGCAAGGTCATCAACTTTGGTTTCAATCAATGTAGATGAATCAGATGTTTTTACCTCATGTATCCCCCTGGTTCCCATTCCTCTTAGTCCAAATTGTTGTGAGTTTTGAGCAATCTTCTCAATTAGTATTCTGATATCTGCAGGAGACTTGTCAATCAGGGACCCCCCTGATGAGGCATCTAGAAGATTTCGATCATTATCCATTAGTCCTTGGTAGAAGAACACAAGGAATTGGTGTTCCTCCATTTCTTGATGTGGGCAGCTGGAACATAGCTTCTTGAAGCGCTCCCAGTACTCGTAGAGGGTTTCTCCAGTTGATTGTCGTATGATGTAAATGTCCTTCTTGATGGCAGTGCTCCTCGATGTGGGAAAGAATATTTGCATGAAACTTCTATTTAGGTCTTCCCAATCACTGATCTCCCCAGGTTGTAGGTTGTACAACCATTCTTTAGCTATTCCTTCAAGTGAGAAGGGGAATGCCCTCCACTAAAATTGGTCTTCGGGTGCTCCTCTTGGCCTGAAGCTTGAGCAAGTGTATCTGAATTCTTGCATGTGCCGATTTGGATCTTCTCCTGCAAGACCATGAAACTTTGGAAGAACAGGAATCATATTGACACGTAATTCAAAATCATTTGGTTCAGTGGGTGCAATTAGTTGGTTATTTTGAATGGCAAATTGTGGTGCACATAGATCACGCAGGGTTTGGTTGGGATTTCTAGCCATGATTTCAGGTTCAGAGTGAACACTAAGAGTTTCACTTGAATCTGAGAGATCTATTTCTTCAAATATTTCTGGTAGATTTCTTTTTCTTAGTTGGGTTAATGTTCTTTCAATTTCTGGATCAAATTCAATTAATGGTTCTTTTGAGGTGCGGGTCATTCAATTTTGTTTTTTTTTGTTGCACTGCCTCCCCGGCAACGGCGCCAAGTTTGACGCACGCCTGTCATAGGGCGTGGCAAAACAATTATTTCCTAAGTTAAAATGTAGTAACGTGGTTGACCTAGGATGTCTCCCGAAGAGGAGTGCACACAAAATGGTTTGTCACTTTAAAATGGGGGTAAAAATGTTGTGAAAGGAAATTTGAAATTCAAATGATTGAAAAACTATGAAATTAAAAAGGGTGATTAGGTCGGGGTCGGTTTCCTAATTATAATGCTATCCTTGTTCAATTTAATTCAAACCTCTTCTTCTTAGTTGATTAAAGTGAGTTTCCACAATCGTTTCCTCTCACTTCCTTGGTGAAATTGTTATTGTGAGAGAAAACCTTACCAAGATCTCGGTTTGGTCAACTCTCCTTCCATGTGTAAAATAGTTGTATTGAATATCCTTAATTGAAATGGGCAATTCCCGATCGGGTTTTGTTTATCCCAAACAATCAAGAACATTCACTACACCTTTTACACGTACTGACGATCGTCGAGTACTTCACCACTAATTCCTAGTTTATTCCATCGTATATAAACCAGAAATTAGTGGAGGGAGATATTGATTATTTTACCAAGGCAAAAATAAATAACGGAATTAATATTCAAGAACGATCGCACTTGATTATAAAATCCGCTATAAGAATTTGAAAACAACTTTGAAGAAGAAAGAAATTTATTCAATTGCGTTCAAGAACTCAAGCATTACAATGTAGAAAACCAACCCTTCCCCAATCACTCCAAAAGTTTACCCCACCATGGTAAGGGTAATCGAGTTGAATGGGGAAGGAGAAGGCATTACAAAACAATGAAAAGGAAAATAAATAAAGGAGAAAGCTGAAAAGTTCTCCTTCTTGGTGTCCCAGAAGGAATGGAATGGAGAATGGATGCTTTGAGAGGGTGGAGCTCTCCTCCTTTTATAGCCAGAATTATTCCCCCGAATGTCGACGCGTTGTAGCCCCATTAAATGACATCTTCACGCGTTGCGCCCTTCATAAATGTTGTTTATAATTCCCTTGGCCGTGTCCCCTAAAAATTTCATCGGATTTGGACATGTATTCCGAGAGTTATGGCCGTTTTACTATGAGAATTTATTCTGTCCAGTCAGACTCTCCAAAACGAACTCCTCCGGATTAGGGTGAGTTAATGACCCCATAAACGGCCAATTCCCTCGGTGCTTACTTCATTAAAGATGATCCAAAACTCCGTGCGCGTCCACCCACCGAATTTCATAAACTTTGGGCCCACAGTGGTTGAGTTATGGATCCCACATCAAAACTAGGCATAACTGAAAACAGTTTTCTTGAGCCAACTTGTGAGCTTCTTTTGAGCTTCCATATGGCCGATTCAGATTTTGGTCCAAATATATTAAATGAAGCCCTGGATGTGGAGCATCTGAAAAAGAAAGAATTTCGCAATTTGGATCCGTGTAGATAATGTTATGGCCAATCTACCGAAATAATTTAAAACTGTTAAAAAATCCAAAATGGCCAATTTTTACAATTCAGCTCAAAATAACACCATTATCATAAAAATGAAACAATTCATCTTAGAAGAACAATTTTGTGGGTTTAAAACAATGATATTCAATATAAATTAATTGAAAATATTTGCTCTATCAATATGGAATTTAAATCATTATTTCATGACAATATATCATATACAAATAATTCTTTTAATCAATTAATAAAAGAGAAACAACATTCATACATATGTAAACCTACATTCCAAATGAACTATGTATTTAATTTCCAATTTCTATATGTTATATATTATTATAAATAAATATTTATTAAATATATATGATATATATATACCATAATTATCATTATTAAAATGATGAAATATTGATCAAAATAATAGGAACAAGAAAAATAAGTAAAAACTTGTAGTAAAACAAAGCGGTTATTGCCCGAAACAAAAAAAATGATCATGGAATTGTTAGTAAATGTGTAATTTAAATTCATAAATAAATCATATATGATATCGTATATATGAATATATCTCTACTATAGAGTTATAATACAATTATATTTATCATAATATATGCTTTAAAGTTTTTGATGTGAATCAAGACTTATGTTAAGGGATTTATATCTCACATTTTACTTTAATGAGACCCACGCTATATTAAACACATAATTCTTCTATGTTTTGTGGATAAATTCCACGAATATATTTTATTATTCTTATACATAAATTTTTACGTATTTTAAAACCCATTTTAGGTTAATCCTTAAATTTTGTTATGATTTCAATGTCACTAAAGCAATAAAAGAGTTTTAAATTAATTTTTCTTCATTGAGACACATCATTTGTTATGCACCTATATTATTTTATGAGGTGTATATAATTATTATAATATATTTTATATCATATATAATTTTCATTAAATGATATTATAATCTTCATGTAATATAATTTTCTCATGGGTATTTTGGATTCTTTGTTACTAATGTGGTTGTAGTTTATTTTAACAAAGTCATTATTTATGAGGAGTGTTTATGATTATACTTCCAATTGAGAAATATTATGGTACATGTGTAAATAATTAATATAATAGATCCTTTACTTGGGATATCGAAGATATTTTAATGAAATATTTCCATTTTCTCACTACTTGGTTCATTAAATTGTTTAGAAAATGTTTTCAAGAAAATCCATCATTATTTATCTGTTGGGTTAAAAACCCATTTTATTGAATAATATTTCTTATAAAAACCATTAAAAATTATTTTAAAGGATATTATAATCACATTTTCAATGAAAATGGTTTAACAATTGTTTTCTGTTTTACAGATTATTTAATGTGGTTTTGAAAACGTTTTTTGTATGATTTGATGGTTATATTCAGGGATAATGGTTTTGAAAATGTTTTTATGTTTAAAAAAGTGTTTTCAAAGTGGAAAGGATATTTCCCCTAGAAATATTATAATTTTTCTTAAAATAATATTTCATAATTTCTACAAGTGGTTTTAAATTCAAATGATTTTGAAAAGTGTTTATGCCTTTAAAAGTAATTTTCAAAGAAGCGTTATTTTTTTATGATATAATCAAAGTGATCTTTCAAAATATTTCTCCCTATAAGATGATATAATTGGATAAATATTCTTATTTTATATGGATATTATAAAAGGTAGCGATTATTATTCTTTATTTCAATGGTTTATTATTATGATGGAACTTTTTTTATGAAACTCATTTCTCTTCCATGGGTTATAAAATGATAAAAAAACATATGAAACACGATTCCTTTTATAGGTTATTATATGATGAAATGATTATGAAATATATCATTATTAAAATATTTATGATATGAATAATTTTTCATGGTACCCCTTTATATCATTTGGTATAATATGATATTTATAAAACCCATAACTTTTTATGGGTCTATACTTGATGAATGTTTCATTATCTTACGGAACATGTTTTTATGATTTCAATATGTGTTGGGTGATAACTATATCTCCCTCTAATGAATTGGGTAATGATTTATATATATCATTACATATATATGAGTGGAATGATATGTGAACTCAATTTAGTAATACGGATTTGGAATGAGGAGTGAACTTAGTTCAGTAATACATAGCTGGAATAAGGAGTGAACTCAATTTAGTAACCCAGGGCTGGAATAAGAAGTGATCCTAGTTTAGTAAGATATTGCTATAATGGGGAGTGAAAACAGTCTAGTAAAGTACATGTTTTTCTATGATAGTATTTATAGTAAGCCTTGAGTAATATGAAATTATTTTATATTCTTTTGCTTATGGCCAAAATTACATGCCTCGTTCCAACGTTATTCTCTCATGACTTATGTCCTTTCATATAATTATGATTCATTTGTTATGAACTATAAATATTTATTCCATGATAGAAGATTATTATCTTTGATGTGCATGTTATGAATTACAGTTGTTATAGTCAAGTTCTCATACCCTTTTTGTCATGTTATGCATTGATATCCCCCTTAATTAACTTTTATGAGAATCTTAGCTCACCCATTCTAATAGTTCCCTTCGACATGATATAATGAATTATTTTAAGTAGTATGTTCATGGTATATGTAATAATGTAGATTCTTTTATAGGATATGTCGAATATCCATTACCATTTTATAAGATTATATTTATGAGAATCCATGGCACTAAACTGTTATGATCCTCGGTCAGGTTTTTGCATAATTTATTGAATATTCAGAAAAATATATGTAATATCAATGTATGTATAGATTGTGATACTATATTTACTATCAAAAGATACATTTAGTCAAAAATTAGAATCTAAGATGATAATGCTTTGGTGATACCCTTAGGTATATTTTCAATATATACCTTGATATGTGGTTAAAGATAAGATTAATGATGACTAAATGCTTAAGAAAATGTCCTAGAAATTTGGAAAATGATTAAGTGATTGGTTTCATAGAAACACATCCAAATCTGGAAATCACAAGTGGGTGTGGCTCTGGTACATTTGTGTTTATGTGTGACAACACCAAAAAAGACCATATTGAGCTAGAATCAATTGCGAATTAGTGGATGACAATGGTCCTTGCTTCACAAATAGTTAGATACTAATGAGAAAAATTCATTATAAATTATTTAAATCATTATGAACAATCATGATGGATATAAATAGATTATTATCATATATGAACGAGGTTATGACTAAGGTGTACCCGATTTAAATTAATGTTTCATGATTTATATATTTTATAAGTAATTTATCATGATCATTGATGCAGAAAGCTGGGGAGGGGCAGTTCAACTGGGTTGGGCCTACAGGTCATGTATTGGGCATGGTATGCCATTGGGCCTTCGGCTCATGTATTTCGGGATTGTTAGGCCTTTCACCTTGGGCCTAAGGGTCCTGTATGGGTTCCCCGTCAACCCTTAAAAGGGGGATTATCCATAATAAAATAAAAAAGAATGCCTTCAGGCCATTCGGGATATGTGATATGTGTTTTCCAGACTATTATTTTGGGATTTAGTCAATGGAATGAGTTATAAGGATGTGGGATAATGTTGAATAAAATTTAAGATATGTTATAATGTAGTTAAAGGGGATGAGTAGTAGATTGTTGGAAATTGTGATCATGCTCAATCATTTTTCAATGAAATTGATGAAAACCACGTACCTTAATTAACTATTAGAATCACTAAATAATAGAAGGAAATAGTTCACTTGGAGATATAGAAATGGAGACCAGATAGGAAAGAATATTAAGATTCCTTTGTGTCATTAATGTCTGAAGAAACACCCATGTGGTTGTCTCAATGGAGTAATAAGATGTTTTGACTATAAAAAAGAAATACACCATGCATGTAACTATAAATGAAAAAAATAAATATTTAGTTAAGGAAAAGTATGATGATAATTTCCCCCATAAGGTATCATATAATTTTAAATTATTTAAAGATATAAATTATGTGAATTATATAAATAGATGTTCAAATATTAAATCTCATTAATTGAGTCAAAAAAGTGGTATGATTAATGGTTATATTACAAATTATAAAGTGAGTAAGAAAAACATATGAAAGGAAAAAGTTATTAAGGAATAATATGATAAATACATGTTAATAGAATGATAAGGGAGTAACATGACTGAGGTGAAGTTGTATTGGGATTCAACAATTATGAAACATATAAGGATTAATTAGTATAAGTTTTTCATCAAGGACTTGAACAAATATATTAAATGATGTTGATTTCCTAGGATAGTGATTTAATTGATAGGTAATATTCATGTAAAAAATGATTATTGGAAAGGTAACCCTAAATATATTTTAGATAATGAGATAATGATATAGTGATAACAAGATTTTTTATTCCAATAATGTGTATTGGATGGTATTTATGTCATTAGAACATTAAAATGATTTTTTTACATAGTAGTTTATGTTTTCATTAATGGAGTTTAAAACATTAATGTACATATGTAATATTTATGTGATATATTGTTTTATTTAAGGGTTGGGGAATCATGTCAATTTTAATATAGTTTTATGGTAATTCAGGTTAGTACCATGTTTCATGACAATAAATGATAAATATATTCAAATTATTGATATGTGACAACTAGGAGATAATTTATGATACATTGGGTATCAATATAAATATGATTTTGATAAAATTATTGATATTCACTCTAAATTATTGGATTTTAAACATTCATAAGTGAAAATAGGATAAACATTTATGAAAAGGATTATGTTGAAATGTTTATGAGATTTTAGTTATCAATGCTTTTCAATATGATGACTTATCCATATTGGACAACATGTGCATACCATTTTTATATATTGATAATTGAATATTTATTAAAGAAACTATTATTTTAACTATGAATTTTATAATCTGTTAGTGTTTTAGAGATTACAGATTCACATTAATTTCCTTCTGTATGATATTATGTTGAAATTGATCAAGGATCAAACAAATTGTGAGATTGTGAATGTAAAGAAGAATGATAAAAATTATTTATATCTCCTTGTGAAAATTATTCATCATTATTAAAAGGGATCCTGAAATAAAATTTATACATATTATCTTTATTTTGATGATATAATTGAACTATTCGTGCCTAAATGGGTTATATTTCTATATATAATAACATTATCTAAAACAAAATCTTTCTTATGATCATTGATATCCATCACTCTCTATAATTATTTTTTCTTTTCTTCAATGTCAATGCTTTCATATTCCACCATTGTTATTATAGGTGTAAAAATAGTTGTGAGTTATTTTGAGTAACGATTATGTTTACAACATTCAATTTTAAAATAATGTTTTAGTATTTATTTTTAGGACGTGGGTGGTGAATTTCATTTGGGGGGTAGAATGTATCACTTAAGGTTATTATGAATTAATTTTTTTTAATGAATTAATTTTTTGGTGGACTATATTTCCCAATAAAATTAGATAAAATATTTGTACACAAAATAATGGGTTTAGCATATGGAACACACAATATTAAGTCCCTTAGATAGCTAGAGTTATATATAAGGCCATGTTTTACAAAATTAAAAAATATTATAAGTATTGTAGTTATCACATTTCTGTTAGAATAGAGGGTATGAAAATGAGTAACTAAATAATAAAATTATTTTCTACTAATTTTCATAATATAAATTATTTGGAATCAAATTAATTATAAATTAATGTAAAAACTATTTGATAATAAAAAATTCCATTCTGAAAAACAAATTTTCTATACAGAAACACATATTACCACAACAAATTAAACAAAAAAATTTTATGAATTATGTTAATGAAAATATATATTATATGTTCAACACGATATATTACATTAATATTAAGTATATTCTCTATAATTGATAACAATAAATCCAATTTTATTGACAAAACAATTTATATAGTCTTATAGGTGGTTTTAACCCCTTTTAATGGGGAAAATACTTGTAAAATAACTTTTTTAAATTAAATAAATTATATTTGGAAACAAAAACATAATTTTTTGAAAATGTAACATAAAAACTATCATATGGTGAATTTTTATGTATTTTTTTGAGTAGTTTAATTTTTTGAAAATATTGAAAAAATGAATTTTATTTCGAAACTACATTTTAATTTTATTTATTTATAGTTAATTTATATTTTATTTTGATTTTAAATAATAAATAATTCACTTATACATCTATTAATATAATCTAATTAATTGGAATAAAATTTACATTGAAATTGGATTTAAAAACATTTCAACCTTTTGAACATTTTCTCTTTAAAATCTAGTTCCCTTATCCCGTTTGGGGGAATAATTGTAATTTAGTCTCTTAAAATTATATAATTTTAAATTAAAAAAATGGACTCCATATTATGAATTAGAATAATTTATAATTTCTAATAAGGTAAATTAATTTGTTTAGTAAATAAATTTGTGAGAGAAATAAAAAATGATTATAGCGATTAGGTTAAAAAGAAGATTACATAGTGGTTAAAATTTGAACATAAGGATTATAAATGACCCCGAAATTGTAAAAAACCCATTTGAGGCAATATATTAAACTTATAATCTCTATGTTTCTAATTTTATTGATTTTTAAAACATCTTTAATCTGAAAAACTGGGGAAGAATTATCTCCTTAAAAAATTAACTGGTTTAACACTCACCACCCATATAAAAGGCCCCCACCTCTTCTCCTGTCATCACACATCTATAGATCTATGTCTGAAAAAATACCTTTCAAATTATTATTTTGAATTTCCTAAATTAATCTGATAATTCATACTTTGGGTAGAAATCCAACTACAAATGTCCTTTGCTGCAAAAAAGGGGATACTCGATGAAGAGCTAACATTCATCCAAAAATATTTTTGATTTATTTCTTCTTCAAACCCCATGAATTATTTTAATTTAATATTTATTTAAAAATATAATTGTCTTATTTATACATTGATTTTATTATGCAAAGGTTATAACCAAAAACATCACAATATTCCATCAAATGAGATACACAGTCATCATTCATGTGTACGTGAACTACTGTCTCTTGAATAGATATCATTCATTTTTTCATTAACTATTTTAATTATTAGGAATAATTATGGATTTATAGTTTATATAATATTTGTTACATCTCATATTTTATGTATATTATTTTTAAATATCATGTGGATTACTTTCAAAACTAGCTGCTGAGATGACAAGCGTTTTCGAGGCGCGGTGTGCCCATAATAAATATTTGAAAACTATTAAAATACATAATAGAAGACATGCATAGCTTTCCTAAAAAATTGGAATAAATCCAAAATGAGTGTAATGATCAAAGATTATATGGAGTCATTGAATCCTAAATAAGGGTTTTAGTCTAGGAATTACTTAACATTTATAACAACCTAGGTATTTATAGAATAATACTGTTTGATTTCTATTAATACTTATGAATAAATATTGATTTTATAATAAAGAAAAAACTTTGTACCATTACGTTCTCAACATGCAACAATGGGTTTCTCTAAAATCTTATGTTGCACACAACTTTGAGTTATAATGAAAAATAATACAAAAAAAATATTGTTATTTTAAATGGTATTTAACTCCTTATTGTTATATTGGCATAAAATAACTGAACTATCTACATTATGATTAAACGTGTTTGATAATTGTTATTATATTTATCCAATAAATTTTCAAGGATTAAAATAAGAATGAATCTGATTTCATGCATGAAATAGTCTAATAATTTTAAAAGGGTGTTTTACTATATTTTAATAGATAACCCTTTTTAAATCTTGTTTTTGTCACTTTTATATGTTCAATTTTTAAAAATAAATTTATTCTTTATAAGAAGAAAATAAATATTTACTTTGAATGAAATTTTGGTATTTTTATGATAAAATTCCTATTTTTACCAATAGTGAAAAATACTGCATTTTAATTCAAAACTTCCTCTTAATGTATTTATTTATATACATAGATTATTAATTTATTTGGTTTTAAAGATCAACTGGATTATGTTTCTATAATTTAACCTAATGATAGTAATTTTAAGTAAATTAACTTTTAAATTTGACATAAATACATGTCAATCTTTTGATAGTTATTATTTTCTAAAAAGTAGTTTTTTTTGGTATAAAAAATGGGAATAGATTTTAAAATAAAGTTTACCAATTTTTTTAATTAATATGAAAAATGGATTCCATATTTGTAATTAAGAGATCCAAATTGTGTAAATAGGTACCTTTTATTTTTAGACACTATAAACAGTGACTTCTGAAATTATTTTATTCACCATGGTTAAGGGGTAAATCTTGTAAATAATGTTAACAAAATAATATTATAATAATATTAAAAAACTCTAAAACATATCATAATCATAATTAATGAGATATGTCTAAAAATGGGCATCCTTCAGTCGTTTTTGGGACCACATAGAGCCAGTAGGATGAGAAAATGAAATTTTATAAGAATTAATTTAAAGTAATGAAAAATGTAACATAAACAAGTATCTTTTAGTTAACCAATTTTAAAATGGGTTTATATAAGTAATATTTTCCACAATAAATAGTAATTAGAAACATAATATGTAAAGACCTGGAAAATTCAAGGAAATGTTTTTCTTAATGTTCATGGGATTTTTACAAGAACACAGTTTCTGACGGCACCTGATTCCAAGGCCCGGTGTGCCTGGAATCATTTTGCGAAGTTGAGCTCGGGTACGTTCAATGAACGAACGTGGAGGTTTTTATAACTTTTGAACCAGTGCTCGGAATCAAATTCCAAGGGCACCAATGGAATCGCAGTGCCGATTTTTCTTAGAAACATCTTTTCCGAAGTTGCGTTTGCTCGGCTGTGGTTTTTAATTTTTTTGGGGATATGTTAAGGAATAAAATAAAAGTGGTGCAAAATTTTATTTTATTTTACTTAAAGCGGCCTAACATAAGTTAAGCGGATATGGTAGGACCCACAATATCCTACCCACTTGGTAGGATATTTGTGAGGTGGGGCCCGCATGAGCTGCACCGTTTCATTCCTTCTATGTAACGAACCCGCAACACCCCGTTTAATGAAGTCAAACCGTACATTTATTATGGTTATGAAACGTCTCATTAATTTTGGCGGTTAAATCGTTACAATTAATTCATTGAATTAATTGTTCTTTTCTTTTCTTTTAAATTTCAAATACTTATGTTATGATAATAAAATAAGGGAAGGATTATTTTATTATGGTTGTGTTTTTTTTGTGTTAAGACTTTGGGAGAATAAGAGAGGTCTTGAGGATTCTTCGTTCTTCGACGAAGAACGCGAAGAACGCACCCTGCCGATGAAGAACGACGACCTCCGATGGCGGACGATGGTGAGAGACGCCTTCCTCGGAGATCACCTAATGCCAATGATGTTCCTTCCATGACGCTTTCTTCTATGACGATCCGCTTCTTCCGCGACGGATAATTCCGCGACAAACTCTCGTTCGATGACAACGTTGAGGTAGGGTTTTATTTTATTTGTTAGTTATTGATTAATTCTGTCACTTTTTCGTTTTCTTTTGAACCGCCTACTATTGCAATAACGGGAGTAGGTTGGACCGCACGAACACGGCCTACCCTCCTCCCCATTGTTGGTTTTTTTTTTGCGGCATGAGCAAGGCAATGCGGTGCCGAAGCACCGCGTGGGAATTGATAAGGAAAGGAGAAGCGCGGCGCTGTCGCGCCGCACCGTTGAAGACGAACCAGAGACGCGACGCCGTCGCGCCGCGCCAGTGAACCACAAAAGCACCGCGGCCGAAGCGGGGCCACGGCGGAGGGGCAAGGCACCGTCGCGCCGTGCCGGACGGATGAAGGTCGAGGCCGATTCCGGGCCGTGGCGGAGCAGGGGAACCGGCGGCCGGTTCCGGGCCGCCGGCATCGAAGCAGGGGGACCGGCCTTGCCGGTCCCATGGCGACAGAAGCCGGCCGGCCGGAGGGGGCCGACCGGACCGTGGAAGAACCAGGGGTTTGAAACCCCCAGCTGGCCGGACGTGAGCAGCCCCATTAAAGGGCCATAGTTACAATGAGCGGGGGGCAGCGTCCCCCCCCCCCCCGCATCTCGAACGGCTCGGCCGTTCGGCCGAGCCAACCTGGCCAGAGCGCTGGGCCGCCAGCACGCCGGGCCGCCGAGCCGGCCCGCGCCCAGGCTGGGCTGGGCGGCTCCTAGTCCTGGCTGTGCCCATGTGGGCCGGACCCGGACCCGGTTCGGGCCGACCCTGGCGGTATCGGGCCGGGTCGGACCGGGCCCGAACCCCTTATTACCAAACCTCTTTCGGTCCGTTGCCCATAACATGAGTTGCAGACCTCCGATCGACACACCGTAAGTGGCGTAGTGATCCTTGGATCGAGACGGTCGTTTCGGTATATTTCACTCAAGGTAGTGGAGTACTTTGGGTTCGGCCGGATTGGTTCGTACACGAAACCAACCGGGCCCTCGGAGTGGAAACACTTATAACATGAGTTCTGGACATCCGATTGACGTGCCGTCGACTTTGATGGATTCCTATTAGTGAGACAGACCTTTTGACTTAATCCACTCGATGTTTGGATGCAGGTGGATTACAATTGGATTGGTTTTGAATTGAAAACCAACCGGGCCCCTGGGACGAAAAATCCAATAACTTTCAGACTGAGTGTCTGATTGACGTGTCGTCTGTGACGTTGAGTTCATGTTGACGTTATAGAACTTTTGGATACATCAAATCCAGAATATGTGTAATTTGATGTATCAGCCCCTCGTCCCATGGAGCGGACCCTCCCGAATGGGCTTGCTGTGTGCGGGAACCCTAGAGCTTGCTGCGACTGCGAAGATGATGATGACTGTGCAGAAATCCTCCGTGGATTCGACGACGACGACTACATCACTCATCAATACTACTTGGATCAGTGCAACCGATCATCTGTGGGTCAGATCCTATGTGGGTCAGCGCTCAGCGTTACTATGTGGGCCAGCACCTACAGATCATGTGTGGGTCTGATCCTGTGTGGGTCATTCCGGGGGTTAGTTACCTATCGATCCTGTGTGGGTCAGATCCTTTGTGGGTCATTGCGGGGGTTAGTTACCTATAGATCCTGTGTGGGTCAGATCCTTTGTGGGTCATTGCAGGGGTTAGTACAAATCGATCCTTTGTGGGTCCGATGACTTAGATGAATCAGTGGCTATATCTGATCATCTCTATCGTCATACAAACAAGTATACCTGTGTGAGATGAATCTTGACATGCTTTCCTATATGGATTACATTATGTTTTCCTGTGTGGATTGTATTTTGGATTCCTATGTGGACTAGTTGTGCTTGAGATTGGATGTTGGAGCCTAATGGGAATTGATGGCTTAGGTATATGTATGGGCATATAGCTACATGGTGTCAGATGTTACTTTGTGATCGTATCGTTCCTTTGTGGATATTACATTGTGGATTTTGGGAGACCTTCAGGGGTCTGGGGTCCCTACTTAGTAGCTTATACTCACCCCTGCACGCACTATGCACGCACTACATTTTGTTGGTTGCAGACGACGTACAACGCTGATTGTGGTTGAGGCTTGCGGAGCCGGACGGTACCCGGAGGTGGACCACTGGGCGGGGCGAACTCGGAGCGGACGGATGGACCCGAGGAGCTGTGGAGGCTATATGTACCCACCATTCAGGTGGGAGTTCCAGTGGACGTCTTGAGGCTGTGGCTTTACTTTCCATTGATGTTTTCCCTTTCCAGTTGTACATTACTTTCAGTTTGGGTTTGTATTCTGGCCCACTTACTTTTCTGCACTTACTGTTGTACCCAGTTTTTACCTAGTGTGTACTTATATTTCTTTCTTGCTCTATGGTGTTTATTTACTTTACAAAGGAAATGCCTTCCCTTTTTACCGGCAATTACGCCTTGGTACTATTTTCTATCCCCTGGCCTATGGAAGACGGGCTTCTGGTAGTCACGGCACGGGCCCCGATAATGGGTCCTGAAAAATTGGAATCAGAGGAGTTTGGTTCTACCGCAGAACTCAGGACTCTGAACTTTTTCTATGTGAAGCAATAGTGTTAAGAGTATTGAGTGTGGTTATTAGACCAGGGAGTCCAGTGTTGGTGCGGCGGCCGACATATCCATACACCAGGACCCTGACTTATGATTTCTGATTTAATGCACGAAAACATTGATTGCATGTATGTTTCAAGTTTTCATTATGATTACTTTGTGTCAGCTCACCAGGTATACTGTCTGACCATGGTGTAGCTGTCTCTTTTCAAGATGGCCCCATGATGGCAGCCAGCTAGGGTTCTGAGAGTTGTGCGTGACGACAGCCCACCGAGCGACGAGGCCTCAGTACAGGGCCCTTTCACAGTAGAGGCATTGGTGGTACCTCTACCCACCGAGCCACCGATGCTACCAGCCTCCGCCGCTGACGATGCATGTCACCTTTGTGCACTGCACGAGTTTCAGCGCCAGCGACCGCCCAGGTTCCCCGGGGATACGAACCCCAAAGCAGCCGAGGATTGGCTGGAGGCAGTTGTATGGGTTTTCAGGTTAGTGAGGACACCAGCAGACCTCATGGTGATCCTCACAGCGAGCCTACAGCACGCGGCAACAGGAAGATGGCGGAGCTTGATGATCCAGGTGCACGAAGAGGCATCTCTTCTCTGGATGGACTTTGAGAGCCTTTTCCGCTCGGAGATCATCCTGGCCACCCTCCGTGCGGTGCACATCTAAGAGCTTCTACAACTGCAGCAGGGTAGCTTGACGGTCGCCCAGTACTCGGCGAGATTTACCAATCTCTCGCGCTACTCGACAGAAATGATTCGAGAACCATTCTTCCAGGCCCGGACTTTGAGAAGGGATTGAGGCATGTGATTAGAGCATCGCTGATCTCCCTCAGCAGTCCGACTAAGGCAGGAGTACTGGAGCGAGCCCTTTTGATCGAGAGCTTCCTTGCTGAGCCTTCATCAGCAGCGAAACCTACCGCGGGGTGGCACGTAGCAGAGTCTTCTGCAGAAGGTAGTCGACGGATGACCCATGGTTCTAGGAAGACCAAACCCTCAGGCAGACGACCTCAGGACACTGGCTCAGCAGTGCAGGGCATACATCACAGAGCCAATCTTTCGAGAGGCAGACAATGCTACACATGCGGCGGGCAGGGCCACATGGCTCGTGACTGCCCGACCCGCCGTACTGAGGAGCAGAAGACGGTTGAGGGGCCACCCAGGCAGAGGCAGAGGGTTGACCGTGGCGGTCCGCAGGGAGTAGTTGGACGAGGTAGAGGAGCTGGCCGAGCAGCAGATGGTGAGTGACGCTTTGAGGCTCTACAACCACCCACACCAAGAGGTCCACCCCGACCACAGGGAGATGGCGGGCAGAGATAGGCACAGCTCCAGGTAGCGGAGGCCTATGACCACGGTGCGCCCGAGATGATTCAAGGTACTATCTGTGTCTATTCAACCCTTGCTGCAGTTCTTGTAGACACAGGAGCGAGTCATTCTTTCATAGCCGTTGCCCTTGTTTGGAGCTCGGAGATTCCGATAGAGCCGTTGGCTCGATCCTTACGGCTACAGACTCCTACGGGAGCAGACTCGACCATTACGCACTGGTGTCGTCAGTGTGAGCTTACTCTAGGAGGCGAGAGCTTCGGCTGGGATCTTCTTGTATCAATGTCGGGGCCTTACGATGTCATCTTGGGCAAGGATTGGTTATTTACAGTCCATGCTCATATTGACTGTATTAGGCGCAAGGTGCAATGTCTACGCACCGATGGGAGCAGGTTCACATTCACCGGTGAGAAGGGAGCCTTTGTAGCACATGATGAACTCTCGCGGAGGAGAGTACATCCCATCACTCATCAGTTGGATAGCCTCATCCTAGGAGCAGTTGACGTGCGGAGTCCTGGTTTTCCTACAGTGGTGGATCAGTATGCAGATGTTTTTCCCAATGAAGTTCCAGTACTACCTCGTCGTAGAGAGGTAGACTTTTATATTGACCTGTACCCCGGGATAGCCCCGATATCCACTCCAGCATATCGGATGAACCCCGTTGAGCTTCGAGAGCTACGGGTATAGTTGGAGGACTTGCAGGGCAAGGGATTCATCCGACCCAATGTTCCACCCTGGGCTTCCCCGATATTGTTTGCCAAGAAGGCGGACGGGAGCTTGCGACTTTTTGTCGACTATCATCACCTGAACTAGGTGACCTTGAGGAACAAGTATCCCTTGCCGAGGATTGACGACCTTTTCAACCAGCTCAAGGGAGCACGGTGGCTCTCAAAGATAGACCTCAGTTCAGGCTATCACCAGCTCAGAGTTTGGGACAAGGACGTGTAGAAGACGACCTTAAGATGTCAGTATGGACACTCTGAGTTTATGGTTATGCCATTCGGCATAACCAATGCTCCTGCAGTGTTCATGGGCCTCATGAATAGGATCATCCAGCCATACCTCGATCGATTTGTTGTGGTCTTCATCGAAGACATTTTGATTTACTCGACGACTGAGGAGGAGCACGCCTACCACTTGCGGGTTGTACTTGACACACTCCGAGAGCACCAGCTTTATGGAAAGCTCTCTAAGTGTCAGTTCTGGAGATGTGAGGTCCACTTCTTAGGACATGTCATCTCTAAGTCTGGAGTTGTGGTGGATCCTATGAAGATCGAGGAAGTGCTAGCTTGGGAGCCACCTATGAGCTTAACGGAGGTGCGGAGTTTCTTGGGACTAGCAGGATACTATCGGAGATTTGTGCCAGACTTCTCCAGATTTACGGCACCAATCTCAGATTTGAAGAAGAAGGTGAAACCCTTTGTGTGGTCAGACAGATGTCAGCAGCGCTTCTAGGAGCTGAGACAGAGATTGACCAGCGCCCCCATCTTGAGGCTACCGGAGGAGGGAGTTGGGTACGTAGTTTACTGTGATGCAATAGGGACTGGAATCGGATGTGTCCTGATGCAGGAGAGGGAAATGATCGCCTATAGATCACGTCAGTTGAGGCCGCATGAGAAGAACTACGCTACCCATGACCTGGAGTTAGCAGTAGTGGTCTTCGCTCTGATGACATGGTGACACTACCAGATGGGCGAGCGCTTTACAGTCTTTTCTAACCATCAGAGTCTCAGGTACATCTTCTCTCAGAAGGACCTGAACCTGAGATAGTAGCGATGGCTCGAGTTCCTCCAGGATAATGACTTTGAGATAATATATAACCCTAGGAAGGGAAATGTGGTAGACGATGCTCTCAGCAGGAGGACGAGCATTCAACTACTAGGGGAGGCAACAGAGTAGCTAGCCACTTTACGGATATCCATTGTGGATAGAGATGGAGCAGCCTTCATTCAGTCACTCACAGTCAGTCCTCCACTACTGCAGCGGGTCAGAGAGGCACAGTGTGGGGACGCTGACTGTGAGACGCGGCGTGCGCAGATATCCTCAGGATAGGCACCTGATGGATTCTCGGTGGGAGGAGAGCATGACGTACTTTTCAGAGGATGTACCTTGGTACCCGTTGCATTACGGGAGGAGGTTATGAGAGAGTTTCACACTTCTCCTTTAATGGTACATCATGGAGTGGCGAAGATGTACCAGGATCTTAGATGACATCACTGGTGGCCGGGCATGAAGAAGGTTGTTGCAGAGTTCGTTTCACGATGCCTCACCTGCCAGCAGGTGAAGGTAGAGCATCAGGTACTAGCAGGCTTGGTACAACACTTGGAGGTCCTGGAGTGGAAGTGGGAAATGATATCTATGGACTTCGTGACTTGACATCCACGTACATCCAGAGGTCATGACTCCCTTTGGGTGATTGTCGACCGACTCACCAGGTCAGCTCACTTCTTACCAATTAGAGAGAAGGGCTCAATGGAGAGCTTGGGACATCTCTACGTTCAGGATATTGTGAGGCTTCATGGTGTTCCATCATCTATCGTCTTTGATCGAGATGCTCGCTTTTCTTTCCGACTATGGAAGGGGATGCAGGTGGCGTTCGGGACGCAGGTACGTCTGAGCACCGCCTTTCACCCTCAGATGGATGGTCAGATGGAGAGGACCATTCAGACTCTCAAGGACATGCTCCGCGCATGTGTCATCAACTTCGGCCGCAGCTGGGAGGACCACTTGCCCTTGGTGGAGTTCACATACAACAACAGCTACCACTCCACCATCGGGATGGCACCATACGAGGCGTTGTATGACCGACCTTGCAGATATCCTTTGTGATGGACAGATCCAGGGGAGATGGCACTTGTGGGACTAGAGATGGTACATGCCATGACAGAGAAGATCCAGGTCATCCAGGAGCGAATGAGGACTACTCAGAGCTGGCAGAAGTCTTTTGCTGATAGGAGACGGAGGCCACTAGAGTTCGAGGATGGCGACCACGTCTTCTTGCGGGTCTCACCTCGGCATGGATTACGAAGATTTGTCCGAGGTAGGAAGTTGTCTCCACACTTCATCGGACCATTCCAGGTCCTCAGCAGGATTGGAGAGGTGGCTTATCGCCTGGCTCTACCAGCTCAGTTGCACCGGGTGCAGGACGTCTTCCACATATCTCAACAGAGGAGATACGTACACGACCCGACGCATATCATTGACCATGGTGAGATGGACATTGATGATGGGGTGACTTTTGCGGAGGTCCCAATTTAGATTGAGGATCGACAAGAGTCGGTCCTACGTGGATAGTCGATTCCTCTAGTGCACATCAGATGCCATCACGGGAACCTCTAGGAGAGCACAAGGGAGTGGGAGGCTTAGATGTGTGCTTAGTACCCACTTTTGTTTCCCTAGTTTTTTATGTATCTTTACGGGGACGTAAATTTCTGATGTGGGAGTGATGTAATGTCCTAAAATAAAAGGAATTTTTTGTTCTTAATTTTATTGGGAGTTTTACAAGAACGCTGTTTCTGACGGCACCTGATTCCGAGGCCCGGTGTGCCCAGAATCATTTCCAGAAGTTTAGCTCGGGTAAGTTCAGTGAACGAACGAGCGGGTTTTTCTAACTTCTGAACCGTTGCTCGGAATCAAATTCCGAGGGCACTGATAGAATCACATCACCAATTTTTTCTTAGAAACGTCTTTTCTGAAGTTGCATTTGCTCGGTGTGGTTTTTAATTTTTTTGGGGTTAAGTTAAGGGATAAAATAAAAGTGTTGCGACATTTTATTTTATTTTACTTAAAGCGGCTTATCCTAAGTTAAACGGATAAGGTAGGACCCAAAATATCCTACCCCCAAGGTAGGATGTTTGTGAGGTGGGGCCCGCATGATCCCCACCGTTTCTTTCCTTCTAAGTAACGCACCCGCAACACCCCTTTTAATGAAGTCAAACCATAAGTTTATTCTGGTTAAGAAACATCTCATTAATTTTGGTGGTTAAATCGTTACAATTAATTCAGTGAATTAATTGTTCGTTTCTTTTCATTTGAATTTAAAATACTTATGTTGTGATAATCAAATATGGGAAGGACTTATTTTATTATGGTTGGGTTTTTTTTGTGTTAAGACTTTGGGAGAATAAGAGAGGTCTTCAGGATTCTTCGTTCTTCGACGAAGAACGTGAAGAACGCACCGCCGCCGACGAAGAACGTCGACCTTCGACGGTGGACGATGGCAAGAGATTACTTCCTTGGAGATCACCTAATGCCAACGACGTTACATCCATGACGCTTTCATCCATGACGATCCTCTTCTTCCGCGACGGTTAATTCCACGACAAACTCTCATTCGACGACAACGTTGAGGTAGGGTTTTATTTTATTTGTTAGTACGTAAATACTTCTGTCGCTTTCTCCTTTCCTTTTGAACCCCCTACTATCGCAATAACGGGAGGAGGTCGGACCGCACAAACACGGCCGACCCTCCTCCCACTTGTTGGTTTGTTTGTTGTGGCATGAGCCAGGAAACGCGGTGCCGAAGCACTACGCGAGAATTGATAAGGAAAGGAGAAGCGCAGTGCCGTTGCGCAGCGCCGTTGAAGACAAACCAGAGACGCGGCGTCATCGCGCCGCGCCGGTGAACCACAAAAGCACCGCGGCTGGAGCGGGGCCACGGCGGAGGGGCGCAGCGCCGTCGCGCGGCACCGGACAGACGAAGGTCGTGGCCGTTTCTGGGCCGCGGAGGAGCAGGGGAACCGGCGGCCGGGTCTGGGCCGCCAGCATCGGAGCAGGGGGACCGACCTTGCCGGTCCCGTGGCGGAAGAAGCCGGCCGGCTGGACCATGGAAGAACCTGGGGCTCGAAACCCCCGGCTGGCCAGACGTGAGCGGCCCCATTAAGGTGATGCGGTTACAATGAGTGGGGGGCATCACCCCCACCCCCCCCCCCCCCCCCCGCATCCCGAACGGCTCGGCCGTTCGGCCGAGAAAACCTGGCCAGTGTGCCGGGCCGCCAGCGCGCCAGGCAGCCGAGCCGGGCCATGCCCAGGCCAGGCCACACCCAAGCGGGCCGGACCCGGACCCAGTTTGGGCCGACCCTGGGGGTATCGTGCCTGGTCGGACCGGGCCCGAACTCCTTATTACCGAACATCTTTCGGTCCATTTCCCATAACTTGAGATGCGGACCTCCAATCGACTTACCTTCAGTGGTGTAGAGATCCTTTAATAGAGATGGTCATTTCGGTATATTACACTAAAGGTTTCAGAGTACCTTGGGTTTGGCCGAGTTGGTTCGTACACGAAACCAAGCAGGCCCTCGTAGCGGAAACAATTATAACATGAGTTCCGGACTTCTGATTGGCGTGCCGTCGAATTTGAGGGATTCCTTTTAGTGAGATGGACCTTTTGTCTTACGCCGCTTGAGGTTTGGATGCAGGTGGAATACAGTCGGGTTGGTTTTGACTTGAAAACCAACCGGGCCCCTGGGACGAAAAAGACAATAACTATCAGACCGGGCGTCCGATTGACGCACCGTCTGTGATGATGCGTTCCTGTTGACGACCCTGAACATTTGGATACATCAACTCCGGACTATGTGTCAGTTGATGTATCAGCCCCTCGGCTCATGGAGCGGACCACCCCGAACGAGCTTGCTATGTGCAGGAACCCTAGAGCTGGCTGTGACTGTGACGACGATGACGACTGTGCAAAAATCCTCCTTGGATTTGACGGTGATGACTAAAACACTCAGCGATCCTACGTGGATCAGTGATACCAATCCTGTGTTGGTCAGATCTTGTGTGGGTCAGCGCTCAGCGGTCCTGTGTGGGCCAGTGCCTACAGATCGTGCGTCGGTCCGATCCTGTGTGGGTCATTGTGGGGGTTAGTTACCTGTCGATCATGTGTGGGTCAGATCCTTTTTGGGTCATTGCCGGGGTTAGTTACCTTTCGATCCTATGTGGGTCAGATCCTTTGTGGGTCATTGCTGGGGTTAGTACCTATCTATACATTTTGGTTCCGATGGCTTAGATGAATTAGTGGTTATATCTGATCATCTTTATCGTCATACGAAGAAGTATACCTGTGTGAGCTGAATCTTGACTTGCTTTCCTATGTGGATTACGTTATTATTTCCTGTGTGGATTGGGTTGTGGTTTCTTATGTGGGCTGGTTGTGCTTGAGCTCGGATGTTGGAGCCTAACTGGAATTAATGACTTAGGTATATGTATGGGAATATACTTAAGTGGTGTCGGATGTTATTTCGTGATTCTATCTTTCATTGTGGATTTTCCTTTGTGGATTCTGGGAGAACATCGGGGGTCTCAGGGTCCCTACTGAGTAGCTTATACTCACCTCTGCATGGGCTATGCCTGCACTACAATTTGCGGGTTGCAGATGATGCACAACGCTGATCGTGGTTGAGGCTTGCAGAGTAGGATGACACACGGAGGTGGACCACTAGGCAGGGCGAACTCGGAGCGGACGGCTGGACCCGAGGTGCTGTGGAGGCTATCTGTACCCACCCTTCAGGTGGGAGTTCCAGTGGACAGCTCGAGGCTGCAGCTTTACTTTCCGTTGCTGTTTTCCCTTTCCAGTTGTACTTTACTTTCAGTTTGGGTTTGTATTCTGGCCCACATACTTTTCTTCACTTACTGTTGTACCCAGTTTTTACCTAGTGTTTACTTCTATTGTGTGCTTGCTCTGTGGTGTTTGTTTACTTTACAAAGGCAATGCCTTCCCTCTTTACTGGGAATTACACCTTGGTGCTAGTCTCCAGTACCTAGCCTATGGAAGGCGGGCTTGGGGTAGTCATGGCACGAGACCCGAGGACGGTTCATGACATAATATTACTTCCTACATCATGGTATTTAATTTATTATTTTTGACATCAAATAATTATAATTATTTATGACATAATGATGATGTAGTTATTACCTTTTTAATGAATGATTTAAATAAATGAGATTATAAATATTAAAATAAATTTATTTTGACACTTTTAATGCATAAACGAATTTTATGGATGGGTATGACATGTTATATTTTAATTAATTATGTTTCTTCTAGTGAATAATGTTTTTTGGTTTTTATAAAAAGTCCTGATTTGAATAGTATAAAAATTGACATAAATGAGTTTCTAAAACAAATTCAATTTTATTAAATGATATAATAGTTTTAAAAATATAATATTTAGCCAAATGAATTATATAATCCTGAAATTTCCATTAATGAACCACTTTAAGTTCAATTGGAATTTTATTGTAACTATATTAACCATATAGTACGAATATACAATAAGACATGGTAAGAGATAAATTAGTTAACTAAGGGTTACAACTAAAAGATAAGGTTAAATTGGACACCTATACTTGTTTAAAACCTATTTCTTGAGAGGTTTTCAACCCAAAAACATATTATATTTCAAAAAAATTTCATTGGGGCCTTTTGAAACCAAAATAGTTTTGTAATAAAATAATACATCAAAACATTCCTAATGTTCCTCTCCTCTATCTTATAAAATAGAATTACCCCTACCCATTTAATCACACCTATAAAGCCCCTTGGATCATAAAAAATATTCCCAAATAATCTCCCAATATCCCTATATTCCTCCTATAATCCTTATTTTATGTAATAAGGCAACATAATATTGCCTTTTGGATCAAATTAAAGGAGTTACAAGTTTTAAGAAGCAAGGTCTTCTCTAAAGTTATATTCCATTATTTTACTTCTTTCATCCCAATTGTATTATTATTCATTGATTACATAACAAAAAACGTATTCTAAATATACTAGGATATTGTTATGATATGTATTCTTACTCACTTACACACAACACCATCTAATGGATATGAACTTATTGATTCTGTTGATGGAGAACTGCTACCTGACGAAAAATTGATTGGTAAATTTTCCCCTACCACCTCTCATGGTGGAAATTATGACAGAACACTATTTATATATAAAATATATTATATTTTTATTTTCACTATTATTCTATTTTTTATTTAATTAATACGAGTTTTCTTTTAATGATGTGTAAATATGATAAATTCTTTTGAGGAAGTGTGGACTACCACCACCTCAAAGTGATATGAATCTTTGATGACATAAATGGAATGCGTAAAGTATGGAGATAATTAACATATTTAATGTATATAAAATATGATATTATACTATAATTATAATATAACAATGTATAATTTATTTTCCATTATTTTAAATATGAAAATGAAATTAAAGTAGAGTTCATGCATACGTACGGCTTATCATCTCCATGAATGGTGCATTTCATTTATTATCTACAAATGTTATGGAAGATTATTAGTACTTATATATACATGATATATATGATATTTAAATAAGGAATACTATTCCGAAGATAATGTTATTTGGATAAAATTGACAATTTTTATGTATACCATGTACTTTTTCGACTCAAGTACCGAATATCAAAAAAATGATTAATATAAACTTAAATAATTACGTAAATTTTATAACATGATTATAATTAATAAAAATTGAATAATAAACATGAAAAGTGATCCAAGACAAGTATAAATTAACCAATGTTTATTATTCATGAATATAATGAATGAAGGAGATAAGTCAGACTCAGGATAAGGGAACATTTCACTTTAGTCTTATAATCAAAGACTTCATTTATGTTATGTATTTTAATTTACTTTTTCATATATTGGGATATGATCTTATATATCCTTATTGATTTAAATTCTAGGTCCATGTGATAAGAGAACCATTTTTCTCCAATCATATCATTTTCTAAATTTTTCAGTAATGCCTTTAGGCTACTGAATTTTTATAAGGGACTACATCTCAATATCCTTTCATCGAGCCATATCATTATATTGTGCACATTTATTATACTATAAGGTGTATATACTGAAATTTTAAATATTATATCATGAATCTCTTTATTCTCATGATATTATAGGGTTTTTAATGTTATTATTTAATTAAATTTATTCTGGTTTTTTTTCAAGTGGTAAGGGACTCTTTAACTAAAACATTGTTTTAAATGTTTAAAAGATTTAATCTTCTAAATCTTTCACATTAAATTTTATGTTTTCAAAATGGGTTTATGTAATTATTTATATGGGCATTAATGTTTTAAAATGTTAATTCCTTTAAAAGATTTAAATTGGTACTGGACATTTAGATTAAAAAATATCTTTAATAAATGTATTATATGGTTTTTGAAATGCATTGAATATTTCAATAGCTTGAATTTAGTCATTGTGGTTGATGAGTGAAATTTTGATAATTTTAATCTTTTATGTGATTTGATTATGTAATTTTACATGGAAATTTAATGGATGGTTATTGATAAACCAAGTTCTGGCGATTCTGTGATAAACCTAGTTTGGGTGAGCCTGATATAGCTCTCTAATTCCTTGGGATCATGACGGAGGTAAATGATATTGTTTCTCTTAAGAGATTTCTGGAATATACTGTGATGTGTATTCCAAACCTAACTCCCTATGTATATAGGAAAGCTACAGTGTAAGTATGTTACGGATTCAAGAAGTTACCTTTATGATTTAGGATTTTTATGTGTGTTATTCATAATTCTTATGATTTCATGTGGTATGTTAATGAACATATGATTTATGATTGATAATAATTGCATTAATCATTTGTATGTATTGATGGAATAATTTTTTATTTTATTATTTTATATCCCTTACTGAGCATTTTATGATCATCCTATTTTTTGGAAATGATTTTTTACAGGGTGTAAGGAAGGGTAAAAGAATGGAAGAATTCAAAAAATATTTATATCATGAAACTAAATCTTTTTTAACTATTAGATGTTTTATTTTTTGTGAAAAAATTGAATAGAAAAGGTGTTTCTTCTTTGTAATTTTCGAGACGTAATGTACCATTTATGGCATATTTCTCTAATAATATAAACAAGAAAAGATCCTTGACGTGAATTAAAGAAAAATTATTGAATTATCTCTAGATTATGAAATGTTTAAGGTCGGGGCCATACAGTTGGTATTAGAGGTTTCCGTAGATAATTTTAGTGGTTAGGGTGTTATTTAAGTATTAGGGACTTGTTTTTTATAACCATAGTGGTCATCATATTAGAATGAGTCATAGTTTTTTTAGATAAATTGAATGTTTTTAAGATAACCTGAATAAGTATATCTTATTGTTTAAACTCCTCATAAGATATTATATGATTATTTTACTGATATACTCACACAATCCTTTTTGGTTTTTATAAATGGTTGGATATAGCATGCACCAATGTAACAATGGATGTGAAGGAAACTATGGTGTACTTCAGAATAAGAAACCGAATGAAATGAGATATATAATGAGAACTGTTGTGGTTATTCATAACCGAAAATCTATAGTGATTATTTACCCCTTGAACCGTGTTTATTTTTCTAATGAATCATGTATGCGAGAAATGAATCCTTATAGATGTTGTAGTAATAATCATAAAGGTAATTATATTAAAAAACCTATGTGTTATGTATGTGGAAAGAAACAACTAGGAAAATGCTTCAAAGTGATGGAAAGATGTTATAGATGTGTTAATGAAGATATTAAATTAATAACCTTCCATTGAGAAAATAAGCATTTCGTTAACTCTAATAATGGGAAAGTGGTTCCTTCCGAGGGATTGATTAGATATTTTAAATGAGGTGTGCATGATACTTACATAAAAATATGTCCTATGAATATGTTTCAAGAATGCTATCAGTAGGACCATAAAAATATATGTTTCCAATTATAATTCCATTCCAATCAAAGATGAGGAAAATGAAAATGACCTTTTAAAGGTATGGATTATTTTCTAGCTCATGTTTTGACGTTATAGAAATCTTAGGAAATTATGAATAAATTTTTTGTTGGAAACAAGTATAAAAGAAAATGTTGAAAAAACATGGATAAATGATCATGAATAATGTTCAGTGATTAAGATGTATATATTTTATGAATTAAAAAGTTAATTTTAGATGTATCGGAGATGAAATTTTTAAAATTATTAATGCTCTTTTGATGATGGGATTAAATTGGAATACATTTCACATATATGTGTAACCCTAATGTATGTTTTATGAAAATGATATTTGAGGAATAATTATATTTTCGTTTGTGGATATAGTTATAAATAACCATTTGGGTTTATATGATGCTTGATTTGGAGGAAATTATATGTTATAACATAATGGGATGAAAATTTAATGTATGAGATAACATTTGATTTGTTATGTTTATTTTTGATGAATTTATCTCATTTTTTTGCAATGTTATAAAATAATATAGTCTCTGGAAAAGGACAACATGAAAACTGTGTGACAACCCATTATACTAGACAATGATGTGGGAATTAAACCTGCAATCAAAGTGCGACTCAGATTTATCACCTACCACTAACCTACATGAAGTCCCTAGTTTCGATGACTAATTATTTTTAGGTAAATGATTTTATGGATCAAGAATAAGTTGATTTTGGAACTTATTTTTTTATCAAATACATATCATTATTATTGGAAAATGATTTTTGTGATTATGTGATAATTGATATTTTGGAAGATGTTTTCACTTTTTCAAACTCTATATGCCTATGAAAAATATAATACTATGGGATTTCATTTGAGGAGTAATGGTGAAATTTTATTTTGGATGAATTGATGTTTATTATTGTGGACTTATAGTGATTCATGTTATTTATGGTAATTATTAACTTATCCTGGAGAATATGTGACTCGGTTAATTACATTTTAGTATGAGACATTAAGAGTAGTCGATGTTATTTAGAGATAAATGAAAATATTTCTTATGGATGACTATGTAAATTCTTCTATGTTTTGGGATTCAATCTTATTTTGTATTATTTTGAAGTAGTTTAAGGATAATTGTATATTGAATTGTGTTTTACGAAATATGGGTATTGTTTGTTTAATTTTGGAGACTAATAGTAGTATTAATTTATATAAATGATTTTTCTTTATGGGGATTATATGATCTTGTACTAACCATTTTTTTTTGTTAATGTCTAAAGATAGGGGAAATATATATTTCATCATTTGTTGATTATATGATTTTAACGAAGTTTATTCTTGCTCTTTTGATGTGAACAAGCCATCTTGAATAGTAATCGTTTGTAGAAATGATGTATTTGTGGTGTAAATTTAGAAAAATATGAAAGTATACATGACAAGTATGTCTGTTTCCATATTTTCATAGTCAAGCTCATAAAACAATTCCTAAACCTTATGAATAAGTCATGGAAACAAAAATTTTGTTTTATTTACGTTTCTAACTACAAAATCAATTCCCATTTAACCCATCACATTTTTTTGGGTTTTGGGGGGATAACTTTCTCCTGATCATGTTTTCTATCACTCTCCATCAGAATGTGATGGTTAGTTTTTATTCCATATCAATGTTTTCTTACATGGAATCCTAGTATGTGTTTTCTCTGGTTAACTTTGTAATTCACTGCCTTTCTTTTAAATTGATAGTTTTATTGACTCTTTTTCTGATGTGGCATATTCAATCATGTTTCTGAGCCCATTTTTAAAATTGCGAGGATGCAATTTCCATAATGGTGGACGAATTTAGCGACCCAGGTATTTATAGAATATTAATTTTTGATTTCTATAAATAAATATGAATAGGATATTAATTTTATGTTAAAGAGTACATTTTGGTCGATAAAATACACAACACGCAACAACGAGTTTCTTTGTAATCTTTCATTGCAGACAACATGGAGTAATACTAAAAAATAATACAATAATAAAAATATTATTTTCAATGGTAGTTGAAGCCAAGACATTATATTTCCTAGAATGAACAAAACTAACTACATTATCATTACAGATGTTTTAAATTCATTTAAATTTATCCAATAAAATTTAGAGACATAAAATAAAAATGAATCTGATTGTAAGCAAGATATGCTCTAATATTTTTAAAACGACGTTTAACAACAATTTGATGGGGAACCCTATTTAAATCTAGTTTGTGTCATTTTTTATGCTAAATTTTTCAAATTATAATTTTTATTTTGAAAAGGAACATTTAAATTTACTTTGGATTAAATTTTTGTATTTTGCTGATAAAATTGATATTTTTATGAATAGTATAAAATACTGCATTTTAATTCAAAACTGCCTTTTAATATAATTTATTTATGTAGTTAGGTTATCATTTTAATTTTTCTAATATCTAATTGGATTATTTTTTTATAATTTAATGCGATTATGTTCATTGGTAGTAATTTAACTTTTAAATTGGACATAAACACATGTTAATATTTTGATAGTTATTACTTCTTAAGAACCCGTTTCTTGGTTTTGACAATGATAAGTAATTATAAAATTAATTTCTAATAATTTCGTGTCTTTAAAATGGAAAAATAGATTCCATATTTTAAATTATGAGGTCCAAATTTTGTAAATATGTACCATTTATTTTTGGACATTATGAATAGTAACATTAGTAATTATTTTATTTTCCATGGTTATAGGGTAAACCTGCTAAATAATGGTAATCAAATAATATTATAATAATTTTAATGCACAGTAACACATTTCATAATACAATTTTATGAGATATGTCTGACCATGTTCATCATTGGATCTATTTTTGGAACCCATGGAGCCACTTGAATGTGAAAATTATATTTTATAAGAATTATTTTATTGTAAAGATAAATGTAACAAAAACATGTATCCTTTATTAAAACTATTTTTACATGGGGTTTATAAGTGATATTTTTACTATAAATAGTATTTAGAACGAAATTTTTTTTTCTACATCAAGTTATTATTTTTTTAATTTTTAGATATCATATAAATAATTATATTTTTGATATAAGGTTGATTTAGTTATTACCTTATTAATGAATGATTTAAATAAATGAGGATATAAATATTAAAATAAAATTATTTTGAAACTTGTTATGCCATCAATGAATTTATGGATGATTATGAATTTTTATATTTGAATTAATGATTTTTTAAATAATCAAGTTGTTATGTTTTTATAAAAATTTGTCATATGAATTGTATAAAAATTGACATAAATGAGTTTAAAAAAACTATATTATTAAATGATATAATAGTCCTAAAATTATTATATTCATATAAATGAATTATATAATGTTGGAAATTTCATTAAATAACCACTTGAGGGTCAATTGTCATTTTATAGTAACTATATTAAACATATAATATGAATATATACAAGAAGACATAGTAAGAGTTAAATTAGTTAACAAAGGGTTAATGTTAAAATATACGGATAAATTTGTGACCTAGAAATGGCTAAAACCAATTGGTTGAGAGGTTTTCGGCCCAAAAATAGATTATATTTTAAATAATTGACATTGGGACCATTTGAAACCGAATTCTTATAATAAAATAATACATCAAAACGTTCCTAATGTACACCTCCTGTATCTTATAAAAGGGTATCAACCTTATAAATTTAATCACACCTCTAAATCCCATTGGATCGTCCCAACTCTACCCAAAGAAGCTCCTAAAATACATCCATTACTCCTATTATCCTTACCTTTGAAAAAAGTAAATATAAGAAATCCTTTGGGATCATATCAAAGGGAGTTACACGTTTTAAGAGGTAGTATCTTCTCTAATGTTCCTTTCCAATACTTTTCTTCTTTAATCAATATTCTATTCATATTATTTGATTACATAACAAATAAACTATCATAAATATATTTAGATGTTTTTATGACATGTATTCTAACTACACCCACACACACCTCTATCTAATGGATGTGAACATAATGTTTCTGTGGACATTAAACTACTGCCTAACAAAACTATGATTGTTCAAGTTTCACCTACCACATCTCCTGGTGGACATAAGGATAGATATATATTTATATATGATATATATTATATTTATATTGTCTCAATTCTTCTGTTTTTGGTATTTAAATCATAGATTTATGATTTCCATAATTTGTAAATACGACAATTTTAGTAGACGAAGTGCGGACTACCGCCCCTCACGGTGATATGACTTGTTTATTCCATGCATTGAATGTATAAATAATGGAATTAATGAACTTATGTAACATATATAAATTATTATTTTAAAATATAATTATAATATACCTATGTATCATTTCTTTTTCATTCCATTAAATATGAAAAAAAATAAAAGTAACGTTCATGCGTTCGTACAACTTACCGTATCCATGAACGCTGCATTTCATTTATTTTCTCAAAATGGTATGGAATATTATAAATACACATATATATAAATATTGTATATATATGATATTTAAATCATGAATAATATTCTATAGATAATGTTCTTTTGACCACATGGAAAATTTGTAATTATATCAGGTTCATTTTCGACTCAATAACCAAATATCGAAAAAAACGACCGATATGAACATAAATAGTTATGAAATATTCAAAACATGACGATTAAAAAGATAAAATGAATAATAAAATTGAAAAAGGTTTTGATGAATGTATCAATTTAGATAATTTTTTATCCAGGAATATAATGAACTAACAAGACAAGTCAGACTCAAGGTTAGTGAACCTTTCACAATCCACTTTAAGTCAAAGTATTATTTTTTGTTATATATATTAATATACATTTTATTTTGTTGGAAAATGTTATTATATATATTTATTTCTTTATATTTTATGTACATGTGATTATAGACCCCTTTATTTCCCATCAACTATTTTTCTGAATTTTAATGTGACGTCGTTAGGCTGCCGATGCATTGTAAGGGACTACATCTCAATCTCTTTTCACTGAAGCATATCATGATATTGTGAAAATTTTTTGTCTTATGAGGTTTATATAATCCCATTTCAAATATAATATCATGAATATTCTAATTCTCATGATATTTTAGGTTTATTTTATTGGTCTTCATTAATTATTTTTATTCATGTATTATCTCATGTTTTAAGTGAATGTTTAACTAAAAAATTCATTTAATTGTTTTAATGTTTTATTCTCCTATATATTTAGCATTAATTTCCATGTTTTAAAACTTGTTTTAAGGATATATTAATATGGGCATTAATGTTTTAAAATGAAAATTCCATTAAATGTTTCCAATTTTTATGGGACCCTTTGATTCAAAAATATATTGATTAAATGTTTTAAACAGTTTTGGAAATTGATTTAATATTTAAATATCTTTATTTGATTAATTATGGTTGATGAGTGACGTATTGATAATTTTAATCTTTTATGTGTTATTATTTTATAATGGTACTTGACTATTTGACTGGTGGATACATGATAAACCAAATACAAGTGGTTTCTTGGAAATCCTAGGGTGGGTGAGCCCGATATAGCTATCCAATGCATTGGGTAACATGATAGAGGTAAAAGACAATGTTTATCCTAAGATATTTAATTATATATTGTGATGGATATTCTAAACATAACTCTCTATTTTTCAGTGAAAGATACAATGTTAGTATATTATAGATACCGCATGTTACCTTTATAATTCACAATTTATGTGTGTGTTATTCATAAATCTTATTATTTCATGAGGTATGTTAAACAACATATTTTTTATGATTGAAAAGTATGGTCTGATTTATTTTTATGTATTAATGGAATAATGTTTTTCTCCTTATTTTATAACCCTTAATGAAATTTTTATGCACATACCATTTTTTTGAATTTTTTTTTGACTAGGTATAAGGAAGGGTAAGTGAAAGGAATAATTCATGAAGTTTTATTTCATGAAAATAATTCTTGTTCTATTTTGTGGAGTTCAATATTTGTGATTAAATTAGATAGAGAAGAAGTGTCTACAATGAAATTTTTGAGATGTAATGTAATAGTTATATCCCAATTCTCTAAAATTCTAGACATAAAAAATCCCCTATGTGAATTAATGTCAAATTATTGACTAAAATATAGATTATTTAATGATTAAGGATGGGTTCTTACAACATTGGTCAGCATGGGTATTTTGTGAAAAACTTTTTGGGGGAACGTAAATAAGAAAATAAATTAATTGAATGATTTATTTTAATTTTATTCAATGTTTTGACTTGATCCTATATAAATATACATCTGTAGATTTTGTCTCTAGGTTAGATGATATAATCTGGAGACCTATACACTATTAGAGGAGATAATTCTTGGTGGAGGATAGTGAATCAGGATTATATAATGGATCATCACACCAGTAGAGTTTGAGGAAATCATCTTTGGTGGTAATACACCCGCTCTTATTAAATGATACATCCAAAATCTAGGTAGGGTGTGTGTTATGGTTTTATTATTTCACATTCTTAATTTTTGTGATGAACAAAAACCAATCAACCAACAAATTTATTTTCTAATCAGTCTCCTTACAGTAAGGGTTTTATTCTATGAGGTTTATGTGGGATATTAATTCATGGTTATGCAATCATCTTCATTTATAATTCCGACGGAAATGGATCGAGGAAAAAAAGCACAACATTTAAGGAACATTCATTTGGATTGTTCTTTGTGATTTTCTCTATCCTTTAACATCCTTCATGGCCGACCCCTTGGTTCACTGTTTTAATCCCTGATGATAGATCGATCGTTGTGTACATGATTCTTATCCCAATGATATGAGACTGTAGATCTGGACTCAGTGTGATTTAGTGTCGGTGAGGTGGTGATGGTGGAAGGTGGATCAAGGCTGTTTGGAAACCCATGATTTTTGATATTTGGATGTGGTATATGAACTACATGAAAACCTTCAATTTCCATCCAGATTCAATGGCTTGAGTGTGTTACTTCTCGAAAGTGAGGCTCAACCAAATATGATTGACGTATTTAGGCTTGATTGAAGTGGGATCTAAAGGCAATAGAAAAGCAGACATGAGCAGGAGGAAGAACTAGGTATTCATGAAAATCCCATAAAAGAGGGTGTATAATCCTGGATTAACAAACATGTGGGTCCCCAATTTACAACACTTGGGTTAGGCTAGAGTTAAGGATCAAAAACCTTGTGACCCCTATCACATAGCCTGTGATCATCCCCAGACTACTCAACATGTAAATTAGAAGTACATGGAAATAGGTTAGAGTACACAGGTATAAAAATGTAGTGTACTCCCAAATAGAAACGGCTTGGCGTACATGAAGCTCCACACGGACATGACTACAGTACAAAGACATGTCCAAGAGGCATGGGTAGGAAACTGTGTGTATATTTATGATCTCTACCCATCCTACATGCATTTATATTGAGACTAAATGTCACGTTTTTTTCCACATGGGAAGGAATTGGGATAGCTAGACACGTCATATACCACCTGGGGCACATTTTTTACTCCAAACAAGAGTGATTGAGGCTCTTAATTTTCCCAGTTTCATGAAATATAGCTTGATTCCATTCCCTTGGTCCTTTCCTCAAGGATACAATGTGTAATTTCATCCATATCATGTGATTGAAATCCACTCTAGAGGCCAATTCTCAAATAGAGTTCTGTTTTCCCTCTATGAGACTATAGAACGATCCTTTATCATCACTACTGATTTTTGTGGAATCATAATAAACTCCATGTCTTGGACGTTGATCCTCTATATAGAGGTCCACATTTCAAGGTTTTTTGAAATCATTGGCATACGAACCCTTATATAGAGGGTTGACCCAAAATAGGTTCATGGTGTCACCCAGTGGTTCTGGGCATGATCCCCTTATTGTGCACCACAATCTTAGTTAACCAACACATTCTCTTTGGACAAGGCCCAAATGATTAATATTTCTCCATCATGTGTCTATGATGACAACATGGATTGTGTATTAGGATATTCCAGAATGAGCGTTGCATTGATCAAAATCATGTGTCTAGAAGTTGGTTATGACAAATTGGTGGTGTGGTGTAATTCCTAAGTATATTTGGGTTTTCCATTATTTTATTTTTATAAATCTTTTATTGATATGAATTCACATGGTGCTTCATGTATAGTGTTTTCAGGGTGCCCTTCTGAGTATTTTTATATGCACCCCTACATGTGATTTCCCCATACCTGTCATGTCTTGTGTTGATGGAGACCGATTTGACGGTGTCCTATGATAACTTAGAGTGAATAGAGTATAACTAGATCTCGAAAAAATATAATGTTTTCTAGGATTTTTCATTTGACTCAGTCCACACCCTAAGTGTATGTTGGACCTCTAAAATTTAGTTTTTATTACATACAATCATTCTTTGTAGTGGTAGTGTATTTAAAACAGTTTATTTTTCCTTTACTTCTTATCGTAATCTAGTTGTGGGATCAGATTTGTATGAATTTATTCCAATTTTTTATTATATTTCATCATCAATTGTGTGGGATATTTGTGCATGGGTACAAGTAATTTAGGCTAATTCCTCCATTTGTGGGATATTCCTACTCGGAGCTAGCTACCATCCCCTTGCCTATTAGAGACAAGGTTTACGTAGTCATAGAATAGTCCATTATGGGATGAGATATAAAATGATATATATTAATTTTATGATATTTTCCGATTATGATTCTTTTAAATCACACATTCTTTCATTCCTTCCATTTTTAGGGAACACAATAATGTTGTTCGTGTATAGTTGACTACCAGCTCATGAAGGGATGCGATTCATTCAGATATTACTATGAATTTTTTATTGAAGGATTTAATAAAAATATGATATATTTATGATATAAAAATTATTATTTAATTAAAATATATCATATTATTTTCTTTATATTAATTTTTTAACAAAATTGATACAATGTTCATGCGTACGTACGACCTATAGTTTCCATGAACTGTGTATTTCAATTCAATTTTTTATCTATTATAGATTATTATAAATACATATATACCAAATATATATGATATTTATATCATCTTTATCATTATATAGATAAATAATTTATTATCTGTGTAAGTGGACCAATAATAACAAGTGAAAAGATGTATGAAAAACAAAGGCATTATTACCCAAAACATAACAGTAATATGGAATTGTTTATAAAAAAGTAATATAAATTTAGAATTAAATCATATTTGTTATTATATATATAAACATTGTTATGTTATATATTTATAATAATTTTTTTATGATATAGGATGTTTGAATGAGTACAATTAGAGTAAAAACATATGGTAAGGGAATTATGTATCACTTTTTCTTTTTTTGAGACACATGCTATATTAATGACCTCTTTCTTCATTGTGGTCTATATATTTCCCATGAATGTAATTTATGAATCTTATAAATAAATGTTTTTGTATTAACACACCCATTTTTGATCTATATTTACTGGGATGATTGTTTCAATGTAACCAATTTGATAAGAGTGGTTTGTCTCAATTTTCCTTCTTTGAGAGACTTGTTCTATTAGGCACCTATATTATTTTACGAGGTTTATATACTGCCAATTGGAAATGTTATATCATAAATATTAGTCATTTCTTGGTTCCATAAGATTCCTGTAATTTTATTATTTCAAGAGGGTTTTTGAATCAATTATATCAATGTTGTAAGAGTTTGTTGACAAAATCTCATCATTTACTGGGATTATTTATGATTATGCTTTAATTGTTGAAAAATTAATATCCATATCCCATGATGTATTAGGAATGTTATTATTCATTGGTTAATTGTGATATTTTCATGTAACATTAACATATTTCACAATTTGGTAGTTAAATTTACTATGAAATCTATTTTAAGAAAATATTACATTATTTCCCTATTTAGTTAAAAATACAATGTATTCTGAAACCATGTTTTCTAAAACTTTTCTCAAATGTGTTTTAAAGTATAATTTAAAATAATTTTCATGGAAACAGATTTGAATTTTTTTATGTTTCATGTGGTAATTTTTATTCCAAAACACCATTTTTAGGTTTTCAATTATATCATAATGGAAAAAATTATTTAAAATGTTTTATGATTTAAAAAGTGTATTTTCAAAGAGAAAAAAATAATTTCCGCAATAAATTTTTAAATTTTTTATAATAAATAATTCATATGTTTTGAAATATTTTTTCAATTAAATATATTTTGAAAATGTTTTATAGTTTAACATGTGATATTCAATGTATGACTATTTTCCTTAAGAAATAATCCACAAGATATTTCAAAATTCTTACCCATATTAGATGAAAACCATTCAAATAGTTTATTATTTAAATGAGATATGATCCAAGGAAACCATTAATATTCTTTATTTTAGTGGCTTATCTTTAACATGACATGTTTTTTATGAATCCCATTTCTCTTCCATAGGATATACCATGATAATATGCTTATTAATCATTATTCTTTTCATGGGTTATTATATGATGGAATGATTATGTAATGGATATATTTTCCGTAGGTTATGCTAAGATGAAATCTTTATGGTTCTCATATTGATTATTGGGTTATGATATAATGTTTATGAAACCCATCTCAATTTATGGGTCATGACATGATGAAATTTGATATATATATTGTGGGAAAATATGCATGTTGCTAATAATTGAATTGTAGGACCTATATCTCACTCCAAATAATTGGGTAATTATTTTTATATCTATTGATATAGATAGGTATAAAATGATAAGTGAACATAATTCAATAATAATGTTCTATAACAAGGAGTGAATTCTGTTCAGTAATATGAGGATGCCAAGAGGTGTTAAATCCATTCAATAATAAAGGGCTAGAACGGTTCATGAACATGGTTTAGTAATACAAAACTAGAATGGGATTTGAACCTAGTTTAGTAATATTAGGATTGAATAGGGAGTAAACCCAATATAGTAATGGAAATTTTCTATTATGATGGTCTTTGGTTTGACCCTTGAATAATATTAAATTATTTTTTGTTTTTATGTTTTTCCATGAAATCCATGTCGTATGTAATGGTTATGCTCTCATGGGTCATATTTATTGATTTATTTATGATTTATATATTATTAATTTCAAATCATTATAGAATGATTCAAGATTATGATTTCTAATATGCAGGGGATTCTTTTCTATTGTTATTCTCATTTTCTCATATCATTTTCCTCATATTATACATATTAATCTCCTTTATATACCTTTATTGAGTATTTAATCTCACCCATTATTATGGATTATTCCCCTAGGTTATAGTGAAAGGATTTAATTAGGGATCTATTATGAATATTTATAAAGGGGTAGATCTTTATGAGAGATTTTTATGATCATTAATCTTTTTAGAAGATTATGTTTTAATATTTACAGAGGCACTAAAATAGTATGGTCCTCAGGAATGTTCTGGTATAATTTATAGAATAATTAACTAATAAGATATAATATCCAGGTATGATAATCCAGGGTCACTATAAAAAATTATCCAATTTAAATGATATTAATTTATTTGGATAATGTTTTATTCAGGATATTTTTCCAAAATTATAGGAAATGGTTTAGTATGTTACACTATAAAAAATATTCTTAGTCATTATATTTCTATTTATTAATAAAAATATTATCCATTTTTTGTGATTCAGTAAATTTAAAATGCATTACATACTGAAACTAAATATCATAAATTGTTACAAGACTGGTTCATTGATAATATTTATTCATAAAAGTGATTAAATAAAAACAATGACAGACTAACCAGGACATAAGGCAGTCCATTGTTAGGTTTTAAACCCTTATCATCCATTGGTCATGAGTTTAAGATCCAAAAGCTTTCTGGATGAGATGGGTTTACACCCACTATACATGTTGTCCTCTTTCAAAACCATACTAGTGTAATTCCTATAATGTTTCCAAAAAAACATGATGATCATCCATTTAATAAAATTAATCATTAAATAATCATTTTAATATAGTTATTAATAAATTTTTTTTTTAACAATGCATAATAATCATATTTGACTATTATTACAATGTCATTAATAATCATATTAATCCTAAAGGCTATAATTAACATTATTTTTTCTATTAAATGTATGGGAACTATTCCTCTAATAATTTTTTCACAAA
This sequence comes from Viscum album, assembly GCA_963277665.1. Classification (NCBI taxonomy): domain Eukaryota; kingdom Viridiplantae; phylum Streptophyta; class Magnoliopsida; order Santalales; family Viscaceae; genus Viscum; species Viscum album. The sequence goes on along the minus strand of OY728127.1, from coordinate 617,645,089 downwards.
AGCATTTAATATTCCATTGGGATGTATTGCCTGAAATTTCTCTTAAAATATCCTTAATCAGGATATATTCCAAGAAAAAAATGGATTTTAATGATATTGAACATATGATAGAACATACAATAGTAATCCCATAATTGTATTCTTAAATCATTTGTTAATTAAGAAACAGGTTCTTCTAAATTTAACACAATCCATTGACATTTCATTATTCATATAACCAATATAACATTGGTAAAAATACTTCTACAATTAATTCTTGAATCAAAATACTTAATTTATTTCATTTAATCATATAACATTACATTATATTTGTTTTATCCTTTTCCATTAATTTTAATTATATATTAAAATAATTTATATTTAATTGTAAATAAAATTTTAATTATCCAAATCATATCCCCCGAGAGTTTCAAACCAGTTGTGCAATAAGGCACATTAATTTATAATAGATAGAAATAAGGTAAATCTCAATATTTAATATTTATAGTTATTACCCCTACGTATATATGACATATAACCAAATCCATATGTGATATTTATGTAAGGAATTATTGTCTAAAATAAAAACATAATATATCCATTACCAAAAAATTAAAAAAAATTCTATATTTATCTTCAAATTACAAAATGGGGTTATTTTACCTTATCAATGTTATATTAAATATACTTCTTAGGGTTCCCAAAATAATTTCTGTAATTAAAAATATGTTAAAATAAACCATAGTAACCCAAATTTAATGTAGACTATATTACATTATAATATGATACATTGAATGACATCCTGGATGACTGAATAGTATATTAGTCTTCATAAACAGGATACTTACATGAGTATTGAATAAAAATTGAATACAAAAATTACAACATTTGTTTTCTCCAGTGAATAAATATTTCCCCTATAATATATCCTTTAATCTCATACATTATACTATTAATGGATTCTTAGGGAAAAGAAACAAAATTATATTGATATAATATTCTCTTTGAGGGTGAAGTACAATGGAAGCAATCATGAATCAATAAAAAATAATCAAAATATTAACCAAATTTTTTTAACACACATTCCATTTATATAACCTGATTATCACAGTATGACAACTATTAATAAACATGGAGACGTAAATAATTTTTAACACATGCCATTTAATCAATTAAATGAGAATGAAATGCATCTACAAATAATTATAGAGAGAAAGTATCTCAATTTTTATTTTTGAATTGTAAATTATTGTAATGAATGATTATAAAACATGATGTTTCTCAAGAACATGTTACATTTACCTACATGAACTTTCAAATTTTGTTTTAGAACTTACTACGTTCAAGTATATTTATATAAATGTTTAAACCATACAAAGTACAAACACATATGGTTTATCCAATTTATTTTATCTGATGAGAAATCTAATAGATCGAAGTGATTTCATTAAATGTTCTCAATTACATTTATTTCATATACATATCCTTTATTAAATATTGAATAATAATTTAATTCACAAATAATGTGACTTAATAAATATATTTTTTGGGTAAAGGATATAAATTTATCATTATTTCCATATTTATTTTTAATAACATTCAAGGTAAAAAATATATGAAAAAAATGGGACATGGTTTAAGAAATAATCATATACATCACAAAATAATATAGAAATTTAATATTAATTTAACTATTGATTAAAATGATCTCAAGAATGTGATTGTTTCACGAGAATTTTAACAATCAAAAAATATTGTGAGATTGCACAATAAGACTAACCATTAGGTAAATTTCATGTCAAATCCAATTATATGTAATAATTCAAATTGAAACTTAAAATACATTGAGTAAATAAGAATTCATGATATTAAATTTCAATGGGGTTGTATATTCACATTAGGAAAAAATATAGGTTCCTAATTTAACATTTTTTTTAAAGTAGGAAAATTGAGATTAAAACAACCTACCTTGTAATTTATTTTGGTTGATCGTGATTTAAACTCCTCATTATTAATCATAAAAATTTTAATAACCTATAACCGAACCATATTGATATTGATAATATCATATATGATCCATTTATAACATATTATTTCCACTTTGTTAATAATCATTCAATATTTCATTATTTTGAGTGTAAATTTCCATTTTTTCTCATGATTGTATTGTTTGGGAAGAAATGATTTTTGCTCATATTATATAGTTTTATAATAATAATAATAATAATAATAATAATATTTTTATATCAATTTTTATTTTAAAACCAATCCTGATATAAGATTATGAAAAATGAAGTCTGTTATGATCATTGAGATAGTAGGTCGTATATACGCTTGGGTTATATTTCAATTTTGTAATTATAATTATGGAATGAAGGTAAGAAATATATTACCTTTAAAAAATTAATATAATTTATTAAATACCATATTATATACTTATATATGTCACCCATGTAGTGTGGTGATGAATAGAGAGTCACATAGTATAGTTATGGAGGTAGTCCACACGTATACAAATGACATTATCACCAATCATTGAGTTAAAAACCATGAAAATAAAATGATATATTAAATATATAGAATTATAAATATGTTAGTAATGTCATAATAATTTCATGTATATCATATATAATCATTATCATTATACTTATCACATTCTTTATGTTGATTTAATGAAAGATGAATCACATTGCATCGTGAGGTGGTAGTAAGTCGTACTCATGAGAGACATTATTATATTTCTTATGGAATAGAATCTAAAAAGATATATAATTTATATTGAATCTAGATGAAAAAATATTTTATCAAATTCTTGTATATATATATATACTTTAAAATAATAATCATACATATCCTTGTGAGATGGAAATTTAAAAACAAACGACATCAGTTTGTGAAGTTATATTTCGTTCTACACACAAATGATAAATTTTAACCCATTTTATGGAAATTGAGATGGCTCAAAGTCATTATCATACTATAATATATATATATATATAATATACTTAGTATATTATATCATCATGGTTAAATAAAAATTTATAGAGGCGGATAATGGAGTGAAATAATGATGCTCGTTAAAGAACCTTATCTCTTCTTCATGTATCCTCCATAGGTTTTCCGAAAATCCCTTAAATGTTGTACTTATTCCCAATATTGGGTGGATAGTATTCGGATAGATAATTTATAATCTTATTCTCACAGTTATTGATTGAAACAATGTAGTTTTACTGTGTACACAATGGGAATTACTGAGTTCCCTTTTATAGTTGAGGAGTGGCATTATAGTAAATATTCAAAAGTATTCACTAATGGGAGGTCAATGGTATCTCATGTGGATAAAAAATTTATAATCAAATAGTTGTAGGGATTATATGGTTTTAAAAAACATCAAATATTTAATAAACAACATTTTTTATCATTTTGATCCTTAAATTCTATGTTTCCATATTCTCCCATTATCGGTTTTTATTATGTTAATTAGTATTTTTAAACTAGGTAATTTATAAAATAAACCTAAATTAAATTTAATAATACTAAATAATTTATAACCATTAATTATCAATATGATATATTATTTATAATAAATAAATAATTTGTGCTTTTTAAATTAATTTGTACAGGAAAACATGTAAAGTATAAAAACCCAAATTTAACCTTAACCACACTAATATAGATTTTATCTTTTGAGGGCGAATATAATACATATAAAAATCCCCTCATCTATGAATGGAAAATATTTTTTATTTATTAACATTTGAAAATCACTTGTAAGTGTAAATTATGTTAAGTAATTTTAAATCATTTTATAAAATATCATTTATTTTGAAATGACAAGAATGTAAATTTTATCATTATTCATTTAATTTGAATTTCAAAATTATAAATGAATTTATTTATTATGAAAATATAATGTTAAAACATGTGGATAATGATATATTCATGTGATAAATTAATTTAAAAAATTAATTGATTAAATTTTCTTCACTTTTAATCTTTTTATTATCATTTATTTTATTTAATTATTAAATAAATTATTACATATTTGTAAATAATTATGAATATTATATATTTATTTCACCTATAAAAATTATATATAAATTATTATGATTAACAAATCACTTATATTTCAAAATAATATCCATAATCAATACTCTACCATTTTATCCCATCCCAATGCATTATAGATATTAAATTTAAAGATGGTTCTTTTTGACCTTTTCATTAGTTAACTTATTATAGATGTGACTTTTATAGAACAAGTATCCCCAAAAAACCATAAAAATATAACCTAAAACATAAGGGGAAAATATTTATAGTAAATTGGTATTGAATAAATAGGTTTTTTTAACTATGATATTCTCAGTTGAATCCCCCATTAAAATTTTTTTTACCTTAATTATGATAATTATTTTTTAATGAATTAATTTATTTTTTCTGTCAAAATTTATATTGATATTATATATTTTAAAAAATTATTAAGGCTCCAAATATGGAATATATTTTTTAAAATTTAATTTACATAATATTAAATAAATAATAAAAATTTAATCCTTATGATGTGATGATAATGAAGGGCTTTAATGTGTAGATGGATAGATTTTTAAAATGATTTAATATATAAATTCATTTAAAAAATTATTCCAATTTCCTAAAATTGATTATGTGTTATGTAATTTAATTAAATTTATATTAACACCATTTCCAAATATAGTTTTAAATTAATAAAAAATTTATATTAAAATAAAATATTCAATTAAAATTTAGTATTTTCTATTATTCATCAAAAAATAAAACCTCCCATAAAAATAAAAAAACCACTATATGATAATTTCCATATTCCACATTCAAAAAATGAATTTAAATTTTTCATTTAGTTTTCTATAAGTGGAAGAAATTAATATTAAATTATTTTCACAAATCATGATGATACTCTCTTTTTGAAAAGGTACTGTTTTTCAAAAGACATATTTTTTATTTTAAATGATACATAATCTACTTAATACTAATTGATAATTAATAAAACGGTGTAAAATATATATTTTAATAATTTAATTAGTCCTATTCATACACATTATTCCATGATCTTGGAAACAACTATAATATTTAATAATAAAAATATTTTTAAATTTTAGTTCAATAATACTTGATCTTGCTTGTAATGCATCATGTTGAAGAAACTAATTGTTGCATGCATCATAATCATAACCATGAAATGAAATATATTCTCAATGAAATATATTTTTATGTGAGGAGTGTTCTATTCTCTTCTAAGTTATCTATTTTGTGTCAAACACATAATCGAATAAGATGTTCATACACTAGAAATTTGGGGTGTTACTAGTGGTAATAAGAAGTCTATTATTTGTTATATATGATATATGTGGCATTAAAATAAAACCCAAACATATTTACCCCAAGTGTTATTTTTATTATAGAATAAAATTAAATATTATTTTCTTAAAATATTAAGTTATTTTTTTAAAATGATATTCATGTGTTGTATAAATTAAAAATATCACATTATAAATGATTTATTTTAAATTATTAAAATATTTTTTTATATCGAAATGATTAAAAAAATAAACGACTCATCTAAAAGTGACAGTATTAGTAAGATCAATATGTTTTCAATATTACTTAAAATATATATTATTTTAGAAAAATATGAAAAAAAATTATTCTTATAATATAAAATGAAGATTAAAAAATGATGTCATTTTTCTCAAATTCACAACCTAAAATTAATAAATTATAATTATATTTAAAAATATAAAATTCTAAAAAATAATTTTTATAGAATACTACTTTTGATATATTGACTATATTTTTTATAATATCTAATTAATCTAGTGTTAATATATATTGTTATTATATAATAAAGAACACAGTTTATGGTGATAAAATTCAAATTTATAAAAAAAATATAAGCTTAAAGGGAATTTAGTATAAATGAATTTTAAAAAATATAAAATTTCGTCATATATATTCTGATATAAATATTTTATTTTTTTTTGATATAACTTAAATTTCAATTAACAAGATGCTTTGTTATCTTTAATTATGACCTAGTCATTAGATATACTTTGGTTTCAATTTTATGTAGTTTTGGAACTGGCATTAATACTGTTGAAATATTAATGACTATGAACTTCTCCAATATATAGTTGCGTTCAAACCATAATTATTCATGTTAAGATTATGGTTGTTTAAGGTAAAACCCTATTTGAGCTACCTTTCTTCTGATCATGAAAAAATGGTGTTTATATGAAAAATTATTCTTCCATATACAATTTCATATTACATTATTTATTTGTTTTTTGGATATGGTTATTTCAATTTATACTGACTAATTTAATATACAAATTTTTTCGTTCATATATTATAATCTGAATATATCAGTGTTTCTTCATGTGAATTTTTATCATGAAAAAAATTTTAGTAATTAAAATTTATTTAAGGACAATATATAGTGAGAATTTGTGTCGTATCATTCTCCAAACATAAAAAATTGGATCCACAAAATTTTAATTAAAATTTAATGATGACACCATCTAAGATTATCTATATTATGATAATAGATTTAATTATATACTAAATTCTCATTAAAAAAATACTTACTTATTATAAGATTAATCCCAATACTATCTTTTTCCTAACCATTTGATTAATATAGCTCCCATTTTTTACTGTTAAAAAAAGTTTTAATTTTCATTGATTTCATAGTTTGGACTTGGTGCGATCGATTATAAAATATTGATTTTAGGTATGAAATTTTATTCCTAATGTTTATAATAGAAGAAATCCACAAACATCTATCTTATCAACCATGATCCTTAACATGGATGTGATGAAATAATTTTGTGATTAAATTATTTTTCTGATAATGATTTCTTCTCCTCCTTATAAGGTTTATTTATATCTACATTCATCCCCAATCATCAATTTATGGAGAAGTCGAATCCAATGAAATAACCTGAACCATCTCTATTTTATCATTTTCATGTGTCACTTTCATTAATCGATAACCACTCTTGTATTCACCTTCATGTTGCACTAGTATTTTTATGGAATTCTCCATCATAATCTCTTTTATAATGGTTGGATAAGAATGTACAAATTTCAGGTCCTATCCTAGTGGCAATTCATGTGTCTATATAGGGCATTCCTGGAAAAGATTATTTCTCATACATGTGACATGGGTAAATATGTTCATGGGAATTGAAACAGATTCGTTAAATTCTCTTAGCATCATGGTCAAGAGATTCCATCAAATTTATCATAACAACTATATCCCATTTCATTATCCTTAGTGAAGAGATTTATTCAGCACAAACCACTAGAATGGTGATTATAACATCATTAGAAACAATAGGGTCTTCACACCATGGGAGTTCATTAATATATGATGATGAAAGTGATTTTTTTGCGTCATCTATGGTTGAATCGATGTTAATATACCTACATAATAGTTGATGGTTTTTTTCCAAACCTGTTAATTTTTAATGGCGATGATTTTTTAGACAGGTCAACTATGATTAGTTAATAAGGGGTCTTTTTAGAAATATTGGATAAAATATTTAAAATTCATAAAAATTAACCATTAATAGATTTATATCTTCATAAACATCATTTCCTAAAACCAACCAACATCTAATAGATATTTTTTAATAAACAATCTTTTGGATGGTAAACTTAGATCACAATCCAATAATCTTAGAGTGGCTAGAATAATAATCTATTACACCGAATTCTAAAGTAGATGATTCATTTTCCACAATATAGCACAAAAATCCATTGAATAAGCTCTACCTTATTAAATTGGTTACGGTTGTTATCCCCTTGAATCATTGTTATCCCCCTATGATTTATCTCAGTGTCATCGGTAATGTACAATATTTATATACATAAAGAATCAGATCATTTTTATGCGATTTTATTTAATTTTTCCATTCATATCATTATAATCAATCTGTAAATCCTTCTACAATGGTTTGATACTTTATTAGCCCTATTCCACAAGTTAAAGACCTTCAAGTCCCATTAAGGAAAATCCCTTGATACACCTTTTTCATTTTTGACATATAGGTAATTGACCATTATTTCTTTTATCATCCTCATCACATGATCATTCAAGAAACATCCTCATTATTTTATTTGGTTTGTTTAGTAATTTTAGTATCTTTAAATTGTTTTTCATAGTCCACGATTTTTGGTTTTGCATAATCATAAGTTTTCTCATCGAATCTCCCATTTATATGGGTTTTTTTATTGAAAATATCTATGCACTATCCTCAATCCGATGGTTTCTTCTCATTCTATATATTACTAAAACCAATAGAGTTTACATTAGTGATGAATGAATTTAAATATATGTATTTTATGATAATATTAAAAATAATTAATAATATTTATCCTTGTACATGTTCCTATCAGACTGTAGTTTCTTTTTCTCAACCCATAATAATCATAATTTTTACATTGGTCACATTAATTTGGGTTTTATTGAAGTCTTTAACAAATTCCAATAATATTTATTGGAAATAAATCCATAAAATTGTTTCATAAATATAACATAATTAACCTAAGATTATCATCTGACAACATCAAAGGAGGTGTGATGTTTGGCTTATTTTTCATCATCAAATTCATGGAAGAGTTCAAAACCAACACACCCTATTCAAGGTTATTACCCCATGAAACAACTATAATAGAGATGAAATGAACTTTTATTATCTAGATATAGATTAAATTTAATGGAGAACCAAATAATATTAAATTTACTAAAATATAAATATGTTATCCTATACTTTGGATCACTCATTATAATTATCCTTCATGGATTCATTAAATTAATCTAAACTAATCTTCAATAATAACTTAAATAATCTACAAAATAACTAATCCATGATTAGATACTAAATATAGAGTCCCAAGATATACATAATATAAATAATACAATAATCATTGGATTTAAAAATAAATCACAAAAAAATCACATAATCCATTGACTAAAAGGTTTAGTTTCATGGAAATTTGTTATATTATCATCACATTTTATAACACATGTTAACATTTCTTCATAATCATTCCCATATAGAACCATTTCTAGATATCTCACATAATATAACAATATTAATAAACATGGGATAAGAAATTTAATGGAGTTTTCGTGGCCCCCTCTTGTCATGACCAATGCCCAACAATGATACCATAATGAGGGGACAGAGATAAAGACCCATAAGTCGTACCTGCATTAGGACTTGTGTTGCCGACTGGAACTGAGAGTATAAAATTTTATAATATGGTAGGAATTTCCCTCTATAAAAAATATTGAATATATATATATATAAGATGAATCATCTGACAATAAATCGAAGACATAATATAAATAGTATCCAGAACCTTTCCACATTCAAGTATTATTAAAACTGATATAGATAAATTTATCCAAATGTAAAATAAAAAAATGAAAAGCTAAAGTAGTGACATATTAGAAATTAAATGGCATGAGATAATAATTTCCATCAGTGTCTTTATAAACCTCATTGAATCCTAAATGTTTTTTATATATGTAGCTTGAAGATAAATGTTTACTAACTAGAAAATCCAATTTATCCCATACACATGTCAAAGGACCACACGAATGCACCCATGGTAAAATATAAGAACCACACAACACCAATATAGGGGTACTAATGAAATATAACCTCACTAAGGAATACTCACCAAATAAAATAATCCATATAGAGTGACGTAATAAGAAGCATATCGATAAAGGGTATGCCACACCGCTTTACCAGTGATGTTATGATCTCACCACAAAACATTTTACGCCCTAGAAACTACTGGAAAATAAATCTATACAAAGGTTCTCTAAAAAACCATGAGTATAGTGCTCCCCTATACCCATGGATTATATAAACCATATGAATAGGTTTCACGTGAATATTTTTTTTCAAGAAGGACATATACCAACTGTTCTTGAAATATCTTGGGTATATGTCACCCCTATAAACATATTTTTTTAAACAATGGGAATATGTTTAATGGTCAAATAAAGTTGGTGGTAAAATAAATCTTGTGGGAAATATTTGTACCCGTAGTTCTCCTAAAAATGGGTATAGGTAACCCCAATACTGATAGTTTTTGTAAACCATGGTAATAATTTTTGTGGGAATAAGTTTTTGCGAGAAAACCTATACCCAGAGTTTGAAGTAATAGTGGGTGTTGGTTGGAACATTATTTTCTCTTAATAATAATAATAAAATAATTTAATATAACTAATTTTTAATAATATTACATATATTTTTGTTGAATATAAGAACAAAAAATGTGTTTTAAGATAGCTGTGTAGTTTTTGGAGTGTAGGTCGATGGTGGTAAGATCAAAATGAAGTATATGATTTTTTTAATAAGGAACTATACCCACAGTTTGACAAAATCACGTGTATAGGTAGGGCCATTATTTCACTATAACAATAATGATAATAAATAATTTAATATAATTTTATACATATTTACAAAGAAATATATATTTTTATTAAATAATATGAAATGTGTTGTTGGATAGTGGAATGTAATTTGAGTGTAGGCACAATGTGCTGGGATCAAATCCCATCAGGGGATTAATTTTTTAATTAAGGACCTATAACCATGGTTTGAACAAATCATTGGTATATCTATACCAATGGTTTGGGAAAACCATAGGTATATGCATTTCCATTGAAATTGACTGCACCAAAAAATTAAGAACCTTATGTATAGGTTTCCTATACAAACAATTTGGTAAATCCTTGGGTATTGGTCTATCCCAATGGCTCCCAGGGACACAATTAATAAAACTGTGGGTATAGGATATACCCACAGTTTTTGGGGCAATATCCATGGTTATAAAACATTGATATAGAGTGTTTTTCTGGTTGTGTGAGCATCCATAGCTTACAAATAACAAATAACACCACCCACCATATATTCCTACCACATAACACCAAAAAATAGTTGTGTCATAGCCCCAAAACACAGTCACATGACATCTCACCCACCTAGTCCACTGTACAACAACACGACCACAACACATCATGGAAAAGTACACCTATTACATCACATCAATGATATAACTAGAGTATTAGGGTATTGAAAACTTGAAGGAAATCAACCATATGTCCTACCTCGATGATGAACCCCCACCAAAATCATCCCAATCAGAATGCCATATCACATCTTACCCAGAAAACATGGTCCAAATCCCCACAATACAAGAAAAATAAATCTCTCATAAAATAGGGGGGATATAATCAAGTGCACTAACATAACTCTTCCATCCCAACCTATGCAAATATACTCACCTGGAAGAGATAGTGGGAATGATTGGGTATTCAACAATCCATAATCTTCATCAGTGTCTTGGGAAGAACACCCTCACGTGACTATGTGGGTGTATTCATATAATAATCGACATTGGTGTGGAGTTTCAAGAAATCACAAGTATTATGATAGTATATACATATATCGATAAATAATTCCAACCAATGGGTTCACACCCAATCACTATTCAACTGAAAATATTTTTACATTTTATTCAACCTCTAAATTATTTTCTCCACACAATCCACACAACAAATTTCACATTTCACATTTTCAGACAATCCGAACATCGAAAAAATTCATTACATTATTTATCATCAACCACAATAAAATAGAAATCCCTTATTTATTTGTTAATTTTACATTTCGATCCTATTAACCAAACCAAAACCTATCCATTTTAAACATTATTAATTATTATCTCACTCACTCCACATGAATCTTGAAAAAAATACACACATCATAAGAATCTCATCATCTCAATGACACCATCACCTAGCCACCCAAAAAGAACATCCAAAAAACCACTACCTAGCCTCCCTAAATAGACAACCTAATAACCACCACCTCTTTTCCCTAATATCAATACAAAAAAATATTTTCTAAACCACATTAACATAACCAAACAACCACCACCTCCCCACACAAAAATAAGGGCAAAAACCCACCACTTCAATGCCCCAAATGCACATCCAAACAACCACAACCTTTCCAACCCAAAAGCATGGACAATAAACCACCACCTCACTACCCCAAATGAAAAACCACATTTCACCCATTAGTACCACGTCAAATTGAAATCACACATCACTTCCACACAACAATGGCCACACATCAGATCACATAAAATAATATAGTACAGATTTATCATATGAGAGTTTTTTTTATCAAATTTAAATTTAGTTTAGGGGAGTTATCAGACTATAAATAATATTGGTGTAACCATTTCATTAGAAAAATATAAGTGGTTAACCAATTTCCATTTTCCAATGATATCATAAAAGTCACAAAAGACACAAAAACCACAACACATGTCATCTAATGTAAAACAATCACCCAATTGCTACAATTTTTAGTAGGGCATCAAACCCATACATATCAAAACATCAAAAAATATCAAAGATATAAAATCATGTGAATCATTTTCCTTTCCACAAATAAATTTCATTTATATAATTATTTATCATTTATTATTCTAGAAAGACAATACAAAATTTATTAACAATATTAAACCCATACCACAGGTAAAAAATAAATTGAAATAAGGCATTCCTAAACTAAATGATGTTTTACTAACTCGCTTCATGGCACATGGTGTGGATGAGATCCCCAAAAACAAAAAACACACACAGGGAACCATAGATCAATATACACCACACCATAGGATCCTCAGAAAAATTTAAACTAACACAGAAAAAAAAACAACATCATCATAGTGAATCCCAAAGAGAAGAACAAAAGAAAAGCATGGGGAAATGAGACAAAACTCCACAAAGAACTCTGAAAAAAATTACTAGAATTTTTTTTTGATGTAAAATGATGGGGTATAGTTGAAATTCACAAGGAACCTAGTGATCATCTATAATAATAGAAGAAGAGAGTCTATTAATTGATGAAATATTTTATGGGAAAAGTAAAGAAAACATTGAATCCCATGTGTTTCACATCATATAAACATTACATGAAATATAATTTGTGGAGTTTTTTGTAAATTATAATTTAATAAAAAAATTAATATCCTCATCCTTTACTTATTACATATCATGAATTTCTCTTACATGACATGTACTAATTTCATGAGTTATCCTTATCTGATTTACAAGATATGGAACTGCCAACTACATAATCTGTAAGCCACCCTTAAACATATGATATAAAAATTTTTCGATGATAATTTTCTACAAATAAACTATTGTAGCTCGAAACACCATTGAATAAACATTGAACATACCATAAACACCTCCTTTTACTAAATATTTGAAATTAACAATTCGAGAAGAGATGATCCATTACCTCAAATAACTATCAAAAGATTTTCTACCTAAAGAATGAAAAACCAATCATAGAAGGAAAATGGGTACAAAAAACCACCCACATGTGATAACTCTAAAGGATCTTACAATACAACAAACACCTCCACCATCAAAACACACTGGACTAAACATCCACAAAAACATTCTCACAACATTATCTTAACATAGCCTATTCACCAAAATAGTCAATACTTCACACATCCCAATAAAATAACTACCTCAAACAGAAATCCACACTTCCCAGAAAATATGAATTGGGTAATTTCATCCTCCATGTTAAGATACTATCTGCTCTGGGTAGAAATGACTTTCATGTATGGGTTTCATCTAAATGTATCATAATACATCTTGATTAGAAATAATGTATATATATTTTTGTTTTACATAACATTATCACACATCAAACATAAAAAACCAAGGAATAAATATCTTCTCATAAAATATAAGGATCCAATCATCAAAATCAAAATGAAAAAATAGATAAATGAATATATTAAAATAACTTTGTTTTTTAGGCACACATCTATGTCTCTCTCTAAAAATTACTATCCTCTAAGACAAAATAACTACATCCTCAATATATGATACATATTGGAGTATCCTAATTGAACCACAAATGTTGAGATTTGAATCTCACAATGGTCTTCCTCATGCATTACTACTAGAAAAAAATTCTCACATGAAACAACATCTAGTTATTAACATCATCTATCAATTTCTATGGAGAGTCACTATAGCCAACATGATCATGAATCACCTCTTCAACTAGGCCTCACTAATGAGACTCCTCATCCTATATCATTAGTGATGACTGCACCATCATCTAAAAAACAACTGGAACCATCATCCACCCATGAATCAAATTTCAAGGCTCCCAACTCCTCAATTCCTTACCTGAATTCCTACTCAAAGTTTCCTCCATAAAATTTAATACTCACAAGGTGTAAGAGATCTGAAAATCATTATTTTTAAGGAACTATAGGAAAATATGAAACTATTTTTTCAGATCTCACTAATAACAAATATACCTCAGTCTCTATTTATTTCTGATGAAAACAATGCATTCCGAATTGAAGTAATTTCACTAAAAATTCAATGAAAAAACTATTGGTAACCCAAGATCATTCGTAAAACAATTAATATCATGGGGATGTTACTTCCTAGAACCATAAGAGATCACTTCTCTCCTCTCCATCAATAATAATCCAATCCAAGATGAGAGTATTTACAAAAAACAAAAACTTCTCCCCGTCATCAGGTAATTGAAGCGTTGTAACACCAACCGACTTCCCAATGAGGTTTCTAAATGTTGCATGACTATGATCCTTATAAAAATGTTCCATGTGCTTCCTAGTAACAAATATCAATAGGGATTCATATTGAGATAAACCATATATAATATTTGGATAATAGCACACTACACTATGGATACCATGAACCTTTTCAATGTTAATGTGTTGTACCCCTAAAACAACTACCCTGATAATGGAAGGGGCATCATCCACAACATGTTGATACAAAAAATTTACAAGAAAATGCATCTTTTTTTTCAATAACTCACACATGGATGACATTCCATAATAATAGTATTGCTGAAGGATATATAAAATAACTTCATGTTCCTCAATATTACCCTCCATTGACCTCAAATAGAACAAGATATCACTAATGAAAATGATGGTAACCCATTATTGGAACTCAAAAAAATAGATTTCATATGTCCAATGAACATGGATAGTGCATAAATAATATTGTATGAAGTGAATACAAACATGATGTGCCCATACCTATATCTGATTGTAGTATTCAGAATATCACCCTAATTCACCCACAACCATTGATATCATGGATATATTTCGATCATAGAAAACCATCCCTCACCCATCAGCTAGTCAAAAAAGATCTTATATCCTTATAATATGTTAATAGTTTTTAACCATCACCTAATTAATCATAAATTTGACTATAATAAACCTCATACTATAATTCTCCTTCGTGGATAATAATACTAGTAAACCCCATAGTGACACACTAGTCCGGATAAAAACCTTTTGCATCAGATCATCAATCTTAATCCTCCACTCCTAAATCTCATAAATTTCTATTTGATAAGTATCCATAAAAATAGAATAATCACTAGGCTGTGTGTAAATCCTAAACAAAACATCATGTGAAGGGGGTAGTATCACATCATCATTTGGGAAAACATATAGAAACTCCACCAAAACAATATGGACCTCCACTAACCCAATATCACTTGATTATACTAAAAACACAACAATTATTTAATGGTGTGGCATCAGTTGTTGAATGCAGACCTAAAAAAATCAGTCCACAATTAAATCCATATGGTTTCCATCCTCATATGAGAAAAAGAGTCTCTTTAGTAAGTATTTGTTAAAATAAAAAATTGAATACCTCTAATTTATTCCTTTAAAAAGATCCCCATGGGACAAAAGCTTCCCCACCACATGTCTAAATCCTTGAAATACATCAAAAAATTCGGTCTGGACTCCAACATTCATAGTCCACAACAGGGGAATGGGAAACCTCTATACCTTTAGTCCTCGATTGGGGACTACTATGTGTTAAACAAAGGAGTGCTAATCTCCTCAATCCAACAAGGAACAAACTAGGGTACTATCACGACCCGACCCATACCAGGGCTCGAACCGCAACTCCCCCAAGCCCTCCTCCATAGGCCCTGGGCTGGTGACTAGCGCTGAAGGCACAACAAACTCTGTGAGGCCTTTTCCTAAGAACGTGTACAGACACATTTAGTTAAATCAATGCAAAAGTGTTGATAAAAATAAGAAAACAGTGCTTCACACTACTATAAAATGGGATCCAAAAGAAAAATGCATCGACCTCTAATAGTTCATGTATAAGAAAAGTAAAGCTGAAAGGGAAAGGGAAAAAAATACACACGCAACTAGAAAAGTGCCACAACCTAGCAACAGGTGAAAAAGTAAAATAGCTGGAAGAGTCCCACTCCTGAATCCCAAGCTACGAACACCGCACACAGTCGAAGCACCCCATATCCTAAAGCTCCATTGATGTCACGATCAACATGTTCGTCGTCGGCAAGGGAACGACAAATGAGGGAAAATCCAAGGAAGGGGTGACTATAAAAATACTTAGTAGGATTCCCCAAAGGCTCGAGGGAGCATCAATATAGGTACTAAAGAGGAGAGCAGTAAGAGAGGACAAGGTACAATAATAGTGAACAAAAATAGTACAACTCCACACAGTAATAGATATGAAAGCTCAAAGAAACCCAAATGAGAGAGTAAGGGGTTCTTCATCTCATAGGTCACACCAGATATATGATCACACATATACCCAGGGAAACCAGATATACTCGTAACTCCGACCTATAGTCTAGAGAAAATTTACACAACTACACACTAATTCCAGGGATCTAGTTCGAAGATTCCATGAAGCACTCGTCCAGGAGAACTCACTCCATGAGTCTAATAGTTCTGATAACGTCTGTATGGAAAGTACTGTCTGACGAGAAAATCCATGAGAGGTAGATACACTCATTATGGGAGAACACACTCCTGAGTGGGAAAGATCACGATAGATAAATACACTCTTTACGGGAGACACACTCCAGAGTGGGAAAGATCACGATACATAGATGAGGATCACTGCCAGGGCCATGGTGGATACCGCGACTGATCCAGACTCACCATCTATTTGGATTCAACCACTAGGTAGTGGATCGACGCCCGATAGAGTTGGTCATGTCGATTCATGACTCTACCTAGGGTCTTGAATGGATAGAAGTTCAAGCTCCAGGCCTCTCGGAGGGATTCCAACTCTATCACAGAATGGCCTACTGAAGGGATCATACTCCTATTGAAGTAAACGATTCCTGAACTTCATGGGAATGAGAAGAAGGGTCACTAACCTAAATGAAACATGTACAAGATACATGGGACAAGAAGAAAAATCCATGTAATGAAAGGTACATGGCATGTAGAAAGGTTACATGCACTGTCCCCTGACCCAAGGGTTCTACCCATGTACGAGGACCCATGTCGCAAGGTTGGTCATGTAAAATGCAACTACACAATAGGTAGAATGGATCACCCGTCTTGTCAATGTATCTGGGGTCCGCTCCGTGTACACTAGCCATGTGCCTATACACAGCCTCAACCCATGTATGTGGACCCATGTAATTGGAACACAAGGTGACCCATGAAACCGGCCTGGTCTAGCTGTGTGGTGAAGTATCGGCTCCAATGATAGGAAAACCATCTCAGAGGAAAACAAACTCGTACTCATGAGGTGAGGAGTCTTGTCACTACCAGATTAGAGGAGTAAGAAACACCCACACCTTGAGTCAGCAAGGGAGTATCCATCCTAACTCTAACTAAAAGAAACACCATGGTTATACTCCTATGGTTATCGATCATACCTTAACCACCACTGAGATCCACAATGGTGTAACCCGAAGGACCGCTATGTCATAAGGGATCCAACACAACAGACAGTGTTTCAATCGGACGCCCAGTCTGTATGTTATATTCATTTTAGTGCTGAGGGCCCGGTTGGATTCGTGTTCGACCCAACCTGGTTGTACTTCAAACAACAACTGATAACCAAACGAGTCACACCATTGTGACCCATATGAAAAATGCATGAGATCGACTACATATTTGTCCAAAACAGATACCTGGTGAAAAAGTTTTATTTCACCGCAACATGCACGAACCGGGCCGTGTGTGGCTAGTGCCTCAACCTCGACATAAAAATCCTAAATTGGTCTTCAAACATTCTTCTTAATTTCAGGGTCGCAACATCGCAGACGGTTCGTCATTCTGACACCGTAGGAAGGATATATTTGGGATACAAGATCACGTAATAATAATAACATTATTGTTATTGGGTGTTTCATGGACCTGAGCCACAAACCAGAATTTAGTATCCATCATTAGACTTAAATCGACCGTCATAAAGACAGGGTCATGTCATCGCTGACGACCAGTCAATCGGACATCACGTGCATGAGTTATAGCATGTCAAATATTTTATAATGATATTAAATCTATTTTTTCACAAGCATTTCGGGTACCCGATCCGAAAACCCGAAAAAGACATTCAATATTGGACTCATAAATTCTGTGTTGAAGACAGGGTTACAATGCCACTGACAGCTCGTGAAACCAAAGTTGCACAGAGAATTTGCAGACAAAAAAGTGTTTTATAATCAAAATTAATAATAACAATATTTTATTGTTATTATCAATTACTTATTTATATACTTCTCTGACTCCAAAAATAAATCATGATTCAGAATCCTTGCTCGTAGGAAATTCATCCCCCAATCCCCCATTTATCATTTATTTCTATTTTAATTTTATTCCCACTATTATCTTAAAATTCCTTTCTCTCTCCAATCTCATTTATTCATCCACGATTTCCTCACGCACCAACAAAAGTGGCATCTCCCCTTGCAAATAATCCATGCCCAACACGCCCCATCTCTTCTTTTATTTTATTAAATTTTTTCAATATTTTTAATTTTTATCCTTTCAAATTATTTCTCTATCCAATCTCTTCATCCACAGTTTTTATTACAGGAACTCTAATCGCATGGTGTCCTGCATGACCAGACTGCCACCACCACCCCTGGCTACCCGCACTGGTGCGCCTCAAGCCAGCCGCATCGCCTGGCCCCCATCCACTCGCCACACCAAAACCCACCTTAAAGAAACACTGAAATCTCACCATTACGTTTCCCCTTCCATGATCCGCTGCATCTTTGTTTTCACACTGAAAATTTTAATGAGCGTAGATTCACGATCCTTATGTCAATATCTCCACGTTTTCATGTCACACTCAGTGAAAAATTGATTTTTTGACGTGCTTAATTATTTGGAATGAAAGAACGTGAAAAAATCATGAGAAGAAAGCATTAAAAAAAGGGTCATGGACTATAGGAGAATTGATGGACATGTTTTTTTGGACATCATCTTTGAGAATCAAGAACACAAGTAATTGGTAAATAAATATTTATCACACTTCATGATTTTCAATCTCAAGATAAACGAGAAGAAAAAATTTATTCAACCCGTTGTTTTTCAATATGCGAATTAAATCATTTAATTCCCATTCGTCATGAAAATTAAACATGGTAAGGAATTTAAAAAAATAAATCATACCTTAGTTTGGATCAACTGTTGGTCAAGATCACATTCATCAAGATCCATTCGGTGTTGACGGTTCTGCACTTGCACAACAATGAGAAGAATATGTTGCGTTTGAAGCTCTTTGATTTTCGTGGATCCAAGGCTTCATTTTTCATTGTTCGTCATTCATCAATGGGGAGAAAAGGAGAGGAGAGGAAGGGAGGGTTTACCGTCATTGGCCAAAATGAATTATGAGGGAAACCCCCTCTAAACAAGAATTTATAACCTCTTTCTATATTAAAATAAATTAATCAAATAATTAAAAAAACAATTATTTAATTATTTAATTAATCATCCACGCTGGCACACAGGCCATCCTCCCATCAGGTTACAAGAAATTAATTAAATAATTAAATAAACAATTATTTAATTATTTAATAATTCTCCCATGATGGCACATAAGCCGAACACCTGACACAGACAAAGGTTATACCTCGCTTAGTGTAAAACCTACGTTCTGAATTCATCGGCGATGTTAGTTTTTTCATCTGAGTCCCTATTCGAGAGATAGTTAGGTTTGAGATATTAATTGGATAAATTATTAATTTAAATTATCCATTTAATATATCTCCAAAAAGCGAGGGGTCTGAACCACACTAGCCGACTTATTTTATGTCGTGTATTGGAGAAACACCGCATTCATGACCCAACTGTGGTCTCAGATTTCTGATCTGATCATCCATTTAAGAGATATCTTGTCTTCTTTAGTTAACTTCACATGCATAATATAAAAACACATAACATTTTAATTAAATTAATTCTGGGCACACCGAGCATCAGAATTACATGCCGTCTTAGCGCCCAGCTTTGGAAATATTCTTAGAAATATTTAAAAGTCTTATTTTGCAAAAAAATGGGTCTCTATAGGTATAGAACAAATTGATCAAACGTCTAAAATATTTATCCTCTCCAGTAATCCCGCCTCTATGTAATGAAACTGACCATGTCCACCTTCTATACCACTCTACAGATGGCCACATCCATGACCACACTCAGGTTGAGGTTTGTGGACATGAATTTTTTCCAGAGGTTGTTCTGTACCTACTATATCTCCCCTTGTTGGATAATAAGCTAGAATCTCTTACTGTTGAAATTTTCTAACCGGGAACTTTTACAAAGGCTAGTGTTGAACCTATCCAAATCCACAAAATTTATCTTAGGGAATCATAGAGAACTAGTTATTGTGATGGCCATGAACCCACAAAGAAAACATATTATCCCAAAATCTCTAAAAAAATGATTGGAAACAACAATCCCTTGAAGGATGGAATGGAAACTCCTAAGGTCGAATCATCAACAATTGAAACCTAGAAGATCTTAGTGACTGATATATACTATTGAAAACACTATTTCTCCTAAAACTGTATTAGTTCACTTCTCACAGTTAAACTCAATGCAACTGAATCTTCCTAATAACCTTCATCTACTTAGAAAACTCTAGAAACATTGGCAATGTAAAATGTGTGACTATATATAAGGATGATGTACATCCTTAGGAAGTCTCACATGAGACCAATCATCTAGAAGAAGATGTAGGGGAATGATAGTGTATGTTATTGACTATGATTCCCAAATCCCTGACAAACATACTCACCAACTTAAGATAATTAATCTTTTCCACTTCACTTTATTCATTGTCAATGAAATGAACTCTTATTGGAAGCCTTTATGAATATTTAAAAATAAAACATCTTCCTTCTTCCACTCAACTACATGCAATTCTCACCACTAAGGTGTATCTACCCACATTAGAATAACTATTATAGGGACCCTATACTCTGTTGAGGCCTCTATTAAACTGAAAGAAATCTCACGATGCCCTAATCAACTCTCTATATCTAGATCTAAATGAATTACAAAAAACATCCCAAATGCATAACACTAGAAAGCGTGTGATTTCATATGATTGTGATCCTCCTCCTCAACTAGATCAACCCTTTGGCTATCAATTAGATCTCCTGCAAAAAATATACTATCTTAACAACATTTTGATGTTGAAGAAGAACTATTTTTAACAACAAGGTGAATATAATAACCTAGGAATCTATGAATTTTATTTATATTTTTTTAATTCACTTTTTTCATTTCAACATTCCCAAAAAAATTTAATTCAAATAGAACTAAAAGTCATCACAATACATTTAAATCTATAAGGTCACTATCCTACAAATGGGTCCACCTCACTTGTACATTCAATAATCATTGATTATGTGGACTGGATAATGGGAGTGCGAGGGGGGTGACTAAAATCGTGTAACCTATCTGGTATCACTATCCTATATCACACACTATGTTCAAATAAAACATTTTCTATACTGACCTTTATAATACTCATAATTAATAACTCCAAAATCCATTCTATCTCCCAAAAATAACCTTTGAAACCACTCTGTCATGAAACCATCCTGAAAAAGATCCCACAATGAGGGAATACAGGTAATAACACCCCAGAGTCACACCTCTTGAAGAACTGGGCTGTAAACTTCAAAAAAGGATATAAAATTTCTTGATATAAGATGAATTTCCACCTATTATAATTTAGGATTGAGAGAGAAGATTAATCATTCAAAAAATCACCAATACATAATATAAAACAAAACCAAAACTACCCCACAAGAATTTACATGTTAATTCTATTACACAAAAGATTGTACAAAAGTAAAATATCCAATAGAAAAGAATTTGTTGTGATACAAAATCAATGTAATATTATGAGATAGTAATAACCAAAATTATCCATGTAATCGTATTGGAAACCTGAAATAAGTATATATACATACCATGAGAATATAAGTATACACTAAAGGAAAACTAAAACCTCTCATGCACATGTGAAAAATGAATACTAATGAACCCATGAGTAATCAAAAAACCTAACAAAACCTATACAGTTATACTAAGAAAACCCAACTTTACAATTGCATTCTCACCAAGTAACTCAATTCATGTACAATATCATAATTAGAATAATATCGAAAAGGGTTATAATATATAGCTTTCCCACTAATGTTTCACTCTCACACCCCAATGATTTATTTCATGGAACTAAATAATATTCTAAATAACATATACCACCACACCATAGAACCAAAAAAATCTTCAAAAGCCTAATAACACAAGGGCCATTTCCCCCCAATAGTTTCAGATCACATCTCCCCTAAAAATACATGGGCCACCACCCCACATCAGAGTCATATCACATATCTCCTGATGAAAATTTTCACTTCACATTATAATCATAACAAAAGTAGTAGGGTATGATGGAAATGAAGTATATCAACATCATTCCCTCCTCTTACCATCAACAACCCACACTATAAGCCTCTCCACAACATGGACATATCACATCTTACATGAAAACACCTAGGCCACTACCCCATAGCACGATAATATTAAATATCTTGAAAACGCCTAGTCCATCACCTAGTGCACTAACATACAACTAGCTATCACATATTATGCATATATACTCACCTAAAATAGAGCGTGGGAATAATTGGGTAGCCATCGTTCTGTCCTCATGTCCAAGACATTGGGAAAAACTACATGCATGTCTATGTAGGTGTCAGCACATTATGCTCCATGTGAGTGTGTGTGTAGAAATGAGAGTTAATATACATATATATACATATAACCTCACAAAATCCCAGCCAATTATTTCACAAACATATATTAACCGACTCAGAACATCACTACTTTCACTGCCACCTCTAAATGCATGACACCACACAAGCCATCGGCCATAAGTCAAATTTCACATTTCCAACCAAGTACAATATCCAACCCATTAATTTCACTATATCCACAACCATATTAATCCCCAAAACCATCAAAATTTTTCATTAACCATTTATATCCCACTATCCAAAATAAATACAATCGATTTCAAACTTTATTAATTAATTATTTCATCACGACCTATTATTATAGAAAAAAAGAAACCACACATTAAAAGAACATCATAATCTCCATACCAGCATCAACCCAACCAAAATTGAAAATCCAAAAAACCACAACCTAGCCTCCATAGAAGATCGACTAGAAAAATAAAACCTCACCTCTCCAAAACCACAATTAAACAAGCACCTATTCACCACCAAAAAAGTTTGGACAAGAAACCATCTTCCATCCACCCTAAAATCAAGTTGAATTAACCACCACCTGACCACATGAAAAAATTTCCAAACAACCACCACGTCACCACCCCAGATGCATAACCAAATATCACCCATTATCCCCAAATTTAATAAAAAAACACATCCCTGACCCACAATCATCACTACGCATGGCATCACATTAAAATAAATTTTATAGATTTAGAAAAGGGTATTTTACCACATTTAATAAAATTTTAGGGTTTTTATCACACAATACATAATCCAGGGGACACAATTTCATTATCCATACATAAGTGATCATCTAATTTCCATTTTAGGGTGATATCACAACAATCATAATAGAAAAAATCATAACATGTATCATCTAACACAAACAATGTTCCTAGTGGACATAATTTTTAGTAGGGAATCAATCCCATACAATCCCTCATATCACAATAACAAAAAAGATCTAAAACATAATTAATCAATAAAATTTCACCCATAATTTAAATTTTACATTTACTTACCTTATATTAAGACATCATATATACAAACCAATTATTGAAGAAAAGAATCTCATACCGTATGATACACAATAAAGCGAAATGAGGGATTCCCTACCCCAAAGAAGATTTTCTATATTAGTACGCATCATATGAAGAAGAAGAAATGAACACAACCCACAATCGCATACAAGAAACTACAAATAATCATACACCATAATAAAAGTTGAAAAGAACAAATCCAAACTCACACAAAACACAACATCACCATTGTGAATCTCTAAGATGAGAATGAAATTAAATTATTGGAAAAGGATAAATCTCTCACTAAATATAGCCAACGAACAACCATAAGAACTAACGAATAGAAATAGAATGGTGGGGGATTGAATATCCTTGCAAGGTACCCTAGGATAATCCAGAATAATAGAGGAGGAGAGTGAACAATAGAAATGAAAATACGATGAGAAAATACATAAAAACTAGAATCCTTTTAACTACACATTTTGTAAACATTGCATAGTGTGTAATTCATGGGGTTTTAGAATGTTTCCACTTTAATATAAAAAATAATGTCCTCGGTATATATGGGAGGAATTTCCCCTTAAGTGAGAATTTTTATTAGTGGGAAATAAGAAATATACATAAATAAATACCTGATTAGATATATAAAATATTACCAAATATAAATAATGAATTTCATAAAATACTAAAATATATTGAATGAAAAATTAAATATATGAATATTTTAAGACGACATTGACCATGAAGCCCAAACCGATCTTCCAAAATAATGAGCTAGTATTTTCCAACCCAATATTAGTGCTACTCCAATTGATCTGAAAATTATTTATTTATATGTTGGGTGTGCAAAATAGTATACATGGTGGGATATTACCTAGATTATCTTGAGAAAAAGATAATGGATGCATGGTAATGCACAATAAACAACACTAAAACAAAATCATCACCGAAAATATTATAGTATGATCCTAGTATAACCATGGATAAATATCACTAAGAAACCCATACTATATATCATATAACATGGTAATGAAATATCAAGGGTACCATATTACATCTTCCCCACTGGTTTTCTACTATGTCTCAATGTGGAACATTCTGAGACATCTCTATCAAAAATAATCCACCCCGAAGACACCTAGGCTATGTACCACAACATGAACACCACACATCACATCATCACATCATCCATTATCACATCATAATATAGATACCAGATAGTTTTTTAGATTCACCATAACATGTATGATGTGTGTCATAAATTAAGTGTTATTTTTCAAACAATCACAACCCATACACCAAGTATGTACTTAATGACATCACAACCCATACCCATCAAGACAATAAAAATAAATTAGATACAATATCATGTGATACATGTTTGTGAAATAATTATAATTCAAAACATATATTTACACCCAATATATAAGGATACTAACCACTATGCATAACAAAAAATAACAATAATAATAGAAGAGAGTGACACTATAGGGGGTAGTCATCCATCCTTCCTTCAACTGAAGGTTTTTGGGAAACACCATCCAAGAGTCTATTAGGTGTCAGTTACCCTAAGTAAAATTGGTGTGGTAGTGTATGAAATAACATAATGTATAGGATATAACCAATCTCAAAACCATTCAATTGAAATAACATTACCTTATAATCAATTATTGATACTGCTACTCGAATCCCTAGCCACTGCTTTATGAAAAATTTCCAATAAGAACATAACCATTATTATGAAAAACATTAAATTACTAGTTCCCTTTATTGTCATTTACATTCATATATTAATTCATTTCCCATTAATTTTAAATAAATATTATGCCTCATATGTTATTATATTTCACATTTACTTAATCATTAGAGTAAAGTCCTTTCACACAATGAATAATCCAATTAGAGTCCATGTTTCCATAATATTGTCACATAAAATTCCACCAACACAATCCCTATGGGTAAAACTTTAATTCATCTTTATTAAGCATTATAAAATATCTTGTACATTAGGATAACAATCCTAGGATTCTTTATTGATGTTGTAGTCAACGTAAATACAAGATTGACAATCCATTTATTCTAAGTGGATGGAAATTTATAAATTAGATGTTTATAATTAATATAAAAACATATCACTATATTAATTATACTTATTTTATAATATTAATATGGTTATTAAATAATTCTATGAGTACGATATTCAACTAAATCTTAAGAAGGGGATAATACTCAACTTGGAAACTTGATTTTTCTTTAAAAGATCCCTTAAAATCGATGGGATTAAGATAAATATAAGTTTCCATGGGATTAATTTTTTTGATAAGGATATATGGAGGGAAATAGGGAATAGATTATTTTCGAAATTAACATTTGTGTCATTTTTTACATTTGTAAGTGAATGCCTTTTATGATAGTGGAAAATAGAATATTTGGAGACACACAGTATATTTCAATAATTTCATTCCACTATTCGATGGTCAATGAATCCAAATATTCAAAATAATGGGGTTTGGGGTATGTTAGGGTCGATATAGAATCAAAAACTTCCTTTCATACTTGAGTTAATCATTTTAAAATATTTTTACCATTTTGTTTTTCCAATTTATGAAATTACTTTACACTATGTAACTAGTATTTAAATATTTGATTTTTTATTAAATATATTACATAAAAATAACCTATTTTTTCTTATAGAAATAAATACTTCATATTTATAATCCCATTTATTATTTAAATATTATAACATTAAATATTAATTTAAAATAGATAATGTGTAGAAATACTATTTTCGTAGAAAATCATATTTTGAATGATATGGATTCTTAATCCTGTTTAGAATTGATTGTAATCATAATGATAACAAATAATTAAATAAATATATATTAATAAATCAAAATATATTAAAAATTTAAAAATTTCCAATTTAATTTTTTGGATATAAATGTCATGAACCGACCCAACATGGCTCAAGCCACGACTCTCCGAGCCTGCCTCCAATAGGTCAGGGGCTGGCGTCTAGTGCCGAGTAGGATATCACACACAAGGGAGGCATTAGCCTAAGGTACCTGTATACATGTTCCCACTTATACCTCACTGAAATAGTGCATAGATTTAAACAGTTGAAAAGAAAATGCATGAATACAAATATCCCAAACCAGAGTGCAACAACAATACAAGAAACAGAAAAACAGGGCCCACCAAAGGAAAACTACAAAAGTGTCCAACTT
Organism: Viscum album; assembly: GCA_963277665.1. NCBI lineage: Eukaryota > Viridiplantae > Streptophyta > Magnoliopsida > Santalales > Viscaceae > Viscum > Viscum album. The sequence goes on along the minus strand of OY728127.1, from coordinate 617,617,657 downwards.
GTTTGAAAGAAGGGGAAACACTTCCAAAAACACCTTACGGTAAGCTCCTCAGCATAGCTCATGTAAACTCCCCGGTAAAACCTGCTCACTAAGCTTTGCATACTCTAGGTCCTCAGAGAACTCCATCAAAAGGCCTATGGTCTGCAAAAGACACAAACATGTGCGGGAAAAGCCCGAGTAGGGGTGAGTATAAAAATACTCAGTAGGAACCCCAAAAACCGAAAACAAAAGGGAGTAACTGAAAGGGAACCTTCCTCTCATCTCAGCTAGTGGGAAACCAGATGAGAGAGAAACTCTATCTCATTACCATCCTTAGATAAACACAACTAGTCAGCTCAATCCAGGTGTATGCCCATACATGCACCTTACACTTCCAAATATACTCAGCTCATGCACCAAGCCACATGAGGTACCAACCTCATCACCAGTAACTGTCCACAACCAGGAGAACACACTCCATGATCACTATCATCCCAGATGACAGATGTCGGAGAGATACACTCCATCAGGTCCCACACAAACATCTCAGATGCTCACCCGAGAGATCACGCTCATCGGATACCATCAATGAGGAAACCTCACTGAAAAAACATAAACACCAAACTCGTCATATAGGGGAATTCTCCTAGGGTCCTCTAGGGGATACCAGAACCCACACCAGTATATGAAGACCTCACAAATAAGGGATCGCTCCCAGGGTCTACTGGGGGATACCATAACCCGATCTAGCATTCGTAGATCTCACAGATAGAGGATCACTCCTAGGATCCACTTGGGGATACCACAACTGGATATGGTGCTCGACAGAAACACATCACTCAGAGAGGGGATCATCACCCATGTAAAGGTGGTCACGACAATACCAAAACCCTATCTGGTATAACTCTCCATGTAGGGGATCAAACCAACGATGAACCAACCCTACCGAAACCACACATTGAGTAGGGGATCGTATAACCAATGAAACCCCATCCCTACTATAATTTTCATTCTGAGTAGATGATCATATACCTAACGATGCCACAACCCTACTGAGCATGGCCCACTGTGTAGGAGATCATAATCTCGATGATGAAACAAACCATATGGGATTAACCCGCATGATAGGGGATCACCGCCTGCGGATAAGCGGTCACATCGACACCAAGAACCCGATCTAGGGAAACGATGCTAGAGGATCCTGCTCTGGGACCCTCGGAGGGATTCCATAACTCTAATAGTTTAAACATCTGATAAAGAGGATCTCAAAACTGTACTAAGTTTTTGATGCCATGCGAACCCTTGTAGGAACTAACCAAGGGAGTACCCTCAACCACTGCTGGTACAAACGTCGCCAACTTGAGCGACCCTCTACAGTGCCACCCCGTACACCTCCAAGGATGATACCGAGACCACCATCACTATCCACACAGAAAAACACATAGGATTGGTTATTTACTCAACTAAAAAGGACAAATAGTGAAAAAGGCACTATTCACAGTAGCTAGCCCGTGAGGGGCCCACACAACGATCCAGAAATTCCTCGGGAGGATCATAACACTGTGATCCACTCAGAAAGACACATAGGATCCACTACTCGTTCATCCCAAACGGACCCCCTATGAAAAAAGGCACTATTCACAAAAGCCTGCTTAATTGGGGCCCTTGCCTCGATCCGAAACACATCGAACGAATCGCACCATTGGGATCCTCTCAGAAAAACAGACAGGATTGACTATTCATCCACCAAAATCAGATTCCTGGTGAGAATGATGTGTTTCTATGAAAACCCCAAAACCCAGCTTCATGGGGCCTACACCCTAGACTCAGTACCAACACCCAGAAAACAACATGAAAAATCTGCTGTATCATCAGGGTCTTAATGCCACCGATAGCATGTCAATCGGACGCTCATGGTAGGAGATACCACATCCCGAAGTCGAATAATAATAAAATATTATAATTTTATTCGACATTTCAACCTCTCGAGCCATGATATCGAAATGTAAAGCTCATGAACCAACACCGAAGGGTTCTCCATGTCGCCAAGGCCACGTCGTCGTAGACGGCATGTGAAATGGACATCTAGGGAGCAAGATACGGCGGTTTGAAAATCCCCATGTATTAAAAGGGGGTCGGACCAGCCTGAACCGGCCAACCCGGCTGCCGACGCTCTCCACCGTGGACTACCACGGGTCTGCCGGCACCGGCGTCGCCGCAACGGTGCCGCGCTGGCGGAACATTCGCGGATCACCGGGGGGCACCCCAGCATGCACAACCCTCGGGACCTGATCTTCCCAGCTATGACAACAAAACAAAGAAATTCAATGCAAAACGGGTTTGGGGAATTGAAAATAAAACTGCCTACCTCGCGGGAGAAATGCTGAAGCTTCGGGTACAGAACAACGCCCGCAACGCCCTGAATCTCGATCTGCTGACGATCTGCGCAGAAAATGGATGGTTTCAGCTCGAATCGCTAAATAATGGAGAGAGAGGGAAGATTTTCATTCCGCCTGCATGTAGGAGGAAATTGGGGGGGGGGGGTTGATTGTTTTTCATAGTTTTTAATAAAACATCATTTCATCTCCCCACCAACCCCCTCTGACCCGACACCCGGCACCGGCCAAAATTATGTCGCGCCTAGGGTAAACACGATGTTCTAAACGCAACATAGGACTCAGTTTTTTGATACAAGACTCCGTTCAGATGTTATTAGAGCCGACACTCGTAAATAAACTTTTCCATTTATTTATGAAAACGCCTCTAGTGGCTTTTCTCACAACTGCCCTGCGCCCACAATTTTTACACCCCGCCTTGGGTAAAACTCATGTTCTGGATGCAATCGTGCCCTTAGATTCATGTTCTGATATACCTTTTAGGAGATAACATACCCCCTCCATGTGCATAGTATAAATAAATACTTATTATTTTTATAAAATTAATTCCGGGAACACCGGGCCTCGAAATCGCATGCCTTCTTCGTGCCAAGCTCTGGAATTATCCGTTGGAATATTCCAAAGTCTGACATGGCCAAAAACCAAGTCTCTACATCCTCCACCCTCAGAACTTTTCATCCCCCAAAATCCATAAGCATAAGGAATGTGACTGGACTCTCAACTGGGTATCCCACACCAGCGATTTCGCCAACAACCACCCCTGCTCGAACACATAAGTCAATGGGACTCATCCACCACAACTCAACACTATCCGCTTTGGGTGGAACTAGCTCGCATGCATGGTTTTAATCGCATCACAAAAACACGTCTTGGTGGGGGGAAGCATCCCTCTTCCTCATGCATTCGAAGCACGTCAAGCAAAACCCACAGAAGGTCTTACCAATGCCCTGAACAAAACTTGAGAAAGCAACGAAAAGTAAAGAGTACCACTAAACAGTGTCTATAAAACTACTGCAGAAAGTAGAAAGGACACACGGTGTACCCTTATCCATCCGCATAGCCTTTGGGTCAATAGCCTCAAGGGAATGCAACCATCCTTTCCCTCGGCCACCTGCTCCCTGAGCATGGCTTGGACCACCTCGGGTAGGGGTGGTGGAAATTGATACCATATACCACCTCCTGCAGCTTCACCAGCTCCATCATCACGTCTTCCTCCCTGCGGACCTCCTTGCTTGAGACGCTGCCTCTGCCAAGGAGGTATGTCGATCGACAACCTCTCAGTAGCACGACAATTCAGAAAATCTCTAGCAATATGTCCTTAACCGTCGCAAGCATAACACTGCCTCTCCTACAACTGACCAAAACTGGACTGCGATCCCTCTGTGCCCTGAGCCTCCGATCCCCCATCCTGGCGTCACCTCCAGAAACGTCGCACACGTCCAGGCCCCTGTGTCTGTAGTTGGCTACGAGATGCTGGTTTGACTGATGAAGTCTCATCTCTAGCATGCCCAACACTAATAGGCGGGATCTTCTTGGACCGAAATCTCTCCACCACCAAGGCTTGCTCCAGCAATCCAGCATAGGTGGGCAGACACAAGGAAACTACATCTACCCGAACGTCCCTACATAGGCCCTGCTCGAAGGTCCGAGCCCTAATGAATGGGTCTCGAACCATATCCAGGGAGTAAGCCGACATGTTTATAAACCCCACTGAGTACTCCGACATAGTCATGCACTCTTATGGAAGCTGCAAAAGCTCCTGAATCCACACTAACCTCAGCATCACCAGATAGAATTCTTCCCTAAAGAGCCACTCAATCTCTACCCACATGAGCATCTCCTCGTCGTGAGACTGTGTCACTAAACTCCACCATCACCCGATCGAACCATGAAGAATGCTCTCCACTAGGACCACCATCTAATCTGAAGGTGTCCTCACTAGGCAGAAAACATGGGTGACTGCTTCGAGCCATTCATCAACTGCCTGAGGGTCAGGATCACCCCAGAACCTTAGAGGTCACAGCCTTTGGAACTCGTGCAGTGCAATTAGACTACGTGAAACCTCATCCTACACTACCGGCACAACCAGCTACTCGATAGGTGGTGGCTCAACTGGCGGACCACCTAAAGGTCCAGCCTCAAAACCAACATCTTGGTCAATGTCCTCTAGATACAGTTGTTCTTCACCACAATCCCACTACAGAACCCTCTCTGGCTATCATCATGGAGGCATCCTAAAATACAATCAAGACGCACCCAGGTCAAAGATTATATCTGGAGAGCTAACTCAAGAAGGACAAGGAAAAACCTAAAACACAGTCCTATATGATTCATGTCCCATTTTTTCCCCTGTGACCATTATACAAATGTACCGAGTCAAAAAACAGGTTGTCAGAGTCCTAGTGAATGGATACGTCGACCGCCACACCAACACTGGAGTCCCAGGCCTGAAATCCAAACTTGAAACATTCTTACACGGCCACTATGCAACCCAAACCAAACCCACAGCTACACCAGCTACGCTCTGAGATATCAAAGTTGGAACCTCCTCTGACATGACTCTGTCACGACCCGACCCAACAGGGCTCAAGCCGAGACTCCCTAGGCCTTCCTCCCATAGGCCAAGGGATGTTGTCCAGCACCGACTAGGATATCATACACAAGGGAGGCATTATCCTAAGTTACCTATACACACGCACTCACATACACTTCCATGTAACAATGTAGAGATATATAAAGCTGAAAAGAAAATTCATGCATAAAACTATCCCATACTAGAGTGAAACAATAGTACAAGAAAAGAAAAAATATGGCCCACTAAAGGAAAACTACAAAAGCATCAAACCTTCTTGGAAGAAGGGGAAACACTGCCAAAAACACCTGTCGATAAGCTCCTCGACACAGCTCTTGTAAACACCCTTGTAAAACCCGCTCACAAAGCTCCACCTGCTCCATGTCCCCCTAGAAGTCCATCGAAAGGCCTATGGTCTAGACCAGACAGAAATATGTGTGGGAAAATCCCGTGCAAGGGTGAGTATAATAGTACTCAGTTGGCACCCCAAAAACCCAAAACAAAAGAGAGAAATGGAAAGGGAATAGTCCGCTTATCCCAGCGAGAGGGAACCCAGACGAGAGAGAAACTCCACGTCATGACCATCCTCAGCTAAACACAACTAGTTGGCTCAATCTATGTGTATTCCCATACATGCACATTGAACATCCAGATATACTCAGCTCATGCACCAAGCCACATGAGGTACCGACCTCATCACCAGTAACTATCCACAACTAGGAGAACACACACCACGATCAATGTCATCCCAGATGACAACCGTCCGAGAGATACACTCCATCGGGTCCCACAAAACATCTCGGACTCTCACCCGAGAGATCATGCTCGTCAGATACCGTCACTATGGAAACCTCACTGAAACAACATAAACAAAAAACTCCTCAGATATGGGATCGCTCCTAGTTTCCTCTAGGGGATTCCAAAACCCACACCGATATATGATGATCTCATAGATAGGGTATCACTCCTAGGGTCCGTTGGGGGATACCATAACCAGATCTGGTATTCATATATCTCACTGAAAAGCGATCACTCCCACGATTTGCTGGGGGATACCACAACCTGATCTGGTGCTCAACAGAAAGACGTCACTCAGATAGAGGATCGTTGCCCGCGTAATGTTGGTCATGACAATACCGGAAATCTATCCGGTATAACTCGCCGTGTAGGGGATCGAACCAACGATGCCCCAACCCTACTGAACCACATGCTGAGTAGGGGATTACATAACCAGCGATACCACATCCCTACTATAATATTCATGCTGAGTAGGGGATCGTATACCCGATGATTCCACAACCCTACTGAGCACGACCCACTACATAGGGGATCATAATCTCGATGATTCCACAGTCCCTACGAGGTTAACCAGCTAGATAGGGGTCTTCGCCCATGGATAAGTGGTCATAGCGATAATAAGAACCCGATATAGGGAAACAATACTAGAGGATCCCACTTCGTGCCCACTGGAGGGATGCCACAACTCTAACATATTAAACATTCCATCGGGAGGATAAAAAACCTATACTAAGGTTGTGATGTTGTGCGAACCCTTGTCTGAACTAACCAAGGGAGTACCCTCAACCACTAATGGTACAAACGTCACTAACCTGAGCAACCTACCACAACGCCACCTCGGGCACCTCCAAAGCCGATACTGAGGCCACCATCATGATCCATGCGAAAAACACACAGGATAGGCTGTTTACTCGCCTTAAATGGACATCTAGTGAAAAAGATACTATTCTCCATATCTAGACCATTAGGGGCCCACACAAAAATCCTGAAACTTTTCAATTGGATCATACCATGGCGATCCCCTCAGAAAAACACACAAGATCCACTACTTGTTCATCCCAAACGGACACCTGGTGAAAAAAGAAACTATTCACTTATGCAATAATGGGTGGGGCCCACAACTCGATCCTAAAACTCATCAAGAAGATCACACCATTGTGATCCTCTCAGAAAAACACACAGGATCGACTATTCATCCGCCAAAATCGGACTCCTGGTGACAAAGTTGCGTTTCTCCGAAAACACCCAAATACGGCCTCAAGGGTCCCCCACCCCAAATTTGGTCCCAACACCCGAAAACCATCATGAAAAGTATGCAACATCATGAAAGACTCAGCACCACTGATGTCACATCAATCAGACGCTCCAGGTAGAAGATATAATGGCCCAAAGTCGAATAATAAGAAAATATTAAAATTTTATTCAACTTTTTAAGCTCCCGGGCCACGATCTTAAAAAATAAAACTCTTGAACCGACACCAAAGGGTTCTCCTCGTCACCAGTGTCACGTCTCCACAGACAGAACGTGAAACAGACATTTAGGGAGCAAGAGACGGTGATTTTAAAATCCCAGTGTATTAAAATATGGTCGGACCGGCCCGCACCGGCTGACCCTGTTGCCACCGCCGCAGGCCCGCCCTGGCCTGCGGCCCTTCACTGCACGGCACCCCACGCCACCGTGCTCCAAAAGAATGGTCGGCACGTTGCCGCCTCGGGAAGCCGGCCGCCGCGCTCCGCCACGGACCGTTGTGGGTCCCCCGGCGCCACTGTTCCGGGGTCGCACCGGCGTAACTTCCGCAGACGGTCGAGGGCACCCTGGGGGTCCGTTTTGCGATTTGCAACCTTCTACGTTACCCTCGGGACCCAATCATCCCTACTAAGACAAAAAATGAAGACAATTTGAAACAAAAAAGTGTTTGGGGAATTAAAACTCAAACCACCTACCTCAAGGGAGAAACACCGAAGGTTTGAGTGCAGAACGACGCCCGCGACGCCCTGAAGCTCGATCCACTGACGATCAGCACATAAAACAGATGGTTACTTCTTGAATCGGCGAATAATGGGGGGGGGAAGGTGATTGGTTTTCATTTTATTAAATTTTAAATAAAACTTCATTTCATCTCCCCACCAACCAACCTCCGACCCAGCACGCAGTGCCGACCTAGATTATGTTGTGCCTGAGGTAAACACAGCATTATGAATGCATCAAAGGACTCTGATTTTTGATCCGAGACTCCGTTCAGATGTTATTCAAGCCGACGCTCATAAATAAACTATTCCATTTATTTACAATAACACCCCTGGTGGATTTTCTCACAATTGGCCCGCGCCGGCAACGTTTACACCCCGCCTAGGGTAAACGGCCTCTTCCAGACACAACTATTCCCTCAGATTCCCATTATGAGCTACCATTTAAGAGATAACACACCCCTGAAGAGTGCATAGTTTAAAAAATACTTAATATTTTTATAAAATTAATTCCGGGCACACCGGGCCTCGGAATCTCACGCCCTCTTCGCGCCAGGCTCTGGAGTTATCTGTAGGAATATTCCAAAGTCTAATAGAGTAAAAACTAGAGATTCTAAAATAAATTCATTGATATTAATATAATAATAATGCAAAAATGACTATTTCAAAATTATCATGGGAATTGACATTTATCTTAAAAATATAGTTTTTAATATCTAAGAACATAGTTGAACATATGAAATAACATGAAAATTATTCTCTAGAATATTAGAGGTATTTTATCAAATAATATCTCTATTTATAGGGAATATAGTTTCATTGTTACCACATGTAACAAGTAAAAATCCATCTAATTGGAATGTTTATTTTTCCACATAATTGTTATGTAATGTAAAATGTCATTATTGTTTTTTATTATAGTTAAATTAATAATATTATAACGGAATCAAAAATATATAATTCACATTAAAATGAATAATAAAATAATTCTCCCATATATTAATTCTAATAATGTAACATATGAAAAATAATTGCCATAAAAAATTACTTAATGTTATAAAATGTTAATCATGGGATTTATATAATGAAAATAATAATTTTGATTGATTAATATTACTTAATAAATATACATTTTATATAAAAATATATTTTCAAAACTGTTTGGTCATATAAAATTGAAGAAATATGAAAAATTATTATTATATAGAATTTACCTAAAAATTGATTATTTAAAAAAATATTAAAAACGAATCTTAAGATACTATAGTAATGATAAATATAAATATAAATATATTTTTAAAATTCACATTCATGAAAATAAAAAAATTATTTTTAATTGACATCAGAAAATATAGTGTAAACTATTTTTATTGAAAAACTTTTTTTGGTATATTAACTATATTTTTTATTAATGAATAATTAATATATTATTAATATATATAGTTATTATATAATTAAAAATATCCAACTTTCATGAAATAATATTACAATTTCTAGAAAATTAATCATTAATAATATTCTAATTTAGTATAGAATACATTGTAAAAGTATATAAATTTTAGATATAAGTATATATATTTTATTTATATTTTGATATATTATAAATTTGACCTTATATAAACCATTATGATCATTTCATAAGTCTGATGTGTTATATAAAATAATTTTGTAGTTTTGGGTGGGGGTAAAACAAGCATGGATCTTATTGTAATCTCCATGAGCTTGAAATTAACCCATATATTGTATTTGAAAAATAATAATTACTTGAGATTCATATTTTTTAGTAAGGGGAAAACACATGAAAATATACCTCACATAAAATCATAAATAAATGGAATTAATACAGAAAACTTCTGATTCATGGTGATATTTATTATTACTTTTTTATTAGTTTAGTGATATGGATACTTCAATTTATATTAGATAATTTAATGGATGTGTTCAAATATCCATATATAATATTCATAATATATCATCATTTATTCTCAATAGTTTGATTTTTATGATAAAAAATCTATTTGAAAATATTTTTTTAAGGATAATATTTACTAATGTCTTGGATAATTACAATAATTATAATATTTTTATTCTAAATTTAGTGATCCTCTAATGGGTTGAGTTTTTATACTTCTTCTATACAAAATCTATAATCACAACCAGAAATAATCATCTTATTAAAATTAATGAAACATAATGAAATTTAAAAAAGGAAAAGAAATATTTTTTTCATCATATATCAAATATATCCCAATATATGTTCAATATACTCTTTTATAAGAGAATACAATAATTTAAAAGTAATAAAATTTACCTTTAATTACAAAATAATTTAAAATTATCACATTTATAATTATCATTATGAGTACTAAAACACTACGATGATGTAAATTTTTTACATAGGTTTGGTCCCATGGAGTTGACATTTTTCATAAGAGTATCTTATTAATCATGATTCTAGTAAAAATAATTTTAGTTATCTTGATTTTACAAAACAAATTAATAAAAAACTAATATAAATAATTTCATGTTATTCATGTGATAATGATATGATTTCCAAAGTCATTATTATATAGATAACCCAATAAATTTATTGATAAATATATCATATAATTATTGAAATATGATCATTTCTTAATACATATTCTCTGATCATTTTAATATTTAATTTATTTATTTATATGTTAAATTATTTCAATAATCATGTGATGTAAAATATAAATATTAATAAAAATAATTTAAATATATTCAATGACCTTGAAGAAATTGGAATAATTAATTTTTAATGTATATGCGTAAATCATAATTTTTGAAATAATTATCTGGAAAATTGGTATGTATAATTTTAAAAAAGACCAAATTTTTTATTAAAACATATTTTTAATATCATTGAATTTAATCAATGGTTAAAAAATGAATAAAAACTCACCCACATCCCCTAAAAACACATTTATTTTTTCATAATTTTATTATCACCAATATGTAAAGAAAATATATAATGAATGAGGTTTAATGAACCCCTTGTACTACCCTATGGTATCTATACATAGTTATAAAAAATCTATTTATACAAAATCTTATGGAATAAGAAAATAACTATATTAAATCATTATTAAAATTCATTATCCATTTAGAAAACTAAGGCCAGATATTTTTACACCCTGCATATATTCTCCTAACCAAACCTAATAAACTAGAAACATAATATAATATTTATATGAAAAATATTTAAATATTTTTTGGATATTCCTCTCCTTGGTTATTCTATATATACATAATTAAAAAAAATTCGATAAAAAACATATCATTTTAGATAAAAATGGATGTTTAAAATATATCATAATCATTTAATTGATATTTTAAAAAATTATTTGATATATTTTACAACACCTTTATATTATATATATATATATTTTTTATTTTTCAATATTTCATCGAAGAAGGAACATGTCATGGATTTTTCAATAGTAACTCGAAAATACAACTTATCCCCAAATATAAAAAATTTCATATTACATGAATAAATATTTAAAATTATATTCATAATTCAAAATATTTGAACATATTTTACATGGAATTAAGGATATATCTTTAAGATAATCATAATCATAAATTCTTCTAAACCCTAAAATAAATTGGCATTCTAATAAAATTACTATTATAAATATCTTTACATTATTGAAATGTGCATTTTTTCTATTTTAATTATCATTTCACTAAGGATATTATAAAATTTAATGAATATTTTCTATATAATATATATGGATAGAAAAATGTGTTCCATACTTAAATATATTTAACTTTTATCAATTTAAATAATGTATATGAAATATATAATCATACATAATACAAAAAAAATAAATCATTGATAAACTATATTCATATAAAACCATTACACGATACAGTGGTTAACATATATATAATTCACCACTATATTTTATTTAAATTCAATATAGATGATTCCCAAAGATATAGTAAATAAAGTTATTATTTATTTAGAATATTATCAATTTATATATTCTATATTAAATTTTCTATAAGCGTAATTTATTATATGTTATTATCTAATGATATATTTTCATGAATTATTTAAAAGATGATTAATCACACAATGTAAAGTCAAGTACATCATGAATGTTGAGATTATACACAGATATAACAAATGATACTCATTTTGTCTTAAAAAACAACTCATGTAACATGATGTTGAGTTTTTCTTTAGAAAACTCAATGAAACACCAGGTTTAACACCCTTAATTATATAATTTGTGCTATATTTTCACAATTTATTAAATTAACCACCTTAAAAAAATTCCTAAATATAATAAATTTTTTTACACAATCTATAGTCTATTTTAGACGTGGTGATCATAAAATTAATATTCTAATTGTTTAAATAACAAATTACTTCCCAATTTGGCACTTTTCCACAAATTTATATCTCAAATAATATATAATTTTTTATATTTCAATCATTCATTTTTTATTATAAATCAATTTAATTAATATATAGATCTTTATATATCTAAATATATTTTCGAGAAATCTTTATGTACATTTATCATATTGATAACACCCAAATATTTTTTTCTATTTTTATTTTTGTAAAATGAGTTATAGGGGAATATATAATTTTAAATATAATTGAAATAAAAAACAAATAACGATTTAGTTTATTAAGGTATAATATTACAACATATAATAGAAAAATAATAAAAAATTAAGCAATTCAAAAATAATTTTAATTTTTAAACAATTATTGCAGAATATATATTATAAGAAATTAAAATACATGGATCATGAAATATTCATCCTCCTAGAATACTATTTGAATCATACTAGAATGAATAATTATTGGGAGAATAAAAATCCTAATAAATAAGATAATCTTTTTAAATAAGATGTTTAGTAGTGTAATTAATGATATTAATAGAATTATTTAAACATATAATTATATAGAAAATTAAGTGGTAAAATTTATATTATAAAGCTATTGTATATATAAAAATTGTGTCATTGGGTATACATATAACCGATGAATATATTGAAGTTATTATAAGTAGCATGAAATCCATATAGAAAATTTTTGTTTTCATTTGAAATAATATATTTTAAAAGTATATAAAATAATTTACATATTCTTAATAATGTAAAAATTATAAGATATAATAAATAATCATTCATTGAAATAGAAATAATTTAATTTTAAAATAATTATTTACTCCATATGTTACATATTTTAAATTTAATGTTCATAGGACAATGTTTATAATTTTAACAAGATAAAATGTATTCAAAATTTTTAATTTCTGATTTTTACATTGGGTCACTGTGTATATATTGTATTTTTAAAACAAAGAAATTATGTTGTTAGATAATTAAACAAGGTAGAATAATATAAAGAATGTAAATATATAAAATTATATTTACACACTTGATAATTCTTATATTAGGTAAGGGACTAAATTATACTATTATAATAGAAATTAACTAAATTAACTAACTTACCTCCCCAAATCCCATGGTGTTTTGAAGTTATCAATTCACACACCTCATGATTCCAAAAAACATCCCTCATTTTCAATTATTAAAGGGACCTCCATACATCCATTCCAATCCATTCATATTTTTCGGCATTAATATCCTAACCTGCATCCCCTTAGAATCCCCCACTCAGATTTTTTATCCATTTGTCACTATAATATCTACAATGAATATAAAAACAAGTATGGGTTTTATTTGAAAATAGATCTTTTTAAAAAAATAAAGCACATTCTTCGACATATTTCTTAATTATGTTCATATTCCACCTATTCCTAATTTCGATAAATTTATTTAATAGAAATAAATTTTCATAAATAAAATTACTTATTATGGTTATAATAAATAAATATTAATTCCATTATATTCACACATTCATTTATGGATATTAATTTTTTGGTTAGTTTTACCATTATTATGAATGATAGTACTATTTTATGACTATTTTAATTATATTGTATTAAAACCCATGAATAATGAAAATTCATGGTAATAAATATAATGATGTGTTCTTTTTATTGGTTTTAATATGTAATTATAAAATTAATAAACATTATTTTGTATTAACACATGGCTGGTTACATTATTTAAAAAATAAAGTTGTGGACTTATACTTGCAAAATAAAGTTGTAACATTAATGGAATGAAAATTGAAATGTAGTGATCATTTATATTTCATTATATTAGAACCATAAATATATATTTTATTCTTTAAATATTGAATGAAAAACATGGATTTTTAGCAAAATACCAAAATAAGAAGGGATCTTTTGGAATATATAATATTTAACGATTGGGGTAAAAATAAGCATATCAAATTAAGAAATAATAATTAAATTAAATTTGTAAATATTATATAAAAATAATATAAATATTATATCCATATATATAAATTTTTTATCATTATTGATTATACATTGGGTTAAACAATGTCAGAGTGAGTTGGAAGTAATGGTAAATGGGGTGTCCCCAAATTATTTCAATTTTGGGTTATAATTCAATATTCATACACATTATTCAATAATGTCTTAAGTATGACCTGATTTTATGTTTTTTAATATATTTATAATCTTAATTTTGTGATATTATATCTTTTCAAATCCCTTGTATTTTCTATTACGAACCCAGCCAAGGAAATTTCATTTTAACTCACATCATTAAATTATATTCAATAATATTGATTTCTTATCTCCTTTATTATGCCCATAATACTCTATAGGTGTATATTAATCAATTTCATCTTTAATGGCGAGGTTTTGATATTAGTCTTTATATATTTTCATTGATTGATCAATAATACCTCAAAAGATCAATTTTAGTATTGTTCTATTTGTTAATATATCCTCTATATTGAAATATTCAATATATTATTTTCTTTTAACTATTATTTTCCAATTTTATTTTTAATTATTAAATTATTTCACTTTTTTCATTTTTTTGTTTTAATTTATATACCGCTTTTTTTATTAAGCCATGATATATTTGGATTTTTATAAATGTATATAATATTTATCCATCTCATGAAATGATCTATTTATATTATATCAGTGTTCTATCTATTATATTAATAAATATATCATTGGAATATTTTACTTCAGGTTAAATTATTTCATTTTGTTACCAATTATTTTTTATCTACCATAATTTAATTAAATTTTAATTATATTACGTACAACTTAAATTTGAAGATGATATTTACCATAAATTTTTATAGATTCCACCTCTTTCATGTAAAAATTTAATTATATGGAATTTTTTTCAATTACATTTTTCTAAACAACATTTGATTTTAAAATTGTATTTCCATCTAAAGACTAGCTAACATTATGTCTTATCCAAAAAATTAAAATTTTCCTTATTTTTTATTATTTATTTAGTCTATAAAAACAATGGAATTTTATTCAAATATATTATTTAATATAATTTAATCCTTTAATGGATTTTATTACTTTGTTAATATTAATTTCTATTTAACCCATTCAAATGTGGGCATCCAAAATGAGTAACTAAAACTGTTTGATTGAAATAGGAGAAATATTGATATGAATATATATAATTTTATTCTATATATTAAAACATAATTGGAATATCTCAAACTATCAAACCATGTATTTATTTATGTTTCATAATTCTACATTATTTTATGTTGAAATATTTGGAATGATTTTTTTATTGGCAGGCATGGAATTCAATATATCCACAACTCATTGGGTAATGAATAATTTCTAAAATATTTAAAAGTGTTTTACATCACATGATATTATATTTTAATGGGGAATTATTATATATCAAAGTCTATCATGTATTTATTTTCAATATTTTTATAATTAAAAAATGAGATGAGATGCGAGTCTTAATAATATATCACCAACTAATGCGTTTACTAAACCTTTATATTTAAATATATTCCAAAATAAATAGACATGTTTGTTTTCATAGTCATTGAATTTAGAGGGTATTTTTGCGTAGCCTATTACATAAGGATACAATGGTCTTTTCTGTTATCCTTTCAGTTGATATCATATGATAATTTATATACTATAACCTTATTTTATAATTCATGTTTTGGATCCATGGTAAAATCAATATGATGACCATTTTTCAATAGTTTATTCATTAATATATTAAAGTTATGATCAATACACTATGAAATAATTAATTATAACCCATGCTATAATAATTGACACCAATTTATTAAAAAACAAATAATAACATACATTAATATATTGAAATTGAAGACAATTATTCACTGTATCACTTAGTAATTAACACTCTAATAAATAACAAATCATTACGTTAGAGGAAAAATATATAATCAAATTAAAAAATTAAAATATTAAAGTCACAGACATGTTCTTTTCACATAATAACGTCTTATAAATATCCTATAAAATGTGTTTTTTATAACATAGTCAAATAGAAACATATGTGAGGGTGAGATCCAAAAATCTTCAAGGGTTATCATTTAATCATAAATTAATGACCATAAGTGAGCATCAGAAAAGAATAATGGTATTAGAACATGATAATCACATATAAAAACATTACTATCATTTCATAGGCCCTAAATCATGAGTCAAGAAATGAATATTTTTCATTTAAAATACAAGAATCATAGGATTCTAGAGTCATAATCAATCAATCATGATCCCTGAAAATATATCCAAATCATATGAATGATGTTTTGAGAATATACATAAACATTAAAAGTTGTTTCCTTATTTAAGGCCAAGTACCAAGTCCATCCTAACATAGTGGAGAAAGTACCATAGTAAAATGTGTTTACCAAAAATTCCTATATTATAATGGATAAAGTCTCCTTGGGGACCCAATTATCTCCAAATTCCCTATAATATAATCTCAAGAAATATAATACATTACCCACTTCATTTGAGAGATATATAAATTTATCACTAACCATAAAAAAATGACAGAAATACATATGTATTCCCTGTGAACATGAATATTTTGTCATTTCAACAACAAAAAATTGAAAGTGGAAAATGATATTTGTTTCATGA
Organism: Viscum album; assembly: GCA_963277665.1. Taxonomy (NCBI): domain Eukaryota; kingdom Viridiplantae; phylum Streptophyta; class Magnoliopsida; order Santalales; family Viscaceae; genus Viscum; species Viscum album. Next base: position 617,600,885 of record OY728127.1, on the reverse strand, counting down.
TCACATTAACGGAATATTTTATATATCATCAAGAGAATTGAATGGATTGAATCCTAAGAATATCTCCCAAGTGGAACTAATAAAATTTCATAGGATGTTGACATATATAAAATACATTACTATATTTTATTAAATCACTTCCCAAATTTAGGAGGAATTAAACATTCATAAATATCATTAATCATTATGAATACATAAAATACAATTTTAGTTATAAAAAGGAATATTTATAAAGAATAATTCTCAAAATATTAAAAGAAAGTGTTCACAAGGAAAATAGTAAAAGTATATACTTTTATCAAAATGAAACAGGTGGAAAAAATAAGGAAATAAACTTTAAAGGGTTTTTATAAAATAAGATATATTAAAAAAAATAATTATTTATTAAATCATGGATCTATACTTCTATAAAATGAATATCAAGATCGGAATGAAGTGGTGGGGCCAGTTTCACCTTATTGTTTCACATCAAGAATATTATTTATTAAGGGTAATTAAATTGATATAGGACATGTAAATCCTAAATAATAACTTGGGTATAAGAAACAGATATATTTTCTATATGAAATATTCATAAAATTCTTATGAAAATGTAAATTCATTCATAAATATATTTATTTTAAAACGAGATTGTATTGAATATTTTACAACATTGTTACATTAAAAATACAAATCCAATGAAAGGATGAACATAAGATGAATTTATGAATACCTTGAATTTCATGATGGGTGTATTAAAAAAATATGCATGGGATATAAAAAAACACAAAAAAATAAGTGGGGAATAAGTAGAAAATCTAAATAAAAAGACATTGAGATGTGAAATCATTGATTTTATTCTCCAAATTTTCATTAAATATCATTAAAATATTTCATAAAAATAAAAACCATATGAATAAATATTTTATTAACAATTATTACCCTATATTCATATATTATGACTATTGACTACATATAATTGGTCAGTTCTTGATTATTTTCATCATTATATTTTACAAATTTTGATTATTGTGAACATATTTTGTAATAGTAATGTCCAAAAGTATTCCATGATTTCTTGTTCATCATTACAATATTATAGAATTCATTAGAATAATTATTTTTTAGTCATTTATATGTGATGATGTTCACCAGATGGAATTAGATTTTAGTTTTCGTGAGAAGGGAATACATGATGGAATTGTTTCAAGTAATTTCCATATATTAATATAATACCTTATAATTAACAATATTTTTTTTCATATTTTGAAAAACAAATTAATTAAGTATACCAATCCCTAATATCATATATATGAATAGAATATATTTTATAACTAAAAAAGTAATTAATTTAAAAAAATTAAACTCATCATTCAAGGAGCGGTATCTACATACATGCGTAGAATATATTTTCATCTAAAATAAGAACTAAAATATGAAATAAACTGATTAATAATTTGATAATTTTATTACTATTATAATTATAATAATTTTTAAATATATACCCCTTTTAACCAATCATGTATGGTATTTATGAAATATGGAACATGTTTCTAATGGACGTGGTAGTTTGCATGTAACACAAGTGACATTTTCAGTGTTTAAATGGATAAGAGTGGGAGATATAATGTTTTTACCAATAATTTAATAAAATTAATAATATTATTGATAATAATATAATTATTTTAATATTTCAATAATATGGTAGGATGATGAGGATAAATTCTAAAAGAATTGGGAGAAGGTATTACTCATGTTGGGGACTTTATTCCTCCATTGAATGACTAATGGGAAATGATGGTCTTTAGAAATATTCTTATGACTAGATGAAAATGAATGTGGAAGTGAGGTATCACTGTGGGGAATGGGTATATGTTTAATGTAATTTGAAACTAATACTATGTCATTATGTGGGAGAAATTTTCCTCATCTTATTGGTGGAAAGAGGGATTTTCCTTGGGAAGGAATGTTATGTAATGGGTAAGAATGGAATTTCAAGATTGTTAAATGAGTTAGCTGGGATAATATTGTAAGAAATGTGGTTATTAATTGAAATAAAAAGTAATTCAATATGGAATAAGTTTTGTGTTAATTTTTAAAAATTTAGGCCACTCTAAATTACACTTGTTTAACCTTATTAACATTGACAATAAAAATAACCATGGAAATTTTCTCATTACTAAAAATTTAAGATGGTCATTATTAGAAAATTGGTATGTTCTGATATATTATTTTAAAACCAATTAATATAATTAACATTATTAATAATGGACAATTAACACATAATTGAGAAAAAAATGTATAAACAATAAATTTGTTTTTGAGAAATATTTTTTATACATTAATATTTTCTTTCTTATTTACAACAATTTAATATTTAAAATATTTTTAATATATTATCCATTTCCAGAATATATATCATTATTTTACCACAATTTTTTTTCCATGAAATAATAATATATATCACCTGAAAAGATATTCTTTATAAAAAATAGATTAACATTTTTTTTTATTTAGCTACATTTATTGAACTTTTTCAGTGCATTTGTATTAAAAATTACCTTCTTATTTATTAAATTTTTTATAATATATTTTTCATTATTTATTACCATGAATTCAATTTCAATTTTATATCATCTGTATCATTAATTATTTTTATTTCTAATTTTGATTGAAGGATATTACCAAACCCATTAAATATATTTAAGTGTCCTAAATTCTAAAATATTAGGGTGTCACATTCAACTATTATAGAATAATTATTTATTTGATATTATGTTATTATAATGGAAAAGGATGAAGAATTCTATACCTTATTATAATATCTCATTTTCATGTTTCAAAATTAGAATTATAGTTAAAATACATAAATTTTTACTCATTAAGTGTTCTTGTTCAGAAACACCTTATCTCATCAGTCCAGAATCTCAAATGAATATCCCTCAAAAGAAAAATTATGATGCAACTAAAAATCAACCGAGTTTACTACATGTTAATGATTAGATATGGAATTATTCAAATGAAATATATAGAACATATCATGAATGTGGGAGAGGTTTTTTAGATTTTCTAAGTGATACGACACTTTCCCTATACTATTAAGAATATCAATGTTACCATTATATTAATGAATCATCCTCCCATTCTATCCAAATATCATAAAATTCATTCATGTAGATATTAATTGACATACATATTCAAAAAAACTAAACTATTTATATCAAAAGATAATTTTAATATAACCTTTTTATCGACTCATAACAACCTTGATGTGTGGGAGAATAGATCCTACATTCTCTTCCCTTTCCATATCAAGTTCAATTCCCTATAGATTATGTTCTCTATATTTCTCACAGAATGTTGGTGTCCTACACTTCATTTTAATGGAGGATTCATAAGGTTTCAATTAAATTTTCACGAGAATGTTAATTTTTTTGGAAAAATTGAATAGAATATTATGTTTATCCCAATATCGATTTAAATTCATAGAGAAAATATTAATATATCATCACGTGATTAATTGGAACTCTCAGGATTTCGGTCATAAACGTGGTTGGGATACCATCCAACCCAAGACCTGAGCCAGTCCCTAGCATGGATAAAAGGGTGTTCCCAATCCCCATGGGAATAAATCTACTGCTGGACATATAGTGAAATAATAGTCAGAACAATTTCAGACAAAAGCATAACCATGATTAATTAGTAAATAAAATGATCATACAAAAAACCACCAACTAAATCTCAATGAAATAAACAAACTGATTCAACTACAAGATAAAACTAGACAACAAGAAAAGAAAAAAGAAAGACCAAACTGATACGAAAGTGATCTCAATGTGACCTCTAGGTCACAACCATCCATCAACCATCTTACTCCAACCATGAGCACACAATGAAGGGACATGTACATGACGGTGGGGCATCAAAACTACATGGGTCTACTCACATCTAATTCTATATGTATGGTGCGAGCCAAATATCTCAGTAGGAATCCTCCAAAGAATACATGTGTTTCCTTTCCCTTAAAATTCCATTAACACTTGTTTGAAAATATCATTATAAAATAAGGGTTTTCACAATTTAAGTAAACATACACATTTCTTTCCATTATTTTATGACTATCCACACAATGTTTCAATATTAAAAATATATTACAATTTTAAATCAAAACCCAAATGAAATTATTCATGGGATGTCATAAAAGTAAATAATAATGATTAATAATATTTAAATGGAAATTGAATATTGTAGGAATGTAGTTATGAATAGTAACTATGGGTGATCCTAAACATCTTTAGAGAGATACCAGGAAATACTCAGTTCAGAAGCACTTACAGACGTATGGTGAAACCACATTGTCTATAACCAATTGTATACCCTCAACTGACCAATACAATGGAATTACCCACACGTCCTCTTACAGATCCATGGGTTACCAACCTGTATAATCAATTTTTATAATATTCCATATCTTAATCTTCAAAATGATTCCCATGAACCCATAGTAAATATACCTAAACTGTGTAAGTAGAAGGCCCTCACCCGCGTGAATCATGTTACCTTCCATCACTGCACATTCCTAAAACAAACAACAATACCACCTATATGATAACCGATAGAGGGAAATACCTCTATTAGGGTGGCTCCATTTAACAAGCTATGAAAATGTTCCAATCAGTCCGTCACATCATTTGAGTTTCAACTCATTACTCAAAACATTCCAAGTCACCAACATATTTTTTATATTAAAAATCCATTTCAAAAATACTATAAGATACTAAACATGCCTTACATCTTTCAATTTCAAATTCATTCATGAAAAATTTACATATCGTTTTTGAAATACATTCAAATATAATTTTCATGTGTAAAATGCCCAAAAGGCATTTACACCATTTAATAACCAACCATGTTCCAATATACCCAATGGTTATATTTTTAATGAACACATTCAAATTCACATTAATTACACACGAAATTCAAACACACTATTTAAAAATAGATGATCTATTTCAGAAGGATGATAAATTGATAGAGAATGGAAACCATATGAGAGACCAATGTCCATGGATAAAATCATTTTATGTGTCATTTTCAATTTAATTCCCATACATCAATGCACATATGGCACCAATATATGTTCCAACATTCAATGAAATACTTATAGGATTAATAAGAACACCTAAAATAATTTCCCAGAAATACTACTTCCCTTAATACAAGCACAATTGAAACATTACATATCATTATTTTAAAACATGATGAAAATTTCAAAAACATTTCACCCTAAATTAATCAGCACTAAAAAGATATCTACATCACATATCAAGATCCTTTTCATGTTACAAAAATGATAATACACAAAAAAAGTCTACATAATACAAATAGGGCATAATTTGAAATTTAGAAAACAACATGAATTTTATCGAACTCCTTGTGTGAATACATCTATATGTTTAATAAAAAAACCCTTTTTATGCCATTTTAATCAAATTTTATCATCATAAAACAACTTAAATAAATAAAAAAACATATAAAATGTACGGAAACACATTTATAAATTATATTAAAGCAACTTAGAAATCAGAAACAACAATGGAATATTCTATAAAGGAAAATAATCGAAACATCAACCTTGATGTTGTGAAAACACAATGAAACTCCGAGGTAGGGAAGAACACACCCCAAATAATTATCCACACACCCTACTAATCATGAAAAATGACCGCCACATCAAACCTATCTTCTAGAGTTTAGAAAAGGTGTAACCCCCCCAAAAAAAACTAGGAAATCAAGAGAAGGAATAGAGGGATAGAGCAATGTAAATTATTTGAGGAAGAAATCAGGATGGATCACTATATTTTAGTGAGAAATTTCCCAAAGGTGGATCAAAACTATGAAAAACATGGCTGTTGGGGGGAACTCTGGTCAATATTTGATAGATAGTGATTAAAATGGGAGATGAAATCACTAAAATCATATATTGAAAATAATTTTTCTAGGTAATAATGGGACGCATTCTTTTGCTGCGCAAATTTTTAAACCATACGCAAACTGTGTGAATGATACAAAAAAAGTTTCTCAACATGAAATATTAATGTTTCACGGATTTTGAAAAATGTACTCATAGCATCTGACCTGAGAATTTTCCAAAAACACTCAAATGACACCCAAAACATCTGGGAAGTCAACCAAATGAACATTGAATTATTTAAACAAAATATAGTAACTTCATGTTTCTCAAAAACTATCAACAATTCATATTTCTCCCAATGACATTCACAATAAAAATTATTAAGTCTATAAGAAAAATTACACCACTATAAAATTTTGGGAACATCAACCCTAACCTCAAACAAAAAATATAAAAATGAAAAAGAAATAAAAAATAAAATAAAATCTTGGGTCTAGGTGTGACAATTATCTCTACTATAATTCCTTTCTACCCCAAAAGGTCACAAAGTCAAAAGATAAGTAAAAATTGAGTTAATTTTTTATCACACCGAAAGAAAACATGAACCTTGGGATGACCATTAACATCACATTCCACACATGACTAATCAAGAAGAAACCATAGCAATAGAATGAGGGGAGAATACAAGAGGTTTCTGCCCACCACAAGATCCCAACTAGAACAGAAACATTAGAATTGAAACAACACCATCACAAACATTTAGAACTAGGGAAATCCCAATATGAAAACATAGAACTTACATATAATGAGGGAAATAATACCACCACTAGAGATAAAATTTTTACCCATAGGATAAACCCCCAACACAATAAGAATATAAAAAAATTATATTTAATAAAAACTGAAAACACATTCAATTAATTCAAGAAAACATAAACTTCTCCTAACTATCACAACTAAAAATCAATCCAACCCAAAGACAGGAGTAGAAAACATAAAAAAATGAAGGATTCCTAAAGCCACATTTAGATGAATACAATTACATAGATTATTTCAAAAAAGTCCATCATATTCTTGTAAGGAAATGATGAAAAAATATAAAATGAAAATCAAAATTAACAAGGAAAAATCACAAGAATTCTTCCAAAAATGGGTAACAAACTAGGACAATGTTTCACATAACCCAGGAAATCCCTGACTGTGTTCAAGCTTCAATCCAAGGGCTTTCGACAAGGTTCTAATGGATAAAGTAACTCCTTCCATAGAGTCATGCAGATTTATCCTCATATCAGAATGTATCCTACAAGAGGCATTTCCTACAAAACTTCCCCAAGTGAGCCAGAAAGAATCAAAGATGTCACATATTTGAAGGGATTTGACAAGATGGATGTGAATGCAAGATAAGTACACACTGATGAAAAAATAGAAGTAAGTTCAGTGAACTATAATTCATTACCAAATGAAGACGTATCCTAAGAGATAGTTTCCTCTATAATTCACTTCTTTATATATGTGTATCCATCATGATAAATAGGAGATTCCAAAATTCAAACTACCTTTACTCTAGAATCCAACTCGGCTAAAAAAACATCATATACCAGATTCTCAAACTGAATGTCCTTGAAAGAGAGGACTTGCTCCTTGATCCCTAGAATAAGACCCCCAATGAATGGATAAGCCATTAATGGACCACGATACACCACCTCTGGATAAAATGAAGCCAACTCCCTAATGTCATCCACATAAGACTTCTCTATTTATGGTTCTTGTTGAGTGTTCATAAGCTCTTCCTTATTATTCATATTTACCTCCCTAGGTATAAAAAAATGAAATAATGTGGTTAAACACATCCCATTGAATCCCTACTTGAAACAATGATGTCGAAAAAACATCCACTTGTTCAAAGCTAGACCCTCAAACAACCCCCCAACAAGATGATCCCTAACAACATTGGGAGTTCCCAACAACATGAAGACGCACTCAACATATTCACACCACTACACTACCTATAACAGACCTCAATAACCATGAAGGATAGAAAACATTTGAGAAGAATCAAATATTGGGCATGGGTCCTTATAAATATTGGAAACATTTTTAGGCATTATTTTCTAAACAATACAGAAAACCCAAACCAAAATTAACATCAAACCAAATATGATTTAAAAAAAACCTTGAGCTGAAGAAAAACTAGATTATAAGGTAATTAAATTAAAACAAAAAATATATATTCATAATCCACTATTCTCATTTACATTTTCAAAACTGCATTCTTCGAAGACCATTTTTCAAAAAAAAAACCCACTTTATATTCAAGGAAAACCAAATTTTGAAACCACTTCCTTCAATCATATTCAATGTAGAAAAATAAGGCCAAGACTCTAATTTCAATAACCCACCCATGGTATCCCTTGGAAAATTGAACTTGTGTTTAACCATTTCCATTTGTATGTTCTAATAAACACTTTCCACAACAATAACATTACACGTGAAAATGTTCATAAGGAATACCAAGGGGAACCCAAACTGTTTCTTTTGAAAACCCAAATATCCACCAAATTTTCAATCTAAAACCATTTCCTTTGAAACCCAATTTACGAATTTAATTCCATTTGAAATAAATAATTTCAATTTAAAAACCACTTTCATTATCAAAATAACACTTTCACCTGATGGAACCATGATGAAGAACAACATAGACCAAACTACTAGATGGAGGGACTAGAGTCTATGGATAACCCGGCCAAATGGTAGTTGTTCATTCCCTATTTAAGGAATAACACTAAAAAGAATTTGAACATGTAACATGGACATCATATGGGTCAATACCCTATGTGAAATCACAACATGGCACTGGATTTCCGCTATTGTAATTCCTTAATCCATAATAAAGGGAAAATTCTCAAATCTCAAACTACTCTTAGAAACTCTGGTCTCATCATGATTTGTGTTGATTAGGCATGAACTAATATCCTATATACTGCACATTTTAAATTCTAATATCCAACTACCTAACACCCCAAAAAATAATGAACCTTCCTTTAATACCATATTTCTACAAACATAGAGGGGATGCCATCCAACCTGACACACGACTCCGTCTGCGGCATGGACCGAATGGAATTCCTGATCCCCATGGAATGGAAACCAGTGTTAGGAATCATTATAATCCAAGTGGAAATGATTTTAGACATAGTACTTAGGAGGATCAAATAAATAAATAAAACTGAGAACATAGATAAAAAACTACATAAGATCAAATAAATAAACAAACTAATTCAGCACAAAGATTCATATGGACAACAATAATGAAACAAATACGAAACTAAAACCAATGAAATATCCATGTAACATAATGGTCACCAAAATCCTCCAACAAACTTGCTCCAACCATGGAAAAAACCCAAGAACCTCTATAAGAAGGTGGTCTTACAAAACAGATCACATTTATAGACAATGAATGGTACAAGTATGGTGTGAGACAATCATCTCAGTAGAAACCAACAAAGAATCCATGTGTTTTCATTCCTAGAACATTCCATTAACACTAGTTTTAAAATAAAGATATAAAACAAGGGTTTTCACATTTTAATTAAACACACACATTTCATTCCCTATTTTCCATACTATGCACACCATGTTTCCCTTTGAAAAATAGATTCCAATTTTAATTAAAAAAATTTAAAAAAAACAAAGGTTGTGCTAAAACTCAATAAATAGGTTGTGAAACATGGAAATAGATGATGTATAATGAAATTATGTATATATAAATAGTAACCAATTAATATAATAAAAACCCCAAGAGAAATCATTAGACATACTCAGTTCCGGACCATATGCAAGTATATAGTGATGCCCCTATGCCAATAAAAAACTATCTCCCCTCTATTAACCAATCTATTGGAACAAACCACGTGACCTCCTAGAGATCTAGGGGTACGAACCTGTGTAATCATGGCTGATAAGATACCATCTTTTGTTCCCCTAAAATATACTTATGAACCCTTGGTAAATACACATAATCGATGTAAGTAGGAGGCCCTCACAGACATGACCCACCTTACCTTCCATCACCACACTTGAGTACCCCAAAATCTGACACCACCTATATGATTACCCATATAGGAAAATCCCTCTATATGGGCTCCAACATACAACAAGAAATGAAAAATTTCAAATCATGTTGTCACATCATCCTAGTTTCAATCTATTTCTCAAAACATTCAAAGTCTCCAATGGGGATTTTATATTCCAAAAAACACAATTATTTAACAAATACCATAGGATTCAAACCGGGCCATACATCATTTGTTATTCAAATTCATTTTTGAAAACTTTCCAAACCATTTTTGTAATACTATCAAATTCTATTTTCATGTGTATGATTCCAAATTGGCTTTTAAACCATTTTGAATCATACCATGGTCTAAAATAGCCAATGGTTCATGTTTTAAAGAACACATTCAAAATAACATTAAAGGAACCCAAAATTCCAACACACTATTTAGAAATTGAAGATCCATTTTAGAAATAATACAATAGGAGAGAGGGGAGAAATTATATGAGAGACCAAGGTTTATTGATAATATCATTTTTAAGTTTCATTTCCACTTTATTGGCTAGGCATCTTTACACCTTGAGCACCCATGGATGTATAAACATCTAATGAAACACTTTGAAGATCAATAAGAACAACAAAAAACAATTTACCAAAAATAGTAGTTATATTTAATCAAATAGAATTGAAAAATTTAGAATAATCATTTTAAAACATTATTAACCATACCAAAAAAAATAACACTAAATAATAAAGTAATAAAGAGTCATATAAATAATATATAATGATCCATTTCTTGTTTAAACCATGATAATAAATAAAACCAAGTCTAAATAATACAAAAGGGCTCAATTTCATGTTTAGAAAACAATAGGGATTTTTTCGAACACCTTGGGTGCATAAATTTATAGGAAAAATAAAAGAAACCCTTTATAATCCATTTTTACCAAATTCTATAATCATAAAACCACTATAATAAATCAAAACAACATATCAAATGTTTGAGAATCATATTAAAAAATTATTTTAAAGTAACTAGGAATGCACAAGCATCATTGAAATATTCCAGAAAATAAAATAATTGAAACAGTAACCTTGAAATTGGGATTACATAATGAAACTTCATGGGAGGGAAGAACACACCCCAAATAATGATCTGATAACACAAACATCCAATAAAAACATCCCATACATCAAACCTGGTGCCCAGGGATTGTCTAATGTGAAACCCCATTGAGAGAAACTAATAAATAAAGATTAGAAGGAGAAGGGGTGAGTAAATAGAATGATTTGATTAACAAATAATGAAAAATCACTAACAATTGGTGAGAAATTGTCCCAAAAGTGGGCCAAAATGAAGAAAAATGTGTGGTGGGGCTCCCTCTGGTTGATATCTGACAGATAAGGCATAAAATTGGATGTGGAATCAACTAAATAATATTTTTAAAATAAAACATATTTATATTTTAATTGGTTGCATGATTTTATTAACCAATCACAAACTATGTCAATTCTATAAGAAATGATTTGAAACTTGGAGTTTTAAATTACACAGATTGGGAAAATAGTTCTCAATCCATGTGATTTGAAATTTTGTCCAAAACCCTCAAATGACAATCCAAACAATATGGGGGCCCACCCAATGACCCATTAAGGATTTAGACACAATATAATTACACTATTGGGGTCCAAAACACTCCACCATGAATCTTTATCACAATAGAATTCACAATAACATCGAATAAGGCTAGATGAAAACCAAAACCAAAAAAATGAAAAAACTCTTGTTAGAAACTAATCCCAAACCTCAATGAAAAGATCCAATATCAATTAATAATGAAAAAAATGAAAATCCTGGTGGAGTTGTGACAATTTCCTTGTTTTTGAGGATGATATATATGGAAAATAATCCAAATTTAATTCATAACTAAGTCTTCTCCAAATGATCAATGTAAACCACAAATCTAAATTAGATACCATTGAGAGTGGAACTCCATGAATCCTTCAAACTTATCTAATTTAAATCCCAATACTTTTAACAATACATAGATATATTCGGGACTATAAAAACAAAATCCATGATGATGTTTTCCCATTTACACATGGGTATGGGTAATGTTTTTATCAACTTATTTGACTATTGACATTCACCCGTAACATTATGACACACATGGAATCAAGATACAAAATGCACAATATCTATTTTCATGTAGTTCCATAAAAAATTCCCTTTTGATATATCTTTATATCATTCTGTTTTTTAGATAGACAGGGAATGCAAATACATTTAATTCATCCATAAAATAATTTTCCTATCTATAATTAATATGGAAAATACATTGTTTTTGAATAATATTAATCCAATAGCGTTAACATTGAACAATGGAACATTCCAATCATTATTTTATATATCCAAATATACCTTATGTACATATTTAATCATTACATGGATGGATGTTTGAAAATATAATTGAGTGGGATATGATTTATTCCATCACATCACGATTTTTTGTTCCATCCTATAAAAATATAAAAGTGTTATAACTCTCTTACTCCTTATCATTGATATTATATCTTGGTCCTTTTGACATAGAGAATCAACCCCCACGTTCAATATCCCATGGTGGAAATGTATTAAGAAATCAAAATCATTAACCAACACCTACAATCTTATTTGGATTATATTTAAATCTTTTTATGTTAATATATTCATATTTTTTGTGATTATCAGTATATATAAATAAATTTAATCAATAACCATTATGATGATTATTTTTTATTTTTAATTATTATATAACCACTTATATCCCAAAATCATTTGTTGGTTAATTTTTCTATTGAATTTTTAATTAGAGTGAGGAATATACTACAACCATGTATTTTTTAATAGGACACATACTTTTCAATCCATTGATATATCAATATATATCAAAAAACATCTCCAAACCACATTAATGTGATAAAAGGTGCACTTAACAAAATTTAGTTCCCTTAAAAAAAATTTATTCACATTAATTTATCCAAATGAACATGAATCTCTTATGAGTCAGCTTCATTTGTTTATTTGATAACTATAAGAAATATCTAAAAAAATATTTGGAAATTAATATATATTCTAATTAACCAATGAATATAAATCACTATATCAATTATCTAAAATTTTTAAATAACATCCATCATTGTATGTTCCGTTGATATATAATCACTCATGATTACATGATCAATGAATGATACTTTATATAACTAGAATTAAAAAATTTGATATTTGGAATATTTTTTATCCTTCCTCATGAACAATAATAAAAAAATATTTTAATAACCAATATCTTCATTTATCTGTTAATAAATGATAATTTTTTCTATAAATACTACCAAAAATGATCATGGTAATATAAAATTTCTATATTCATCGATCTGGGAAGATAGTTGGGAAGTTGGTATTTCCAAATTGAATCAGTACTAATTCATTGTGTCCATACCACTTTAAAAAGGATTTATTTAGAATTTCATACCTTTTTAACATAATTGTGGATATCCAAATTGATGTTCAATCAGTTAAAAGTATTGAGCTCCATATCATTGGTTAGAAATGTACCAGATATGGGTTAGTGGATACTTATTATTTAATTTATATCATTACATTACTCATAATTAATTTAATGACACATTGACCTAACTCTATTCTTGACATAATATATAGTGTTACACCATTTTGATTGAATAGTGTTTAAAATCACTTATCATGGTTGTCTTCGAGTTTCATCTTTAATTCCTGCAACTTGATCATTCTCAGTATATATTTGATCATTTGAAATATTAATAGAATTGGATGTTAGTTCTATTTAATATTTCATATCATAATTTGTAGTAAGACTTGGAAATTCATAGGAAAATACATCAGTATATTTCAAAAACATTCGCGTATATTTACATTTGAGTTTATCCCCTACTATTTGTCCAAGAAACCACTTATAAATTGTTATCAAGAACCATAAAATGGATGTAGTTTACATTGTATATTCATATTCTTCCTCACACAAAAAATGGATAATATGTTGATTTAGGATGTCAATTATGACATCATTTACTCAATAATTAACATTGTATCAATATATATAGATCCAATACATTCACATAATGACATTATATCAAATTATATAGAGAATAATATGAATTATATAATGTACATTCTCAAAATCATCAATCATAGAAGACTCATAGTATCGATAAGCAATTATCACCCCACAAAGATGTTTTTGAAAAAAATTATTATTTATTCAGTAAAGTAGTGATTTAATGCCATTATAAAATTTACCATATATAAGAGAGTGAGGAAAACCCTATTAAAATATTAAATCTATAGTTTTATAGTGAATTATAGGTATACCTTTCACCAATTCTCAATCGTTATCCACTTCAATAATTGTTACCATACATGATATCCCATTATCCATTGTTTTGTGAGGTTTCTAATTCCAAATGTCTTAATTAAATCTTGGACAAATGTACTAATTATTTTAATGCATATATTACATTCCATTAATGTATTCTAGTATATATGGTGAATTTGGTTGTAATTTATTCTCATAATTTAACATTATCTTCATGTATCTCTACATTTCATTTGATCTCTGGTATTATTTTCCATATATAAGGAATTGTATTTGTTTCCATTATGTAAATTAACTAAAATTTCATTCCACAATATGGGCAAGAAGAATGAATAATTTTAATTCCTCCAGGGGATATGTCATTTTTACTTCCTTGAAATTTCAATTTTTTCACCTTATCCCAAAAATAATTAGATGAATGAGAGTAGAGACTCTAATTTTAAACTTTTTGAATACATAAAATGATATATTCATAGCTATGCAGGTCTATTATATGAAATTAATATTATGAAAATGGTCATATGCCAATAAAAAATTTATGATTTTTATTTTAGGGATGATGATAAAACCAGAAGTGTATATTTAATGTTTTGCGAAATTTTCCTCATAGGTAATAATGGAATCAATATCTTTCTCAATTATCAATTATAATAATTCTTTTTATATTTTTTTGAGATCATTATGAGGGGAATAATAATAATAAAATAAATTAATAAATCTTCATTGTTTATGGATTCAATTTCTTATATTTCTTTATATTTTGGATAATATCATCTTTTTATTATCATCACATTTAATTGTTAAAAAACAAAAAAATATATCATAATATAAGAAATTGAGAGTTAAAAATATGTTTTCTATACAATTGATCCATTTCATACAAAATAAGGGGAATAGAGGTCCCAATAAAGGTTGGTGGATATTTATATAAAAATGAATCATTAGTATGCCACACCATATTTTCTTCATTTAGGAGGTCATCATAGTTAAATTTAGTATTAATAACTAGAGGATATATGATGATAATTTCTATTTAGATTTCCACGCCATCTTATATCCCATATTGACGATCATTGAGACGATCACCACAATAATATATCTCACTAATTATTAACTCATTTCTTCTAAGATCCATCCATTTAAAAAAATAATGTAATTTTTTTTCGGGGGATTGTACGTTCAAAAAGTAAAACTAGGATATTAATGGAAATAAATTGTAGATATTACAAATACCCCAACTTATGAAATTATTGGTTTCAATATGTGTTTTTATCAATAATTTCCTATAAATATCTCTAATCGTATAAAAAATATTACAAAATACATTATAATTTTTTGTACTGATAATGTAAATCACATGTTCATATCCCATATAAGTTTCAAGCCAGGTTTTTTTAGGAAACATTGTTATGAACCCAGTGAAAATTGATTAAATACCTAACATGCCTTTTTAGGGGTTTTACCTCTTGGTTCTTCTATTATATTGTGTGTATCCACATGTTTTAATTCTTACTAGGATGTTATTTCTAGTAAATCACAAAATATATACATCACCAAAACATTAATATTTTATCCTATAATAATACTTATTTGTAGGGTCCTTACTAAGGATTTGTAATCCTAATCCATAAAATGTAACTAAATTTTTTTCTAAATAACTAAATCCTTCTTTCAAACCATTTAATTTATCCTAGGAATTATATATATGGAAATGTAATCATTTAAAATATTATTTATTAAAAATTTAAATGATATACACTTGAAATCCATAGAGTATAAGTGTCTTTAGAGACTAGTTAAAAAATAAACTTATTTATGAATAATATCTAACATGTACCAAACAAAATTCTCACATAGTTCCCTTATTAATCATATCCTTCTAAATGAATTAATTCATAACCTATAGAAATGAAAATATAAAAAATGGTGGGATCAGAGTATTAATACGTTAAATCTTGGGATGAATAACTCGATGACCATAAGTGAGAATAATTTATATATATGGGTATGAGAACATAATCATATACTAGTCTAATATGATAAGAGATTACCAAAAATAATTTAATCTAGGATTGATTCAATAACTCAAATGACATCAACCATGAATAGAATGTGAGAACATTTTACTATGTTGTTAGATTCTAAAGAATTTTGAAGACTCCTAATAGGGTTAATCATGATGGGATTCCATTTTCTAGGCTGGTAGTTATGGTCTGAGACCTTTCCCTATAAGTAGAATTAGACCCTCTCATTTATCATTGGGAATATCTCCATTACCTTAAAAGGATCATGTATGTTAAGGGCTTGGATTACATGGTTCAAAGGTCTTCCCCGAAAGTAAAATGGGTCTGATGACACCTTCCTAGCTATGGCCTGAAAATCAAAATTTATGGGTCATTTAATAATGATAATATGAGGGTAGAGTTTTCCAAAAAATGTTCTGGCTTCATCATTTTTTTCCTTCAATATTACATTTGTCCGTAGTGACTCATTCATTATAGAAAATTCGTCCATGATAAAGGGGATGGAATTTTTCTTATCTTATGGTATCCTTCCAGACGGGGTGGAGAATGATTCATCTATTCTACATGGTTCCATGACATAGACTATCTCAATACCATGGGATATCATCTAAAATTTTCATTGATATACGGGAATCCTCTTTGATGAAATTGATATTACACACCCATAGAGGTAAGGTAATATTTACACGAACTTCTAGGCCTCCTGGGGGACACCGAATAATTCTTGTAATATATTTGATACCATCAGATCCTTTCCCATAGAGTGTGTATAAATTATGAGATTATATGCACTTGGAATCCATTATTTTAGGCCCCATGAATTATTTATAATTTCCACATATCAATAAATTTTTGAATGTAGGATAGATGTAGAATAAGATGATCACATAATTTAAAATATCGAACAATTCATATAAACAAACCCCAGAGTAATGGAATAAAACATCATTATATCCAAATATAAATCCATAAGAGTGATTAATCATAAACAACAAATCATGATCGATGAATGCATATAATTTAGATATGAATTAATCTTTTGGTATATATATAATCAGATAATATGAATTCCATATCAGTGGAAAACTTCCAATACCATGATAACACAATGGCTATAGTCCAATAGTTGAATTTGTTCACTCCCCATTATAATAAACATAATGAAACGAGTTACATAGTGCATTGGGTTAACAAACCATTCATTTTATTATTGTATAACATGATATTGTAATTTAAATGATTTATTAGAGGGACATATAATTCTAGGATCAACAGTAACAAAATGAATACATTACATATATATTCCCCAGGACTATAAAAACATTCACATTTCATAATAACAAAATTAAACCCTGAAAAAATGATACGTTTCTTAAAAAAATCCAAGTACATTTTATAATATATCCGTAATAAAATTTTATAGTATCAAAATAATATTTCATATGTATAAATAAGGAACATTATTTATAATGACATAGACTAAAAATAATTTATCAAGATTTAATAAATCACATTGTAAAATAATTATTAATACTCAATTTATCGTCAAAATAATTAGGAATAATTAATATTTTTTGAAAAAAATTAAAACACCAAATAGAATCATTGTAATCAAAATTTCTCAAAATGGAGAAAGAATTCGTTCACACATAAAATCTAATAAGGAATACATTTTTCAAAATTACACATGTGTAAAATTTTAAAAAAATATATTAAAATACTCCAAAATGGAGTAAAAAATTGTCAATTAAGCATAATAATTATTTTTAAAATGGATAAGGATATCCCTAAAAGAAATATTAACATAGAAGGGAAATATTCATAGCCAAAAAATAGGGGATGTTAGTTTTAGTTTCATGGATCACACTTGATAAATTATTTACCAAGGGATATAAAAGTTAGAGTGGTCATGTAAAAAATCAATAATAATATTAGGTGATGAAATGGTTAATGATTTTGAGGTGACGTTCAAATATTGTTTCCTCAGAATGAAATTCATTCTTAGAAATAACAATTTGAGAATTGGATTTCAATGACACCCTTACAACTTCAATAACAATTAAATTAAAATATTTTTTAAAATAGAAAAAATGATGGATAATTAAATCCATTAAGTTATAATATATATATATATATATTCCAAGAACATCCAGGTAATTTATATTCGCAAAAATTAAAACATGTACATAAAAAGAAGCATATCTCAATGAAGCGAAATTTGGATGTGGAATCCCATTACTTTTTCACCCGATTTTCAAATAATATATTTAACATATAAGAAAATAAACACAAACATATTAATAAATTAACAATTAAACATAGTCATGTCATTTATATTCTAAATTATAAAATTATAATCATTCATTATACATGTATTAGTCACCTCTTGTTTATTTTTATCGTTATATTTATTAATTTTGATTGTTTCACTCATGATTGGTATCATCAACATCAAATATAGTTCCATGATAATATGATCATCATTATAAGATTATAAACAATATAGAAAAACATTTTCTATGATTCATCCATAACCATGTAAAGTTGATAGAAAAAAAGGCAATGGTCTATGAGAATGGGATAACTGATGAACTTATTCCAAGTAATTTAGCAATATTAATGTAATAAATTAAAATTATCATTAATTTTCTTCCATATTTTATGAACCATGTTAATAAAAAATATTAATAACATATATAACATATATAACATATATTCATAAAATATATTTTATAATGAGAAATGTAATGCAACGGTGAGGATTATAAAAAACATCCTTAATAGTGGTTATTGTTTTTAATTACATATGGACAATGGTTTCATTTTTATTATATTAATATAATGAGGGTATAAATTTATTTGTATATATTGAATGTTAATAATTTTATAAATATCAATTTTTTCATTAAAAACCTCATTTTATCATAACTGTCATGGTTTTTTGGTAAAATGGAAGACATCAATCATTTAGGCGATAGTCGACACACAACATATGATAAATTATCAATTTCTAAATGGTTGGGAAGGGAAAAGATAATGGTATGAAAAAAATATCATAACATTTGTGAATATTAGTTATACTTATTTCACTATATTAATATACTTTGAACCGTTTTGGATGAAGATGATAGAGATCAAAATACTATACCTATTGTATTAATTATGCCAAGGACATGAATCGTCCCTTGATGGATTTCATGGAAATGGACGGAATAACTATCATCTTGTTACTAGAGTGTTATTAATAAGGAATATTTATAAAAGAGAGTTAATTTTAGTAGAGGTTAAATGTAATTTAATGCTTTTAGTGTAGATTTATATGGGTGGAAGTGGCCTACTTTTACAAGTGAAAATATTCAATTTTCCTTGCAAATGAATGTTCTGTAAAAAATAAAAATGGAATTACATGAGTGTTGTATGAGTTAGGTAGGAAATGATGGTGAGACATGTGTGAATGATTTAAAATCACAATAAATACATTCTATACGGAAAATGTTTCTTGTAGATTTTTTAAAATTTGAGCCTCTTAAAATTAACATTTCTACCCAAATTAATGTTTATTAAAAATTAACAAATTTAATTATTTTAATATTAAAATTATAGGAATCCACATGTTACCAATTTCATGCTTGATAATTTTAAATTTTAACTCAATTTAATATAATATTAATTATTAATATGATCATATTATTTTTATATTAAAATATAAGATAAATAATATCATTTTTTGGGAAAATGGAATGTTATATATTATATTCTATTACTATTATTTCATATTAATTAGTAATTAAATTATTTAGAATATATTAATATTAATTTTTTTAATCATTTCACAATTAAATATTTATTTTCCTAAAAATTTTATATAGCGATGAAAAATAAAATTTACAAAAGAAACATAAAAATATCTCAGAAGTGTTTTAACAATTCTATGTGAATTTAATAAATTTATTAGCACTAAATTTTTAAAAAAAATTCCTTCAAAAAATATTTTATTTTTTATTTTCGTTATTTATAAGATCAAATTAAATGATATATTATAATATTAGAATCACAATTTTTATTTTTCTGGGTCGCATATGAAATATGTTATCGAATGCATCAAATTTATTTAGGTGGTGTATATTATAAATTTTTTGGGTGAACCATTATACCCCCATAAAAAGCATAGAAATCAACAATTTGTGTTTACTTTTATTTTCCTATGAATATTAATTGATGGATATGTATAAATGTTACATAAGTGTGGTGATTTTTTAATGAAATTGGTTTACTATTACGTAATAAGATCTATAGGTATCTCATATCCAATGAAAAAAATCATTTATTTAACTACATCTCCTTTTGAATTAAAAGAGATTATATAAAATTATATAAAATAATGTAAAACATGTCAGATTATTCAAGTTGTATCAGTGAATGTATTAATTCTGGTTTTTGTACTCCAAGATCATGGAGTGAGGAATGTGATTCCCAAAAATTACACTATCATATTTATAATTATTAGTAGTGTTTCCCACTTGTGTTTGGGAAGATTAAAGATGCATTTAATAAAAAATTTAGTGTTTTCCCATTTATTATATCTTATGTGCATATTTTAGAATAAAATTCAATAGAAGCTGTTTAATCTTCAAAATAGTTGAGAGTGGTGATTACAAGGATACCACATGGTTTGGTTAACCATTTTAGAAATCTATTGAACTTAATTTTTTTGTATATTTTTTTCATGTTTTATTTATTGGGGGTTTATCCCACTATCCTCCTTTATTTCATTCCTTTTGATAAGGTTCCTCCCAATCCACATTCATCCTCTTCAATGAACCTATATGATGGGATTTATGTGATTTATGTAGGGATTATCATAGATTGGAAGGTTAGGTATTCCCTTCAAAAATATTTTTGGTTTCTACAAATTTATTGCATATTTTTTAACTATTGTGGATATGAAATTTATTTATATATCTATATTAGTTGTAAAATTGGGGGTTTTGGTTTATAGGGTTTATTCATCATTCTAGGGAACATATATCCTGTTATTCATTATTGGTGACATGTTTATGTCACTTTAGGTTGGATTTTCCATTTAATTTAATTTAATTTAATTTTTTTAATTATTAATGATTAAATGTTTTTGTCTAACTAATGTAGCTATGTATATGATTTGAAGAGTTATGTTGGCAATGATATTCCATTTTTTTGTGTTTTCCTTTGGCTAAATGCGTGAATTTTATGGTTTGAAGGCACATTGCATAAAAATGTTTTTTTATACATTTTAGTCTTTTGATATATATAAAATGATATATTTATATATGAAAAATGATTATTGATGTAGTTTTGGTTTAATAATGATTTATAAATTTGGATGTTTCTTGTTTTAAAATATTTCATGTCAAAAATGGAATGTGTTAGATCTGTGGAATTTTTTGGTTACATCATTGAGTTTGACTTGATTGTGTTATTTTGTTACGTATTATTTCAATTTATTATCTGTTTATATTCAAAGTGGTTTGAAAAATTAAATTTAAATACATATAGTTTCTAGGAATATCATTTAGTCTTAATTGTAACCTTATGTGATTCAATTGGATTGGTTGATAGTTACATCCTTTTTAAGCCATATCATTTCCCATTGTTTATGATTGTATGTATATATGAATGATTAATTTGTGATTCATATATATATATATATATATACATGTTATTGGGATGGGGTGTCATTACTGAATGGGGCGGGTCAGAATATGGTTTTAAATGATTATATTATTATATTTCTTCTGGGATATGTGGTTCCCAAGTGATTAACATTTTTGTGATAATGGACCACTTCTTTGTATTTTTCAATGAGTAACCAGAGGCTATTAAGTTGGATATCAAAAGAAATTATCCACAATAGTAAGGATATATAGAATGTCTCATTAACCCTAGTTTGTTTTTATGACCAAGCATTGATATGGGTCACTGATACGTATAGTTATGAGGTATTCTGGTGTTGAGTTTTGAATCCATTTAACAAATGATATTTTGTTCCACCTATTCACATCAAATATCATTCCTTTAGTACCTATTTTATTACATTATGAAATGTATATTAATTTTTTACTCACTATTTTATTATTTTCATGTGATTTCATTAATAATTTTATGTATCTTACTTTGATGTATTAATATTTCTTATGGGTTAGAATTATTGTTGAAAAGTTTTTATCAATGATGATGTTTTCTTTATTTTACTACCTTTCTATGGATTTATATTCTAATATAGTTACTACATTCCATTAACTGATGGTGATGATAGAGAGAGAGAGAGAGTGAGAGAGAGAGATATAGAGAGAGTGTGTGTCTAAACCATTAAATTAAAAAGTGGTTGGTTGTCTATAATGTGCCAGAGTTTACAGAATTACATTATATTTATTTTAAACAAGTGATGGACTAAAATAAATATATATTTTTTAAATCGAATGTATGTGTTTATAATTTTTTAATATGAGATATTTTTATAAGGGAATGTATTTTTTTCAAATAAAATATCAATTTGAGGAATATTTAATGCATGACTTATAAATTCAATATTTGAAGAAATTAAACATGGGGTTATTTATTTATATTCATATCATGTTTACAAAATAAAATACTAAATTCCTAGTAATAATTTTCAGCCCAAAAATTCATTCTATTTTTTATAAACATAAATAGATAAACTCATTTAGGGTATATCACTAGCCGTTATCTCACACCATATATACTTTTATTTGAGGGTTTAGATAATCCATGATGGATATAGGTTTCTAGATTGTTGATTCCAAGATAGATTGATACCACTCATTTATTTGTGGAAGTTGACTTTGATTTATTCGGATTACTTGAGAGTCATGTGGTAATTATTGGGATACTTTCTAAAGATCACTTTCTTAATTTGGGTTAGGTGATGTATATGACCTCTTATCCTCTAGTTTGTTTTAGGTTTTTACCTTTTCAAATAATGTAAATCTTTTGTAAAAAATGGTTTCTTTGATGATAATCCTTTTGGATAAATTATTTTGGTTATATTTACAACTATTCAATGATTGGATATTTTTCTTGTATAATATCGGATTATTTAATTTAGCATGGTTTTCCAATTCAGG
The DNA here is from genome assembly GCA_963277665.1 of Viscum album. Taxonomy (NCBI): domain Eukaryota; kingdom Viridiplantae; phylum Streptophyta; class Magnoliopsida; order Santalales; family Viscaceae; genus Viscum; species Viscum album. The sequence continues at coordinate 617,577,396 of OY728127.1, read as the reverse complement.
GAAGCCTCAAGAAGGGTTCCCGGTGGGATATCATTGTTGATATTGATTTTTTAGAGGTATACATTGTCCCAAATATGTCATCTGAAATACCCCAGAACTTTTTTATAGCCTATGGTGATTGGGGATTTCAATTTGTGTTTGTGGTGGAGTGGTATAGATATCATGTTTAGTTGGCCAAGGCCATATGGTCAAAATGTTTATCATAACTAGGATTTCATTTATGGATTGATGATAATCGCTAGTTAGAACTACCAGAGATCATGTGGTGGCTATAGATAAGGTCATAAAAAGTACTTCCCCATGCTATTACTAATGTTTCCATTGGTTTTCAAGGGTTTAATTTTGTAATTTGGGATTATAGTTGTTTATTATTTATAAATTTTTTTGTTTTTTTGCAGATACTCTTAGATTTTCATTGATATTAGGATAAATTTTTTGGATGTTCATTGTTATAACATAAAATTGGAGGCTATATATGGGGAACACCTTTATGATTCATAGTTCTTTAAACCATGCATAGGCAATGAAAAAAAATTATAGGCAACAACTGATTCTAGTCACAGAGGTGGCACATGGTCACAAAAATAATGATGAAAAACTATGTGAAGATGAAAAAGTAATGATATATTTAAACACATTTACTTATTTTGTGCTTCTCTTATGTTTTATGAAGATAAATTTTGAGATTTTATGTGCATTTTTGGAGTTTTAAATGTTGTTTGATTAAAAAATTTACGCAATGGTTTGTGACTTAGTATATGGGTATGTTTTGAGAACATGATTTCTGTCTTTTCAGTTTCCTTAGTGGAATTTTTTTTCTGATTCTCAAAAAAAATATTTGGAATAATTTAATTTGGTTTTTTAATTTTCATGGATGCGATTTTATTAGTTTCAATTTATAATAAGGAACTTTCCCTATGGTAGAATTTCTAATTTAATAAATTCATTATTTTGGGGGTGTACTCTATTACATAAAATAATTTTTATAAACATGTGTGGTGTAATTAAATTGAAATACAATATTTTTATGATTGTTTAAATATAATTTTCAATTTGTGGTTTATGATCTTTTAATTTTATTTTTGATTTTATATTCCTATCATTTTCCTGGATGGATCAAATTATTATTTTTTCTATGAATTTTTGAGAATGTTACCCCAAAATGGTATTTATAATTCAATAGAAGATATTATATATTAGTAATTTTATCTATTCAAGAGTTATAATTCATGCGTATAACATATTCTAGACATTTCATATAGTAGAAATTCAATGTTTCTATTATCACATAAATCATATGGGAGGGTCTTTAAATCGATATATGATTATTTTTTATTGGGATCATGGATATCGAGATGTGATAGGGTGGTGAGATCAGGTCAAAGAGAACAATGATACACTAAGAAAATAATGATCCTATAGGGTTACATTCCCCACTCATGTACTTCAATGATCTGATTTAGATTGTTATAAGATTACTTTCCATGCCCAACCATTTATGACATTAACATGGTGATATGTAGAGGCCTTCATTATAAAGTGGTTTTGTCCCAATGATGTGATATTTATGAAGGGATTGGAGTTTTTGGTTGTTTAACAAAGTGATATGTTGGGGAATTTTAATATTAAATATTTTTCTAGACTTTTCCCTTTCTTACATGATTTGAAAATTAATGATGTGAAGAAGGATTAGTTCTTTAATTAATTCCTTTCTCAATATCCTAGTGTAGTGATGTTTCAATATGGATTGACTATAGTTATGGAGGTGATATATAAGGAAATAATCCATGTGGAATTCATGGTAGAGAAACCTATGAGAAGTAACTATTTAACTCTATCAGGTGTAAGTGAGGGTGAACCAGCTTGCGAGAAGCAAGAGTAGTGAGGCAATATCGATGGGATGGTGTCTTCTCATATTATTATACAAATATTAGATATTTGAAATCCATTAATTTGCATATAGTCTGGTATTTCTAGCCATGATTGAAAATAATTCTAATATCTTCAAGGTCATATTATAAATGTGGTCATATTAGACATCTGAATATGATTAATAGGAAGAATATACATCAGAAGAAGAAGAATTATTGAGATATTCTGTGAACTTGTTAGTAGTTTTTTGGTGTTTCTTCCAAAGCATTGTAAGATAATGGTTTGTGTTTATCAAAATGATCACATTGTTAGTCCATATTTTCTAATAATCTTATTCAATATCATATGTACACCCCATATCTTTAATTATAATGGATCAATGATATTTTGTGTTGTATTTATTCCTTTTTAGATGGTCATTCCATGTTGTTTTGGGAATATTGTTGTTGTTTTTTTCATGGATTGGATAGTAGGATGAGGTTTTCTTAGAGGACAATGTTAGGATTCATTGGGTGTCGTATATGGATATAGGGACATGATGTTGGTTTCTAGTTAGACAATGAGATATATGGGAATGAAATTTCTATTATAATTACCATGAGTGGGTGTTCCATAAGGTTTGACTCAATATACCCATTATGTAGTTTCATGACCCATGCTCATAACTGTACTATTTCATATTGAGTTATGTTAATGTAGGGGTGGTCTAACATTTTTAATTAAATTAAATATATTGGGGATATCTTCTATTGAATTGTAAATTTGATTCTTTAGGATGTTCATATAATTATTATTTTACTTGATTGCCTTGTGGTTAGAAAAATCATATCATTTCCTAGAATAGTGGTTCATGTGTGTTTCTTGGAGATTTTTATTCTTATTCTTTGTTTTATTACTTAATTCACCATTTTGGATAAATTACATACTATGTTATGAATTATATTAGATATTTTTATTCTTTCCATTTTCATGTGGATTTATCATTCTAGATGATTTTTTTATTATTTTTCCACATTAGTTTTAGTTCATGTGACCTCAAGATTCATGGGGTGTTGTTTTTTAATTCACTAAATACTACTCATGATGCATAAAGAACAAGCGAGTTATGATATGATCATATTTTGGAGTTCTCATGTTTGAGGTAGAAAAAAGTAGTTGTGATCTAAATGTATTAATTTTTTTTGGAATTTATACTTTCATTTGATGATGATTTTACTTATAGGGTTTGTATTTCATTAGAGGATAGAAAATATTAATAAATTTTAGAATGATTCTCCTAATTATCCAACCACTCATATAATATGTTCTTGGTTTTAGGTTTTGGAAGTCAACTTTTGATTGGGCCTCCATTAGTGGAAGATTAGTTTGGACATTTTTCATCGACCTAATTCATCATTGTAATTTTTGACATAGAAAGTACCCTGAAGGGTATAATTTTTACACCCCAAAATAAACAGTTAATGTTCATTTTTATAATATTACATTTCAACTTTAGTTTAAGAGGACTCATTGTAATGATTTAATTTTTTTAGATATTTTCAACGGCCTCATGGATAGATTCATGGTTTGAAAAATAGTGTAGCTAAAACACTATGACCTGTAATTTTTTTGTTAGTGCTGATCACATTCCTACCACATAGTTTATTATATTATGATATTAAACCATTCAACATGGTTAGTTTTTTGTTTTTTCATCATATCATGTTATTTTTTTGGATTCACTTGTATATCTTCCCTGTTTGGCCCCTTTGACATAGGAACCTCCCAATATCATCCCATTCTCATACAATATCCTCCAGGATGGCTATTATGTTATTTATTAGTATTTTATTCCCCCCAGATTTAATGGATGGAGCATATCCTTCCTTCCCTTATAAATTCCTCACTATTTCTACAATATTCTATAACCACAGTGGTTATTTAAGTATTTTTTTTGTTTATATGGTTGTTAGAAGATTATGGTTTTTTGTTTCTAGGGGTTTAAGTCTTATCATCAGTCCAAATATAATGTTATTCATTATATGTTACACAGTTATTCTAGAAAAGTATGTTTTTTCATTTCATTTATATTTTTTTATGTGTTTAATGGATGCATGTTTATACAAAAGTTCTATTTTAGTATTGAAATGAGTTATATGATATGTCAATTAATGTTTTCAATGGGATATCATGTCTTTTAGTATATCCATTTGAATGAATTTTAATTTCTTGGTTTAATTTTAGTTTTATTTCAAAATATTTTTTGAGAATTATAAGTGATTGATAACATTACAATAATGTTTTTCTCCAAGAAAAATTATTTATCTACCATCTAATGGATTAAAAATGATTTATATGTATAATATTAAGTGGCTTAAAGGATTAAATTGTTGAATATTTTGTTCTTCACCATTGTAATTGTTTTTTGACATCATTGTAATTGTCATTATGGTGATTTGGTGTTATATTTGATTTATATCTAATTTTATTTAGAGTAAAAATTTATTTGGAAAGGGATTTCATAACAAAATATAGTTTTTATTTATAGTGATAATTATTAGTTAAAACCTTCTATAATTTCATTTTATAGGTTGATGGTTATACCCTTCTTGATCCCAATGGATGCCAATTTTTTATTCTTGGTTTCATATGTTTGTGAATTAATTTATTGTGATTCATATTTATGTGTTTGGGAAGGGGGATTTTTAAATATGGGAATCTATTAGTTGTTGTATTTACATGTTTTTTGTGTTATATTTCCCTATGATATATGGTTTTCATGTGTTTAACGGAAGATTTATAGTGTCAAACATCTTTTAAATCTTCCTCAAAGAACCCTTAGAAACTAATTACTTGGTATATGGATATAATCATTAACAGTTGAAATTTTTATATTTTAATGATGACCCATGTTTAATTTTATTACCTAGATAGTAATTACTGAATGATGAGGTATGTTGAGAGTGATCTAGGTGATGCGTTGTGTGATAATTAACTTTTTGGTAGTTGTCCTAACCAATTTACATAGAGTATCATCTTATTATCCTAGTTAGTGTCACAAAATAAAATGTATATTATGATATTTATCATTTTTTTATATTTTCATTTGATTTACATATGTATTAGATGGATTTTACATTGATATGTGAATAATTTTTTTGGTTTAGTCCTAATTTTAACTGTTTTACTCCATTTTTATATTTTTATTCTTGTACGACATTTATATGGATCGATCACTTATTATTGTTTCTTCTTATTGTTTACTCATGTTTATGAGTTCCTGTGTAATGTTTTAAATTATAAATGGATTGTTTTCATTAAAGTTATAGACTTCCCTAAAATACCTTTCAGTATATTTTAATCAATTCAATAGTTTATTATCAAAAGATACATTTTAAATATGAGGGAAAGGATTATTGTGGTTTTATTTATGAGGAGATGTTTTTGTATATGAATAACAATTTTCTGAAAATATATTAAACTGTAAACGATAATTGATTCATATTTTTTAAATGGTGATTTTTTAAAAAGGACATGAGGTGTCAATTAATAATTTTATTGTAATTAAAAGGAAAAGAAAACATAATTTTAAATTATTTATTTTGAATATAAAATTCTTATATTATTTATAAATGGATGAAAATTTACTCATGGTGGTATCTTACTAGATTTTGAATCACACCATACATACTCATGTGGGTGGGAAAATAGTGATAAAGTTTGATGAATGCTTTTAATTTTTGGCTTCTATATGGTAATTTTAACAATCTCATTTGGGAAGTGGTTTTTGTTGAGTTATGTTTTTGACTTATGGGTCATGCAGTGATGATAGGTATTGTTTCATGACTTCATTGAACCGATTTTTTTTCATGTGGGGTATTGGTGTTTGTGGGCTCTTATTTTTTGAATCATTGTTCCTCATTATGGAATGTGAAATCTATATTTAAAATGGTTTCATGTTTGGGAATATTTTTGGAATGTATTTGGGAAATCTATAGTATTATTCCATTTTGGATGGTGTTATTTTATTCTATCAAATTATTTAATTTTACATGGGTGTCCAATGCATATTGATATCAATCTAGGTTCTTTATTGAATCGCCTTAATTATATAGGTTTTATGAGGGTGAAATAATTCCCAAATGGTCATTTTTTAGTCCATTTGTATCACCCATGGATTGATCAACTCCATTGTTATATGATTTTTCTATCATGTTTTTCGTGGATTGGATAAATCACTAGATGTGTTTTGATTGATGAATAGAAAAATATTTTGGAATTTATATATAGGAAATATTTACTATATGAAAGGTTATTTCCCTATGTGAATATTTTTAGGAATACTTAGTGAGAAATATTTAAAGAGTGAAATATTTCTAAGAAGGATTACTTCCCAATGAAAGATTAACTCATAATGGGGCATGTGTTTTAAGTAATTCAGTTCTTGGAATCATGAATTTCATCATATATGGAATGTGGATGAGTCGTAAACTGGATCACATATTCACAATGTGAATGGATTGAGGTCTATAATGTTTAAGTCATTCTAAAATATATAAATCCTCACATAGTCCCATTTCTGTCCTATTTACTTGGAGAGAATTATTTTGTGCTTTCTGGTGATCATCAATGTTTGGACTCAGATTCTAACAAATCTTGAGGTGATTGATCATGGAAATCATAGGATATGACATAGTTTTTCTTTCACATCTGGGATATCATCATCTTTTGATAATCAAAACCATATATCGGTATTACAATTCCAATATCAATGTGTGTGCATATGTTTTTATAGATATCATTCGATTTTAACAATTAAATATATGAAAGTGGTTAAATATATGGTACTGTCTTAGATACACTATGACAAACAAATATTAGGTAAGTGGATTCTATTTTACTCTATTGTTCTAGACCATGGTGGATTAATGAGTTCAGAATTATTCATGTTCATTGTTTGGTAAATCCCTATAGTAATTCATTTTGAAACTCTTATTTTTATTTTTATTCAAAATAGTTTATTTTTAAATATTGAAATATATTTAAATATAATGAAGTGTGATATAATTTATGTTTTAAAATAAATACATTAATTATTAGTTTAGAATAATTGGGTTGGAATTCCATTATATTTATATAGGGTAAATTGTTGTTTGACATTCCACCATCAAATAATGATAATCATTGGAACAATCATTATTGGATGTGCCATTATCAAATAAGGATAAACATCAGACATATCATAGTCTGAAGTTACACCTTCAAAATTAAGTCACCATGTGACGGTAATGTAATATTATGGCTCACAGGTTCTAAGAATAGGTAATTCCATGGATTCATGCATAGTGTGTCTGTGTGTGTGTAAATGGAAACATTATTACATGTAAAAAGAAATGGATAAAAACCTTGATTTATGACAATATTTGTAACATTTAATTCTTTGTATATAAATAGTTTAGTTTCCTATCTCTTATTTTATATAAAATGTTCTAAATTGTTAATATCCTTCTACAATGTGTAGGGATGTCTACAGAAATTAAATACTAAATGATATTCTCTCCCCTTTCCTATGAACCATGAATCATTTACTAGTGTTTTATAATGAGATATAGGAAAGGGTAATTTCTTTTAAATATTATTAGGTGTTACTTGAATACTTCATTTGGGTAAAGGCCCTATATATGTGGAGTGTCTACATTGAGGTATAGAGTGGTTCCACCTAGTTGTATGAGTCATTATATTTTGGATTTTATCCATATAAATATTATTTAATTTCCACCAGTACAATGATATAGTTAACTTATTTTCATTTCATTGAGTTATATCATTTTTTTTCTCACGAATAATGTCATTAGTCTAATTATTATACTTAATCATTACATGGTATTTTTTTAACTGGGGAAATCATTCTAAAATGATTTATTATTTCCTTATAATTTACTTCCATCCTATTATGTCTTGGGGAGGTCACCAAAGGTTAGTAGCACAGCTTCAACAAGTCACCAAAAAGAGTTTGGGTGGGATGTTACATATCTGATCAGTCTTGTTCCGTCCTTGATTTGTGTTGGTCGCAAGGAGATATGAATGTATTAACTTATAATGCATATAATAAAAATATGAACCTAACATTTTTATGTTGACATTAATGTCACTAGGATGTTTTGAGTATAAGTTTTTTATAAAAAATCATCCATGTTGATTTTCATTCCATTATTGAGGGATTAGAAGATGACTGTAGCATATCATTTGTTAATAATTTTAATTCCCAACATTACTGAAATATTTATATTTAGTTTGATGATTTTTCAAAATAGACCAAAATATAACTGATTTATTATGGAAGAGAAAATTTTAATGTAGGATACATAAGATGATATGAATTATTTTTTATGACTTCAATTACTAGAGAGTGATGAATGAATAATTTTACATCATGGAGATAGAAAATGAATCTAGGTAGATTTCATACAAATCAATAGAAAGAGGCTGTGAAAAATTTGGTTGCACCTAAGACACAAGAGAACCAACAACTCATACAATGAATTGTTCATTAATTTACCGATTTTTATGAAAGATATGAAAATTATTAACCTATGAAATTGGATAATTACATATAGTTTTAGATATATAATCCAACAGTTTTTCAAGGGGATTGTGTACCTAAAAAATTTGGAAGTGTTCCTCAAAAAGAATAAAATAATTCTTTCTTTTTTACACCCAAAAAGATAAATGATAAGTTATAAACCATTATATCGGAGGATATTTCTCACCAATAGTGGGATTTATATGACCAAGAGAAAGATGTCTAGAAAATTGTGTCGGATGAATTTGAGGATTTATTCAAGAAATAATTCTATCCCTATATAATTAATATTTTAATAATTATAGAAATCTTCATCTTAAATAACAAAACCTATTAATGATATATTATGAAGCTATGTTCATTAACAAGGTTCGTTTTTATCTGGAAGTATTTAATATAACATCCTTGAAGGAACATTTCTATGACTTGGTAATTCTATAAAAGAATCTATCCAAGATTTCTATCCTCAATATTATAGATTATTTGGAGATGGTCAATAAGGAAATTGAAGTGGAAATGGATCTTGTTGGAAATATTGCGGGGGGAGAATGTTTTTATATGGGAATTTGTGGAACTCTAATTATGGGACAATGTGATATAGAGATTTTTATTCCCATGGAGGTGGAGAACCTCAGAATAAAAATATTGAATCCATAATTTTTATGTTGTGATTCAATATCAAACTAGTCTTTTTAATGTGTTACAATTAAAAATATAATTAATGAATGTACTGCACCACCTATGAATTTATACCATAGAACAAAGAAAGAGAATCATGTGAAATATTTTCATAAGCATCAAATATCGACCGATATAACATTCTTGATATTGGAAAACGTCTACAAATCATAGATGTAATAATACCATCAAGCTAGTTCAGATCTATATATACTAGTGAATGTGAAATATTCTAGGAATGTAATGGTTGACCATTCAATAAATATAAAGGATGAAAGATCATTCCTTAGGAAACTAACATATCTATTTTTTGGAATAGAGTAGGATATCAAGACTAATCATCACGGTACCACTACAACAAGAGGTATCAATAAAGTGAAATCAACTCATATTCATTTCTTATTTTAAATTAGTGAATCAAATTATTTTTATACTTCATATATGGTTAGAAAACTAAGATTATATGTGTCAATTATGACTCGTATAAGGAGTCTCAAGACTCACGTTGGATTGATGGAGTATAGAGTAATTAAATGCTCATTATTTTCCATTATCATTAATGTGGTGAAATTTCTCTGTGAGTTTAAAATCTTATAGAATGAATTTTTATTTAATACTTACTATTGAATTTCTGGTGGGATTTAAGGATTATATAAACTGCTATACTCATTATGTGACCTTTATATCTCTCGATGGACCTCTATAATTTTATAAGGGGAACTGGGGTATATGTGGAAGAATTGTTGGGCCATTAGTTATAGGGAATGAAACTATCTTCAACTAGACATTAGTAATGGCTTCATAATATTCTATTGAAATAGTATAAGGGACAATTCTTTCCACAATATATTTATTATTATATATATTTTTGAATTATTTCATTGCAATTCCAATTAAACATAAAATAATATTTTCTGTTGATCTAATTTCAAGGATAATAACTATATTGTTTCCATCATTCACAATAGTTTTGATGGATTTACAGGAGTTAAGGTTTTATCTATATGCTTATGAATGTTTAGGATTCATCATAACCAGTATATCACCTTTAGATGCATTAGTTTTATTCATGAAGAAATATTATGGGATTCCACCTATATTTTGATTATTGTAAACTGAATCAGGATATGATAAAAAAACTTATCATCCTCCTTGAATTAATGTAATATTTCCCCAATTAGTGTTTTCCAAGATGTTCTCCCAAAATTGATCTACAATTAGGATATTATCAGAAAAGAGTTACACGAGAGGATATTCTAAATATATAATTCTAGAGTAGATATCGAACCTATGTATTTTTTTCATCCACTTTGTTCTGATAAAGTCACATGAATTATATAAGGCCTTAATGAATCAACAATTACATTGGTTCCAAGATTCATTGGTCATGGTATCCACTGATGGTATTTTTTATTACTCCCAAAGAACTAATGACCCCAGGGTACAATTGGAAAACGTAAAATATACATTATGAGGTCATCATTTGTATGATATATTTTCTAAGTGTGGCATTTATATTGATGAAGATAGATTATTCTAGTATGTAGTTTCCAAATTCGGAATATTAGTTGACACAAAAAATAATGAATTCATCATCTCATGATTGTTATTGAAGAATAATTTTGAAATATACAATTTTCTAGGATTAGTCTGATATTATCATCACTCCACTCTAGATTTATTCGGGCTATCCTCTCCCATGAATAATATAATAAGATAGAATGTTTCATTCATATGGAATGATGAATTTTAGATATAATTTCATGTGTGTAAATCAAGTCTCACCATAGAACCAATATAAATATTATGAGAAACATGCTTGTACTATATTTTATATGGTGATTCATTTGAATCTATTCAAGTTTGTGTTATTTTAAATAGAGATGATATTGTGGCCTATTCTTCATGGTAGTTGTGAATGAATGAAAATCACTATATAATTCATGAACTATATTGAACTATAGTTTTTCTTTAATTAAAAACATAGTTACATTACCCCATTGAAGAAAATTTCATACTTTTTCCTAAGTTTGGGAGTCTATAATAAATATTCTCTCTATGAAACCGAAACAATTGATAGTGAAAATGAATGGAGTTCATCCAGATGTTTGATTTAGAATTGTTACATACACATAGTAAAGGGAATAATGTGGGAGTGAGTTGAGTCATAAGTCAAATAGTTACAGTATTAGAAATGCTTTTAACCAATGGTAGATGATATGAGTCATTATTGAGATGCATCTGAATTATTTTAGACATGAAAATAAGAAATTTTCATCCATATTAATATTTTTAATGACTTCATGGATTTCTTAAGAGTCACAAACATCAATTCGTGATTGTATCACCATTAGGAAAACCCTATATTTTGTAGATAATAGAGATGACTAGAACATGTTTTCAAATTCTTTGTATCATTTTCAGAAAATAATTATATTCCCTCATTATTTCTAGGAAAAATTCAATCTTAATATCATCATTTAGAATGGAATATTCATACATGTATTTAAAAAATGTTCATTATGATTAAAACCCATTTTTTTTTCTTGGTACGATATTCAATATTAGAAATTAGGATTAGATGTTTGGCCTTTTATATATGTAAAAGTTGGGTAACAATGATACGTTAGAATGGAATAGTCAATGCCTTTACCTGTATAGATGTATGAATAGAATGTAATTTACATTTTAATAATTATACCAAGAATATTATTAAAGAATGATATTATTATTGTTCTTTTGGATTGACCCAAAAAGTCAACAAACGTGTTCATTTATTATAGAATATTTGACGGTAAAATATCTAGAAAGATTTTACTTCTAATAGAGGTTTTGAATTTATAGAGGGCCCTAGTTTTGACAGAATATGATAGAGATCCCCAATTCTCTTCTAGATTCTGGTGTTTTGTAATACAAACTCTCTAGAGTCATTTGAAGATGAGTATAGAATATCATCTATATATGGATGTGTTACTAAAAGGCATGATTTAGATAATGCAATATTTTTTTGGGACTATGTCATATATAGAAGCATATCATGGTATGTACATAATGAAATTTTTTAATTATCCTTTTATAATAGCTATATGGATATATTCTAGAAGGCCTCATTCATCACATTATATATCAATCATTTTAGTTCCCTACTATTTTTTGTGGAAACATGAGAGGAATAATACATTATTCTAGGTGTTGCTTATGAGACTATAAAGAAGATTTTGGTGAACTGGAAGAATATGGACATGGACCAAAGATGAAAAAAGTGTATGTATAAATCCATTACTGACGCCTTTCTTTTGATATGATTAAACACACCGTGATAAATGTTTTATTTAGACTTGTTTGTCAACTCTTAGGAATTAAGGGATGTTACCATCAGGATATGTGCGAATATTACTTATGTTTGAAGAGATTGGAATTGTTTCATATGAGTTATCCTTACTTCCAGGTTTCAATGTTATATATAACATCATCCAGGTTTCTCAACTAAAAAATTATCAACCAAATACCTTTTATGTAATTAGTTTAGATCATATTTCTCTTTTGAATGGTTCAAATTTTCTATATGAACTGGTTCAAATTTTATAGATATTGAAATGTACTTTTCAAGGAAGAATAAATTCTCTATTAACAGTACTATGTAAACATGGATCGATTCAATAAGACATGAGGAAATGAGAGGAGTTCATGTGGGATAAGTGTCTTGATATATTCCATAGAAACACTAATCTCCATCTTCTCGTGGATGGAAATCCCAATGGTGCAGTGAATGTGTAACCCATGGATTGAGGTATGTAGTTTATTAATGATTTTAATTTCATGTTTGAGTGGTTGGGAAATTTAACTAGATGATTTTTTATTGTTAAAGAAAAATATCTTTTGGAGTCTAGCTATGGGAAATTTTCACATCCATAATGGTTTTCTCCCGAAGAGATCCAATTCTGTGATGATTCATGGAGATATTTAAATGTCATATTTGGTTACATAAGGGATTATTTTATAGAATGTGTTGAATTCCAGATGTAAAAATGTTTTATAAGATTTAGTCATAGGTGACTATAATATTCACATAAATAGAATCAAAATGATGGACAAAATGGATATCTATTTGACATTGTGAAAGGGGTCAAGTTCAGGTTGTTTAAATCTCTCTCACATTTAAAAAACCTCATGTTGTAACATACAAACAACTCAACTAACATTGATTACTTATATTATTTCCAGTGATCTTTGATGTATGATCTCTAACTCTAACAAATCATTTAGAATTTTATCATTAAAATCAATGGGAATGACCTTGTTATTTGTGGTCCTCTTTGATTACCTCAATGTTTCTTGAATGAAAAAATAGATTATTTTCCAATAAAATTATTTATATATGTAGATATGTTTTTATTATATTTTAGTGTGTTTTAATAAAATAGACTATGAAAGATGTTAGATTTTTAAACCATGTTACATCCTTCAATAATAAATATCTAATGTTATGTGGCTTATTTCTCACTCTACTATTATTTTTCATGATATCTTGAGTGATTATAAATTATTTTTTACCATATATGGAAAATCACTTGTGTAATTCAAATGGAAACACATATTTTTATGTGTTCTTAAAAGGGTTATTTTTTGAAAATATTTAAAACATTATTTCCAAATAAGAATTTTTATAATTCAGGGTTTTAAATAGATGTTAAAATTGGTATCTTGGATTAATTAGGTTAACTTGAGTTCATGTACCCATGGGATAGATTATGGTTTTATGTTCCACTATAAAATAATGATAGACATGTGACATATCATGATTTGGAATTCAACAGTCTGATAATTATAAACATGGGACAGATCATGGTTATATTTTCCAATATAAATATTGGGTAACCAAATGATGTCTTGGTTATAGGATGAGTCACCAATCATTATTATAAATTTGTATATGGAAAAATTCATTGGGTGTATTTATGGGGTTTTAAATGGAAAGTATTTTACATATTATAATAAATTAAATAAATCATATTTTAAAATATTATATTTGTTTAACTATTATATTTTTGATATAATCTATTTTCCTTCTTACCTACAACTTTATATAAAATTTTATAACCTTTTATTTTCCAAGATGTGTGGGTTGTGATATCACTGGGGATTCCAATCGAAGTGATATACTAACCCATTTCTTGGGAATCATGGTTTATTTTTATATATTTTTACCATGAAATGGGGAAGGTCCATGCTTCTTACTTCCCCAATGGTGTTCCTTATGTCATCATTTGATTTATGGAATCATAGTTGTGGATTTTTTACATGTTAGTCTATAGTGATTTTAACGAGGTTCCCAATTATTTCTGTTTTGGAGTATTTTCATTGAAATATTATATCATATCCATGTGCACTGTGATATTGTTGTCATACTAGTATTTCATTGATTTGTACGGATTGTTTTCACAAAAATCATGTAGTTTGTTTTTCTGTTATAATTACTTCTTATCAAGATAGTTATTTATTTATGTAAAATAATTCTCCTTTATTTGATGAAGACATTGAAATTTATTTGTAGCCATTAGTGTGTTCGGAAAATCACATAACATTTGTATCACCTCTTATTCCACTCAAGAAAACGAGTTATGGGAGTTTGTTAAATCATGACAGTAGTTTATAGACTTTGGTAATCGGGAACACTCCTCCATCCTTATGGAGTAGCTACCCTAGTGTCATTTTTAGCTTTCCATATCATGATCGTTATAGGATATTATAGACATCAGATAAAATAATTCTTGGATTTATTTATATTTATGTATTTTTTAAAATAATAATTCGGTAAAATATAAATCATCCAACATTTAACAATGGTGTATTTTTTATAAAATATTTCTTTTAATCACTTACAATCCTATGATCATTTACTCTGATATTATATAATATTCCTTGGAAATATCAATTGTTATGTTTTTATATACTTTGGAACTAGTATATAGATGTAAAATATGAATATTATTGATAATTTTATGAATGTACCAAAAAAATCCAAATTGGATGCAAGATGGTGTGGAAAATGTAATGGTTGTTTGTTCTATTTAATACCATGTAATGAATAATAAAACGAATAATTTTAGGATCCCAATTTCATTTATTATTCAAAAACAAAATTCTGATCTCTTCATATATTGATGATCATTATTATTAAGTTTCACTTTTAATCTTCTAATTATTGAAATAAGGGTCTACTTGATAGAAATTTATTTTAATTTAACTTTGAATACTCCTCTAGGTCACAAAATATTAAAATTTAAAGTGTTTTAACCATTTTCTATAATCTAGATTTCAATTATTAGATGTGTAGATATTTATCAAAAACACATTTTTTAAAAAAAAAATTCATCCCAAATATATAATTCGTATCAAATTCATACTTGTGGAATGATGTATCCTATAAATCAGGTTTTTCTTCCTTTAGTAAAATTTTAATCCACATGAGTTGTAGATTATATTTCTCAATATATATGTAAGATAACTTATACTGAATATGGATTTAAAGAGATCAAATGTTATGAATAAATCATGGGATGAAAATAGAAATCATATGGGAGGAAACAATTTTTTACTACACAAAACATATTATTGAATCATCTAACACTATAAAGATTTACGGGGTATAAAAGATTGATATTGAGATTCAAATAAATGAGGGAAATATTTGGATTTAAATCTTAAAATTGATTTAAGTATAATACATTGAATAAAAATATCAAACACATTTATTCCATTATTCAAGGTAGAGCTCAGGGAAAATATAGAAATCCAATCATTCATTATTGTCCCCAAAATATAAAGATACATAGGGATATTTAAGACCCCCTGTGATGTGAATTAATAAAGGAGTGTTTGTGAAGATCATAATTAAGGATTTTTTAATATATTATTGATATTTATAATGGGGTTACAAAACTCTTAATAACAATATTCGATCAAATGGTTCAGTTCTCAAAAAACCCTCAAATTTTATTATTAATATTTATAGTTCCTGAAGTGGTTTCACTTATAAGTTTTAATCAATTATTATTTTTAGTTATTTGAAACAAGGTAATGGTTTAGATGGGATTTTATTAGATTTATGATGTATATAATAGAATAAAATATAATTATACCTTTGAAAATGATTATGTAATTAAATTCTCAATACACCACAATAGATTTAATATAGGATATGATTTTTACAAACATAAAAGTTAATCCACAATAAATATTATTTAGATAATGGGATGTTTTTATGTTTATGTATTAAATTATAATTAGAATCCTCATTTAAATGAAATGATATGTCTATTTAATTTATTAATGAAAAAGAAAAATGAATTATAATTCATTGTATGAATAAATTCACATGAAAATTACAATTTTTTACAACATATCATTGAATATCACATTACACTCCTTAGTCCAATGAGTTCTTATTTAACTACATTAAATTTTATCCATTCATTAATGATTAAATTTTTATCAACCATGATAAAATGATTTCAAGGAGTTTTTAGAGGATTCAAATGACTAAAAATACAACCTCATTATAAATAATATTACATCATAACATGTTAAAATATATATACTTTTTTTGATCAAAATTAGGATTTCAAAGTCTATTAAATGAGAGTTGATGCATGGTTTTTTGATCTGAAA
This sequence comes from Viscum album, assembly GCA_963277665.1. Classification (NCBI taxonomy): domain Eukaryota; kingdom Viridiplantae; phylum Streptophyta; class Magnoliopsida; order Santalales; family Viscaceae; genus Viscum; species Viscum album. The sequence continues at coordinate 617,560,613 of OY728127.1, read as the reverse complement.
TTTATCCAAATAATATATAATAATTTACAGAATTACAATATGATTTTTAAAAAACTATCAAACTATTGTAGTTTTATTATAAAATTTGGATAAAAATTAGAAAACCATGTAACATTCCCTGGATTATATTTAGTGAATATGGTATTTTACAACTAGATATCTAATGTTGGACAATTTATCCATGTATAGAGGATGATGAGGGTGATTGAAAGTGATCATTAATTATTAAAGAGCTTCATATTATATTTTTTATGTAAGGATTTTCAAGGAAATTTTTTTAATGTGAATACTACACTCCCTATTGTTAATAATATAATAATGTGTATCACTAGAAAAAAAGCCATCAAATAATGGATGTAGCCACTCAATAAGAAGATTTTTTGAAAATTTTAATTTTTTATTTAAAGTGTTATTACTATTCTCACTTTATCATTAATTATTAATCATTCTGATTAATCATTCACAGATCATGTACGTTAAATATACTGATAATATTATTTTTAAAAATAATGGTCAATTGATTCTCCACCTCCAACTATATAAGGTTGATAATTTTTCTTCTAGATATTATAATTGGTATGAGATAAATATTTCATTATTTATATATTTTCTTCAGAACAACAAAACTAATCATTAAACAGGACCTAATTATCATCATATGTAATATATATATTCATTATGTAATTTATAAGTTGGGTATTAATTTTATAAACATTAATTGTACTAAAAAATTTAATGAAAAGTGATTTCATTTATTGGATTAGGTTTGATTCTAAATATTCCATTACATATCATGGACATGCATGAATCCTTTAAAAATGATTCTCATCATCCAAGATGTAATTTTTCCATTATATTGATCATAAGAAAAATATTATATCTAATTAGAGAGTTTTTCAAGAGTGAATCTCATCCAACATTGTGTAGGATTTGACTAATGTTACGGTTTCAAAAAACGACAACATAATGTAAATGAATATACATCACACCAATTAATGGGAATGGAGTGTTCATGAATAATAACATCAAATATGATATAAATAATTTGATGGTATTTGGATAGTTTATGTTTAATAGATTATTAATATTAGTATTAATGAAAATAATTTTTTTGGATATAGTTTTATTGGGTGGTTTGTGAAGACTGTAATATTTTATTTAAATTATTGTGAAATATATGGAAACATATCACTGTTAAAAATTTCAATTTATTGGTTCAATTAATGGTTGAGTATAAAATTTAGGAACTCAGAAAAATATTGATATCCCTTGAGATGAAATGAGGTCTCTCTATGAATTGTAAATGAAAATATAAAAATAGATTACATTTATAGACTCCATGTGAATGAAAGTAAATGAGAAAATTTGTTCTTGTGATTAGGATTTCGAAACATAACATGATGAAATAGATTATATAAAGTTTATATCATTTTTCTAAAAAATATTGAATATAAAAAACAATATTCACAAATTTTTTTTATCTCAATCATCTATTTTAAATATGTGTTGAGATGAAACATATCATCTATGATCCATGAGTTCAATTGGAAAGAAGATATGTATAATCTATCCAAAATGGCATCAAAGGGGTTATGGTGGTAATTTTATTAAATAATATACTATTATTAGGTTTAATGGGATTGTAATATCCACAAAATAAAATAAATTTTGTATCTAAAAAAGAAGATTCATCTTCTAATGATATTTTTGACCAAAAATAGTGATTATTAAGACAGATATACTCGTGATATTTTGAATCAATCAAATCATTATAATGGCCCCACTAGAAATAATTATGCAATTGGAAAGAAAATATTCCCAATAATTGAAACACTAAATGTTTTACTATTATTAATTTGGAATATGATTTTTTTGAAATATTAAAAGGAATTTTAAATAGAAACCTTGTGGAACGATAATGAATCTTTGAATAATACCTTTGTAAGAAATGTTAAAGAGAGTCCAAAAATTACAATGTATACTAGAGAAAAACATGTGATATCAACTTTTTTTCATAATGTATAATATTATAAAAATATAAATAAAATATTTGATTACTATGAATGTGGAAGATAATTCTTTTTTTGTAAAGTTGTTCATGTATATGAATTTATTAAAAATTCCTATTTTAGATTTAATATTTTTCAAGGATTTTCGGGATTCATTGAAATAATTATGGAAGTGCTTCTTAGCTAAAAAATATATAATTTTTCCAACTACTATTAATGGTCATATTGGAAATATGATTACGATTATGATTAGTTTAACAAATACAAGACAATCCATTAATTTTTAATTCCAAATAAATTATGTATAGAAGAAATGGGATGTTGAAACTATTTATAAGTGATAATATAATATGAAGGACAATTCTACATAGAGATATAATATTTATATAATTTGGTGTATTTTATAAAAAAATAAATGGGTTCATAAAGATAAAAATGAACATTATTCAAAAACTATGAGTCGTTTCATATTTAGAGAGAGAATTTAGTGTTATAGAATATATGTATACATAGAATACATGTAATGGTCTAAAATGTTATCATATCAATCAAAAATAGGAAATTATATGATGGTGAAAAAAGATAATTAAGTAAGTGAAAAACATATATTCAAACGTGAGGTATAATATTAAATATATTTCAAGTTATATTGGGAAAAAATTTTGCTGTGATAAACATGGATAAAACTTCATTATGATTCTCATATTACTATTATTGTTTCAAAAATAGAAGAATAACTATAAATATGATTAGAGAAGTGGAATAATGAGTAAATAATGGAAGTTTTTGTGTCTTATAATGCATTTAATTTTAAAAATAATTTTTACATTGGATTATAAATGGTAATAAAAAAGACTTAGAATAAAATTTTTCTGAAAGGTATTTATAAAGAAAATTCTTTTCAAATTACTGTTTTTAATATTGTTTTAAAAAAGTATAAAGACCTTGGATGTATAATTATTTGTGAAATGATGTTTTAAAAAATGTGTTCTCTTTATTGATGGGTTAAGGGGCAATATATTAAGTGTTTAAAACTTTTTTATAATGGGAATTAGGTGATTTTAGGAATAAATGGGAGAATTGTTATAATTTTGAGCTTTTTAAAAAACATAATAATAGTGAAATGAATATTTATTAACTTTTTAAAAATATAATACAATAGTAATAACTCATTCATGAATATAATTGGGGAAAATAAATTATTTTTTCATAAATGATTTATCCAATTTTTTTAAAATAAAATGACCACATTTTTCATTTATAAGGCTATAAAAAATCTAATAAATCTATATCATGGGATATGTACCTTTTGTGATATGTTTTTAAAAAATGGAAAAAATTGAGAAAGAGACACAATAAGTTTCCGATTAAAACAAAAGGGCCACTAGAATCTACTCATTCAGATTGTTTTTTCTTAATTTAATTGAATTCAGCAATTAAAGAAATCAACATTTTCATCTTTTTTATGATTTTATTTATATCTGATTTATTTGTTTATTTTTAAATAAAATTGAATCTAACGATTTTATTAAAATTTCATTGAGATGCATTCTAAACTATTAGAAGCATGCTTTCAAAAATGTTTTTTATAATGGATTTGATTATAAAAATTAAATGATTAAATCTAGTAATGAGATGAATAAAATATTTCATGAGTAGGGTGCTTTTTACACCACATGAAAAATGGTTTGGTTAGAAATGATGGTATAGATTTTGATAGATATATGGAGAATAATGTTATCAGATACTATCACCTAAAAATTCAACCCAAGATAAAAAAATATTGTTGATGTAAATTTTTTTGACCTATATATAATTCATCCAAATTAAGCGAATATACATTATGAAAATAATTTTTTGGAAGAATAAAAATATTAATACAAAGATGGTGTTTAGATATACGTACTATGTAATCATGTAATGAATAACAGTTTGTACTTTTTGATTAAACAGTTTTTAATATAATTTTTTCATATAAAAAATAGAAAATGTTATTAGAGATACGAAACGTTAAATTATTTTATTAACTTGATATTTTTGTAATTAATTATCTTATTATATGATAAAATAGTTACTTATTGTTGATTATATATGTGCATCTCATAGAAAATTATAAGAAAAATCATAGATTTTTGTAAATATAGAATAAGTATTATGAAATTATTATATTGATTCAGATATTTTAGTAATAAAAAAGGTCCATAAAACTATGGTTTTATGTTCTCATGTTTCTGAAACATGTGTATCTTGAAAAAATCCTTGTATACTTCACTATAATAGAAAAAAGTCAATGAATACTAGGGAATTAAAATAACACAATATTGATTTCCTTGGTTATACAAAATGTTGGTATAAAATAGTAATTATAAGATGATTGGATTAGCACTATGATAGAGGATTTGAATCATTTTGATATTAATTACAGTTTTGAAATTGTTAGAAACCACTAAGATAAAGATTCCATTGAAAAAAAAAATTATTTATATACTCAGTAAGAATATATAAGAAAGAATAAAAAATATTTTCTTGTTTGTAAAGGATGTACATAAGGTTATGTATGGATTTTGATTAGAATGTTTCTATATTAGAATGGCATGAAATGATTTAGAACATTCTTATAATACAATTTAAGAGTAGAAAGGAATTTTCTAATTTGATATAATGCGATTATAGTTGATAAATATCATTAATAATAGGTTTATTTAAAATATCCATTGTGATTTATTTTATAAATAAATTTTTATCGCCTATTAAAATTTATTAATTTATTTTATGAGATTAAATTAGTTCCCTAATAATGGTATTATAATCGGTATTTCTTCTTAAAGAGAACTAATTTTTAAATATTTATTTCTTATTATAGTATATATACTAAAGAAGATGACCCAATATCATTCATTTTGTTTGTGTCTTCCAATTATCCTATTTCCCCGAATGAAGTTAAAAATTATAAAAATTTTCCATCAAAAAGTTTAAAAAAATTATATTTTAGTTAGTGGTATGATTAAATTAATTTTTATTTTATAAATTTAAAGATAACAGATAAAATTTTTATTACAGAATGTAAATATGTTATTGAGTTAGTGAGTATATTTGGAGTTGTAATTTTTAGAGATGATTAAAAACTATTGGAATAAGGGAATAAAAGAGACCTTGATAAAGTAGGAAAATGTATGGATAATCTTGGGGTCTTACAGTTTATCTAAATCATACTCAACATGTTATCATGAATAATTTTAATTATGTTTTTCATTACATTTTATACACAATTAAAATACATTAAAATATAATGGGAGTGAAGTTGGTCATTCATTAAATTCACCCAACTATTGGAAATTTCATGAGGAATAAATATTTAAAATCATTAATAATTAATGGGTATTAAGAAGATGGTCATGATTGTATGGACAGAGATTGATAATCTAATTTTTTAGGTTCATTATTCAATATAGTAAGTTGTTTTCCTAGAATAACGTGTTGAAATTTTTTGTTATGTTAAAAATGATACTACATATACTCTATCATCACAAGACACATATTAAATAATGTGGATGATTTCCTAATAACAAGGCATGTGAATGTAATTCTTATAGGCATTGATGGATGTGTCTAAAAATCTTAGTGTAATAAATTTATCAAATAATCATGTGAAATATTTAATACCAAGGAATAATGATATGATACACCATTTCATAATGTTTAATGAGAAATATGGTGTGTATAATTTAGTGTAAATTAGATTAATGTATCAAGATGTGGATATCAAGGAAACTATCATGATATTGTATTCCATATCAAAATTGAGATTTTATTGGGAATATATTTCCACAAAAAATCCATGTTAACAAATTTCATTATTTCCAATTTTGTTCCTTCATATATATTATCAAATGAAGATAATAAATTCGGATGTATTCCTAAAAATAGGAAAAAAAAATTAAAACATGATTTAGTGTTGATGGAGGGGGAGAATTTTTTTTGGGAGAGTTTTTTAATATATGGGAAATTTTAATCTTGTTAGCAGTGGTTGATTTATGTGAAAAAAATTAGATTTTTCCAAAAACAAAAAAGATAGATATATAGTATCCAATATGAGATTCAGTATTCCATATAAATTGATTAAAAAAGTATTTTTTTAATGTAAAAATTAATATATATTAAATATAATTTGTAGGATTACAATGAGTATTTGGGGACTCTAAAAATTACTTTATTATTTATTGGTATAATGTTTAGATAAATGTCACATTTGGAAATTTCTATGGATCATTTTTAGTGGTTTTATACCTTATTTTAATTTATATTTATATGGAATTTATTTTTAACATGAAAATTGATATGTTGTATATTTAATGGAGTTTTTATCTATTGATATGGATGAATATTTTGTGTTAATTAAAAAATAATCATTTGATGTGTTTTTATATTTATCGTAATGGATTTAAGACAAGATAATTTTACAAAATAATTGAAATAATGGTGGTAATATACATTGGTTTCATATTGGTATCATCTTGATGTAATATAGCTTCACTCAATTACAATTTCAATGGTGTAATCTAAGGATGTGGATTATGCATGGTAGCAGAATTAGGTATGGTTTCATGGTTGTTCATTTACCACTAAATTTGAAATTATAATTTTATTTGTCTCCCTATTATATTTAATATCACCATATGATCCTAAACCCATATAATTTTGATATCACTAATAGAATTTGTATCAAAAGTTTTATACAATATATTTTACTAGTTACAATGTGGTGAATCTAGGATATTCTTAATGAATTTGTTTTATTAATAACATTATAGTATGATATCTATCATCAGGTTTAGTTGAGTCTAAAAGGATTCATGATTTTGATATATATATTTTATGATTTGATAGAGTATTAAATTAGGTTCTATGTTGAATTTTCATATAAAAATTTTATAGATTTTGATGAAATTTTAATATAGTTACCCATAAATTATAAAGAGAAATATATGTGGATAATATGGTGATTTAATAAGAAGAGCAATAGATCCCACATGATCAATACATTGATGATCAAGATGGGGTTTCATAAAGGTCCATAATCAATGCTATTTTTTAATTTATTTTTTATGTAAATAAATTTTGAGCCATAATCTATCACCTCATTCACAATATCTTCATCATAATATTACATGGATGTTTTATTCAAGAATAGTGTATGATCAAATATCACCATGGGTTGTGATAATCAATGGAAATTTTAATTTTATATCCCTAAGTATGTAATTTTTTGTGATGCATGATTCCTATCAAAGAGTTAATAGTTACCAAGGTTATTTTATTAGAAATTGGTTGTGTCTTGAATATTGTTTTTTGTTCTTGGGATAAGATAAAGATAAGTTTGAAGATGTTTGGATTCTTTTAAGGGTTTTACCAATGTTCATGGACATCACATAATTATGTAAATCAATACGGGTGACTAGAGAAAACCAAACAGAGTGATTCATTATGAGTAATTTTTGAGAATATATTTAACATGATTACATGGAAACATGTAAGGAAATCCTTCAAAATAATGAGATATTTAAATTTGTGTATGTTAGGCACAAGGATTATAAAATTTCATGGCCATTCCGTGTAAAGTGTGTTTCAAGAGATAGTGGGTGTCATATGGTTGGCTCAATGATGGGAAACCATTTCACATACAAAGGTGTATTCCAAATTTTCCTAATAATGTTGAATTTAAAATATGCCCTTAATTAAATTTAAGGACCATACCTCTTTTTTCCCCTCTCTTGTGGATGAACCTGTGAGGAACCCTCCTCTCATCCCAAATTATCTAACCCAATAAAATGGGGTGGTTTTTTTATATTATTCAACAATTTTTTATGTGCGCTATTATTGTTCCTTGTTAATTATTGTTTCCCTTCCTATTCATTGTTTTATAGTTCCAGCTATAGTTTCATTAAGGAATCCACTGTCTCATTTTTGAATTGTGGAATTTTAATAGGGAATTTTTATAGTTTGGATAGTGGATTTTAAATAAAGATGAACATGCACTTTCTTGTGCAGATTCGCTGTTGGAATATATAATTAATTAATTTTCGACTGATTTAAATTTAATTTCTATCAATTTATATATTAACCAATAATGAATAACAGTTTTTTTTCTTAGTATTGTAACAATAGAATGCAATAGGCCTTTTGGTGAGGTTCTCTATAGTTTCCATGCCATGAAATATCTTGGTGGGTTTCTAGGTGATTACAATTATATTATTTAAAATAAATAATAAATTATAAATGGTTATTATTAATTTTTTTGGTTGTTGTAGGTTTATATAAGAGCCTAGTTAATGATAAGATGGCGTGTTTGGCTGAGATGATCTTAGGTGATGGTGGAGAGGAATTCTTAATGTAAAAAACTTTTTATATAAGGTAGTTAGTAACAAAACATGACTTTTAGTTGATATTTATTTACAAATAAATTTCATGTTTTCTCCAGCCACCCAGGTTAATCAAATAATATATTAAATACGTTTTTATATTAATCGAAATATCTAATGAGATGAATGAATGTGTAAAGGGACCCAATGGACCCTTGAACTGTTATTTGTTTCCCTGGATGTTGATAAAAGAAGGATGTATGATTCAAACAATCTAGGATGTATGTTGATCTTGAAGTATTATAAATCAAATGGGATGAATGTTTCATAGTTTACCATTATATAGGTTCCTTTAGTCTTTCTTATGTATGGAACATATATAGAAGAGGTAATGTCTACCACAGATTTTATCTGAAATTCATGGGATGGAAATAAGGGACATGAGACTCCACAATGTTATTGGGATTTTTTATTTTATAACGGGGTTAGTGTTCTTCACTCATTATAATGTGAGTGCCTATGTGGGTATACCATTTTTCGATAGGTGGAGGGAGTGCATGAGTGGGAAGACCTAGGATGACTTAGGATGTGATATGGAAATTATTCCATCTCTCTAGAGTGATGTCCGAGAGATGTTTCCTATAAGGATATATGTTCATTATATTTTCATGGGGATGATGAGGTATATTATTTCATCTCGGTGATGAGATTCAATTATAGAATTAGTGATAAATGTAATAAATTATATGGATAGCGGGGACACACCACCATTTATTGTATAATAATATGGGTGTGTTGGATGCACTTCCCCAAATAAAAAATGAATGTTACAACTGAAATGATTGGCTGGGACATAGTACCATAAATTATATATTATATAAAATAGATAGATTATATTCCCCTTGAAAATAAATGAATGTAATTAAAAATGATAGTTGGGTGGGACACACCTCCCCCAATTATAGACAAGATAGGTGAGTGAGAAACAACCCCCCTGATAATAAAAGAATAAAATTAATTGTGTTATTTGGTTGGGATGAACTTCCCCTGATTATATATGAGAGAATGGATTGAAAGTTCCTTCCCTAGTAAATAAATTAATTTAATGAACTTATTGATTTTTGGATACAATATCACCTAGAAAGATGTATATATTTCAGTTAATCTATGATGGATGATCAACCACTATGTGATCATATATAAATACGATGATATTATAGAAATAACTTTACCTGACCATCAACATGGTTATGACACATTCATTGAGATGTATAGAACTAGCCAAAGAAGGTTTGGTCAACCCAAAATTTCACCCCAGATGATGAAGGATGACATTTATTACATTATAGTTAGTATTATTATATTTTTAATTATTCATATCACATCTGAAAATACAAGAATAATTATTATCATAAGTCCATCAAAGGTGGTAATAAACAAATTTTTACTCACATAATTCTTGAGTGGCCATCGATGTTCAGTTACCTTGGAAAATAAAATTTTCACCGGATTAGGTAGAGTAAATGCAAGGATATTCATTATTGAACAATACTATAATGACTGGTATTTAGAAGTTGGGATGTAATGAATAATAAATATGGTAGTATATCCCATTTTATATTTAAAATTTTGATTTTTTATTTTGTTATCAATATTGCCTGTGTTTAATTGGATAAATATATTCTTCCCCCTTTTCATTTTATATTTCATGATTCTTATTTAATGGGGTTTTTTCATACATTATTTGTTTTAAAATGAATGCATTATGATTTTACAGTATTATTTTACACAAATGTGGTGGTATTTTATACCCATAATAAAACATTAGACCCTCATTTGTAATCAATAACCTCTATCATACAGTGATACATTCTTGATTTCACATTACAACTCCATCATTAACATTATGAGTGGTCTGTGTATGAGGGGGTATTATAAAGAAATAATAGGAAAATATTTTCAATTTTATACTATTTCACGAATATAATTGATAAGTAATAACAATGATTTAAATTTTATGATATACCATAATATATTTAATTAATAACATCTATTATAGTTTATTTTTCTATGTATCCCAGGATAGGATAATAAATATTTTTTTGTTAAATTAGTGTGATATATTCTAGTGTCATGTGTTTATTTATGATTTTTATTTTGGGATATAGTTCTTGTTAATTTTGAATGATTATTTTATACATGAATCATATTAATCATATTGGATTCATATGACAATATATATATTTTATGTCACTGATGTCATGGATGGAAGGGGTTCAATTGTTCAAATTTAAAATAAAAAATAATATCATGTTTCCTAATATTACATGATAGTGGAAAAACCATAGATGTACTAAAATAATTCTTTTATTAATATGTCATGTGGATGTTATGGTGATATATTCTTTGATGATGTATATAAATTCCATTTAAATAAGTGATATTAATTGAACCTTTGAGGATAGGTATAGTTATTGGGTTCATTATTAATAAACCACATGGGGGTGATTATTATTTGATTTTTGTTACATGATGTGTTAAAAATCAATTTGGTATTTTCTTATATTGCATTATTATAGAATTCAAGTGAAATGAAACATATTACTATGATTTCAATTTGTAAGAATCATCATAGGGTGATTTCATCCTATGTTAGAGGATGCGATAGTAGACCTGAAGGGATTAGTCATCTATGTGGATACCAGATTATCATTACTCCCATAGATTGTGCTAATGACTATTCATGTAAAATAAGATATGTATGATTATAGATGAGTAACCTATATTTAATATACTTCATTGTAACTATCAATGACATCTATATGATGAGAAAAAGGATTATTCACCTTTCATTGAAGTTGATTGTGGGATATAGTTTCAGGGGTAGGTTAGAGATCCTAATTCCCCTAATATATAGATTTTTATAACGGTGTGAAAAACAAGATGATTGTGTTGTAGAACATTTTATACGTTTAGAGATGAATTGTGATAGAAACAGGTGTACAGGGAGAGGGCTTAGCCCAATATTATGGGTTCCATTTGAAATAGAAAGCATTGATATATTCATTGGGTGATGACGCTGATACAATGGATATTCTCTAAGATATGTTGTATAAGTACGTTGATGACTTGAGATTTGTGGTGTAAAACACATAGAGTGACTTTTGTATTGAGGTATATTTTTACGGAAGGATATATGGGATTAATATTTTTTTCAAGTTTAGTTCTTAGAGATATATCATATAATTATTCTAGATCATTAGATCATGGATGGTTAAAATGTTGGTATTTTATAATGACTTCTAATCCATGCATAGGTGGTGGGAGATCATGAAATAATAATTGTTATATGTGATTTGAATTCAGATTAATAGAGAGGATTAATTGTTTTCAAATGATTCGAATATATTGAAATTATATGGAAATATTTTAGCAGTGTAGGTGTCTAAACCTAGATTCGATTATGTACAAATCATTTGACCATGATTCGTATTGTTTCATTGGGTAGTATTTGTTGATACTTCAATATGGTTCATTTGAGAAAGATATGAATATAATGTGGTATCCTATGAGAATATTATTTATAGGATCAATATAACATATGATGAGATATTAATTGTTGAAATGGATTCTAATGTATGACCATGATGTGTGTGTGTTAGTGCATACATGATATATGCAGTTCCCATTTAGCTATGAATCGATGGGTGACCATGTGGGGAATGAGGACCAACGAGCTTGATGAAACTATTTTTGGCATGGTAAATTGTAATTGGATATGAATGAATAATGTTTCCTATGTGGAATTATAGAGATATAATGGATAGACAATTCATTGGGTAAATAGGATTGGAGAGGATGGATTAGAAGGATAAGCACACATGCAACATCTTAAAAATCAGGTGTTTTACTCATAGGGAGGAATAAGTGAATCCATAATCTCAGGATCACACCAATAGTGTTTTAATGGTGTGTAACATTTTAATAACGAAATTTTATGGGATTTTTGGGATGGTGTTATTAGTGGAAATGGAATAAGCATGAATTGATGTTTTATATTAGATATTGAGTAAGAGTGTCAGAACCATGTATATTCAATACATATGATAATGGACTTATTGTAATACATGTGAATTTAGATTTAAATTTATTAGAGTGAATATGGTGTCACTCCATGGGTGGGGATCATATTATTAGTTCCAGAGGTAATAAACTCATGTTGGTATGAATCATGATTCAATGTCACTGGTCGGTAGGCATTCAAGGTATAAGTTTGATGTCAATGTGTTGATTGGCATGATTTTTTATTATAAATACCTTATTTGTGATTCAGATTTAGTATTGGGAGTATTATATGGGTTAAAATTTTTCTTAGGAAATATTTTATATTATCTGAGGGTTATTTAGTTCATACATGTGGTGTTTCATATGTGAGATTATGATTGCCGGTATGGTTGGTTGAGGAACCAACCATTTAATTACAACTATTTTTAAGAAATGTTATTGGTGTGGGAATTTTGATGATCATACAATACATTTAGGGACATGGGGTACTGGTATTGGGTGACGTGATGACTTGATAATGCTTGGGGAAGAGTGTTTTATTTAACATTCATATAGAAGGTGACTAAGTAGTAATTAGTGTATAGTAGGTTTTATTGAGGATAAAACCACAATGATCTGGTTAATGGGATGATAGAAACTAATTTAACTTGGTGAAATTTTATGGGAATAACTATGGATTCGAAACATCCATTATGAGTAGAGATTTATGGTTACTAACATCCTCTATGTAATGTTGAATGAGTAAACTACAAATGGGTGAATCATGATAGATGGGTCCCATCGAGTTCCTTCTTAGTTTTTATAATTGTTATAATTGGGTAACTTGAAATATTATGAATAGTGAACCTCAATGATCAATGTTACACAAAAGAAGATCATTTGACATTATGGGTTAGAATATATCAGGTTATAGAAATATTAACCACAAAGGAGATTTCATATTGATTTATGAAATGTCATATTTTATTCCATCAATTCTATTTTCATAATGAGGAAGTGCATATTGTGGGACAACATAACAATACTGTCAAAGCCTCATGCCAAGACCATAATTAATCATTTTGTCAAGGCCTTGTGCCATGATCGTAGTTTGTCTCATTAGACCTACCGATTCCCTGAGGGGCTATAGTAGGCCACAACCAACACTTACTATATCCAATTAATTCATAATAGGAATGGGGATAAACATGAAAAAACATATACATTCATATTGAAATTAATATATGAAATTCAAATAACATTCCCTAAACATTAAGCATAAACACTAACCATTCAGAGTAAACTACAGAATGGATTTAAGATAGCACGTCCACATCCAATGTAATCATAAAAAATTAAATTAAATATAGTATATGATAACATGGCATACTAATCCCAATAATAAATAAAAATCAACAAGTGTGTTGAAATAGATGAACATACTCTTTATAAAATCATCGAGTAAATCTCGAGATAAATATTCTTTTACATGGAAAAGAAGGGTTCTTTTGGAAAAATATTCGTATAAAACCAGAAGGGAAGTAAGGGAGTATTTTATTAATAAAATTAGTGATTTTATAATGATATTGGTTTCCAAAAATAGAGTATAAAGTGCCCTTTAAAATATGTTAGAATTAATGTAATTCACTTGGATCGGGCTTGTATTTTAGAAACAATTTTGAAAGATTCTTTTAAAACATGTAACCATCCATAAAAGAATTATTTATTATAGTTGTTATACATATATATAACTCACAAATATTATTTTTTAGGAGTATATAATAATAAACAAGAGTTTCATTGAGGTAATAATCAATAAAAGTAAGCCTAATGGAAATGGATGTTTGGGTGGAAAAACCCTTACATTAACTACAAATGTCTTCTTCTCTTGAAATTAAGCTCCTGTAATATAAAATTATAATTTTTAATAACTTATTTTTGAACCTATTAGACATATATTTTGTTTATAATAAATATTTTTAGTTCATTTATTCTCTTATTGATAAAATATTATATTGAATTTTGTCATTCCACAATATTTGTTTTCATTATTTTCAAAATTGGTTCACCTATTCTTAAGTAATGGCATTCATGTAAATCTCCAGAATTGAATTTTAATATTATTTATGATCATCCATAGCTTCTTGTGGTCATTTATATAATTTTTTTACATGGCATGAGGGTGAATTATTTTATATAACATTAATGATAACTGTTTCGGTTAATTTGTGGGTTTGGATTACTACGATCTCGTTTTTCTATATAAGTTAACACCATTTGTACAAAGGGATTACAGAACCTTGAATAATGTATATTAAATATATAATAATCTGTTTCAACCATAAAAATAGTGGTTTCATGACCAAAATTGAGAATTATAATAGAAATCGAAAACCAATTGTCCTTAAATTTGGTAAATTGACACATCTCAGATGGTATTCTTGCTTCTCATATAAAACAAGGTAAAAGGAAGAGATGATGATAAAATATAACACCATCATGAATACATTCTAGTACATTTAAAGTATTGGAGTCATCACAATATTTTTATAAAGAGAGTTAATAATAGAAAAATAAAAAAAATGAACCTGAAAGGAAGGACAAAGAATTGAAAAGAGGAATTTACATGTTGAATCAAACTTCATTGAGAGACTCAATAAGGGAGACTTTTGGTATTTTTATGAGACCACGGTTTTTTGGACATGATAGAGTAGGTTGGTAGGATATTTGGACCAAATTTGGAGAAGGCCCAATGCTTGATAGGAGTAGAGAGAAGAGGGAGTGATGGGTTGTTTTTATAGTTGTGTGGGGAGGGGATCTCACAATTTTGTAATCATTAATTTATTATTTCTCCACAAGACATGGAATAGTGGATCTTACATGACCAGGAATAGAGATAAATGCATTTTATTTCGATCCAAGTGGGCTTACATCAGTTGTGATGCCATAAATGGTGTATTTATATAATAATTTTAATATACAGTATTTTACCATATTTCACTATTCTTCAAAAATTCATGTATTATAAAAAAGTAAAAAAATTAACCCTATCCATTTTTCGATGTGTAGAAACCAAAAATTATGTCCATTTTAAAAAAATGAATTTCAAAATATGATTAATTTAATATTTAATTAAAATCCTAATTTATTCTAAAACCAAAAATTTTAAAACATTTATTTACTTGATCCAAAGTATAGGTATATCATACTTATACTCGAATATTTTTTATATACCATCATAGGTAAAGTTACTATTCATTAGGGTAGATCAGTATTCATAAGGGTATGTTAATCTTCATAAGGGTAGGTTATTATTCCCCAAAAATTATGTTTTTCTTATCAGACATTTAATAACTTACTGATAACAACCTTGTATGTAAGATTTTCAAAATTCACATCACTAAAGAGACAAAAATGTGTTTTATGGGTCACATATCACTTATTAGTTAATTAAGTTTTGATTTCATGTGATTACGACATATTTATAAGAAAGGAATTTCCATTGAAAAATATTCGGTTGTTATATTCTTCCACCCTTCAGAATTTTTTCCCTCTAAATTTCATTTTACAACATCGGCCAAAAAGAGGTGGGGGTACTTTTCCATCATTTATTCCTCCAGTTCCAATGTTTCCTTTTCAGACATATGGTTTATCTATAGTACCTTGACCAAATAAGTAATCATTAGGCGTAGAACATTGTCTCTATGATCAAATATTTTCACTAGTGGCTCCTCTAAAAAGATCATCATCTAACTATACCACCTCTGAAGAGAGTACATATGAAGGGTCTGTTATGTACTTCCATAAGAGGGATTCATGAAAGACATCATGTACTTCTGACACGGTAGGTGGAAGTCCCAGTCGATAGGCCATAGGTCTGACTCGATCAAGGATCTTGGAAGGGCTGATATACCGGGGAATCCTCTTTCCTGTCATCCCAAACCTCATGAATTTCTTCCACGGAGATATTCATAGACTTACTATGTCTCCAACATTTAATTCAATGTCTCATCGATGGTAATACACATAACACTTATATCGATATTGGGCTTCATTAATATGCTACTGAATGGGTTTGACCTTCTCCACCATTTCATTGACCATTTTAGGTCCCAACATATTATTCTCACCGACTTCATCCCAACACGATGGTGTTCTACAACTATTCCCATAAAGGTCTTCATATGGTGCCATTCAGATTCTTGAGTGGAAATGTTTGTAGTATGAGAATTCAACCAGCTGAAGATGTTGGTCCCATCCTGCTTTGAATTCCATGGAACATGCTCTCAACATGTATTCCATTGTTTGAATAGTCCACTCTAATTGGCCATTAGTTTGAGGATGATAGGCGGTACTGAAGTTCAGTTCAGTGCTCAGAGAATGTTGGTGGATTTTCCAAAACATTGAGGTGAATCTAGGATCATAGTCAGATACAATAGATAGTGGTAATCCATACAGCCTTACCGCTTCTTTGATGTAAATCCGTGCATGTTGATCTAATGAGAAGTCCTATCGAATCAGGATAACGTGAGCTGTCTTTATCAGACGATCCACAATGACAGATATAGAATTGTTTCCTCTAAATGTCCTTGGAAGTCTTGTGACAATGTCTATGGTAATGTTCTCCCACACCCATGATGGTATGGGTAGTGATTACATCAAACCCATAGACCTTTTCCTCTCATCCTTCATTTGTTGACTTACCATGCATTTTGAGGTATATTCAGCAATCTACCTTTTCATATTGTCCCACCAAAAGTTTTCTCTGAGACCTCGATACATCATTGAGATACTAGGGTGTATAGAGAAATTAAAGCTATGAGCATCATCCAATAGTTCCCTCTTTTATTCAATAATAACAGGAACACAAAGACAATTTCTGAATTTCAAAATGACACCTTCATATATGAATTCAATCAACTTTCCATCATTTACAACATTAATTTTCTTTAGAAAATTGTAATCATCATCCTCACAACATTTTATCCTCTCCACCAATGATGGTTTGTCAACTATTTGAAAACGTAGGGATGTGTTACCTTCCTTGATAATTCCCATATCCATCTTTACTAGATCCATGAACAAAGGATCCCTTTCGACTCTTATCATGTTCAAAAATCTGTTATTGTTTTTTCTCCATAAATCTGCTACTTTATTTTCCTTCCCTAGTGGTAGTGTATTGTGAAATCATAATCATTGAGTAGATTAATACATATCCTTTATCTCATGTTGAGTTCTTTCTATGATAATATTCATTTCAAACTCTTATGATCTATATATATCTCACATTTTCACCATTGAGGCAATGTCTCCAAATCATCAGAGTAATGATTACCACTGCTAACTCAATATCATGGGTTGGATAGTTTTGTTTTTGAATTTTTATCTACTTAAATGTATAGGTAATCACTCGATCATTATTTATAAGGACACAACCAAGTCCATTCATTGATGCAAAAGTATAAAAATCAAACCCATCATTCCCCAATTGTAGGGTTCAGATCGGAGAATTCACTAACATTCTATTCAATTCATCAAAAAATTCTTCACAGTCCTTTGTAAATAAGAACATAACCCCTTTTTGTGTGAGCATGGACATTGGATTGGATAAATGGGTTATTTTCAGAAAGAAACACTGATAATAACCTGCTAAACCAATAAAACTATGTACCTCAGTTATGTTCATTATAGTTGACCATTCTTGCAAAGAATTTGTCTTTTTAGTATCTATATATATTACATCCTCAGAGATAATGTTCCCCATAAAGGAAATTAATTGGAGTCAAAAATCACACATGCAAAACAGCCCGTGTAATTTATTTCTTCCAAGTGTGTTAAGAATAGTGCACAATTGATTTTCCTGATCTTCAGGGATTTTAGAGTATACCAGGATATCATCTATAAAAACCACCACAATGTCATCAAGATATTCTTTGAAAACTATATTCATCATATCCGTAAAAACAGATGGTGCATCTGTTAGTCCAAAAGGCATTACTGTAAACTCAAAAATCTCGTACCTAGTTCAGAATGCAGTTTTTGGAAATTTCCTCATTCCTCACAAGAAATGATGATATCCTAATCATAGATCAATCTTCCAAAAAATTGGTCTCAATGATGTTAATCAAATAAGTCATCAATTCATGGTAGAAGATACTTATTCCTTATTATAATAACATTGATTTCCCTATAATCAATTCATAGACTCATGAATCCATATTTATTCTTGAAAAAGATGATAAGAGATTCCCATTTCACTACAAAAAATTTGTTTTAGTGGCGGTTTATTAATAGCAGTTCTAGTAACTGCCACTAAAGATTTTTTTAAAATGGTTTTGGGGTGGTTTTTTATAAACCTCTACAAAACATTTTTTTTATTTTAATGAAACCAACCCTCCCCCCCCCAACCCCGACCCAACTTCTCCCCACTGTCCCCGCTTCCCCCACGACCCCAGCCGCCCGTTACCCCCGCTATCCCACGACGTCGGCGACCCCAGCCCCCGAAGACCCCAACGACCCCGTTACCCCAGGTGGTATTGAAGGTTTTTCTCATAAAATTTATGTATTATAAGAGAATGTGGTTGTTCCAATTTTATTATTTTCTATGTTTTGTGTTCCTGATATAGAAAAGTGATAATAGGACTTAGATTGATGTATTATACCATGTAAGGACTTTGATGGGCCCATTTATGTTTGAGATTATACCTAGGTCTACCCTTGGATTATGAAAACCCCATTAAGGTTGGTGAAATATTTTTTAAACTGTTGCAATAATATAATTATGAAACTGAATGGGTGGAGAATTGTAAGTTGGTATGTAGTCAAGGTTAATGGGATATTTGAAATATGGAATCAGTATTTTTTTGAAATGGCTAGTTGAATTCTGAAATGGATTAAAATAAGAAATTTTCACTTTGAATTGGTTATGGTTTTCCATAAAGGACAAAAATGTATTAAAAGTGGTTATTGTTTTGAAAATGAGGTGTTGAACTCGATGCTATAAGAAAAAATGGGTTATCTTAATAGATTTCAAATGGTGATTAGAAATGAGGGTGTGGTTCCCCTTTTTTGAAAATAATTTATAATCTCATTTTATGGTTGTAAATAGAAATGAAATTCTTGGGACATGGTGAGTTTTTAAAAGAGGACGAATCTTTTTTTGAAGGGTGGATTCACAATTATTTTAATGGAGTATCCCGAATTGTGTTTTATTACATGATTTGATTTTAAAGATATGTTGAGAACAGAATAATTTAAATGATATATGGGTTAGTGAGATTGAACCCCTGAAAATTTCGTTGGCATGTTAACTTGTTTTATTAAATGAAATAAGTGATAATTGTGTTTTTTTTATGATATAACATAAGGGGAATTTGATATAAGGTGATTGTGTTAAATGGGTTAAGGTATGGAATTGATATATGTGATAAACGAGTTGCGATTGTAAATGGAATATATATTAATGTGTTATTCAATGTAAATGGGATATAAATAGTCCGTTTTGGGAAAGATCATTGAAGTTGATTGATATAATATATTATTTAATTCTTGGATGGTAACCTAGAGAAATAATTTGTAAAGATATTGGTGTGTCAATCCACTATGATAGGAAGGGTTACACTTCATGTTTCATTAGCAGCAATCAAATTTTTTAACATTAAATAGTCCTTGATTTTTTCAACCACAATTAGTATATATTTAATTGTAACTATATTTAGAACTAAATCCCAAGTGAATTCATGAAGATCTCAATATAGAGATGTGAACACTACGTAATAATCTTGGTGGACTATACCAGCTTTAAATCCCACCATATAGTTCATACAAAATATTAAATCAATGAAATACATGTCTCTGATCTGAATAAATAAGATAAATTATACTATAATAATAGTCATGTATAATTCAATCCATTTCAATCCTCCTCACTACCACTATTTATGAGGTGTTTTGACACTAAATGTATGAGGAATAGTTTCCACATGTTGATTAACAATAGAAGAATGATGGATGTATCCAATACAAAAATATCATATATGATATCCATAATTTCCATATTTAGAAAAATGGTACCCCAAACCATATAGGAATTATGTTTCTTGTTCATGATATTATTCACTTATGTATAAAACTACTTCCCAAATGTCACAAGATAGTTATTTCTTATCTAATGAGGCCCATCCTAATAAAATTAATTGTTCTTAGATGCCTCTTAGTTTTCCAAAGTGTTTTGATAAGAACTAGTCTAATAGGTCTATTCCATCTGAGAATACAAAACCAGAGGTAGAGTTGATCTTATTGCACCAACATGTCATAGAATTTTATGAAAGTATTTCTTATGATTCACATTCATGGAACAATGGTGTAAATTCTATAGTGGTGTTATGAATTAATTATTCATGAGTAAATTCAAGATGCACTGTAAAAACCCTGGTCAATTAATGTGATATGGATTATAAGAAACTCATCCCATTGATTTATTTTCCCTTACATTACTATCATTGGACTGACTCTATATATTTTGTTTAAATCCCATGTTAATGCTCATAGTTTCACATAGCTTAACAATGGTATCCCCTACACTAATATTCCTTGAAAAGTCTCTTCCTCCAACCAACTCCATATTATCAATTTCTAGCTGGCATGTAATATAGAACATTAAAAATATTGATAGATCCTTAGTTTGGATACCTTAAATAATGATATATTCATTCAGTCATTTTCTAGGTGTTTCCTCACATGAACAGTGAAAAAAGTGAGTGAATTTTGAAGTATATTTAATCTCTTATACACATACTTGTTAAAATTTAACAAATTACTCTATATTTATTAACCCAATGGTTTTCAAGAATAATTATTTTACATTACAAGTATAGAAATCCTTTACAAGTGAGGTTTTGAAGAAACATAACCAAAACATCTATGTCTAATAATTCTAGCATTGGGTACTCAAGAATATTCATTCCATCTTTGACATTTATCTCATCTGGTTTCCCATCAATGTTAAAAAAAACTAGACCTCATATATGAAAACATATCTAATTAATTGGGTATAAAATCCCCATTAAATGTTAGTGGATTCTATTTTAGAGGTTGTATTAAATGATTTACCTAAATGAAGTTCCACATTTACATGTCCCTTAACAACTTCCACAAAATCATGTTCTACACTCTGAAAATTATCCTAGTTTACTTGTTGTCTTAGAGAATCTATATTAATAGTTTCTCTACATTTTGGTTAGAGTGGACTCATGGGGGGATAAAACAGGGAGGCTTTTAAAGTATCGTTAGCTTCATACTTACAGAATAAAATAAATAGTATTTGTATCCGAACATCACTGTAAAAATCCATGCTATGATAAAATGTGTTTGGTGCCAATTTTTTCCTATCATCATGGGGATAGAGGATAATATTGATAAAGTGGAGTTTCTTCTCCAAATATTTAATGGCTTGGGCACAATTGGGTTCAATTAATGGAACTTATATGCTCTTATAAATCATTTTCTCACTTTCTGAGAGGAATAGGTTGTCCAAGAATATAGCCTTCTCTTATTCAATATACCTCTGGACTGATAAACTTGGGATGAGAGAACAAGTGAATGCTTAAAAATTTTCATAGTCAAAAGGGCCGAGTGAGTACTGCCTAACATCTCTCATATCAGGGATGCCTAGTTCACAAGGAATTGTCCTCTTATTAGGCTTCCCTACACAAATTTTCAACATAATATAATTTCGTCCATTTTTCAATTCCAAATTCTTAACTTAGATTAGGTTAGCGTCGTGTCCTGTTAGTGGAGACTCAATTTTTACCTAGGATTATCTTTACAATTTTGCGCCATGATGAGTTGTGTGTCTATTTACGTATATAGTTTTAGTTCATGCAAGTTATGCCAATATAAGTGATTTTTAAGCTTTATCTTTACAATTGGTGCACATTTTTTATGTTTATGGTGTCTGGACCATATGAGGGGGTAGGCTACATGAAGGGATGTTTCAAGTTAACCTGATATGAATTGGTAAAATATGGTATCATGAATATGGATGATCTCATAATTAATTATAACTCAATAAAACTAATCATAATGACCACAGAAGAGGGGAATAGGGTGTTAGATAGTAGAATATGTAGGATCTCACCGAGGTGTTCTAAAATATGTCTTTGTAAAATAATAGTAGTATTCTCATTTTAGTTTAATAATTCCTTGATAATCATTACAGAATTTTTATTAAAAAAGGAAAAAAGTTAAAATTTGCCAATAATTCTAAAAAAATGAAGGGGTAGATACGGTCTTGGAACATGGGTCATTTATTTTATGGTCATGAATCCCATACCATTTTATTTGTGATTTAGTGTCACACAATTAGGACCAATTAAGGGTTACATATTTCTATTTCCATGCTTCTTCATCAAGATCGGAAACATTATTTTTTCCCTCAAGAACTATGATTCCAACGAAGTTATGCTTATGTTATGTTTTGTTATCTAATGTTATATTTTGATGTTATAAAGGATTTTAAAAGTAATGGGTTGAAAATTTGTAGATTTAGGAGAAACATGATAGGAATACTGTTTGGTATAACTTTTACTATTGACCATGTAGTAATTGAGTAATATGGTATTGTTAGCACACCTTTTCTCTTTACCAAAGAAACATCCCCTATCCCAAACACTAGAGGGTTCGTATCTTACTCAGGGGCTCATGTATATTATATTATGTTTTTGTAATCTTACACTATCGTATATATGAATATATTTCTCTATTTAGTAGTAACTATGTGTTTTAATGTTTTTTATTATTGTGTAGGATCATTGTGATATATATGGATAAAAGCTAGATCACATTACCAAGGAACACACATTAGTATTTTAAGGGTTTTAATGGGTTTTCAGATTTTTCAATTTCTAATAGATCCGTTGAAGGGAGAATAAGATCTCCCTGTCCTAAATGTCAATTTTATTACATGGTTGAAGAGAGATGAAGTTTATGAACATTTAATAATGAAGCAATTCACTGGTCAATATTTTTTTTGGGTCTGGCATGGAGAATCGAACATTATAGAAATATTGAGTACTGATGTTAATCCATAGAATGAGGTCCCAAGTTCATCGATAATGGAAAATGAAATGAAAAACCTCATAAATGATGCATTCGACACAACAAGACACCACTATCATCATCAAAACATATCAGAACAACCAGAAGAGGGTGCTACAAATTGCAACGTGACAAGTGATGTTTTTGAAACTGTAACGCAAGAAGATCAAGTTTGTAACATATCATTGGATCTTCCTCTTAATTCTATGGAGACAAATGTAAGAGAAAACCTCACTGAGAAAAATTTGATTCATGATTTAGTTGAGGATGGAAATAAAGAGTTGTATAGTGGGTGTTGGAAATATTAAAAGCTTTCATTTATACTGATGTTTTACTATATCAAATGTCTATGTGGAATTACAAATAAGGCAATGACTATGATATTGGAATTTATTCATGATGAATTTCTTGAAGCAAAAATCCAAGACTCTTTTTATGATATGAAAATAGTTGTTAAAAAGCTTGTTCTGAATTATTCAAAAATACATGCGTGTCCCTATGATTGTATGCTTTATTTAGGAGAGGATTCATGTAGACATAATTGCAAGAAATGTTCTTCTTCTAGATGGTAGTCAAAGGGTGATGTTGGACGTCTGAATGAATATAATTTCATAGATAAGAAGAAAAAGAACACACCTGCAAAGGTTTTGCGTTACATTCCCTTGAAACCTCGATTGCAAAGATTATTCATGTCATGAAAACCCGCTGAACACATGAAGTGTCATTTTGTAGATAAAAACAATGATGGGTTAATGAAACATCCTCGAGATTCCAAATCATGGAATACATTTGATTCATTACATCTAGATTTCTCAGCTGATCCTAGGAATGTTTTATTGGGATTGGCTGCCGATGGATTCACCATGTGGGATTTTGAGTACCAGTCATAGCATTTGGCCAGCTATTTTGATCCCTTATAATCTACCTCCATGGATGTGTATGCAAAAAACATCTTTTATCAGTTCGATGATTATTCCTAAAAAACAAATGCCTAGAAATGATATTGATGTATACTTGCAGACTTTGATTGATGAATTGTAGGAGTTATGGAGCAGCGGTGTTGAGACATTTCATGATTCTTCTAAAACAATGTTCAAAATGCATGCTTCTTGAATTTGGGCCAAATTGACTTCCATGGGCTTGGGAATTTATCAGGATTGAACACATACATGTGTTTGGCATATCCTATTTGTAACTTTTATTTTGAGCCGAAATAGCTACCTCATAGTAGAAAATGGTGCTTCTTGTTCCATCGATGATTTCTCGATCCATCTAATAGATTACTGCTGAACAGATCAAAATTTAATTTTTCAATTGATAATAGACCACCTCCAAAGTTGTTAACTGGTTCTGAAATATTAACAAAGCTCGAAAATGTTGAAACAGAATTTGGGAAGGTTCATCTTTTGAATTATAGCAGAAAATGGGTTCGAAGTGCATCATTAGGTGAGATCAGAATGCAACAATGGAAGAAAGAAAATATATTTTTCAAACTCCCTAATTGGGAATTTAAATTATTGTGGCATAATCTGGATGTGATGAATATTGAGAATAATGTCTGTGATAATTTTATTTTCACATTAGTTAATGAGCTTGTAATGTAGAAGGATCATCTCAATGCTCACAAAGACATAAAAGTAATGAACATAAAATGTGGCCTCTAGCTAGATGAGAATAAAAATTATTCTCTGGCCATTTTTGCAATGAAAAATAGGGATAAAGATACATTCCTTCTAATTTTAAATAATTTGAAGGTATCTGATGGGTATTTGATTAACATCTCGAGGAGTGTTGAAGTGGAGAATCATAAGTTACATGGATTGAAAAGTCACGATTCACATATTTTTTTACAATAGTTACAACCATTGACGTTGCGTACATTATTACCTGAAAAAGTTGTTGTTGTTGTACACCAATTCTAAACATTTTTCAAGAAATTATGTGAGAAAGCTCTACATCCATTTCATCTTGAAAACCTCTAGGAGAGGTTTTTATTAACCCTTTTGTGCAATGGAGATGATCTTTCCTCCATCGTTTTTTACTGTCATAATGCATTTAACTGTGCATTTGGTTGAGAAAGCTAAATTAAGAGGTCCTGTTCAATATCAATGGATGCATCCAATTGATATGTATTTTATTGATATGTTTTTAATTTATGAAAAAAATTTGGCATTTAAATAAATGCATAATATTATTATTTTATTTCACAGATGTCTTGGGCATTTGAAAGCATACGTGAGAAATAAAGCTCAACCAGAAGGCTCTATTGCAGAAGTCTATTTGGATGAGGAGTGTATTACATTTTTTTCCAGATATTTGTATGATATTGAGACAATATTTAATCGAGTTGGATGTTTTGATGACACATCAACTAAATCTCAAATGAATAAAAAATAAACATTATTTCTTGCTATTGGCCGATCAGTTGGGAGGACCTCAAACGTGATACTGATATAATTGGAATTATTACAAGCACATAGAGATGTCCTACTAAATAGTGAAATTGCAGATCAATTTATTGAAGATTTGAGGATACAAACAAAGAGACGAATGAGAGGCCAAACACGAAATGAGAAACATATAATGAAATATGTGAATAA
Organism: Viscum album; assembly: GCA_963277665.1. NCBI lineage: Eukaryota > Viridiplantae > Streptophyta > Magnoliopsida > Santalales > Viscaceae > Viscum > Viscum album. The sequence continues at coordinate 617,534,504 of OY728127.1, read as the reverse complement.
AGAGCTTGTATAATGGTTTGCACGAAATGTAAGTTCATAAATATTGCAATAAATACGAATATTAGTTTGACACAAAAATTTTGAAAATATATTAAATTATATTTCTTTTTTTAGATCATGGAAACTGATACTAAATCATACTTGTCATAATGTTTAATGTTTCTTTCTAGAGGTCCTATAAAACAAGTTAGAATGTTCGACACTTATAATGTGAATGGATTTAGATTTCGTACAGTCGATCGCAAAGTGGGTTTGAAAACACAGAATAGTGGTATATTTACATTTTATGGAGTGAGATACTATAGAAAGCTTCATGATATTATTGAATTAAACTACCACAAACATTTTATGTTGTCTTATTCAAATGAAAATGGGTCAATATTATCAGAGGTGTTAAAAGAAATTCCTCTAAATTTACTTCTGTGAACATCTCTCGCTTGATGGATGTTGGTGATCATGAACTGAATGATCTATATATCAAAGCATCACAAGAAAAGTTGGTATATTATGTGAATGATGTTGTGTATGAATGGTGGAGTGTAGTTTTTCACATTATACAAAGTGATTTGTATGATATGGGTGATGAAGTGGAAGATTTGACCTCTGAAATTGAATTTTATCAACAATAGGAACCAGATTTATTTGTCCATCATGAAATTGAAAATATTAGTCTAGAAAGGTTGAATGAAGTGGATGAAGTAATGGATCATCAAACCAACCTGATTTAAGGGTAAAATGATTGTATGTACAATTATTTATTCATTCAGCAACCACTTGTTTCATTTATGCAGTCATTCATTATCATTGTTATATATATTTTTCCCTTTAGTACTGGGAATCTATTACATTTTTAATTTTTTTGCATAATAATTTTGAAATATATATTCTGAACTAAATTTTATTTGATTAAATGATAGTAATCTCAAGGAAAAATTGGTAAACTATTTCATCTAGTTCTGCGACAGATGACGATCCATCTGGCTCCCTCCCCACAACATCTAAGGCACCACCTTCCTACACCCCTGCACCATCTCTCACACAATATGTGGGTGTCCCATTTGAATCTGAGTCATCGACTCCCCCTTCAGAAGCCTCAACAGTGGGGCGCCGAAACGCCCCTTCCAGTTCATCACGAACATATTGGAGTGTCACTGTCATATGTAAAAATTTTAATTAAATAAATTTATAGCATTTTTTAATACTAATTGTTTTCTCATTGAAGATGAAGAAAATGAAATTGTGAAGAAAAACATAAAAAGTTCAGATGTTTGGAATATGAAAGGCGAGAATATAGTCATTCCATTTAATTCTTATGGGGTCCCTATGGATGACGTCGTGGGGTTACATGGCTAGATTCTAGGCCAGCTGGAAGCAAAGCCCATTCCCATTCCTATTTCTTATGGTGATTGGAGATATATGACTCCAAGCTAGAAAAATGAATTTTTTGATTCCCAAATAAAGTTAATTTTATTACATTATGGTTTAATTGAATGTCATGTTACTAATATGTTCAAAATGAATTTTTATATACCTATGTTCTTCCACTTTACAGTTGCTATTGTGATAGAACGGAAGTGGACGTTGAAAAATCATGGTATGAAATGTAAAGATTTCAAATGGATATTTTGGTGTGATGTCAATGATACTTCATTGACCGTACAACAAATGTATGAGAAGATACCCAATGGCATACCAAATGAACAATGTAATGTTTTTGTTGACAGACATCGTGATGAGAAGAGGATGGTATTGAAATATATATCATTATATTATCCTCATTTTAAATTTATACATGTATATGAAGATGATATGACTTTGAATACATTACTATTAAATGGAATTTTATTTATTTCAGGATCTCTCAAGACAGAACGCATCAAACTGGGCTAAGAAAGTCATCCCACACACTGCGGCCTCAAAAAGCTTTTCTAGAAGTAGGACGACATTAGTAATCTTTTAATTATTTTAAATATTTATAAGAAAATATTATCTGTTTAATATATTGATTTGTTGATTTATATTTTCATAATTCATTCATAGAGTTTATGGAATGAAACATCCCAAACAGAACTGTGGTTGGATGTTCACAACAAATCAGATGGATGTTTTGTTAATGAGCCTTCCAAAGAAGTTGGGGTATGAAGTCAATTTTTTATTATATTAACTTATTATCAGTTTTTACCATGTTAATATATATTGATATTTAATTCATAGGTAAAAATTAAAGAACTATGGGATTCCAATCCTTTATAGTCCTACTCAGTCTCCCAGGATGTCCCAGTTGCTAAAGTCCTTGGGATGGAGCATCCTGGTAGAGTGCGCGGGATGGGTTTTGGACTCGTACCGTCTGAGGTCTTTGACATACCACCGAGGATTCCAGCAACATCTACTCATGGTTATAGTCAGTCGATACCCGAAGATGCTCAGAGAGAGATTTCTTCTACACGAAGCATAGTTCAAGATCAGGGGGCTCAGATATCTGCATTCCAGCAAGTGATGACTACTATACATCTGTAGATGAGAAGATATGCCCCCGGTGGTAGTGCATCGACTGGTGGTCAGCAGATAAGCCACAAAAATTTAAAATAATTTAGTTTTTAATATTTCATTGGTTTTAAGTATTAAAATAAATATTCAACAGTATTTAATATTCAATATAATGTTCTTACAGGTGACAGTAGAAAGTGGATATGGAGGTGGAGAGTGTGACGATGCATCATCAGACCGCGAGTAGAGTTGTATAGTTGATGTGTTGAACAAATATGTGAACAGTTGGTTTGTATATGTACCATGTGTGGCACATAGTTGCCACCACACATTTTCATGTCCTAACATTTTCTTGTTTTCTCATCATTCCTTTTATTCATTTTATTGATTTATGTTTTTTCCTTTTATGTCATGATTTCTCGAGTGTGGTATACATCATTCCAGTTAGGCCTGTGTTTGAATTGGTGGTCGAGATTTTGGATGAATAGGAGTTAAACCCATTGCTGATGTGTCGAATAAATTCTCGATGCTTAATATTATAATATGTAATTATTCAATATCATCATCCAAGAAGGTAAACCCTTTTGGCATTGGAATCATATGACACCATGAATCAAAAAAAAACATGTGGATTGATAACTCTTTATTAGGAACTATTTTCTATGAAACCAATAGAAAATTATTTTCATTTTCCATAAGACAAACATAACCGTGTTTTCTATTTGAGCCTAATATGATTCATGTTATATAAATGCTGATTTCATAAAATTATTTATGAATATATAAAAAATTACATGTCGTTCTATGAATAAAACCATAGAAAACAATAATATCTCACAACTAATGTATCACCTAAGGTGAAATAACATCCCAGTATAACATCAAATAACAAGAACAATAATCCCACACCGAGAACCTGGGATTCCCCTTATATATGAGTTATATAATCCCACAAAGAAACACATTACTAAGGACTGAAATACATTAATATCATATAAAACATTCAAAAAAATTATTCAATAAAAAATAAAATGGATTTGACACAACATTGTGATGCCATTACCTAGGTTCCACTAAACTAGTTCCCCAAACCAATGTGCCACATGACCATAGGAATTCCTCCTCATATACAAGAGGCTTCCTACTAGTATTGAGAGTCCAATGAGGTATTTGGGGATAATATACCATCTTTACCAGTGTAAAAAATAGTATAAATCAATTTAAATGATAACCAAGTATGTTATAAGAATAATCATGCATGATGTATTCAATTCAAAAAATTGAGTAAATCCCCGCAACCAATATAGTAAATATGTCAGTTCATACAAATTTCATGTGTTAAGGGAGAAACAAAATAAAAAACCCCATAAAAATCCTAAAATGGGTCTCGATGTCCATCCAGTTCCCTCATACATTCTCCATACCATATTTCAAACCAGCAATCTATCAAAAGGATTTTTCCCTTATACTTCCCTACAACCATGAGATCTACTCAGGTATCAACGGCATCCTAAAAACACGTGAGTATAGGTAAATAGGACACCAAAAATAGTTTCTAAACAAATAAATATTATAATAACAATAGTAATATATACATATATACAATTAAATAATGAACGAGGAAGAAAAGGTAAACAAGTTCCATAATTAAATATCAAGCATTTAACCCTGTATATCCATCGGTTTTATGATGACATCAAATCCCACCAAACCATCTTCAGCAATTTCAAAATTATATTCCATTAATATAATTGGGTTTTACTTTTTCATTAACAATAATGTCAATTCATTAATCATTTCAAAATCATATACTGTGGTGCACTAATCAGTTCACTCATATCATACACATAGGCTTTAGTGCCTAGAAAGCAATGTCAATACACTATCCAAGCATAGAAAACTCTATATACATCATATCAAGTCCATTATGTAGAATTTAAATTCTAGCCATCCCATATCAAAGATAAGGAATTCCTTGTAAAAAAATTCTTACCCATGGGTGAGATCTACCGTGTCCCTCATCATTTAATAATCCATCAATACACATTCCACAAGGTCAAACAAACATGAACTCTTCAAAAAATTACAATATCAAGGGTGAACCTATTTCATTTCACCAATATTCACATAGTTTATCACTTTCATTGCACTTAATGTAATTCCATAACTATTCTATTTTACTATTCATTCATAACAAAAACCATTGTATGTATTTCAAATTCCATATTATAACATCGATATTCCCATATTTTCCATTCATTATTTACCCCCTTAGTTATCTCACAACCCATTTAACCATAAAAGTTTTGATTAACAACCACTTACTAAAATTTGATATACTTGAAAGGTCCAACACATCATTGAGATGATGTTATTATATGAGATTGTGTATGGTTTTTCGGGTTTGATTTGTTTTTCAGGATAGTGGTGTACTGGAAGCATCATTTTTTTGGTCAACTTTTCGTGGTGGTTTTAACCGCCACGAATAGTATATAGGCAAAACTGTTGTGGCAGTTTTAACCACCGCTATAGAGCTGCATCCCCCGCCTGCATTACGTGGTAGTTATTGAGACTTTAGCGGCGGTTTTTATGAAACGCTGATTTTATTTTATTCGCGGCGGTTTTAACTGCCTCTAATAAAATAAAATCCAGGTTTCGTAAAAACCGCCGCTAAAGTGGAGTGAACTTCCGTGAAATGCGGCACCTATGAAACTTCTTTTAAACCACCGCTAAATGGAAAAACCCACCACTAATAGTTTGGAGATGCCTAATTTAGCAGTGGTTTCTGTAAAATACCTCCAAACCATTTAGCGGCGGTTTTAATGACCACTAAATATAAAAAAGAACCGATGCTACATGGAAGTTTTCTTGTAGTGTTGAGAAACACTAGGTTGAATAAATCATTTATCTCTCAATTCCTCTATTTATTTCATTAGTTCTACTAACACCATAGTTGATGATCAATAAGGAGTCTTTGATATGGGCCTTGAAATAGGAATTAAGTCAATGAAAAACTCGATTTCCCACTCTGGAGGATGTCCGGTTAAATCCTCTAGAAAGACCTAAACATATTCATGCACAATAGTTATGTCCTAAATATGTACATTCTTCTCTTCACCCCTATTTATTTTATTCCCTTCCTCCCCAACAATTGAATTTAGTTGAGCTAATGGGGTGGATCTAGATGAGAATCAAATGGCAAGGATTTATCTCTAAAAATAAGTGATTTTACACCATTCTCAAAAATTGTAACTTCCTTCTTCTTACAAAAGATCCCCACTTCCGAATTTGATTTCTAATTTATATTGTTAATTATATCATCGTCAACCATTGGTATGATTAGAGGTTTAGAAACTAAGGAATGTTTTTGTGTCTGGGGGGGGGGGGGACTAATCAACATACCATTATTGCAATGAGAAATTCACTATGAGTATTGATTGAGAACTCCTTTATTATATTAAATTCGACATGTCTAATTTTCATAGAAAACTAGGAAGATATAAATGAACGTGACGATCTAGAATCAAATAAATCATTTTCTATGTTTGATGATACGATCAATGTACCTACCCCCACTTCGGTAGTAACTTCAACCTCCGTAGTTGTGACCGCATAAGTTTGGAATTTCTCCTTGGGCCTTCTTTAGGGAACATCTCTCTGACTCTTATGGAATTCATGTGCATAGTTTCCCATCTCCCTAAAATTGTTTCATAGAACAATGGTCGCTTCTTTCTTCCCCTTACAATCCTGAGATAGGTGGACTTTTTTATGCACTTATAACAGATTCCAATTCCCTTTAGGAAACTGCCGGGTGTTTCTTCCCACAATTACTGTATGATGGAAATTCAACTCTTCCATTCTTCCCCATTTCAATAATTACTTTCCCAGAGTTTTCAACTTCCCTCTTCTTCTCCTGATTCCCCTCAATTTCATAATCCTTAGATAATTCATTTTTTGTCTTGATAGCACAAGATACTATATCATGATATGGTGAGAAACTTTGGGAGACTAGATCCCTTTAGAGTAATGGATTTAAACCATCAAAGAATCGATCAATTTTTCTCCTTGGATTACGTATGTAGTTTGCAACATACATTGAAAGGCTTGTAAAGTTGGCTTCATTCTTGGAAATATTTTCATCCACTGTCTACCTCAGATTCATGAATTGCCTCTCTATGTCTGCTCGTTATCCACAAGGGAAATATTTTTTAAAATTATTTCCTTAAAAGCCCTCCATTCCATATCTTCTATTTCTTCCTCCTCCGTTGTGTTTTAGATTAATGACCACCACTGATCTGAATCTCCTGATATATGATAAACAATCATGACAACCTTCTCTATTTTTTTATATTACAATGCGAGAAATATCTTTTCTAGGGAACATATCCACTACTCTGCTAGAAAATGGATTGTGGTCCCTTTGAATGATAAAGGTTGTTGTCACATAAAGCGATCTAACATAGCTCTTCCACTTGGTGGATCCAGATGCTCTATACTGGTAGGGTTATTATTCAAAACCTAAGTATATTTTCCTAGTATAGTTAAATGTTTCTCTACACCAGTCACAACACCTGAGCCATCATCATTATCTAGCATCGATGGGAAATCCCTATAGGGGACATGTGCCTCATGAAGTTTCCATCCCTTCCACTATCTCTAGAAAAAGGTATAAAATAGATTAGGTTCTGAATCATAATGTGTAATCATAACTTAACAAAATACTAAGCACAAATTTGAAATTTTACGCATGGCTAATCCCATAATCACAGAAATGGATTCTTTGAGGAAAATTTTACATTTAAATCCTTCATAATGATTTGTAAAGAAAATGTGAATTATCCTATGATTTTCCAAGGTAGTGTTGTAAACAAGAGTTCAGGAAGCCCCGTTTTTGTGTACCAGGATACCCAAGGTATAGCCCGAAACTCCTTTCCAGAGCTTTCATGCCAAGGTACATGTATTCCAGAGCCACCTTTAACTGCCTGTATCCTGACAGGGATTTATTTCTTGAAAGATCAACATAATATATTTCTTACCAAAATACTAGTACATTCTTGTATGTCCATCGTCAAAGTCTAATGTAGGGACACTTCCCTAATCTATGTTTTCTAAATCTAGTTTCCCAGTTTTCTACTAAACTTCCTTTGATACCAACTACAAGGACCCATCCCCAGTTTCCCACAGTCGGTGCCTTATTTGATTAAATTGGAATACAAATAGGGATTAAGAATCCTGAAGGACTGATTAGTTTAGTATTGTTGGAAAAAAGATTCATACAAAAGTTAAACATTACAAATTGAAAATAAGTACAACATAAAAACTCCTTATACAATACCCATAAATCCTAGGTTATTTCAGCATGTAATTCATAATACAGTTCTTCATGTACTGAGAAAATAAAACATAATAATGGGGTGGGCTCAAATGCTAAGTAATGGAAATAAATATACCAGAAGATAACAAAAACATTAGACATGGGGAATAATTGAAAACACATGCCTTTAAAAATAAACTTGTACATAATATGGAAGGAAAATGTGATGAGTAAATATTTACATAACATAACATAATCATGGGTATTCTACTAGTAGAATAACCACAAGAACAATAAATACTACTTTCATATTTATGGAATGCATAATCCGGGACAATATAACCATACAGTCAGGGCCTTGTGCTAAGAACATAAATAATCATTTGGTCAAGGCCTTGTGCCATGACCATAGTTTGTCTCCATAGACCTACCGATGCACCAAGATGCTATAGTAGGACCCACCCAACACTTAATATGTCCAATTCATTCCTCATATGAATGGGGATAAACATAAACATCATATACATTTATATTGAAATTAATATATGAAATGAAAATAACTTTCCTAAAACATTAAATATAAACACTAACCAATCTGAGTAAATTGGGTAATGGATTTAAGATTGTACATCAACATACAAAGTAATCATAAACCATTAAATTAGATATTTTAGATTGAAACATTTAATAATAATCTCAATAATAAATAATAATCAACAAGTGTGTTGAAATATATGATGATACTCATAAAAAATCTTCGAGTAAATCTTGAGATAAATACTCTTCTACTTGGAAAAGAAGAGTTCTTTTGGAAAAATATTTTTATAAAAATAGAAGTGAAGTAATATGGTATTATCATAATAAAATTAGTAATTATATAAAGTTAATGTATTCCTAAAATATATTATATAATGCCCTTGGAAATAGGTATGAATTAGAGGAATTCCCTGGGATCAGACTTGTATTTTAGAAACAATTTTTGTAAGTTCCTTTTAAAACATGTAACCGTCCATAAAATAAGGAATGATAATGGTTTTTAAACATATATATAACCCCCACACATAATATTTTATGTGTAAATAATAATACCTCAGAGTTTCATTGAGTTAATAGATAATAAAAGTAATATGAATGAAAATGGAAGTTCGGGTGGAAAAACCCTTACCTAAACTCCAAACGTGTTCCGCTCTTGAAATTATGATCCTGAAATATGAAATTATAATTGTTAATAATTTATTTAATAACCTATTAGACATGTATTTAGTTTTACAAAATTATATTAATACATTTATTCCCATAATGATATGTTATTATATTGAATTTTGTCGTTCCGCAATGTTTGTTTTCTTTATTTTCAAAATCAGTTCAGTGGTTCTTAACTAATGGAGTTCATGTTAATCACCATAATTGAATTCACATATTATTTATGATCATAAATAAGTGGTTTTTGACATTTATATAATTTGGTTACATGGAATTAGGATTAATTATTATGTAGAACATTAATGATAAATGTTTCGGTAAATTTGTGGGTTATGATTACAACGAACTCATTTTTCTATATAACTTTATACCATTTTTACAAAGGGATTAAAAAAACCTACATAGGGTATATTAAATATATAATAATATGTTTAAACCCTAAAACTAATGGTTTCATGACCAGAATTGAAAATTATAATAGTAATCGAAAGCTCTTCGTCATTGAATTTGGTAAATTGATACATCTTGGTCGGTGTTCTTACTACTAGTACAAAAGAAGGTAAAAGGAAGAGATGATGATAAATTATTCCACAATCAAGAAAGGATTCTATTATGTGTAATGTAATAAGGTAATACCAACATTTAGATAAGGAGAGGTAATTCGGGAAAAAAGAATACAAATGAACTTGAAAAGAAAGACAATGAATTGTAAAGATGAATTTACCTCTTGAGCATTACATTATTGAGAGCCTCTTTAAGGGTGGGTTTTTGGTATTAATATGAAAACAAGGAATTTTGGATGTTGGATTGCAGGTTGGTAGGATATTTGGATAGAAATTGCAGAAGCCACAAGGCATGAGAGGAGTGAAGAGAAGAGGGAGTGATGAGTGTTATTTATAGTTGTGGGGAGAGGGGATTTCTCAGTTTTATATTCATTAATTTATTATTTCTCCATAAGACAAAGAATAATGGATCTTCCATGACCAAGAATAGTGATAAATGCATGTGATTTCGAACCATGTGGGCTCAAATCACTTGTTATGTCATAAATAGTGTATTTATCTCATAATTTTTATATATGGTATTTTACCGTATTTCACTATTCCTAAAAAATTCATGTATTATAGAAAAATAAAAACAATTGACCCGAAACATTTTTCGATGTGTAGAAACCAAAATTGATGTTCATTTTCAAAAATATTTTTCTAAATATTATCAATTTAATATTTAATTAAAATGATAATTTATTTTAAAAACAATAGTTTTTAAACATTGATTTACTTATTGCAAATCATATGTATATCGTACTTTTACATGAATATTATTTATATACCATCATAGGTAAAGTTACTCTTCATTAGGATATATCACAATTCAAAAGGGTATGTCCATATTCATAAGTGTGGGTTACTATTCACAAAAAATTATGTTTTTTTATCGAAGTCCAAATAACATATTTATCACAACCGTGTATGTCAGATTTTCGAAATTCAGATCACAAAAGTGACAATATTATGTTTTAAGGGCCACATAGCTCTTAGTAGATAATTATGTTGTGATTTAAGGTGATTATGAAATATTTATATGGAAGGAATTTCCATTGAAAAATATTTTGTCATTACATTAACTCACCCAAGCTCCCACTTCCTCTTCACACAAAATCGTTGGAGTTCGTCAAACCTCTTCCATAATATCTCTAGAACCCCCCCAAGGCACCCCAAACTCTCAAGAATCCTCTCTCAATCCTCTCCCAAGACATTGGGATCACACTTCCTAGTAAGGTATTCAATCCTTCCTCATTTTATCCATGTTTCATAATATTGTTATGTACTTATATTTTTAGTTATAAATTTTGGGTTATGATTCCGCACCACCCCATACTACCCTATTTATGTTTAAATAATGGGAGACCCCTTTCTCTCTCATTAATTCCTTCCACATACACCCATTACTGTGTTAAAATTCCGTAAGGAATTTCCTTATCTTCATTTAAATTCAAGAAATTCCTTTGTATTATGAATCTAAATTACACTAAATATGTTTTGAAATGTATCTATATAACCACCTTACTATCCATTTCATGTAATAAGTATGAGACACCCATTTCTCTCCCATCAACCATTTTTATGAAATATTACGTCATGCCGTTATGCTGCCGAAATTTCCTTGAATTTCCAAGCCAGTGTCATTGTGTAATTAATACCTTTCCCATTTATCTATCAATGGTATTCACCTTTATGAATATTTACTTATTAATTATAAAGCTTCATGTATGTATCCCGCATCCTGTTATCAGGGAATAAATGATCATGATTGATCCATGTTTTCTACTCTATGCAGCTCGCTTATGAATGAAATAAAATGTTTAAGAAGGGTGCACCCTAATAGAACTCTAATGCATTGGGTAAATTAGAGTATCATGAAATTTCATGTGAAATGGGTGTTTAATCATGATAATTAATGTACAATTATGACTTACTCATGCTTCATGTGCAATGAGGGTTTACTCATGCTCCATGTGCAATGAGCCTTGGCTCAAGCTAATCAGATGTTATGTTTTGTTGCCACATTTCTAGGTTATGATAATAATGTTATATCATGCCTATATGTTAATGTTCATATTCTGCTCCATTTATATGCCTATTTTCTAACATTTACAGTATTCCTAATGTCATTCCATGTTTATTCCCTTACTGGGCTTTATAGCTCACCCTTTTCTTATGCATGTCCTCAGGTTATCCCATGAAATGCTAAGTACTAGGGAATGTAGTGGTTATGTAAAATATTTTTTCCATATAGATGTTGTATTTCATGTTTTATGTTGTTTAGTAATGATCCTAAGACTGAATGAAACTAGACCTCTTGATCTTCTATGTTGTATCAAGTGAATTTTATGTAATAAATCATGTTTAAGTGTGTAATAAAGATCCTTATTGGTATACATTGTATCAAAGGATAGGTTTAGTTATTTTTGGGATTAGGATTAGGAAATCCCAGTGAAATTCTTAGGAATTAGACAATGTATAATAAAAATGTCCATAATATTTTGTGAGTGTTGAGTTAGTTGATTATTAGGATAATACATCACTGTCTTGATATGTGTATGTAGAGGCGGCTCTGACACTGATGTACCTCGGAGTTAAATCTCCGAGAAGAAGATTCAGGATTGAACCAGGGTATCCTCGTACCTAAAAACAGGCCTTGCTTCACTCTCAGTTATGACACATCCCGAGGATCTTCTTTGGTAAATTCACAAGCTTAGTGTCAACCATTTTTATGGGAATTAAAAAAGTCCCCTAAGAATATATGATTGAATGTAGACCATGGATAACATAAATTGAATTCTATAGATTCATAAGTTAAGGAAAAAAATTATTTTATATGTCATCCGATTTTGTCCTTGGATTCACCTATATGTTTTTAATAGATTAAAAGTTCTCATCTGTAAGTATATAATGGATAGTTTCGAACTAGAATAAAAAAATTGAAATGATGAGTTATTGCCCAAAGTTCTAAAGATTCTTTTATATCTCAAATGTTCTGTAGAATAATCCCAACACCACCACAAATCGTGTAAGTAAAGATATCAGTGAGTACGACAAATGGAGCAATCATTGCATCCCATGAATATAACTCCTCCTCGAAAATACTCAGTGGATTGAACTTCCCGCAAGACCTCATCATACAACCTCTAGTAGAATTTGATGCATTTCAAAGCATAGATTTAATTTCTATATATATAACACACATAAATTTCAGTGACATGGAAATCACTCTCCATGTGGAGAATCAGCCCCCGATTTTATAATAGTGCAAGGAGGAAGATGAATATTCTTTAGCACCAACATCTCAAGTGTGGATATTACTACCATATAAGCATGCATATCTGGCTTTTTTGTTTGAGTCTGAGGAGGAAAACATCCTTGAATACATACCTATTGTGACAGAATCCATTGAAGTGTTTCTCGAGGAATTTCCTTGTCTTCCACCTAGAAGAGATGTTGAATTATAAATTGACATTATACCTGGGTGTTTCCAATATCAAAGTCTCCATATAGAATTGATGATGTAGAGCATGAGTAGCTGAATAAACAAATACAAGAGAATCTAGATAATGGGTTAATACACACAACTACATCACTATGGGGTGCACCAGTCCTCTTCGTCATGAAGAATGGTTGGTCCATTCACCTTTCCATCCATTATCGCGAGCTTAACAAAATCATGATAAAGAACAGGTATCCTCTTCCACTAATTTATGACTAGGTTTTTTAGATACATAGTGGAAAATACTTCTCCAAGGTGGATTTGCTATCGGGATGTCATAAATTAAGGATGAGGACAAAGGATATCCCCAAGACTGCTTTTCAAACAATATACGGGCACTATGAATTCCTGTCAATGACTTTCGGACACACTAATGCTCCAGAAATATTCAAGGACATGATGAATAGAGATATTCGAGACTGAATCCACATGTTTGTGGTAGTATTTATAGATGATATTGAAATATAATCCATAACCAAGGAGGATCACGAGGGGCATCTAGGAACAATACTATAGACCTTGTTGAAGGATAAACTCTATGAAAATTATAGAGAGTTTCAGTTTTGGTGAAGGACGACACATTAATTGGCCATATAATCACAAGGAATGGGGTATCAATAGATCCCTCGAAGACAGATGCAATAATGGGATGGTCAAGGAAAACATCGTTAATAGATATTCGTAGATTCTTGGGGTTAGCTGGATATTATCGCTGATTTGTGAGAAATTTCGCACTATTTTCCTACCCTTTAACAAAGATAACTCAGAAGGGAGTAACATTTTCTTGGATTCCAAAATGCGAAGTGAGCTTTAGAGAGTTGAAAAAGAGGATTATCATTGTTCTTGTTCTCATACTACCCACAATTGGAAATCTTTTTGTGGTATTTAGTGATGCTTCAAAGAAGAGACTAGGTTATGTGTCGGTGCAGAATGCTAAAATGATAGCCTACACATCAAGGCAGCTAAAACTCCATGAGAAAAACTATCCCATTCATGATATTGCGTTAGGTGCTATGATTTTTACGTTGAAAATATTGTAGATTATTTATATGGGGAGAAGTGTGAGATATATAATGATCACAAGAGCCTCATATATATATTCACAAAGAATGATATTAATATTCTTCAACAATGATGGATATGAATCATCAATGATTATGTCTGCTCAATCCATTACCACCCTGGAAAAGAGAACAAGGAGGAATATTATTTATGTATAAATGATCCAGATATTATTTTATTGATGAGAATTGAGAAGGTTCTAATATTCTTAGATTTGCAGAGGATGGACATGTGAATCGTTAAGGGATGAACATCATCAATCCTTTCTCAAATGATTTCTCAACCGTCCCACTTGGAGAAAATAATAGATGCTCAATGAAATGACATGGAAATTCTAAAATGGGTGGATGCTATCAAAAATGGAAAATCCTCAGAGTTCAGGGTTGAATAGGATGGAATTTTTGAGATTAGGTTCACGATTATGTGTATAATCTAATCTAGAGAAAAATAAATACCTTTTGAATGAAATACATAGCACAACCTTCTATATTCACCTGTGGAGCTGAAATATGTATCATGATATCTAAGAATACTTTTGGTGGGAAAATAAGAAAAGGGATATTGCTGAATATATAACAATGTGCCTTGTATGTCAGCAAATGAAGGCTGATAAGAAAAAGTCTAAGGGGATGATGCAACCACTACCGATACCAACATGGAAGATATATTAATATTATGTTCTATGGATGTAAAATCAGGATGATAATGAAATATTCCACTGGTTTAATTCTCATACTACAACAATTTCCTCTCAAACATCCAAATAGCACCATATGAATCCCTTTATGGGAAAATGTGTAGAACACCAATGTGTTGGTATGAAGTTGGTTAGACTATGCTGCATGGACTTTAAATGGTCAATGAAATGGTTCAGAAGGTTCAAACCATTCAGTAGCATATCAAGGATGCCCAATATTGATAGAAGGGTTATGCTGATAATCGTCGATTAGACCATGAGTTCAATTTTGGTTACATGGTGTTTCTACGCATATCATCGTAGAATAATATCATGAGGTTTCGAAAGAAGGGTATGTTATATCCTAGGTACATCAGCCCCTTCGAGATTCCTGATCGTGTTGGGGCTTTGGCCTATCGACTAGCACTTCCACCTACCATGGAAAAAGTACATGATGCCTTTCATGTATCCCACATAAGGAATTACATACCAGACCCTTTATATGTACTATCTTTATAGGTTTCACAGCTAGAGGAAGATCTTTCTTATGAGGAGAAACCAATGAAGATATTAAAATATAGAGAAAATGTTCTGTGAAAAAATAAAATGCCCCTCATCAAGGTTTTGTGGTGAAACCACATGTTCTAATAGTAAATATGGGAATCAGAGGAAGTGATGAAGAAGAGTTACTCACATCATTTTTTGTGTGGGAGAAAAATTTTGAGGTAGAAATTTTTTATGGGGGGAAGATAGTAATGACCCAAAAATTCATTAATGAAAATTCATCTTGGTCTATTTAAATGTATTATTTTGGTTATGTTAAGTGTATTCACTTAATTGGTTCTATGTTTTGGATTTTAAAATACTGTTAAACATCTTGACCATTTCTAATATAGCCGTTGAACAGTGATCACATGATTACTATAAATATAGGTGTTAATCAAATCCAATTTACTCAGAAAAAGGAAGTGATGACCTAATCCAGTTGACTGGTCCCATACGAATCCCATTTTTCAAAGCATGGAACGATGGTGGAATTATTGGGTTTTTCTCTTCATGAAGCCCATTCTGAGCTTGAATATGTTATGCTCGAGCAGAACCGCCAATTAGATAAGTGGGAGTTAATAGATGTTACCACTCGAGCAATGTTATCCGAGCCACCACAAGAGTCTGTCACTATCATGAATTTAATCCTAATGTCATTTGTAGATATTTTAAGGGGTTATATAACAATACCCTAGTACTACTATTATGTAAATTATTCTTGTATAGAAAATATAGATTTTTTTATTATTTTTACTTTGTAAATAGTTTTTAAAGCACAAATAGTATTTTTAGTTAATATTCAACTACGAAATCAATTTTTAATATTAATGAATTTTTTAATTAAATAATATTTGAATAAAATATTATTATTATTAAATAACTTTTTTTATATGTAAATGATCATATAATTTTATGAATTCAGTGGTAATTCTTATTAAAGTTTGAAGATGTTTTTTACAAAACCCATGATTTTTTATAAATGTCTGTTTTTTTAAAGTAAAAAATTCACATATTTGGAAAATTATTTAGATAAAATGAATATTATTTATGGAATCAGGGAATCAAAATTATCCAATGGTTAATTTTACATAATTTTCAGAGATAGTCGGATTTTTGGGTAAAAATTTAATACCGTTTAAATGTATTATGCGTTTTATGAAATCATAATTAAGAAATAGAGATATAATAAAATAAAATAATCATTATGTTCGGCCAATATATATTTTTCCATTAAAATAATTTTATTTGGGTTTTTTTATTTATTATTCAAAGCATTAGTGGACCCTTCATGGTTTATAAAACATTTTGTCTTTTTAAATTTTT
The DNA here is from genome assembly GCA_963277665.1 of Viscum album. NCBI lineage: Eukaryota > Viridiplantae > Streptophyta > Magnoliopsida > Santalales > Viscaceae > Viscum > Viscum album. The sequence goes on along the minus strand of OY728127.1, from coordinate 617,517,846 downwards.
TTCCTTGAGAGTGAGACTCACCTCCACATAAGCAACCATATTATTTTAAGAATTTTGGCCAATTTCTATATAAAATATTGTTTTTCACTCCCATTTGGAAAAAACCATGGTCAAAAATCATTGTATGGTTTGTGGTTTTGATTAGATTAATTTGTCGTGTCCCAAACCTAAATAAAAATGAATTCCCTCTATTTTCCTATATATTCCCAACAATGCTCCCATTTCCTATTCACTCAAAACCTTTGGATTTCAACCTAACTCTTCTATATTATCTATATAATCCTCCCAAGGTGTACCAATCTCCCAAGAAGCCTCTATCAAGCCTCTCCCAGGCCTTTGGGATCACACTTCCAAGTAATGGATTCCTTCCTTCCTTGTTTTAGACAAGTTTCTTAATATTGGTATGTCCTTTTATTTTAATTTGTATATTTTGTGGTATGATTTCACATCTTCCCCATATATCCTATATTTTTTTAATTATGGGAGACCCATTTCTCTCTCATTAATGCCTTCCATGATCACCCATTACTATGCCAAAATTCATTATGGAATTTCCATCTCCTCATTTATATTCAATAAATTCTTTTGTATTATGAATCTAAATTCCATTACATATGTTGGTAAATGTATCTATATGAACCCCTTTAAGTAAATTTCGTGTAAAAATGATGGGACACCAGTTTCTCTTTCATCAGCCGTATTTATTAATTCTTACGTCATGCCAGTAAACTGCCGAAATTGCACCGATTTTCCAAGCCTATGTCATTGTGAAGTGAATATCAAGCCCATTTCTCTATCAACGGTGTTCAAATATTTTCACATTTACTTATTGATTATAATGATTAATGTATGTATTACACATACCTTAATCATGGAATGAATTATGTTGATTGATCCATGTTTTATGATTCATGTGGCACCCTTATGCATGAAATGAAATGTTTATGAAGGGTGTTCTTAGGTAGCGCTCCAATGCTTTGGGTAAAGTATAGTATCATTATAAATCATGTGAAATGGGTGTTTAATCATTATAATTACGGTATTAATAGGGTTTACACATTATTCAGGTGAAATGAGGGTTTAGCCATGCTCCACATGCAATGAGCCTTGGCTTATGCTAATTTCATGCAAAGTGTTGTTGCCACATTTCCATGTTATGATAGTCATGATATATCATGCCTTTATGTTTATGTTTCACTTGTGCTCCATTAATATGACTATTTTATAACATGTATTGTATTCCTCATGTTATTCAATTTTTATTCCCTTACTGGGATTTATAGCTCACTCTTTTCATATGCATATCCTTAGGTTATCCCATGCAATGCCTAGTACGAGGGAATTTAGTGGTCATGTAAATGTTGTTTTCAATAAAGATGTTGTATTTAATGTTTCAAGTTGTTATGTAATGATCCAAATACCCAATTACACTAGACCTATGGATCTTCTATGTTGTATTATTTATGTTTATGTTATAAATCTTGTGTAAGTGTGTAATAAATAACAAGTTTTTCATAGTAGAGACCACTCAATAGATTATGGTGCTATGAGTGAATATATTTTGAAATTTATTCCTACCAAAATTCCATTAAGTAAATAAGAAATCCATATTTCAGGTTATGATAATGGGAATATTTATCATCACCATTAAAATATCCATCATTTGAGATATTTTTTAACCAATTATTATAGATATTGGGTTTTGATAAAATAATAGGACACTAAAAAATTAAATTTAATTTATTATCTAATTTTTTAATTCAAAAATACACAAAATTTATACCCATATATATTGTAGAAATAGAAACCCAAAAAAAATCAACTATATCTCAATGATCCATATTATAGGTGTTCATCCTTGTTATCAGCATGAATTTCAAATAATGGTATTGCAAAAAATGATATACAATACACTATTAATGGAAATTATATGCCCCAGAAAACTCTCTTCCTAATGCGCCTGAAAATGAGGTATGTGAGAAAGAACAATCACTATTTAAAACATTTGAATTATTCTATAAAGGTATAATGTATCACGATGTAATACATATCCTATTTGATTTTAATGAAGCATTAAGATATGGATTTGTATATAATCATGTATCACTAACATGATATTCAGTATGATAATCCCAGAAAAGAGATATATGAGAACGTACTAACAATATTCACATGATATCATGAAAATTTAGTTCCATCTGTCCATCACGTAATCAATATGGCTAGATATATTGAGCACTTATGCATCTTATGTTTTACAATCCTTGTTGAGTTTCACAAATATTTCATTTTATCCTCACTACCTATGAGTTTATCTAGCTTATTATTACCTAAAATAATTTTAATAGTGATATGACTCTTTCAAAATTCAATACCCTTATTTTTTTAATGGGATTAACCAATACACATTAAAAATACCATGGTCTTTTTGGTGAATAAGAAAAATAAGTGAATGGAAGCGGGATGCAAGACTCATTCTAAGAAAATAAATCTTGGGTACTATCCTTCTTGGAATTGGAATAGCCAATGCCATAAAAATGTAATGGATGATAATATTATATTCACATGTTAATCTGGTTCACATGACTAATCATTACAACCAATTTATGAATAAATTATGAGCTTTAGGTGAGTTTTTTTAATGTAAAATATTTTTTAAATCTATATATTTCTTATTAAATACTTTTTGTGTTTCTATAATATATTTTAAACTATAAAAACCAAGTAGACTGTGAAATATTTTTATAGGAGAGGTGGATTTAAAATCTACTAGTGGATTGTGGTTGGATTCTTATGCAATTGGAAACTACTACCTTCCCATTCCTATGAAATGGTCATTGGTTTTGGATTTTTTTTAATGACCAAAACTCTAGTAATCCAATACTAGTGTCAAATTTATTACATTTTCATAGATTAAAGGGATATAATCTAGAAGTACTAGTCAATTTATTGGTATTGGAGAACCTAATATATACATGATTCCCTTTGACATTAGAATAAAAATGTAGAAGATAATAAAATAACATGTTTGGAACATTGATACTCATTCAAAGAATTATTCTTTATTTTTTATAGAAAGGAATCATAATAAAGGTGATAAAAAATGTCTAGTATGGTTTACATACATTGAAATGTATTTTGATTAAATACGGATTAATCAATATGGAAAGGTAGGTAACTAGAAAAAAATGACATTTAAATAATAACTTGAGTAGGAAATCCATCCATAGGTAATATCAAATTTAATGATAAAAATTATAATAAAAACTATAAATGAAGAAAATACACACTATTATTAAAACTATTCTCATAAATCATGATATTATTACTATCATGACCCTGTTCAAAGATATTTTAAACTATGGGTAAGAAGTCCCCAAAAACCATTAAGTAATTTTGGAAAGTATACTTGTCTAATGATACCTATTGATACATTAAGGAAATGTATAATTCCATGTCCCGCTACTCCGTAAATTTCCAATGCATTTCTCATTTATTGAATGACAAATTTAATTCATAAATAATCTATTTTGTCCAAAAAATATTTATATTTGTTAAATAATATAAAATATTAATGTTTCATTAGTTTATCAAATAATATTTAAATCAAAACACCATATGTCAAAATGGTATTTGGTTTATGAAATAATCATATCCATGATATAAATAATATTGATATGTTTGAGAAATATAATGTATAATGTTCATATGAATGTGAGTATTTCAAGAGAATGATAATGGCCACAATATTAATATGAGTTAAAAATGACCATATATTCTAAAAAATGTTTTTTTTTAATATTTTCCATTAAAGAAAATATTTTTACCCATTAATCAATAATAATTCATTATAATAATAATATATGCTGTTAAATACATTATTCTCTAAATCCTGTCCTAACATGGGAGTTTAAGTGCACTTACTTTGATTAGGGATCGATAATCACTAGAGTGTTACCTATGATATAAAAATCATACACATCAATTAAATATATCCTTATTAACATCCATATAATAAAGAAAAAAATACACCACATTTCTTATAGAGGTAGTAGTCCACACATATAGAGAAGAGAGAGTATCAATTTCAAATGGATTGGTAGGTAAGAAGGTATGTATGGAATTAAAATTGTAGAAGCATATTTATTTCAATGATATAATATATATTAATTAGTTACATATTTATAACCATCCCTGTAATTTGGTGATAAAAATTGAATTGCACTATGAGGTGGAGATGGTAATTCATATAGAAACATGAGTAATGTTTCCACATTTCATAGTTTCAGAAAAGTGATAGAATATTATTGTACAATAATCATAAAAAAATATATCATTATTTTTATGATACTTGAATTATTATTTTAGGATAGTTATAATATATTTCTAGTAATTTGAAAAATAAAATAAGAGAGAACAAGTAAATACAATTAAATATTTTTTTAAATTTCACCATTAGATTATCTCTTAAAGGTTATAAGGTTGGTATTTTATAGAGAAACCCACTAATAGAACATGGATAATGATATTTAGGAGTTTTTTTTGGGTGTTTTGAGTCCTGATGATATATTTGGCGTATATGAAGAGGAATGTTGGGCATTTTTATGTCAAATGAAAGGACATATATAGAAATCATAAAATCATTTACTTATATTAAAATCACATTCCTTTAAACATGGCTTAATTTTGACATAATTATGATGAAAATATTGGAAATTTTATAAATACAATTACAAAATAAAATTTGGATTGTTTTATGTGATATTTAAAACTATATCATTTGGTTTACCCCTTTCATAAAAAAATTAATCATAACCATGGTAAAAAATTTATCCATACTAAAGGGTTAAAATTATAAAAATAAAGAATGATTTTCTCATAAATAAAAAAACTATGAATGATTTGACCATATTCTTTGCTATATTCAACATTAAACTATTTTTCAATTTTTATCAAAATTATAAAAAATATTTTCTTCATAAAATATCGATAATTTTGTTTCTCACCCAATTCTATTAATTTGACTTCAAAAGAACCCAAGATTTGTTTTATTTAAAATAAATAATTTTAAAAATCCATATTATTTCTTATCTTTCTATATTTTTTTCACTATAAATCCCCCAAACATTATTATTGTTCGTGTTTTTAAAATAATTTATTTTTTATGCTATTAATTTATAAAAAAAATATGTTTTCATTGTGTAAAAATTGAAGAAAATTATTATATCTCTAAAAAGTGTAAATTAAACACCATGATAAAAATAAAAAAAACTAATTCCATAATAAATTTTTTATTAATCCATAATATATTATTATCCTTATGTGAACTTACTAAATAAACTAAATGAATGATAGAGACATTTTGGATGTTTTGTTACATAAAAATAATATAATTATTACTACCAAGGTGAAATAGAACCAAAATAACATATATTTTATTTTTGGATGGTTATGTTTAAAATAATTTCATATAATGAATCAACTTCAATTACAGTTTTGAGATTCAATTCCTTTCCACAATTCTTCTTAACATTATTTCTAGATTTACCCATTTTTTATGTTCTAAATTTTATTACATTCACAATTCATAATACCTTTGAAATATAGGGACCTAATTATAAAATTTGGACCTCCAGATTTTAAATATAAAATCCAACTTTCAACATTCAATTTCTATTTTAGGATACAATATGGAAATGAAATGAAACATTCTAAAGCATAATTTTTCACATTCTAAATTTCTAATAAAACTGTTTTTTCACTATGTGTCTCTTGAATGATCCTCCAATTTTTATCATGATCCAAATAACATTAATAGTACAAAAATATATTATTAATAAATAAAATTATAACCTTATTTAGATATTCATTGAATAATTTTTTCATTAGATCATAAAAAACATAGAGTATATTAGTCCATCCAAATGACATTACAATATAATTATAATGTACACAAGCCATTTAAATTGATTTTTTTCAAAATTTAGTTCAACCTTACTCACTATTGATGATACCTAGAGTGAATTTCAATTATTTGAAAATATTTATTTCTACAAAGTTGATTGAACAAGTCATAAATATTGGACATTAGATAAATGTTCATTATAGTAATTGCATTGTATTCTTCATATTCAATGTAGAACCTCTTAGATATATCTTTCATCATAATAAAAAATGGTATCCCAAATGTTAAATATATGGTCTTATGAATCTAATTTCATGAAAATAATGTAGTTGATACTTCAACACCACTAATTACACAGTGGCCACATTATAGAGAGTATTTTATTGAAGCCTTTAATCATAGATTATATAATACATATAGAATTTAAATAAAGAATACTTGGTTTTATATAGTGTATGACACACAAAACCATGCTTATAAGAGTATATAAAACTCCATAATTAATGATATATTTAGTTTTATGTGAATTCAATCTCATCGATAGCTTTATAGGCACAAAAAAATTATAGGCCCCAAAATATGATCCACTATGGGGGTAAATCAGTGGTAAATTTTTTCAAATCCTTTTGAATAATCCTGTAAAACCCCGAGCTTCCACGATACGCTTCTCATTCAATAATGCAATAGCTTGCATTGTACGCAAGTTCGAGTTCTAACACACCGCAACTAATCAAAGTAGCCGTTATGAATAGTAATAACCACCTTTTAAATTTATAGAAATTTTATATTTCAAAATGGACTTCATTTTTGTATTCCTAATATTGAAATTAGCCTATGTTGAATTTTTTGTAATTTTCTGAGAACTTCAAAATTTTTATGAATAGTGAAAAATACTTAAAACAACTTTTTTAATCAAAATAATTCATAGTGATAAATTATACTATTGAGTGGTTTTAGAGTATAATTAGAATATATTTTTACCATTTTATCCAATGGTGGTCATTAGAATTAATTTAACATTGAAATTGGACATAAACAATTGCCAATCTTTTGATATAAATTGTTTCTTAAAAACACGCTATTTGTTGTGACAGCGGGAATTAATTATAAAATTAATTAATACAACTTATATGTTTGGAATTTTGTAAAACAGACATCATTTTTGAATTCGGAATATCAATTATAGCTTAGGGTGAAATTTTGGCATTGTTATGAAAAACTTCAATTTTTGATGAATAGTGAAACCACTAAGTGGTAGTTAAATAACTGATTTTTCGTTTAAATGAAATATTACCACTTCTGTGATTTGATTTTCAAAAATCCGACATACATGGTTGTCATTAAGAAGTAAAATTTGGTTCAATGAGATTAAAATAATTTTTTTGGTGAATAGTAACTTTTAAGTTCTTAATCGCGATTAGAGGTAATTAGTGTAGTTTAAGGTAAAAACAATGTTTTAATAATATGATATGAGCATGAAACTTGTCCTACTCCTATTGGATGAGTCATGGCCGACCAAGACAACCCATGGGTCAACTTGGGGACCCCATGGAGCCACTTTAGTTGGAAAATGACATTAATATATATTTATTTAATGTTAAAATTAAATTGACACAAACATGAGTTGTTTTACTAAAACAGTTTTTAAGTGGGGTTACACAGGTCCAAATTTTGATTATAAATATTAATTAGAAAGCTAAAAAGATTTCCTACATCATAGTAGTTTTTTTATAATTTTTAGACATTAAATAAATTAAATTATTTATGACATAATTATGATGCAGCGATGACCTCATTATTTAATGATTTAAATAAAATGAGAAGATAATGCAAAATACAAGGCTTACACTTGTCCAAAGCCTATTGGATGAGGAGATTTAGAAACCTTATCACATTAGCCTCGAATTATATAAGTGTGGGGCCTTTGGAATCCGAAAAGCATTGTGAAATAATGTAACATTTCAATCTTTCCAAAAGTGCCCCTCCTCTCCACTTATAAAAGGCCCCCACCTCCCCCACCTCATTTACACTTTCAAGCCATTTGGCTTGGCCAACCTCTGCTCAAATACTCTCCCCACTTCCCCCTCTTACTCCTAGAAGCCTCACTTTGGGCAGAACTCTTCCCAAAGAAGCCTTTGGCTCAAATCAAAAAGAGTTACCCGATTTTGAGGTAATGTCTTTTCTAATGTTGTTTTGTTTTATTTTTCTTCTCCAACCCCTAAACTCTTTTTATTCATTTCTTTTGTAACAACACCAGTATCATCAATATACTAGGATGTTGTTATAAGAAGGATTTGAGCTACACTTACACACACCTACATCTAATGGTTAAAGAACATACGGTTTCTGTGGATGGCGAATTTCTGCCTCACGAAACGATGATTGTTCAACACTCATTTAACACCTTCAAAGGTGGCCATTATGATGTCACTATTTTTATATATGATATATAATATATTTATGTTTTACTTATGCTTCTTTATTTTTCATTTGTGTCTTACCTTTATGGCTTCCATTATGGGTATACGCGATATCTTCATTTTAGGAAGTGCGGACTACCGCCCCCTCAAAGTGATTTGAATCGTTAATGCCATATGTGGGATGTATAAAGGATGGAGTAAATGGTATTATAAACTATATTATACTGGAATTATATTATACATTTATATCATTATGATTTAGTTCCATTAAATATGAAATTCAAATGAAAGTAGCGTTCATGCGTACGTACGGCTTACCGTCTCCATGAACGGTGCATTTCATTTCTTACCTCTAAATGTTACGTAATATTATAAATGAATGTATATACTGGATATATAAGATATATATGACATCTAAATCATGAATATAATTCTGGATATAATGGATATTTCACCACATGAACAACTTGTAATTATAAGAAGGTTATTGTTGACACAAGTACCAAAGATCGACAAAACGACCGTTATTGACTTAAATAATTACATAACGTTCATAACATTGTAATAAGTGATATAAAAAGGATAATGAAATTGAAATTGGTTCTTAATAAGGTAGATATTAACTCTAGTTTATTATTCAGGAGGTTAAAGAACGGTTGAGTCAAGTCGGACACAAGGTAAGGGAACTTTTTAACCCAACTTCCATTCTTTGGGTTAATCTCCTAATTTCCAATTATGTCATGATATTATTATGTATTATTTTGTATTTTTACTTTCTTTATGTGTACCTATAGTGAATACACATAATAGATCTAATTTATTTTAAAAATGATCTTTTTAAGGACTTCATCTCAATCTCCTTTAATTGAGGCATATTTGGTTTTATACACATCTTTCATTTATACGGTGTATAAACCCCTTTGACTTTTACGTTTATTCAAAAGGAATCTTTTTTATACGAAGCGTTTTACTAAACGACAAAAGGGAATGTTTTTCTTTCCGTACTTATGCGGAGACAACGACTTCTCCGCCGCCGTGACTATTATTTGAGATTCGGCTTCCTCTACAAGCCATCATTTTTTTTAATGAAAAATAAATACAAAGTTTTAACTTTATTTTATTTTGGTTTTGAAAATGGTTTTGAAAGCATTTTTATTATATCAATGTGTTGTATTTATATCTTGTGATTGAAATGTGGAAACGTTATGTTTCCTTTATACATGTTTTATGTGATATGATTATGTTATGGTTTATGATATGTTTAAACCTATTCATATGAGGAATGCATTGGACTTAATAAGTGACGGGTGGAGCCCGCTATAGCTCCTCGATGCATCGGCAGGTCTCATGAGACAAACTAGTGTCTTGGCACGAGGCCTTGACAAAATCTTATTTGTGGTCTTGGCACGAGGCCTTGGCTACGTGGTTATGATAGTCTGGCATTATGCATTCCATCATTATGAAAGTGGTTATTGATATTGCATGTGATTATTCGACCAGTAGAATATCCATGTGAAGAAGTAAATGGCATTATCTCATTTTACTTTTGCCATATTATGTTGATGTTCAAGTTTAAAAGGCTTTTGTTTTAGTTATACATTGCCTTAAATGTTTATGTTTATTTATGAAAGCTTCCGCAATATTGTTATCCTTACTGAGCATCTGACCTCACCCCTTTCAATGTTTTAATATTTTCCAGGATGTGAAGAAGTATTTTATGAATGACCTGCAGGGATAGTCAGAAGAGGATATGAGTGTGGACTATGGAGACTTTGTTATTGTAGTTTTTCACTTTATGATGTAATGTAACGTTTACGAATGTATCTAGTGTTTCCAAGGCTACTAAACTAATCGGTCTTTCGAGACTTGATCATTTGTGATCATGCCTATGTTACGAAGTAATGCACCGACTCTGGGTAGCTGGGGTCGGGGCGTTACAGTTGGTATCAGAGGCAGTTTAGTACTAACCTTGGAAGCTAGATTTAGATAAACTCTGATTAGAGCACATAGCCCAAAGATAGACTTTGAGGATTCGTATAGAAGAACTTCCTAGAATTTTGGTATTGTAGAGATGTTATGAGTTTTCCGAGCAATACATCCCTGTCTGGATACGAGCAGGTAGAGGCGGCTCTGGCACAGATGTACCTAGGGGTAAAACCCGAAAACACCGCTTTGAGCTAGACTCGAACAGGAACTGGTGCACGACAACGGGCCTTGCTGCACTCTTGGTTACGACACTCCCGGGGGACATGCTTAGGATAATTCTCATTTTATTTACAAACCACTATGAAGGGTTATGAGTATATACTTTCTCAAAGAAAACATTTCTTTTTATGATTATGGATTATATCCATAAATAGTTCAATTTATGTTAAGTGTTTTATAAGTATGGGATTATGTATTTTGATTCATAAACTAATCTAGTTTATGCCATTGTTTAGAAATGGCGCCTAGTGGAAGAAATGGAAACCGTATCAATGCATGCACTCCATGTAGGGATTTCCCTCCTGCTCAAGATAATTATAGTGGGGCTGGTGATGCAACTGGTGCCGATCAGCTAATCACCATACTGGGACAACTTACTCAGGTTATGAATAATAACCTTACCCGTATGGAGCACCCTGATCCACAGCGTGGAGGATCAATGCTAGACCGTTTCATGAGGCAACAACCACCAACCTTCAATGGGAGTACAAATCCCTTAGTAGCCGAGAAATGGATAAATTCCCTAGAGAAAATATTTCAGGCTTTGGGGAGCAGTGAAAGGGAAAAAGTTATCATGGCAGTTTACTGCCTCACTGGAGATGCCGATCAATGGTGGTCACTAATTCAAAACACAAAGGAAGAGGATGAATTAACAAACATGGAATGGCAGGAGTTCAAAGAGATTTTCTTAGAAAAATACTTTCCTCGTGACCATCGAGCAGATATGGAAAGGAAATTTCTGAGTCTGAGGCAGAAGGAGGATGAGAATGTCGCAAAGTATGAGGCTAACTTTACAAGGTTAGAGAGGCATGCTGCCGATTATATACGTAACCCAAGGAGTAAGATTGATCGTTTCTTTGATGGGTTAAAACCATTTCTCCGTCGAGCTTTAGTATCACAATCCTTCTCATCATACGAAGATATTGTCTCATGTGCTATCAAGACAGAAAAGGAATTCTCTATGTCTTATGACAACAAAGTAAAGCAAGAGAATAAGAGAACGGTGGAATAAGAGACAGATAAAAGGAAAAAGGGAAAGAAGGATTTTCCAATATGTGATAATTGTGGGAAGAATCACCCTGGTACTTGCCTAAAAGGAATGGGAGTTTGTTATAAATGTGGAGAAAAGGGTCACCAGGCTCGTGATTGCAAGGGAAAGAAAGAGGCTGTCAAAGTTGAATGCTACAATTGTAGAGAAATGGGTCATTATGCAAATGAATGCCCTAAGCGTCAGGGAAACTTACCTCAGAAAAGGCCAAGGGATCAAGGACAATCTTATGCTGTTACTACAGTTGAAGCAGAATAACTAATGTATTGGTGCTTTTGGACTCAAGGATTATATTCTGGTTATAGAAATAATGTAATATATATATATGGATTGTACTGCAGTACTTTTTGATTTCAGTAAGGTTTTAATATGAATAAGGTAATCATATTTTTAGTATGTGACAATAAGAGAAACTTTTCTTTGTTTGGGGAATCTGATGTTACAATTGATTTTGGAATTTAGAGACCTTTTAGAGAAAGTCTCGATGAAGGTATTTTGGATAACTATAAAGGTTGGAGTGGATTAAGTTGAACTTTGGATAGTATTGTTTAAGGTTAAAACATTTATGAAGATTATTTTTGGAATAGTATAGTACTATATTTTTAGGAAAAGGACAACCTGCAGGGTGGGGAATAACCCGTCGCGTCGGACAAAGCTGCAGGAATCGAACCCACAACCATAGTGCGACAAGCCTTTATTTCCTACCACTAGCCTACAGGAAGTCCCTGGTTATTACAAAATAGTTTTACTAATCTAAATGGTATGTGTTAACATTTTGAACCTTATACAATTAGGATAAATAGAATATTTTTGAGTTCTGTTACCATTTGGAGTAAAAGTTGGGTTTGTGTTAAAAATTTATTAACGAATGAAAGTATACATAACAAGTATGTATATTCCCTTACGTTCTTAATAAATCTCATAAATAAATTCCTCAACATTATAAAAGGTAACTTAAAACAAAAATGTTGTCGGTTAACTTTTCCAACTGGGGATTCAATGACCGTTTAACCAATCACAAGTTTGTGATTTTCTTATGGTTAAACTTTCTCCTAATCCTGTTTTCTATAACTCTCCATCAGACCTTGATGGTTTGTTTTTCTTCCATATCCATATTTTCATAGAATCCTAGAATGGGCTATATCGGGTGACCTTTGTACTTATCCTGCTTTCTTTTAATGTTATATATTTATTAACCTTATTTCCGATGTGGGTTTTCCACAAAGGTATTTTCTATTTTCAACCTTTTATTATCAAAGAAAAATTTCAAATTGCGAGGACGCAATTTATTGAAGGAGGGGAGAATGTAACACCCCGAGCTTCCACGATACGCTTCTCATTCAATAATGCAATAGCTTGCATTGTACGCAAGTTCGAGTTCTAACACACCGCAACTAATCAAAGTAGCCGTTATGAATAGTAATAACCACCTTTTAAATTTATAGAAATTTTATATTTCAAAATGGACTTCATTTTTGTATTCCTAATATTGAAATTAGCCTATGTTGAATTTTTTGTAATTTTCTGAGAACTTCAAAATTTTTATGAATAGTGAAAAATACTTAAAACAAATTTTTTAATAAAAATAATTCATAGTGATAAATTATACTATTGAGTGGTTTTAGAGTATAATTAGAATATATTTTAACCATTTTATCCAATGGTGGTCATTAGAATTAATTTAACATTGAAATTGGACATAAACAATTGCCAATCTTTTGATATAAATTGTTTCTTAAAAACACGCTATTTGTTGTGACAGCGGGAATTAATTATAAAATTAATTAATACAACTTATATGTTTTGAATTTTGTAAAATAGACATCATTTTTGAATTCGTAATATCAATTATAGCTTAGGGTGAAATTTTGGCATTGTTCTGAAAAACTTCAATTTTTGATGAATAGTGAAACCACTAAGTGGTAGTTAAATAACTGATTTTTCGTTTAAATGAAATATTACCACTTCTGTGATTTGATTTTCAAAAATCCGACATACATGGTTGTCATTAAGAAGTAAAATGTGGTTCAATGAGATTAAAATAATTTTTTTGGTGAATAGTAACTTTTAAGTTCTTAATCGCGATTAGAGGTAATTAGTGTAGTTTAAGGTAAAAACAATGTTTTAATAATATGATATGAGCTTGAAACTTGTCCTACTCCTATTGTATGAGTCATGTCCGACCAAGACAACCCATGGGTCAACTTGGGGACCCCATGGAGCCACTTTAGTTGGAAAATGACATTAATATATATTTATTTAATGTTAAAATTAAATTGACACAAACATGAGTTGTTTTACTAAAACAGTTTTTAAGTGGGGTTACACAAGTCCCAATTTTGATTATAAATATTCATTAGAAAGCTAAAAAGATTTCCTACATCATAGTAGTTTTTTTTATAATTTTTAGACATTAAATAAATTAAATTATTTATGACATAATTATGATGCAGCGATGACCTCATTATTTAACGATTTAAATAAAATGAGAAGATAATGCAAAATCCAAGGCTTACACTTGTCCAAAGCCTATTGGATGAGGATATTTAGAAACCTTATCACCTTATACTCGAATTATATAAGTTTGGGGCCTTTGGAATCCTAAAAGCATTGTGAAATAATGTAACATTTCAATCTTTCCAAAAGTGCCCCTCCTCTCCACTTATAAAAGGCCCCCACCTCTCCCACCTCATTTACACTTTCAAGCCATTTGGCTCGGCCAAACTCTGCCCAAATACTCTCCCCACTTCCCCCTCTTACTCCTAGAAGCCCCACTTTGGGATGAACTCTTCCCAAGGAAGCCTTTGGCTCAAATCAAAAAGAGTTACCCGATTTTGAGGTAATGTCTTTTCTAATGTTGTTTTGTTTTATTTTTCTTCTCCAACCCCTAAACTCTTTTTATTCATTTATTTTGTAACAACACCAGTATCCTAAATATACTAGGATGTTGTTATAAGAATGATTTGAGATACACTTACACACACCTACATCTAATGGTTAAAGAACATACGGTTTCTGTGGATGGCAAATTTCTGCCTCACGAAACGATGATTGTTCAACACTCATTTAACACCTTCAAAGGTGGCCATTATGATGTCACTATTTTTATATATGATATATAATATATTTATTTTTTACTTATGCTTCTTTATTTTTCATTTGTGTCTTACCTTTATGGCTTCCATTATGGGTATACGCGATATCTTCATTTTAGGAAGTGCGGACTACCGCCCCCTCAAAGTGATTTGAATCATTAATGCCATATGTTGGACGTATAAAGGATGGAGTAAATGGTATTATACACTATATTATACTGGAATTATATTATACATTTATATCATTATGATTTAGTTCCATTAAATATGAAATTCAAATGAAAGTAGCGTTCATGCGTACGTATGGCTTACCGTCTCCATGAACGGTGCATTTCATTTCTTACCTCTAAATGTTACGTAATATTATAAATGAATGTATATAATGGATATATAAGATATATATGACATCTAAATCATGAATATAATTCTGGATATAATGGATATTTCACCACATGAACAACTTGTAATTATAAGAAGGTTATTGTTGACACAAGTACCAAAGATCGACAAAACGACCGTTATTGACTTAAATAATTACATAACGTTCATAACATTGTAATAAGTGATATAAAAAGGATAATGAAATTGAAAATGGTTCTTCATAAGGTAGATATTAACTCTAGTTTATTATTCAGGAGGTTAAAGAATGGTTGAGTCAAGTCGGACACAAGGTAAGGGAACTTCTTAACCCAACTTCCATTCTTTGGGTTAATCTCCTAATTTCCAATTATGTCATGATATTATTATGTATTATTTTGTATTTTTACTTTCTTTATTTGTACCTATAGTGAATACACATAATAAATCTAATTTATTTTAAAAATGATCTTTTTAAGGACTTCGTCTCAATCTCCTTTCATTGAGGCATATTTGGTTTTATACACATCTTCCATTTATACGGTGTATAAACCCCTTTGAATTTTACGTTTATTCAAAAGGAATCTTTTTTATACGAAGCATTTTACTAAACGACAAAAGGGAATGTTTTTCTTTCCGTACTTATGCGGCGACAACGACTTCTCCGCCGCCGTGACTATTATTTGAGATTCGGCTTCCTCTACAAGCCATCATTTTTTTTAATGAAAAATAAATACAAAGTTTTAACTTTCTTTTATTTTGGTATTGAAAATGGTTTTGAAAGAATTTTTATTATATCAATGTGTTGTATTTATATATTGTGATTGAAATGTGGAAACGTTATGTTTCCTTTATACATGTTTTATGTCATATGATTATGTTATGGTTTATGATATGTTTAAACCTATTCATATGAGGAATGCATTGGACTTAATAAGTGACGGGTGGAGCCCGCTATAGCTCCTCGATGCATCGGCAGGTCTCATGAGACAAACTAGTGTCTTGGCACGAGGCCTTGACAAAATCTTATTTGTGGTCTTGGCACGAGGCCTTGGCTACGTGGTTATGATAGTCTGGAATTATGCATTCCATCATTATGAAAGTGGTTATTGATATTGCATGTGATTATTCGACTAGTAGAATATCCATGTGAAGAAGTAAATGGCATTATCTCATTTTACTTTTGCCATATTATTTTGATGTTCAAGTTTAAAAGGCTTTTGTTTTAGTTATACATTGCCTTAAATGTTTATGTTTATTTATGAAAGCTTCCGCAATATTGTTATCCTTACTGAGCATCTGAGCTCACCCCTTTCAATGTTTTAATATTTTCCAGGATGTGAAGAAGTATTTTATGAATGACCTGCAGGGATAGTCAGAAGAGGATATGAGTGTGGACTATGGAGACTTTTTTATTGTAGTTTTTCACTTTATGATGTAATGTAACATTTACGAATGTATCTAGTGTTTCCAAGGCTACTAAACTAATCGGTCTTTCGAGACTTGATCTTTTGTGATCATGCCTATGTTACGAAGTAATGCACCGACTCTGGGTAGCTGGGGTCGGGGCGTTACAAATCCTCTATTGATGGTTAAAGCCATATTATCTGATTTAATGATTCCTCACTTATTTTTTATTCATGAAAATTAATGGCTCCTTTTTATGATCATCCAATAGTTGATTCATAAATTATCTTATCATTATAATTTCTGTCAAATATATGTTCTAAACAATTTGTGTGTAATATTTTATAGTAATAATCCACACCCAATATAGGATATATGATAATGAATAGCCTCCATGTTATTGAGGATGAATAATATTCCAAATGATTATATAATCACATGTGCATGAATGCATGCCCTCTCAAGTATTCACTCTTCACAGCCTTATGTAATTATCATTTTCCAAAAATACTAGCACCAATATATCTTTATGAACACATTATATACAATATATATATATATATATATTTATTTAGTTACATTAAATTTGAACATCAACTATGCTTATCAGGAACCAAATGACTGTATGAATAATGATGCGCATGCTGGGTGCACTCTCTCTTTTCTCTTTACACGAAAACGATAATGGGAATAATACTTCAATATAAATTATCTAATTCATGAGTTATAGTGTAATTATAAAAGTCTATGTAACAATATGAACCAAATCTCATGAACCAAGAAGGATTTGTGGATCTTAAGTATTCAGGTAATCTTAGGATACATATTATACCGTTGTCCTGAGTGGTTTCACAAAACATATATTCTTCAAAATGAATTTCCAGAGTACTTTTTCACTATTTGAAATCCCATGGGATTATTATACATAAACAATATGTGGTTTAATTGGATTTATTCACATTCACAATCTAGAGTATTTTTGGTGTTATGTTTCTTTTGAAATGATATCTTTTTCAATTAAATACTCACTAACATTTCAGGTCTCAATGCCCCAATATTTACTAATTATGAATATCGAATCTAGAACCACATCTGATCCTATTTTTATTATGTTTGATATATCCTTATATGATCTAATAATTATTCCTTTTCATTAGATATATTGAAATTCTGGAGAGGATATGGAGATTAAAATGTACGCCTAAAATAGGGGAATTTTATTTAATGATATCACAATGCTTCCTTTCTGTGGTATCCCCTCGTGCATGTCATCAATACATGATTCTATATTATAGAAGATCATACTCATGTCATCTGGAACATAATTTTCATATCATTTAGTGTGAATTACTTGATTTATTCTGAATTATTCTACGTGGATATTGCATTCATGATAATATTGGGATAATAAAACAGACCTCATTCTACCAGTATCACCATAGATGATGGTATGAAAATAAATCTAAGATGCAATGTTAATAATCATGTTGTATAATATGGTGATATTTAAAAAATATATTTTTAAAATTTGATTAAAACGGTGTGGGGGTATTAGAAGAATAAGATCTCCCAAATCTAAAAGATAATGTTATTTATGACTTATTGATGTAATAGGAACTGTAATGCTCTTAGAGGAATCTCACATTGAAACCAAATTTGTAATACCTTATTGAATATTAGATATTTTTTTCCATAAGCCATCCATAAATATATATGTAACACTCCATGATTCCACGGTACGTTTCCATTTGAATAATACAATAGCGTCTGTTGTATACAACTTTGAGTTCTAATACACCACATCCAATCAAAATAGCTGTTATAAATAGTAATACAAAAATTTTGAAATTTTATAAATTCTATCTTTCAAAATGGACTTAATATTTGGATTCGGAATATCTAAATTATCTTAGGGTGAACTTTTAGTATTTTTTCTGAAAACATTCTATTTTTGATGAATAGTGACAAACATTGAGTTATAGTTAAAAACCAAATTTTTATTTAGATAATTATTTATACTATCTATATTTATTTTAGGTCAAAATTGATACATAACACCTATATAAGTTAAATTTAATTCATTACAGTCAGTTTATTATAATTATAGATATATAAAATTTTTACTGAACTTTTTACTGTCTTTTACCCACCTCCTAGGATCACTTGCAAATTTTCATAAAACATAATTTTACCACTTTTGTGAGATGAGTATCAGAAATCCTATTGACACGGCTGATATTAGTAAGAAATATTTAATTGAATAAGATGAAAAGATTTTTTGGTGAAGAGTAACTTTTTACATTTATATACCACGGTTAAAAGTAAAAAGGGTATTTAAGGGTAAACATGATATTATTATTACCCTAACAAATGTACTAGTTCTATTGGATAAGTGAAATTAGACCAAAAACATCCTTATAAATAAAATATGATCATTTAGGTCCACTTGGATTAGATTTGTACATTTATTATTATTTAATTCAAAGATGTGTTAAAAGTGTAAAATTTAATGTTTAATAATGAAATGATTTTTAATATAGTGTTACACATAAGAAAAATTCGAATATAAATATTAATTAGAAATATAAAATTATTTCGTACATAATGGTATGTTATCTATATTTTTTAGACGTTAAATATTTTAATTTATTTATGACACAATGATGATGCAGTAATTATTGTATTAATGAAAGATTAAAATAATTAATATTATAAATATCTAAATAAATTTAATTTAAGAGTTTTTATGAATTCCACTAATTTTCTAGGTTAGTATGACATATTAATGTTGGTGAGATGAATTTTTTTCTAAGTAATAATGCTGTTATGAATTTAGAAAAAACAAAATACCAAATAGTGTCAAAATTGACATAAAACAGTTTTTAAAAAAAATATTATATTATTAATTGATATTATATCTCTAAAAATGTATTGTTTTGAAAAAAGACTTATATAATGATAGTTTATTCATTAATAAACCACTTGGGGTTCTTTTGGATATATATAGTAATTTTATTAACCATATTATACAAAAATACAAATAGACATGATAAATGTCAAACTGTTTAACTAAGAGATAAATCTAAAAGATAAAGTTAATATAGTGACCCATACCTATATAAAACCTATTGGATGATTGGTTTTCGACCTCTAACCACCTTATCCTTTAAATAATCCATTTTTATCCACTATAAACCCAAAATTAGTTTATTATAAAATAATATTTCTATGTTTTCTTAAGGTGCCCCTCACCCCTCTTATTAAAGGGCACTCCCCCTCTCTCTAATTCACACCATCAAAATCATTTGTATCATCCAACTACTACACAAATACCCTCTCAACTATCCTCCCTTCATCCAAGAGGCCTTCTATTAGTCACAAATCCATCCTAAAGATCCCTTTTGATCAAATCAAAATGAAGAACCAGAAGAATAGGTAAATATTTCAGCACCTCTTTCATGTTCTTTTCATCTTCCACTTCCTCTTTCTTTGTTGTTTCCATTATAAAATAATAACTTATGTATCTTATATATACTGTGATTTTATTATAAATATGGTACAACCATATTCATTATTATATCCATCCTTTTAATGACATGTCACCATACGTACGTACGTACGGCTTACCGTCTCCACATCGCGGTGTAATTGTTATTCAATACATTATTATTTGGATGGGTATAATAATGATGTGTAATTGATGTAAATAATAAATATAACATTATAATGATTCTTTATATATGATATAACATCCAATTATATATTATTTTAATATCAAAAGAAATATATTTTCGCTCGTGCATACGTACGGATTACCGTCCTCACAAACGTGATGAGATTCATTCCCTATAGTATCCATTCAAGACTAATTATCATTAGATGATTAAAAATATTGTTTAAAGACTTTATATAATTCTTTATATGAATAAGATACATCCCATCCATAACAAATATTACTCACATGACAATGAATTTAAAGGAAAATGAATCCCTTAACACCCGAAACAACGATAATACTAAGATATAAATAATAGAGAAATGTTAAAAGATAATATTTGATATCATATTAATGTATATCATTATTGTATAATTTAATAACAATTATTTCACCATTATACAAGAGGTTAAACAACCCTGGACAAAGTAAAAGTACATGGTATGGGTTTATTTCCCAATCTCTATATTATCCGAGGTTG
Source organism: Viscum album (assembly GCA_963277665.1). NCBI lineage: Eukaryota > Viridiplantae > Streptophyta > Magnoliopsida > Santalales > Viscaceae > Viscum > Viscum album. The sequence goes on along the minus strand of OY728127.1, from coordinate 617,497,213 downwards.
TTTTTACATAAGTATCTACTGGGTTATCTTTATCACCCACATCCATGTTTCTTAAAAATGTATTTCAAAACAATTTTACTATTTCCTAGACTATGGGTGGAATAAATTTATACCTTTATTTGACTTTTAATAAGATGTTTATAAAAAAATATTTCCATCATTTTCCAAACAAGGTCCTTTATAACATTTTCGACAAAATTAAGAAAAGAATGTCTTTTTTAACTTATACGGTGGGTGAAGCTATTTTACGCCATTATAATAGCATCAAAGATTCCCTTACAAGCTTATAAGAATATATACAAAATAAATGTTTTCTTTTATAATTATATGAATATTAAATGATTTCAAAATAGAATGAGATATTTCTCTAAAAAATGTTTTGATTTCATCTATGTAAACATATTTTGATGGATTTTATGTTTGTTTGAAGTTGATACAAAACTTCTATATTTTTTATTAATGGTTTTGTGAAATTTTTGACTATGGATGTGTTATTTTTATACCATTCATGGTTTATGGATAAAGCATTGACATTTTGTTTGCTAGTTTTAATACAAATGATTATGTTATGTTTAAAAATTTTCATATGAGGAATGCATTGGATGTAGTATATTATGGGTGGAGCCCGCTATAGCTCCTCGATGAAAAGGTAGGTCTCATGAGACAAACTATTGTCTTGGAAAAAGTCTTTGACAAAATATTATTTTTAGTCAATGCTCAAGGCCTTGAATATGTGGTTATAAAGTCTGGAATTATGCATTCCATCATTATGAAAGTGGCCATTGATATTGCATGTGAATATTCGATTAGTAGAATATCCATGTGAATATGTAAATGAAATTATTTGATTTTATCTTTTCCATATTATGCTAATTTTCATGTTTAAAATGGTTTTGTTTTATTCTTATATATTGTCTTAAATGTTTATGAGAATTTATGAACGTTTCCACTATACTGTTATCCTTACTGAGCATCTGAGATCACCCCTTTCTAGGTTTTATTTTTCCCTGGATGTGAAGATGTATTTTATGACTGACCTGCAAGGATTTTCTAAGGCGATATGAGTGTGGTCCTTGGAATCAATGTTGTTGTAGTTTTCCATTTTATGATGTAATTTATAACATATGAGTGTACCTATTAATTCCAATTAATCTAAACTAATCGGTCTTTCGAGACTTGATCTTTTGTGATAATGACAGTGATATGTAAAAATGCACTGAATCCGGGCTTCTAGGATCAGGGTGTTACAGTTGGTATCAGGGGAAGTTTAGTAAAAACATTGGAAACTAGATTTAGCTAAACTGTTATTAGAGTACATAGCCCTAATATAGACTTCGGGGATTAGTATAGAAGAACTACCTAAAATTTCGGTATTGTAGAGATTTTGTGAGTTTTCCAAGCAATACAACACTTTCTGGATACGATCAGGTAGAGGTCTCTCTGGAATATATGTACCTAGGGGAAAAACCCGAAAACAGATTTTTGAGCTAGACTCAAACGTGAACTGGTGCACAACAACGGGCCTTGCTGCACTCTTGGTTATGACACTCCCGGGGGATATGCTTAGGATAATTCACATTTTCTTTACAAACCATTATAAGGGTTAATGAGTATATACTTCCTTAAATAAAACATTTTTTATTATTATGGATTATATACATAAATTTTACAATTTATGATAAGTGTTTTACGAGTTTGGAATTATATATTTTGATTCATAAACTAATCTAGTTTATGAAATTGTTTAGAAATGGCGGCTAGTGGAAAGAATGAAAATCGTAACAATGCACGCACTCCATGTAGGGATTTCCCTCTTTCTCAAGATAATTATAGTGGAGCTGGTGATACAACTGGTGTTGATCATCTAATCAACATACTGGGAAAACTCACTTTGGTTATGAAGAATAACCTTACCCATATGGAGCACCATGATCCACATCATGGAGGAACAATGTTAGATCTCTTCATGAGGAAAAAACCACAAACATTTAATGGGGGTAAAAATCCATTAGTAGTTGAGAAATGGATAAATTCCTTGGAGAAAATATTCCACTCCATGGGGAGTCGTGAAAGGGAAAAAATTGTCAAATAAGTTTACCACCTAACTGGAGATGCTGATCAATGGTGGTCATTGATTCAAAACACAAAGGAAGATGATGGCGTATCAAATATGGAATGGAGAGAGTTTAAAGAAATTTTTATAGAAAAATACTTTCCTCATGACCATTGAGCAGATATGGAATGAAAATTTCTGAGGCTGAGGTAAAAGGATACGGAGAATTTCCTAAAATATAATGATAACTATACGAGGTTAGTGAGGGATGTTATAGATTATATACATAACCCAATAATTAAGATTAATCGTTTCTTTGATGGGGTAAAACCAATTCTTTGTCTCGCATTATTTTAACAATCCTTCTTATCGTACGAAGGTATTGTCTCATGTGCTATCAAGAAGGAAAAATAATTCCATATGTCTTATGAAATCAAAGAAAAACTAGACTAGAATGATCTACTGAACACTCTAGAGATGGAAATAAAGGGAAGAGGGGAATAGTTGAATATCCATCCAGTAGTAAATGTTGGAAGAAACAACCCAGTGCTTGTTTGAAGGAAATGGGGGTCTGTTACAAGTGTGGTGAAAAAGGCCACAAAGCTCATGATTACAATGGGAAGAAAGAGGCCTTCGATGTTGAATGCTACAATTGTAGAAAAAGGGGGAATTATGCGAATGAATGTCCTAAGCATCAGGGGAACTTACCTCAGAAAAGGACAAGGGACCAAGGCCAAGATTATGCTATTACTACTATTACGGTAGAAGCTCCAAAATGTTTAGTGGAAGGTAATTTAATGGTTTCCTCAAATTTATCAGATAATTTATTTATTTTTGGATCATTGCATTTTTTCCAATCATCACAGTTTTCTACGAAATTTAGATATTTCCATTTTGATTTAACAAGGGAGTTTTTAGTCAAATATCATATGGGAAGTATCGTAGTAACAACATTTTGTGAATCAGTCCCCATTTAGGGAATATAAATTTTCTTTATTTGCAGATCTCATCATCATAAGCATGATTGAATTTGATATAATCCTTGGTATGGATTGGCTTTCAAACTGTGCTGAAAAAATTTATTTTAAGAAGATGAAGGTTACTATTTTTGATGATGATGATAAAGAACACCTTATCCTTAGAGAAGATTTTTCACCACCTAATTATTATCTAGATCAACCCCCAGTAGCTCAACTAAATTTAATTATTAGGGTATAAGAGAATGAAATAACTGTGGGTGGGGAAAATAATGCTCAAATAGAGGATGTACCTATTGTGAAAAATAATATGTTAATGTGTTTCCAGAATATTTATCAGGACATCCTCCATAATGAGAAATTGAGTTTTCCATAGATTTAATTCATGGATCAAGGCCCATATCGAAGACCCATTATAGAATGGACACTATGGAATTAGTGGAACTAAATCAAAAACTAGATAAATTGAGTAATAATGGATTTATTTTCCCTAGTGTTTCTCCATAGGGAGCCCCTGCCCCTTTTTTAGACGAAAGATGGATCTATGGGGTTGTACATTGACTATTGGGAGATCAATGCTATAACAATAAAGAACATATATCCCCTACCTCACATTGATGATTTATTCGACCAACTTCATTGAGCTCAATACTTTTCAAATATTGACCTTCAATCTAGATATCATTAGTAATGTGTGAAGAAGGAAGAGATTCTCAAAACAACATTTCAAACTATGTATGGGCATTACGAGTTTACAATAATTCCTTTTGGATTGACTAATGCACCCTCTGTCTTCATGGATCAAATGAATAGATTTTTCAAGGAATGTCATGATGATTATGCAGTGGTATTTATTGATGATATCTTCGTAAACTAAAAAATCTATGAATATCATGAAAATCACATGCGCACTATCCTGAAGACTCATAGAAGACATTAATTATAAGGGATGTTTTGCAGGTGTGAATTCTGGCTTCAGGATATTTCTTTTCTTGGCCATATTTTCTCCAAGGATGGAATCTCTGTTGATCCATCTAAGACCAAATAAATCCTAGAATGGCCACCACCAATGAGTATAACTGAGGTATGTCATTTTATTGGTTTAGCAGGTTATTATCAACGTTTCGTCTAGAATTTTTCCTGATTGGATAACCGATTAACCAAGCTCACAAATAAAGTGGTGAAATTTCTTAGGAAAAAAGTGTGTGAAGATTATTATGATGAATTGAAGAGAATATTATTCAATGCTCCTATATTGAATCTACTATCACGGAATGATGGGTTTTTTATTCATAGCAATGCTTCAAAGAGAGGACATGGTTGTGTCTTTATGTAGAATGATAGGGTTATTTCCTATGCATCAAGAAAGATAAAAATTCATCAGAAAAACTATCCTACTCACAATCTTGAGTTAGCAGCTATAATCATTGCATTGAAGATTTGGAACCACTATCTCTATGTTAAAAAATGTGAGATATATACCAATAACAAGAGTTTGAAGTATATTTTCTCATAAAAAGAACTCAACATGAGGTAAAGGTGATGGATTGAACTACTCAAGGATTATGATTGCAATATACACTACCACCCGGGGAAAGAACAATATACATGGATCTAGTAAAGATGGACACGGGAATCACCATGGAAGGTGAAACATCATAACTTTTTCAAATGGTTGCCAAACCATCTTTACTAGAAAGGATAAAGAGTTCTCAAAATGGTGATGAAGATTTTTAAAAGAAAATTATTTCTACGAATGATGGGAGATTGAGTGACTTTGTGTATGAAGATGGTATTTTGAAATTTTGGAATAGAATTTGTGTTTCTGATATACCTGATCTAAAAAGGGAATTTTTGGATGATGCTCATAGTTCCATTTTCTCTATACACCCTGGTAGAACTAAAATATATAGATATTTGAAGGAAAATTTTATGTGAGACAACATGAAGAGGGAGATTGATGATTTTGTGTCATGATGTATGGTTTGTCAACAAGTGAAAGCTGGAAGGCAGCAGCCTGTAGGTGTCTTGCAACCTCTTCCCCTACCAGAGTGGAAATGGGATAATTTTACAACGTACTTTGTCATGGGACTACCAAAGACTCCTTGAAGGAACAATGCAATATGGGTCATTGTTGATCATCTTACCAAGTCATCACATTTTAATGCTATCAGATAATATTTACCACATGAATGTCTAGAAAGACTATATATTAATGAATTTGTGAGACTTCATGTAGTACCCCTATTGATTATTTATGATCGTGACACCCATTTTACATCAAAATTCTAGAAAAGTCTTCAGAATTCCCAGGATACTAAACTTCATTTCACCATTTCCATCCACCCCAAACTGATGGATAATCATAATAGACTATTATAACCATTGAAGACATGTAGAGATCATGCTAACTTAACTTTCATGGTATGTGGGATCAATATTTACCTCTGGTAGAATTTTCCTATAACAATAGCTTCCATTCAAGTATCCATATGGCACTATATGAAGCATTATATGGAAAGAGATGTCGCACACCAAACTATTGGGATGATGTTGGTGAAAGAAAACTCATAGGGATAGAACTAGTGAAGGAAACTAAGGAAAATGTGAAGGTAATCCAAAACCACCTCAAAGCATCTCAATGTAGGCAGAAGAGCTATACCGATATTCGAAGGAAGAATTTGTAATTTCATGTAGGAGATCATGTTTTAATGAAGGTATCTCCAAGGAATGGTGTTATAAATTTCTGTAAGAAAAGAAAATTGAGTCCTAGATACATCAGACCTTTCGAAATTCTTGAACGAATTGGGGTCGTAGCTTACCGTTTGGCAATGCTGCCAAGTCTCTCCAAAGTTCACAATGTATTCCACATATCACTGTTGAGAAAATACATGTCTGAACCAATGGATGAACTCACCTATGAGGAATTATAACTAGAACCTGATCCATCTTATTGCGAAGAGCCTGTCAAGATTCATTAAAAAAGAGAACAGGTGCTGAGAAACTGGAAGACTTGTCTGGTAAAAGTTATATGGAGAAACCATAAGATTAAAGAGGCAACGTTGGATCCCAAGAAAATTATGATGAAGAACCACCTGAGTCTTTTTACGTAGTAATATTCTAGAAATTTTGGGGATGAAAATATTTGAAGGAGGGTAGAATCTAACACCCCAAGCTTCCACGGTATGTTTCCCTTTGAATAATACAATAGCTTGTGTGTTACCCAACTTCAAGTTATAACACACCACAACCAATCAAACTAGACATTTTGAATATTAATACCCACTTTATGAAATTTTATAAATTTTATCTTTCAAAATGGAATTCATTTTAGGATTCGGAATATCAAAATTAGTTTAGGGTGAATTTTTGGTATTTTTCTGAAAACATTCTATTTTTTATGAATAGTGAAAATCATTGAGTTATAGTTTAAAATAGAATATTTATTTAAATAATTATTTATTTTATTTAAATTTATTTCAGGTCAAAATAGATACATAATACCTATATATGTTCAATTTAATTCATTTGAGTCAGTTTATAATAATTTTAGATATATATATATTTTATTAAACATTTTACAGTCTTTTACCCACCTCTGAGGAGCATTTGAAAATTTACATAAAACATAATTTTAGCGCTTCTGTGAGTTTAATTTTAAAAATATGAGAGACGCAGTTAATATCAGTAAAGAAAAATGTTGTTCAATAAGATGAAAATCATTTTTGGTGAATAGTAATGTTTTAATTTCATTTACCAAGGTTAAAAGTAAATAGGGTATTTAATGGTAAAAATGTTATTATTATTACCCTTACACATGTCCTAATTCTATTGGATAATTTTAATTTGACCTAAAATATCCTTTGGAATAAAATATGATCCTTTAGGTCCACTTGGATTAGATTAGGACATTTATTATTATTTAATTCGATGAAGAGTTATAAGTGTTAAATTCAACGGTTAATAACTAAAAAATTTTAATATAGGGTTACACACAATGTAAGTTAGACTATAAACATTCATTAGAAATCTAAAAATATTTCCTAAATAATTTTATTTTATTTATATTTTTTATAAATTAAATAATTTAATTTATTTACGACACAATGATGATGTAGTAATTACAGTATTAATGAATGATTAAAACAATTGATATTATATATATCTATATAAATGTATCTTAAGACTTTTTATTAATTACAGTAATTTTCTTGGTGAATATTACATATTAGGGTTGGTTAGATGAATTTTTTTCGAATTAATAATTCTTTTATTAATTTAGAAAAAACAAAATACCAAATAGTGTCAAAATTGACATAAAAGTGTTTTTAAATTAAATATTATATTGTTAATTGACATTCTATTGCTTAAAATATAAGGTTTGGAAAAAATACATATATAATGATATTTCTATCATTAATGAACCACTTGGGGTTCGGTTGGATGTATATAGTTTGTTTATTAACCATATAATATAAAAATACAATGAGACATGGTAAATATCAAACTATTTAACTAAGAGTTAAATCTAAAAGATAATGCTAATATAGTGACCCAAACCTATCTAAAACCTATTGGTTGAGTGGTTTGGGACCCATCCCCACCATAGCCTTTAATTAATCCATTGTTGAACCATTAGAAACCGAAACTGATTTTATTTTAAAATTATATTTCTAGCTTTTCCTATGGTTCCCCTCACCCCTCTTATAAAAGGGAACTCCCCCTTCTCTCTAATTCACACCTTCAAAGCCATTTTTCTCAGCCAAACTATACCCAAATACCCTCTCAACTATACCTCCTTCATCATAGTGGCCTTCGTTCAGTCAGAAAGCCAACCCATGGATCCCTTTTGATCAAATCAAAATGAAGAATCTGAAAAAGAGGTAACTATTTCATCACCTTTTTCAAGTTTCTTTCTACTTCCAAATCATATTTCATTGTTGATTCCATTATAAAATAATAACTTCATTATCATATATATACTGTGATTTTATTATAAATTTGGAACAACCATATTCATTATTCTATCCATCCTTTGAATGACATGTCACCATATGTGCGTTCGTACAGCTTACCGTCTCCACATTGTGGTGTAATTTTTTTCAATACATTATTATTTGGATGGGTATAATAATGATGTGTAATTGATGTAAATAATAAATATAACTTGATAATGTTTTTTTTATATTTTATACCATCCAATTAAATTTTATTTTAATATCAATAGAATGATATTTTCACTCGTGAGTATGTACGAATTACAGTCTCCAAGAACGTGATGAGATTAATTCCCCATCATATCCATTCAAGACTAATTTTCATTAGATGATTAAAAATAATGTTTAAAGTATTTATATAATTCTGGATATTAATAAGATACATCCCATCCATAAAACATATGGCTCACATAACAAAGAATATAAAGGAAAACGAATCCGTTAACACCAGAAAAAATGATAATAGTAATATGTTATTAAAAAAATGTTAATAGATCATATAAGATATCATATTAATGTATATGGTTCTTGTATAATTTAATATCAATTATTTCACCATTATACAGGAGTTTAAAATACCATCAACTAAGGAAATGTACAATTTAAGGGTTTATTTCACAATCACTTTATTATTCAATGTTGTTTTTAAATAAGTATCTACCGGGAAATCATTATCATCCACATCCATGTTTCTTAAAAATGTATTTCAAAAAAATTTTACTATTTACTAGACTATGTTTTAAAGTAATTTATACCCTTATTTGAATTTTTATAAGATGTTTATAAATGAATCTTTCCATCATTTTCCAAACATGGTCCTTTATATCCATTTGAACAAAATTAAGTTAAGAATTACTTTTTTTAACTTATATGGTGGGTGCAGCTATTTTACACCGTTATAATATTGTCAAATCTTTACATACAAGCATAAACGAATATATCCAAAATAAATGTTTTCTTTTATAATTATATGAATATTAAAAGATTTCAAAATAGAATGATATATTTATCAAAAAAAGTTTTGATCTCATCCATGTAAACATTTTTTGATGGATTTTATGTTTGTTTGATGTTTATAAAAAACATCCATATTGTATAAATAGTTTTGTGATGTTTTTAACTATTGATGTGTTATTTTTATACCATTCATGGTTTATGTATAATGTATTGACATTTTGTATGCTAGTTTTAATATGAATTTTTATGTTATGATTAATGCTTTTCATAAGAGGAATGAATTGGACTTAGTATGTGATGGTTGGAGCCTGCTATAGCTCTGTGATGCACTGGTAGGTTTCATGAGACAAACTAGTCTCTTGGAACAAGGCCCTGAAAAATCATATTTATAGTCTTGGCACAAGGCCTTGACTATGTTGCTTTGAAGTCTGTAATTATGTATTCCATCATTATGAATGCGGCTATTGATATTGCATTTGATTATTCGATTAGTAGAATATCCATGTGAATAAGTAAATGGAATTATTTGATTTTAACATTGCCATATTATGCTGAAGTTCATGTCTAAAAGGATTTTGTTTTAGTATTATATATTACTTCAAAAGTTTATTCTTATTTATGAATGTATCCACTATACTGTTATCCTTACTAAGCATCTGAGCTCACCCTTTCTATGTTTTATTTTTCCCAGGATGCGAAGAAATATTTTATGACAATCCTGTAGATATTTTCTAAGGGGATATGTGTGTGGTCCGTGGAAACTATGTTGTCATAGTTTACCATTTTATGATGTAATGTAAACCTTATTAATATATGTCATACATCCAAGTCTACTAAACTAATCGGTCTTTAGAGACTTGATCATTGGTGATTATGCCAATGATACGTAATAATGCACCAACTCTGGGCTTCTGGGGTTGGGGCGTTACAATATATTCCCTAGCCTAGTATAGCCCCATACAGATTCTCTTAAAATTGTTCCACCCACCACCATGGAACAATTGTTCCTACACCTTAAACCTGGGTGCTTCCATGAGAGGTCTCCTTTGACAGCCCTATGATAGACTAGGGATGGTTACTATGCCTTTGGTTGACCTATGGATATAACATGTGTCTAGGGTCAAACTGGCCTTGGAACTATTTTGGGAAATAAATATTTTTTATATATATAAGGAATCCTTGAATATATACATATATATAATCTAATCATTCAAAATGAAATTCTAGATTTCTAAAAAATAATATCCCACCACTTTTTCTTAAATTCTCACTATTCTTCTTGAAAAATAATATAATTATATTTTTGAAAGAAAAATTCTTAAATCCATGCAATATAATTACTTTTTTAATGAAAACATATAAACATATAAAAAACTTCATGAAAATTAATTTTTTAATTGACTTCAATACTTGTAAAAAATTTCAATTCTATTTAGTAATTGTGTTAAACATTTAGGATCTCTTTAAGAAACCATCAGATTAACAAAGATAACTATCCAAGAGTGATATCAAAAGACATTAGATGAATCCCTAAAAAGCCCTTAAATCCCACTTCTCATTATCATCTTTCATAACACATATTTTCCTATCATTTATAACAAATGTATCAATAGGCACCCCAATCCCCCATTTGTATTTCGTTTTAAATTCCTATTTTAATTACATTATATTAGTAAACTGTTTTTTATCAAACTTCCCCCCAATTGGATGTTAAATTCTTATGAATGAAGTGGATTTCTTTAATAACATGTTCTCCTACCTTTGATGATTATTTCATGAGAAATTCATATAGTATGAAGATATCACATATTTTTCATAGAAAAGAGTCGTTTTTAATCAACTCTATATCTATATAGGATAACCATGTGATGATATGTAGGGATATATTCACCAAGGTTTTCAATGTTCCCCATAAAGAACCATGTATTTTATATCATACTCAGAAAAATAAAGTCATAAAACAGAGTCCCAAAAAAACACCCATTTATCTCATCGTATCATACCCACTATTAAAAATGATGAAAACAAATACATACAGGTCTCTACTAGGGTATTTGTAACGTCATTTAAGGATATAGACACCCATTTTAGGACATAATGTCTCAAATATTTCCTTATGAACCTCCTTAGTGATGATATCTTCCAATTGATTATGAGATAAAATAAATTCCATTTTATTTTATCTATTTTAAAAATTCTCCACGATTAAATAAAAATGGATAAAATATTCTTGGGTCTTGAATGTTTAATTAAGTTTTTAGAAATATCTACTTCACTTTTATTACTATAGTGACTTTTATGGTGTCTTACAATTTTAACTCTTAAATCATCTAATTCTCCCTTTATATAAATCATTTTCCTGAAATAAATATTCACAACCAACTATTCATAATTGGATGTAAAAAATGTTACTTATTTTATTTCTTATAGTTCCATCCCTCATAACAATCTCCCAATAAGAAAATTCCACTAGAGGTGGATCTTCAATCATCATACTCACCTACCCAATCCGAATCATTAAACCCAAATAAAATTTACCTTATTAAATTCTTATAAACAATCCCATAATCTATAGTCCCTTTTCTAAAGTTGAGTGTTTTTATATAATTAAAAACATGTGTGTCTATTGTATAACTTTGATATATAGTACATGGACTCAAAACATAAAAAATTGTTGTTATTGAAGTTGTGTTGTAATGTAGACCACCAAATAGTCTTCTGAATTCTCTTTGACTAACACCATCTTCATTTATATCCTTTTATAGCATTCGACAAACATTAACTGGTGTAGAGAATACTTTGGTTTCGTCTATTTCAAATTTCATCATTCTCTGTAGTACATTTCTTGGAATAAGATGTAAAAACCTTTTTTGTAGGATTTTTAATCCTAAGAAGTATAAAATCTCACCGTGAATAGACATCAAAAAATGTTTTTTTAGTTGGCTAGAAAAATGTTGAAAAATATTTTCAAGATCAACAAATAAAATTATTTTATTAACATATATGACTATAATAAGTGTACCCATATTCATTTCAATGATATGTAATTTTCTATCCACATTTCCATTTCATTTTTTTATTCTCTCAAAAACATTTCTATAATATAATATTAGGCTCTTAGGGACTATTTTTGGACCTAAATAACCTTATATAATTTCCATACTCATGTGTAATCATTTTCAGGGTCACCAAATATGGTTTCTCAATATATAATTATTTTTCAAGATCACCATTTATGAATGATCACTTGACATCCATTTGGTAGAAGATGTATTTTTTGGAAATATATAATAGAAATGAATAATATAATTTCATGAAACATTTAAATTGGACAAATTTATTATTCAAAATCATCACATTCTACTTTTGAGTATCCAATTCATACATGTCTATCATTATTTCTAACAACCATTCCAAGCCTATTTATCTTGTATCTATAGACCCACAAGGTTCTAATGATATTTTTATTATTCTTACATGGAATAAGATCATATATTTGGTGAATTCCAATTTGATCAAGCTCTTCATTCATATAATCAATCCATTCATCATGTTCAGAGGATTTTATTATGGTTTTGTGATAAATTAGAGAGATGTGACGTTTGGTTTTCAAACCTCAAAATTCTTATAATTAACTGTAAAATATACTAACTATATATCATATTCCTCCAAGCATAAATACGTGCATTTTTTTCTATAATGTTATTTCCCATTTTAATATATTTTTTCAATCATTTTTATTTTTTAATTTCTACAATCTAATTTTCATCATATTGTTATCTGAATCAAATATTTTTGTACAAGGTTCAATATTACATTGTTTTTCAATAACCTACCAAGGAATCTGTCGATTATTATAATCATATTCTTTAAAAGATCTTAAATATGAATCAAGAATATATAATTGGTTCTCAATAGATTTGAAATAAAGAAGTCATCCTTTTGTGGAATTTTATTATTCTAGAATCTATATCCATTACCATATGATTGATATCGTAGGAAAACACATTACACTAATTTTTAATCAAATTTCCCCAAATCTGTGTCTTGGATTATGATGATGCAAGAACTCCCATAGACATAAATGTATCATACTATAGAATGTTTTATACAACATTTCCTATAAAGTAGATTGGAATTTATTAAATTGATACATTTATTTTAAATATGCAATGTAGTACACACTATTTCCTCCAAAAAAAATTAATTTACCAAACTCTAGAAGAATTATTCATCCGATTTATATTAGGATTAATTTAACTCATTCAAAAATATCATTATTTTATGGTGTGTATGGGGTGGTATATTGATGACTTATTCCAAAATTATAAAGATAAAATTCAAAATCAAATCTTGTTTATTCTTTCCATTTTTTTATATATCAATTTCATGATGTTAATACAGAGTTCTCTTTAATATTATCTCATGTAAATAATTACCATATTACTATTTGTGGATTTCTATTTAAAAATAAAACTATTATAATTCATTCTAAATCATCATTTATTGTGATAAAATAAAATTCACCTTTTGTAGATTTATGATTCATAGGTCCACAAAAATATGAATGAAGTAACAAAAGTGGCCTTGTAGATTGTTTTTCCACATTCTTATGTTTATCATGATCCATTTTCCCTATGTGATAGGTTGTAAAAATCTGATTATTATCTCTTTTTAATTGAGTAAAATTTCTAAAAATATTTCCTCAAGAGATCTTAATCAAATTATTTTGACTGATAAGTCCAAGACTTCTATGCCATTTGTTTTCTTCTATTTCATTGAGATAATAGGAATTACTGGGATCTGAAAACTAACATAAAATTTCAGCCATTTTAGTCTCCTAATATAACAATTTTTCCATTAGTAATCCTCTTGGTTAGAAATTATTTATTATTAAGGGTGAACTCATTGCATTTATCACATAATTGATTGAATATTAATTTGTTATATTTGAGTATATCAAAAAATAACACCTCATATCAATTAAGTCTAGATTATTCAATTTCAAATGAACAGAATCCCTTAATTTTTAATATGATATCCCTTACGGGGGACATTGAACCTCTATCATGTTCTTCATTTTTTTTCAATTTCATAGTTTCTCATATCATTTGTGACAAGCAACCACTATCGAAAATCAAGGGTCTTTTCTATTTATTGGATCCTCCAGAAACCTCTGTAACAAATTATTTTTTGATCATCCCTTTTTGTTGAATATTCTAATATTTAAGAATTTTTTTCTTTTTTCCAAGAATAATAGTTAAGAACTCTTTATAACAATGAACCTGATGGTCACATATACCATAAAAATCAACAATACCATCAATTATATTTTTATTAGATACCAAATAGGACTTTTCATTCTTCTTTTACATTATAATAGGCCTATTTCTCTTTTTATTTGACAAAATTCCCAAAATTGATGGCCTTTTATATTTTCATGGGAAGAGACATGTTATACCATCATACAAGAGATTTGTGTCCACAAGTTACATAACAGTAGAAGTACCACCATGATTTTTATATAATAAAAAACTATTGATTATGTGGTTGAAAGAAATCATGTTATTTTAATATAGACCCTTCTTTATTTTCCATTTTTCTGAAGCCATGCTTATTATGATACTTCTCTATCCCCACAAGTGAGAAAAAAATTAACTATGTTAGTTTTTTCAACCAAAATTTCATGATGAATACTAATAAAACCTAAACTAATAGGTTGTACAAATTTATCATTTTCATTTTTTATAGTGTGACAGTTTACCTAAAAATTAATAAAACTTTTCTAAGAATTCATAGATGATTCAAACTTTCCTTCAACAGATTTGGAATGATGAATCATTTCCATTTCATAAGTCTTCTAATCCCTGAGGATTTTGTACATTGTCCTTTTATGATATTTCTCAAATGATTCTATCCTATTCTCTGATGTTATTATAACTCTTTCAATATCATCCAATTTTTCTATGAGAAGTTTATTCTCCTTAATATGATCATATTGAATCTTCCATAGTATGTTGATTTACATACATAATTATTTGAATTATTTCTTCAACTCAATTTTTTTTCAAGAAAATCATTAAGTTTTGATTCAACTTATGAATCATATAACTGTAATTTATTTCTTTATATTCACAAGAGGAAAATTTATCTTTTCATTTAAGATTTTCTATTAAGTTAATGTATTTTAAAACATATTCATCTTTAATTAATTTATTTTTAAAGAACTATCTTGAGCCACCTGGGAGAAAAATTTTATACTTTTATTTCCCAAATAATTACTTTTATTTTTATTTAATTTATTATAACTTTTCAAATATTTTTCTTTTGAATTACACTATGAATTTTCCTCTTATTCATTATCTGATTACATAGATATATTATTCTTTGAAAAATCTATAGGAAAATGTCCAACACCACCACATCTGAAACATTAATTTTGTATCATCCCATTATACATACCTTTTCCCCTTTTATTATATTTAGATATGAGGACTAATATTTTCATGTGATTCTCATCACTCTCATCATAATATTATGAATAACATTGAGGTTTTGTCATTTCGTACTCCATTATCATTTGTTTGTTCATGGATTCAGAATATATTTATTCCTTTTAATTTTTTCATAAAAATGATAATATATCATCCCATAATTCAAAAGAGTATTGTAAAATTCCTTAAGTTATTTGTACTAAATTTCTTCTAGATATTAGATCTTTGAATCAAATAAGTTATCAATATTTATCATTAATTATTTTGACCAATGTTATATAATCTTTTCTTCACCAAAATCTATGATATGGATAAAAATATCATTTACACTTATGAAATAGTATTCCATAATTTCTTCGTAAACAATCATATCATATTCACATATTTTATTATTGATATATAATTTTCTTCATTGATTTTGTTATTTTCTTCATAAATAATCTCTAGTTTATCCCACATTTCCTTTTCTGTATGCAATCCCATAACAATTTTTCAATGTTTTTCTAATGTAAATGAAATAATTAAAATTTATATCTTTACCATATATTTTAATAATTATCTTATATTAAAAATTCATATCCTCTATTCTTCTAATTGGTGGATATCCAATAGTGACAACATAACTCATTTCATGCCCTTGTGATATCATATATGGAAGAATTCAATTCCTCCTCCCAAAAAAAGTATTTCTATTGAAAAAAATAGCATCATGTATATTTAGAAAATTTTGAATCACTATAATAGAATTGAAAGAGGAAAATACTTGGAAGTAGGTTTTCTTTGATTTCACTTGAGTGCCCTAGACTAGATCTGTTGTGAGGGTGGAGGGTGTAAGAACCTGAATATTCATATGAGGAATAAATCATATTTATTTTGGTTTAAATTTTTCTATATTGCATAATGTAAGTAACCAATTTGATCATAGGTGTTTTTAGCGGTGTCTGAGGATTGTTCGGAGCCTGAAACCCAAGATCAGGTGTGAAATAAGATTAGAACCCAGATATTTCAAACTATATAGAGCAAGTCGCATGGTAAGATAAAACCATTTCGGCCGGGATAGTGGGAAACTACAAGTCTCATGGTTAGTTCAAACCATGTGAGTTGGTGTGCCTGGCCATGTGTCCATGTCTTTTTTTGAAAATGGGGTTTTTCTTTGTTTTCATAAGGATAGTCAAATGGTGTAGAAAACCTGTGTGGGTGCCCCTTTAATTTTTCTAAGCATTAATTGTTACAAAATTATTTGGACAAACCATGAGGCCAAACTCGCAGAACATTGAAATTTTGGTGAAATTAAATATCCCCCCTTACCAAATGTTTATACCTAACTATATTTTCATGTTCCTTATACGGAAAAAAATCTCCTATTTGTATATCTCTCCTAAATCCCTAAAAAAAATTGCCCCTGATCACCTATTAGATCTTTGATTCATGTTCACGTTTCTTATTAGATCAATATCAGTGAGTTCAATAATCATTTTTTCTAATTATTTGGTGTCATTTTATTGATTGCAACATTTAGATGCCAGCTAAAATTCCCTAATATCAGGTTCGTCATTTGTTCTTCATTTTTCACTTAATCTGATTAAAATCACGAGTTAATACCTGATGATAACACTACTAATGAGATATGACAGGTGGTCTATATATTACCTATTAGTTTTGGTGCACTATATAGGTAGCATCTATTTTGATACGTTCCAAATTTTTCAAAACATACCCAAAATTGAAATTATAAATTGAATAAAATATTGTTAGACTTATTATAGAATCCCTTAGGGACATTTTTGATTATTTGGTGGTTATTTCCCAAACCAAGGCCACATATGGGAGAGTTCCATATGAAACCATTATTCATATTTCTTATTAGAACACAAAAGGGTTGTGCTATTTATGTTCCTACTTTGAGAAAGAATAATTATAATTTAAATGAATTGAGTTTGTTTAATAGTGGTCGGGTTGCCTCGTTTTATTTTGATTCATTTGATTAGATATTAAGTATATAATTAGATTTTTATAACTATATTTGTTAACCATTATAAAAATGAGTGGGTGTACCAATTGTATTCCAAGAATTTGAAATGTGATTAATATGTGGGTATTCTCATTGGTTGCAATTGGTTTCTTTTGGATTGATTATAGATAGAATGATGGATGATTGTATAGATACCAAGGATGATTCTCCCATAGGCCTTGAACATATTAGTGGAATCCTTAGATGAAGTATGATTCATGGGTATCTATTATGGGGATTACTTTGGCCTTTCTACCCAAACGATTTTCATTTCATTGTTTCTCGTATGTCATAGTAAGATGATATGCTCCTGGAAGTCCAACCAGTTCCTAACTATGTTTCTATTGATATGGTCGTAGGACTCGATTGAGATATCTTTATCTTATTTACCGTGGATCTGTCCATTTGTCGGCTGATTATTTTTTTATTGGTCACTTCCATAGTAATTATGGTACACATTGATTTAATGACACAAATATGGTAAATTGTGATATTATTGGGTTAAACATTACAGCCATTGAAAATGTGACAAGTGTGATTATACGGTCAAGTCATGGTTGTTCAAGCTCATCATGGTACGCTGAAAGGGAATGGTTGACATGACATGTATGGACGTATGGTGAGGCCTTGTTGGTTATTTATATTTCAATTATAGGAAACGTTTCAATATATGGAAACATATTTTATTGGTATCCTTGAGAAGGTATTTTGGTATCACATTCATGATGTATAAATTCCACAGTTACGTAAAATTTACTTATTTATTCTGTTATTTACTTTTACTTATTTGTTCATTATATTTCAAATCAGTGAATTATATAGATATTTGGATTGATACATACTGGTATTGTATCTCATAACTTGTTTGAGCCACCGTTGGGTACCTAGACATATGTTATGGATGAAATTAGGGACCGGGGTAAGCACCCACAATTCAATGTATGATATTTCTCAATGGTTAAGAGTATGGGAGCATGAAACTAAGCTGAGTATTGCAGTTCTACTCATAGATAACAATTTTTATATTTTTTTTTATTTTTGGACCTGTATAGTTTTGTACTACTATGTAAATTTTCAATATATATTGTAACACATGAACTATTAATTAATGTATATGAGATACTTCTAGTATTTTTCTATTTATATTCCCATCATACTCATTTATTTTTTGTCTGATTATTACTCTTTTCCTCAATTGGCTATTATTGTTATTTTTCTATGATACACTCTGGTAATGAGGGCATGGTCTTTCCATGGACACAATTAATTCTCTCATTTCTTGTTGGTAACCTATGGCAATTGGGGACATGCTCTTGGGGCCACGTGACTAACCAGGCTCGAGGTATTTTTGAGTGTCATATGGTTCCGGGATGTTACAATGTGGTATCAGAGAAATATTCACTAGTTTTATTTATTTATCAGTGTCAATTGAATGGGATAAGAAGGTTTTTGAATTTGGTAATGATTTTCACCCGGGTGTAGCTAACCCATGTCTAGGATATAACTAAATTTCCTTGAATTAAATTATCATTTTATGGATTTTGGTTGTTACGGTTGATTTGATTCCACTATTTAGTGATGCACTAGATTCGTGAGGTCATTATTGATATTCTTGTGGGTTATATTGTGTTTCAACCCAATGATATAAGGGTATTATATCTCATGCATCATTTTAGGATCCTTACAGGAATCATATACCATGAATTATGCCATTCCATTAGGGATGTATTAGTCAATACTTTCTATTGAGATAGGTTCTATGAAAGGTGTAAATGCTATTGTGATATTTTTTTATGTAAAGTGGATTGATAAGTGATGAAATATTTTATATCATATGAATTATGGTCTCCTATGGATTGGAAAATTACCCACCATTTTATTTAATCATTTAATATGAATTTGTTATGGTGTGAATTATAGGGGTGCCACATTTTGATTCATGAGGTGTATGGGCTCCTATGGATCAGAATTTTCAGAACCAATAGTTTATATATATATAATAAATTGTTATATATAATGAACTAAATATGAATTCAAATGAAATGTGAAATTATATTAAATTCAAAAATAAAATTGAAATTATAGATAGATATATTGACATAGACCCATCTTTTGAGGGGGAAAGATGAAATGACTCTTTTAAATTTTTGATATGTTTTATTTAAAAAATAATGGAATTATGAGTTAGATGTATGGTCTAACATGTTTATAGAATTGTATTGAAATATCCTACACATTTTATTAATGTAATTTGGTATTGAATCATTATGAGGTGTTTTTTTTTGTGATTTTATAGGCATTCCACCATGATGACCTAGAAGCATGTTCCTGGAGGTAGGCAATGACCACACTCTAGAGACAATGGGCCATGGGATACCGGTGGATCCTTATGAAGTTATACCCGAGACACTAGATATTTATATGGATGTATGTGCGGATAAATTGAGACGAGAAGGGTTTTATCACTTCATGAAAGCTTTTCAAGGAGCCCTACATCATATATTTTATATGGCTAAACTTACATGTGTGTTCGAGTAGTAGTATCCTCCAACGTTTTTAGTGAGTGGTGGTCCAAAGGCTACTGATTTGTGCCAAAAGACTGTGCTATTAAACATTGAACATTTAGAGACACATCCTAAGAGGATATTAAAGCTCAATACATATATTTTATCAATTCAATAAAATCACCAATGAGATGTATTGAACTATGATGAAAATCTATGAGACATGGATTAAAATTATTTCAAGACCAGGTTCTATGTCTAATTATTCCCCCAAGACTCTACGGGTTGATCGAGACAGTGAATTCATATATGTTGAGTAGGGTGCGATGATGGATATGTATTACTCAACATTATTTATAGAGTTGTAGTGTTTTTTTGCTGATGTACCTTATTGATGAGCCATCGAGATAGAGACAGTTTCATGAAGGACTACAAAATTAAATCACATATCATTTTAACATATTCAAATTGAAATATTTCACTAAAATTGTGAATTAGGTTGTCATTAAAGAACTGAACCAAATGGACTATGTTTTCATTGAACAATGTCGTATTGTCTCTCTACAATGTGGTTCAACATATTCTCGGATGATGCACCATTTTGAGGCCTCCCATGAGAAGTGTTCCAGTTTGTCTATGATTCTTGGTAGCTTGGTCTTCTGTCATCAGTCTACCAAATGGTGAAATATTATTAATTAGCATGATTTTTTACCCTTTTGAGTTTCGAACATGTGGAATGATGGGCCATGTGTTGATGTTTTAGTAGACCATCCTTCCAGATATATGTATTAGGGTGTTTTCTCTGATGCTATCTTCAGGTGAAGGTTTCTCAGCTTGTGATAGCATAGGAGTTGTAACATTTCTAGTCAATCATGATGAGGTTGTGTTGGTCATGGATGGGGGTTC
This sequence comes from Viscum album, assembly GCA_963277665.1. Taxonomy (NCBI): domain Eukaryota; kingdom Viridiplantae; phylum Streptophyta; class Magnoliopsida; order Santalales; family Viscaceae; genus Viscum; species Viscum album. The sequence continues at coordinate 617,476,314 of OY728127.1, read as the reverse complement.
CAGGCACCAGTTACACATAGACATCTGAGTGGGCCTACTCAGAGTAGTGAGGTTTTGTCACAGGGTTGTGGTATATGCCATATCCTTTCAATACAGACTACCCCAGAGGTTTCGGGAACTGAATCACCTGTGATGATAGGTATGTTCTTAGTATCCTTCACTATTTCATCTTCTCATTTTGATATTGGTCCATCATGTAGTTCCATATCTACACCTGGGGTAGAAAGGATTGGGCTCATTGTGCTTTCTTATGCAAGAATTATCATGATAGAAACTCTATTTTTAATCATAATGGAGGGATTAAACCAGTGAAGGTAGATCCCCGTGAGGTTGGTCAACATCAATTTGTCTAGAATATATACATTCGTGAGATGAAATGGTGTGATTTCATACACATAATATCCTGGATAGTATCTAATTGATCATACATCGACTTATATCACTACAAGGTGAACACAACATCACCAAATGGTGCATTATGTACACAAAATGATGATGGGATGTCTAGGTGATCCAAGATAGACAATAACATTCTGCTTTGGGTGTGATGACAACCCAAATTGCTAGTTTCTATCTAGATGATCAGGGAGTGCATTAGATGGAATTTCATCCCAATTTTACAATTTTGGTTACATTTTACATGATGATTTTTTCATGATTACTTCTTAAGAGAGTGGTTGATTTCTCCATCGAGATAGTTATAGGAGTTCTACTGGTATCAATTCCTCCTCACATGATGGCAAAGATTTTGGTGCTCGAGCTCATGGGGAAACTAGATGATTTGGAAAAAAGGGTTTTATTCATATTATTAATTCTACATGGGTTTTATTAGTCCTTTTTCTAAAAACGTTAGTTGGTACCCTTAATCTATGTGTGGACTGTTATAAAATGAAGCAGTTGATGGTTAAGAACTAGAATTCTTTTCAACAAATACATGACATTTTTGGTCTTCTTTATGGTTCTTAGGTGTTCTAAAAAATTTATTTTAGGTCTGGATATCACCTACACAAGTTAGACCTATAAACATACCTCATACGACCATTCATTTTTGGAAGGGTCCATATGAGTATGTGGTTATATAGTTTGGTCTCATGAAATTTCCAAATATTTTCAAGGTGCCGATGAACTGAGTGATCAATCCTTATCAGGATTCTATTGTGGTTGTTTTTGTTGACTATATCTAGGTGTATTATTAGAATTGACACAACATTTCCTAATATATTGAGATCTTTTTGGATACACTGAGAGAGAGTAAATTATATGATAAGAAAAAGAGTGAAAATTCTGAAAGGAATATATTCACGTCATGAGTCACATTATCTCAATGGCGGGAGTATCAGTGGGCCCATTTAGGGTGAGAGATGAAGTTCCATGGGAGTATCCCATAATCATTATTGTTATCTGATGCTTTCATGGGGATAACTAGATATTACAACATTTTCATACATGAATTATCATTCTTAGCAGTACCAAAAACACGCTTGACTAAAAAGGATTTGATGTTTGTATGGTTAGATACATTCAAGACAACCCTTCAAAAGTTTAAAGGGATATTATTTTCAGCACCAGTTCATATTATTCTAGAGTAGGGAATAAGATACACTATTATTATAACACATAAGTTATAATTCTTGCAGAAATCATGATGCAGGGGATATATTCATCATTTATAGGTCTTCGTTGCTATGGACACATGATTGAAATAACTCAATGCATAATCTAAATCTACTATCCGTCATTAATGATTTTCACTATTTGAGTCACTACTGAAAGAGAGAATTTTTTTGTTTACATAGACCAAAAATAATCAAGTACATGTTAAACAGTGTCATATGAATAGGAGGAAGTAATTTTGGGTTGAATACCTATTTTATTTTTACATATACCTTTCTTATATTTCTATTAAAGGCAATATAGAGGATAATTCATTGAGCATAAGTTCTTTGATAATGTCAAATAATAGGTCAATTACAAGTTGATGTTTATGGATTCATTCTATGAAATTCCCATTGAGGAGAAAAATAATCTTGTTTAGACTTATCTTTCAAAAAATTTCTAAACTAAACCATACTATATAGATTTAGGCTAGGAAGTATATCTTGTTTTGATTGAATATTCCGATATGAGTGTGTGGATGGTAAGGACCCTTCATCTGGTTGGACCGTAAGGGGATCTGAGATTATATGTATCCATATATGGATTTTGGTTATAGTAGATATACATGAGGATATTATGTGGGAGTTTTATGGCTCATCATGGGAATTTCACTCCCACATCACCAGGTTTTATCATGATTTAATCCATCTATAACATTGTCTGGGTATGAAAAAAGACGTATATGGTAATGTTATGATATTCTCCAACTCTCAGTGGGTAATGGTGGAGCATTAGTCACCAACCAGATTCTTGCAGTAGTTTCTAATTCCCCAGTGAAAATTGTATGATGCCACAATGGATTTCATGATAGGATCAATAAGGTCACCTTGAAGTAATAATTCCATATCAGTTGTGGTTGAAATTCTCACAATGATTGTGTATTTCCTACCAATCATAGAAACAATCGGTTTAGATGAGGTTGGGATATTGTATATCTAGGAGATAATAAAACTCTGTGTGATGCCACACACTATCATTTCATATAGGGATGCTTTGTTTATGGAATTTTCCATTATAGAGGGCATTGTGTACACATGTTCTTTTAAGCATAACATACCACCCTTAGACTGATGGCCAGTTGGAACAGACGATATTGGTTCTTGAGGACAGGTTGTGAGCATGTGTCTTAGATTTTGGGGGCTCATGGGTGTGGAATATATCCATGGTTGAATTTTATTACATAAAAAACTATTTATAGAAAATAAATATGGATCCTTATGAAGATTTATATGGTTGGACATGCCAATCAACCATTTTCTAGTTGGAGGAAGGTGAGACTTCCTTAATTAGACCATGTCTCATGCATCAAACTTATGAGAAGGGTCAGTTGATTCAGAAGAGGTAGGATGCACCAATATCTTTATAGAAGTCCTACACTAATTGCTGGAGATAACTAATTGTTTTTTGAGATATGGGATCGAGTTTTCGTAGGTGTTTCACTGAGGATACAATAGAGGCGAATCAAGAGTTAGGGTAACCTTCCATTGATATACGTTGGGTCATACGAGATTCTAGGTAGAGTTAGGTTGGTAGCCAATATATTTCAGTTACCATAGTGGTACTGATCCATGAACAAAATCTTCAATGCATATCATCTATGACATTATCACTCAGACATGCCACATTCTATTAAGAGTTAGGCGGCCGATCTACTCAATGATGTGCCATTTGAAGAGCATATGATTTGTACAGTTTATAGGAGAAAAAATTTTCTTTGAGGTTAGATTGTTCATTTATTATGGGTTCTAGAGAATCAAAACCATTTACATGATGATACATAGGAGATAGAAGGTGATGATCAAGTTCAATGTTTGGATTTGTTCTCAGATCAATCCTGACCACCCAAGAGAGGGAAATTACTAGATGAATTTCATTAAGGGGGAAGATCACATGAATCTTGTTTTTCATATGGGGTAAATATCCATTCTTTTTTGGTTTAAATTCTCAAATATGTCCTAATGTGAGAACAGAATTTGATAATGGGCGTTTCAGGGGTTTTGGGGGCTTGTTTAGAGCCCAGAACCCATGATTTTGGGTGAAAGCATCCTAGCATACAGTTAGTTCAAACCATTTTGGAGAGACTCAATAGTTAGATACCAGCTTGAATGTTTGGGTAGTAGGGAGATATATGATACACTATTATATAAAACCATTATTTTTGGGATGTATAGATGTGAAAACATTTATATATTTTTGATAATGTATTTTTTTCATGGTTTTCATCTGGTTAGTAAATTCGTGTGGAGAAACCATGCGGGCTCACCTTTCCTATAGCTGGGAATGCATAGTTAGCACATGATTTAGATAAAATGGGAAACCCTATTAAATTTTAGTGAAATTTTCTTTTTCCCCATACCAAATGTTTAATCATAACTATATTTTCACTTTTCACCTATGAAATGTTTTTTCAAATTTTAAGATATCCCTTGAAGAAAAAAATAGAAAATTATTTTGATGCTCTGCCTGTTTTCCTATTCAATTGATACTCAACTCATTGAATCCATATGAGTGAGATAAAAAATCATTTTTAGATGATCTCAATTTTTCATTGTATTAGTTTTTCGAATTAGGTGAAAGATAATATGACCTAATTTCAGGTTCCTCGTATGCTCGACATTTTTATCCTGATCTAATTCTAATAAGAAGTTGATACTATATAACAACTTTATTAACAAGCTATGGTCGATGGTATATACATTGCCTATTGGTTTTTGTGATTTATAGACATATCCTATATAATTCCACCAGCTAGACATTCCAAATAATTACTGTTATTGAAATGATAAATTGAATAAAATTGAGTTGGACCTATTATGGATACCCTTATGTTTATTTTGGTGGAAGATTTGGTTGTTACCCCATCCACATATACCCAAGGTAGTTTGATATATGAAACCGTTATTCTTATGCCTTTTTGAAAACCTAAGGGGTGTGTTCTTATGATTTAGTAATTAGAGTATGATCAATTGTAATTGAACGAAACTGAATTTGTTGAATAAGGGATGTTTTCCCATATTTCAAAGTTGATTCATTCTATTAAATGTTTTCTATGGAATTTAAATTTATTACTTATAATTTTTAGTGATTTTATAAATTATTGGTTTTACTCATTTGTTTCCTTGAATGTGAAATTTGGTTATTGAGTGGGTATACTCATTGATTTTAATTTTTTCCTTTTTTATTAATGGAATTATTGATGAATGATTTAATAAACTCCATATAGATTTTACTCAGGGGACTCGAATGAAATAGTGTATTCCTTGTATGAATTATTCTTCATTGGGTATTTAATTCATGAGATGCATTGGGCTTTTCTAACCCTTGAATTCATATTTATTAGACTCTCTTTGTTCATGTTGATGTGAAATTCTCCTATGAATCCAACTAGTGACTATCTGAGTTTTCATCGAGATGCTCCTAGGACTCGACGACGATGCCTTGGTTTCTACATATTGGATTCAGACCATTATGGTATAAAAATTTGATTACATATAATTTCCCTTGTATTTATGATAGAATTTGACTCTATGGAATGAACATGTTGAATTTTGATATTATTGTGTTAAATAAAACGAATGTGGTAAATGTTATAGGTGTTATTATAAGGCTTGACTGTGGTTTTACAATCTCTGGTTATATATAAAGGTATTGGTTGACCTGAAATGTATGGATGTACGGTAATGACATGCTAATTATTTTTGTTTCTATTATTACAACCATGTTAGGAGTTGAATAATTGTTTTGAAGGTATCATTGAGGGGAAATTTTGGTATCACATTCTTGTAGTAAAATTTTCATGGGAGGTTTTCTATTATTTACTACTTTACTAGATTACATGACCTACTTATCTTGACACATTATATTTCCTTGAATTTTATAGATTGTTAGGTGGTTACCTACTATGGGTTTTATCGGACACCTTGTTAGGGTCTCCATTGGGTACCCAAATATATTTTATGTAAGGACCCGATTTTCCACTCAGGTATGGATCCATTAAATATCAGTGTAAATATTTATTTAGGACCTAATAAGGATTCCAATGGAGTCTATGATGATCTCAATGGTGTATGAGTCATGTTCAGAGCCCGAAATGTGTATTTTGGGGAAATTTGTCATGTCACACGATAAGATAAAACCATGTTGGTAGGCCACATAGTTAAATATAACTATGAATATGGTATGAATTTTTGGGCAGATCCATCTTGCCCGATTGGAACACAGTTTCCCTAACCATTCAATCGAACTATGTGAGTTCTCCACATTATCCAGTTACCCATTCATTTTTGGAGAACGATTTTATCAAATTGCGTAGTCAAACAGTGTGTAGGATAAATTTTGGGTATGTTTACATTTTTACTATTAATAAAATAATTAAGACTTCCTTCTTTCCTAATCAGATTTCTTGCAAATTGAACCTCCATTTTCTATAGTTTTTGATATTTTGAAATCAGAAACTATGGATAATGTGATCTAATTTAACTAAAATCCATTCATGTGTATGTGTATCACGTTGGATGTTAAATAGTAAGTACTCGCATTCATTTGATATGTTCTTCATTTCTATTTATCTACACATAACTTTTACAATGTGATTGTTTTTACTTATTTCTCATCTCTAATTAATTACATGAACAATTAGAGGCCAATACTGGATGAGGAGAGTCATTGAATCCTATGGTGGGTGGTCTATAACTCGTCCCCCATGTTCCTCAGTTTTGGAAAATATGTTTGGGTCCGGACGATTTCATCAGGTGAGGATTATTGAATTTATATGACTTGATTATGATAATTAGAATAGTAAAATTATGATATTTCCAAATATGTGATTAGTTGTTAGTGGTTAATCCAACAAATCCATCCTCCCCATGTTTGATGTTTTTTCATATTTGACATTTTAGAGTTTTGTCATGTTTGAGTCATCGTTCGTGTGTGCCTTGGATTGACCATTCTAAGGGTAATCCTTTCTATATTATATTTCTTGATTTAAAATGGCAATTTCATAATTCCATGTACCATGTATTCTTACCACTTGACCCACCTATAATATATGCATCAATTGATAATTAAATGTGAAATGGAAAATGTAAAGTATACTATGTATATGGAATTCCATTATTATAGGTAATTTAATAGTAGGTTTCGTATACATAGAATGATTTACAATGTTAATGAATGATATAGGATTGAACCTTGATTATCAAATATTCAGTAAATGGATTAAATAAATGGTTTCATTCTACATGGCCTTATTAAAATAATGAATGAAAAGGATTCAACCAAATGGACTTGTTTATTAATTTAGACTTGATTAAATTCGTGAATGATCAATTAGACATGTGACACTAATGAAAGATAATGGAATGGACCATATGAAATATAATATAACTTCATTATCAACTAGGAGTGGCCTCACTCGAGCCCGCCTTCGATTCCGTAATGAATACCTTACCAGGAACCCTATTACAATTCTATGATGTTGTTTGCTTTGGTTAGGACCCACATGGGACCTAATCATTTTATTTTATTGGATTCCTTGTATGACACCATAGGATCCCATCATTAATATTATAGGATTCCTTGGATACACTCCTTGAATCCAGCATTGACATGACTGTGCAATGCATAAAGCCCATCAGGCTCAGTCCCTGATTGTACCCATTTTACATTAGACAAAATACATGGACTCGGTAGATGTCTCATTGTTGAATCCCTTGAAATATGCTCCTCAGATTACACTCTTACACTTATCTTTGCTAAAATAATTATTGTGTCAGTGACCATTGAGGTATACATTTCCTTCGTTATTACCTTGGAATATTTTTGATAAGTATCTTTACATGTTTTGTGGTTATATCTTGGAACCTTCACTATTTATACTATCATGAGGTGGTGTTAGTGCATTCTATTCGTCATGAGACGTGTTTACATAAAATGGTCATCATTTCATTAATGAAATGGTTACATCTTCAAACACCAACTGTGTTTTGAAGCAGGAACATTGGTATTTAGTTACATTGTACCGCTTTTAATTATATATGCATGATTAGATACTATTACATATCCCTAACAAGGTCCAGATGCTATAGAAACCATAGGAGGGGGAACAATGATATTTATCTCACACCCTCTCTGTGAGATATTTTGTACTTGGGAAAGATTCCATGTATTCATTTTTTTATAATGGGATGTATAATGCTTCAAACAATTGATTGGTTTATGTTATTGGATACAACAGGTAGAAAATTACCGAGTTGAGGATAGAGATTCACGGGGGAGTTTATGTATTCCAATATGGTAGATTGTGTATTACATAAATTCATGTTACTTAGCATCTAGGTCTTCAATCATTCCAGTGTCCTGTAATGTCATCATCAGTTGTTGAATGCCTATACGTTATTCCTTAATTTCAGTTATCTTTATCCTTGTATATTTCTATTGTGCCCTATATTTACATATATTGGTTCCCCTAATTACATTATTTTATATATTTCCATTATGATACACTATGGAAATGATGGTGTAGTCTCCCCATGGGCACACCCTAGGCCCTTTCATCTAGTCTGTTGCCTCCAGAGTTTGAGGAGATGTGTTCGACGCTATGTGGCCCATAGGGCTCGGGGCCCATATTAAGACACATCGGGATATGGGACATCACAAATTGATATAATGGGATCTTCCTTTTGTTAATTTACAATTTAGAGGCAACAAATTTGAGATTAGTTATGCATAGATGGTGTTAATAAATCATGATTGGGCGTTTCGAACACATGTTTGGGGTAAAAGACTAGTTACCCGAAACACAATTTTGGTTCTATTTTATTATTATTAAAGTCGATATAATTTCACCATTGGGTGAAGCACATGTTGTGTGGTGTTCTTAATTATTTTTCTTATTGATATTTTATTTTATACTCAACTCGATGATATGAGGCCAATGATCATTATTACATGCATCATAGTAGGATCCTATAATTTCCATGTCAAGAATACTTCCATGCCATATATGTGTATTTCACAAATTGAATTTCATGATATTTCTATGTGATTTTAATGATTTTGTGATATTTATCTTATGCATGAATTAATATTAATTGGGATTGAGTGATATCCTGTATCAATTCAAGAGGTGTATGAGCCCTCATGGGTTGGGATGTGTAATTTACCGACTTGATCCCTTATTCAATAAATTATTCGATGTTATTTTCAGTGATAATGTGTATGGTAATTGATTAAATGGGAATGTATAACCATTATAAAGTAAAAACAATACTCATAAAATTTAATGGTTAAACATAATTATCTGATTTTTTTATTTTTATGAAAGGTAATGGAGTGTAGATTATAATTAAATGTAATATTAAATTGATGTTATACATGATAACATCTAGTACTTGATTGACGAAGTGGGTAGTTGATGTAGTATACCATGGGTAGTGATCCCTTCATCATTTTGATTCCTCATGTGATTCTATATTTATTCTTATTGGTTTTTTATGTTGTGTTTTCATGTTTGACCTTGACTATTTATCCCACAATGTCTTAAAGTCATACACTAGTATGGTGGGTACGACCACGCTCCAGACATGGTGGGCCCTAATACCCCAGTCTTACCGCTAGGTGTTCCTTTGGAGGCTCCACCTTATGTATCTAATTTAGGCACTGATGGACTTGTTTGATATAGTTTCTCTATATTTGTTGTACTCTAGGAATAGAGTTCCATGAGAGGAATATATGATGGGTGATCTGACTCATGAGATTCAGTTGTAGAATCCTCCCACATTCTTAAGGGATGGAGGTCCACATCCATATAAGCCTTGTCTAGATGCCACCCTGGCTATAATTTGTCATTTGGAAACAAATCTAAAGTGGAGGTTCATATGTTCAACATATATAATGTGTGATTCGACCATGTACTAGTGCAATGTGATTTCCTCGGCTGATTGTCATCCGAGAATGCTATGGGATTATTTTTAGAATTCCTTCTACGATTAGTTCTTTCCGTAGATGTCGAGAGCTAATAGATCGAGAGAGTTCTTGAATCTCAAGAAGGGTTCTATGTTTATTATAGAATATTCTATGTGTTCCACTGAGTTACACCACTTTTCACAAGTTCTAGACAGTGATGAGATTTTTTGGGATAGAAACATCAAAGATTGGATTGTGTATTCCATCCCTATGTTGGTCTATGTATTTCACCTGATATTTTTTTGAAATATTCAATCAGAAAATTATCACTGAGTGAAACCCGAGGTACATAAATAGTACTAAGTATATAGGATCAATGAAGAGGCATTCTAGTATTTCTCCAGGTTGTAGGAAATACCCCCTCAAGGTATCTCTTCAGGGAAGTGATAACCAGAGTTCCTATTTTGATATGTCCATGGTGTGTATTTAGTGTGGAATATAGGGGAACCTAAAGCCTTGTTGTGATAGAAACCCCATGGATTATTGGTATTTCGACTATATGGGGAATATTTAGGGATATTGAAGGACCTTCACACCATCTTTGAGTGCAAAATGATCAGTTCCCTATCCACAAACAAGAGCGGGTTATTTTATGTTGTGTCAAGCAAGGAGTTGGAATAACAATGATAACACTAGATGAGGAGGAGTTTGTGGCTATGGTATCCATAAAAATGATCACCAGAAACTCCATCAATACAATTATGATCACGATAGTCTAACTATTTCACATGGGTATTGATCAGGTTTGTTGCATGCCCTACAACTGATACCCAAGGATTACCCTATAGGACCATCTATAGTACACAATACTATTCTTGTATCATCTTCTATAATATCTAATTTATTAGATATAGGTTCTATGAAATTTTTTATCACTGTATATATCGAGGAATGTCTCATAATAAAGATATAATATAAAATGGGGCAATGACCCCAAATACATTTTTAGGAGTGCAGTAATAGAACATAAACAAATTTTGGGACTGCCCCTTGAGTTAGGAAGTTTTCAATTCTTAGGGAACCTCTTAATTATCAACGTGATAGATTTAATTGTATTTCTAATGATGTATTGGTTGGTTTAGTATCATGATTTATTATACTTCTATCACCATAGGGTACCGATTACATCCCTCGATAGAAGTAGTTATGTAAAGAAGGTTGAGTTGGATGTACAATCTTTTAGAGAAACTAGAGTTGAAAACATTTTTTGCGTTGGTTATTTTTTATTTTTTTCATCTATTGTTGGAAAATTTAATTAAAGGAGACATTATAATGATTGATTTTTATGTCAGTAATTTTAAAAATGATGTAAAAAATAAATCTGATGCATTTTTCATGTTAGTTTCTAAATAACTGATGTGTAATATGCTTCAGAGTCATGATTTATTACGCCGGGTTTTAAATAACCAATGTGGTATATAGTTTATTACATCTGTATTACATAAACAAAGTAATAAAATACACCTCTGAAGCATTTTTCACATCAGTTTTTTAACAACTGATGTGAAAAATTTGTTTTTTTAAATCGATTATTTTTATAACAAACATGAAAAACTATTCTACAAAACATTTTTGATGTCGGTTAAACAATAACCAACTTGAAAACAAATATACTATGTCGGTTATTAAATAACATATGTAAAACCCCATTCCCATTTAGTTATTATGTCGGTTATAAAATAATTGACATAAAACCCAATTTTTTTAATAATGCCTTTCAAACATTACTATGTTCTGCCAAAGATGACCTAAATCAAGTAGAAAAAAGGGAAAAACCATAAAAAAACTATACCAAAATCCATACAGGAAAAATATCAGAATTAGACCAAAAGAATACGAACCAAAGAAAAATTAAACATTCACATACAAAAATTTAAAAACATACAATTTCAACAATGAAAACCTAAAACCCCATGGAAATCCCCAACCCCACTTGAAAGCCCCCCCACCACCCTAAAAACCCTCCCACCCCTGGAAACAACCCCATCTTCTAGACAGCCCCCACCCCCTTGACACGCCACCCCATAGACACCCCAAAACCCCCTGGACAGCCCCCACACACTGGAAATCCCCCACCCACCGATAAGACACCACACCACCTCACTGGATTGCCCCCACCCCTGGACACCCTCCCACCCCCTGGACACCACACCCCCTAGACTGCCCCACCCCCCCTTGAAAACCCCACTAGACACACTACCACACCCTAGACACCCCACCCACCTCGACACCCCCACCACCCTTAGACACCCACTACCCCCGGGACAACCCCCAACCCCTAGACACACTCCCACCCCCTCAACACCCTCACCCGTAGATACCCTCCCACACCCTTGACAAACCTACCCCACTAGACACCCCCTACAAGTGGACCACCCTTTTACCCTCCCTGGACAGGCCCCACCCCCTAGACAACACCCCACCGCACTATACAACCCCCTCCCCTGGACACCCTCCCAACTCCTACTCCCTTGGACACCCTCCAACCTCGCTAAACACCCTTCGACCCCCCTTGGATATCCCCACCCCCCAGGGACATCCCCCAATCCCCTGGACACCACCCCACCCCACTGGAATGCCCCCCAGATACCCTCCCACCCCATGGATACCCCAACCCCGAAGGAAACACCCTACCCTTTGGGAATCCCCCATGACACCCCTACCCCCTAAACACCACCCACCCCACTAAACAGCCCCCACCCTTAGACACCCTCCAACACCCTACCCCCTTGGATACCCACCCACCCCATTGCACACCCTCCCACCCCTGGACTACCCCACCCCCTAGACACCACCCCACCCCATAGGATAACCCCCACCCAAACCCCTGGACACCCTCCCACCCCAAGGCTCCACCCCATCCTCCATGGACATACCCCACCCCCTGGACACCCCCACCCATGAGACTCCCCCTAGCACATTGACATCCCCATCCCATGGACAACCCCAACCCCAATGAAACCATCACTATGCTTTTCCAACATATGAAACTAGCAGAAACCGGACCAAAAGCATACTAGAACCAGACTAGAATCCATACTAGAAAAAACATCAGAACTAGATCAAAATAAGAAGAACAACAGAAAAATTGAACAATAACATATATAACATTCAAAACATAAAATGTTAACTAAAAACAACTAAATCCAACCAAAAAAACATCCAAATACACAATTATATTTAAAATATTAAAATTATCATTTAACACTACAAACAAACTAAAATCCAATCGAACTTATAAAATAATTTGACCATTCCAATTGTAAGTGATTGAAATCATGAGCACTATAGGGTTGAGGGTCATAAAATAGCTACAAATTAAAAGGGAAGAATCTAACATATATAATGAATAAATCAAATGAAATATTATCAAAATGTTTATAAGGAAATCTTACGAGGTCAAAATTCACAACTGTTACAGTTGTAATTATTTCATAATTAAATCATAAAATATAATTTCTGCATTCTATGATGCCTTGTTGTTCATGAAAATTCAGTTTAAATGAGTGTAAAATGAAAATATCAGTTTTATGCAAAACATAAAAATGTGAAAATTATAAATGGATATTTACCATTACGTTTACATATTTGATCATGACACAATTTAACATTTTATTTTTTCAAAAATAGGACCATTCCATGTTAGAAAATAATCTTAATGGTATAAATTTAAAATTAATTATAATATAAACAACTATTAAGAAATTGAAACATACTTTCCCAACATTGCTTAAAACTTCCCTGCACATCTCCATAGATTGATCATATCAAAAAAGTGTTTTCTCACTTGGAAAAACACCAAACGTACAATGATCACTGATATAAAAGAATATTTTAGGTTAGTGCTTTTTTATGTTAAAATATAATTAACACTTTGTGAGATATATGTTTCACACCTCTCACATAAAGGCCTCATCTAACACTGCATGATTATATTCTTTTCAAATAATTCAATAATATTATGTATTCTTTGTTCCTTATCCAATGCATGTGCATTAGGGGAAGTCAAATGCAGACCCAGGAATCCATATAAAAATTCTTCTCATTTTATAAAGATACCTAATAAAAAATAGACATAAGTATACATTTTTAATAAATATAATTTAGGGAATGATGTTAAGACTTACGTAGAAAAAATATGCACCACATTGATGCCCCACATATCTCCAATAAAAATCTCCATGATATTATTTTTCAAAATCCCCACATTTATTGATCATCCACAAACTTGAGCTTCTATAGGAAACGAATAATGAGACATAAAAAATTTGAATATCTTGACAATCTATCAAGACTAATAGAATCTGTATCAAATGTCATTACCATTTTTCTTTCTTGTTTTCTAAACAATACTTCCTTTCCATTGAAGTATTACTATATATAAAAAGAAAAATATATTAATTTTAAAATGTTTAAAAAATTAATAAAAAATATAAAAAGATATAACATACGTACCTCTATGGTAATGAGTCACAAAAAGACTAGTTGGACTTAAAATAAGTGATGGATATTATTCCCAAATGTCATCCCCTCATCTATAGGAAATGGTACTGAAGATGATCAATCTATACTATCATGGACATTGACCCCATGATGCTCTATCTCTAACTATTGATGATGAAATTTTTCTCTAATACATTATACCAGTACATATTCATCTATATTAAAGTGAGGATCATCAACATACAACTCATAATAAATCGGAAGTTATGGTGGAGGGGTAGGAAAAACAATTGGGTCTGGAGGATGAGGTGGAGGATAAGTTATATGGTCTGAATGTGGGTGAGTGGGGGCAGCTGGTGGAGGTGAAGGATAAATAATTGGGCCTGTAGGGGGAGGTGGAGGAGTGGGAGATGTTGTCTGAAATTGTCTTTACATGTCTGTAAACATAGACTGTACCGATACTATAATCATTTCCTCCATCATCGCATTGATATTATGAACTTCACCCTCCAAGGATTATATATTTTTATAAACATCCTATGTGGGAGAAGTTTAAGAACATGGAAACACATTTCTTACCGATACACCTATCAGAAAACCACGGACATGAGCGTGGTGTTCGGGCTTTCCCAAAGCTACAGATAAAATATCTTGCCTGTCAATAGTTATAAATACACCCTACGTGCTATACTCCACAAGAGAATCCTCTATTACTTAATTAAACATTTCTATAATGATTCAAAGTATATAATGAAAATAATTGACTTAAATAAGTGAAATAAATATCTTACAATCCTCACAGCTATGATTCTCGATTCTTCCAAATGTTGTTTTCCCTTTCAGCTTATCTGATATCTCTTCAACATGCTCAACATTATTTTACCAAATTCCTTCATCATGCTCATTCCGTATTGAAAAAACCATGTCTTCAACATGCTCATCATTTTTGTATGAAAATATTTCCATAGAATTAGGGATCTCACATAAATATTTATCTTCATCAAGTTGATCTTCACCAATTTATTTTTTTCTTCTATGTAGAACAAAAGACCTCATACTACCTGATTGAACAAAAACATATAAAACTTATATTTCATGTGTTTCCATTATAAAATAATCTTCTATGTCTTCAAATATACTCATATTAACAACTGTCATTCCATATTCATTGTGTTTAACACTATTGTCACTGATAAACCATTTTGAGTCAAAAATAGAAACATTAATTTTAATGCAATCAACCCCCCATATTTCATTAATGACTCCACAACATGAACTTGATGTAGAAATTTGGTTTTGGTATTTATAAATCAAATAATTAATTTGTTTTGAAAACACCAATACACAACTATTTTGAACATCTCCCATGTTGTCTTGAACATTCATATAAAATGTATACCCATTAATGTCATACCCAGACCATGTTATCACATTTAAACTTGGAAAACCCACTAACTATCTTAATGTCTCTGATACATCTGATCTGTCAAGCAAGGTCTTTTAAAACAATAGAAAAATGTTTTTTGTGCTTATTCAAAATCCACATTTCATTCTTTTGTGGATGACATTGTATCAACTAATTAATATGCAATTTGATATATAGTTGGGAATCAACTATGTTATTAAAGATGTATAATTGCACCTTCTTCATCTGTTTAGCTGATAATGATTTGACTCTGAAGCAAAAAATCCATTTTTTCCATTATTAACCCGTTCATTGTGAGATGGAGGCAAACCTATGTTCTCTTCCACAACCATGTAGCTCGTACAGAACTCAACAACCTCTTTAGAAATATTATTTTGAATAATGTAGGATTCTGGTTGATATGGATTCTCCACATAAACATTCAATATTTTCATATACCTTTCAAAAGGATACATCCAAAGAATATAGAGGTCCAAAATAATTTATTTCTCAGACTAGACAAACAATTAAATGCACCATTATATCAATAAAAGAAGGATTAAAATACATTTATAATTGACAAAGTATTGAAATTTCATACTGTTCTTAAATGTTCAAAGAATTTACATCAATCACCATCTTAAAAATTGAGTTAAAAAAATAACACACCTTCATTATATTCTTTCTAACACAGATGGGAAAAATTCCACACAATGCACCTAGTAGATGTTTTTTGCATCGTGACATGACAATCATGAGATTTCATACCTGTCAAGTTCAAATCCTTTAAAGTGAATTTTATTAGATTTGATGAATAACGTTGAGGAACTTTTATATAATTAAGTCACTAACAAAATATATTTTTCTCCCTCTTGGATAATGTATGACATACTAGAGGAAGAAATTTTCTCCTTCCATTAAGAGTGGGAGCTAACTCCAAATGTATTCGCACTGATAGTAAGTCTAATCTTGCATTTATCCCATCTTTATATATTACTTTAATATCTAACAATATTCCAATCAAATAGTCACATATATTCTTCTCCACGTGCATGACATCAAGATTATGTTTCACTTCGTGAAATATATAATATGGTATCTCAAAAAAATATTAAACTTTTCTTCGAAATATGTATATTCTTACTAGATTTTGGTGTCTTTCCCTATGCCACCTCAAGGTGTTTCACCCTTTTAAAATACACATAAGGGGATAATGGTTTTGGAGCGATATCAAATTCATGTGAACTATTGAGTGATTTTTTTTGTCTTCTATAAGAGTGATCAATAGGAAAAAACATTTGGTGACCCATGTATATAGATTTCCACCCACAATGAAATTGAAAATATGAAGTCAATTGTTTGCAAATTCGACATGATTTATACCACTTAAAACATTATCCAGACAAATTTTCAAATGATGTGAAGTAAATTATACAGAACATAAGCGTTTCATGTAATTGAAAATAGTACATTTTATAAGAATCATACACCCTAATACCATCCTCCAAAAAATGATTCTAATCATCAAACAATGGTGACAAGAAAACATCAATATCATTTCCGGGTTGCTTCGGACCAGAGATCATTATACTCAACATGACATATTTATGCAACCTAAAAACTTCAGGGGACAAGTTATAAATTACCAATAAAACTAGTCATGTACTATGTGTGCTACTGAGGCTTCGATATGGATTCATTCCATCTGTGCACAACCCAAGTTTGAGATTTCTAATTGCATTTCTAAATGTAAGATACTACTCATCAATTTTCGTCCATTTGGAAAATTAGTTGGATGATGTATTTTTCCATCACATATCATCTCATCATCATGGCATCTTAATCATTTTACATCATGTGAGTTAGAAAATAAATGTTTCAAAATATGAATTATAGGAAGATACCAATATACCTTGGTAGGGATATCTGTAATATCTACATCAGCCTATGATTTTTCTTTCAACATATAGCATGATGTCCCACATTCAAGAAACTATGAGGGAAATTCATAGTCCTTCTTATATATCATACAGTCATTCAGAAAAGCATGTATTTTTTAGTATCCCAATACCATAAGGAAAAATATTTTCATTTCCTTATATTGTGAATCCGGAATATCATGGACTTTTGGAACAATGACTTTCAAAAAGTATAGTAGCTCTGTAAAACATATATCACTCCATAGATGTTTCTCTTTTTGGTTATTCAATATTAACACCTCAAATAAAATGGTAAAATCCGTAAAACTAGGATACAATCGTTTTTAAGCACCTCTATATGGACGTGTTACTTTTGGTTCTATCTCAGTTTGTTCTACTATAATATCACGAATAATTTCTTCAATTACATTAGAGTTACCATCTTTTAAATCATCAACATCAATAGAACCGACCTTTTGTCCAGTTTCAACATGCCAAATCCAAGTGTAGTAACTTGAATTAAAACCCTGATAGATCAAATGATATTTTATATATATACTTATTTTCTTCTTTATATTCAAACATTTTAGGCATGTAAATAGAAAAATGTCTTTGCTTGGAGCATTATTTTCAAAAATTCCAAAATGGAATCAAAACCTTCCTCATATTCATTACTCATTTGATGTGACATATTCCAACATTCACTCTTTATTACCTATAACAAATTCCAAAATTATACATCCTATTATGATATTCCACTTTAATATTTACATGAAAAATATCATAATTTTAATGTAATAATATTTTGAAACATAAAACAAATATATGCGTATTTCAAAAAGTTATACATTGAAATTACTTTAAAATAAAAATCTAGTTAGATATAATAGTTTTATATTTATATGAGAAATGACATAATTTGAAATTAAAAATGTTTTTGCAAAAAAATTGGGAATATATGTGTTAGTAATCTGGTATTGGGGAACATTCAAAGGAATTATTCTACTCGATTTATGTCAATATAGAAATGTTAGTAATCTAATAGAAAAGTGTCCAATGAAATTATTATATGATTATGAAAAAACCCACGAAAAATTTATCAAATTGTGTGAGAGGAAAGTGTAATTTAGAATGGAAATCATTTATAATTACGAAAATTCATTCCCAAGAAGATTTTGTCTCCAAATATGATGAACTGAAGGAATTAGAAAACTATATAGACTTTTGGATGTTAATTTATTCCAATGGTTTCAATGAAACGGTTGGGATATATATATACTAATTGTTAAAGAACCATTTTTATACATACTTTCCATCATATAATCAATTCCAACGGTTTCTTAGTAACTTTTGGGATATATTTATACCAATGGTTCAATAACCATTGTCATACACTCTCTAGTTTATAATCTATTGCAACAATTTATGAAACCATTGGAATATACTCTTCACCCAACAACCAGCAGCGTACTTTCTTCACCCAGCAACGTTGTAGCACTATACCCAACATCCTCTTTTTGACATCCAGAACCTTTTGACATGGATTTTAGAACCTGTAAAGGGGGTGGGGCACTATCCAAGGGGGGAGGGGGTGTCCAGGGGGGATTTCATGGGGAGGATCCATGGGGGTGACGCTATGCAGGGGGTGGGGGCTGTCCAGGGGGTGTAGGGGATATCCAAAGGGGTATTGGTTGTTCATGGGGGTGGCACGTCTAGGGGAGAGGAGATATCCAGGGTGTGGGGTTTTTTCCCAGAGGTAGGGGTGTCCAGGGGGTGGGGGCTATCCTGGGTGGGGGGGGGGGGTTCCCAAGGGAGTAGTGATTTCCTCAGGTGGGGGTGTCCACGAGCATGGGGGTGTCAACGGGGGTGCAGGGGTATTCCATGGGGGTTATGGGTGTCTAGGGGGTGGGGAGATGTCCAAGAGTGGGGGATATCCAAGGGGGTAGGGGTTGTCCAGGGGGTGGTGGGGGTGTCCACGTGGGGTGGGGGTGTCCATGGGGGTACATGGGCTGTCTAGGGGCGTTTGGAGGGTGTCTAGGGGGTTGTGGTGTGTTCGAGGGGGAAGGGGATATCTAGGGGTGGGGGTTGCCCATTTGGTGGGGGTGTCCAAGGTGGGGGGGGGGGCTATCCTGGGGTGTAGGGGGTCTTTAGGGGGATGTGGTACCCAAGGGGTGGAGGTGTCCAGGGGTGGGGGTTTCCATGTGGATGGGGTGTTCAGGGGTGGGGGTTGTCCAAGATGGTTGGTGTGTCCAGGCGGTGGGGGTGTCCAGGAGGTGTGGGGGTTGGTGTCTAGGGGGCTAGGGTTTCTAGGGGTGGGGGACATTCCAGGGGTGGGGGGATGTCCAGGGGTGGGGCACTTTTCATGGGAGTAGGGGTGTCTAGGGGTGGGGGTATCCATGGAGTGGGGGTGTCCACGT
Organism: Viscum album; assembly: GCA_963277665.1. Taxonomy (NCBI): domain Eukaryota; kingdom Viridiplantae; phylum Streptophyta; class Magnoliopsida; order Santalales; family Viscaceae; genus Viscum; species Viscum album. The sequence continues at coordinate 617,456,509 of OY728127.1, read as the reverse complement.
TGGTAGGGGGAATCCATGAGGGGGGATTCCCAAGGGTGTAGTGGGTGTCCAGGGCGTGGGGGTAATCCAGGGGTGGGTGGCGGTCTGTCCAATGGGGTAGGGGTTTCCAGGGGTGGTGGGGTGTCCAGGGGACGGGGGGGGGGGGGGGGGGTTTCCAGGTTGTGGGTGCTGTACATGGGGGTAGATAGTGTCTAGGGGTGGGGGATCTCCAAGAGTAGGGGGTGTCCTGGGGGATGGGGCTGTCCAGGTGGTGGGGCTCTCCATGGGGGTGGGGGTGTCCAGGGGGTGGGGGGTTGTACAAGGATGGGTGTTTTCCATGGGGTAGTGGGTGTCTAGGGGGTGGGGGTTGTCTAGGGGGTGTCCAATGGGGTATGGGGTGTCATGTGGCGGTTGTCCAAGGTGGTTAGGGCATGTCCAGGGGGTAGGGGTGTCCATGGGGGTGGGGGCAGTCCATGGCTATAAAATAACTGACATTATAAATCGGTATATATAACGTCAATTATCTTATAACTGATGTGATAATGCACTGATATTTGATTTATCACTTTGGCTATAAAATAACCGACATGTTAAATCGCCGAGAATCATTTTATAATATCGGTTATAAAATAACAAACATGAAGAATGAAATTAAAATATTTTGTATATATATTATAAAATAAAATATGATGGAAATCAATTCTCAGAAATTTTTCATGTCAATATTTTCTAACCGACATGATAAAGAAACTTTTACTACTTTGCATGTCGATTATATATAACCAACATAAAAAATTCTGACTTGTTAAAGAATTTTGGCACTAGTGAGTGGGACTAGAACATCATGGGAAAGATGGAGTGACCATCTAGATTTGAAATCACTTCATGGAGGATAAGGGTGTATGTATATTTTATTACCCTCCAGTAGTGGATCATTTCATAGATACAATTTAGCATAATTTTTCTAGCTCACATCCTCATATAGTGGTAGATTATATGGATAAGATTGTCCTAGGAGAATATCTGTTGTCCATTCCTACATACATGTTGGATTCTATAGAGCATCAAGAGCTAAATAGAAAGTTATAGGCTTTATAGGTCAAATGGTTTATATGGCCCCATACAACTTCTGGGGGTTTTCATGTTCATTCTTTCAAGAAGGAAGATGTAACCTTACATCTCATTGTTGATTACAAAATTATGAAATATATTACATTCATGAACCGATAACTATAACCTCAAATAGATGATATCTTAGGCATTCTATAAGGATATAGGTTCTTATCTAAGATCAACCTATTGTTAGGATATCACCATGCACAAGTAAGGCCATCTGACATTCCTTGTACATCATTCTATAATATTTATGGTCTGTATGAGTAAATTATTATGCAAATTTGTCATGGAAATATTCCAACTATTTTCAGGTACCTGATGAATATATTTTTTCATCCTTATATTGATTCATTTATTGTGGTCTTTGTGGATGAAATCTTGTATTTTTTTCATTCTCATAATGACAGTGATGAAATCCATGTGATTGTTCTGAGTACACTAAGAGAGAAATAATTTTATTCTAATATTTTTAATTTCCATTTTTTCATCAAATAATTAACTTCTTGGTTAATATTATATCAAAATTAAGATTATTGTTTAACCCATATAAGGCTATCATGGTTGTTTAATAGGAGCTGGATAAGAACATGTTTTATATATAGAGTTTTTGGGAGCTGTCTGGATATTTTATGCATTCCAACAAGACTTTTACCCCCATTATTCATCTGTCAATGGACTTACAAAGGAGGGTGTCAAGTTGATGTGGTTAGAAGCATGTGAGAATTCCTTTTAATATCAGAAATGGTGGCTTATCTCAACACATATTATCATCCAGCCAGATCCTAGCGAAGGTAATATCTTATTCTGTGATTTATCTGCAATTTTCCTAGGAGTAGTGATAATTGATGGGGATAGATTAATTGTGTACGTATCTCGAGAGGTTATTCCTCATGAGATAAATTACCAAATAAATGACTTTGACCTAATAGTAGTTGTGAAGCCCATATGTTAGTAGAGACACTATCTATTATGTGAGAACATTCTGTTGTACCCAAACTAGAAGAACTACAAATATATGATTTCATAGAATTAGTTGATCCACATACAATGGAGATGGGTCCAATATAAACCTTTAGTTGATTTTGAGCTTACATATATGCCTAGGAAGTGCAATGTAGTCATTGATGCACTAAGTAAGAAAACTCAAAATCATTCCATAAAGGAAGCCATTGGTGAAAGGAAATTATAGTCCCTCTTCTATAAAATTCATCTAGAGTTTTATTATTGTTACAATCAGTCTTACTTCTCATCGTGGACAGTTACCTCTTCTATCATTTAGATATTGTAATTTAGAAATCTTTCAGATCCTGAGGGATTAATTATCTTAGAGTGTATATTTATGGATAACCTGCCTATGGATTAGTTAGTGGATAGAGATGATATTTTTCACATACATGGACATTCCTAGGTTCCTACATATATGGTAGAGGAGTTCATAAAATATTACCATGCTTCTGAGTGGGAGTTCATCCTTTAAAATCCAAAATGTATTGAGATATTCGATGCCAATATTGGTGGCATTAGATTAAATGTCAGATAGCATGCTTTATCCCTATGTGTTCTACCTATTAGTAGGAGAATGAATAACACCAGAGACCTTCAGTATTCTTATATCCACTTCCAATCCTAGAATGGAAATAGGATGATGTTTCCATTAACCATGTACTTAGGTAACCAAGGTCACTGAGGTCTAACAATATTGTATGGTTAGTTTTTGACCAACTAACAAAATCATACCACATCATTCCTATTCAGAAACATTCTGAGCTGATGATCTTGGAATATTGTATTCCTGTTAGATCCAGTGACTACATGAGGTCCCTCATACTATATATTTAGGATAGGGATTCTCGTTTTATGTCATAGTTTTATATGGTTTTATTGAAAGATATCGGTACACATGTGATTCTATGTACATCTTTTCACCTTCAAAATGATAGAAAATTGGAACAAACATTATAGGTTTTAGGGGACATGCTACGAGGAAGTGTCTTTTATTTCATTCATTAATGGGAAAAGCATTTCCCTCTTATTGGGTTATCCTATAATAAAAACATTCAGAAAAAAAAATTAGATGGATCCTTTTATGTCTTTATATTATATGCCCTTATGTTGACCCATGTACTAGCTAGAGATAGGTGAGACATCACTACTATTTCCTCATATTTTACAAGAGATGTCAGAGTATGTTCTATTGATCATGAATCCTATGTTTACATCCCATACAAGACTGAAATCATATGCCGATCACCATTGATGACCCATATATTTCAGGTTCAGGGATCATTTTTTTCCTTCAGGTACCCTCTATGATAGGGAATTGATGGTTATAGAAGCATGGGAAGTAGTTTCCTTATTAGTTATGGTCATTTGATATTTTATAGAGACTCAGTTCAGTAGAATATTAGATGATACTATCTTAGAGGTACCATTATATGCACGATGTCTTCCATGTTTTGCATCATCACCAATACAATGTTGAACTCTACCATACCATTGACCCCATGTAAGTGGAGTTATATGATAATTATATATTTGAATAGCATCCAGTACACATCATTGACTATAGAACGAAGGATCAATAGTGATGGTTAGTCCCTCTAGTGCTGGTGTAATGGAAGCACAACCAATTATAGGATGAGACATGTGAATAGGAATCTGACATATGTGCCGAGTGGACACAATTGTTCTCAGAAAGTGTTTCACCCAGTTGTAAGGGGAACTTGAGAATGAGTTTTTTATGGGTTGAAGGCTATAAGAACCCAGTTTTTTCCTTTGTTATCGATCCTATAAATTTAAGTCTAATTATTTATATTATACCTAATATGGATTCCTAATAGGCTAGAAAAGTTCATGTGGGTTTTTTCGGCATTTTTTATATCCTGGATCCTTTATTTTTTGGAATAGTGGGCATATCACACAGTTATAGAAAATTGTCTGAGTATGCCGCTCAATTAGATCTAATAGTGTGGGTGATCTACATTTTTGGGAAAAGTTATCTCGCACAGTTGGTGTACCGATTCCCTAACTGTGCTGCCTAACCATGCCGGTGCCACATCTTCTCCAGGTACTTGTTCATGGTAGGTGCATGGTTTGGTAAACAATAAAAGAAAACATGAATATGATATATTTTAGGTAATTTTTCATTTGTAACCTTAATGATCAAATTAAAAATTGCATATTACTTAATACGATTTCTAGTCGATAGATCCCAAATTTTCATTTTTTTAGGAACTTCTGATTGAAACACCTTGGGATAAAGGGAAATCATTCATCTAGGATCTGTTTGAGCATCTGTTCATCATGTTGGATGCTCAACGGTAGGTAATGGAGTCTGTTTGGGCCATTCTTTGTCACTCTTACTCTCGAACTAATTTTTATGATGTAAGAGTATTTACCTTTTTCTCATATTTACTACATTCCAAGAAAAAGTTAGTGGTTAATACTAGATTAGGAGAGTCATACAATACTAAGGTTGGTGTTCTATAACTCCTCACTCAGGTACATTGGTTTTGGAAATTACAAGGGGGTCGCTGATTCCATCATGTTTTATTTATAGAATTAATATTCCATGAATATAATAAATAAAATTTTATGATTTTTCACATTAAAAATATGTCATTAGATGTTGGTGGTTATCCCCACATCTCTGTCCATCCCATGTAGGATTGTTTTCTATAATTGTCATTTTAGTGTTTTAAATCATTTTAGACACAGTTCAAGTATTCCTTCGATTGACATTACAACATGTAATATTTTCTATATTAAATGTATTGATTTGAATTCTCAATTTCATTATTGAAAATTACCATGTATTATCACCACTTTACCATCCTAAGTTACGTTATTCAATTGATAGTTATATTTAAAATCAAATATGGAATGTATAATTTGTATAACTTGTTTCTATATTATATGTAATTGAACATAATGTTTCATGTCTATTGCACCCCTTACCATGTCAATGTAACATAGTGGAGTGAACCTTGATTATAAAAAATTAAATAAATGGATAAAATGGATGGTTCCATGAAACTATTCTATGTCAAAAAAATGAATGAAATGGCCTCAACAAAAGAGAGTTATTTATTAATTGAGACTTGATTAAATGATAGCATGACCAATTAATCTTTTCACACTAATTAATGTTAATGGATTTATCTTTCCAAAATATTATATGACTTCATTGTCAACATCTAGTCAATAGACTTGGTCTTCCTTGGATTCCATAGGGAATTCATTGTGAACTCGGGAACACCATTCCGATTCAATGATGCAACTTGGTTTGGTTGAGGCCCACCCAAGACCCTATCCTTGTATATTATTGAATACTTTGTATGACACAGTATGACCCCTTAAATAATATTATAGGATTCCTTTGATACACTCCATGGTTCTAGTAGTCACATTTAGTTTGCATTGTCTAATCTCATTGGTCACAGTCATTGCATATCCCTCTTTTACCATGGACAAACTACATGGACTCAACAAGTGTCTAATTTTGGAATTACTTGGACTATTCCCCTTGTATTACACTCATAACGCTTCAGATATTTGATTTCTTTCTCTTTTAAGAGAAAACTAGTAGCATATAAATGAGTTAAGGATCAGTATTATATGGATAGGATCATTATTTCCCTTTTTATATTGTATTTTTAATTTATTCCTGTTTATTTGTATCCATGATTTCTTGGTTTCTAGTAAAATAACATATCATCATCAGTTGTTGAATTCATGTATGTTATTCCTATTGGTTTAGTTAGTATTATACTTTTCTATTTCCTCTGTGACTTATACATACATATATTGCCTCCATTATTTAGCTATCTTTATATTTATCTATTTTACTACTCTATATTATTGGGTGAACAGTCTCCCCATTGAAATTCCCATGGGCCATACTACTAGTATAAATCATTCAGCATTTAGGGAGATGTGGTTGAGGACCTGTGGCCAATTGGGCTTATGGAACCTATTAAGTTGAATCTGGGTCCAGGACATAACACATTAAGAATGAAGGTACAGACCATGGCTTGCTACCACAATTCAATGCTTAATATATCTCCTAGCTTAGGAGTGGGGGAGCATGAGATTGAATAACGTTTCTATTCAGAGATATCAATATTGGTCTCTTTAGTATTTTGGGATATGTATTATATGATACTACTATGTAACTATTTTGGTAGTTTTATAGGAGAATGATATGTTCATTAAGGTATATAATATACATCAATCACTATTTAAATATATTCATATATTAATCATTTATATTCTGTCTGATTATCACACTGCTTCCTCTATTGACTATTATTTATAATCCCTAGTGTTACACGCTAGTAATGAGTGAATATTCTTCCCACAGACACACCTATATCACTCAATGCTATTATGATGCCTTTGGATTTTTTGGATATGTTATTGAGGACATAAGCCCAAGTTTTCTAGGGGGACAATTAGGCAGAATCTAGGTTGATGATGTTACATGGGGTGAATCAGTGGTCACTTTTTGAATTTTTTTTGATTTAACCACTATATTTGGTTAAAGATATTGTCACCCATTTAAATAAGTACACAATCTTCTGTCTGAAACAAAATTATTGTAATGGAAATACTTATTTTTTATAGGTTTTAGAAAAACACTGCTCCTTACTGTGATCAACCTGGGGTTTTTTCACAGAGTCTCTTATCACTATAATCAGTAGCTATTAAATGCGATAAAACAATTCACACAAACATATATAGGTAAAATAAAATCCCTCTAAAGTATAGATTGTGAAGAATATACATGTCATTCTTGATGATTAAGAATATTCCAAATGATTATGTAATCACATGTTTACAAATAAATAAACTCCAAAATGATAAATTCTCTATACCTTATGAAATTATCCTCACTAAAAAAGTCGGTCTCCATCCTATATTCATGCCCACATTATCCACACACACATAATCTATTTATTAATTTGGTTTAATGTGAACATGAACTATGATTTCCCAAACTAGATCATTATAAGATTTATGATGCATGAGTTCTGTGAATTGTCTCATTTCTCTCTGCATGAAAACCTGAATAGTTATATTCCATCTGTATGTAACCTGTACCATTAGTGTTATAGAGTATGTGTACACTACCCTGATAAAATATGAAGCACATCACATGAACCATGAATGATATTTTTGATATAATATCTTCACTAAATATTGTGATATGAGTTGTAGAAATGCCTAGAGTGGCATTTTAAAACAACATTTCTTCTAGAATCATTTAAAGAGTTCTTTTGAACAATTTATCTCTCGTATGATTCGTCTCTTTTCTCCAAGTAATAGTTGTGCGAGGGGGGGCATCAATTTCCTGAACAAGAATATTCACAACACTATGTTTTTCTGGATATGAGAGCATCTCCTTTAAAAATTCACTCATACCATGGCCTTTAGTGCCTTTATATTTATAGATGATGTTAAAAAAATCTCCCACCACCTTGGATATTATTTTTATGCAACTACATCGACCATTAAATGATTCTATAATTATATTGTTTCATGAAATATCATCAAATGAACATGTTTTTTGGGATATTGGAAAGTATTATGGAAATAGTTTCCTTTTTTCCTTGAGTTTTTTTATTCTCTTTTCTAGTGGGATCCTCTCATGCATGATATCATCATGTTCATCACTTTTTCTTAAGTCCAAACTCATTCCATCTGGAACACTGTTTACATATTTTATAAAGTGAATTTTTCAATTTATTATATTGTATGAAGGAAGTAAATTCCTTACATCATGAAATCTGGATGATTAAATGAACCTAATACTATTGGTATCACTATGGTAGATTGTCAGAATCTCAATCTCAGAAGGACAATGCACCATCAAGAGGTAAAAGATGATGAGATTTAAGAAATATGCACATGATATTTGAATTAAACAGTACGAGAGATTATATGGTGGATATATTCCATATTAAATGACTCATTATATATTTTAAATTAGTATTGGTTAAGGAAAAAAAATTCTCACCGTATAATCCCACATTGAGACATCTTTACACCTCCCTTCTGCTATATCAACCAATTCATGACATGAGTTGGATAGAAATATATTCTCACTCACTTAATACAACCCTTTAATGATTTTACTACCATTATTCCACCCCATATTGAGGTTCCACCACTCATACGCCTTATATGTGGGAACTACTCGGTGAGATCTCCCCAGCTTCACATCATACTGGTCTGAGGGAACTTCCCTGGCTTTGTTTGACCTTTGGGTGCTTGATGTGGATGGGGTAGAGAAGGACTTCAATTTCATGTGGAATGAACATATTTTTTATATAAGGAAACCATGAATATAAATGTAGAAATAATATTATAATTTAAAATTAAATTCAATCTTTCTAGAAAAAATAAGATATTGCCACTTCTTGTTCTCTTCTCATGATTATTCATCAAAAATAATATACATAACTTTTTTTCATGACCACTTCTTAAATTATTGTATCACAATTTTATTTTTCATGGAAGCATAAAATAATCAACACTTTTTATTCATTAAAAGAATTTTTTCATTATCATAACTTGTTGTAAATAATTCTCAATCTCTTTATCACATGTGTTAAACATTTATTACCTCATCAAATAATGATCATATTTACAGGGCTAATCAACCAAAAATAAAATCCAATTGCATTAGATGAATCCATAACAATTATATAGGAACCAAAACATCTCATCACCATATTACTATACCCATATTGTCCTATCATTGATAAAAAATTAAACATTGGGCATAATATATATAACGAAACAAAATATTGTTCTAATATATTAATATTTAAACATTAAAATTAGAAAATTTACAATTAGTTGTAGTCATTGAATATGAATAAATAAATTAAAATAAATATCTATTCTATACATTTATAAAATAAATTTCCATGTTATATATTCATTATATATTAAATAATAACTATTTTAATTATAAAAAATTAATATTAGAAAAACTATATTTTTTATGGTGGTTTAGTTATGCATTGAAAACATAATATGAAATTAATTTATAACTATTTTATAAATTTTATTCAATAAAATAATATAAATATTTCTAAAATTTTTTTTATAATTATCTTGTATTAGAGTTTTGGTAAATTTCTGAAAAGATAAATTTTTTTATTAATAGTGAATAGTACTGATTTTTATTCAAAATTTCATTTCTGTGTATATTATTTTCAAGGATAAATTTTATTTAAAATTTTTTTAATGTCAAATTAGAATATATATATTTAAAGTTAACTAATTAAGGAATTTATAAACCATTTTACACATAATTATGGTATATGAATTTGTGCTTAGATTAGATGTTTTTATTTGGAAATCTCATTTTTTGTAAGCATATGCTGGTTTAATTATATATTTAATTCTCCAACTAATATGAAATGAATATGGAAAATTGTATTAATTATTTTTAATTATATAAATTATTATGACATAAATAGTTCATCTTATTTTGACCATAATTAATAGAAAAATCAGTTAAAAATAATTGTCACGATTAAGGTCAAAATGTTTTACAGGGGATTAATCTAGAATGTTTAGGTAAAAAATGACATAACCATTAATAGAACCCATATGATGAACATATTTAAATATTATCACATATAATGGTTTATACTTACACATTTTTTGTTTTTTCCATTATAAAAAAATATCAACTTTTTTGTTTTCAAATATTCCATGTGTGTTGTCCCCCGACATAAAAAATGTCACCAACTATCCTCACCCATTCACACCTGAAAAATAATTGGGAATATACAAGACATTCAAAAAATGATATTATTATATCCTTAATCACATTATAGAATCAGTTTTAATATTATAAAGACAGTCTTGGAAGGGATTATTTAAAACATAAAGGGGATTCTCGATGAAGAGGTAGTATTTTTAACAATATATTTTCATTTACATCTCTTTATAACTCCCTATAATAATAATAATATTTAATAATTTAATAAATTAACTATATTAAAAATAATAATATTTTATTATATTTATTTAATGACAATATAAATATCCTCTTCCATCAAATGGGAATAAAAACTGCTGATTATCGGTATTGTGTACTACTGCCTTGAGAATTAAAGTAATTTGGTTACCATAACCACATTTATTGGATGGATTTATCATATTTATATGATATTTTTTAAATAAATAAATTTATTAATTTATTGTATCCCATATACAATGCTATATTTCATAATGTGTGGTATGATAACGTCGCTTGTGTGCATGGAGAACTACCACATCATGAAGTGACGTGCATCGTTGAACACTTACACATTTTTTTTTTAAGATTTAATTTTTTTAATATTTTTTATATTAATGAAAAATTTAAATATCAAATTAAATATAAAATTTCACTTCTTACTTTCTAAATCTAGTGGAAAAAATAACATTTCTCATGTGTACGTTTGGACTTTCACCTCCACATGGCAATGGGAAATGATTTCATTTTATTATTATTGGACGGTAATAGGGATGTATTTGTTTAACAAAAATTATATATATGAAATAAATATTTTTATTTAATGGTTAAATAATATTAACTTTCCTTTTATTTCCTCAGTCACAAAAAATGGAAACATCTTTCATACATTTGTATGACCTATCATTCCCTTGAATACTATAATCCATTTTCCATATCTCAATTTTTTTGATAAACATTAATAAATATAAAATGAATATTATATATATATATATATATATATATGTATATCTGGTTTAAAATTTTTAGATTATTTTACTGTGATCAAAATTGAAGGAAAAAAATTAATAACCAAAATACATATGACAAACAAAGAAGTTATCAGCCAAAAATTGTTTTTGATAAAGATTAGAAAATAAATCGGTGATAATGGGTTAAAATTAAATCATATATAGTATGAAATAAATTATTATAGTTCTTTATTATATTTATAATAAATCAATATATGTTATGAAATATTTCATGACACATATAAAGGAAATAAAACAGGAGGAACATGTTTTTTTCTTCACAATAACATCTATGAGCCGTATGCCATATTAATAACATAGTTCGTTTCTATTGTGTATATTCTATAGATTTGGTATATTATATAATTAATCTGTTTATATTCATAGTATTTAATGATCAATTGGAATTAATTTTTTCATGTGGATTATGATGAAAAAGTTATAAATGAGTTAGTGGTTTATTTTATGATATTATCATTTATTGAGATTGTTTATGTTTATGGCGATGATGATAAAATATTTTGATCCAAATATTATTAAACATAGAAATTTTATTCACCTCAAGTTATCTCATGAGAATATATGATTTCACATATATTTACTCACTTAATGATCTAAATATTTCTAATGAATGTTTTTAAGAAAATTATCATCCTTATTTCTCTCCACGGTCAAAAATACCTTTTTATTAAAAAAACATATTATCTAAATATGTTTTCAAAAATGATTTTAGCATTGAACAATTTAATTTTTTAAGGAATTTTTACCCGTGTTTTAATTTTTAAAAAACCTTTTGAAAGGAATATGATTGTCATTTTCCCCAAAAAAACTCATTTTAATATTATAGAAAATGAGAATAGAAACATCATTTTACACAAATTGTATGGAATATCCCATTATAATGGCCAAAAAATCATTTTATATTTTTTTTTAAATTTTATAATTTTATTTCTAGGGTAATTGTATTTTAAAAATATTGTTTGAAATCATGGTTTTAATAGTCATTTTAAAAATTAAAAACATATTTTTGTCAAGAATGCTTTAATCAATTTTTTATATATTTAAATTTTTCTAAAGAATGAATCCTCATTTTTCCATACACTCCATTGGGAATATATTGTAATGATATCACCCATATCATCGTGTTCCCGATGATATCTAAATCTCAATACCATCTTCAGTCGGTGCCAGTGTTTTATCAATTTAAAATTATCAATTCACATTTCATTAATTAAATGACCATTCATTATCCATTTGATTCCAATTTATAAAATAGTAAATTAAAGACATAGTCTGATGCCTAGAATTTCCTTCTAGTTCATCATTCCTAGGACCATGAAGGATTTGGATGTAGCAAACCGTGTCCCACCCCTACATATTACTATAGTTTTCAAAAGATATAGACCATGTCCCGCACACATGGGATTTAGACGAAGAAGACCATGAACCACACATATTTATTACTACAGTATTGGAAAGAAGTAGACCATGTCCCACAACAATGGGATTTATATTCAATAAAGCATATCATTCAACCATTTATCACATTAGTCATTGTTTATCAACATTAACATTATTATCTCATTTCATGATAAAGCATCCTATTAATTATGTTAACAATTAATTATTTCATTTCAATGAGAATAAAAATCACAACACTTTCAATTAACTAATTTTCGAATTTAATGGCCAGTTCATAGCCTCAATATCCCATAATTAATTCAACAATTAATTATTAAATTGTCAACCTTAATATCCTATAATTAATTCACCTATTAATTATTCAATCCATTAGTGTGTAAAAAACAATCTACATTAATTAATTAAAGAATTAATTAATAAACCATTTACCCCAATATTAGAATTTTTTTAAAAAATTAATTATTCTAATAAAAAAATATCAAAATTTCATATTTAAATCATCAATTAATTATCTCACATTAAAAATTCATTGATTAATTCATCAATTAATGAATCACATCAATCACATCAATTAAAGAAACAATTTATTGATCAAAAAAGGTCCATTAATTAACACAATAGTTAAATAACCACATTGAACAATATCAATTAATTCACCAATTAATTATTAATGTTAATCTCATTAATCAATACAATAATTAATTATTCACATTCAATCCCTTCAATTAATTTTCTGATTAATTGTTCATGTTAACTGAATTAATTAATAAAATAATTAATTTATCACATTATATCCATTAATTAACATATCAGTTAATTAATCCCATCAAACCCATTATTTAATTCACCCATTAAATAATCACAACCTCCTATTTATTAATTCATCAAAAAATTAATCCCATTAATACCATTATTTTATTGAACAATTAAATAATCACATTACATAGATTAATCAATTCATTGATTAATTTATATAATTATTTAATTCAACCATTAAATAATCAAGTTCTATCCTTAATTAATTCATCAATAATTAATCCCATTATTGTATTCAATAATTAAATCAACATAAAACTTTAATTAATTAATTCATCATTTAATTAATCCCACCATTTAATTCAACCATTAAATAAACACAAATTCCCATTAATTAAATCATAAATTAACTAATCCTATAAAGTCCCAATATTTAATTTACCAATTAATTAATATATTTTTAATATCAAAATCCAATATTTAATCCTCCAATAAATTTTTCTTTCACCCAATTTCAATATCTCAAAATTAATTCAAAAATTAATATTTCTAATTTCACGACAACTGTATACTGATAATTAATTCTCCAATTAATTATATCAAATCATCACGTCAATACCCCATTTTTATAAAATTAATTATCTCAATTCATAAAATCATGATCACAAAATTAATTTATCAGTTTATTATCTCATATCATAACATCAATATTCCAAAATAAATTCCACAATTATATATTATATCATAATCAATTAAATTATCATAATAATATTCAATAATTAATTCTACAATTATTTTTACCTATTCATTAAGTTTAACAAAACAATAATTAATTTGTTAATTAATCATTTAATTTAAATGCTCTCTATCTCACAAGAATTAATTGAACAATTAATTAACCAAAGTCATAGTTTCAAAATCCAAACCCTTCCAATTATTTAATTAAATAAATATTTAATCATGTCCATCAATCTCAATTTATAATAATTAATTCAAGAATTAATTATTCAATTTATATAATCCCATTTATCACCAATTCATATTTTCCTCAATAAATCAATTTACTAAATTAATTAATTCAATAAACCACTCAATTTCCAAAAAAAATAAATAGAAATTCAACAATTACATATTTTTAATTCAAATCTAGATTTTGGGAATTGATTTTTAGATCTATTACCTCATTAATGGTGTAAAATGCTCACCAACTGAAATATAAAAAATTATGCAGAAAAAGGATGAAGAATGAGATCATGATTCAATTCCCTGATTGAGGAAATAAAAAATTTAGATATATTAAATTTGGATCTAAATATAGATCACAATATAGATAAACATTCATATTTTATATGGACAGTGGAGTGGAATGGAGATATCTATCTTGAAGGGAATAAAACACATACCTGGTGGTTGTAGAACTTTAAATCGCCCTTTTATTCCACAGTAACATTGGTCAAGAGGGATTTGAATACATCATGGGGCCTCCAAAATCGATACATTCTAATTTAGGGTGACTAGATTTCGAATATGTGTTAAAAAAGGGGTCTTAGGGAAGTTAAAATCTAAATTTAGAGTTTATTAAAACCACATTAATGATTTTCTAGGAAGGAGAGTATGGTTTCCCCAAATCATGTTCCTTATCAGTTCACCACTTCTAGGGGGTGTGAGAAACCAAATATGCTCTCCGTCATTACCAGCACCGTTGCAGATCCATGGAATGGCCTAAAGAGGGTTCCCTACCCACACATGGTGGAAAAAGTTCATGGATGTCACATTTTATGGTGTTGGAACAATATACTCGGGTTTAGAATCATTTAACAATCGAAAAATATCAATAAACCAAATCTGAATATTTAGGCCAAATATGCCATAAATAAAACCAAGAACTGAATACATTGGTTTAAACCTAACATAATATGACCAATTATTCAAAAATTTGAAGAAAACCTGCCCAAGGGACTCTACATTACAATGGGTTATCACCCCCCGAGTTGTCTCCACATCACCGCACCAAGGGAAGAAACTAGCTACCAGTACCGCCACCACCCAAGGACTTTCCCATACCTGCATCAAACATGATCAAGTATAACTTCACAAAAGAGGTTTATGTAGGGTGTGATCCTAATATCAATAGTTTACCACAAAGATATTCTGTATCATTAGTTAAACTATATGAAAATCATGCCAGTTTTGTAAAACAAGAAGTGGTGGAAATATTTTATAAAGAATGATACTTTTAAAGGTAAAATATTTTCAAAGGTAAATTTAAAATAGTGAACAAATCTCAATAACACAAGTAAAATAATTCATTTTCCATACATATCAACCATAATCCAATGATAAATACAAAATCTTTAATGAGCACAAATCTCAGAGACACCCCTAGGAACTAGTTTGTCTTGGGCCCCATGTACCTCATACCTCGATGTAAAGAAATAACAGATATATTTGTTCCTATGAATTAGCCACTAGTAGTGAACATAAACATAACTTAGTGGTCCCCATTCACCATCAATATAGTAATTTTAGTGTTGTAAATGTCCAAATTAATATGTGAATCATGAATAAATTCTCTCCGGATAAGTAGGGTACTAGTGCGTGTCTTCCCACCTAGATAGCCGAGTCCCCCCTTTTTCTTAAAATATTTTCTTGTTCTTCCAAAGTAACATTGTATATAATAACCCAATTTATGGTCACACACACTCAAAATAGTATCTACAAATGCTTTACACTATTTACATAACACAATAAACCACAAAATGGTTCCACAAAACAGCTTCAAGGTATAACCCCAATCATTGATCGTGAAATAAATTTTAAATAGCTATTTGAAATCCAATTTAACACCAATATTACACCAAAATATAGTGGGTAGAACTAAAACATTTTAATAAATCTATTACATGATTTATAAATAATCCAAAATTGGTATAACATTGAATGGACATGTCAAATAAACTTTTTCAAACAAAATTGGTACTTTTCAAAACAAATTCAACCAAAACCAATTTTCTCAGTAAGAAAAATTATGTGGGAGTATGATAAAAGAATAAATAATGCTTGGATAACTCATTTATTATATATTACACATGTAACCAGCTAACAAAAGTGTTGATACCCTCAAATCCATGTGTGAATGTTCAACCACACAACCACCCCACCACAAGAAAGTTAAATCCATCTTAAAAAAACAATATTAGACCAATATTCAGAATATCATACCCTAGGTTCTATGAGATAATTTATGGACATTATGAACTTCCTGAAAGGTGGATGAAACCTTAAGAAAAAAGGAGGAACACTACAGGAAACTCACGTAAATGAGAAATCATGAAAAAATCTCCCAAAATACACTGGTATATGAATTCCAAACATAGAAAAATAATCTTTAGGTTTGAATAAGGCAGATAAGGTCAGGTAGGAATTGAAATGGGAGAAAATGATTGAAAAATGAAGGAATTATGAAGAAAAAAGTTACATTTTCATATCCCGTTGATTTGAGAAATCTTGAAAAGTTTTTCCCTAATCCAAAATGAAGATGATCTAAAAAGAAGAATAAATGAACATGGGGGTGCATATATATTCAGTGATCTTTTGAGAGAGGTGGAATCACTGAAATAAGCTTAATAAACTGAATAATATATTAAGGAATTAAAAAAATTGAAACAGGAAATGGGCTTATAGGTTGGCCCAATGGATTAATAAGTCACTCAAATCCAAAAATATAATGAGTTACTAAGGGGTGTAAATGGATTTGGTGGTTTGAATAGGTCTTTTGAGGCCATATGGGAGGAGGAATGGGTGAATTTGTTTTAAAAAACAAAGGAGTTATTATAGAATATTTTTAAATATCGAAATTGGGCTCACAGTTTGGCCCAAATTTTTTATACTCACATTTTACTCAAAAACTTCATGGGAAACCCCCATAAAAAAATAATAAATGGAAATTAAATTAAAAATATATATAAAATAAATCATGGATGTGAAAATTCTCTCAACCATGAAAGACATTCCACCCTGGAAAGTTAACCTGAATCTTGATAAGAAAATAAGAATGATTACTCTTCATAAACACATGACTACTGCTCTTATGTCTCATGTGTTTGATTCCCATGCTTCCAAAGAATCCAAACCATTGGAGTCAACATTTCAAAATGCACCATCTCTTGGGAATCAACTATTCTCATCATCCTATCCAAAAAATCAAACCATGATCTATTTCTAGTTCTTCCCAATTATGCACATGGGACATATCTGGGTTTTACTTTTTAAACTGGGAGTTGTAGAAGATGTCATGAATGGAAGTCAACTGAGAAGGTAAGGCCAATATGCATCCCACCCTTCCAATATGCTCAGTGATCTCAAAAGGACAGGAATACCATTTCATATTCTTCTTTTTCTTTCCCAATCATTAATGGCCCAAATGAGGGGCCACTTTTAGGAATAACCTATCACCCATAGAAAACACTAGGTCTTGAAACCTCTAGTCAGACATAAGATTTATTATGACTCAAAGCTATAAAAAACAACTGCCTAATCAACATGTCCTTCTCAGATGTGTCATGTACGAGGCTCATCCCCTACAGTGAAGTCTCACCTACCTCTACCCAATATAGGGGGCACCAACAGGGTTGACCATGGATATCCTCAAAAGGATCCATTTGAATTGAGGACTTGTAACTATTATTATAGGAAAATTAAACCAATCCTATATGGCTATCCCATGATCCTATGAAGTCCAAAACACATGAACAATGTATGTCCTCCAAGATATTATTCACCCACACTGTTTGAGCAACTGTTTGAGGATGGTATATTGGGCTCATCACAATATATGACCCCAAGTGCTTCTGAAGGCCTTCCCAAAACCAGGAAGTTAAATGTGCATAAAAATATAAGGCAACTATTGAAGGAAAAAAATGAATCCATACCTCCTCTTGGTGATATAAGTGGCCCTAATAATCCACTTTGGAAGTATCATTGGTCAAAATTAAGTGAGTTTATTTGGTTAGACAATCAATTATTACCCATATGGTGTTCTTACGCTTGGGTGTATGACGCATAACAACATTGAAATCCATGGAGACCTCATCCCACTTCTTGGTAGGAATGGGTAAAGGCTGGAAAAAAGTGGGCCTTTTATTATCCTCTTCCACCTACTGACATTTATAGTATCTCAACAAAAATTTAGCTATGTCTCATCTGATACCTGGCCACAATGAATTCCAATGCACATTATAAAACATCTAGGTGTCTCCAGTATTGACATCCCACTGTGACTAGTGGTTTTCCTGAATAACCAGCTTCTGTAGAGACAAAGTCACCACTTAGCAGACCTTGAAGCACATGATACCCTTGGGGGATGAAGACTAATAAAAATATTTCTCCCCACCACGATGAAACAGCCACAACCACTGACAAAGCACAAAACTGGGCAATTCTCACTAAATCAACTCTATGAGAGAAGGATTCAACCGAATGCTCACCAAGAACATTCCTCCAAGATGCACATTGGTCTCTACATGCATCTGAGAAAAGATCCTTATCAGAGTCCCCTCATCAAAAGAATCCATCAAAGATTTCTCTAGTAATTTTATACTTAAAGAATCTACCACCACATTTCCCTTGTCCATGGTATAGATAATTTCAAAGTCAAAACCCTATAATTACTTGATTCAAAGGTTCTGTATGAGATTGAGATATTTCTATGAGAATATGTAGGCAATGTTTTTGTGACCATATTATACCAAAAACATCTCCCCAAAGTGGTAGTTACACCTTGTATTCAATGAATTAATCATATTTTCTTGCTCCAAGTCTTGTGTTGGGTAATTCTTTTCATGTGTTCAGAGTTAGTGGGATCCATTTGCCCCAATGTTACCATCCTACATAAGCACGCACTTGAGACCCATACATGACGCATAAAAATACACCACATAGCCCTTTCTATATTCTAGAAAGATCAAAATGGGGTAGGTACTCATCCACCTCTTCATCTCCTAAAATTATTCCTAGCACTCTGGGCCCCATAAAAACATTACTCCTTTTTGGGTGAGTATGGTCATGGGAGAAGAAAACTGAAAAAATACCAATACAACTGCCTGTAGTTACGTTCCATGTCAAGGAAACTCCAAATCTCAAACAAATTCTTCGGATGCTCCCAATACATAATTGCACTAATTTTCTTGAGTGTTGAGTCAATAAGATTTTCCTTATGACTTTTCAATTCCTTCTTGTTTTGAAAATCACAAACACCTTATCCTTAAGAAAATTTCTTTTATAAGAAAAATTTCTTTTATATGAAAAATCTCTTTTATAAGAAAAATTGGTTTTATAAGAAAAATTGAATTTATAAGGAAAATTGATTTTATAAGAAAAATTATCCTTATCATTTTTTCATTCATATTTTTCTTAAGTATAAGATTCGGATTAATTTCCATTTTCTTGGAATTGTTTGAAACCTTGATTTGAAGAATTCTATTTTAAACTCCGAATTCTGGATAATGAACTGCAATAAAGTTCTACTACGAATTCTGGATAAAAACTGTAAAGAAGTTCAACTCTGAATTCTGGATACGAACTGTGATAAAGATTCATTCCGAATTCCGGATACAAACTCTGATTAAGTTCTACTCCAGATTCAGGATACAAATCCTTATGAAGATCGATAACGAATTCACACAACGAATTCTGATGATGAATTCTCATTAAGAATTCTGATGATGGATTCTCAGTACTAATTCTGATTAGGAATTCTCACTACGAATTCTGACGATGAATTCTCATTACGAAATCTGATGAGGAATTCCTAGTACGAATTCTGATGATGAATTCTCACTATGAATTCTAATGATGAATTCTCATTCTGAATTCTCATTCAAAATTCTCATTCCGAATTCACCTATAAAACAAAATCTGATCTTCTTTGTTTTATACACTTTGATTTTATTTAGACTCTGAGAAAATATTTTTCGTTTACACTCTGAACATTCACTCCGAACTTTTGAGTTAGACTTAAAACGATGTCGTACATTCTATAACACTTGTTTTGTTATAAAACGATGTCGTCTATTCTGTTATGAACTAACTGTTGGTTAAGTTACATGTGTACAGGTCCCTCCGATTTTTAAGGAAAATATGACCATTGGAAAGGAGGCCGACCTTACATATAAATAGGAGCTCATTCAAAAGAGCTCAGTGCTGAAATGCTGACTAATCTTCTACTCAAATGTTTACATGCTTGAAGTGATTTCTAGAGAGAGAGGCTCATATTAACTCTCAAAGCTTCATGCGACTCCGAATGTTGGTGATTACATTCGAGGACTTCTGGGGATAGGAAGACAGAGGTGCAGACTACCTTGAAGTTCGAGGGCTTCCTTGCTGGGGAAGACAAAGGTTGCCAACTACATTGAAGTTGAGGGCTTGCGGGGATAGCAAGACAGAGACTCTGATCTTCATATTGAGGGCTTAACCTCGTGTGGGTGAGGCATACTTTCTTGAAAGTATAAATCAAGGGACCTTTATCCAAGGTTGTTGGATACCCTTCTCTTTGGGTTAAAATACTTATATCTTGTTACTTGTAGTTTTACTACTTGTTTGTTTCAGCTACATTTTGTATTATAAGGAAAGTATAACCTTCTTATACTTCCTTACATGTACTCTGTTTCATTTAGATTCTATACGCTTTAAGGGAGAATCTCATATTGTAATCTTTAGTTAAGTTTCAATTTCCGGATCCATATTTCCAGAACCTACATTCGGAATCTCTTTTCAGTTTGAAGAAAGTTCTTAGGACTTGAAGTTTATAACTTCATTCCTTATTCCATGTTTTCATTTGGTATTAGATGTGTTGTGAATTTTCTTAAGTTTAACTTTGTTAAACTTATACCTTTACTTTTATTAAGGAAAACATAGTAAATCGTAACTAACTTTAAAGGTTAGAAAGGAATTTTTTAAAGTATACGATTCACCCCCCACTCTTGTAAATTGATAATCTACATCATTATTTAGATCCTATCGATCTTAAAATTGGTATCATAGGAGGTTTCTAAAATACTTATTCTCACGTATAAGTTTTTCTTGCTCACTTTCTCATTCCAAACTTTCTCATTCTGAATTTTGACATTCCGAACATTGTGATTATGAACTTTTTCTACTATCAAGATTGTGTGCCAAAGGTTTGTTCTAGTATGGCAGCAATTAATGTTGGTTCCATTGATAATCTAAATCCTACAAGACGACCAATCTTTGATGGTAATGACTATGAGTACTGGAGATATCGAATGAAGACTTTTGTTATCAATACTGGAGTGGACAACTTTGTTATTCTTACTGGTGATTATAAAATTACTGATAAGGAAGTTTGAACTTTTACAAACCAGGAAAAGCAATAGTATCAACTCAATTATAAGGTACGAAATACTCAACTGTGTTCAATGACTAGAAATATATATAGCCAAATTTCTTCTTGTGAAGCAGCTAATTGTATATGGAAGAGGTTAGAGGTTACACACTTTGGAACTTCTAAAGTGATTGAAACCAGGAGAGCTATGCTTAGAGCTGAATACCATGGATTCAATTTTCCATATGGTGAACCAATATGTAAATTTCAACAGATATTTATGACTATTGTCAACAGTCAATAGTATATGTGAGAAAAAGGATTAGATGATGAAGCACTTGTGGACAAGATAATTTATATTATGCCTAATGAGTGGGAATCCAAAAGAAGATCTATAGATGAGAATAGGAAGGTCACTCAAATTTGTACTGATGAGTTATTTGGAACTCTTCTACAACATGAAACCAGAATAAAGAGAGATGCTAACAGCATCAAAAAGAAGAATGGGAATGGTACTTTTGCTTTTACAACAAAATCAAATCAGATGAAAGCTAAGACTCCAGAGAGAGTAACTAAATCCAAGTCTAAGAAAGTTATTTTCCAATCTGAATCTAGTGATAGTGAAGTCTCTGAAAATGAGTTAGCAAATCTTGCTCGAAGGATGAACAAGATAGCTGGCCAGAGAAATTTCCAATCCAAGTATAATAAGAAGGAAAGGAAAGATAAGAAAGATGGATAAGTCACTTGTTATGAATGAAAGAGAGCTGGACATATTAGACCGGATTTCCCTTTGCTTAAAAAGAAAGAAAGGAAAGAAAGGCATTCAGACAGAAACAGAAAAAAGTACTATAAAGCCAAAGCTAAGAAAGTATTGAAAGCTAGTGACACCTGGAGTGCCAGTGGTGGTGACTCTTCAGATGAATCTTCTGATTATGAATCTTTAGGACAGAATAATCTTGGTCTTATAGCCAGACTACCTATTGACAATCATTTTTTTATGGATAAGGTACGAAATGCTGAATCATTGACCAATGTTTCTTTAAATTCTAATGATGGTAAGAATTATAACTCCTCAAGTGAAGAATCATCTTCTGATGAAGAAAATACTTTACCTACTTATGAAGAAGTTTCTAGGTTTTCTAAACTTCTTGAAATTGAGAATTCCAAACTCAATAAGAAACTTGATAAGGAAAACTCTAGGAATTCTATTCTTACAAAAGAGATATCTGATCTTTCTAATGATCTTAATAGGAAAAATGATGATTTTGAAAGTATTTCAAAAAATCATGAGGAGGTATGTTCTGAGAAGAACAAACTTTCTAAAGAGTTAGAAAATCTAATTTCTAAGAAAAATGTTTTCGAGCCTAGCTCTAGTTTATAAAATTATTGATTTTGAGGATAAAATCTTGGTTATAAAACTCAAGTCCGAATTTTTTTCCGTATAGAAGTGTGTATCGAACTTTACCCATGGTAAAGAAAATTTTGATAAAATGTATTCCCAAATACGACCTTTAAGAAATAAATCAGTATTTGTTTATACCCATGGAAAACCAATTTTTAGTAACAATTTTTTTGTTCCTCAAAGTGCCCCATTTTTTACTAAGTGTCCATGTGATGGTCATTGGGCAAAGAATTGTTCCTTAAACAAAACCCAATCTCTAGGATTTCACAAAGATTACTTTTCTATGAAGATATGGGTTCCTAAAATTTTGTTATCTGGTAATCTCGGATCCGAACAAGTTTGGATTCCGAAAATCTAATTATCTTCTTGATTTCAGGAAAATAAAGAGATTACCAGCAACAATACATGGTACATGGATAGGGGATGTTCCCTACACATGACTGGTAACAAAATCTATTTTGAAAAGATTATCAAAACTAAAGGAGGAAAGGTAACTTTAGGAGATAATGCTAAGGGTGAGATTGTTGGTATTGGTAATATTATTCTTTTAGGTAAAACTTTGATTTAAAATGTTCTTATTGTTAAGGGTCTTAAGAACAACCTCATTAGCATAAGTCAGTTATGTGATGAAGGTTACCATGTGAATTTTTGGAATGATAAGTGCTTAGTTCAAAATTCCAAGGAAGAATTTATTCTCTCCACGAATAGGCATGAGAATGTTTACACCTTATGTTTAGAAGACCTCAGGAGCCATGATCTACCTTGCCTAAGTGCAATGGAAGATCATTCCTAGTTATGGAATATAATACTAGGTCACTGTAACCTTAGAAACCTATGTAAACTCTCTAAGAAGAAACTATTTAAGGATCTACCAGATCATAGATTTGATTCTTCTAAAGTTTGTGATCCTTGTCAATATGGAAAGCAACTTAAATCTAGTTTTAAATCAATTGGTGAAGTCTCAACAACTGATGTATTACAGTTAGTGCATATGGATCTTTTTGGTCCAACACAAACTTGAAGTATTGGAGGAAAATACTATGTGTTTGTTCTAGTTGATGATTACACTAGATTTACTTGGGTTTATTTTTTAGCAAAGAAATATGAAGCTTTTCCTTATTTCGAAAATTTCAGAGCTGAAGTTAAAAATGAGAAAAAACTTCCTTTGAAAACTATTCATAGTGATCATGGAGGAGAATATCAAAATTATGACTTTGAAACTTTTTGTAGTAAAAAAGGTATTACTCACAACTTTTCAGCACCTAGAACTCCTAAACAAAATGGTGTAGTTGAAAGAAGAAATAGAATTCTTCAAGAGATAACCAGAACCATGTTGAGTGAATATTCTATTGCTAGACATTTCTGGGCTGAAGCTGTAAGTATTGCTTGTTATACTATAAATCGAGTTTTGATTAGACCTTTTCTTAATAAAACTCCTTATGAGTTATAGAATGGTAGAAAACCAAGACTATCCTACTTCAAGGTTTTTGGTTGCAAAGTGTTCATTTTGAATACTAAAGATAACTTACATAAATTCGCACCAAAATCAGATGAAGGAATTCTCTTAGGTTATTCCACAACTTCTAAGGCTTATAGATTTTTTAATAAAAATACTTGTACTGTTGAAGAAACAGTACATGTAAAATTTGTTGAGTCTGATACTTTTATTTTTAAACCATCTCAGCCTACATCCTCGGATGTGTTTTCAACAACTGATTTTCAACCTTTGATAGAAGAACCTTCTGATAAGAATAATGTTCATGAATATATTTCTGAAACATTGACCCCCGAAGACTTTCTACCCTATATTGATGAAAAGGCTTTTCAAAACCCAAATCTGGTGTTTCTTAAGAATCATCCCAGTGATAGTATCATTGGTGATGTAAATCAACCTGTAATGACTAGAAGTTCCTTATGAAATGAAGTAGAACAGCTAGCATTTCTTTCCCAATTAGAACCTAAAAGCACTGATGAAGCTTTAGGTGATGATGATTGGATCAAAGCCATGCAAGATGAACTAAATGAATTCGAAAGGAATAAAGTCTGGAACTTGGTTAAAAGACCTAAGGAAACTTCTATTATTGGAGAAAAATGGGTTTTCAGAAATAAATTTGATGAAAATGGAGTCATAGTAAGAAATAAAGCTAGACTTGTTGCTAAAGGCTATAATCAGCAAGAGGGAATAGACTATGAAGAAACCTATGCTCCAGTAGCTAGACTTGAATCTATCCGTATTCTACTTGACTTTGCAGCATTCGTTAATTTTAAACATTTTCAGATGGATGTGATATGTGCTTTTCTTAACGGTTATGTCCATGAGGAAGTTTTTGTTCAACAAACTCCTGGATTTGAAGATACAAAACATCCTGATCATGTTTTTAGACATACCAAAGCTTTGTATGGTCTTAAACAAGCCACACGAGCATGGTATAATAGACTTACTGGATTTTTGCTCCAAAATAAATATGTTAAGGGAAATGAATATCCAACCCTTTTTATAAATAAAGATAAGAAAAATGTTTTGATTCAAATTTATGTTGATGACATCATATATGGTTCAACTCAGCAATCTTTGACCGACTCTTTTGCAAGTCTAATGAAATCTGATTTTGAAATGAGTATGATGGGTGAGTTAACTTTTTTCCTTGGTTTTCAAATTTATCAAAAACTAGAAGGAACCTACATATCTCAACATAAGTATATTAAAGATCTTCTCAAAAAGTATTGTTATGAAAACAATAAGAGTATAAATACTCCTATTGGTACCTCAAACTCTTTAGATCCTGATGAAGCTGGTAAACCAGTAGATCAAAAATCTTTTAGAGGTATGATAGGGAGTCTACTATACATAACATCTAGTCAACCAGAATTAATGATTTCAGTATGCTTATGTGCAAGATATCAATCCAATCCTATGGAATCTCACTTAAAGGCAGTAAAAATAATTTTTCGCTACCTTAAGGGAACCATGGATCTAGGATTATTTTATACTTCTGGAAATGATTTTGTTCTAAAAAGATTTTCTGATGCTTACTTTGGTTGATGTAGAATAGATAGAAAGAGTACATCAGGGACTTGTCATTTCTTAGGAGATTCGTTAGTTTCTTGGTCCTGCAAGAAGCAACATTCTGTAGCACTCTCCACTGCTGAAGCTGAATATGTAGCAGCTGGAAGTTGTTGTGCTCAAGTGTTGTGGATGCAACACACCCTCACAGACTATGGCTTGAGTTTTACTAAAACTCAAATTTTGTGTGAAAACACAAGTGCCATTGCCCATATTAAGAACCCTTCACATCACTCTCGTGCAAAACACATAGATATTAGGCATCACTTTCTTAGGGATCACACACTTAAAGGATATATTATTCTTCAGTTTATCGGAATGCAAGATCAACTTGCTGATATTTTCACAAAATCTTTGCCTTCTGATAGATTTGAATACATTAAGCAAAATTTAAGAATGATAACTATAAGGTAATCATTCTTCATTAACTTTCTGTTGAAAAAGTCTCCTTACAGCAATAAACTCGTTTTCATAGGGGGAGTACATTTCATTGTTAGACTAACTAAATTTTTTTTCCTCTCAAAGTTTTTTCAAAACATTTCGGAACTAAAATTCTGGAATGGGAATTTACAGAACATAAATTTTCCAGAATGGATATTTTCATATAGAAAACTTATGGAATGAAAATTTTCGTATTGAAAACTTTTGGAATAGAAAATTTCGTACTGGTATTTTCATGACAAGTTTTTCGTACCGAATCATTCATAATGAGTTTTTCATTTTCAAATTTTGTAATGAATTTTTCATACCAAGTTTTCCATACTGAGTTTTTCGTAGTGAGTTTTGCAAATTTTTCTTTTCGTAGTAAATTTTTTTTAGATTATTACCCATTACGAATAATCTTCCTAAGCCAATCCGAAAGGTATGATTTCATTACTCAAGTTTTCGTAGTCATACTTTACTTTCTGACATTTTCTTATATTTTGTTTTCGGTTTTTAACTTTTCTTAAATCTTTGTTTTAATAAAACTTCCAAAAGATCGAATTCAAGTTTTCATGAGAATTGGCTTTCGACCATTAGATCTGATCTCATCTTGTCACAATCGTTCAATCAACCGTGGAAGATACACCGTTTTATCATTGCCTATATAAAGGGGACCCCAATTGGCTGTCCCACATTGGTTTTCAGGCTCCAACGTCTTGAAGCTCTGCCTCTCTATTTTAAAGCCGTTCCAAAATTCAGAAATCCCCGTTCTGATCTTCACAGAGGTCCTCAGATCCGAATGTCTGTGGAAGTAGATTCTCAAGACATGTCTTCTTCTAAGCCGATTTCAAAGTGGTTAGTATATAGAGAACAAATGGTTCATCTGGATTTCTTCAACAAGTACGACTATCTTATTTCCAAGAATATTAAGCTTAATGGATGGGAAGATGTTGCAGTGTCAAAACCTGGGAATCAAGATGAAGTGTATTCAGATTTGCTTATAGAGTTCTATGAAACAGTCTCCTTTATTAAGGAAGATGGAAGGGAGAAATTGTCTTTTAAGTCCTATGGTAAGACTTATAAGCTTTCATATGCCAAGGCAGCCAGCTTCGCTGGGTTGAATAATGAAGGTGAAGCCGAATTCATATCTCATGTATTGTCAGATTCAAAGGGTATCTTCGTCAAGGAAAAAGCATTAGAAACTCTCAGACTGACAGATGATAAGGCTCTGAAGATTGCTTCTCTATATACAAATTTCCGGATTCTAGAGTTATGGGTACAAGGCCTTATCGTACCGAGAAAGGGTGATAATGATAGTCTGAAGAAGAGTGAGATATACATCCTAGATTTTCTGATAAATCTGAGGAAGGTTAACCTGATTAAGCACATTCTCATTTCTGTTGAGAATGTTAAGAAAGGGAATCTGAGAGCTCAGATCATAATGTACCCAGTAATCCTCTCAATGTTGATAGTTTGGTCCCTTGAGTCTTTCAAGGAGGCTTCCAAGTCAAAGCCAAGAATTTGCAAGATTATGTTGGTGAGTGATGATACTCTTAAAAGGATGGATGTAGCCTTTGACAAGAAAACTGGTCAGTTTATTGATTTACCTGCTCAAGAAGAAGTAGTTCCGAAAGTTGGTGATCTGGAAGCCTCTAAACCAGTGAGGAAGAGAAAGTTGAAAGAAGTTGAAGCAGAGAATCCCAAGTCTAAGGAAGTTCATTCCGCACCTCCAAAACCAAAGAAGAAGAAAGCTTACCCAGATGAGGTAGTTTCTAAATGGAGGGAAATCAAAGAGAAGAGAGTGAAAGGGGAGCCACAGTTTGGCTTGGATCCTGCGGAGGCTAAGGCCTTGAAATAAAGGACAGTGGAGGAGCTAGAAAAACAAGCAAAAGAAAAGAAGTTTAAGAAGAATATGTTTGAAGCTGAGGTAGTTCAGACTTTGTTGAATATTAATGAGATGGTTTCAGAAAACATTCCTGTTCCGAGATCTTTTTCTATGGAATCTCTACCTGAGACTCCAAGAAGAAACATTGTTGCTCCGGAAGAGGCAGTAGCCAATACTATTGAGGAAGTAGAGAAAATTGAGAAAGTGGAAGAGGAAGAAGTTGTTGCTGAAGGAAGTGGGGAAACTGGAGATGTTTTGAATCAAGTGGATGATTATAAGGGAAATCCATTGGAACATCTATTACTCTAAACTTCTGAAGCTGAATCTTTGAAATTAGTCACTCCTAGAAACGATGAGCAGCAAGGAGAAGAAGAGGTAGCTTATCATGTAGAAGAAGAAAAAATTCTACATGATGTTGCTCAAATGGAGAACGTCGAGGATGTAGCTCAAAAAGTTACTGATGATGAAGACAATATTATTCAAGTGACTGATAGTGAAAAAAGAACTCCGGAATAGGATTCTATTCCGAAAAGAGACAAGGGAAAGTTAATTCTTGCTGATAGTCCGAGCTCAGTAATTGTGAAGTGAAAGGAAGTCGGTAGTTCTTCAAAGAAGAAGCCTTAACAAGTTGAAGAAGTAAATTCTCCCAGAAGAGTCTCGGATTCAGAGTCATCTTCGTTGGGGCATGAATTTGTTGTTCAGTCTTTAAAGAAGCTGGTAGGTTCTATTCTGACTTTCTCAAGTATTGATTCAAGATGCCAGATGCTCCAACATGCTTTGAATCAGAAAACAGATTCTGTATCCATGGTCATGGACCCATGCGTTGAGATTGTGGCTCAGTTTAAAACATTCTTTATCGGCTATGAAGCCCATAGAAGATCATTCAAAAGGATGAAAAATTGTTCAAGGAAAACTGTAGAAGATATGAGACTCTTAGATGAATTCCAAGATCATGTGAAGGATGCTTTTGAGACAGAAGACATGAAGTTAAATCAACATACCTCATCCTTTGAAGAAAATTTGACAGATGAAAAGAATTTCCGGATTCAAGAAGTCAGAGATCTGAATGGGAAGCTGAATTCTGTTTCTCAAAATTGGAAGTATGAAAGGGATCATCGGATTGAGATTCAAGAAAAGTTGTTAAACCAAGAACAAATCATGAAGGATCTGGAAGAAAAGCTTCAAGCTCAGGAAGAAAAGATTCAAGCCCAGGAATAAAAGATTGAAGCTCAAAATGAAAGAATTGTTGTATTAGAAAAGCAAGCTGAGGAAGATCATAAAAACTTGAAGAAGATAAAGACTATTCTTAAGGGTCTCATAGCGAAGGAAAAAGATCCAAAATAGACAGATCCGATCATTTGTTGTATCTAAATTTCTTTGTTGTTGAGCATTTCAAACATAATGAAAATTTGTGCTTGCTCGTTTCTTTTGTTGTTACTACTAATTTTTCAGGTAATTTATTATATTTTCCATTCCCTCAAATTCTTTTTGAAAATCACAAAGGGGGAGAAGGAAAATAACTCTAATGAAAGAGAAAAAGAATCTTCACAAAGGATGAGAAAGAAAACAAACTCTAGTTGAGTTTATCTAAGGGGGAGTTTGTCATCGAAGAAGCCTTTCTTATTTTTAATGAAATGTCATTCCGGAAATCTAGAATACGATCCTTAGTTTTTCAAAGCCTAAGAGGGAGTTAGTCATATTCATCAACATCCATAAGCAAAGGGAGATAAGCTTTAATGTTTTATTTCTTCCTAGACTTTCTTTTTCATAGGGATTTTTGTGCTTTCCAAAAAGGGGGAGATTGTTGAGTCAATAAGGTTTTCCTTATGACTTTTCCATTCCATCTTGTTTTGAAAATCACAAACACCTTATCCATAATAAAATTTCTTTTATAAGAAAAATTGCTTTTATAAGAAAAATCGCTTTTAAAAGAAAAATTGCTTTTATAAGAAAAATTTCTTTTATAAGGAAAATTTATTTTATAAGAAAAATTATCCTTATCATTTTTTCATTCATATTTTTCTTAAGTATATGATTCAGAATCATTTCCATTTTCTCGGAATTTTTTGAAACCTTGATTTGACGAATTCTGTTTTAAACTCCGAATTCTGGATAAAGAACTGTAATAAAGTTCTACTCCGAATTCTGGATAAGAACTATAATGAAGTTCAACTATGAATTCTGGATACGAACTGTGATAAATTTTCAATCCGAATTCCGGATACGAACTCTGATTAAGTTCTACTCCAGATTCAGGATACGAATCCTTATGAAGTTCGATGAAGAATTCTCACTACGGATTCTGATGATGAATTCTCATTACGAATTCTGATGACGAATTCTCAGTACGAATTCTGATGAGTAATTCGCACTATGAATTCTGATGATGAATTCTCATTACGAATTCTGATGAGGAATTCCCATTATGAATTCTGATGAGGAATTCTCCCTACGAATTCTGATGAAGAATTCTCATTCCGAATTCTCATTCTGAATTCTCATTCCGAATTCACCTATTAAACAGAATCTGATCATCTTTGTTTTATACGCTCTGAATTTATTTAGACTCCAAAAAAATATTTTTCATTTACACTCAGAACTTTTGAGTTAGACTTAAAATGGTGTCGTGCATTCTGTTACACTTATTTTGTTATAAAACGATGTCGTCTATTCTGTTATGAACTAACCGTTGGTCAAGTTACACATGTACAGGTCCCACCGTTTTTAAGGAAAATATTACTGTTGGAAAGGAGGCCGACCTTACATATAAATAGGAACTCATCTGAAAGAGCTCAGTGCTGAAATGATGACTGATCTTCTACTCAAATGTTTACTTTCTAGAAGTGATTTCTAGAGAGAGAGGCTCTTATTAACTCTCAAAGCTTTGTGTGACTCTGAATGTTGGTGATTACATTCAAGGACTTCCAGGGATAGGAAGAAAGAGGTGCCGACTACCTTGAAGTTTGAGGGCTTCCTTGCTGAGGAAGACAGAGGTTGCCAACTACCTTGAAGTTGAGGGCTTGAGGGGATAGCAAGACAGAGACTCCGATCTACATATCGAGGGCTTACCCAAGTGTGGGTAAGACAGACTTGCTTGAAAGTATAAATCAAGGGATCTTTATCCAAGGTTGTTGGATACCCTTCTCTTTTGGTTAAAAGACCTATATCTTGTTACTTGTAGTTTTACTACTTGTTTGTTTCCGCTGCATTTTGTATTATACGGAAAGTATAACCTTCTTATACTTCCTTACTTGTACACTGTTTCATTTAGATTCTATACGCTTAAAGGTATAATCTCATATTGTAACCTTTAGTTAAGTTTCAATTTCCGGATCCATATTTCTGGAACCTACATTTGGAATCTCTTTTCAGTTTTAAGAAAGTTCTTAGGACTTTATGTTTATAACTTCATTCCTTATTCCAAGTTTTCATTTGGTATTAGAGGTTTTGTGAATTTTCATAAGTTTAACATTGTTAAACGTAGCACTTTCCTTCTCTTAAGGAAAACATAGTTAATCGTAACTAACTTTAATGGTTCCAAAGGAATTTTTTAAAGTATACAATTCACCCCCCCCCCCCCTCTTGTAAATTGAGCATCTACATAATTATATAGATCCTATAGATCCTACATTGAGATCCACCAAAACCCCCTGCTCTGAGATCACATTAACCAGAAGCTTCATGTCCCTGATCTAGAAAGTTCACATGGACAACTTTTAATAGAGGTGGTACTACCTCAATGTTCCAAACATGATTCATAGATCATGCTCGTGTTCCTCCCCAGATCCAGAGTAAAAAAAGATGTCATTCATGAACACCATGACGATGGAATTGAGATACTAGTTAAACACCCTATTCATGAGTGACATAATGGTCGTTGGAGCATTGCCCAATCAAAAGGTTTTTTATAGATACTCAATGATTCCATACCTTCTTTAGAATGCTATCTTTGGGATATCATTCACTTTCAGCCTGATTTTATGGTAACCTAAATGAAAGTGTATTTTCAGGTACCACCATTCCCCCATTAACTAGTGAAAAAATAATCTATTTAAGAAAAAGGATATTTGTTCTTAATGGTATCATTATTATGCTTCTGATAGTTTACACACAAATGGAGAGGCCCATCATCCTTTATCATAAAGAGAATATTAGAGACCCAATGAGAGATTCTTAGGAGAATAAATCCAATAGATTCTATGTCATACAGTTGAATATTTAATTCCCTCAATTTGGTGGGGTACATAAGATATTAGGGAAGAGGGATCGGTTGTGTTCCCCACACCAAATCGATAGAGAACTCCACATCCCGCTCCAGAGGCAGGCCTGAAAATAATCTGGTTATTCCTCTAGAATCCCATCCAAAACATGGGGTTGTCCACCACCAGAACCACAACCATCATCCTCTAGTGAGAGAAATGATAACATGAAAATATTATTCCCCAAAACTGGGATTTTTGGTCCTGCGCGACCCGAATGAGGATCCCATTCCACATGAAATACCTGAAAACTCTGATCAGGTTCCAGGAAACTCACCGTCCGCCTATAGAAATTGAAGTGTGCTTGAAATTAAACCAAAATATACATGCCAGGTATAATGCTAAAATAATTCATATCAAATACCCGGAGGTCCCACTCCATCTAAACACCTAACATGAAAATCACACTCAATGGGCCCCTGAGACGATATTCCTTCTTCTTTCCTAGAGGCATCACCATCTCCATCACAAATGACAATGGCTTTGTTAAAAAATTTAGCATGTTCTTAGTATGGACATAGATGAATGAAATAGAAGAACCAATATTAAAAATAGTATTAGCAGTTATAGAGGAAATAAAAATAAAACTTTTAGTAGTCTACATTCTTTCCTCTGATCCCGCAGGTGCCTGATCAACTGCACGAAGATGCCTAATCTCTGGATGAGAACGACCGATCCCCAATGGCATAGACCTGAACTGGCTCTACACATAAGAGGATCGAGCCTTGTTTCCACGACCACCAAACTACGATCTCCATGTCATTGACGGCTTTGACTGAGCTGACACTCCCTAGGATGCCACTAATCCTCCCCCCATTGTAGTGTACGTGCCATATTGAAAAATAATTGCAATTTTCCAATTCCACCAATCAAATAAAAAGTCTCCTGGGTAAAAGTTATGCTGGTTGGATGATCCATGGCCTCCCCGAATGGTGGCACATGACAAACCTTCTATCATAATCCACTGAAGAAAACATCATGGGGGGGTGGCATGAGATGCCACTCCAATTATATCTTTACCCATCCCTCTTACCTTTCATCTCAAGATAACTACCACTTACCAGACCTAATCTTATCTTAGAAAACCCATCCCTCCCCTTGGGATCGATCTCCACCATACATTCCTGATCAACCACCAAAGAAAATATTTTCAACTTGAATATGAAGACCTAGGTGTAGATCTATGGCCGTAGACCCCTATCAAACTTCTGGGTAATTATATGCTCCTTTGAGACCATTTTAAGAGCATACTAGACTAAGATAGCATAACGGTTGGGATACTCCATCACAAAAATATCCACCTGAACAAGAACTATATTGAATCTAGATTGAAAATATGCAAAAACATTATGGATGTACTGGCCATTGAAGATAACCATGAAGTCCTTCCAGATCATTTTCTCATGCATTCTAGCTAGAAGCACTGATTCCCACCACCTGGGGCTGGGACCCTCTAACATTAAATAGGCACACATCAACCAAACCTCCTCAGGGGTGTTTAGGAACTCAAATACACACTCAATATTTTCAATCCAATTATCCACTTCATGGGGTTCTGTGCAACCTCCGAAAGAAGGACGAATGTTTCTTAGAAACTCTTGGGATTTTAACATCCTGGGACCAGTCTCAGATTCCCTAACCAGAGTGGGAACATGAGATAGTCCCTATCCAAAATATTATAAAAACTGATCCACAACTTCTATTGTCCTCTAATCAAGTGATGAGGGAGATCACTCTCTGGCTTCCACCCGTGGGTGCTTGGGAGATTCCCAGGGATGAATGTTGTAACAACACACAATTATCATAAGAACAAAAATCAATACAAAATTTTTGAAAATTTCCTCAATGACATCAAATATACACAATCCAAACACATTACAACAGTAATTGAAAAAAGTAATCCACCCCCAACTGAGGACCACATATAGTATGCAGCTCACACGTGTCACCTGGATGTGATTTCAAACAAGAAATTCCATTGTCCCATGGTGAATCAAGGTATTCCACAAGAGGTTCTATCTAGGAACCCTAATCACGAACAAAACACTGAGCCTCGATGTCTGAGACCATGTCTAGGCTGAATCATCCAAAACTTATAATACAACTCCAATGCATTTTCCCCTCTAATACCATTTTGTTACAAACTGAATTTGGTTTCCATCATTATCATTACCAATTTCAGCCCATGCGATGTGCCAAAGGACTCTACTTATCCCCATGATGTGGCATAAGTTCATGGGTTTCATGAATTATTGTTTGAGAATGATTTAACTATGATTATAATCATTTAATAATCAAAATAAAATAAATAAAAAATCTACAAATTTATGCGAAACATACTTTTATGAAAATACAGAACTCAACACATAGCCTTAACCATGACAAAATCGGTCCAAATATACCCAATAATTAGCATAACAATACCTAAATGGACTCTACAAGACAAGGGGTTATCACCCACAAGACGTCTCCAAAACAATACTGCAAGGGAAGAAACTTGTAACCCAAACCACCATCAAACAAGGCCCTGCCTTTACCTGTGTCAAACATGATAATGACAACATACACACAAGGGGTGTAAGTATGGTGTGATCCAAATAACAATAGGATAATACAATTATATTCTAAATAGTAACCAATACAAGATAAAATGCATTCCATTTTTGTCAAACAAGAAGTGGTTGTAATATTTTCTAAAAAATGAATCTTTTAAAGGAAAACCATTTTCAATGGGAAATTTCAAACAGAAAACATATTTCAATAATACATGTCAACTAAATCATTTTAGAACCAAATCTACCATAATAAAAATATAAATACAAAAGATTGAATGATAACCCCTCTCAGGGACACTCATTAGAAGTAGTTTGTCACGGCCGCCTTGACCTCATTCCCCAATGTAATGTAACCATAGGAATATATGTTCACATGTACGAGCCCTAATTATAGATTATACCCATAACAAAGTGGTCCCCAATAATCATCAATATAGTTTTGTTAGTGTTGTCAATGTCCAACATGCTTTGTGAAATGGGGATAAAACCGCTTGAGATCACTAGCGTACAAGTATAGGTCCGCCAACATAGATACCCAGGTCCCCCCCATTTGGACCATCAATTTTCATAGGTTGAAAAAAATAAATTTTCACATTAATACCACATTTCTATTCATACTCACTCAAAAAGTAGCTACACATTCTTTTCACCATTTAAACAACTCAATAAACCATGAAATGATTTCTTAAAAGAGCTTCAAGTTATACCACCAAACATTGAACATGAAATATAATCAAAATACCTCTTTTAAAAACAATTGAAGACTAATATAACCTCTCAATAGAATTGGAAACACTAATGAAATTTAATAAAACCATTACATGAGTTTTAAAAGATCCCCAATTGGTATAACAGTGAATGAAATTGTAAAAAACACTTTTTGAAACAAAATTAGCAATTAAAAATAAATTTCATAACAAATGCCACCAAAACCAATTTTCCTAGAAAGAAAAATGAAGGGGCGTATTCTTAAAATAAAAATCGATCAAGTTTAACTAATCTTTTAGTGGTTACACATTGATCCACCTATCATATGTGTCAAATCACTCAAATCCATGTACGGATGTTCAACCGCACCACCGCTGCACCACAAGGAAGTAAAGTCAAACATAAATCCTAAATATTAGACCATGAAACCCATGATAAAACCATATGTTCTAATCCTTACTTTATGGACATTAGGTACTTCAAGAAAAGTGTAAAAACCCTAAGAATAAGGGAGGAACATAAGAGGAAACTCACTTAATTAAGAACCATTGAATAAATCTCCCTAAATACAGCAGTAGTTTAATCTACAAATAGCCAAAAATGGATGTGAGGTTTGAATAAGGTTGAGGAGGTCATGTAAGAACCGAAATGGGGGAATAGAGTGAAAAATTAAGGTGTTGTGAAGGAAACAAATTATGATTTTAAATCTGGATGAATTAAAAAATTTTGAGATGTTATCCCTAATCATCAATGAAGATTAGATCCAAAGAGGGACTAACGAAAATGGGGGTTCCCCTAGGAACTGTGTTATCATGGAGAGGTTTAATCACCTTATTATAGTAAAAAATAAATGAGATATTAATAAATAAAACAATAAAACAGGAAATGGGTTTTCATGTTGGGTCAATTCCAAAATAAATGAACCAAATCAAAAATGATAATCTGTTCCTGGAGGGTCCAATTTGATTTGGTGGTCAGAATAGGTCAGCCGAGGTTTGTGGGAAGTGGAATGGGTGAAAAATGTTGAAAAATAAAAGGGTTGTTAATGATTTTTTAAATGTGGAAATGGGATCACGGTTTGGCCCTAATCATTAAAACTCACCCTTTCCTACAAAAAATGAATGGGAAACCTCCCAACAAAGATAGAATGTAAAAAAAATTAAAAATTACATTAAAATTAGTCTTGGATGTGATAGGGGTCGTGCATGGTTACTCTTTTTATAGTGAAAAGTTTTATATACCTTCTTCCAACCATGTGAATCCCCTCTTCATGGGTTCACATGGTTAGCTGGGATGGGGTGCATGGTTTGGGAAATTCGTGTGCCATCTGTGAACTTACCAAAAATCTTCCATAATTATCAGCTTTCTCCCAAACACAACATAAGGTAAAACTCAAATGATAGTTACTCAATATAGGGAAAAATAATACCTCAAAAAAAGCCTGATAAATTCCAAAAAAGTGGTGGGATCTTACAATCATCACACCTTATATTAGACCGTCTTCACGTCATAAATATAAATATCATCGTGACTCCGAGTAAAATAGATCATGCCATTGTACTCCCTTATTTATGTATATTTACCTTGTTTTTTCTAATCCCATCTATGTTTTTACAACACATGATATATTGGGACAACCTTTCCCCATAACACTTTATCACTATAATCCAACACATGTAGAAGATAATCCTCAATGGACACATTGATCACAATATCAACTTCCACAACCTACCTGACGTGTTTCCCAACACATTGTTCCCAACAACTATAAGAACACCATCCAACATTGGCACATATCCATTCCATAAAAAAAACTTCCTAGATAGGATGGATTTTGCACCACCTCCAAGGCCCCCATGGACATTGTTGTAGGAATATATATATATGCACCTTATAGGTTATTTAATGTAATTCTGATACACCACTTCCATCCCATGTGCATGATCCCATCACTAACTACCGACGCATCACTTCTCACCTATGGAGCATTGTTAACACCGCTTGACTAGAAATTGAACTAAAACAGTATTCATCAACCACAAATCCATCATGAGAACATCATTTATAAATTGTTTATAGAATACCTCCAACTATCTAGCTTAATATAGACTACCCTATAAGAAAACACATTAAGATTCCCCATATACATCCAAAAAAAACTTCTATGTAGCTACTCATTATGCTAATGATTTATCAGTGTACTCAAGATGATATCAAGGTAGGGGTCATGATCATAACTAATTAAATATAAAGTAACCCATATTTGATGAAGACAAACCCAAATCATCTATCCCCGATGTTACATCCCTCTATTGAAAAATAGAACCCATAAAAAGTCTCGAGTTTCCCTTCCCACCATCATCTCATAACCCCGATTATAAAATCCAGAATGTTCACCACACAACCTACAACCATGTTCTCAATATAGGTAATTATCAGTACCCATACCTCCCACATCAATGTACAGAAAACAAAAAGGATTCTCATTTCAAAACATTAACATAGTTAGTAATAGGTATTAACAAAAAACCATTATAATAATTTCGTCCCTTTTCTCCCTACGTGGTCAAAATTGAGGCACTATCACTATGCTTAACAATACAACATGTAGGGCATTGTTAAAAAGTGTAAAATCATTAGTACTATTCATTATTCTCATTATACACCAATTTATTCCCATCATGTATCATTTTAAGATCATTATAAATTACACATTTGGATCCTGGTTCAATTCAATTCGAAAATCAATGGAAAATAAATGATCTTAAAAAAAATACCATAAAATCATTTTCCCAAGAATTCCTAAAATGATGCATGTCCTGAAATAATACTAAGTTCCTAAATGATTCATGCATACTAAAAATCATTTTCCACAAAAGTCCATGAGTAAATTTTCATAAAATATTTAAATTAAAACTAACATCACACCACAAGTTCGTCACCCAATGTGAAATAATATTCAACTATAAAAAAATTCAATAACAATAATCCCACCCTGGGTTCTTAGGTTCTCCCATGTACATGGTAGACCTACTACCAATCACCATCACATAACCAAGGCCTGAATATTCCTAGAATCTTATCTACCTTACCCAAAAATAAAGAAAAATAAAATTATAATAAAAATAGCTTTGGATACGACTATGTAAAATCTTGGCCCATGTACCATTCCTCGGTGCCCTGAGCAGGACAACCACATGACCACATGTGCATCTCCCTAATCCTGGAGGCTATCGACTAGATGTGTGGGATTAATATCGATTCTAGAGATTATATACCCTCTTTTTATCTTTTATCAAAGTAATACACCATCTGAAATAATTAATCAATAACAAAAATGAAATAATAGATCCAAAATATTATTATCATCAAAATTTGATCCAAAAATTGAAATTCAATATCATAACTAAATAAAAGATATTCGATTGTAATGTATGTTATATGTGTCAATATACCACTAAAAACAATGACAATAAAAACTCCTATGTGATTCAAAAACCATGTTAGGTTTAATAACATGTTCTCTATCCCAAATTAACCATATATGATATGATGTTTCCCATATCTTGTATTGCCATCGTGAATTCTAATTAGGTACCAATATAGTATCCCATGTAGGGTGTGGGAACAACTTAGTAGGCCACCACTAATGGTGTCTAAAAAAATATCTACTCAATAATACTGTATGTCATTGTATAAAGATGTGTGTAAAATTCATAAGTAAATAGTTTTCACATTATTAATTATTCTTTGTTTAACTACATAAACCCATGGGTTCCTGAGGATTCCTAAACATCAATACCTGATTCAAGCCATGCTAGAGTATGAACCATTTCACATTATCAATTCACAATTCATTATACAAATCGGCTTCCATTACCCATTTCATTTCAATTTATAAAAATTATAATTAGGACGATAGTACAATGTGAACAATTTGGGTCTCCATATTCACGCATCGGACCCCGTGGTTTTTCAATGCAGTAGACAATGTCGCAAAAATAATTATTACTGTTGGCTTCAGAAGTAGTAGATCAGGTCCCAAAAACATGGGGTTGGAAGAAACCTCCCACATCGCATAGATATTTATTACTATGAGATTCAGATGTTGTAGACCATGTCCCACACATGTGGTCTTCAAATGAAGCACCCCATATCCCACAGATACCACATAATAATTTATTACTCTGAGATTCATATGTTGTAGACCATGTTAGGAACACATTTATCACATCAATCAAGGATAATTAACAATAAAATTTTTGTCACATTTAACGATCTTCATCCAATTAGTTAATTAAAAATATAGTTATTTCATATCTTTCAATTGAAAAATCAAAAAAAAATTCTATTAATTAATCTGAAATTTAATTAATAATTCACAATCTCAATATCCTTAATTAATTAAAAAAATAAATATTCCATTGGAAATATCGATATCCCATATTTAATTCATCAACAATTTATTCAAAAAATGATTTTATAAACATAAAAATCAAGATTTATTAATTCAAAAATTAATTAATAAATCCAAAAACCTAATATCACATTATTAATTCAAAATAAATTATTCAAATAGATAATCTCAACATATCATAATCAATTTAAAATAAATTATCTCAAATAAAAAAATCATTAATGAATTTCACAATTAACCAATCACTTCATACTCCTCAATTAATTTAATAAATAATTGATCATAATAATTCCATAATTTATTTAAACAAATAATTAATCACATTGAACTCATTAAATAAATTATGTAATTAATTATTCACATCAATATCATTAATTAATAATATCCAATTACTTCATATAATTCACAAATTAATAGTACATATCATCTACATTAATTAATTCCATACATTATTAATCGCAATTCTTCTATTAATTAATTAATAAACTAATTAATAACATGAATCCCGTTATTTAATTCAACATTCAAATAATCATATTACTACAATTATTTAATTAGATAATTAATTAATCCCATTAATCACATTATTTAATTCAATAATTAAATAATCATATTACTTACATTAATTAATTCATCAATTAATTAATCTCACTATTTAATTTATCTTTTATATAATCATATAATCCCCTTATTTAAATCATCAATTAATTAATCCCATTAATCCCATTTTATTGAAAAAGATAAATGATAAAATTAATTATGTTAAATAGTTCCTTAATTAATTAATTTCAATAGTTAATTCAACATATAAATTATCATGTAATACCATTAATTAATTCATCAATCAATTAATCCCATCGAGTCCCATTATTTAATTCAACAATTAAATTAATATTTTCCCAATATAAACATCCCAAATGGCTCGAAGGCCTTATTTTTATTTTTATTATAGATAATCCACCTTTTAAGGGTTGAAGGGGATCCCGTACAAGACCCGTAGGCCTAAGGCACAAGGCCCAACAAGAACCGCAATAGATGACCCCAAGGCCCAGAGGCATACCATGCCCATTAAATGACCTGTAGGCCCAGCCCACTAGAACTGCCCCTCCCCAGCAACTTGAATCATTGAAATCCTTAGCTCCCCAACTTGCATTCCTGATCGGCTAGCATTTCCCCGTACAAAGCTTCATGATGCCTGATCCTGATGGTGGCTGACATAACCTCTCATTCTTCCAATCCGGTTAGCTCTGCGTCTAGTGGATGCTACTCATGTTTATCTAATCATCTTCTGGGGAATGTTCTGTGTGAACTGGGCTACTTCATGGTCTACGTGACCCGAAGGCCCTATGGCCCAAAAGCCTTTGATGACCCGAAGGCCCTAGAAACCCGTAGGCCCAAACCGGTGGCCTGAAGGCCCAAATCGAGTTAATAGTTCTTGCTGATAGAGTACCACATAGTAACTACTACAATATTGCTACAGTAG
The DNA here is from genome assembly GCA_963277665.1 of Viscum album. Lineage (NCBI taxonomy): Eukaryota > Viridiplantae > Streptophyta > Magnoliopsida > Santalales > Viscaceae > Viscum > Viscum album. The sequence continues at coordinate 617,414,931 of OY728127.1, read as the reverse complement.
TGCTATAGTACCCCCCCAGAAATTTGCCTCCACCTGGTTTTGAACCCGGGTCTCATGAAATCCATATCCCATAATAAATTATCCATCTAATTATCTCAAATCTTAACCTTTTTGGCCAATAATTAACTCTAAAATTAATTACCTCAATTCGTTACATCAATTTCACATAATTAATTCCATGATTAATTATCATAACTTCTATCCTCAAAATTTCAAAATTATTTCAACAATTAATTATACAATCAGAATATATTCAATAATCTTAATAATCACCAATAATTAATTCGACAATTAAATATCCCTATCCAACAACTTGAATATAATATTAATTTATTTTTCAATTAATTATTCAATTTCAATAATCGTTTATCACCAAAATTAATTCAACACTTAATTTTCTAAATTGATAGTTTCATAATCCCAACTATTAGAATTAATTAATTCAACAATTAGTTATTCATTTTTATCAATATCAATTCCTAATAATTAATTATACAATTAATAATTCAGTATCTAGAATACCATTAGCCCCAATTTCACAAGTTCATCAAGTAATTAAATCACAAAAATTAATTAGTTCAATCAAGAACTCAATTTATAATCACATAACAAAAATTATAAAATTACATTAATTTAAGTGAAATATATACATTAGGATTTGATATTTAGACCACCAACCTCAAGAACAGTGACAAACACTTGGCAACATAAATCCCCAAATTTAGTGGAAAAAAGATGAAGAAAAATATCTTCATACAATTCATAGATAAGTGATTTATTAACATACAGATCTATCAATCCTAAATCTAAATGTAGATAAAAAAGTGGATAAACATACATCTTTTATATGGGGGAGAAGTGTAAAGGATAGATAAATCTATAAAAGAAGAAAAAACATACCCTATAAGTGAAAATATTTAATCATCCATTATATTCATAATGAATGAAGCTTTAGAGGAGTTGGAATCCATTTGGGATGCAAAAAAATCTAGGGAATTTGATTTTCAGCAGATTTGGGGATGAAAAAGGGTTAAAATAGTGGTATCAAGATATTAACATATTATTTTTCAGTAAATTAAAACCATGAACTTGCATTTCTAGGTAGAGAGAAAGGTTTACCCTAACCAGACAGCTTAATCGTGAAACTTTTCTTGAAGTGGGTTTTATTATTCCTCCTTTTTATGGAACATGGTTTTACAAATAGTGCACCAACTGTGTGAATCCCATCTTACATGGTTCGAATAGTTATCTAGGTTGGGGCCCATAGTTTTGGAAAATAGTGTGCCAAATGTGAATAGCCCAAACATCTTCCACAATTACCTATTTTCACCCAAATTCATCCCATGTTAATAAAATAAAAGGTACTCAATAAAAGTAAAAATAAAACATCTAAGTGAGCTTGAAAAATCTCTAAAAGTGGTCGGGATCTTACACATAGTAAGGTAAACATTAGGTTATCCTTAGAAAACTATGTCATGATGTCATGGTGGTTAAACATGAAATTGACATATGATAACATGTTTTTTTCTTCTTCATTTCCAAATTTCTTTTATGTTATCATATAATTCCTTTCCTCATTTTTCATGATTATTATTATACCATATTATGTTATATTGTTATGCCTCTGGGATAACGTGTATTTATTTACCCTCTTACATGGTTTTTATTCCCTTGCTGATATTTATATATCACCACTTTCATATATAAGTCACAAGTTATCACGTGCAATTTTAGAAGAGAAATAAAAATTTTATATCATATAAATTAATTTTTCAATAAATTTATCATTTCCTAGATTGATGATGTTATGTTCTTTTCATAACTATAAAAATTCAGAAGGCCTCATGATAGTATCGGTTGTATTAATTCGATTTTTAGGTAATAAATCATGATCTAATAGGGACTAATGACACAAATTTACATATATTCATTATTCTTTTAACACGTATCATCACAAATATAACAAACAACCATTACTTTCAAGAAATTTTCAAGAGATTTTGTTCTTTAGCTTTTAGATGATGGAAATCTATTTGTTGCATTATTAATATTTAATTATTTATGTTTTTCATAGTTCTCAAACAAACTATTATTCTCTAAATTTCTCTTGAGGATGTAGGATTTGGAATATTATTTCAGTATTTTAAAGGTTGATAATATTATTTCATCCATTGATGAAAATGGTTGAGAGTTAAATTCCATTTAAGTATTTGGTTAATGGCCTTCAATGAAGTGGGTAATCATATTTTCTAGATTATGATTGAAATATATAGAATACCAAACTAGTATTTTAAAGTTATCCTTGATCACTATAACACATTCCTCATCCTTTTGGTTTATGATAATAAATATTCACTTTATTTTAGATCTTTGGCATGATTGATACATTGGATTAATAATTTTACATTAACAACTATCTATTCCATTTTTTGTATTTCTTATTCCTCCAATATATTCTCAATCGACTCCCACCATTGATATGAATTTACTCTAGGAAAATTCATAACCAACATAAATTATCCCTTTTCATTTAGTCCCATGTAAATAAATATCATTTCTATGGAATTAGTACATTTAATGGATACCATTGGATATCTAATTTCACTAAACTATTTATTGTTTATTTCATATTATAAAATCCAATAAAATATATTCATTCCTTGTAACATCATGATTTATTATATGTGTATGTTTTTTAGATATATTTTGAATTAGCTACCATATTATAGACATGATCGGTTTTTCTACATCACACCTGGTATTAATTTCCTCTATTGGGAAATCCCTACATAGGCCATAATTGTTGATTCTCTTTCTTGTATTAGATACCATTACTAAATAGTGTATAAACCTAAAGTACCTCATAATAATGATTAATATTAATAAATAAAACAACTAACACTCAAATGTGATAATTTTTCAAATAATATAGGATAATCATTATTATCAAGTCACATATGTTTATTTGAAATCAACTTTTAAAGATTTATAAAAAAATTATATGATACATTCTATAGAGATATAAACTCTAGTAACTCAGAGATGGTGTCTAGTTTACAGAATTTGATTAGATATAACTGATATAATCTCAATGGACCCATTTTATATGTAGTCTTGAAGAACGATATAAATACATAATTCTTTTTTAGCTTGGAAATAAAATATAAAACAATAAAAGTATGTTTTCAACATCCTTGAACTAATTTAATGAATTATCCATTATATCATGGGTAAAATAAATATTATAATGGTGACATGAAAATTTTTTTAATGGTTATGTAAAATGGATGATATTATGATAAAATAAGTTGTAGTCAAAATGGATGTGTAAATAACTAAAAACACATGACATTTAAGAAATTTCATGAGCCATATATTCTTACTTGAAAAATATCAAATTAAATAATCTTGTGGATAATAATAAATAATTTTTTAATGATATAAATGTATATTATTGGACATAATGATCTTTTAAATAATGACATATCTACCATCAATACCTTCACCTAATACATTTTAATCCATTAGTATGAATAAACAAAAAATGAATTTAACAATTATTTACCACTGATTTGTCTCATGATACCAAGCAATGCATAAAGGGGATATATAACTCTATTCCCTACCCATAATTGAATTTATGATTATTTCCTCACATATTTATAGATCAATTAAATTCATATAATATTAATTATTAATAAATGTCTATATTTAATAAAAAATATTATATCAACATTTCCAAATTCAATCAAATAACATTAAAAACCCATATATAGAAATGGTATACAATTTAGTAAATAAGTATATCCATGATATTAAAAATATAGACAATAAATATAATTGTAATGTACAATGATCACACAAAATATAATGTTTTATGATAATGATAATGATGAAAACCTAGTAAAAGATAACAGATGTCCATGGATTAATCTAAAACAAAGGCTTTATAATAAAACCATGTCATTTGGATAAATAGATAAAATATAAGACAAAATATTAAATAATATTTTATTAAAGCGTTTTCATTATAAAACCATGTAAATATTGAGACGTTAATCTATTTAAAATCGTTATGGTGGTGGGATAATATATTAAATCGATGTATATATTTTTATAAACATTACATTGAATTTTATTTAGATTAAGAAATAAACCTTTTAAAAAATATAGAATGATTACTTTATAATATTTAAAAACATAAATGATAACATTAATTTCCATAACAGTAAACAAAAATGGATTTTATTAAACTATGTTAAAAAATATGTACATTGAAGAATAATGTACCTAATGAAAAAAGAAATAAGATTGAATTTCCATAAAAATATAAATTTCCATGATTCAATTTTAAAATAGAATAGTATTTTGAAGAAAAAATTTAAAATCATTAAATATAAAAATGATAAGGAAATAAATTGAGTTTATAAATGATAGTGTATAATATTATATCAATGAAAATAAGAGCAATCCAAAATAATTGAGTTTTAAATCAATTTCAACCTTCTTTGGTAACATTTAAATTGAAACCAATCTAATTACTAAAGTAGAAAAGATACATTAATAATCCTGAATAAGTATATATTCATGTTACATAACTCAAATGGGTAGTATATATTCCAAAAACATAACAGTTTCAAAATACCAAATATTTCACAATGAATAGTAAATTGAGATTAAATCCAATACCACACATTTACCCTTAGTAGAAAATTTTTCATCCTCATATATAATGAATTTAAACATGATATTAAGTTATTCCATAATTTTTTTTATAATATAAAATATTACCCTATAATAACATCAAATAACGCATTCATAAAAAATTTATTCATTGTTATCAATGTTTTGGGTTTTACTGCTATAATTTCTCAAGTATGTTTTATCATTGGAGTTTTGTTCTACATAATTTTATTATCATCCCATTATATTTATAATCATTTTAATTAAATAAATAACATATATAAACATTAAATATATCCTTATTTATTTACATGTAAATCAGAAATGAAAAATGGATTACATCACTTTGTTGAGGTGGTAGTGGACACATGCGCATAGGTGACATTATTATTTTCCCTGAGAAGGAATGGTAAAATGGTATATGTGTTATTTTAATTATAGATGAATTTTAATTTTATAACTACATATATATTAATTATATATATCTTTATTACCATCCATGTAATGTAGTGAGGAGAAAATAATTACAAATCTATGTAGAGATGGTAAGCTATACGTACGGAAGAGTGATGGATTCACTTATTTTATGGTAGAAAAGAGATAAAAAATTTGTGTAAAAATATAATAATTTATTTAAACATGTCAATTATATTAGATTTATCATTTATTATAGTTACAAAAGTCTATGAAGAAGTTGAATAATAAATATATTTGAAAGAGATGTTAAAGGTGATTACCTCTTCCTCAAAAGTGCTTTTTTAGATCTTCTCTTAAGGGACCTTGATACTGTCTTCTAGGAATACCATAACCTGAAAACATGTATACAGATTTTTAGAATTTGTTTTTGGAGTATTTTTTCGAATCTATGAGGCTCTACATGGTGTATAAAAGAGAAGATCAGTTGTTCTTTTTAATATTGAATGAAAGGACACAAAGAAAATAAATTAAAATTATTAAATATAATAAATTAATTTTTATTTGAATGTGACAAAATGTTTTGCATAATTTGTGATAAATTATTTTATATTATTCAAATAACCTTAATAAATAATGATTTCATAGTTTTATGTATTATTTTACACCTTATAATTTTTGGACCCCTTTGTTAAAAAATTTTATCCTTAACCACATTCACAATCTTTTCGATCATATAGGTTTATAATTTCACAAATAAGGTCATAATTTCTTCATAATTGTATATGGTATAAATTATTGGAGTATTTTTTATCGTACATCTCCACTTTCATTATTTTTTATAATATTTATATAACTAAATAAATTATTAGTTTTTATAAAACATAAGAAACTGTATTTTGGTATTATTCTATTAATTTGACTTCAAATTCATTGATACATATACATATTCTGAATATAAACTTCTAACAGATACATAAATTAACATATAAATAATCAAAAATTTAATGGTAACTATTACTCACTCAAGAAATTTTACTTATATATTTTTTTAAAAAGGTATTTTTTTCATATATTAATTGAATTAATATTACATCATCATTAAATATGTTTTTTAGCTAATTATTCCATAAAAAATTTTGAAATTAATTTCCATCATAAATAATTTTTTTCAAAATAATCTTTTATTTTGATTCATAACATATTCTTATACTAATGTGAACATATATATGAAATTAATTTTAAGAGATAGACAATTTTGTATTAACTTTTTTTAAAAAATTATAAATGTTAATAAAACAATGGTACCAAAATCCAATATAATCTAGTTTTTCATAAATAAGGATTAATTCCCCTAGAAAATGAAATAATCTTCATTTTTGAGTTGATATATATGGCCTAATGATATTAATTGTAAACTAAATTACCCTATTTACCATTTTATGATTTAGATTTTTTCTTTTATTACTTTCATAATGTCTAAAAATAAAAGGGAACTATTTACCAAATTAAGGCCTATATATTAAAACTATCATTCTATTATTCAATATAATTTTTTTTCAAGTGGAAAAAAATTATTTTTAATACAATTTCATTATATGAAATAAAATTACATTTCTATAATATGTTTTTTTAATCCTAAAAATAACATCAATAAAAAACAAAAAATAATATATGATTCAAATATGATTATTCAAAACAAAATTTATCCTATATAAAATTAAAAAAACATCCAAAATATTATATTATATAATGAAATTAAATTATAGTATTTGAAAAATTAGTATTTTGCACTATTCCTAGAAAAATCATTCATTTTAAAAAAATCTCTAAATTCCCTTCTAAGTTATTTTTGTTATAATGATTTTAAGAAGGAAATTAATTATAGAATATCAAATTTATATTAATTTATAATTTAGTTTTTAATCATATTATGGAAGGAAACTATTTTTATTGTGATATTTTTTCATTAAAAAGAGTAACTTACTATAATTAACACTCTGATGTTACATTATAATTATGTACCAAATGTTACATTATAATTAGGTACCAAATTTTACAGAGCAAAATTTTTGTGTTCTACCAAGATATAGATGATTTTATTTTCATATTGTGACCTAAATGTTTATTATTTTATAATGAATACATATGTTGTTGTCTGTCACCTTTAAATAATGTCCATTAATTAATAAATTATTAAAACATATTTATGATAATTTATAACAAATAATGTTTTCATGACAAATTTATCATCAAAGTATGGTATCACTATCATCAAAATGTAAAAAATAAGTGTTTTTAGTTCAAAATGAATATGTTTAGATAGGATATTTTGATCTAAAATAACTTGGAATGTGTATTTTTTATGTTTAATAGAAATTTAGAAAGTCACCATTTGGTTCAAAAGGTTAAAGAGAAATAAGGATTTAATAATTGGAACACACTGATGTGTGTAATCATTTTCTTTTATAGTCTGGATATGGGTATTAATACTTAATTAATTTTAATGCAGAATTTATTATACATGGATATGATTACATATTGAGGTATAAGTATGAATCCTTTGATAAATTCAAATAGTTAATGAAAAATTAATATAATAAACTTGGTATAAATATAATGAATATTAAATCTGATAGTGGTTGTGATGAAATAATCAAATTTCTATTATAGTGTTGGATTATATCCTAAATCCCACCTCTATATACACTATATGGTATTGTGGTTAGTGAAATAAGGATCCATACCATGCGTAACATGGTTTAGTCAATGAAGAGCGATACATGCCTTCCATTTTCCGTTCCATGATATTAATTAGACACCCAAAATTACCCTATTAATCTGGTTCCAACCAATGATGTAATAAAAATACCATATGAGCTAATGCATGAAAGGAAATTTTTTACGGAAAACATTCATGCATGGGGTTACATGGAATTTTTTTTGCCATATTTGAAAAAAACACGCACCTCAAGGCACAGTTTTTATCATTATTGTGTATTCCAATGAAAAAATTGGATACTATAAATATAATCCCCCATACAAAAAGGAATCTATCACAATACATTCCATATTTTTTAATATGTAAAAATTATTCAATAAGGATAATGGGGGATAAATTAACATCAATGAATTACTGCTCATGATATATAAGAGTTGGTTTAGGAATTGATTCCATTAGTCCCAATGTATGATGTTATTCCAAAAAACAAGTTCCTTGTTGTAGAACCTAAGAGGTTAGATGACATAAATGATAAAGTATTCTATTCATTGAAGATAATTAATCATTATTCATTGAAAATAATATTTCAATTTACAATGTATATATAGAAAAGGGCATAGAAGTTGACTGATGGAATGAAGATATAAATTTATAGATGGATTCATTGTATTGTAACTGTGTATGGGTTTTAGTTAATCTACATATTTTTTAAATCCCATTGGGTGAAAATTATTATTCAAGAGAAAATAGTTATGTGATTATAATGTAAGTATATATAATTCATGATAATTAGATAAAGGGTTTTTATAATGTCATTGCATTGACTGTGAAATTGTTTTTCACAATTTTCCATAATTAAATCCATTATAATTCTACATTATATAATATATTTAACATAATATGATATTTTCAATAGGTTTGAATAAAATATCATCACAAATTTGGAATCCTTAGAAAGATATCTATATGACAAAAATGGAAGGGTTTGTGACATTAGGTAATGATAAAAGATATTATTTTTGTATAGATTCATTTATTTGTGAATGAAAGAACCGATGTCATTGAATATTTAGTTTGTTGAACACAGAAGATATTCTAGTTTAATAAATATGGAATTCATTCACATTATTTTCAATTTATTTAGGTGGAGTGTTCCCATATTACAGGTAGTATATTTTTATGGAACAATATATATTGGAAAAGATATATTAGACAAATTTTCTGTTAAGGATTGACTAAACATGAGATTCTATATAAATGATATATGTGAAACAAAATATATATTTTGAATCATGATGACACATGATAAATCAAAAATAGGTATTTTAATATATAAAATTATATAAAATTAATAGATACCAAAGCTATATAGTATAGATCATTCATTGTAGATATTAGTTCCTTGGTCACATGGTATACATATCACTAAGAAAATGTGTCATCATAAATAATAATATAAAGAATAAATGACTAAAATACTATACAAATATGACATTGGAACTATAATATATTCAATGTTAGGTACTAGGATCAATGTTACATACACTTTAATAATTATAGGGAGATATCAAGTTGATTATGGAGAACAAAATTGGGTTCCTGTTACTGATATCCTTTTGTTTGTAAGGCATAATATTAATTTGATCAATGTATATAGTGGATATGAACAACGAGTTATCAATGGATATATTTTTATCATTATCCACAAAAAATATAAAGATCTCATGTTGTATTTAGGATAATATTTTAGTCTTAGCAAAGGATGTGTTAGCAGAAAGGGTTCAAAGTAGCCAATTTTTGGAATCCTAATAATAGATTTTTAGTATACGGGTGATTTTAATGCATCAAATGAATTATTTTGTACAATGACAATCATATAGGAGAATGAATTGATTTTTATTAGTGTATGACATATCATATTTTATTGTGATAATAATATAACAGTGGATCTCACTAGGAGATAAGGCCACATAAATAGACAATGCTCAGAATTCATAAATATCACATATTGAGGGAATTTTAGGAAATGGGTGGGGAAAATGTATTGGACCCATTGTCTTAATCATTACATTGATTGAAACATTAATGTAATGTGAGGGATAGTAAACTAATGTATGTTAGTAGTCTAATCTAATGACAATGGATCTATGTTGGAGTTGGTTCCCTAGAAAAAACATCTATGTACATTGGGATTTATTATATTCAGGTTTTTTAATATTTATAAATATTTCATATCACATCACAGAATTTATTCCAGGTGATATAATATTTGATAACCTTCTAGGTTTATTTGTCATGAAAAAAGATCGTATCAATTCCCCACTATGATGAGAACCTTGAATTTCCATGAAATTGTTCTAAAACATATGATCTATAGTTGGATGATATAAATATATGGGGAATAACAAATTCATGATATTAGGGATAAAAAACTATATTACATTGATTCATTTTCTCATGGTGTATATCCTAGAAAATATTCAGTGAATGAGATTAGAAAAACATGACCTACCAATTGGAATTATAAATTTTACAGGAATTGGATATTCCACTCTGTAGACATGTGCAAAGATTTATGATCTTAAGAATATAATTAAGGAAAATTTTGATATGGATTCATATATTTAACAATGAAAACCATGGAAAATGTTTTACATAATTTGATATAATACATTTGGTGTGTTATGAGTGATTTTAATTTAAGGAATAATGATAAAAAGGATGTATCCCTTATTTTTTTAATGAATGTTGACATCATAAAACAATTGATGGGAAATTAACATCATGATTAATTCCCTATTTATAATGGCGTTGTTGGCATGATCATTTTAATAAAGCCTAATAACAAATCATAAAACATATAGGTTTATGAAAAAAGTACATATCCTACCTGAGTAGAGATTTTGAGATAAAGTGATTATATTACACAGTGTATGTTCATTTTAGGTTACATGTAATTGTCAAATTAAATTCATTATCATTGTAACCCATGGAATATTTCATCATTTTAACCATGTAATTTAGTCAATGTAGATTAATTTCATTTATTTGGATCTATTAGGTCTTAAACACTTTGTATTTGTGACCATAGAAAATTTAATAATAAATTAAGACGCAAGATAAATATCACTCTCATATGTGGTTTAATATTAATTTATGTTGGTTTGATAAAAAATATTCAATCACTAGTTATTTGAGAGAATATATTTTTTGGGATAATAGTTAATAAATATTTTATCGTAAGGTAATTATTTTTTAAATTTGATGAAATACATAATATTTTTTATTTATAATTTATTTACATGGTAACAAGTATATTTATTTATTTATTGACATGAATATTTAATAAATATTTATTTACTAAATCGGTTAATATAATGTTAATCTATTTATTGAAGAATAAATTAGTTATATTTATTTAATAAAATAAATGTAAATTGATCAAGGATTGATAAATATTGAGGATAATTTGAAAATAGAGTTTTAGGATCTAATGAGAAATTTTATATTTAATGTAATTTTCAATTATATTAAATTACTTATTCATGAAAATTTTTATTTGTTATATTTTTGAGTTTAGTGAATTTCAAGTAATTTAATGTATTATTATTATTATTCTTTATACTTGGATTTCACAAGGTATTGAGAAATGAATAATTCCACTAGAACAATTATTATTTTATAACCCTAAAACTATTTTATAATCCTTATGAAATTTTCTAATGTGAGATAAATTCATTATTTATAAATAATTAAATAATTTGAGGATTCTCTCAATCCTTAGAGAGATCATTATAATATTTTTCAAATAATATAATGGTATTATCCTCCTCAATTGTAGTGAATTATTATTTTCTATTATTATTTAGTTTTGATAAATGACAATCAACATATGTTTTAGAATCACCCAATCTAAGAGTCAAATAATTCTATATTGACAATCAGTGATTCTTAAATCATGTGTGGATCATTGCTATATGAAATATACCCTTCATTACTCTATCATAGATATAATATAATAATTTTAGTCTATAAATTCATCGATGAAAAAATACCTACGTCATCATGGTAATTCTAAATCAATTAATAAAAAATAATAAATTGCATGTGATGATTATAAATTAGTGGCATAGGGATTAATAAGAAAACATATATTCATTAATGTTTAGTAGGTAATTACATTCATCACCATTTTCATCGTGTAATACTCACGTATTATGAAAAAAAAGAAAGGTTTCACATGCTCGATCCAGAGGTTCCACTATTCCAAGATCCTTCATTAATGACCAATGAGAGTTCTCAAGGATGAAAATTCTATGATGGGGAGATTATAAACATATGTATCATCATTATTTGTTAAATTATATGGGATTTTAACTTTCCTTATATGATAATTGTATTTTTTAGAATCAGAAATCCAAATTCAATTCCAAATGTTGATGTATCTCAAGGACATTTTGAGAAATATTTTACGCCGAGAATGGTGTTTGAGGTTATCATGCAATGGTTCAGAGGTTTAGGTTGATGTATGAAATTTTTAAAATGGTTTTTTCCTTATTTATGTTCACCTAATTACTAGGGGGAACCATTCATGTGACCGAAAAAAGCCTGCATAATGATTTCTCATAAATGGTTGAGGGGAATGGACCATACATAGTTTCCAAGAACCATACAAGGGAATCACCCACATAACTATGTTTTATCAGAGAATAAATATTCCTTAGGGATAGTATTTTTAAACTATGTGGAAAAAATGTGTCTGTTCATGCCGGGGGGGGGGTTCTTGGGACAGTTCGAGATGTAATGTTAGTGCCAAATCTTGAACATTTAAAAGCATAGTAGTTTTATTAAAAAATGTATTAATAGTTTACCCTTAAATTTTTTTTTATTTTTCAACCTCTTTTTCTTTAGTATCATGTGACCAAAATATTTATACTCCCTATTATAATTCTACTCTTTCATCACCCATTTATTTTAGGTGATTTAGGTAGAATTTTTAATGTTATTATTTATTATTTTATCTTCTTCTCCATCCATTTTCTCAATTTTTATCCACTAATTTTGAGAGGTCCATATTATGTTGTCAGTACAGACATCACATGATCATGGAAGAATTATCTTATTCTAATGATGATCTATAATAGAAACATTATTAAATTAACTGTGGGGATGAACACCACGCCTTCTCCACATTTTATTGGAGGTGTGATTTCATATGAATTATTAATGGATTTTCAATTTAATTGAAAAAATTTATGGATTAATCAATGTCAAATGATAGTGATTTTTCATGAAATGATTTTGGATAACTTCATAGAAATCATGGGTATAGTTGGATATGATTCCATTTTAGTGAGATAGCTCAGTGAGTTTTCAAGAAATTATGGGTATTTTAATAAAATAAAAAAAATTAGGTGGTTATTAACAATTTTGTAGGGAATTATATCTTGTGATACGATATTAGTTTTCAATACGAGAAGGAATAGATATTGGGTGTGATTATACAATGGTGTAAATTATTTCATAACAAAATTAACAATTTATGAGGTATGTTGTCGATGAAAATGTATGTACGTTTTATTCATGTTGTCATATTCAGGTGATGTGTTGTCTTTCCACTATGGGTGATCAATCGTTTTATTAATAAAATAGTTTCAATAATCAAAACGTTTAATGAGAATAATGTATGTTTCAAGGTTCATGATGGATCCTTGATCATGATTTTTTGACATTGGATTGTGATGAATAATGTATTTTTTACGAATACATACCATGTGATACATAGACCCAGGAAGGGTATCATTGAAATCCGATGATAGAATCATAGTGGAACTTTTGATAAGTTCCTTTTTTCTTTTCTGGATATTGTGTAGTGATGGAAATGATATGTTTTAACTTAGGATTCACCAAATAACCATAGTTTAGGCCTTGAGGGACTTATGTTTCCATATATATAATTTTTTAGTTTATATGAGTGTCCGGTGGCTATTCATTCCCTATTAAAATTTAATTTAATGGAAGTTATACCATTAGTAGGATATATATTTGTTGGGATAGAGATGTTTGACCATTTAAGTCTTCTGAAGTCAGATGGAAATTATTCCGTCTTTCTAAAGTGTTTATGTTGTGGTTATTCATGTGATTTTTGTGATGTTATAATAACAAAATGATGTTTTTGATGAATAATATTCCCCTAATGTGATGGGATTTGTCCCTTAAGATGGAAATAAATGTAATAAATGGGATTTTAGGATGGGTGGTGTTGTACCTCAACTATAGTATAAGATTCTCATGAGGGATTCCATACCATCAACTATATATGCTATTGATAAATGAGATGTCTAGGTAGGATTCACTACCATTGATTATATATGTGATTGAAGGGAGGGATGCATCACCCATAGATAATTAATTAATGTAATTAAATGAGATAGACAACTAGAATCAATTTTAACCAATTATATATGATTTAAAGGGTAGGATATAATTCCTTTGATAATAAATGAATATAATTAAAATAGATTACTTGAAGAGATACTCATAAAATTATTATATATTATATGTATGGGTGGAAGGTACTACCAACTGATAATACATAAATGCATTAAATGAGAAATATCAATGGGAATATATGTCATTGATGAAATTAATATATATAAGATGATTAGGGTGAGAGGATCTTCCCCCCCAATTGATCATTTTTATTTGCCATGATATAATGGGATCTATTTTATATAACCCATTGCAAGGTTATGAAAAATTCATAGAGAGGTAAGACATTGGATGAATCATGTATTGATGTCCTAGAGTGTAAACATATAACCCAATGATTAAAAATTATTATGTTATAGTTCATCAAAATTTTGTTACTTTTTTAAGCATATCAAATTCTCAATCATGCTAGTATTTTTTATGATAGGTATGTGGTTAGATGTCTCATGTTGAGTTTTAATCACATATTATGATTGAGACAATGAAAATATGTTACTATAAAATACATAAATGTCTATTGATTAAATAAGGGACGAGGATTAGTATTTAATGATCATGACTAAGGGGCATGAATGGGACGTGGAGGATTACATGTAAGGGGTTTCAATTAGGGTATTATATCCTCATTGTATTTTTAATCTTTTATTTATTTTTATACGATATTAGGCCTATGGGTGATTAGTTAGAATGTATGACAATTTGATTTGACATTTTAATTTGACGATGTGTGGAACTTTTTTTATCAGTGTTATTATATAATCAGAATATTTTTTTATGGATGTTGAATGATATTTAGATCTTTTTTAGTATATATGGGGGTATTTTATCCACATTTTTATATTTTATACCCTCACAACTAGTGTGAATATTATGTTGTATGTCGAGGCATGCATGAGGTCACACAAAACATTCTTCCTAGATACTATCAAGTTGTCTAAAGCAAGAATGAAATTAATGTAACTTCCATTGACCATCAAGGATATATAAACTTCATAAAAAGTGTTTTTGGACCACAAAAAATATCATGAATCCTATTTTCTTATTTCAATCCCACTCACACATTGGCACTATATCATTATAAATTGTAATATGGATCATTTTGGATCATATTCCTTGATTGAAAATAAAATTTGAAAGTTTTTATGGGACACTAATCCACCCTCACACACTCATTGAGAATATATCAAATATTGTTATGAATTTAAATGTGTTTTGATATTATAGAGTACTACTGTTGAGAAACATGTAGTGGGTTATGAGATTTGAGGTGACATTAAAAATAATTTAATAATAAATTTATTTCTCATGAATTCATATTGAGACCATATCATATCAAAAAACAAATCCACCAAACCTTTTAAAAGGTCATAATGTATTTCAGGCATCACTTCACAAAAAGTTCAAAAATGATCTATCTTAGGAACATAACATAAAGCTATTACAATAGGATCATGATTGTTCCTCTAAGGATCAATTGATGATGAACATGGAATATACAGGTAAATGATATGGAATAATAACATTCACCCAGTTAAGAATTTAATGTGGAATCATAATTATGAGGAAGAAACATGTCATACAACTAATGTAGGTACCCAATTTTTATTTTATCAATCTACTAATATTGCGATATAGAATTTTTTATAGGTGAGAATATAAAATATTTTATTTTACTTTTAATTTTATTTTTATAATATACATCAATGTTGAATAACATATTTCATTAAAAATATATATGAAAATGAAAAGGAATTTATTAATTTGTAAATTAATATTATAATAGTAAATTAAATAAATATTATTATATTAAAAATTACATACATAGAGAATAATTAAGGAAACTATACAAAAAATACAAAAAAAGGCATTCCAAAAGAATTTAATATTGAAAAATTATTCCTATCAATTAGGATACTAATACTAATGAGTATAATTATTGAAATAATGAAACAATAGAAATATGAGTGAAATTTAAATGAATAAATTATTGAATTTGATTAATATATTTTGGAGGAATATTTATTGATAAATCTAGGAACAAAAAATATTAATGTAACCATTATATAATTTATGGATATACATAGATGTTTATTGGTTAGTCAAATAACTTATGGGTATATTGATGTTGTTATAAGTGGAATATGATCCAGTATTAAAATATACTAATGTATTAAAAATAATAATATTTACATGTAAAATATAAAAATTATAATCACTAGAATAATTAATAATTTATATAAAATATAAATTTTATAATAAATAAGAATAAAATAGTTTCACTCTCATTATATATATATATATATGTTATATGTTTTATGATGTTAAATTTCAAATATTTTATATTTTAATTATGTAAAGAATATTATCTATAGGGAATAATGATATTGATATTAGATAAGAGGTGTTAAATTGAAATATTAAAAATAACAAAATTTTCAATTGTTTCTAATTATATATTTTAATATAATATAATGATTAATACAGATAACAATGAAATAATTTATGATCAGTGAATTTATTTTTACAAAATCTAGAGGATTTTTGTTATTAATTATTTCCAATATAGATATTAAAAATAATATTATTTCATTTAAAACAATAAAATCACATTACCCAATGTGATTTTGGGTTTTTCTTTACTAAACCTCATTTTTTCGAATAACTTTACCACATTTTTATATATTAAAAGGACCCACCTTAACTCATTTAAAATAGAGATGATTTTACCCAAAATATAGGATTTATCCTTTATATAGATTATTTTTACACATTTTTTGGCCTATGATCTCGAGAAGATATATCATGGTCATTCAGAATGAAAATCACTTTGGGAGTAGCCAATATCCAAAAGGTATATAACACCTTATTCATTTCCTATTTACATTATTTGAAATTCTCTAAATTCATAACTTTTAGAATAGCATCCCATACATTAAAATCACATCAATATAATTCTGTAATATGATTATAATAATGAAATATAGATGTTATTATTTTTAGGACCCGGTTCCACTAAAACCCCACCTAGGTCAATGAGAAATTGTTTCAATTTCATCGATACCCACATCTAATATTCCATGAGGTATTCAATATATTTAAAGGATTTAATGATAAAATTCATATTAATTAACCACTAATAAAAATATTATATGGACATAAAATGAAACAAAAACCTCTAAATAATGTATAATAATGTATCCATGTTCAACAAATATCATAATTAAATATCAAAATATTATAATTTATTATTACTAGGGGACGTGAATTAGTGTAAATATATTATAATTTCATTTAATGAATTAATCGAATGATTAGAGATATAGTCTTCATCCTATAACCTATTTTTCACACCCTTTATAAAGTTCTATATAAACAATAAGAAACAGTAGTCATAAATTATTTTTTTCGGATTGAACTACCCCTAAAATTGTTAATGTTGTTTTCAATGTTTTAATCCCTATTTGAGGGATGTGTTGAGATTATAATTTATATTCCATGAGATTATTATAAGTATATTTAAGGGAATTTGAAATGAATTTTTCGATTATTTATGTTATTCAATACATGGTGTATAAGAATAAAATAAATTAAAAATCAATTTATTAGAAAAAATAGGATTTTTTGGAGAGTGACTACGAATTAATAGTTGGGGGACACTAATGGGAAATTTTAACAATGAAAATGTGATATGATATATTTATATGAGACTTGGGATTCTTATAACGGTTCTCATCATTATGTGGGATATTTGTGTTTGTATTGAGAGTTTTTTGTATACAGAATATAACTCCTTTAGATCATAATATATTATTACCTTTAAGTAATTCATATTTTTGATAACATAATCTAAAAACAACACAAAACATAAAAAAGGGTAATCTATTTAGATAAAAGAAAAAAAATCTATTTTTCACTAATAAAACACATACATTGAATAGGAATGAAGGAATTTCAATAACCCCTTTCCTAAATATACATTTAGAGAAAATATATGCTATATTTAATATAAATGAAATTAAAATATTTTAACCAAAATAATAAATTATATCATGAATGGTTTAGAAAATTACTATTCCATAAATTTTTTTATAAGGTATATATTTATATATCAATAAATATATGATTAATGATAATTTGTGTCTAATTTTTATAATTGGATCACTCTAATTTAGTTGGTAAATGTTAGGAAATTAGAGTAACAACATTTAATGTTTGAAAATAATACTTTTCAATAATAATTGTTCTTTAGTATATTTTTTGATTTTATTCAAAAACTAGATTTATAAATATTATAATTTGAATTTTCAAATGGGGACATATTTTTAATATATGGAATAATAATGTTTTTGAGAGATGATATTATAGTGTTTTTCATGAAAGATTGATTTTGGTCATAAAATAAGGTGTTTCCCATAGTTATTTATTTAATTTTACCATTATGTAAGCATATAAAATAAGTATAAAAACCATTTATGTATAATTTAATTTAAGATATAGTATTATATTTTTTGAATTATTTTTATAACTTATAAATCTAATGGCTAAAATTTTTCCTAAAACGTAAAAAATTTCAATAATAAAATAATATTTTCAATCATTTCCCTGAATTAAGTAGTTTTAAAGTGTATCCTATTGTGGATATCCATTAAAGCCTCATACCCAATATTTATTTGAAAAAATATATTTATTTTATTAAATATTTTATCAAATATAATTTTATCCTAAATGTATATTTAAATCATAAATATGATATTTTTCTATAAACTGTTTTGGCAATATTTAGTGCCGGTATTTTAAAAATAAATTTGTACACCATCAAGAATTTTATTTGATAAAAATATTTTGAAATAATAAGTATTAAATTAGGTATAATTTTTGTTCTTAAAATGTTTCAATAAAATTAATTACTAAATTTACAACTTAATTACTAAGCCAAATGTAAATTATGTTAAAAGATAAAAGGTTAAAAAATCCATAAAACACTCAAATTTTTAACAAAATATAGTTTTTGAGGTGTTTTTAGACTAAAAATTACTATCCCAACTACTTTTTTCCATATTTTCCTTTTACATTGGAATAGTATACTTACATTATTGAAATTATAAGGGATTCAACAAAAAAATACGCATGTTCTCATTTATAAAATGCAACATCTCCCCCACTTAATGTAATACATTAACATTGTATATAAACCTGAAAATCTATATATATTGTCCTTATATAAAAATCTCCAACATTCAAAATATTATATTCACCATTGGTTATCATAATTATTTATTTCCATGGAGACTTTCAACAAAAATTTAAGTCCCCAAAACTCCGTATTATCAACCACTTAGTTTATCATCATATTTATCATTATTAAAATATATTATAATAAAAATAATATGATTATATATGTACCAATTTTTTAATATATATTTACTATATTAATTTCATTATAATTTTCATTTCATAAACTCCTTTTATTTAGATAAATGAAATCATCATCCTTGTGTACGTTTATACTACCGCCACAACAAGAAACACAATTTATTTTTCATGTCCACCTATCTTTGATGGTTCTTGGAATAGATTTAATAACATAATATTATTTTCAAGATAAAATAATTTTTATTTTATGAAAAATTAGAGAACCTATTAATGATATGATCAAAAAACTACCATAATTAATTTAATCATTTTAATTAACTGTTCTGAGAAAATATTATTTTATTCAAATTGTATAATATTTTCATATCAATTATTTTTTCTTCTAATTTATTACAATTATGATAAATAAATAAATAAATTATAAAAAATAATCATTATTATTGTATATTAATAATATAAATAATCCTTATCTTAATCATCAATTAATCATGGTAGGTCTGTATATAGGTTGGTTTAACCACATAATTAAAAAATACTATGCATTTTTTACTTGGATGAAAGTGTGAAATTATTAACTTGTATAACATTATATAAACATATTAGTATGGTTTTTTTCTATAATGAGATAATATCAAAAAATAAATCATTATTTATGAAATCACCTTCTATTAGTTATGAATGACTAAAACACGATAATTATCGATTTCGTCTCCACTTTTCCTAACAAAAAATAACATTAACTAAAATAATAGATTAATAAAAAATCATGTATCATTTATTCTGATACATTATATGATCTAATAATGATGTATGTTTGTAAAAATTATATACCAACCCCACTTTTATGGAATTGTTTCAAAGCGATAAACATCACCTACAACTAGTGTTGAAAATATTTAATAACTAAATAAAACATATATGTATAGAATGTTTATAAAACATGATTCCAGATGGTTATAGATAACAATATTATTCATGTGTATGTATTTATTGATCATTATTTAATTACTGTGTATATTTGTTTGTTGTGATTAATAAATTGGGATTGAGGCATGGGTTTTCATATCAAATTCCCTTATTTGAGGCATGTATAATATTATGTAATGAATTTCACTAATATTTTTCATATAATAACAATTTGAGATATCATGTAATGAATTATCTTTAAGTAAATTAATTTTATGTTTAATTACAAAATCTATCATTCTAGGGGTTTTTATTCAAATTTTTCAAAATCAATATGGGTTTTCATGGTCTCAATTATTAATCTTTGAGACAAAACATTATTCGTGAACAATATTTACTTTCTATGATGATCTATTTATTTAATATCTCATAAAGGTTTTATAAAATATTTCATTATCATTAATGGGATAAATTATGACACGCTATTTTATTTACAATAAATTTTATTTTGACTCAAATGGTACCCCATTTGTAATAGTTTTTGGAAACTCAATTTACATTCATTGTGGTATTATAATTCACTTTATATAATTTTTTATAAGTTGGTAATATTATTCCAATGGAGTATAATCTATTTTACTATCTAATTTTTTATCTTTCTTTTACATAAAAACATTTTTGAAAATTTTCATTCATCATTTAGTATATTTCTCATAATTCATATTGATATGTCTAGCATTTTCTCATTCAGTCATAATGTTTAAAAATGAACATATCTCATTAATGAATTGGTTAACCTAAAAAATTATATTATTTTATAGTATATGGATGTTCTATTTTGTAAAATAATAATATAATATATATAATGTTGTATTACTTTTTAAAATCATATTTTTAAACCATGGTATTTTGAAAATTAAAAAAATTATTATATTTATTTCAATTTCATATGGGTTTTCTGCCAAATAAAATTTAACCAATATAATAATAAAAACTCAACTGGTATATATTATTAGATACTATTTATTAAATAATGGTTATAAAAATAATCTATGTCACCATTTTAAAATATTCTATCGAAAATGAGATGTAATTTTTTATTTTATTTCTATATAAAAATGTTCAAGGATTGATCAGTTATGTTTTTTTTGACGCCCATTATTTATTTAAAAAGGATTCACCCTAATGGGTTATATGTTTCTTATTTATCCACTAATAGATATATTATCTCATTTTGTGGATTTGAACCATGGTATCCAATTATTTGATTCTTGATACCACGATTTGAGAGACTATTCGTATAATTCTTTTTTGTGAGGATGTTTTTCATTTATTTAAACAAAATTCAATGTTTCATTAATAAATTGGGGATATTTTATCTTAATACCATCCATGTTAATTATAATGTGGGATTGTATCATTAATATTATAGTATTTACTAGCTGAGAAACTTATTTAACTATATTTTTTAAACATCACATTTTACATAACTAATATGGGAAGTTGTTTACTTAGAAAGAATGATATTCTATTGATGTGGGGAAAGTTATTGGAATTGTCTATGTTTCTTTTATAATAAAGAATAAAATTATAATTTTTAATTAATTTTGTTTAAACATCCATGTTCTACCTCAATATGGGCTATGATTATGTTGTTACATTGTTTACATGGTAAAAGTATTGGCATTGTGTATATTTTTATTTTAATGAGGAAGATTATTTGAAAGATGATTGTATACCTTTTAAATATATATATTCTTTAACAGAATGACTTATGATAAAGTTATCCCATTATTGAAATGGAGAAAATACATGATATTAATGTTTATAATTTACTTTTTCAGTTGGTTGATTAGTTATTGACATTCAATATCATTCATTGAATTTATATCCATATTTCATTACATATGATGCTTCTTATAGAATAATAAGAAATATATTGATGACAATTATAATAAATTCATTAAAAATAATTAATTTATAGTAATTTCCTATAATTATATAGCCCCACAATGTATCAATTGGTCTAAGGATAGAAAACAAGTTGGGTATTTGGGTACACCTCTCCCTATAACATGATTAGTGTGTTTGCAAAAATCCTTAAAAATATGTTTTTTATGTCCACCATCATAGATTCCATCAGTATGAGATCAGTAATATTAGAATTGAAGATTTTATTTATTTCCATGTATATAATTTTCTCAATGTTTCATGTTCATTATGACTTTATGTATTTTTATTAATTCCATCAAAATATTTATTGCATGTTTATTCCATGATTGCCTTAGTATTATGTTTTTCATTACTGTGCGTCTGAGCTCAACCCCTATTTTGTTTCCTGTTTCTGAATTTATGATGAATAATATAAAATGATACCTTTTTAGAAGGATTTAATATATTACATAATTCGTGGATGCTCTTGATAACTCATTATACATTATTTTTTTATGTATATACTAAAACCATTGTTATTAGATATAGTAAACATGCTGATTTTTAGTAGTTGGGTTTTCATATTTATCTAAAGATCTAAACATAAATTGATCTTTTTAATTTAAGAGATGATATAATCATAATTATTTTAGTTATATATATTTTATTCAACGTATCAATGAATGTATGTAGTGTAATTATATATATCACCTATTATAATTGTGTGAGTTTTTGGTGTCAGTAAAATTTCAAAATTTGATAAATAATATTTCATATGAAATTTAATTAATAGTTTAAGATATTTTCCACACATAATAATTATAGAAATATTTATATAGGAATTCATTTATGTAGGAGAGACATGTTTTAGGTATTCGATTCAGAAAATAATTAATTTTTGTGTATAAAAATTTGTGATCATATG
This sequence comes from Viscum album, assembly GCA_963277665.1. Taxonomy (NCBI): domain Eukaryota; kingdom Viridiplantae; phylum Streptophyta; class Magnoliopsida; order Santalales; family Viscaceae; genus Viscum; species Viscum album. The sequence goes on along the minus strand of OY728127.1, from coordinate 617,391,484 downwards.
ATTTTTTACTTCCCATATGACGTTTGACATAGAATATTTTTTATATCACTATGACATATATGTATGGAAAAGATGTTTCAAGCCTTTACGGCCTATGAAAGGGTATATAATAAAATATTAAGGTCCCTCCAATGAAATATTATGTTGAAATAAGGTAATATAATGTGTAAAATGGATATATTAATTTAGTATGAATATTTCAATACTTACATAAATATAATCTAGAGATGTGTCATTAAAAAATTAGAGAAACATAAATTTATTGAAAAATGTTTCTAGAATTTAAATTTTATTGTAAAATATAAGAATTATTTACTCAGTGTAATTTTATTTCAAAATACCAAGAGTTCAGTAAATTAAAAGACTAATGATGGAATTCATGGATATTTGAATGAGGTTATATACGACTGATCATTGATGTTTTTCATGGAATTAAGATTTCAATATTTGAAATCATTTATCTCTATAAAAGATGATATTCTATAGTGATTATTATAATTTCATAGAATAATAGTAATTTATTAATATAATTGTGAAAATTTATTTCTTGAATAGATGGGAATTTGAAATTTAAAAATGATAAAGGATAATTTTTTTCTGTATTCTAGATTTAATTTCATACATAAATATTAAAAAGTGAGTGTATATCAAGATCATTGAAAAGAATTTCATTATTGTTTTATAAAGAGGATAATGAAATATGATACAAATATATTTAATCTAGATTAATTAAGTTGATGTGGAATAAGATTGGTTCATTCATATATTTATCAAATATCAGCAATCTATTATAAACTTGGTTTTGTAATGTTTATATAAATCTAGTTCAATACATATAATATGGTAGTTTAGGACCTATTTGACAAAGAAAATGTACTTGATGAAAATGTCTCTCAACACATTACAATGATATAATTCATTAAAGGATGAATTGATAATTTTAAGAATAATTTAATCATTTGAAATCAATTCCATTTATTCATGCACTAGAAAGTGGATGATACATTCCCTCATATAGAATTGGGTAATTCTTGTACAATAATTATGTGAAAATTCTATGAATTTAGTAGTGAAATAAATTTTATAGTAGTAATGAAATCATGGTAATTAAGAAATGACAAACATGACATTTTGTAGGCTCTCAAATCAGGGAATTTGTTTTAAAAAATATCTTTTGTTCTACATTACTTTTATACTGTTAGTTATATGTTAGGAAGAGATTATAATGGGTGATATAAAAAATGTATTAGTCAATGAGGATATGATTCAATATAATTGATTTTTCACAATAGTTTTATGTTCTATTGATGTATAACCTTTCATTAGCATCTTTACTAACCTATTATCTTTAAGTGGTATGATTAAATACTTCATCCCCCAGATATTAATCTTGTCTAAATCTTATCAGGATGAATTTGAATTATATCAGTAGCAGTGGGAATAACATTATCAATGGAAATTACTTCCATAAGTTAAATACTTGAATACTGTAATTGATTTTTTAGATATAAGACATGAACCTAGAAAAAAAATATTATAATTTATTGGAATGTTAGATATTATTTTTTTCTCTCTATAAAATTAAGTTTACAACTTGATTTTATTATTATTAATAAATAAATTGATTTGGAAAACCCATCAGAATTTATCCAAGGAAATACAAAAATTAATGAAACAATATTTCATATTTGGAACCAAAAATTCAATTAAATCATGATAGATATGGATGAATCAATTGATGAATTTTATAAAAGGTTAAATGAGATATTTGATCACATCAAGTTTTTTAGAAACAAATATGGTCATTCTATTATTGGTAAAAATTCATGAGGAACACTCCATATATATTTGAGCTGGTGATTTCACATATTAATGAAAATAATTATATTTATGTTGAAGAATTACAAATCTCACTCATGAATTATTTAATGAAAAATTAAATATTTATCATTATAAGGTAAAAATAATAAATAACATTTAAAAAATTGATATTTTTAACGATAATGGATGAAAAAATATGTGATCCACAACACGATTCAGTCGAAGATGATGAGGGTTATGAGAATCACAATAAAATAATATATATCTTATCATAAATTATAATAAGGGAACAATATAAATATACTAAAAATATTACACATAAATTCTTTATGTGTTGAGTGTTTGTAATTTTTTATGATGAATAAATATATGGAGTTATATGATAATTATGGAGAATAAAATTCAAAATGAAATCCGAAATTATGTTACAATAAAAGTAATAAATATTTGAAGAATGATAAAAATATCTAATGTATGAAGTGAAGAATGAAAAGAAATGTGCAATAATAAAATTATTCTTCATGTAATCAGTTTGATTATGAATTTTCATGAAAAAAACTAACATTATTGAACATTTTGAATGTAAAATAAAATTCTCCTATAGTGGAAAAGAATATGGAGATGAAGATTTCATGATTAAAATGTTGTGGATAAAATAGGAAGTATATCTATATAAAAACTCTTGGATATAAATGAATATTTAAAAATATATAAATTATTATTTTAGGATGGATAATTATATGATATGTTTTTAGTCAATAAAAATGAATAAATTGAGTAGATCAAAATTCTCAAGGTGAATGTTGATAAGAAAGAAAAAGTTATTAAGGAATTAGGGAATAATATAGATACTCAAAAAGAAGAATATAAGTTGTCTAAATCAAGGCATCTCATGACTACGAAGACACATATAAATATGAATACAGATTATGATAATGTGGTTAAAGTAAATTAGGATTCATATCATATTGTATATAATTTTTATATGTATTATTAAGAAATTTTTTATTCTTTTAGGTAAAAAATATTACATCTATATATCACAACATTTCATGTAATATGTGATAATGTTATAAAAATTTGGTTAAAATAATCCCTCTTAGGTAGTATACAATACTTAAGATGGTATAGGGTGACTATAAGAAAATGGTTGATTCAAAACCATCACAAAAGTTGTTGGTTTTATATAAAAATTGTATGGGAATTTTCGAAGGTATACTTAATAGTTTTATTGAAAACCCATCTTTTAGGGATACAATAGGTGATGTTGAACTTATGCACCCAAAGTCTACCTTCACATAAGATACAAGTAGCACCCTTAGAATCAATTAATTCTATAATTTATGTGGATTTATATAGATATAAATTTAAACATGCCTTTGGCGATATAGATAGAAATTGAAACTCGCATGTGATTACTGATCATGTTTTGTTAAATATAGTTAAGGATACTGGTAGAGGATTTTATTAGTATGATAACATTATTGGGGACTATTCTAAAATTAATCATTCTCCAAAATAAGAAATTTATATGTGTAAAAATATTAAATAAATAAGGTAATCAAAATAAAAATTTATATTAGAGGTATATTTTAATAATATTAAGAGGAGAAGATCATGTATTATTGATATTGTTTTCTTTTCAAATATTTTAAATGACATAAAACACCTCATGATATTAAGGTGTATAATTTTGGGTCACTAGTTTTTTTTGAAATAAAAGGTATTTGAAAATTAAGTTCCAATTAAATTATTAAAAAGTTCCAGATAAATAGATTTCATAGAATAATATTTTTATTGATTAACTCAATAATATAATATTGTGTATTAACTATCTATGCGATTATGTTAATGAGATAATATTTAATTGGAATCATTGCTTCAATAAATCAACTGAATATGGAATATTCATTCCTCAAGGTTAAAAAATAGATGGAATATTTTTAATGTTGAATATTTATGATATTATTACTATCATAGCTATGTATGAAGGATCTATAGTTGTTGATCACAGATATAGATCATGTTTTAAAATATGTAAAATATATGAAATGGTACAAGGGAAGTATAAGTGAGTGGAGATAAAGTTCACCATGAATTTTGAATTAATTAACTCAAATTTCAATGGACTTATTTAACATCAATTAATAGAATCCACATTTTTAGAAAATTTTTATGTTATTATTCATAAGTTTGTTGATGTCAGTAATTGAAATTATAAATTTTATTCATTTAATTTCATATATCATAGGGAATACAGAAAGGTATAATCCCTCTACCAATATGTAGGTTCATTCTAGAAGTTTTATATAGGGTTTTCATTGTTTTTATTGTCTATGTAATGGAACAATGAAAATATCAATGAGTTGTGTATTGGTAGGGACAATTTTATATCCATTTATTATTGGTAATATTTTATTTTAAAATTATGTGTATGGGTAACCCTCATGCTATGTAAATGTAACAATATTTTCCTAATGGTAATGTGAGGCACTACTGGCATGGGAGGTTTTCCCCACGATTCTTTACCAACAGTTTTCTTAAATTGTTTCTAAAGAAGGGCTAGGACCCCCTTTACCAACGGTTCTTGTGAACCATTGGAAAAGGGTACCCCTTTGCCAACGGTTTCCTAAAACCTTTGGTAAATGGGTGTTCAACCCATGCTTTCCCAATGGTTCACTAGAACCGTTGGGAAAAGGTACCCCTTTACCAACAGTTCTACTGAACCATTTTGAAAGCGTACATTGGACACACCTTTACCAACAGTTTTTAAAATCCGTTGGTAATGTTTTACCCCAAATACCAATGGCCGCTCCTCTCCCCCATATGTTAGATAGAACCCCAAATCTACAGCGCTCCTCTCGCGACTTCCCCCATTTGAACCGCTGAAACTCCATCAGAATCGTCTCAAATGAGGTTTTTTCTTCATTATACACATAAAATATTTATGTGATACCTTGTTTTTATTGTTATTCATATAATATTTTAGTTTTAAGTTTTGATTTTGATGTGTATATTATTTTTCTGTGTTTTTATTTAATCATGACTTTCTCCATTCCAATACATTTAATTAATCAAATCCTTAACCCTGCATCGAAGAAGAAACATCTCAAATTCATTGTGGTTGGATTCCAGATTTTTTAAGTTTGTGTTTTTATGCGTTTTCTTAATCTTGTAATTAATTGTTACTTGAAAACTTATTTATATGTGTTTATTAATTTTTAGAATAGTTTTTATAAATATTTTCCTTAAAATTACTTTTGAAATATTATTTAACCCTATTCTCATTGAATTGAACAAGTCATGAATTTGAGGACTATAATTTTGACATCATTTAAGTATTTTTGAATTATTCAATTACATGACTGTTTAGATTTATTTTAAAAGAATATTTATAGAATGAATTGGTGAAATTGAGTCTCTGTCTTGAGTTTTTATTCAAGGAATGAAATAAATTGATTTTCATGAAATGAGTTGACCTATTTAATGTTTTCTATGTAGTTTAAAGTGATTTAATTTGTGAAATGACAAAGAACCCTCTTGGAATGATTTTTTTTAAATGATATTTCCTTGGTAATTTTAAATTAGATATTTATTCATGTGGAAATAGGTTGTAATCCCATGTTTTGAATTAATATTGATTATTTTTAAATCTAAAACATCCTTTAATGCCTATGGGGTGTTTTCAAATAAAGTATTTTTTAAAGGTCTGTTTATAATTACAAGTTAGTTTTTAGAAGGAAGTTGGTATAGATAACCTTTATAAATATTGAATTAAATTTGGGGTTTTGAATTGAATTGAATATTTTGTACCACTCATTTGGAACATTATGAAGATCCTCAATTGTAATAATTCCTCAATGTATCTTGCTCAATTCTTGTAACTAAAATTTTTGGTTATTGAAAATGGGATTATTCACATCGATGGAGATTGGGGTGAGATTGAGATATGATTTTGGGTCTAAATAATATGATTGATATTGATGAGGATCCTCATTGTGATCCTCATAACATCATTATCTTAATCACCTCTTTTTACTAGTCATGGTGACTTAGATAGTTAGATGGGAAAATCCTGATTTATGATTCACTAGTGGACTCATACTTCATCTAATAGAATCCACTACTGGAAATCTGGGTTTTCCCAACGCTCCTATACCAACGGTTCATCAAGGAGGCCTTTACCAATGGTTTCATAAAATCGTTGGTAAAGGTAGAAATGGGTAATTTAATGTGGATTTCGAAAGATTTTTCAGAAATGATTTAATCATAAGGAAAGAGTTTTATTTAAATTAGAATTTTTTAATAAGACTTGTGTAATGTAATTTTTTATAGTATGCTTGTTATGTGACTATGTTTGGTATTTAGTAACACATGAGATATCTCGTGTGTGAGGATGTGTTGTAAAAGAGATTCCATGCTTGGTTGAAGATTATATTTATGTTTTGAGCCTATTAATGAGTTGTTTTAAAGATATTTTGAGATATTTACCATATCTTTATTGGTGAAACTGGGATATGTATAGGTTTTTCATGATTAAGACATATAATTACTGCTAAATATGTTGATAAACCATGAATAGTAGTCAGTTCTTGAAATGTTTGATGTTTTTAGTCCTTTTTTATTTGGTGTTTCTTTTGATGCTGATGTTTCTTATTGATAACTATGTTGGGAATTTATTTTAGTTTCTAAATAGGTTGAGACTCCCCCACCATGAACAGTGTATGAAACCTCTACCCTTATTTAATCATTCTGATTACACAGCCTATGCAACCTCTACCCTCATTTAATCAGTGAACTCAAGTCATTAGTTCAAGCCTTCATTCTCACTAGCATGTAAGAAAATGAATGATGTAAACCCATCTTCACATTATTTCTTACCTTAGATAGTGTCCAATATATGGAATATGAGCTTTTGAATTCATCAGTTAACCAGGATCATATATTCCATTTCCCCCAAGATGATTGTACTAATATAACTTTAGGGTCAATTAAATATGGTTCTTATTGTACGTTGTATATTATGTGTCCATCATGGGAAATACTTAATTTTATGAGGGTGGGGTGCTTTTCACTAGCCATGATGACATGTGTAGACATCCATAAAAATGTTAGATAAGTCAAAAGTTTAATTAAGTAATGTTGTTATCATAGACAAACTTTATTATTAATATCAAATTTAAAAATAAATGTTTTTTTCTATACATTATGTAAATAAATATTTTTACAAGCCATGAACAACCTAATTGTGTATAAGCCTAAAATTTATTCACCCATGGGGTGCACTTGACTTGGGGAAGTAATTGGGTAATGAAAGGATGGCCATAGTGGTGCAAATAATGTGTTATTGAACATGAGTGAATGATTTGGGATGTCTATAACACATAATGGGACCTGAGGCATGTGACTCATATAGACCTAATGAAAATGAATATAAATAAATTATAATTTAATTTATGAGTACTTGTTCTTTACATTATTTTAATATTTCACTACATCGTCTAGAAACTTCTTCCATTATCGTTTACATAAATGTATTTTCTGTTAAAGTTAAATCCTATTGAATTTTTTTATGAAGAAATGACATATATATATTCATTTTACATAATGGACAGAAGTTGGATGTATGAAAATGATCAGATCTCAAGTTATTTTCAAAACAATTTGGAGAGATTTATAGATTTCGAATTTCACAATGCTTCATGTAGTGGTCGCATACACTGCCCTATTCCAATTGTGTTGGTAAACCTTGGTTGAGCCGTGAATAAGTCAGCTACCACATAAACAAATATGGTTTCCAAGCAAACTACCTTGTGTGGTATCGTAATGGGGAGAAAGTGAAATCTCAAATTCGTGATGATCGAAATGAAATGACTGGAATGTAGAATTTGATAGATGATAGGTTTATGTTTATTCTTCATTATGAAAAAGAATGGATTTCAACTCATCAAGACTTCTATATGAGGATAAATGATGCATCTAGTGAAAATGATGATATTGATAGGCTGAAAAAATGAATGATGTTGCCACGAATCCAGTATATCAACAATGTGATAAAATGAAAATCTGGAATTTTTAATCCGATTGATTCATGGGAAAACTATGTATGGAATTTCTAATACCGAAATCGATTACATTCTTACTCTCTTGAAGGATTTACTTCCAGATGATGCATATATTCCCTCAAACCACTATATTTCAGGGAATTTATTTGAGGAAATTGGATTTTCATGAAACAAAATTCATGCTTGCCTGAAAGATTGCAGTTTATTATGGGAGGAAACCACTAAATGAAATGATTGTATAAAATGTGGCACATCCCGTTGGAAATCAAAATCTGATGGAACACCATCCCAAGTTCCATAGAAGGTAATGTGGCACTTTCCATTGATCCCCAGACTATAGAATATTTTTATGTCTGATGGCATATCAATAAAAATGAGATGGCATGATACCGAGAGAAAGAAGACTAATGATGAGTTGGTTCATCCTGCAGGTGGATTTGCATGGCAGAGATTTGATGCTCGACATCCGGATTTTGTAGATGACGTGCATAATGTGAGGTTGGGTCTTTCATTGAACGGTTTTAATCCATTTGGGTAGATTATTACTTCCCACAACACATGGAATGTTTTTATAAACATTGATAATCTTCCATACGGTTTTGTATGAAAAAACCATTCACTTTAATGAGTATACTCATATCTGGTCCTTCTAATCCTGACATTGATATTGATGTATACATGCAACCGTTAATAAAATAGTTAATACTTCTTTGGGATGTGGTTGTGTGGACATATGATGCATGTTCTAAAGCCATATTTCATATGCGTGCTACACTTATGTGGATGATCAATGATTTTCCAGCTTATGCAATGATGTCTGGATGGAGAAAAAAGGGAAAACTGTCATGTCAAGTTTGTATGAAGAATACATGATCCAGAAGACTGAAACATCGATGTAGTTCCCGTTTTATGGGACATCGACAATTATTACCAAAGGATAATCCATATATAAAGAATCTTCAAAGATTTGATAATACCATAGAGACTGATGATCCACCTCAGTGTATGTCTGGAACTGATGTGCTTAATTAATTGAATGATTTATGTTTTTCATTCGGGAAGGGTCAAATGAAATCTAGAAAGAGAAGGAATGTTTCCACTAAAACATGTTATAGTTGGAGGAAGAGGAGTAACCTTTTTGATTTACCTTATTGGTCAACCAATTTGTTACATCATTATTGGGACATAATGCATATTGAAAAGAGTATATGAGATGTGATTCTTTCGATTCTTCTAAATGTCACGGGGAAGAAAATAGATGATTTACGATCTCAGCGTGACTTGGTGGATCGGGGCATCAGACCAGAATTTGCATCATGTGCGTATCAGTGAAAATAAATGGCAACATTCATGTTCTTCTTATGTGATGCCACCTACGATAAAAAACATTTTCTAGAAGTATTAGAGACTATTAGAGTTCCCGATGTCTATTCAAGAAACATATCTAAATTGGTCAACATAAGAGAGTGGAAGCTAAAATCATTGAAGACTCGTGATTATCACATTCTACTGCATGAGTTGCTTCCAATAGAAATCCATCATCTTTTGTCCAATAATTTAGTGGTGACTGTTATTCTTTTGTTCCATTTTTTTAGAGATCTTTTTGCTAAGATGTTGTCCAAGTCTTTCTTGAAAAAAATGTTGATAGATGCCCCATTAATTTTGTTTGAGTTGGATAATATATTTCCTCCATCATTTTACACATGCATGCTGCATCTTACTGTCCATATTCCCACTGAAATACTTCTTAGATGACCTATTTCTTTTCATTGGATGTATCCAACTGAATGAAATATGTTCACAATAATGTCTTATGTTCGAAATAGGAATCATCCCAAAGTTTCTTTCGTGAACGGTTACTTGGATAAAGAATGTATCGATTTATTCCCAATGTATTTGTCTGATCTTACTACATGAATGAACAGACCAATGAGAAATGAATAAGAACAGTATGAGAAAATTGATCCTAGTTTTCCATCACTTCCTGAAATAAGAGGAATTCCTCAATCATATACATTGAAGACATTAATCCATGAAGATCGGGAGATGGCACATCGCACAGTTTTGTTCAACTGTGATTTGTTCGATGACTATATCAGGTAACTAAATTGAATATGTATATCTTACATATATATCTGTTAAAATATTCTTATTTTTTATCTACAGGGAACATAAAACAATGATAAATAGAAATCATCATTCTTTATCATTGAGAAGGATAGAGACTTTTCATAGAAAGGATTTTTCTGTTTGTTTAAAACTGAAGGTAAGAATATTACTATTTAAAATAATTATATCAACGTTTAATTATGTTTATTATTCATTTATATTTATAGGTATTGAGTTTTTTTACTAACTATGTCTCTGAGGAAATAAGATCTTTGGCTTTTGGTCCTAATACCGTGGTTCGTGACTGTAAATCAATTGTTATCAATGTGTACAAATTTATTGTCACTGAACGAGAACAGAACATGAAAACACAACATGATGGATTTATGGTTACTTCCACAACATATTGTTATCCTAGACTATCAGATATTAGAATACAATTTGAAAATTTCGGTTATTATGGAGTCATTGAGAAAATAATAATATTGGATTATTACTCTCATGGATGAGTCACAATGATGAAATTCCATTGGATTGATTTGATGATGAAATATGGCACATTTATTGATGATTGTGGATTTTGTGTAATTAATATGGATTGCACTCTTGCTACCGAAGAACCATATGTGATTTCATCGATGGCTAAAAAATATTTTTATGTTAAAGACCTACTTCGACCTGAATTTGGTGTCATAGTTGAAGTAATTCCAAGACATATTTTTGATTATGGTGATGATGGAATTGAAAGTGTCCCTGGTGCCATTGGAACCAATCCATTTATTTTATTTGATGACTACAATAGATTAATTGTCAGAGTTGATTGTGAACCTGTAGTTGTGGTTGAAAATATATAGAATCATTTCTCCATAATCTCAATTCTTTTTGTTTACCTCGAGTTGCGTTGTTAACATTCAAATTGATTTAGTATTGATCACAAATATGTTTAAGCTGACTTGACCATTATGTGAATTTTCAATGTTTTTTAGTTGTAGTTTTATTTGAATTGCATTTTTTAATTTCGAAATGAACTGTATTCAAACCTAGTCAAACAATAGTACTAACTTAGTGAACATTTCAACTTGTATGATTTATTAAATCCATTCAAGATCTTCTAAAACAATTGGTAGCTAAATTAATAATGAATCCCCCTATTCCCTCATATATTTAGTTTTTTGTGTTACACATTAGTTTCCTTTTTCTAATTAATTACATATTTTTTTCAAAAGTAGGAAATACTACCAATTGAAGAGAGACAAAGGAAAAAAATGATGGAGAACAATCGTCGAATGGAGGATATGGTATTTCCACCATTACTACCTGTAGTGAGTACCTTATTTCAAATATATATATTAAAAGAATTTATAATGTGATGTGATTGATTTTTTTTAAACATTTTTCTAGGATCCAACTATACGTCGACAGTTATTTAACTAGGAGCTTTGTACTGGTCATAGTACTCATACTGGTGGTATGAGGAGGGTTCGTACCAGAGGTGGATAAGTAGCTTCGCGTACCCTACTAAACCCTACCCCTCTCAATGATATGTCATCCTTACCACATTATGATCCCTGTGTGTCGTTAGGGACACATAGGATATTTAGGCCTCCCATTTTTTCGCCACCTTTTGTATATTCTGCCCCATCATTTTCATATCCAATGATGATTCCCACCCCCCAGTCGGAATCCGGTCATAAATCTCTCCCATCTTGTTTTCCTTCTACTTCTATCTCTCCGAGATTCTATATTCCATCATCATCAACTCATATTCCACCACATGGTCTTCCATTAGTTTCTATGGATCCAACGGCGCTTAGCGATCAGACTGACGCATGTATATTTACATAACCGTAAAAAAATTTATACCAATATTTATTTTCATTATAACATGTTTTGATAAAATATTTGTTTTTCTTTCATGACAGATACATCTACTGACAGGAGGTGGGGGAAGGGGAGTACACACATGTGTGTGTTGTGTAACCTCCACACACAGGTAATGGTGGATTATAATGAAGACAACCAAATGGTTTAGAAAATAGGGATTCAATGTCAGAGTTTTATGGCGACGCATGCCAAATTCTCTGACATCATTACCGTTATCATGCTATCGTGGAGACAGTTTCCACATGAGGTAAAGGATAGATCATGGGTAGAGATATTCTGAAAAAATCTTTTTTATTTAATGCCATGATTTATTTTTGTATTTATATGAATTAATATTTTGGTGTCAGATTCGATTTAATTTTCCCAATTGTGGGTGTGCACGACTGACACGTCAAAATGATTTAGGAGAGATATAGAGATCCTTATAGCATGAGTTGTATATTGGATGGCGTGCTAGAGTTGGCACTGAGTTATAGGTAGTACCAATCATGAATGATTGTCCTATAGAGAAGTATGGTAGATGATTACCCATTGGACAACTACTCAGTTTAAGGTATTAATTACATTTGAGGTATTTAAATAATAACATTAATTATTTTCATTAATATTATCCTTTTCATTATCGAATTTTATTTAGGAATCATCTGGAAAAAATAAAAAAACATTCATGCAAAAAAATACATCCACACACTGGGACGTACTATAATGCCAGATCATGAGAGGAAGCTGTTATGACAATTGTTTATAAGTTTTCTTTACGACTTACAGTTTCTTTTCTTTCCTCAATTATTTAATCGTTCGATAATGTTTTCATATAACATTGGTTTTCAATGACATTGTAGAGGCAACAACTGAATATTGAAGGACGTGTGCCTCGAGCAAAAGTGTTTTGCTCGAGTAGACGGAAAAAGGGTGGAAGTGTCATCAATGAACCGACTCAGTAGAAGATTGTAAGTTTTAATCTATTGATTTTATATTTTAATATCTACTTTTTAGCTTAATAATATATTTATATTTGTAACAGGCTTCTTTAGAGGCCCTCGATGCCCATGAACCAGACAATTTTGCCCAACTGATCACTTACATTAGGTGTTGGGAGAGGAGCATTCTGGCAGAGTATGCTGCCGACCTAGGATAGCCCCGAAGAAGTATTGACCCTCCATATGTAAGATTTGTAGATCCACCGAGCTGCATCAAGTTAGGGCATAGGCAAAACGGGCTCAAAAAAGGGAAATAGAGACAGAAGAACAGTCTACTAGGGAAAACAATGCATTTATGAAAATTATTGAGGTTCTACATCCAACACTTCCACCAAAGGCCATCCCAGCCTTTGATAAATATATGTTGTTGATACGTTCTATATATGGTGCACCAGGTGGAAGTTATAGTGGTGGTAAAGGTGATTTCCATTCTGACGATGATGATGGTGAGGAGTTTGATGAGGAAGAGGAGGGAGAGGAGGAGGGCGAGGTGGAGGAGGAGGTGAGGCAGAGGGCGAGGGCAAGGAGGGGGTTGGGGTTTGCGAGGCCAATGATGGGGACGAGGAAGAGGGTGATGATGGTGATGGTGATGTGAGAAAATTTATTCATTACATTTTTGACTAATATTACTGATATTTGAGGTTTAATCTATTCTAGTTGTTGGTTTTATCTAGACTCGTAATACATTATTGGAGTTGAGTCATTTTTATATATTGTCTATTTTCATGGATGTTGGTGTCTTTTAGTGGTTGAAATGTATCTTGAGCATGTTAATATAGTGTTGTGTGTTTGGAAACTCCCTAGACGACACCCTCCTTCGTGGACCCTGGACAACCCTCCACCATTATCCTTGGACCTCGTACAACACCCTGGAACAGCCCCCCAGACAGCCCCCAGATAGCCCCCCTCCCTCCTCCTTGGTCCCTGGACAGCCCCCCGAACACCCCCTAGAGAGCCCCCCAGACAGCCCCCCAGACGACCCCCGAGACATCCCCCCCACCTTCCTCCCTGGACCCTGCACAGCCCCCCAGACTACCCCCCTCCTCCTTGGACCCCATACAACCCCCCGAACACCCCCGGGCAGCCCCCCACACAGCACCCACGTTCCTCCTTGGTCCTCGGACAACCCCCCAGACACCACCCAAATAGCCCCCCCCCCCCCCCGACAGCCACCCCACCCCCCTCCATGGACCCCGGATAGCCCCCCACCCTACTCCCTAGACCCCCAGATAGCCCCCACCCTCATTGATTTCGCATGCCTTTTTTTATTTCACTGATCATGCATGTTATTTAGGATTATTCCATTTTTTTATGTCTTGAATTATATGAATGTATTGGTAATCTTATTAGCTCACGCTCATCAAATGCATGTGATGATGTGCTTTAATTTGAATACAAAGCGTTTTTGTTCATCCTCCATGTTATGTGAATTATGCCTTGTTTTATTTGGTTTACTTGTCAATTGTTAGGATAAGACATGGGTTACATGTTAAGGACTCATGGAGAAACTCATCATGCTCAGTGAATTTAGACTTGAAATTCCAGGATGTATGCTTTGGTTTCTAGGTGAGGGATACCAGGATGGATTCTGTTACTCATGAGTGATATTGGTTACTTGAAGATAACCCGAGGTCATGTATGTTTTGCAATATGGTAATACCATGCCTCAAGTGTGGCCGATACCACTCAAAATGTCTCAGGTTTATTTGAAATAGACAACATTTTAAGTTAAAATAATAACTGGAATATGGATAACCAACCAAACGCATTCGGATTGTGTTGATACTTTATGAAAATGATCCATGGGTCATTTGTGACAAGTACGAGTCAACCCCGTCTAAATCGGAGGCGCGGTGTGGCCAGTAGCACTCTAACTGTGTCTCTTTTGTTTAAAAATTGATGGGATTTTAAGTGAAAAGAACAACTGACATACAAAAAACTGAACAAAAACATTCTTATTTGTTGATACATTATCACAATGATCCATGGGACATATGTGACATGTACGAGTCAGCTCCGGGTCAATCAGAGGCACGGTGTGGCCGGCCCCATTCGAAGTGTCTCACTTTTGTTTGAAATGGATAACATTTTAAGTTAAAAGTACAACTAACATACAGAAAACCATTCAAATGCATTTGGATTGTGTTTATACATTAGGCCAATGATCCTTGGGTCATTTTTGATGTGTACGAGTCAACCTCGCCTCAATCCGAGGTGTGATGTAGCTTCCACAACTCAAAGTGCATCACGTTTATTTGAAATGGACAACATTTTAAGTGAAAATAACAACTAGCATACCAAAAAATGACCAAATGCATTAATATTTTGTTGATACTTTAGAAAAACGACCCATGAGACATATGTGACATTTACGAGTCATCTATGCCTCAATCTGAGTCACGGTGTTGCCGGCACCACTCAATGTGTCTTTCTTTTGTTTAAAATTGACATCAATTTATGTGAAAACAACAACTAACATACGGAAAACCAACCAAACACATTAGGAATGTGCTGATGCTTTAGGAAAAACATTCTATGAGTCATTTGTGATGTGTAAGAGTCATCCCCATCTCAATCCAAGATGCGGTGTGGTCGGCACCTCTCAAAGTGTCTCTCTTTAGTTTAAAATGGACTTCATGTTAAGTGAAAACAACAAATGACATACGAAAAACTGACCAAATGCATTCAGAATCTATTGAAACTTGAGGAAAATTATCCTTGGGTCATATGTGACATGTAAGAGTCAAACACGCCTCAATACAAGTCACAGTGTGGCCGGAACCACCCAAAGTGTCTCTTATGTTTAAAATGGACAACATTTTATGTACATACAGAAAACTGACGAAACGGATTACGATTCTATTGATACTTTATCACAATGATCCATGGGTCATATGTGACATGTACAAGTCAATCCCACCTCAATCTGAGGAGCGGTGTGTCTGACACCACTTAAAGTGTCTCTCTTTTTTCTAAAATGGACATGATTTTAATTGAAAACAACAACTGACATACAGAAAACTGACCAAATGAATTCGGTTTATATTGAAACATTAGGAAAATAATAAATAGGTTATATGTTCCGTTTAAGAGTCACCCTTGGCTCAATTAGAGGCGTGGTGTGGCCGGTACCATTCGATGTTTCTAACTTTTGTTTGAAATGAATAACATTTTAAGTGAAAAGTACAACTGACATACGGAAAACCAAACTAACGCATTCTTATTGTGTTGATACTTTAAGAAAATGGTCCTTGGGTCATTTGGGACATGTACGAGTCAACCCCATCAAAATCCGAGGCATGGTGTGGCCGGTAGCACTCTAATGTGTCTCTATTGTTTAAAATGGATCGGATTTTAAGTGAAAAGAACAACTGATATATAGAAAACCAACCAAATGCATTCTAATTCTATTGATACATTATCATAACAATCCATGGGTCATATGTGACATGTAAGATTCAACCCCTAATCAATCCGAGGCGTGGTGTGGCCAAAACCCTTCGAAGTGTCTCACTATTGTTTGAAATGGATAACATTTTAAGTGAAAAGTACAACTAACATACGTAAAACGGACCAAACGCATTTTTATTGTGTTGATACTTTAGGAAAATTATCCTTGGGTCAATTGTGATGTTTAATAGTAATCCCTGCCTCAATCCGAGGCCCGGTGTGGCCAGAACCACTCAAAGTGTTTCAGGTTTTTTTGAAATGGACAACATTTTAAGTGAAAGTACCAAGTAACATACGTAAAACTGACGTAATGATTTTGGATTGGGTTGATACTTTATAAAAACGATCCATGGGTCATATGTGATTTGTACGAGTCAACCTTTCCTTAATCTGAGGCACGGTGTTGTTGGAACCACTCAAAGTATCCTTCTTTTCTTTAAATTGGACATCATTTTAAGTGAAAACAACAACTCACATACGAAAAGCCAACCAAAAACATTAGTAATGTGTTAATTCTTTAGTAAAACGTTCCATGAGACATTCTTCACATTTAATTATGGACCCCATCCAAATACAAGATGCGGTGTGGCCGACACCACTCAATGTGTCTCTCCTTAGTTTAAAATGGACATCATGTTAAGTGAAAATAACAACTGACATATGGAAGACCAGCCAAACGTATTCTGATTCTGTTGAAACTTTAGGAAAAAGTTCCATGATTCATTTATGATGTGTACGAGTCAATGCCGCCTCAATCCAAAGCCCGGTGTGGCCAGCACCACTCAAAGTGTCTCAGGTTTATTTGAAATGGACAACACATTTAAGTTAAAATAACAACTAGCATACGGAAAACTAACCAAACACATTCAGATTGTGTTGATCCTTTAGAAAAACTATCCATGGGTCATATGTGACATGTAAGAGTCAACCCCACCTCAATATGAGACATGGTGTTGCCGGAACCACTCAAAGTGTCTTTATTTTGTTTAAAATGGAAATAATTTTAAGTGAAAACAACAACTGACATACGGAAAACCGACCAAAAGCATTTAGAATGTGTTGATGCATTATAAAAACGATTCATGAGTCATATGTGACAAGTACGAGTCAACCCCATATCAATAAAATATGCAGTGTGGCCGGCACCACTCAATGTGTCTCTCTTTAGTTTAAAATGGACTTCATGTTAAGTGAAAACAACAAATGAAATACGGAAAACTGACCAAAAACATTCAGATTCCATTGAAAATTTAGAAAAAAATCAATGGGTCATATGTGACGTGCATGAGACAACCATGCCTCCATCTAAGTCACAGTGTGGCCGGCACCGCCCAAACTATCTCTTATGTTTAAAATGGACAACATTTTCAGTACATACAGAAAATCGACAAAACGGATTCTGATTGTGTTGATACTTTATAAAAATGATCCATGGGTTATATTTTATGTGTACGAGTCAACCCTTCCTCAATCCGAGATGTGGTGTGGTCGTTACCACTCAAAGTGTCTCTCTTTTGTTTAAAATGGACTTAATTTTAAGGGAAAACAACAACTGACATACGTAAAACTGACCAAACACATTCGTAATGTGTTTTATCTTTAGGAAATCGATACATGAGTCATATTTGATGTTTAAGAATCAACCCTGTGTCAATCAAAGATCCGGTGTGGCCGTCACCACTAAAAGTGTCCCTCTTTTGTTTCAAAATGACATCATTTTCAGTGAAAACAACAGCTAACATACGGAAAACAGAACAAACACATTCGGATTCCGTTAAAAATTTAAAGAAATGATACATGAGTCATCTGTGATGTGTATGAGTCATCCCAGCCTCAATATGAGGCATGGTGTGGCCAACACCATTTGAACTTTCTATCTATAGTTGAAAATGGACAACATTTAATGTGAAAACAATAACTGACATATGGAAAATGGACAAAACACATTTATATTCCATTGATACTTTAGTAAAAAGTTACATGAGTCATTTTTGACGTGTATGAGTCAACCCCGCCTAAATCCAAGGCCCGGTGTGGCTGGAACCACTCAAAGTGTCTCATGTTTATTTGAAATGGACATCATTTTAAGTGAAAACAAAAACTGACATATAGAAATCAGACCAAACGCATTCGTATTCTACGGAAACGTTTTGAAAACTATACACAGGTCATATGTGACGTTTACATGTCATCCTAGCCTCAATCTGAGGCACAGAGTGGCCGGATCCACTCTAAGTGTCTCTCTAGAGTTTAAAATGGACTTCATTTTAATTGAAAACAAAAACTGACATACGGTAAACTGACCAAACCCATTCGGATTCTATTGAAACTTTAGAAAAATGATCCATGGGTCATATGTGACGTGTACAAGTCAACCAAACCATAATATGAGTCGTAGTGTGGCCGATATCACTCTAAGTGTCTCTCTTTTGTTTAAAATGGACAACATTTTAAGTACATATGGAAAACCGACCAAACAGATTCTGATTGTGTTGATACTTTAGAACAATGATCTATGCATCATATATGATGTGAACGACTCAACCTCACCTCAATGCGAGTCACGGTGTGGCCGGTATCACCTCAAATGTATGTATTCTGTTTAAAACGGACATCATTTTTAGAAAAAACGCATTTAAATGTGTATGTTTAAATGAATTATGTATGTTTATAATTATGTTATGAATTATGATTTAATTATAGATTTGTATAGTTCCAAATGCATTATATATTAAATGTGCATGAATTTTTTTTGTATATGTATGTGTTAGTTTGTTATTCCATGTACATTAATCAGTGAGGAGATCGGAGAATTACATGAATGGATGGGCACCCTGCCAGTGCTGTGAAAATTACAGGCTGCTACGCAATTTGCACAGCATAGCTTATGAAAACTATTTAAAACCATTGGAACAGGGTTCATTGAATGTTTTTACCAATGGTTCAATGGGAACTATTGGTAAAAATACATTCACAACAATTTCTAAAATCGTTGGGAACCATGGGAAAATGTTGGGTGTGCCAACGGTTCAGGGGAAACCATTGGGATAGGCTAATTTTTCTAACCTATCCCAATAGTTCTATGTAAAAAATTGGGAAAATCTATCTCAATGGATTTCATACCAATTTTTCATAGAACCATTTGTATAAGGTATTCCTATGGTTCTATGGCCTTTCCCAACGGTTCAGAACCGTTGGTAAATAATCTTTTTCCAGTATTGAGGGAAAATCCATCACAACAATAGGGAAATATAGAGATTATATGAACTAGATAATGATAGATCATGGTTTTTGATGGCCATCTAAGAGTATGAAAAGGATCATAAGGGTAAATACAAGGATTTGATGTGTGAGTATTTGTAAACCCATGTTACCCATATGCAAAACTCTTTTAGAGGATAAAATATAAAAAGTGTTGTTTTCACATATTCTTCCATAAAAAAGCCTGAAATTTTTGTTTGATGATGTAAAGAAAAAATTCATCGTAATTATGTAATTTGAATAAATTTAACCACCAATATCATATTTTTATGATTTTAAGCTCTAAAAAATTAAGAAATTATTGAAGGAAGAATTAAAAAATGAATTTAATTTTGGGGTTTCAAAATATTTCGAACTAGAATGCCTAAGTATTTTCATAAAATTCTTAAACATTATCTACCAATTTAATTTAAAATATATCAACTTCCTAGTAATCTATATCTCATAATCTTGAATTCCAATGTGTTATTTTATCAAACCATGTTCCTCTTACATCCTGTTGGAATTGTAGAACCCTATTCCTTTCCACTATATATAGTGTGTCATTGAGAAATGATTAAATTACATACATGAATCTATATTTAACTTTTCCATTTTATTGAGACATTTCCTGATGATTAACATTTCCAATTATTCTAGATGTTACATAATGATTTATTAAATTCTAAATAAACCCAAATTATCAACGAATTATAATGAATAATTCTCCTTCACTTGTCAAATTATTCTCGGGTGATTAAATATTGTGAAATAGTAATTGTTTCTATTAAGGAAACTCTTATAAACATTCTAAAAATTATTATTTTGAATTTTTTTAAGAGATATATTATTATTTCATGTGATGTTTCTATTTATTTAATAATTTAAATATTTTTAAGTAGTTAGATGAATCCTTGGGGTTAATTTTGAACAAATAAATACACTTGCAAGTTTCATATGAGGATTACTTGAGGAACCATATTCTTATTTATCAAAAATCCTAAGTAATGAAGATGTTGACATCTTCACATATTTTTTATGTGGTTTTTTCTTGATTTATGTAAATTAATTATAGCCCCTTTGTCCTACATTTGTATATTATTTCAGGATTGTAGGAATGTGATATTGATTAGTGCATACGGATTTAATGATTTAGATTACATCTTTATTTTATGTGATTCATGATTAGATATATTAATCCTGTATCATATTTATGATTTGTTATTTTTTATTCTATAGTTGAGCAAAAAAAGTTTATCTTATTTCACTATTAATTTTGAGGGATGTGTTAGTCATTGTTAAACATGTTATAGTTATATCCTATCTTAAAGGATATGTAACATGTGTTTTTAGGTTTTCTAATCATGATGGATGTATTAGGAAGAATAATTATGTTCCTTATGGGATAGATTCAAATATTGTATAACTGATCTCTAAGGACTCAACATATGGTTTTTTTCACCGAAAGCCTCAATATATCTTTTGAGTATATGGTAAGGGTCATTCGTGGTGCCCAAATGAGTGTTTCACTCACTCATTCCCAGTATTTTTATTATGAAGTTTGATTTCATGTCTAGGTATCTAATAAAGAGAAAGGTCCCTATGGACAATGGTTGAGCAAGTTATCTAGAGGATACATACGATTCAAGATAGTGTTCGGGTCAGATGTCCTCTATTGTATTTTTTTTATTTCATTACCTCATTAATGGGTCAGATCATTTCATATGGATTATAAATATAAAAATACATATTTCTACTACATGGGATGGATATCTTGTTTAAGATAATACTATTATTGTTATTTAAAAACATTTTTTATCATTTGACAAGTTTTCCTTCAAATAGTTTACTTTAGTGTTTACCTAGTATAATGGGAATATTCCACCGAAGATAATCGCTAGACCCTCTTCCATTGTAAGAACCTCTTTCCTATGGGGATGGACACATGATGTCATGTGGTACTATGGCTAAGACCAGAGGGTTCAGGTAAGGGTTTAAATCAATATAAAAAATGAGATTTTAATGCATAAAACGTATATATGATTTTAGATGAATGGAACATGTTTTATCTTCAATTCATAAGTCAGAGGAAATAGAAATGTTCAAGATCTGTATAATCAGACATGAAAGTGAAATTTATATTCAAATTAATAAATTATTAGATAAAAATAAATTAGAGTATGCTAGATGTCATTTTAAATCTTATCTTGAAAAAAATGGTATAAATCATAAATATATAATCCAAAAAAATAACACTAAAATGCAGTTGTTTTTAGTATGAATTAGAGTATTGCAGAAATCTAGGGAGAAAGCATTACTGAATTTTGATTATTGAAAATGATTTTGGGGGAATTAGTGTATGCAACCATGAACATTCAAAACTGATACTTCTTGTGTCAAAATTTAATTATAATTTGTATGAAATTTCATTCTAAAGGATCCATATAATGTAATATTTTATTAAAAATTTAAGATTTTTCACTGTAAAAATAAAAAATAATCAATGGAGAAATTTGCTAAGAAGCCAATGAAGGTGAAATTGATTATTTATCTTCTAATGGTAATTGAAAAAAGATATATTTTATGGGGATTAAAAGATTATTGGGGATTATAATGAAAAATTCATTGGAAAAGACCATTTAGTAATGATAATATATATATATTTAAATATTGATGGAGGTAAACATAACAACAACAAAATTTCTGTAATAATACACGAAAAGAATCTACGAAAAATAGAATAAAATTAATTCCAATGAAGGATATATTCCATATAATCATAATGAATATGAAAAGTATGTTGATGAATTTGAAAATATGAAAAATAAAGTAAATATTCTTACGAAGGAATATAATATTATTTGAATTGAACCTGAACTAGTTCAGATCATCATGATGTTATAGGTTGATGACTAAATTTATTAAAAACTTTATTTTGAGACACATTAAGTGGTTGATTACATTCAATATAATCGATGTATTTTTGATATGAAGGGTGATATAAATAATATTTTTGGAAGATAAATATTACTACCTTAATCCCAAACTGATTTTAAAAATATCTTTTGAACCATGTGGGTAATATAAAAAAAATTAATTGATTATGGAAATGATTTTAGAAAAAAAATGCATTCATACGTGAAAAGAGTACATTCAAGTTGAAGTGTTTGTTTTCAAGAGAAATTCTCTTCATTTTTATGATTGGATTAAATTATATTTTTTCATTACACAGTAGAATAAAAATAAAAAATTAAATTTCATGGATGTCAAATTTTCCTCTTTAATGGAGATCATGAAGAATAATTTTATATTTATAATCAAAAGGATTGTATTCCTGATTAGTATAGATACTACGTATGTAAATTAATAGATAATTTATGTGGAAAAAATGCAGCCCAAATTTCCTTGTACAGAAAATATTATAATGATATGAAGGAGTTGATATCTAGTCCCGGTGATCTAAGATACATTATTAGATTCTATCTAATGAAAAAAAATTATTGTATTATTCCAAGAGATCCATTTTTTATAATTGTGGAAAATGTCTAAAATAATAGAGCTAAATCCACTATATATCTTCAAAGAAGAAGGGATGAAATTATCTAAAAATATTGATGGAGAGTGTATAAATTAATAATAATTTTAGAGAATAATTAGGGGCCTTATTTATCTCATATCCTCTAGAATAGATATTATATATGTGAGGATTATATGTTCATTATATTAGATTTATCCAAACTATTCACATTATATGAAAAATAAAAGTGTTTATAGGTATATCAATGGGACTATAAGCTATGTATTATTTTAAATGAAAATAAATTATTAAAATATAGTTGTATTTCTAAATAAAGATTGGGTACAAAATTTTGATGATTGAAGGCCCATTTTGGGTGGAATTTACCTCAATAGAGACACATATTTTTTTGGAACTATAATAAAAATATTGTAGTTACACAGATTAATATTGGAGAAAAATAGGTTACATCTACCATTTCATTCACTCAAATAATTTATAAGGAGTTGTTGGATAACTTGCGGGTCACAGTGGCTAAAGAACTAAAAATTCATTATGAGAATTAATGTGTCATGGTACTATGTAAATATCCAATGTAACAATAATGGTAAATGCACATTGATTAAAAATATCATTTAATTAGTGGAATGATTTCAATATGAGACATCATTCTAGAATATTTTCTTACCCACGATCAGTTTACTTATATATTCCCTATGTCTATACCAAAGGAAATATTTAAATTTCTAATAATGAAATATGGTGTTCAATCCCTTTTATATCATTAAAATACCAATGTGGGTTCCCCCACTGATTTATGGATTGTTTTGTTAGAGGGTAATGAAATTTGTGCACATATTTTCCTGAATTGGTACTCTCATTCCATATATATTATTTTTAACGGGTTGTGTTTATGGTAAAAAAATTATATTGTTTGAATTATTTAGTTCATTAATAAATGGTATCTTACCATTTTTAAAATAATGATTCTTTCCACTGTGATATTTTTTTCACTGAAAACCAATATTCTAACATGTGAATTATATCAAAATGATTCTATTTTAACAAATGTTACAATTGAATGATTTTTAAATGATTTGATGAGTTTTATCATGATTTTATCAAATATTTTAATTGTTTGAAAATAAATCCAAATTGGGAGATTAAATATCCCTCAGAGCTTTTAAATATATTTTCATTGTTATCAACCTAATATGTGAAATGTGTCCAGATCCTATTGTTGTTTTTTTGATATTGACAGAATTATTCAAAAACAATAGTTTGGATATAGTTTGTTTTGATTTTATTATGTTTGTAATTTATTAGAATCGAAGAATATCACATAAATATATCATTCACAATGAATATTATGTTATTCTTATCTGAATTATGTTACAAAGAACAATAATATAACTTTTTATATTCAAATAATTAATTTGAGCATTGTAATGGTGATTTGAGATTCTTGTCAGACATCTTGTCCATTCAAATGATATTTTAGTTAGATATAGTATTTCTGAGTATGAAATGAAAATTATAATGGGAAATCATGTATATTATATAACATTTCCGAAAAATAATACGATATATAAAACATGTATGAATTTTTTGAAAAATGTAAATGTGAATTCATATGAATTATATTGAGTTGTATATATTATTAGATTAATAAAAAAAATTTGTTTTCCTTATAACTTTTAGAAAATTATTTTAAATTTTAATCTTGTATTAATATTGACATGGATAATTTTTTTATAAATCTATAGAACAGAGAAAAGTAAAGGTGGGTCTATGATTTTTCTAACTATAGAAGGGTAACAAAAAAATCTGAAGGTTTTCCCAAGGTATGTCTAATTAGTATCATGTCCATCTCAGATACGTGATTTCTATGAAAGGTAGTTTGAATATGTCATTACTTTTATAAATTTAATCAAAAGCTTAATAAGGGTAAATAATGAACTATTGAAAGGTAATGTAGGCTATTTCCAAAATTTCTTTCCAATTATGAAATTTGAAAACAAATTTTTGATCATGTATTTTCCAAAATATCAAGTCCTCAACCAAAAATAGGATTAAATAAAATATTCATTAGAGTTCAAATGATGTGATATATGATGTATCATAGGAATTGTTTTGGGCTCTAATGTTTGTAAATTGAAAATATTTTCCCGATAAATGTTAGTATTTTTCAAATATTATTTATATAGCCGAAAACAATGGTGTTTCTAAAAATAATTATTAAAATATTTTTCATTTATTAAGGTGAATATACAATGGAATAATATCGATTAGAGATTTATTTGAGTATTTTTTAGGGAGGACGATACACTACTATATTAAAGTCGTAAATTTTTGGGATCATTAATAGATGATGAAATTTTATTTTCAGAAGAGGTCCAGTAAAATGTATTAAATAATATTAGATCTAAATTTTTATTAGTGGGAATTAATTAAAACTATTTATTCAAGAATTATCTTATAAATAGGTTGTTTATTATTTATGGGTGTGGGGATGTATAATATACTAATGATATAAACTATTCACCCTAGCTATCAAGTAATATGTAGATGGAGGTCATCTATTTATTATTGATAAATCTTATTACACATTGAAGATGATATTAAGTCTATAAAAAAGGAATATGAGTGATAAAATTTTATTCTTGTTTAAAATTTTCTAATAATTCATGTAGTGGGACATGAATAATACCTTCGTACATAGATAATTGGATGAAAACTTATGAAACCATGTATTCTGATTTCATTTATTTCTAATCAAGAAAATATTCTTATTATATGAAAATATGTGTAAAATAAAAAACGATGAACCTTAAAGGATTAGGTTTTGACATTTTGAAATTTTCTTTAAAAAATATCAAGTGTGATAAATGTATATTATATTATTGTATGCTAATGGGGGAGAAATTAATAGGTCTGATTTGAGATATTAATCTGTCACATGGGATTGATCCAGAGAAATAAATTATAAAATGAAACAAAATTACTAAAAATTAACATTCCCTCTCAAAAATATCCTCATTGATTTATCTCTATAAGGTTTACCATTAAAATTGATTATTATAACCTATCAATATTCATGTTGAGTCTCAAATGCATATTTCCCTTAATATCACCAATCATTACATGTGGTTTGGGAAGGTATCATCCTTTACCCAAAATTAAATCCAAAAACTAATGCCTCATAAATATTCATTATATTGGTTCACACCAATTTAGGATATTAATTTGTACAAATTGAGGATGACCTCCCTTTTCATCATGTTTCATAATAATCAAAGATTGTTAAAAATTTGAGCATTTAGGATAATCAGAATTCTGACTATATCCCTCATATAACGTTCAAATCATCCCCTTTAAATACATTAATGACTTAAACATATATATTGATACCTTGTCACAGATCATCATCCATAGAATTACAATAAAAACCATCAATTTACAGAATTTAAATGTCATGGATCTCAACTAAATACTATTATATTAAAAATTGTATATACATAAATAATTACAATGTGAAATTTTATTACGTATGATTCTTCATGTAAATTGTTTTGTTGAAACTATCATAATTCATTGAAGTTTTTCGTATATTCCTCACCTAAAAATAGTGGTATAGGATATAATAAAAAATTAGATAATCAAAAATATCTTATTTGGACATTTAAATAGGCATAACTGATCAATAATACCAATATTCTCAAATTTATAAAATACCTTTCCACTCATTTAGAAACAAAATATCTTTAACATTACATGACATCCTTGATTTAATAAATTCACATGATTATTTTTTTTCATGACAATCTGTACTTGTATCCAATTTTATATACTTACACGTTTAAAATTATTTATTATATACAACTATACATTGAATCTTATAATATTTTATGATTTCAGACTTCTTTCCAAAGGAAAATACCCCTATGAATCACTTATATGGATAAATCACTATCATTATTCAATAAAAATAGATTATATAGAGGAATTAATTCATAATAAAAAATCCTCAATAATTTACATTAAAATATTCCATATTTCTATGTACAAATCCATATTCTTGGGATTCTACATTTACTTAACGACTCAAAAACTAGAACACAATTCTTTAATCTTTTCAACAAAAAGTTTCTGACTAAGATAAAAAGTCTCCATAATCTCACAACATACATATACTTGTCCCCCATTTGATGAAAATAAAAATTAACAAAATAATAAATAATGATAAGATAATTACAAAACCTAGTGAAAGGTGATTTATTTTCGTGGATTTTAATGATCTTTAATCAGTCAACTCACTTCACTTTTATCCCCATTCTTTAATAATAACTTTTTATTCCTAAATGTCAAGTACCTTTCTTATAAATGAGCTTTTTCTATTATATCCCTATAAAAAATAATAATATGAACAATTTTCTAAATCCATATTGTCCTTATGTTTTAGGTAAATGTTTATTAATCAATTTTTTATGAACATAATAAATCTATCTGTTAGTATAGTTGTAGTGAAAATTTAGCAACGCTATCATTTTTAAAAATATACACTGAAATCACCATTCCATTAGAAACATTCTATATAATGATGTAACATTGAATATCAATATGATTTTTTCTAGAGTGTTCTAATAGATTCTTGGAGATATAAATTTTTCTTTGATAATCATGAGTGATTCTCAATTTTTTCTCAACTATTACCTTTATGTATTCCAAATTCACTTTTATATACAATATTAGTGCACAATTCATGTGTGGAAGAAACATAACCATCCTCTAAAATAAAAATGGTTTGAACATTTTTGTAATATGAATCCATATAACCCAACTAGAACACCCCAATATTATAAAATAAGAATTTTTTAGTAGATGGGATATCCAACATACTTCAATATGCTTAATATAACCCTTGATATATATTTCATTAAACTTAAACACTTTGATAGATTAATGTTCATGAAAACATGAGATTAAATGAACCATGATAGATAATTACATTATAAACATTCCGTTAATTTTTTTTGAAGAAATTTACTAACTAAATCATGAAAATTATAATTAGAAATAAATTATGAATCTTTTAAAAGAAAAATATTTTTTTTCTGAAAATTTTTTATTTCTAAAAGCTGGTTTAGCTGGGATTTATAAACATAATTTTAAATTATTTATTATTAAAATTATGTAATTTATTTCCTGAAATGTGATTTATTATTTGAATAAAAAAATCAAAATTACATCAGGGTGGGTTTATGTCATTTTTATGAAGATTTTCATTTATTGAAGAATATTGAAAAACATAGAATTTTAATTGAAATATGAATTTCCATTTATATAAAAATAATATCAAATTATTTTTTTAATTTGTTTCAAAGAATCATGAGTTATTATTTATAATATTTTATCCCATTATTGTTATGGGTTTAATTCATATATTAAATTTTTATAATAAAAACATTTTATACTATATCACATTTTCCCATTGAAGACATGCTTTCTCATTACGTATGCTGGTACAATTTTGAACAAAAAATATACACTTCTCAATATGGATTATGTAAAATTTGGAATAAATATTTTTAAAATTAATAATTCATATATATAAATTCGTTTAGTGTAATTTTATTCCTAAATTAGTAGTGATAACATTAGAAAATTAATTACCATTATTAAGTTAAAAATAGATTTACATGGGATTAAACTAAAATTATAGTTGTTAAAATGACATAAAAATTGTATGAAAAAAAATTTATTGATATTTTTAGACTCTATAATGTCTAAATAATGTAAATATTCCTTTTTTATTATTTAAAAAAATAGCGATACACCTTTTTTACATTATAAGACTAGAAATGTTCCAATCACTTCACTTAAAAAATTCCCTCAACACTCTTATTTTATTCACATGTTTACATAGTTTTTTATGATAAAAACCATTGGTAAAATCAATTCAAAACATCCTTTATCTCATCCTTATAGAATAAAATTTTGAATAAATCCATGTAATTATTTTGGTGCAAACCTAAGTATGTTACCAAAAAATAGGCAACGTCGTTCAACAAATGATTTTAATATATATCTTCATCCACCAACATCAAATCATATTAACCCATTATAATATAGTATCCTTAGTATCATAAATATAATGATATGTTTTTATGTTATGTTCATTGCATATAAGATTCTCCACTTTAATACAATGGGTTATTAAATCATCATTCATGTGTTTGTTGGAATGTCACCTCATGAAACGATGTCATTCATTTTTCTATTACCACCTCACAGGGTTGGGTATGATGATGTTTATAAAGTATATATATAAAATTTTTAATATAAGTATACCTATGAATTCATTATATAATGAATAAATTTTTTACTTTCAATTCATTTGTGGATATGATAATTTATCTCGTGTGTACGACAGACTACAACATCGTGACGTAATGTGATTCGTCTTTCACTACCACTTACATGAAAGGTGATAAAGACATAGTTTATGAATTAATGAAAAAAAATTAAATAAATATTATATAAATGACATATATAAAACTCTAAAATAATTTTAAATAAATTAATTTCATACACTATTAAATGATAACATTGTTCGTGTACATGTGGACTATCGCCTCCACAAAGCGATGTTACACTATATTATTCACAAAAAAACCTAGATGATATAAATCAGTACGTTTACGAAAATAATACATTATTTATGAAATTATGATCATTATTTAATAATAAAATATTAATTAACTCCAGTCCATAATGATTGTTGAAAATGGAAAAATTACCCATGTGTGTGTATGGCATACAAATTCCTTGATCATAACATACTTATTTCAAAAACATTAATGATTTGTTTGAATTGAAAAATTGATGTCAACATTATTTATTATTTAATTAGTGTTATTATATAGGAGATTAAACTATATAATATAAAATAGAACTAGAACATTCCTAAAAAATCATGAATGTAAAAAATAAGTAGAATATCACCCGAAATAATAAAAATTAAAAAAATATAACAAAAAACAGACGGTAAAATGTTATAATAGGATAATATATGATATTATAAATAAGATTATGATTATTTTATAAATTAATAACATTTCTAAAATCATTTTAATTTTGTTTAAATCATGTTCAACTAATGGAAATTAAGGGATAAGTAATCTGTTAACACAATTACCATTCATTGTCTTAAACATCTACTTCATTAATCATGCCATGATAAGATTATTTTTATAATGAATATTTATTATAATATTTTGTACATAAATTTGTTTATGTGTATTTATATTTTATACACATAATCTATTCATTCATTATTTATCACATCAATGTTATAATTACTATTAGGGTCTTGGTCAGAATGTCCCTTCATTGAGGCATATTGTAATTTTAAATACCATAATTCACTTATATGGTTTATATACGACATATTTGATATTTAATATTAATATTTATTAATGATTTATTGTATTTTATGTTTTAATTTAAAATATTTTATTCGACTGTGGTTTTTGTCATTTATTTTATTTACTGGTTAGTAATTATATAACTCAATTTTTTTTCATTGGTTTATATTATTCTTTTATTTCCTTTTTCATTATAATATTGGGTGTGTAACAAAAAATAAATATATATTTTTTTATTTAAATTTTTCTTATTTGTATTTAAATTTTATACACAAAATAAATTAGTTAGTTAATTCTCACATCAATGAAATGATCATTGTAAGGATTTATTTTACTATGTAATTCTAATTGAGATTATTAATTATTGAATTTTTGATGAGGGGAAATTATGTGACCATTTACTAATAATTTTTTTTATTTTTCTACCAAATGTTTATTCATAATATATTATAGTAATTATATATTTTTCCACATTATGGTACCTAAAAAGTTGAATAATATTTTTTAATAAAATATGACTTCAATTCACTTTTTTGTCAAAAATTAATTTTATACCAAAACACTATTTTCTAAAATTTGTTTAAAAACATATTATTAACTATTTTTGAAAAGATTTACAAAATACATTTTTTTCTCATTTTCAGTTTATGGATACTCTTTTGAATGTAATTTTCATAAAATTTTTCAAAACCCTACTCGATATCTTTTTATCGAAACGTTGTAGGGAATGATTTTATAATTTGTACGACATGAATGGAATTTCAAGAAAGAATGACCAGAAAATTGTTTTAAATATTAATTTTTAATTTTTAAAGGTTATTTTTTATGGAATATTTTTTCAATTTTTTTATCATTATGTTTTTAAAATTTATTTTCAATGTGAAAAACGTATTTTTCTTATAAATTATTTTAATTATTTTATTACAGTATTTATATTCATCCATGAAAAATCCACTTATTATAACTCCATTGTGTATATGTTGTATTGGTTCCATCCTTTTTTATCCTATAGATTGGTTATGATTTTTTTTACTATAATAATTGTTATCATTAACTTCCTTGAAGGCCTGAAGATGAACACATGTGCCATGATCCTCATCTCAGGCTGTTGGTGCATTTGGCTGGCTCTGAACCAAGCCAGGGATTAGGGGTTTCAGTGATTTAGTGGGACTCTAGTGGCTAGGACCATTTTTTTCCTCCCTGACCATGTTATCTCATGCAACAAATGGTGTGACCCCCCCCCCCCCCACTTTATTCTAGTATGGCTGTATTGAGCTGAGTCCTCCAAAGGATGATCACTAAGTCAGATGGTCTCTCCACCCATTTTGAATGAATCTCAACATTGATGGATCTTTCTCCTCAGATGGCATGAAGGGCTGCAGTATGGTTCAGGACCCGAGAGTGCATGTCGCACTTTCCATTTCATCACATTTAGGCATGTGTCACTCCCTTTTAGTAGAGGCCCTGAAAACGATCATGGGTCTACAGCTCTATAGGCATTGTGGTATGACTAATGGCACAATTGTGACTGATTCTATCATCCTACATGTCTATAAGCATTGTAAGCGCAGCACCCCCTAGTCGGTTACTTATATTCTGAGTATATTTAGGAACATCATCATGAGTGACATTGTCTTTTTTCACACGCGGCGGGAGGGGAACAAGGTTTCTGATTATATAGCCTCGATGTAAGTGAAAGGTCTTAGTGTGTTTTCTCATACAGACGTTTTATCCTTTACTCTTTATGGGAGGAACCTAATCAAAGGGGATTCACATAGCCTATATTAATTTTGACCCCCATTACCCCTTTCCCCCTCGTGGGCTTCTCTTTGGCCACTTTTTCTTGTACCTTTCATATTCCTTATTAAGAAATGATGATGATGATGATAGGGCACATTTTTCGCAAATTATATTCATCATTCAATATATGACGAATTCTTTAGACATGTATACATGTGTAGATCCTAGTTTAAGATAACCCCTTGTTTAAATGATAGATATCAATATAAAAATCAGATTTCAAATTTAAATGGGTTTCTACTTATAATTAAAAACCATCTTGAGGAATGATCATGATGGTAGTGGTATCTTGATGGATGAAATCATGATGTCCTATAATTATAAAATTATATTATTAATAATTTTGTTATTATTATACATGAAATTTTTACAATTATATTCTCACTCTATGAATTTAATTCTAATATTATTGATTATGTGTTGTGTCTATTTAGTAATTCTAGTTTATATATTTATTATGACATATCTCATTATAAAATTAAATTTTTTTAAATGGAATCCTTGTTATGTTATTTACCATGTAAAACTTATTACTATTTATTGTGTCAAGAAATATTAAATTCTATATAAAACATATTTATAATTTTAGTTCACCCTTATTTGGGTTCCTTTCCACATGATATGATGAAGAGATCATTGAATAACACTTTAAGGATACAATTAATTTTTTTTGGTATGTATTATGTTTTATTTTATATTCACAATGTTAAATGGGTATCATTTTTTGTTATGGCTATCCAAATCCACTAAACTAGTATACCCTTAATTATTTAATCCTTTTAATCTTGGTTAATATAAATAATTAGACACCAGCTCCGGGATACTGGGGATGGGGCCTTCAACGTTTTTATTAGAGGAAGATTATTTAAAATTATCGTAACTGGATAGATAAAAATATAGATTTGGGAATTAAAACATATAGGGTAAATTTAGGATATATATAGAATAATATACTACTTTTTTGGTATGTAAGATGCTCTGTGAGTTTTCCCAGAAATACATCCATATCTGGATACCACTAGGGAACATGAATCTAGAATATAGATTCCAAGGGTAATATATCTAAACAACCTTGGGATAGACCCGATCATCTCCTAGTGCATGACTGAGTGACTTACTGTAATCCTTTTTTCACACTCCTAAAATATATTATTAGTATAATTCAAAAATTCGTTACAAACGATTATGAAGGACATTAAATTAGAGATATCCCCAAAAAAATATTCCAAATTATGAGATTATCTATACATAAATATTTCATTTTATTTTATGCATTTCAAATGTATGGGGATTTTATGATATGTTTCATAATGATAAGATAAAATATAGTGTATTCAATTTATTAGAAATGGAGACGAGAAGATGGAATTTAAACAACATTAATTCATATAATACCAATGGTATGAACACTCATTTATTTGACAGGATTATTTCAATATTTCTTTTTGAACTAGTCTCCAAAATATTCCCTTAATATTAGTACATAGAATCATGTTTTAAAAATATTGAAAATGCCTTAATAATTATTATGGCTCTAATAAGAATTATGGATAGATATGAAAAAATGGAAAAAAATTCATTAAATGATGAAGAGAAAGATTGATTTTTTCAGATATTATAATTTTTAAAATAAACAACCTAGTACTTTATTAACAATAGTGGTGGTTTTATAAAAGTTTGAAGATAAATGATACATTTATTTTGGTTGTATGATAATGAATATAATTTCTAATGTACTCTGATTTATCTTTAATTATATGTAAAACTATAGGAATAAATGTCTCTAGTGTCAATGGAATTTAAGGAAAAAGAATATAAAGGATCATAGTCAATCATTCAATATTTAAATAGAATAAGTGCTTTGATTAAGGTTCATATATTGTTATTTAAGATTTATTTTATCCATGAATTCAATAAATGATATCCTAATTATAAGAATATGAAATTATATAGATTATACTGAATTAATTTTACATTAAATATTTAAAATCATATTTTTAATGAAATCAATGACCAACAAAAATGATTCAATGGAACACTGAAAATATTGAGGAAAAATTATTGATTTGATTGATAAACCATATTATTGTTTGGATGTTGAGACATCTATTTTATGAAAATGAGATTATTGTCATGGAAAATTAAACTGGATAGGGCTCACTACATTAATACTGATTAATTCTTTGTTTAAAAATTTAATTTATACTATCACTGATGGAGTTCCCAACATCTTTGGATTTAAAAAATCTATTTGACAATCTATATTTTAATGAAGGAGTATTGAATCAGGGATATTTTTAATTTTTTTTTATGAAATTTGGGTTGTTTCCTTATTTCAAGATAATACATGATGAAGGTATTCACATGGTTGATATGTGATGATTAAGAGAAACTTTATATTTTATGAATAATTAATTATAATATAATTTTGGAAATGAAATGAAATAATTTCTAATATAATGGATCATAATATTTTTTGGGTAATATGTATAAGAATTTATATAATGGTTATCATTTTACATTGGTTAATGTTTTAGATATTAATTTATCAATTCAAAATATTAATGTTGTCTCATATTGGATAACTCGTACTAAACACGTTATTATAATAATAAAGATAAATCTAAGGAATTAATTTATATTCAATTATGAATAAAATAATATATTAGTTCTTCATGCAAGTAAAATTCATATCCATTCTGTAGAGTACGATATTAAGTAGAAATATGTCTAGGAACAACCAAAGGATAAAACTGTGTTTATGAAATAGAATGAAATCAAGTATTTATATATTCTAAAGAAAATTCAGAAACTATTGGAAAATGGGTCTAGAAATAAAATTGTATCCTATTAAAATCATTTATAATAATATCATTGATGACTTTTACATCTATTCGGTTTATGGTCTTCTGGTCATTAAGCTTCTCGAGATCACCCACATTCATATGATCAATTGGTTTTTTCACTCCCCAATAATCCTTCAGATTTATTATTCTATTCCATGTAAATGAATTAATTTCCAGCTATTCCTCTCCTATATGGAATCCTATCTATCTAATTATTCAATATATCCTTTTTTATTTCGCTTTAACTCTTACTAATAGGATGTTTTATTAACTCTTATTGTAATATTGGTATTTTAAAACTGTTATTTCCAAATTTAGAAGTGTTTATTACCTAGATCAAGTATAAATTATGACCCATAAATGTATTTGATGTGAGGATAATGAAACACAATAATGTTATTAAATAATAACATTTTATTCAATAACATATGGGCAATTAATATACAACCTTAAAACAACTGAAAATATATATTTACTTAAATTTAATCTATCGATAGCTTTCATAACTCATAACACCATGTTTAAATAAACCATGACCTATAATAGTGTAATTACCAAGCCATTAAATAGGACAGTTTTAATACTAATAAAGAAATTATAAAAAATATGGTTTTGAATAAAATAAGACCCATTTAAAAAAAAATTAAATGTTTCCAAGAAAACTATAGTTTTTGGTAAAAGATAGTTTAAGAGTTCTTTTTGTACATAATAGTTAATATTAGATTATTTTCATTCAAAACTATGTTGTCATTTATGAAAATTTACTGTGTAAATTTATATTTTCAATTGGATTTAATGTAATATTTATTCTATTTGGTTTTAATTAATACGATTATTTAGTTTTAAAAATTCTCAGATATACTTTTGGTATAAAATCATTGTATCATTTAGAACATTTTTCCTTTAAAAACTCATTATCTCATTTTGTCTGAATGATTAATTTATAACTAAATTTAATTTTAAATTTAATTTATCCATTTATTTTAATATAATTTGGATAAAATGGACTCAATATTTGGAATAAATATATTGCATATTTTCAAATATATTAAAATTAATATTTCCCAAAAATGAATAGAAAAAATACTAAAAAATTAATTTTTGTAGTTATAGTTAAAAATGGTTTTAAGGGGGTTAATATAAAAGGATAAGGGTAAAAATGTCCCAAAATTGAATAAAATATTATTTTTGGATATATTTGGACCATATAATATATTGTTCATGATAATACTCCAATTTGGTCCATTTTGACTTGTGAAAATCAAGCATAATTTTTTTATTTTCAACATTTACAGGTCTGCCAATCACCTTAATTATTAAAATTCATCCCTCTCATCTCTTATTGACACCTTAAAAATATTTTCTGTATAATCCCAAAACAATAACATCCAAAAATACCTCCTCTCAAAGTAGTATAATTATTTTGGTAATAAATTCATCCGATTAATGATTTTTAATACAACCTAAGGAGGTTACCCAAAGAAATTTTAACATTTTTCAATGGTAATTTTTATTTTTTTTCTCCCCCACCTTCTTCAGTTATTATTATTACACGATGATATAATAGTATTATTATAATAAATATAATTATTTGTTTTTTTGTAAATATAATTAACTAAAAACATCTTTACTACAATTAATTGTGTTACAGAATCATCATTCATGAGTGTGATAGAGTATCACCCCACTAACCAATGTTACCCCCTTTTCAATTATCTCCTCTCACTATTGGGTGTGATGAAGGATATAAACTATATATAATAAATTTATAACATATTGATACCTATAGTTTAATTATATCATATATATATATATGTACATATTTTGTTCTGTTTTAGAAACAACAAGGCCAATTTTGTGTATAATTGATTACCGCATTCTAATGTGATGTGATTTGTATTTCAATAATTCATAACATGAAAGATCATAAGGATAAATTTAATAAATATATGTTATATAAATGTTATTTTTATTATTTAATTACATATTTTTAATTATTAAAAAATAATATATCATTTTCATTCTTAATCAGAAAATGAGAACATTGGTCCTCTATGTGTGGATTATTGTACTCACAAAGCTACGTGACTCTATATTCATCACCATAACACATGTATGATATATATATATATATATTTAATGAAATAATGTGGTATTTATGATAGTATAATCATTTTTTAATGATAAACTTTTACTTAACTACTTTCGATAAAATTTTTTGAAAATGGAAATGTTACTCATGCGTACACTTGTCCAACATGCTCAATGATAGTAATTTACATCATATATCAAATTCATATTTCATGATTGGTTTTAAAAGTATAATTGATTTATAATAATAATAATTATTTCATGATTGTAATTTTGTATTAGATATAACATTATAATAAGAAATATAATTATAAGATTCCAAACAAAGCATGATTGAGGAAACATGTTGATTAACTTCCAAAATAATGTAAATATAGAAATATAATTTTAAAATAGTAATATAATGTTATAAGAGGATCATATTTGATAATATAAATATTATTATGGTTATTTTATAAATTAATGACAATCTAAAAACCATTATATAATATTATTGGGGATATTCAACTAATTAAAAATGTGAGGTAAGGGATATATGAACTAAATATTCATTCATTGAGTTAAACTTCAACATAATTTTTTAGGTCATTTAAAAATTATATGTATAATGAATATAGAAAATAATAAGTTTTATTTTCAATTTTTCTATTTTTATTTTCATTTGATACACATATTTTATTCATTTATTATTTCATACATTAGTGTTGTGATCATTGTAAGGGAAATCATCTCAATTTCTCATCAATAGGGCATATTGGAAAGTTATTTAGTCAATTTCGGTTATATGATGTACATAATATCCCTATATATATGAATTATGACTTAATAATCATTCTAATACAAATAAATTCTGGACATGTTTTTTGGGACACCTCAAGGGACAACCATCCCCTTCAACCTGTACACTGAATAACATTACCTCTTATTTCATTTGAAATTTATTAATTTATTAGTATGATTAACTAGTTATAGATAAATATGATAATTTAGAGGATTATTATAAGAATATATATTAACATTTTTTTCATTTTAAATAAAACATCACATTCTAAGAAATACTCTGATGAACGTATCTCAATGTCAACTACATTTTGAAAATATTTTATTTTTCTTATAAAAAATAGAGAAATAGGGCCTACAAACATATTACATTAATAAATTACTTAATTAATACTACATAAAAGAAAATTCAATTGATTTACTTCTAACATAAACCCTAGTATAAATAAAATTCCCTATGATTTATTATATAACGAGAACCATTTTTCCTAGTCATTTACATATTGAAAATTAAAATTTTACCCCAGGCAAAAAAAATTTGAATAATGATATAAAATACACAAACATTAAATTTATAGTTTTAAACCATTATAATTAAAAAAAATTAAACAAATACCCTAAAATTAATAATACGTATTTATATATTAAAAAATAATGCATAATAACTCTAGTAAACGAATCAGAAGAATATATATATAATATAAGTAATCAAAAATTCTCTATCCATGATTTAACACACAGTTATTAATAAAATATTGAAAAAACAGTTTGACAATAAATCAATGATATAACAACCAAATTATTATAACTAGAAAATATTTATAATAAAATAATTTTAAAAAATTGAATCACTATCATAAAACTTTTAGAACAAAAAAAGGGAATAAAAATATTAAGGATAATGTATGGTTATTGGAAATATATACTTTTAGGTACACACCAATTAAAATCCATTCCACCATTATACTATTATCCAATAATCAACCACCTCTCACCTAACTTGGTGTTCTTGGTAATATGTTAGTCCTACATTCTACACTATATACCGGTTCATGATCTGATACGATTTCATAGTCCCAAAAGAAATCGTATATTTCTTATCGATGATCCACTATAACATAGAGTAAAATAACAATATAATTTCTCAGGATAAAAAAAGATCCATGTAGACATGGTTTCTCATTAACAAGGTCTTGGACTGAGGAAGCATTCATGAGAAATGAAAGATTATGCTAAACCCTATTTGAATAATCCTGCTGTTATTTGAAATTCATAACGATCATAAAAATGGATCACAAATATATTTATGATTTAAAAAATAATTACATTGAAAATCAATCCATTATTAAAAATTTAAAATAATATTCATGATATAAAATTGATTAATATAGATTAATGGTATTATAGGTGATAAAATTTTCAGTGCTATCATTTTTCTCTATAAATGATGTAAAATTCATTAATTCATAATAGTTTTCCTTAATAAAATAAGCATAAATAAGGACATTGACTACTTGATATATATTACATATGTATATCATTACATGCTACTATTTTCAAGGCCTACCACATAATCCAAAATTATAACATTCAAGAAAATCATACCAAGTGTTTGTTTGGAATTTGGAACATTAATAATGTCATCACATGGTATTGGGAAATGATCTCCAACCAACAGAGTATTCAACAAAACAGTGTATGTTTCTTCAAAATCCATTTCATTAGTTATTAAAATATATCTACAATTAATTTATATTTGAATCCTTATTTACATCAACTATACTAGAATATTTTATTTTAAGCTACAGTTGCCTACACCAGAGATAGTTTTACTCAAGATTCTATTGTGAGCTAAACTAATCAAAGAAATCAATTAATGGAAATATAATTTTAATTTTTGTTACAACATCCATATTTTTCAACTATTAATTCAGAAACTAGTCATTATTCATATGTAAAAACATGTTAATGGTTATCATATTAATAGTAGTCCAATATTATCTAGGTTTTCATAGTGACTCACTAAAATAATTCTGATCAGTCTTCAAATAGGATGAAAGAATTAAAACATGGTTTAATCCTAAAAACTAATCTAATTTAATTCACTGCATATAAATATTCCATAAATTGCATGTATTTTATTCTCATTCATATCATAATGATGATATCAATATTAGTAAGAATTTAAATCACTGAGGAACCATGTAGATATAATCTTGTGATGTAATGGTTATTATTTCAGTAACAAATATAAAAATATATAGATGACCCTCCTGAAGGCACATAACTATGTATGAATGTCAATATAAGATTAAAACTGGTTTAAAATATCCCTTATTAATAATGGAATTAAATTATTCATTTTCATAAAAATCCATGAATATATATACATAGATTGCAATGTGTATTTAATTTTTAGTATTGTTAGTTAATCACAACTACATCATGATCATTTGATCATATAACATTAAGACTTATACAAACCACCATCACAAAAAGTTAGTTAAAATTTCAATCCAAACAACCTTAGTAGTATTTCAAAATTCATGGGAATCATTAACAATGAATTTCAATTTATTATTCCAAATGAAATTATTATTTATTCGAAATAAATCACCAAAACAATTAGAAGAGTGGTGAAAAAAATTAATATAAGTAATAATAATCAATTCTCAATCCACCTCATCAACCATGTATTATTAAGGAAAATTAATAAGTAATATCAATATATGATATTTATTAGAAATATCTAATCACATCAATTAGTTATTGGGCCATGTATCTATATCAAAACACATCACCATTCAGATTATATTGTTGTGTACCAAAACATTATCCTATGAAAAATAATTCCAGTTCACAAAATATCACCTTATATAACATACAACCGTGTGAAAAAAATATATAATCTCAAAATATAATAGAAAAATTTTAAAAATTGCATTGAATAATTTTTTCCAACATTTTATTATCAAAGTTCTTTTTTTACTATAGGTCCTCAATGTCTATCTTTTATTATTCATATTTGAGAAAAAAATTCATTATCCATCCTTTTACAAAAAAGTAGAATATATGAATATGTAAAAAAATAATTATGTCCTATTATTTGCGTCACATATCCAATATTTGACCACAATACTCACCGTTATCCAAATCAAAAATGACATTGGAAATCTTGATCACATACAGAATTCAAAGAGTTCAATGAAAGAGAATTGAAACACCATATAACAAAAACTCAACCTAAACCCCATGAATTAAATGAAATAGGCATTTCAAGAGGGCCCACTATTAAATGAAATATTATTTTGTCGCATATCCATCTAACAACATACCTAATATAATCATGAAATATCACACTAAAAATTATTTTCAAAGACAATACACAATATAATTTATGGTATAGATATTGGTGTATATCTCTCAATCATGTGTAGGTGGATTAAATCCTCATTATACTCACGATCAACAGTGGTTGAAATACATATATTATCATACATGAGAATCATCTACTATTAAATTTTACAGAGACATTCCTAGAAAACAAGATAACAAATCCCAATGAATTCAAATCCTCATTAGGTATATAACATGACAACATGCTATTATAAAAAAATTCAATGATATTTTTTATTTTTCATTCCCAGGATTATTTACCAATCAAAGGATATAGTGGGGTGAAATTATTTCTTGAAAACGTTATAATGAATGATATAAAAAATATACCTTTTAGAAAATATTTTAAGTACCCATGTTGGTTGGTAGAAATCAGTTTCATAATACTAAATTGTCTCAGTATATAAAAAAATATTATATTATATAGAATATCAAACTAAACAAGATTACATCTTGCATTATTTTCGTAATTTTTTTGAAAATAGTATACATATTAATAGCTTCATAACTAATTAATTTGACTGATATGTCAATATAAATCATTGATATAATGATAAGTTAACATAATACCACTTTAACATTTCCTTAATTAGTGATGGAAAAAATGTGACCACTTGATCCATTCTACAAAAAGTGATGGGTTGTTGTAAGAATAAATGGTATAAATAAAAATAATTAAAATGAATTTACCTTTTATAAACATAGAATATTACTAAAAAATTAATTTGAAAACATTTAAAAAATCAAATCATAACGAGTCAAATGTAAAACTCATTTATAAAAAACGTTAATACACAAATTATTTGAATGAAAACTAGTGAAATAAGACATCATATTGAAAATATAGTTAACCTAAACATGAATAAAACCTAACAGCCTATAAAAAATAGCAGAATAATAAATAATTCAAAAAAATTTGGTTCTTGATATCAACTCAGATTATTAATATACCATCACTAAAAACAATATGAAACCCAGAAATTGTATGTAAAATTAGTGGTGATTATATCCACATAAAAAGTAAAAAATCTCCAAATGATGAAAAAATATATTAATACATTCATAAATAATAGTAAATATAAATAAACTATAATATATAAAAACATACTATCTACTAAACATAACCCAGGTGTGCATTATGTCAAATATTATCATTCTAATTATCTTATGCTCATGTCTATCAAGTAAGATTAAATAACCAATTTCCATCTAAGAGGAAATT
Source organism: Viscum album (assembly GCA_963277665.1). Lineage (NCBI taxonomy): Eukaryota > Viridiplantae > Streptophyta > Magnoliopsida > Santalales > Viscaceae > Viscum > Viscum album. Next base: position 617,348,856 of record OY728127.1, on the reverse strand, counting down.
TATCATAAGCTATTAGTTTTTTTACTTAAAATATTTCATTCTTTTAATAACCATAGGTATCACTAACCAAATAAAATATTATATATAATTTAATATACAAGATTAAAATATAATTGTGACAAAAAAACTAACTCCCATAATATAGTATCAACATCTGTAACATCTAACTATAATTCCTCACATTCACAGCTATAATAATTCCACTAGTAAAACCATTCAAGAGATAATAAAATATATCAAAAATCCATATCTTTTATATACCAGACATTTAGGTGTGATGTGCAATACTATTGTAATAATATAGTTTGTATTACCCCCAATATAATTTTTTTTCACACTATAAAAATTTCCCTCCAAATTTTGTTTCGTAATATTTTTTACTCTCATAGTTAAAATAAATATATAAATTTTATAAAAAACAACTCAAAAATCACAAAAATACAATTGATCTAACAATATATTTAAATAATGAGAAATATTAGGTAATCTTCATCATAAATATACTTTTACAACAATCAATTTAGCCAATATAATATATATAAAATCATCTTTTAACACATATATATCAAATTGTTAATGTAATCAAAATTATCTTCTAGATCAAATTAAAACCATGGTATACTATATAACCATAAAAATCAATGGGAATTTATATCATTTTAAAATGATTTCTCACCAAGAAAATTTTCCCCCTTCAATCAGTTTTATTCGACTATATGAAAAAAGTGAAAAAAATCTAATTTAGATCACTCTCCAATTATAAAAGCATAGTTTTACAACCAATGCTCACATTATTTCATGATATAAAATTGAAATATTCTCTAAATATATGAGCATTCCATAATAAAAAATGTTAATTAAATATAATATTGACATTGTTTTAGTTTCATCGCGTAAAAAAATTTGGCAAAGAGTCGTAGAAAAATATAAACATTTGATAATCAAAAAATTATTATTACAACATCGAGCTGACTTTCATTACTCTATCAGGCTCATTATAAATATTTATTTGGTTATATAAAGGTTAAATTTATGGATAAAAAAAATTAATTTATTAATTGAAATCACACATGGTACCTAAATCATACCAAAATAATATTTAAGCGCCTAATTCACAAAAAATATTATCCCATGTATGTAAACATTTATATTTTTCTCAAACCATCCTACAAAAAAATGATGCAAATAATATTAATTTTTACTGTTGACCAAGGTTTTCATAGGAGTATTCTTTTACATCATGAACATCCCTGGAATGTTTGTATATATAATATATACACAAACATTTGAATCATATTTTTGGTGACACATAATTATAATATTTTAAAATAACTTAGTGGATGAAATAATTTTGAACATTTAGTGGTTTTTTATAATATTAGTACATATATGTTTTCAATGACCAAATCAACATTAACATCATTGTTTAATATATTAATATTCTAATAAGAATAATTTGATAAACCATTTCATCTATAAAATTTCACCAATCATGATAAATGATTAAAATATATTGAAAATGAATATTTAGATATCAAATGATGATACCAAGTACACAGTCTATTTTTTAGATGAATAAAGAAGCAGAGTTCATGTGCTAGGCCCCAAAATGATGACATGGAAAATAAATACCTATTATACATGGTTAGTGAAAATTTTATCTTAATGTCATGAAATTATAAGTAATTTTTTATAAATTTTTCATTTAGATAAATTGTTATTAAATAAATAATATAATTTTACAATAAAATGAGTCATTATAAAGGGGTTATAAATAATTAAAAAATAATCATTCCTACGTTCTAGCAAATGAGGAATTGCACTCTCTTATATGGGTAGTTCTACATCCCACTAAAATTAATAATTATTTTAATGGGACATAGTCCCATGAATGAAAAAGAATAAAATTAAATACCTTATATGACATTGTTTTTGTGTTTATCTCTCCTATTAATACATATAATTCCTATTAGAGAGGTTTCTCTCAATTACATTTTGATAAATTCACCAACTGAATTAATAAAATCTCTCACCGAAGGAATAAAATAGTAATAACTACTACATCAGTGCAACACTACCCATATACCATAATTTTTATAAAGTCTAAACACCCTTATTTATATGAGACGTTATTAATTTATAATAGGTTTACTTCATTAAAATCCATGTATCCCCCACCTAGCATACCTTGAATATTTGAAAACAACCTCATGTAATGGGGGAAATCCGGGGGGGGGGTCTACACCATATTTGTTTGATGAGGATCATGGGATGAATAAACAATATTATAAATCACCCAAATAATGTATAATAGTAATAATAATCATCATATAATTATCTACTGATGGACCAATGATTCAAATATTTGAATAATTTATTATAAATGGTGGGTTAGTTATACGTGAAGGAGTTAGAGGATAGTGTAAATATGAAATTGTATATTATATGGATAAATTTTATAAAAGTATATTCAATACTAAAAGTGTTAAAATATCCACATCCATACACATATTCCATTCATAGTAAATTAGAATATATTTATTCCTTTTTAAAATTTCTGAGACCATGTATTTGATTTTTTTGAGGTAGTTGATACAATCATACCAATCCCTATAAAGATTACATGAGACCACAGTTGATACACCTTTAAATATATTAAAAAAACTATAAAAATATATATTTCATTATTTTCCCCCTCTAATCAATTAAACATTATTGATAGTTTGATAGACTACCTAGTTTTTCACATCAAAGCCTAAATGGGATTTTATATGAAAATTGTAATTATAATTCCTTCATAAAATGTTAGGTTATTAAATGATATAATATATTTAGACTCAATTAAATTTTTTACACTATTTCTAATGTATATATAAGTTGTTTTTCTTTTTTCATGATGAATACTAGATATATATAGTAACTACATTTTAATAATATGTTTTGGAATGAAAAATTAGTAGATCCCATACCACTTTAATGTAATAGGATGATGAGAAAATTTTTGATTCTATTATATCTAGATTTAAAAAACACATTAGTTTATTCTATGATATTATTATTAATATTATAATTTTTATTAATTATATTATCTCATTCCATCATAAATTTATATATTTGTTTTTTAATTTTTTGGAATCATTAATATAAAATAATTTTACCAACGTATTAATAGAATCAATTCACGATTTATAATTTGGATTCGTTCATTAGTCAATCATTAGATCTCTAATTCTATATATCTTTCTTATAGAAAATTACACATTGTAATTTATTAATTAACTATGCATGAATAATTTTTGATTATGTATTTAATATCGGTGTTTTTTTACTAAATTTAACAAAGAATACATTGATCATCCTTGATGGATTTTTCCCTTTATGTGTACATTATAAAGGTCCTTATTTTATATGTTGGAGGTACACTTTTAACATGATTCTTTAGTTAAAACCAATATTAAGATATTTTTGATTGTGCATCTATCACCTTGGTTCATAAATACATTTATTTAAATTAATTTTTATTTTATTTATGAAATGTGGTGGAAACTACATCCCCTCATGAATTTTTTTTCTATAGTTTCGTTTGATATAATACTGTTACAAAATAATTCATATTAAAATCATTTAATTATTTTATAGAATGGTTCTGTAGGGATCAAATTGAATGTTATTTTTAAAAAAAAATGATGAAATATTTTCTGAAAATTCCAGAAAAAATATTCTTTACTAATGTTTTTTCTATGAAACATCATAAAAAATTGAAATATTTAATCACTGATAGTGTGTCCAAAAGATGGTTGAGAATGTTGTGATATGGTGGCATTTTTAGGTACTAGAGTTTGATGTTTCTCATTTATTGTTAGGAATAATTTTGTGATATAATAATAATTAAATAATATATCGTGTTTGTGATCACTAAATTAATTATGTGGAAGAGAAGGAAATGTAAGAAATTATTGATCAACTGTTACTCTAGTGAACTTCATCCATAATTTAAATCTAGACAAAGAGATTTCTCTTGAAAATTTTCCCACAGTGGATAGAGATTATGGATTTATTATATAGTATGTATTTCTTATCTCCCACATTTATATAGAAGATTATTTCTATTATGATATCCTTATAAACATGGGTGTTTCTTAAAATTACTTTATCTACTTATATAATATTACATTATATTTGAATTTATTATCTATACAATGTTTGGATGAAACTCATATACATAGCCTTATTATTGTTTTCAATTTTTCGAGGTCATTGGTTATAATATTTTTTCACTAGACATAATGTATCTAGTTTTAGGTGTCATGTGATATATCCCATGTTTTAGTGGTATGATTTTAGTGCTCCAAATCCTGATACATAGAGGTTTAGCCCCTAAAATTCATAGTGTTGGTATTTATTTATTTATCATAGGATTCAAAAAATGTTATCTTCTTCGTCGAGTAAAGACCAAGATCCATATTGGTAAATGGCATACTATGTAAATGGTAATTTTATTAAAATATATATAATGGTAGGGGAATGCCCCATTTTCATTTATTAAGAGATACTATAGTATGGATAAGAAATATAATGTCTCTATAAGACCATTAATAAATTTATGCGGGATCACACATTGTTATCAAAGTGTTTTCATGGACCACTAGTGGGTGTGTGATATTTGGAAGCTAAAAAATGTATGAGAATGCATCAATTTTCTATTTATATGCTTTTTATAATAAATAATTAAAACATGAGACCCCTGAGAATGGACAAGACAATTAATTGTTTCATTCCCCAAGGAATTTAATTATATTTATCATCATATGGGTATAGTGATTATGATAATAGTAATGATAATATGTTAATAATAATAATTTTCAAGATCCTCTATGGCTAATTTTTTTTAAAGGACCTTTAATATAAATAATAATTTTATCTATGTCAATTTTAAAGATAGATAAACCCTTCAACATATTTACACTATTTCATTATAAGGCCATTATGTATATTTCCAGGATTTTTAATAGTTTGATGTTGTAACACTTCTAACTAAGATATATATCAATAAAGATGTTGTATATAATTATAACATATATTTTTTGTTAAATAGACCAATTCAAAATGTTCCACATAATAAATTCTCATGTCTATAAAAATAAAACCAATATCCTTTATATATATACAATCATAATATATATATAGTAATTATAATAATTATTTGAAAAAACAACAATTACGTTGGGTTTTACATGAAATTAATGAATAATACACAAAAATAATTCAATAAGTACTTTATATAAAATCAAATATAACAATTATTAATTTAATATATATAAATATAAATGTTTTACTCACCCTTAATTCAAAACATTCTATAAATCATTGAACCACTAGCTACAACTCTCATAGAATAAACTATGATTCTTTTAGGTAGTGCCTTGAAATTCCAAGTGCGTTTATTAGATCCATTGTTCTTATCATGTTTAGAAATTTTAATACTATTTTCCAAATACATGAGTAAATGTTGTCAAAAGTGTTTGTTCTAGGCCACACCTACTATCCAAATTTCTGAAAACAACATATATGAAATAGGAATCAGGGTTGAAAATAAAAATAATCATAAAACATAAACCAGATAGAGATGTTTCAAACATAGTAAACCAATTCCCATTCACTAGAAGTGATAAAAATGACAATTAATTTAGAAATAATACATATAAATGGTGTATAATAGAATAATATGATCTAGGTAATCAGTACATATCATTATGAACTCTATTTTCATAGGGTTTGGTTATTCAGTAAAAAAAGAAAATAGTATAACCAATACCTTATTTAATCCTGATTACCCCATCCAAAAAATGGTGATAAATGAAACAACATAACAAGTTAATGCACTAAAGGGTATCCCATATCTGAACACAGAACGATAATCTGTGATAAAGTGAATGAGAGGTATATAATAACACATTAAATTAAAAAACCCAAATTGTATTATTTATATGAAAATATAACTCGATACAAACCCATTTATATATATTCTTGGGAAAAATTGAACTCACAACAATGATTTTCTTGAGGGAGTTAAAAAATTAAAAAAGATATTATCATAATAGATGTAGCAGTAGACTAATTACTAATCACATGACGATTAATTTATTCAATGATGATTAAGTGGAAAAACACTAAAATCTATTTATAGATAGAATCACCACAAATATATTTCTTTATATCTCAATCATATCTATCATATATATCCATCATGTATCCAAATGAAACTCTTAAATTATATATGATAAAAATGGATTTTTATAGATCCTCAGTGTTCCCATGAAATATAACTTCAATGATATCTTATAAAGATGTGATAACCACATTATATCTAGAGTAAAGATATAACTTATTTTGAAACAAAAAATTTCACTAAATGATATAATGAATCAATGGATACCTTATCATTTAATATATAACTATGAAATTATAACACATGAATCAAGATGGAAGAAATCATTCACATTAACAATCTTTTAATGCTTCAACATGGAGATGATATAACTGACCTATAAAAACGATGATCATCACCAATATAATTCCTTGAAAATAACTAATAATATCTATGTAATGGTTTTGAGAAACCAAAAACCTAGAATCTATTACATTTTTATTCTTTTATATAGACAAAACATCCCTAATATATCTAATCTACAAGACACGAGATTTTCAAAAAAAACCTGAACAATTATTCATGACATTGTGTTGAACCACTATACGAAAAAGATCATGATATATGAAATAATGAGTTCATCCCGAATTCCATTTTCCTTCATAATCAATTTCATCATCCTCACACCCCAAAATCATAACAATATAGTATGAAATCATATATAAAATGTAATATCTCATATGTAGCATATGTATTGAGGAAAAAATGAAGAAATGATGAAACAGATTTACCAAAATATCACAACAGAACTAACTATTATGTATTTTAGTTTTTTATGAAGGGTCATTATATGTCAGGAAAATAATTCATATTGACATAGAAAATCATTTACATCCATCTATGTGAAATGATTTCAGCTTGCGTATCATGGTTAAAATAATGCTTCCATGTTATTTGAATTTCAAAGCCATCAGGAAACGTTTTTTATCATCATAGAGGAAATGTTCATATCCAATGTAATTTTTTAAACCAAGAAAAAAATACATCATTATCATGAGATATATTTCCTTTTATATTTACAATGAATTTATTTTGTTTCTATATAAAGTTAGGAAACTTGTAGAACATTGTAAGAGTGAGTACACATCCTCATGAGATGAGCATCATTCCAGTTGCTGAGGACTCTTTAAGTGAATCCAAGCGACCTGAAATCATATCCAGGAGGAGGCATAATTTATGGGGGGACTGTAGCAGTACTGTAGTAGGTACTTTAGCAGGAACTGTATTAGGTACTGTTTGGAACTTTAGTCGACGGGACCATTCCCCTGTTTGGGCCTTTGGGCCGCCGATTTGGTCCTGGAGTCCTTTAAGGCCTTTGGGCCTCCTAGGCCTTCAGGTTAGTATGGCCTTTGGGCCACCATGATGCTTTCAAGAGACCTCAAGTGCAGATTCAAAATAGACAACCTACAAGGAAGAAGAAACATAAGGAGGATGAGAAAGGTGCTTTCACCATATCAAAAGCTAAACATATAACATGAATGAAAGGGTATAATACATTCCATCAGGACAATATTATGCATGTATGAGAGAGCCATGCTGAAATACCATGTGAAAGTTGAGAGTGGATCTCACAACGAAGATGCTGGGGAGGAGCAGTTCAATGTAGTTACTCTGGGTTTTTTGTAATGATTGATGCCTATGGGAAATGAATTCATCCAGGGCCTAATAGCCATGTAAGGGTCCCACCTCACCCATAGAAGTGAGGATTATAAAAAATAAACAAACAATTAAGTCCTTCATTCTATTGGAGGAGTATAAATCATCAAAAATTGTCACATAGTCCAAACATTGAGAACCCCACCAATATCAATTTATGTTCATGAATTGAATGGAATGGCCTTGTACATGTCTTGAAATCCCTATATGTTATGGATTAGTGGACTATAACAAAAAAATATCCCCCAAACCATATTTGTTATAAATATTGAAATGTGTCTTTAAAATTCATCATACCCTTTTTTCCAAATTTTATATGGATCACTAATAATAATGTCAATGTTATAATTACTTTATACTTTCTATGGTGTCAACCAACACTACAACCACTCATCCTCTATAATGTAATCCCACATCCCAACTCTTCCTCTCACCCATGGTCGATATGTGCTATGTGTGATCCTATAAAATCATAAAATCTCTATAATTACCATCTAGATAATCTAGAACCTCATATTGGTTATCTACTCCAGTGGTTCTAGAAATGATGCATCCTATGTTCTAAATTTTTTTTATTTATTTTCTTTTCCAATATTACATGAAAAATTACACATCTAGATTCTTATATTCATCCATATTACTAAAAAATTATAGAAACTCAATAAAAATTATTCCCTTTCATTTATGAATTAAAATCAACATATTTATATTGAAATATATATGGAGAGAATACATAAATTCTTAAAAACAATATACATAAAATATAGACATCAAATCATCCCATAGTTAATCTATAAATCTTCCACAATTAAAATATCTTATCATAAATTAAAATAAAGCATAAAATACCATGGTAAAATATCATAGTATTTTTTTTAAAAGTATCTAAATTAATAACCTTTCTTATTTTTAAGAAGAAACATTTTCAATTCCTTATTTTTTATACATTTATTTAATTATTAATCTTACTATTCCTATTAAAATTGTAATAAATTTCCAAAAATCCATTGACATCATTAAATTCACTATTACAATTAGTTACCAATTACATAATACCACATCATGAAATTTATATAATCATATTATGTATATTTTTTACAATTTTTATGTGCATACCTCAAATACATGATTCTAAAGAATTTTCTCTCAAGACTTCCAAACATAAAACCTATAATAAAAACATATTTATCTTAATGTTATTGATAAAATCATAGAATTAATCTGATGGAGAGTTTTGGGTGATAATTTTTTTTGAAAAATTTACTATGGATTAAAAAAATTGGACAAATGTCTAAATTTACCCGAATAAAAAACAGTAGAGACCATAAATAACTTATCCAAAAAAAATTATATCATCCATACTCATCAACTTATCTATGAGACCATAAATAATTAAAATTATCATTAAGAAATATACCAATTAATAAATAATTATTCTTTAAATAAAAATTTATTTTCCTTCCATTAAATAATTAACTATCATTTTTATAGGGTAGACAATAAATCATAATGAAAGTAAATTGATATTCCTGTTCCAAAAAAATTATTTTACTTTAAATAATAATTTTTAATATAAAAAACATCTCCTTAAAACCGTAGAACAAAATTTTCCCCCATACATAACTGATTTGAAATTATAAAACATAAATTAGAGAGTCGGGTAGGGAAGCTAAAATATTCATATCATATAGATTCCCTATAAATATCATTCATGTGTATTATAAGAAAAAGAGAAATTTTCCATGAAAATTTAGTTCACATAGGATCAATAGGATCAAACCAAAAATTACATAATTATATTAAGGTTACATTATTAATTCACAGCTTTGAAAAGATAATAATTAATGTTATAGTGGGTGTACATGGCCCAATTTTCATTGAAGAATTAGAATAAAAGAAATAATACAAAAAATAGATTAAAACACTCCCATGTATGGAAAACATAAAATATATCATATAATCAACCATTACCTAAATAAAATAATAAATTAACTTAAAATTTAGAAAATTAGGGAGTGAATATGATTGATGAATTTTATCTACATAATTTCTGTAATCTCCCCATATAATAAATCATCAAAATAATATTCTAATGATATTTCATAATTATTCATTTAATATATTACTCAAGGGATGTTATAAAATTCGATATCAGTAATATGATATTTACATATTTAAATGAAATTATTTAATACTTGGTAAATTTATTAGCAATATGCTCAACTGTTTCTTGAAACTTTCTATAAAAAATATCAAATAAACCAAAATATAGCGATGTGTAAGAGATGTTGAATTTAAATATACACAAACCTATCTATTGAATATCATCCCCATAACATTATTATGTCTTTATATCTTCATCATGAACCTATATGATCAAAAAAAACACATGAAATTTCAATTCCATGATTAATTTTTCTCAAATAGTTTTGTTGAATAAGTCTGTATCATATATCAAACCCTAAATCAACTAATTAATTAATTCCTAAATAGTGATTCTTCAATATGGTGGATGGAAATAAAAAATACTTGTTTCCTCATACAATGTGTTTTATATAATTTATTTTAGCATATAATTTCCCCTTGTAACCTATGGTAAAATATTTGAATGTTTTTACATGATTTAGAAAAATGAACAATGAGATTTGAGATTCCTCTCCATTGATAAATTTTTATCTATTCTTTAAAATCATCAGAAATTTTAATTAGGATAGTAATTTCTCCTATACCATAGGACCAATAAAGTATATTTTAAATAAAAAATAGAAATAAAATTTTAAATAATGTAATATCCAAACAAACATATGTTTTGAAAACAAATATTTCATTTTTTTCTACTCTCGTATCATCAGTCATCTCGACTCACGTTTATTTATCATTAAAATCCATAATTTATTTTTATTATCTTTTTTCACTAATAATTTTTTATTTTATCATATTAGTGAAAAAAATTCCTTCAAATTATATTTTTTTCTTAACTCAAATCCCCATCATTTAAATCAAATTCACTCGTATCTCATTGAATATTAATGTTTTAATTATTAAAATAAATCATTATAGGTGACTCCAACTATTTTAAATTGATTAATCATATTTATATTTCTAAAAATATGCCCAAAAAAATAAGGCGTGTCTTATAATATCCATATAGAGCCTGAGGATATATAAAAGAATATATAATTTATCCATTATAGCTGGATTTTCTTCAATATGTTCTCATAGATATCTACCAATCATGTATTCCAGTTGAATAAAATCACATATTTGATTTATATACTGCAATAACATTATCTTGAATATTGATGATGAAATCATGTTCACAGTCACTAAAAATTCATATAATTATTTTATAAATTCATAAGATCAGTTATTCATTAAAATGAAAAAAAGACAGATCTTGTTTCTTATTTAATTCATTCCCTTAAATCATGAATAACCATTACAGTATAAGTGGTATTATTCCCATATATTTATAACTACTATTATATGAAACCAAATAGTTAGTAATTTTTGGTAATATGGGAGTATTTCTAGAAGTATCAGTTATGGTCATGTTAATATGATGTCTCTAAATAATTTATTGAATCTTACCACTTTTTTCATCAATATTACCATAATTTAACCTCTAAGGAAATTTACTAGATGGTTATATGATGGATGGTATTCACCTATTTCTTCATTTTAAATTCTTTATCCCTTTTCTTCATCTTTACCTAAATTTCCTTATTATTTTCTTACTGTCTCCCTTGTAATTTACATTCATAATTTATAATGTTCACCATTGTAATGCTACTATTTAGAGAGAAATCGATTAATTTAGCACAAGTGTGGACATCCATTCCACCATCTTCCATTATTATAGGCCTCCCCATGAGGTTTTTTCAATTATTATGACTTTAATATCAATGTTTCACATATTAACCTTTTGATATTTTGAATTGGATTTATATTATTTTATTGAATCCCATATGTTTTAATTTTTTTAAAAGGAATCCATCCATGAATTGGTATGTAAATAAAGAGAATTTCCTTTTTGTAATTAGTACACATACACACTTTTTTGATAAAATTTATTATAATGATTTGGCCTCCAAGCATGAAAATTATTTTTAGTATTATAATCATCCTAACAAACATCATCAGTGTTCATACAATTGGGTTGGTTCATAGACATCATTACATATGTTTTCTTCACCATGGACTACATATTTGAATTCATTAAACTATTTTTGAATACCATATAGAATCATATTTTTTAACACATCAATTGTCCACAGTAATATTTATATTGATAGTCCACCATCAATTGATAGCATGCTTCATTTAGTTTCTCCATCAATGACCTACTATCAAATACTTATAATATTAATTTATATACATAAGATAGGAAATTATGTAATATTTTTTTATTAAAAACCATATTTCTAGATGAAATTTCATTAACATATCTTTGAACCTATCAAATGTTGTTTAGAGTGATTCACCAAGGAATTGAGTAAATTTTAATATCTCAATGTGAATTTTGAAATATTTTTAAGTAACTAAGAATCATTTTGGAGGAATAATCCCAACTCTTCCAATGCTATAATAGAATGTTGTACTAAATATTGAATACAACCCCATGTTTTATCTTTTATTGAAACATGAGATAATATTAATAACTATTTATTTCCATCAATTATTTTTAATTGAATGGTATCACTAAGTTTAGTGAAACAAACTATGTGATTTTTAGGTATTCATGAGTTAGGGTAGTGAATTCAATCTAAATTTTGATCATGTTAATGTTCACTGAATTTATTTAAAATATTTTCATATAAACTAATGGTATGATAATGCAAGGTTATACCCCCACTCAAAAAGGTCACTCAGACATTATTAGTGTTTGATTTTTTATTTCTCCCCATTGCACCACATTTACATATTCTACTTAAAATTTATGAAAAAAAAGGATATGAATTCTCCTTTTGATTCCTCAAAACTCATTCTATCATTGCATCACAGTAAATAGCATAATATACATTACCCTGATTTGTGTTCTTTTACATAAATGGTATTACCTAGTAATCACATTACGAGGGAACCAATCTTTAAAATGAAAAAAAAAGATAAAATGATAAAGAAACCATTTTAAATTATCATATGTTGCCTAAAGATACACACCCATCAATGTAATGAAATTTTTATATATATCCTATGAGGACATTAATTACTACATGATTCCCTTATTTATTAATATATATAAACTCTTCCTACGACCAGAATTAAATTTGTATAAATTTTTATTTTATGTTTAAACACATATAAATGAACATTATGAACAACTTCCAAAATTTAGGAATTATGGAAAAAATGGAAAATATGATTGAAACATAAAAAATGAGATTTAACATGTACATTCTATATATGTTAATGCACTAGTGAAATAAAAAAAGATAATGAAATCATAATTATTGCATTAGAATTTGGTCCAAGGTAATCCTTCTGTATGAGTCATGACTCTCTATCTATGAAATTCATCTTTCACCATTATTAGATACTTCTATTTGTTATCACGACCCGTCCTTGGGGCCTGTGTCGGGACTACCCCATGCTCTTCTTCTATAGGCTAGGGGCTGGAGACTAGCACAAAAGGTGTAAATCAAGATAAAAAGGGAAGGAATTTCTTTTATATTGTAAACAAACACAACAATGTATGCAACAGAATTAAGCACAATGTAAAACTGTATACAAAAGTAAGTGCCGAATGGAAAGGGTCCAGAAATACAATCCCAACAGTAAGTATAGTACAACTGAAAGTCTAGTACAATAGTAGTAAAGTAAATAATAAACCACTGAGTCATCCTTCGGGAATCCCACCTGAAGGGTGGGTATAGATGGTATCCTCCACACCTCGGGTCCATCTGTCCGCTCCGTGTACATCCCGCCAAGTGGTCCACCTCCGGGTACCGTCCAGCTCCACAAGTCTCTACCACGATCAGTGATGTCTATTGTATGCATCCAACGCAACGTAGTGTGGGCATAAACTGTGCAGGGTTGAGTATAACAATACTCAGTAGGGACCCCGAGACCCCTGAGGGTCTCCCAGAATCCACTTAGGAGAAACTACAAAGAAAAGATACAATCACGAAGTATCAACCAACACTGCTTAGGTATGTTCCCATACATATACCTAAGTCATCAATTCCAGTTCAGCTCCAACTCTCGAGCCCAAGCACAACCTAGTCCAGAAAGGAAAGAACTCAATCACACTGATGGTATGGATTTAAAGTAAAGACTCATCTAAAACATGTATACAACTCATGAAGTTGGGTGGAGATGATTAGATGTAGCCTCTAAATAATCTCCTCTGCCGAACCCACGTAGGATCCTAGAACAGAACTCGTCGCTGCCAAACCCACGGAGGATCCAAATACAGTAGTCATTGCTGTCGAATCCACTGTGGATCCAAGTATAGTAGTCTTCACTTCCGAACCCATGGAGGATCCAAGTACATTAGTCATCGCTGTCGAACCCACGGAGGATCCAAGTACAGTAGTCATCGCAGTCGCAACCAGCTCTAGGGTTCCAGCACACAGCATGCTCGATTCCAGGAGGGTCTTCTCCTTGACCCAAGGGGTTTTATACATCAACTATCACAAAGTCTAGATTTTATGTATCCCGATGTTCCGTCTCATCAAAAGTAACCCAATGCGACAAACAGTGCGTCAATCGGACGCCTGGTCTGAGAGATATTGGTTTTTCCGATCTAGGGGCCCAGTTGGAAATACGCTTGTTCCAAGAACGGACACTTTCCAAAGTCATCCAAAACTCACATAGAGTTTCAAAAAATGACCGCCTAATCGAAAGGGTCTCACAATCGTAGACGACGCGTAGATCGGATGCACGGTCGTGAAGTTATTCACATTTAAGTGAAACAGGCTCGGCCTGTCAAGCCCAGTGGGTTGGCGGGTCGGCCCAACCTGGTTCGGTGGGTCTGACCAGGTAGAGGGTCGGACCGGCCCTATGAAGCACGCGGCCAGTCCTGGCGGGGCGCGACCCAGCCTGTCATGGTGGGGCCCAGCTCGGGGCGGCGCGGTGCAGCCCGGCTGGCTGAGCGCTGCAGGGGGGTCTCCTAAACCGGCGGTGCCAAGAGGCGCCGCCCTTCTGTCCGGCCTACCGAAGCCAGCTGGTCTTCCCTGGCGCAAGTGGGCGGCATGGGCAGGCCACGGTTCCTCTAGAGTCGCGCCCTCCTGGCGCCGTGAGTCTTCCCAGCCCAGTCGGCCGGCTGTCGGCTGGTTTTTCCGCCGAGCTGCCCGCGGAACGAAGGTTGCTGTCCTCCACATTGTGGCGCCCTTTTGAGGCTGTAGTCTCTTTGGTCCGGCCTTCTTAGCTGGCTGGTTCTTCGTCAGCCAAGAGGCCCACAGTTGCGGGCTGAGGTTCTTCCACACGTGGTCGGCGCACAGTCGCCGCCTTCGCTCATCACCGCC
This sequence comes from Viscum album, assembly GCA_963277665.1. Taxonomy (NCBI): domain Eukaryota; kingdom Viridiplantae; phylum Streptophyta; class Magnoliopsida; order Santalales; family Viscaceae; genus Viscum; species Viscum album. Next base: position 617,333,523 of record OY728127.1, on the reverse strand, counting down.
TCTTCCAACTCGCCTCTATCACAAATAAAATTAGGAAAACATCAGAGTGTTGCCAGGCTATGTTCATTCGGCCCATGCCCTCCGCATTAGGCGGTAACAATTGGCCGAAGTTATTCTAATGAAATCAACAAAAATGGAATAATGTATTCACTTAGAAATTATACAAAACCCTTGCCTCAAAATAAGGTGTGCGGTAATCATGCGTCATGGAAGACGGTGTCACGGGGATATGGAATCAACTAATTAATGTCGGGAAAAGAAGGAGTCGGGGACAGCACGTCATCCACATTCCTTGCGGGTAGCTGCTTCTCCTTTGTCTTGGCCAAAGATCGAAAGAGGTGATCATCATTATTCGGTGGTTCATCATTGGAATTATGGTGTTCTTCGTTGAAGAAAGGATCTCCTTCTTCAAATTCTTATTAGCTCTCTCAAAATCCCCTCATCACAACGAATGCCAAAAATAAAATAATAGCTAAGGCTACTATTTTATTCACACATGAAATTTAAAATTCAAAAAAATTTAATAAATTAATTTAATCGTTCAAATAATTAACTAAAATGTGTTGGAAAATATTAAAGAGAGATAGAGGGCAGAGAAGAGATCACATTCATTAAGGGGTAGTTGTCAAAATAATTTTAGGGGGTGTTAATGGGGAGTTGAGGGGAAGTGATATGTTAGGGATCGTGTGGGCCCCACCACACAAATATCCTCTCATGAGAGCTTATGTGGGTGTGGGCCCCACCAATAACTTCCCCGTGTAGGAATTAACAACCCGAGATAAATAAAATTGTTCACAAAAATTTTATTTAATTTTTTTATTAAACCCAAAAAAATTAAATTTCAACCCGCATAAAACGCAACTACGATAAAGGTACCCATAAGCGAATAAAGGTGCTACGAGTTCATCGGTGTCCTCAAATTTCAATTCCGAGAAGCAGTTCAAAATATAGAAAACCCTGCATGTACCTTTACTGAATATACCTGATCAGAACTTCATAAATTGATTCCTGTCACACCGGGCCACAGAATCAAGTGCCGTAAAAAACTGTAGACTTGTAAAATTCCAAAAGTATTTAAGAAAAAAAATTTCATTGAAATTTCCGGGTCATTACATTACTCCCACCTCCGGACTTTACGTCCCCATAATGCTACAACACACACTAGGGAAACAAATGGGGGTATTGTACACGCATCTGAGCCTCCCGCTCCCAAGTGCTCTGCTGGAGGATCTCGTGATGCTAGAGAATGTGCACCAGAGGAATCGACCTCCCACATAATACCCGCTCCTGTTGATCCTCGATCTCCAGCGGGACCTCCGAGAATTTCGCCCCGTCATCGATGTCCACCTCCCCGTGGCCAATGATGCAGGACGGGTCGTGCATGTATTTCCTTAGCTGAGATATGTGGAAGACGTAATGCACCCAGTGCAACTGTGGTGGATGACCCAAGAGGTAATCCACCTAATCTACTCTACTTAGGACCTCGAATGGTCAGATGAAATGTGGATATAACTTTCCTCCCTAGCCAAATCATCATAGACCTCGTCGAGGTGAGACCCTTAGGAAGAAGTGGTCGCCCTCATTGAACTCCAGTGGTCTTCGTCTCCTATCTGCATAGAACTTATGTCTGCTCTGTGCAGTCTTCATCCGATAATGGATGATCTACACCTTCTCCGTCATGGCCTGGACCATCTCTGGTCTAACATGTGCTGACTCCCTAGGGTCAGTCCAACACAAAGGTGATCTGCATGTTCGGCCATACAGTGTCTCATAAGGTGCCATCCCGATGGTGGGGTGATTGTTGTTGGTTTATGCAAACTCCACCAAGGGTAGATGATCCTCCCAACTGTGATCAAAGTCAAGGACACATGCATGGAGCATGTCCTTGAGAGTCTGAATGGTCCTCTCAGTCTGGTCATCCGTCTGAGGATGGAAGGCGGTGCGTAGACGTAGATGTGTCCCAAAAGTCTCCTGTAACCCCATCCATAGCCGGGAAGTGAAACGATCATCTCGATCGGAAATGATAGAAGATGGAACTCCATGAAGTAATATGATATCACAAATGTAGAGGTGTCCCAATATCTTTAATGAGCCCTACTCTCTGATTGGTAGGAAGTGGGCCGACTTGGTGAGTCGGTATACGATCACCCAAATAGAGTCATGTCCTCTGGATGTATGTGGAAGCCCCATTATGAAATCCATGGATAACCCAGCCCACTTCCACTCCTGGACCTCTAAGGGATGAACCAAGCCCACTGGCACCTGGTGCTCCGCCTTCACTTGCTGACAAGTGAGGAATCGTGAAAAAAACTATGCTACAGCCTTCTTCATACCCGGCCACCAGTGCTGTCGTCTGAGTTCATGGTACATCTTCACCACTACTGTATGTACCACTAGATGGGAAGTGTGAAACCCCCTTATCACTTCCTCATGCAGTACACCCGGTACCATAGTACATCCCCTAAAGAGGTTTAATTGCTCCCCTCATTCATAAAATCCATCAGGCTCCTACACTATGGATATCTGAGCACGTCGTGTCTCACAGTCGACGTCGCCACATTGCGCCTCTCTGACTCGCTGAAGGAGTGGAGGAGTGATTGAGAGTGACTGTTGAAATTCTTCTCCATCACTATCCACAAAGGATATCTATAACGCGGCTAGATGATTCATCGCCTCTCCTAGTAGATGAATGCCTGATCTCTTACTGAGAGAATCAGCTATAACATTCCACATCCCAGGAGTATAGACTATCTCAAATTCATAGTTCTGGAAGAACTCGATCCACTGCCACTATCTCAGGTTCAGGTCCTTCTGCGAGAAGATGTACCTAAGACTCTGGTGGTTAGAGTAGTCTATAAAGTGCTCACCCATCAGATAGTTTTGCTACATCTTCAAGGTGATGACCATTGCGACTAACACCAGGTCTTAGGTAGCGTAGTTCTACTCTTGCTGTCGCAACTTCTACGAACCATATGCGATCACTGCTCACTCCTGCATCCGGAGACACCTGAGTCCAATCCCTGATGCATCACAGTACACTACGTACCCAACTCCCTTCTCTAGTAGCCTCATCATGGGGGCATTGGTCAACCTCTTCCTTAGCTCCTAAAATCTCTGATGACATCTATTTGACCACACGATGTGTTTCCCCTTCTTCATCAAGGCTGAAAGTGGTGTTGCAACTCTAGAGAAGTCTGGAACAAATCTCCAATAGTACCCAGCTAGACCCAGGAAACTCCACACCACCGTTACACTCCTAGGTTTCTCCCAAAAAAGTACTACCTTGATCTTCACTGGATCCACTGCTACTCCCACCTCCGATATGACATATCCCAGAAAGTGAACCTCTCGAATCCAGAACTGGAACATTGAAAGCTTACTATAAATCTGGTTCTCTCAGAGTGTGTCTAGTACAACCCATATGTGGTAGGCGTGCTCCTCCTCATTAGTCGAGTAAATCCGTATTTTGTCGATGAAAACTATGACAAATCGATCGAGGTAATGCTGAAAGATCCTCTTCATGATACTCATGAACACTGCTATAGCATTGGTTATGCCGGAGGGCATAACCAAGAACTCATATTGGCCATACCGACACCAGAAGGCCATCTTCTGCACATCCTCATCTCAAACTCTGAGCTGGTGATAGCCTGACCTGAGGTCTATCTTCGAGAACCATCATGCTCCTTTGTGCTGATCAAAGAGTTTGTTAATCCTCGGAAGTGGGTAGTTTTTATTTATTGTCACCTGATTCAGGCGACAGTAGTCGACACACAGTCATAATCTCTCATCCTCCTTCTTGGAGAACAAAATCAGAGAAGCCCTGGGTGATACACTGGGTCGGATGAATCCCTTTCCCTGCATGTCCTGCAGCTGTACCCGTAGCTCACGATGCTTGGTGGGAGCCATCCGTTATGCTGGAGTAGATATCGGCGTTGTCCCGGTGAACATGTCAATTTATAATTTTACCTCTATATGAGGAGGTAGTCCTGGAATATCGTTAGGAATAATGTTTGCATACTGATCCACCGAAACAGGAAAAAATAGACTCAACACGTCAACCGCTCTGAGGATGAGACTAGCCAACTGATGAGTGATCGGGTGTCCTCTCTTATGAATAAGTCCATCTTACACTACAAAGTCTCCCTTCTCACCGGTGAAGGTGAACCTACTCCCATCCGTGTGGACACACTATACATTGCGCCTAATACAGTCGATCTGAGCATGAACAGTAGTTAACCAGTCCATACCCTAAATGATGTCGTAAGGCCTCGACACCGCTACAAATAGATCCCAACCGATGCTCTCGCCTCCTAGAGTATGCTCACACTGCTGAAACCAGTGCGTAATCATCGAGTCTCCTCCCATAAGAGTCTCTAGCCGTATGGATCGAGCCAACGGCTCTGTCGAAAACTCTGAGCTCCGAAAAAGGGCAGTGGAAATAAAATAATGATTGGCTCCTTTGTCTACAAGTAAAACATCAAATGTGGAGTACAAACAGATAGTACCTCAAATAATCTCAGGTGCACCCTGGTCGTAGGCCTCAACTTCCTGAAGCTGATCTTGCCTCTGTTCGCCAGCTCCCTATGTTCGGGGTAGACCTCCTGGTGGTGGTGGTTGTAGAGCATCAAAAGTCGTCCACCGCCCGCTGGTTAGCCAGCTCCTCTGCCTCGTCCACACGATCCCTTTGGTCCACTATGGTGAAACCTATACTTCTTCATGGGAGTTCCCTCCACTATCTGATGCTCATCTGCACGACGATTCGGGCAGTCCCGAGCCATGTGGCCCTGCCCGCTGCTTGCATAACATTGCATGCCCCTCGTATGGCTGGATCTGTTTCGTGTGCCCCGCATATCTGAACCAGTATCCCGAGTTCTCCCTCCTGATGGCCTGGTCTGCTTGGACCTCTGCGACATCTGTCTAATTTATATATATGATAATAAAGTAATATATATAATTCTTCATGTTTAATATATATTATAATTTTTGACATTTACATTTATTTAAAAATGGTAATTCAATTTGTGTTTATATGTGGATGACCACCTCCACGAAGCGAGGTGATTCGTTTTAGATTATCGCTTCACATTGATTATATATATATATATGTATAGATAAATATATAATATGATATCTGTGATATAATTATATTTTTATAATTTTAAAATAACACTTACCTTCTTTCCATGATGTTCATTGAAAAATGTAAATGTTACTCATACATATATATGACTTACCATCTCTATGATTGTAATATAGTTCATTTTTCATAACCATATTTACTACAGAGTTTTAAAAGAAACATTTATGTATAACATTGATAATTAATTAGTGATGATTATTGTTGAGATAATGGAAGAATGTATTCATTTACCATAGTCAACCTACCAAAGTCATTTTGGAAATATTAAGTGAATATAGTAAAAACATCCATTGTGAACATAATCTATTACATTATTAAATATAACATAATAATAAATTGAATGATTGAAATTATGAAAATGAAAAAATATGTTTAGGAATTAAAATAATTAACATAAAATTATTATTTCTATAGTTAAAGAACGTATGTGATGTTTTAGACCTAAGGTAAGAGATATCGCCTCAATTTCCACTCCTTTAGGACATATTTTATAATAATAACTCAATTTCTTGTTTTTTGTGTATAAACTATAATATTTGAGTATTTAAAAATATCATATATTTATTCAATACGATTAATTAATAATTTGATGTTACACATTGTAATTTTATGTTTTCAAAAAAAATTATCTTATTCAACTTCATGAAAAAGTATTTATTTTTTTCAATATCAATATTTTTTATCATGTTTTACAAAAGAGCATTCCATAAAAAAAATATATTTCAATGAAAATTTAAATTATCCTTAAATTTAACATCGTATAAAAGTAATAATTCTAATATTTACACAAAAGGGTTCATTTTCAACTTTCATTATGAAAAGAAAAAAGTAATATTTTTTAAAATATGGTTATAAAAGGCATCCCCCTACCATAAACTTTTTATGAAATTTCACTTCATTTATACTCATTCAAATGTTTATAATAAAATTTTTTAGTGATATTTTTTTTTTGAATTTTCATTATAATTTTTATTTTATTCTTAAAAGGAATGAATTTATTTCAAATCCATGATATCATTAGAATTAATTGTCACTTTTTATCTCTTATTAATTTGGTGGCTATAAAATTTATATTAAAATAGCTAGTTCTTTGTGAACAATCAACATTTAATTTCACTTAATCATACTTATCCATTATATAATAGTTATTATTATTGTTTAACATTTTTAAAATATTTATATTATAATAGGTTATTTTTTAGATTTTGTGGGGTTAAAAACCATACTAAATATATTATAAGTTGTTATTAAAATTTATTTTCATATAAACACATAATTTACCTCGAAATATGTTTTGTTAAGTACTAGTATATTGAAATCAATGATGGTTATATAAGAGGGATATAAAACCCTTCTAAATCCCTGATTATTTATTTTATGGGGTTAAAAAAACTGTAACAATTATTAAATTTTTACTAATTTTATTTCTAGTGGTTTAAAACTACATATAATGTAATAAAATATAAAATCTAAAAAAATAATTTGAGTACTTTTTAACACACATTAATCACAAAACATTAAAATTTTTAAACAAATATAAGAGGATAATACTACATATAATCCGAAAAAAAAATTCTATAAAAATATAGAGACAATTTCAACCCCCACGATGCTCAAAAATAAAAATGTTGAAAACATTTGATGCGGTTAAACTATATTGAAATCTGAAATATTATAATTTGGCTGATAATTAGAGGTGGTTATGTCGCCTCTAAAATAAAAGAACATTAAACTTATTAAAAAAATTAATGTTTAAAAACGCCTCTAATATATATAAAATTAAATTTGGAGAAACATTAGATGGGTTTAAAAAACCCACTTATCTAAAAAAACTGATATTGAATAATAAATCAAAAACGATTTATATTATATAAAAAATATATGAAATATATATATTATAGTTTTTCATGGAAGCATGCGCCATCAAAAGAAATATAGACATGAAATATAACCCCATGACAACCACCCCGAAGGCTCACCAAACTATGTATCTAACATCCAAAAACTATATTCATAATAATTTAATATTTATATATTATAAAAAAATAAAAAATAAATTTTTTTGGATAAAACTCAATAACATCATTAATGAAAATCTACATTACTGGTAATACACAATGATTTTATAAAAAAAGTGATATTATTTTATTCATCATCCAAAACACCAATAAAATCCCAATAAATTAATCATTGTAAACATCAATTGATTTTACCAAAATAAAAATTCATCATAAAAATCATTAAAATTATTAGAAATACTTCCAAAAAGTATTTACCTTATAAAAATAATCTACTTCTCCACCTGATGAATAACAATATCCATACCACCAGATTAAAATAAAGAACCTTGATAAAAAATATTATGTTGTAACATTGTTGACATAAAAAGAAAAACAACAAGTAATTTGACACTCTAGAAATAAAAATATGATAGTGGACGCAAATTAAATAATTTCCCGTGAAAAAATATATCAATAGAACAAGAAAAGAGGTTTTTATTCTATTATACCATCATTATCATTAGTTCATCTATGGTACATAACTCTTTATTCATATTGTACTTCTAATATTACTTTTTCACTGAAAAAAAGTATACTTTAGTTGAAAAACCATATAAAATATGTACATCTCATCTATTGGGATGTTTCATTTCGTAGATGACTAAAAAATAATAATATTTAATTTTATCCATAAATATTTATATAATATCATCCTATACGGTTTAAAACTGGACCATATTTTTGAATTATACAAGAAAAACATTAAATTCTAAAAATGAAAACAATTCTGATTATGTAAATGAAAAAATACATTTTATTTGATATTTTATACATATTTACAATCTCACGAGTTTATTTTTAGTGATAATTGATCATTGTAATATTTTTGATAATGAAATGAAATATTTTCTAATATTCCTCAATAAGTATTGAGGAAATTCAATAAATTATAAAATATATATAAAAGTGAATTTTAAAACTATGCAATTTCATTCAAAACTAATTCCAACTACACAAGAAATGATAACTCTATATGGCATACTATTTCCAATTCTATTTCACATTTTCATATTTTCTATGAAAAAAAACTAATTTCATCAACAATTAAAATTTCATTTTATCATAATTTCATGATTTTTGTTATTTTTTTAAAAAAAATTTCTGAAAAATTATAGCAATCGGTTTCCCGAAATATAGACTCCACATTGTAAAATGAAAATTGGTTTTGTAATGTTTATACATGTTGGGAATATATCTAAGGATGTAACAACTAAATACCATATATTAAATACCAAAACATTTTATAATAAATTCATTATGTATAATTAGTATACATATGGAACAAAATGAAATCATAGATCATAAATATGGTGATGTGGCCACTTGGTAATAGAGTGTTGATGAAAATATATAATCAAAATGATCATGAATGTGTATAAATTTCAAATTTTCATTATATCAATTGGATGATCTTATATGATCTGGTGAAGGATGATCTCCCATTATTCCTTCATCATATTCATTAAGTACATCCTAAACAAGAGATGGAGCCACAAAGTTTTAACTTGTAAAAATAGAAAATTTCATCAAAAATATATTAAAAATATATACCTGTAGTAAAAAATTTAAATGTTTACACAGTATAAATGGATATTTTATGAAATATTCTATATTAATCCTAAATAATAAATTTCAAATAAAAAATAACTATATATAATTAATGTTTATATTGAAATTAATTAACTAAATATTTTATATAATTCGTTTAAGAACCATAATGATTTTACACATTTGAACTTTGTTTCGGCTAACTTTTCTTCATTCATTTATAATGTCTATTCAAATTTAATCAATAATGTTTTCAAATTATAATTATTCATTTGAGATATGTGATTGGTGTTAGATAAAGTTCCATTATTATCTCGAAATCATTAAGATCTAAAGCTAAATACACATGTTAGATAAGCTCCCAAACCATGAAAACTTATATGATATAGATAATATTTTTATAATATTTTTCCAGATAATAATCTATAGAATGTTTTGAATGTTTTTTCAAATCCCCTATAATTATACCCCCACACACAATGTTTTTGACATGTAGACGATATCAATTTCTTTCTATCAATATGAAATACAAATTTAATATAAATTCTAGTCCTATTTATTCTTTATCATTTAAAAATTATCATCACATTTTTTATGTACCACAACATATAATTTGGCCATAAAAATTTTATCTCATAATTCATCTCCAATAATAAAAATTATTATAAAAATAAAAGTTATATAATAAATTTATGAAAATGTAAATGATATACAACCATATGATCTTCTTTATGGGAAAATATTTTACGTCCCATTGTATATAGAAGAGTATGATTATTACAATTTAGTGATTTCTTTACACATTTCCTACAAATATATCAACACCAATGTAACATTTAATTAATACAAAAAATTAAATTTTTTAACATGAATGAAAACAATATTAATGTACCTTCTCTTTTTTATATCATGTTTGAGGATATAAATTTTCCATTCCTCTATTACTATACATTTTGGAAAATTCTTCTCACTATTTAGTTAATTATTTAACAATTCTTTTTAAGGTTTATGATTTTAAAAAACACATATTATCTATATATATTTTTCATATTACAAGATTAGAAAATCACTTTTCCATGTTATCTTGAAAAAACTAGAAGCAGGTATTTGATTATAAAATACCAGCATTAGTTGTGAAATTCTAAAATAAAACATAATAATCATTAAATAAATATTAAAATTAATACCATCAATTATCTATATAACACACCATCTTTTATGAAATTTTGTATTTCTATCCATGATACATAACCAATATAAAATTTAGCCTGACCTATATTTCCCATTACACATAAAAATAAACCTCATTCTTATCATATTGGATGACTTAGATCATAAATGTTTACTATAATATTTTAATTCTACATAATCCATATTCTCTCTATTTAGAGAATTTTATCATTTTCCACATTCTCCAAATATAATGAATCGTGGAAATAAATATAATATTGTATTTTTTAAAATAATTTATCCATGAAAAAAAATGCAATGTACAAATAACATTACTTATCAAAGGAGATCATTTTTTCCATTCCATGAAAAAAAAAATTTCAGGGAAGAATTCACATACATATCATCATCAATGTTGAATCCAAAATATAGAGTAGATATTTAGGGATTTTTTTTTACATTGGACTCTGATAACATGTTTTTAATTTATTTACAATATTATGAATGTTTTTATGGGGAAAAAATCTCGAGTATCTTTCACTCATGGAGAGTAGGATTGAACATGTTTAGTTGATATAGTATTTACATATACATTGATCTAGGTATGTTTTTTTTAATATATTTCATTTATATTCCAAATTATAGGAAATTTTGATTTATTTGTATCTATATGCCGATTACCATAATAACATGTTTTGGGTAATCAATTTCAATTTGGTTATGAAAAACATGACAGAAATATATAATGGAAACTACATTCTATTGATAGGATTTATAAAAAATTAAATATTTACTATTTAAACATCTTAAATCATAAAATTTTCAATATCACCTAATCCCAAAGGAGGATCTATAAAAATATAAAATAAAGATATGATGGATAAAAAAAATAAACAACCTTACTAATAAAAAATAAATGTTTCTTATTTTTTTAATGTAAAATTGAACAATCTTATTTCTAGGAGTTATGTACTTATAACACATTCTTACATTTACTAATGAGATTCATGTTGTATATATTTTAAATTCAAATTTATTTTGGAATTATTTCAACTCTTATGTATTTTAATTTTTGATATATATCATAAAATGCCATCATTCATTCATTATCGACAATCCATAGGTGAGATAATTTGTCATATTTCATAAAATATAGCAATACATTTATTACATATACACACACCTACTATCTAGTGTAACAAATTTATAAAACAATTGAGTTAAATATAAAATTATGGAGACTCATAAACTATTCCTACATGTGAAACATAGTTAACATTGGATTTTTTTTACTGTTGATTCCTCTTGAATTTGAAAATATATAACAATTTAAGATATCAATTTTTCAATAGAAAACACATGAAACATCCTGGATCTGTTCCAATGCAAGTATTTAAAACTAACATTGATTAAAAACAATTATGTACGTATTTATAATCCATACATGATTGCATTATATTCAGTATAAACGAAAACAAGAACACTAATTGAATACAAAACTAATAATTTATATAAAAATATCACTTCTGCCTATTTTAAATAAATAGATAACATAATCGGTTAGTAAAACATAACAAATTACATAAATACACCTATATAAATGTGATTCTATCTAAAATGATCACACAATATATATAATTGCTCTAATAAAATTTATAAATAATCAAACAATTCAGGGAGTAAAAATTAAAGAATTTATTTTAATGTTTTTAATATTCCACCGACACAAATAAAACATTATCTCCTTAATCATCTCTATCTTGTTAAATATTTTCTCTTAAATTTTTTTAAAAAATTCCCAAATAATATAAATAAATTTTCTTTGATCACATCTTTCATCATCATATAATCCAATTTCATAAAAATCTATTGGAATAAGATGAACCAAGACACTCAATTCAGAAGACACCTCAACAAAATAATCCATTTTAACTTTACATGAATAAATGAAAGGTTTAGGATCATCACATTATCTAAGGGGAATAAAATTACAAAAATTTATATCAATAACTTCCAATCACCCATAATAAAATTACTATCTGTTGTTTCATATTTCCATATAAATTTATAAAGAGTAATAGATTTTCCACGTTAATTTCACATGATAATATCATTCAACATCACATAATACGAAGGATTATTGTTAGTTAAATTTTCATTATAGTGACTTAAAACGCATATAGATCATGATTTCTTGAACTCTCCAAAAATTTGTATTTTAAATCCATTTTCATAATTCATTGTATGAAAAAAATAATCCAATGATATTCCATGAATAATATAATTTATCATGAATAATTTGGCAATGTGAAAGCGGGTTCAAAACATATGATATATTAAGAACTACATCTTCTAAGAATACCTAAAACACTAATACTCAGGGTAATAAAAACAAAAAATATATTAAATTATCAATCATTCCCTTCATATAAAATAAAAAAACAAAATAAATATGTCTAGAATTTCAATATTATTCACTACATAATAAGATCATGTTAGAATAATCATTTTTTCTCTTCATAGGTAACGTTTTTTCATAAAATATAATGATTTTTCAAATAATAAATCACATACATAAATTACAGAATATAAAAACAAAAATTGATATATATTCAATGAATTGATCCACATTGTGAAAATTTAAAAACACTTATTGATTGTCCTATTTCATTTAAATAGATGTTTGGAAAAAATCACCACCACTCTAAACTAATCATATATTCATTGAAATTATTTGTAAACATCACCATTGACAACATTCTTTTTTAAATCATTTACACCACTTGAACTATTTATCATATTCTCAATCCCATCTAGATATATTGAACAAAATAACAATTATTCTTAATATATATACATCTATGTTATAGAAACATCCAATTGTGCTTCATTACAAATATAAAAGATTAAATTCCCAAAATAAATAAATAAATAAATATAATACACAAATAAAATGAATAAAGAAAAATATTACACTCTGAAATAATATATATATATAATAATAAATTACATTTCAATAAGATAAACATATTAATATTATTTTGGCGCACCATATCGTAGTTCATCGACTAGATCTATGAACATGTGAATCAAGACAGAAAAAATGAAGAGTGAAGAAACATATCCATGTGAAATTTTTTTAGAAAAATTTAATGTTGAAAATTATAAATATAACAAACAGAAATTATAAAATAATTACATTTTATTCAATATTTTATGTGACATGCAACACAGAGATAGAACAACCAATAAAATATAATATTTTAATGTTAATCTCATTGATAACTTATGGAATAAGAATCCTCAAGTATTAATGAAAAATAATATAGTATATAATTATAACCAATTTAAAAAATTGGAATGTCTGAATTCTAAAAACTAGATCATTATAACTATGTATACATACTGAATATTATTAAAATATGAATAATTTTATAGAAAATGATATGTTTTCTAAAAAAAATTATTTTTTCTAAAATATTGTTTTCTCATACTCAAATCACATAAATTAAAATAAATTTTTAAAACAATAAGAAAATTTAGTTGGATATATAAACATTTTTTTATCATCTTATCAAAATTTCCATAGGGGGATTTTTTTTTAATTTTTCAGAAATGAATCTTTTTTTATGAATAGTGAAAGATAAGATATTTTAATTTAAAAAATCATTTTCATTTAAATAATTAATAATATTAAATTACATTTTGAATTAGATTTAATGAAATATATTATAAATTTTATTTAAATAAATAAAAAGTCGATCTTTTTAGTAATTATGATATCAAATTTTTATACAATAACGTAGTATTCATTATTGCATTTTCTCTTTTAAAATTATCTTCTTCAAAACATATGTGGGATTAATCTAAAATTTAAATATTCCACTAATATGAAATTTGTTTAAAAAATGGATTACATATTTTTTATTCTAAAATTGATATTTTTTAATTATTTCAACTGAATTTTGTCAGAAATGAATAGTGGAAATAGAAAAAATGTTTTATATATGGTAAGGTAAAATTATATTTACCTAGAGGGTGGTCAAAATAAAAAAATACGGTTTATAAATAATCCAAAAACATATAAATACCTTTTTATAGAAATATTACATATATATTATAAATTTTATAATTTTCAATGTTGGTGGCCTTTTCCATGATGAAAACACGTGTTTGATTGAATCTTCTCAAATATTAAAATTATGCCACAAACCTCACCTATAAAAGGCATCCCCATAACCTATTTTATTTTCACCATATGAACCTTCTTGATTAGTAAATAACTTTTAAAATCCCTTAAAAAATATCATCCTCTAATTTTAAAATAATTATGTGGCTATGAAAGGTAAACTATGATCGATTTTGATGCAAACCTTTGGACAAATCTCGATGAAGATGTAATGTTCTTCAATGTTGATCATTATTTTATTTATTTTTCCTCCTAATTAAATATTTGTTAAATCATTATAATATAATCAACATAGTATATTATACATATTAAGACGTTTTATGTATATCTAATTATCTAAAAACATCACCACTTCCATCAAATGGGTAACGAAATCATCATTCATGTGTATAGAGAAAAATCTTCTCGTGAAATGGTGTCAATAATTTTTCTATAAAACCCTATTATTGAAGGTTACGATGATGAATATAAATTATATATATTATATTCATAATATTACTATTCCTATGGAGTAATTATATCATATATACCTATAATATTATCATTTTGTAGGTGGCCCGATAACATTGCTCATGTGTACAGAGGACTACCGCCTCACGAAGTAATGTGATTTTTCTTTCACTTGAAATTTTAGCAAAAGGTGTTATGGATAATTTTAATGATTCTATGTTTTATAAATGATATAAATATGATATTAATTTCCTATTTATCATTATGATATTATATTGCATATCATTTTTTCATACCTTTTAACTCAATGAAAGATGATAATGACTTTCATGCATGTGTAGACTACCAAATTCACAAAACGATGTGACTATATTATCATGAGAACAACACAGAGATGATATATAATTATATTAAATGAAATAAAATGGTAAATAAGATATTATTAACATTTTTTTGTTAAAATATTACTTACCCATTTTGACAATGATCACTGAAAATGGAAAGTTACTCATGTGTACGTATAACCAACCGTGTCCATCATTATGAAATACATAATCGATAAAAACCATCCTTAATGTATATTTTTAAAAGTTTAATATTATTATAAATATTATTATTATTTGATTAATTTTATAATTCTGTAGATGAAACTATATAATTTGATCAAGAACTGAAACATTCCTCAAAAAGTAATAAATGATACAAAAAGTCAATTTACACCCAAAACAATTGAAATAATGAACAATTATTAATGAACGGGTGAAAATTTGTAATAGTAAGATCATATATGTCATTATAAGTACTAACATGGTCCTATAAAATGTTAGTAACTTATTTATAACAACTATAAAATATGTTATTGAATTTTCAATGATAAGGAAGTGTGAGGTAAGTGATTTTGTCTCAATTTACCTTCATTGAGACATACTGTGATGTTATGAACCCAATTTCATCTATAATGGGTATATACATCACTTTGAAATGAAAAAAAAGATTAATTATTAAATCATGTTATTTAATATTTAAAATTATATTTTTAATCTAAGGGTATTTTACTTGAAAATTATAATCTCGTAAAAGTTATTGTGCCATCTCACTTTGTTTTTTTATTATTAAAATTCTAATGAAATAATAAATTATGGTGATATGTTTTCATTTGATATTAAATTTCACTAAAATATATATATTCTTGTGTGATTAATATGATTATTTCATAAACCATATTCCATTTTTCATATGGTGTTTAAATTGAATGTTATTTCATTAACTGAGAAAAAAATGATAAATCCATCTCATTTTCTCATTATAGATACTTTATTATAAGGCATATATTTAATAAAATAAATTTATTATTTGATATAGGATAAATTATATTGATATGGAAGCCATGGGTGTGTACCTATTATAGATAACCTTTCAATGCATCAATAGTCTCATGGGTCAATCAGCTAGCCAAATCATATGGGTTTTTCCAAAGCAGTTTTAAACATTATTGAGGATTGATCATGATGATATAGATATCATTTGACTAAGAAAAATGGTGTCCAATAATGAAATATTTATATACTTGATGTTTTTATTAAATATTATCCATGATATTCTCTCAATGATATTATATTTATTAGAATATTTATAACTATTTGTTAAATAAATGGTATATATTTTCAATTATAAACATTTATATAAAGACTATTATAAAACCACAATATTTTAAAATAATAAAATATTATTTGATATAATATGTGACACACAACACCTTGAATAGATTAAAATTTAACACCCTAATCCTTTGGGATATATTATTTATATATGTATTTAACATCTTCATTATCTTTCATTACATGTAAAACTGAATTTATCTTCTATTATAGGAAACACTAAGAACTGCATTTTTTACACACAACAAGGAGTCTAAATTGAATTAAATTTTTATATGAATTTTTTTTAAAAAAAATATGGGTCTATCCCTATAATAAAATAACGATATCCCAGGAGGAGGGGTGAGTGATTAAGGATAAACAAAACTTAAATGAAAATATGAAAACTAGTGACTCATTCTAGAGCCCACATTATTTGGAAAACTAACTTTTTTTCAAGGATGATTCCATCATAGCCATAGTTTAGGTTCTTATGGGGTATTATGTATAAAATATAAAGATAAATCAGTATTATATTATGAGAAGTAGTATAGAATGTATTTCCAACCACGATAACATATATTAGACTCCGGTAATGCTTGAAATATTTCCTCTATGTTTTTTGATAAAATTTCACCCGATCAAGATAAAGCATGAATCCAAACGTTTATGGATCCATTTTGGAAAGAAGAAATTATATCTGTGAGTCAAACACCATAACATCTTCTTCCAGCAGACCACAAGGTAAACATTCCCTTTTATAGACCTCATATGAAATAATAATTTTTTATTTCATTTTATCATAGAATTATAATACTTTTGAGATGCTAATCCAATGGAATCATAATAATGTCCCATAAGAATTGTAAAAATTTAAGGGAAGATCCATTATGAGACCTACCCTTCATTTTGATAGTGTGATGGAAAAAAGATTATAATGGACTAGAAATCGTTTTGGTGTTTTTAAAGGGGGTAATCAAGAAGCCATACTAATATAATGTAATTTTTTATGTGGATTTACTAGACTAAGAAACATATATGATATTATTAGCAGTTTGATTAGGCATTCAAGGTTATGATGACCTCATTTACATTCTCGTGTTCTTATTTAGAAACCATAAATATATCACAAAAAACAATAGTTTGATACACAGAGCTACCTCATTTCATTTGAACATCACAATGGAATCTACTATCTTCTTTTTGTTGTACTTTCTCCCTAAAATCAACTGATCCTAAGAAATTTTTTCCTCATAAACCTCTTCTATAGACATTTCATTGAGTTCATGTGTATCCATTACATTTTTTCCCATCAAATAATGTTGATAAAATCCATCCATATCCTTCTCTACTATGAATTCACCTGAAAGATATAGTAACGGGATGCTAGTTCTTGTAGACTGCGGTCACCTGACCATAGAGTCCTTGATATAAACCCAATTATTCACAAAGGATTTTGAATCATTGGGTATGCACTATCTGTCATTACTAAAAAATTATTTATAGTTAGTGAAAACCTGTTATTCTACAATAATAGACTTATTGGAATCCTTTTATTATCCACTATTAGGAAAAAAGTCAGAATTAGAAGGATGAGCAACTGCATCGGGGCTAGCTCAAATGTCCCCAATTGGTTAAACCTATTTCATCTATTTTTTCTTGTTGGTAGTCCGATCATTTCCACTTTTTAGAAAAAATGAACAAATAATTTCCCTTATGTAGTATTCCATGGAGTGTCCAATGATTTATCATTTAGATTATAAGGAATATAAATTCTTATAAACAATTTGAAGAACAAGGGAATCATAATAAATGTATAGAATTACCTTATATGTTAGGTTCTGACTGAGATATACCTATTCAAGAACATGAGAAATATATCCAAAAGTACCCTCTATATTTCAATTTCCATTTTTATAAGAATTTCAATTTCTATAGAGATGTAAAAAATGATATATAGGTTTCAAAATATCTATTTTAATCCAATGATCATCACCCAGACATGATAGAAGTAGTTCTTTAACTCAAATGTATTGATGTGAAAATTCACTATTAAATGCACAAGTATATTATATTTAGGGATACCATGTTGAATAACCATGTATTCCATTTTAATATTTATTCAGGAAAATAATATAAAATAAAATCCTTCTTAATGAAAACCATTTACATTTTGAGAAACCTAGGATCAATGAATGCCTTAAAATTTGGTATGATGTTTTCAAATGCGACCATCCTTAGAAAGAATGACTTCAACATTGATTTAATGATGACAATACTCAAGGTGATCCCTAATCACCTCATTCCTTGATACAAACCTTGCAATGTTACCCTTTTTGGATAACCTAGAACATTCACATATCTGATTGGATAATTAAAACACATGATATGGGTATTTACATTCGGGATTAGGAACCCTAAACTCTACTTCCCAACCTTCACACAATTTTCCACATTCAACATGAACACCTCCTCCTACATAGGGTTTATTCAATTCAACAACATCATCCATCAATGAATCCATTATTGAATATTGAATATTCTAGATTCTATTTCACCACTCGAGCGAGATTCTCCAAAATCACACACCCATTCTCCCTTATCTAAGATTAAATAAAATGTGAAATACTATTAAAATATTATCATTTAATATAATAGATATAACCTATTAGTTACATTGTAATTCATAAATATGATTAACTATATTATATGAATATATTGATATCTGTTTATTAGTAATAAAATAACAATCATTAAATATAAATAAAATATTTTCTTGAAAACAATATTATTATAAAATAATGATTAGTCATGAATTACATACATAATTTATAATTACTTTTAAATAATATAGAATATTTAATTGATAAAATTAACCATATTTTTTAAATCATAATTTCAAAATTATCTTATGTTTATTTTTTTGTATTTTTCATTAATGATTCAATTTTAATATTGATTTTTTATATGAAAATTTTAAACATATGGATATTTTCTCTTTAAAAACACATTTTCTCATCGTTTTTATGAAATTATTTTAAAATAATTTTTTTCATTTATTTGTATTGAATTTCGGAAAAAGGATTAAATTTTTGGATTCCACCTAATATATATAGAATAGTCAAAAAATTAAAAAATAATAACCATGGTTAAGGTAAAAACTTATTTACAAGCTGTTAAAAGAAACATATTATAGTTAAAAATTACCCAAAACCATTTAAAAACGTTTTATGAACTTATATACACTATATCACATCAAGGTTTGATATTTCAACATTATAGTTGCTTCAGAAATTTTAAAAATGTTGGTATTATTGAATATATTCAGAGATTTAGAAGTACTCCACTCACCACACTTAAGAAAAGACACATATATCCTCTCTTATTCACAACATCAAAACCTTTTATTTCATTCAATAGCTATAAAAATAATAGTAAAAACTCCCTTCCCTTAAATAAAATGCCTTAGTTTTTGAGAAAGGAAATCATATGAAAGATTTCATTTCAAAACTAAGCAGGATACATAAAGTATATGTAATGTTCTTCAATGTGTGTTTTTATTTTATTTATTTCTACACAACCTAAAAGTTTTGTTAAAAATGATTATATAATACCATATGTATTTAACAAATACTAGTATGTTTTAATGTTAATTAATAGCCTAAAACCATTTCCACTTTAATCAAATGTGTTATGAAATCATCATTCATGTGTACAGAGCAATACCTCCCAATAAATTGATGTCATTGATTTTCATTACCACCTCTCAATTTTGGGTATAATGATAGATAAAAATAATATATATAATATTTAATAAATAAATATACATATGGAATCATTATATCCAATATAACTATTTACTTTATATTCTCTTAGGGATTTTAAAACATCTCTTCTGAGTATGGTGGACTACTGCCTCGTGAGGCGATGTGATTTTTCTTTTAGCAAACATTTATTTTGAAAGTTGTATAAAGTAAGTTAATGATTATATTTTATTTACATGAAATAATTATTTTATTCCCGATATGTTTATCATTATTAAAAAAAATATATATATCATTCTCATTCTCACATTTTCACTCAATGAATGAGGATAACATCATTAATGTAAATGTGGACTACCACCTTTATGAAATGTTGTGTCTCTCCTTTCATTTGCACACGAGATAAATGATATATATAGGAATATATTATGAAATAATATAGTACATATAATATTATGAAAATTTTGAAAATATGAAATATTACAAACATTATTTTCACAACGATCATTGATAAAATGGAAACAATATGCATGCGTACATACGAACTTTCGTCTCAATGATCGTAATGTCTTTTAATTTTCAAAATTATAATTAATGATTGGTTTTAAATGTATAATTTAATCCTAAATATTATTATTTTTTCATTTTAATTGTTATAAATGTGAGATAACTTTATAATATGATAAAGAACTCAAACTTTCCAAACAAATAACACTTGAGAAATCAAGGAAAGTAATGCCTGAAACAGTCAAAATAATGAAATATTATTAACCGACAGGTGATAAGATGTTATATAAGGATAATATATTATATTATATATACTAATACAGTTCTTTAATAATTTTTTAAAATTTTAAAAACCACAATACTTGAGGTTATTTTACATTCATCAAGAAAAAAGCATCAGTTAAGGAATTTCATCACAATTTCATTTATTTGAGGATTACTATAATTTTATACACTTAATTAATTATTTATAGTGAATATAGATCTCTTTTGACATGATAAATAATATTTAAAAAATAGTTTATTTTATTTTTTTTCAATTTTAATTATATATTTCAACATAATATGACATGAAAATTACTTAGTAATTAATAATTTCATAACTAAATTTTTTCTATTCGGGTTATATTAATTCACATTATCATTGATGTTTAAACATCATATTTATAACGAATTTTGAGTATCATATGTCCCATTTCCAATGGACATTAGTTGACTTACAGTTGATACACACATTTGCTAAATTGATTAATTCTAACATCAATTGTATATTCAATATCTAGGTTTATTTTACAATTTCATTCAAATCAAGATTATTTATTTTTGAATTTTAGTTGAAAGAAATTATTTCATTACTTTATAATATATTTTTCTATTATTATCTATTTATTCATGAAATATTGATGTAATTGAACCATTTTCTTGATATTTTGTATACAAAATGTATTAAAAAATGATTTTTAGAAAATAACACATCATTAATCTCTTTGATTAGTAATATTTTTTATTCCAAAACATTTTTTTCTAAAAAAATTTAACTTTTTATCATTTTAAAAATGATTTATTTATGAAAATTTTAATCATATTATTTAATAAACTATTGATAAATAAATATTTATGTCTTGAAAAAAATTGTATGGATTTTACAAAAAATATAAACAGAATCATTGTTTTAATATACATGATATAAACATAATATCTTGTCTTCATGACCACTCAATGTCTTAAAAAATTATATTAATATTTCAAAGGTTATACTCCAAAAAATATAATTCCAAATGATTTTGTGATATTCTAATTTTGAAAAGTTATTTTTATTGATAAATGGATATTTTTCTTGTGGTTTTTTTTGAAAGATCATTTATGGAATTTCTATTCATCAATGATACAAACCAATTGTTTTACAGATTCTCCACTAGGGATATGTTTTATAAAAAAATCATCAATTATTATATTGATTCTTTATGATTATTTTGACCAAGAATAGTAATGAAATTCACTTCCTTGATTCAATTTGTAGTCAATAACGTTCATAAGAAATGTTCAATTTCCATTGATCAATAGATACTAAAATATAACATAAATATCCACATTTTTTCATTTATATATGTACGTTTTAAATCATATGTAATTTATAAATATAGTTCTATAAATTAAATGTTCCTTGTTAATCTTGGAAAATATTAATAAATCGGTATTCTTTAATCAATGTAGATATTTGATGAAAGGGAACACTATTTATCAATTTAATTGATTATTCAATATATGATGAATTATTTGGACATTAAAGACATTGATGGTTCGTGGTTATAGATATCCCCTCAATGCATTAATTGTCTCATTAAGATACTCAATATTCATGCATTATATCAATGGTCCAAACCCAATTAGGTTTTACCCAGTAGCATCATATATCATGTTAAACGACTTCAAAGTAGGGTTATATGAATTCATGAGATCATGGTATCTAATGATAAATAATTTCATTAATCCAAAATGTAGGTTTTATTATCTATTAGATTTTGGTAATGAAATTATATCTACATTCATTTAAATGTCATTTATTTATTATATGTCATTTGTTTTTAGTTATTTACCTTACCATATTGATTATTCCTCATCCTGTTAAGATAGAAATTTTATTGTTTAAATAGAGCCTTTTTTGAATTATTTACTTTTCCTTTGATTATGCTAGTGACTTATTTAAAAGGAATGTGTGTTCAGATATTTATCATTCCCTATATTTTAATATTTATTTATTATTAAAGCTTCATTCAATACAATTTCCACTGTACATAACCCTTATTAATCATTTAATTCGACCCTTATTTTGTTTACTTTCTAAGAAATACATTATGTGTAGTGTGAAGGACGACAAAGACTATTCATCAGGGAATGATGGTATTCTCAAAAGACAATTATGTAGTACTTTTTGTATTCAAATATAATTTAAAAACATGTATTTATCTAGACCATTAACATTAAAAAACTATTCAATATATTTTTATTTAAATCCTGTAAATTTTGAATTTATATTAATAATGACACTGAGTTAGGATTACTAGTGTTAGAGTATCTATAGTTGGTAGTAGTTGAATTTTTTAATAATCATTGATAACTAGATTTAAGAATACTTATGTTTTGGAATATAACCATATGATAGGATTTGAGGATTTGTGTAGAAGAACATCCTAATATTTTGGTAAGGCATATATTATGTGGTTTTCATTATAATACATTGATGTCTAGATACTAAATATTGTCATGGTTCTGGAAGATATGTACATGGGTAATAAATTCAAAATGGTGTATTAGGCATGACCCAATCCTCAATTGGTTTATCATAACAGCTCATACTGCACACATGGTATGAAAATATTGGGGGAGATCCTTAGGATAATTAATATTTTTATTACAAACCATTATCTATTTTTTAATAGATGATGAAAATGAATGTTCTAGTTTATTATTGTGGTGTATTAGATTCAAAATAAGGTTTCTTAGAAAAATAGAAAATGTTTTTATGTGTTTAAAATAAGGGAATAAAGTAATAATTTCTATTAATAATGATAACTAAGATGGATGGAAATAAATTCATCTAAGGGATCGTTTAACAGATCAACAAAATATACTAGTCATTTCTGTATTGTAATATGTAAACCCAAGACCACATATGATCCATTGGGGAAATAAAATAAATTAAGTATTTATGTATTGGGAATTAAATAATAAATTGTGAATGTATTTTACTAATGAAATTTTGGTTATAGGAATAATGATACTTTTAAGTAATGTGTAAAATTTCAAAGCATATATGTCTTCCTTGAAATAAGTGTTATGGATATCATCTTACATTAATGTGTTTAATATTTATAATATGGTCAATGTCATAAAAATCTATTTTTAGGTTTTATGTGAGGTGATTCTACCAGTATTAGGGAAATTTTAGGATAAATTTATGGAAATACAAACCATTACATGTATCTGTTTTAGTAAAAATTTTATTTGTGGAATATTTCATTTAAAAAATTTCAAAATATAATTAGAGGTATTGGTAATGATTACATTTGGTATGAACATTAAGGAAAAAGAAAAAATTGTAAAATTAAATTATAATACCTAGTGTAAATAAATATGTCATAATAAAAACAATAGTAAAAAATGTAATTTTATAAGTAATTTTATTTTAATTATATATATTTTTTTGGAATATTATAAGAATTATGTTAATATAGTTTAGAAAAAGGATAACCATCACAATAAGTAATAACCTATCACATCAAAAAATATCCAAGAGGATTGGACCCATGACTGAAGAAAGATGACGGTTCAGTGCCTACCACTAGACTACACAATATCATAGATAATATTTCACTTGTTAAAAGAGTAGAAATATAATTTTTAAGGATGAAAGAACAATGTTTCATTTGAGGTTCAAAGAATAATTTATAATATCGGATAACTTTTTCTGAACAAATCTTTTGGGAAAATAAGTAGATATAAAAATAAATATATTTCCCTCTTTTATGGATATCCTAATATGTTAAAAGATAACTTTAGTGATTTGAGAATTTTTTTCACTTCATAGAGTATGTGTGGAACTGAAAATTGATCAATGAAAAAAATTTAAAATTGTGATATATTATAGGTACGTATAAAGCAATTTTGCTTACATATATTCATAGCCACTAAATGAATTCAATGAATTTAGGAAAAAGAATATGAAACAAAAAAACTATTATATTCATATCTGATGAATCATATGGTCATTAAAATCATCCAGATTTATGGTCTTGAGGCCCTAATCATTTCAATGATCATTAAAAATATTTTGATCAATCACATATATCACTATAAATAATTATTGATTATTTTCATCCCTTTATATGTCATCAATTTCCAAAAAAATCTTCTATATCAAAACCTAGCAATATGTTACACCATATAACATTTTTTATTCAATATCACTCTTTTTAAGAGAATTTTTATTAACCATTATTATGATGATCCTTTTTTAATAATGTCACTTCGAAAATATAAATACAATTATTTAAAATATCATGTTTAAATTAAGAGTATTCCCTTTTTATGGTGAGGATAATGTAACACCCAACGATTTTAAAATAAGAACAATGTATTTGATATCAATTATGAAATGCAACAACATGCATAAAAGAAAATATAACACCCCATGAATAAATGAAATATTTATTTTTATATAAACTAAATATCTTAAATATCTTGAATTACCTAATTCATTTTGTTCTTTTTTTATTACATGAAAATATAATTTTATCATTATTACATGCAATACTGGGTTTAGCTTGTGGTAGACGCAACACTGAGTTTAAATGAAATGAGAAATATTATTAAGATATCATTATTCAATATAATAGTTAAAACCATGATTTTTAATTAGACGGTATGAAGGGTATAAACATAAATATGAAAATATATACTTATAGATTATTAATAAATGAATACTCATTAAACATAAAACAAAATATTTTCTAACAAAACATTTTTTTTCATAAAATATAAATTTGTCATGCTTTGTGAACAAATTTTATTATTAATATAATATATTTATTACAAAATTATTTTTTAAAATGAAATTAATCTTTATAATCATAATATAAAAATTATATTATGGTTATTTATTTTGGATTTTATTGAAATGATTCTTTTTTTATGAATAGTGAAACACTAAATTTTACTTTAAATCATCCCTTTTATAATTATTATTTGTAATGTTCAGTTATATTTTAAATTATATTTAATATAAAATTATGTTAATTATATATATATATATATATATAGATTTTAATCCATTTCTATGTAATTGGAATTATTTACATATTGAGTTATGGTATAAAAATACTGAAAATTTTTGCACGGTTTCTCTTTAGAACACTGCTTTATAGTTTTGTTTATGGGATTAATTTTAATTTTAAAAGCCAAATTATTTGAATTAAAATTTAAAACATTGATTCCATATTTAGAATAAAAATATTTTCTCTTTATTTATATGGTTAAATAAATTTTATAAGAAAATTAATACTGAAAATATTCCAAATTATTTGACGTTGTTAAAGTAAAAACTTTTTTATCATGGATGGTTAACAAAACTGATATTGGTTAATATGATAAAAAAATTAAAACACACAATTAATAGACATATATCAACATTATATTTTATATGATAGATAGTGAACTCTATTAGAAGCTTGTAGAATAACAATAACTGGTTTATGATTTAATTTTTTCAAAATATTAAAAGTGTGCAACTCACCTCACTAATGAATGGTAACCAACAATCCTCTATTATCCACACATAAAACCAATTTTTTATCTTAAAGTACTACCCAACGAAATCTCCAATATATCTATAATAATCCTGTAATCCTCATTTTGTTAATAAAGACATTATAGGGTGGGTATTGGTGAAATCCAAATGAGGATAACTAAAGAAGATGTAACGTTATTCAATGATAATTTTTATTTTATTTCCTTCTCCACCTCCACCAATTTTTTTTATTCAATGATTATATTATAAACATATTATATTTAATATACTAGTATGCAGTTCTATTATGGTCATAATGTAAAACCATATCCACTATAATCAAATGGGTTACAAATCATCGTTATTATATAGAGAGGATTCCCTCCTCATGAACTAATTCTAACTTTTTTTACAATAATACCCATTACGGTTGGGTATGATGATGCTTATAAAAAATATATATGATATTTATTATATAATTATTCCTCATGAATCATTATATTACATATAACTATTTTATTTCAATTCCATATTGTTTACCATAACGTCGCTTGTGTGCATAGAAAACTACCACCTCATGAAGCGATATGATTTTTGTAAAACCCTATGATTCCACGGTAAGATTCCCATTGAATAGTGAAATACCTTGCATTATAGGAAACATCAGGATTCTAACACACCGTGAAAAATCAAACTAGCCATTATGAATAGTAATACCCACATTTTGAAATTTTATAAATTTTATTTTACAAAATGGAATTCATTTTGGAATTCGGATTATCAAAATTATCTTAGGGTTAATTTTTGGTACATTTTTGAAAACATTCAATTTTCGATGAATAATGTAAAATAATAATATTTAATTAAAAACAACTTCTTTAATCGAAATAATATATAGTGTTAAATTATAAATTTGAGTGGTTTTAAAGTATAATATGATTATATTTTTATCATTTAATATAATTTAGGTCAGTTTATGTAATCACACATTTAAACTGGACATAAGAATGTGACAATCTTTTGATAGTTATTATTTCTTAAAAAAACTCTTTTTTTTACAAAGGGAATTAATTTTTCAATATTTTATACCACTCATATGTTTTAAATTTGGAAAAATTGATTCCATATTTGGAATCAGGAGATCTAAATTGTGTAAATAGGTATCTTTTATTTTTAGACATTATGAATAATTATTTCGGTAAATATTTTATTTACTATGGATAAAGGGTAAATCTGGTAAATAAGGGAGGAAAAATAAAATTAATATAATATTAAATTACCCAAACATGTATCCTATTACTATTGGATGATACATGTCTGACCATGGGCATCCTTCAGTTGATTATCAGACCCCATGGAGGCACATGAGTGTGATAATGACACTTTATATTAATTAATTTGATGTAAAGACAAAAATGACATAAACATGTATCTTTTAGTAAAACAATTTTTACATGGGGTTATATAAGTTATCTTTTTGACTATAAATACTCATTAGAAATATAAAAAATATTTCCTATATAATTTTATTTTATTTATAATTTTTAGACATTAAATATTTCATTACGTTTATGACACAATGATGATCTAGTAATTACCTTATCAACGAATGAATCAAATAAATGGTATTATAAATATTAAAATAAATAAAATTTCAAATATTTTATGACATCTAAGAATTTTATAGGTGAATATGAAATTTTAGGGTTAATTCAATGTATTTGGTTCGATATAATCACGTTGTGACGACTTTCTCAAAAACCAAATACTAAATAGTGTCAGAATTGACATAAATGTGTTTTTAAAAAAATATTATATTATTAAATTATATAATAGTCCTATAAATAATAGGTTATACCAATGAACTTATATAATTATTGGTATATCATTAATGAACCACTTGAGGTTATCTTGGAATTTTATAGTTTGTTTATTAACCAATTATTATAACAATACAAGAATACATGGTAAAACTTAAACTATTTAACTTAGATTAAAATATAAAAGATAAGGTTAATTTAGTGACCCAAACATGTCTAAAACATATTGGTTAAGTGTTTTTCGACTCATCCCTACCTTATCCTTGAAATAAACCATTTTGGATCCATTATAATCTGAAAATTAATTTATTATAAAATAATATTTCAATCTATTCCTAAGGTGCCCCTCACCTGTATTATAAAAGGGAACTTCCCCATCTCTCAAAATCACAACTACAAAGCCATTTGGCTATGCCAAACCCTGCTGAAATATACTCCGAATTTCCTTCAATTCAAACTAGAGGCCTCAGTTTGATTAGAAAACCACCTATGGATCTCTTTTGATCCAATCAAAAGCATGAACTTGAAGAAGAGGTAAATATTTCATCACCTCTTTCATGTTCTTTTTCTTCTTCTACATCCTCATTCTTTGTTATTTCCATTCTAAAATAATAAATCCAGTATCTTCTATATACTATGATGTTATTTTAAAAATGGTACAACCATATTCATTATTTAACCCATCATATGAATGACAATGTCACCATACGTGCGTATGTATGGCATACCATCTCCTGGTCGTGGTGTAGTTGTTATTAAATACATTTTTATTTTGGATAGGAATAATAATGATTTATAATTGATGTAAATAATCAATATAACATGTTAATTATTCTGTATATATGATATAACTTCTATTTAAATATGATTTCAATATCATGCGAATGATATTATCGCTCATGAGTACGTACGGATTACCGTCTCCACGAGCGCGATGAGATTCATTCCCCCATCGTAACCATTCAAGAATAATTTTAATTTGATTATTTAAAATAATGTTTAAGAACATAAAATCTTTCTTCATATTAATCAAATACATCATATCCATAACATACACATCTTATCTAATAAAACATATAAAGGAAAACGAATCAGTTAACACCCAAAATGACGATAATACTAAAATAGTATTAACAAATAAATATTAGAAGATCATATATGATTTCATATTTTTGTATGTGGTTCTTATATAATTTTATAACAATTATTTAACTATTAAACATGAGTTTAACGTACGCTTTACCAAGGAAAATTACAAGGTAAGGTTTAATTTCACAATTTCTTTATTATCTGAGGTTGTTTTTACATATGTATCTACTGGGACCTCATTATCATCCACATCTGTGTTTTCTTAAAAATGTAATTTAAGTTTTTTTTACTATTTTCTAGATAATATGAAAATGTTATTTATTCCCATATTTGACTTTATATGTTTTTAAAGGAATCATTTCTCCGTTTTCCAAACAAGGTACTTTATGACATTTTTCAGAAAATTAAGGTAAGAATGTTTTTTTAACTTATACAGCGGGTGCAGAAATTTTCTGTCATTATAACATTATCCATGCATCCCTTACAATAATATAAGAAAATTTTCAACATAAATTTTTTCGTTTATAATTATGTGACTCTTAATTTATTTCAAAATAAAAATATATTTTTCTATCAAAAAGTTTTGATTTCATCTATGTCAACTTCCTTTCATAAAAGTTATACTTGTTTGAAGTTGATTAATTATGATACAAATATTCTATATTATATTTAATGTTTTGTGATATGTTTGACTATGGATGTGTTATTTTTATATCATTCATTTTTTATGGTTAATTTATTGACATTTTGTATTCTAGTTTTAATATGAATGTTTATGTTATGTTTTAACCTTTTTATATGAGGAATGTATTGGACTTTGTATGCGATGGGTGGAGCCCACTATAGATCCTCAGTGAATAGGTAGGTCTCTTGAGATAGTTAGACGTGGAATTGGATGAGGCCTTTCTTAATTTGAGATATGTTTTTGGTCAAGGACTAATTCATTTTTAGACTTTTTGGAAAAGGCCTTGACAAGATGCTTCTGAAAGTATGACATTATACATTTCATCATTATGAAAATAATATTGATGATTAGTGTAGTTATTTGACTAGTAGAATACCCATGACTATGTTTTATTGTGGAATTATTTAATCATTTCATATTCTAGCCATAAAGTGTCCATGTTTATTATTTTTATAGGCAGTTTTTTTCAATTATTCACCATTCCTAATGATTATGTTATCTTTCGCTGTACTTCTTACTTTTAATGTGCATTTGATCTCACCCCATTCTTAGGTTTGATTTCCCAGGATGTGAAGAAGTATATTATGACTGACCTGTTGGGATGGTGTAATAGATATGAATGTGGCCAATGGAGACAATATTGTTGTTTTTTTAATTTTATAATGTGATATAAGGTTCATGTATGTAATATATTTTCTAGCATTGATAAAATAATGAGTCCTTCAAGACTTGATTCCTTATAATCATGCCAATTTATTAAAATAATACACTGAATCTGGGTAATTGGGGTTGGGTCATTATAGTTGGAATCAGAGGGTGTTTAGAAACAACCATGGAAATAGATTTAGATAAACTCGAATTAGAGAACATTGCCCTAAGATAGACATTGAGTATTAATATATAAGAACATCCTAGAATTTTATTATTTTTTAGATTTAGTATATTTTCGAAGAAATAAATCCCTTTATAGATATTAGAAGGTAATGGGGACTATGGCACATATGTACCTAGGAGTAAATACACAGATAAGGAGTTTCGGGCTTGAACCAGGGTATCCAGGTACACAACAATGTCCCTTACTGCACTCTTGGTTACAACACTCTTGGTGCATATGCTTAGGATAATTCTCATTTCCATTACAAGCCATTATGAAATATTTAGGAGTAAATACATTCTCAAAGAAAAGGTTTTATGTTTATAGATTATATTCAAAATATTTTCAATTTACATTAGGAATTTTACTTGTGTAGAATTATGCATTGTGATTCATAAACTAACCTTGTGTATGTAATTGTTTATAAATTCCTCCCAACATATGAAATGAAAACTCTATCAATATACATGATCCAACGAGTAAGAAGGATCGTATATTACATGGTATTAAGCCAACATTTAGACAGGAAACCATATCCCATGTATTATCATCATATGAAGAAATTGTATCATGTGTTAATAAGATAATTTAATAATTATCTGAGTCATATGAAATTGAAGGAAAGACAGAGAAGAAAAGGACGGAAGACATAAATATGGATAAAGGGAAGAGGGGAATGAAATATTTTCCCATATGGGATAACTATGGAAAGAATAACCTTGGTAAATTCTTGAAGGGAATGGGAATTTGTTATAAGTTTGGAGAAAAAATACACCAAGTACGTGATTGTAAGGGTACGAAATTGTTTTCAAATGTACAATGCTTCATCTGCATGGAGTTGGGACACTACATGAAGCAATGTCCAAATCATCAGAGTATACAACAAATTCTGCTATTGGATAATAATCAAGTTATGATTCTAACGAATATGAAGAGGAATGATTAGAATTATTTTGTTTTTATTAAAGTATTGTGTCATTTGAGTATTGTATTGATGACGTAAATGATATAAAAATTATAGATTACAAAAGTACTTGGTTATTCCCTTATTCAGAATGATAAAATTATTGCATATGCCTCACGATATCTAAAAATTCAAAAGAAAAACTATACCACTCATGATCATGAGTTATCAGCTGCAATCATTACTCTAAAGATATGGATAAACTATCTCTATGGTGAAAAATATGAGATTTATACTGATCACAATAGATTGAAGTATATTTTCTCACATAAAGAACTCAACATGAGGAAAATGAGATGGCTTGAACTACTCATGGATTATGATTTCACTATACACTACTACTCAGGGGAAAAAAATAAGGAGGAATATGATTTTAATAGAAATGATCATGGAGTTTGGAACAAGATGAGATTTGAAAGGGATCCGATTTTCTTGGATAGGTTAAAGATAGATATGGTAATAACCATGAAAGGTGAAACAACAATAATTTTTAAAATGGTTGCCAAACCATCATTACTAGAAATTACTAAGGGTTCTCAGACTAATGATGATGAGCGTCAAAAAAAGATTACTTTTGTAAATGATGGTAGATTGAGTTACTTCATATATGAAGATGGAATTTTGATGTTTGGGAAGAGAAATTGTATTCCTGATATTCCTCTTCTAAAAAGGGAATTGATGGATGATTCTCATAGCTCTAATGTCTCTATACACCCTTGGAGCACCTAGATGTATTGTGATATGATGGAATATTATTGTTAGGACAGCATGAAGAGGTAGATTGCTGATTTTGTATCAAGAAGTATGGATTATAAATAAGTGTAAGCTAGAAGGAAACAAACTAAAGGATTCATTCAACCTCATCCCATACCTAAGTAGAAATGGGATAATATTATTATGGAATTAGTCATGGGTCTACCAAAGACTCCTAGAAAGAATGATGCAATATGGGTAATTTTTTATCATCTTACCAAGTCATCACATTTTAAGTATATAAGATAAGATTTACTACTTGAATGTCAAGAAAGACTATATATTAATAACGTTTTAAGACTTCATGGAGTACCCATATCGATTGTTTCTAATAATGATCCCCGTATTACATCATGATTATGGATGAGCCTTCAGAAATCCTTGGATACAGAACTTCTTCAGTGTACTTCCTACCACCCTCAAACTGGTGGACAATAAGAATGGACTATTGAAACATTAAAAGACATTTTTAGATCTTTCTCACATTACTTTGAAGGTATGTGGGATCAATATTTACCTCTGGTAGAATTTTCCTTTAACAATAGATTCTATTCATTTATTTAGATGGCCCCATATGAAGCGTTATATAGAAAGAGATTTCACAAACCTACATGTTGGGATGCTGTTGGTGAAAGAAAACTCATTGGACCAGAACATGTTGAGGAAACAATGGAAAAGGTGATGGTAATCCAACCCACATCAATGAAACTCAATGTAGGCAGAAGCATTGTGCCAATAACCGGAAGAATGATTTCAATTTTCAGGTAGGAGATCATGTTTTCTTGAAGATATATCAATGGAAAGGAGTTATACAATTCAATAAGAGGGTTAGATTAAGTCCCAGGTACATCAGACCTTTTGAAATTCTAGAAAGAATTGGGGATGCCTCTTATCCTTTGGCAAAGCTGCCAAGTCTCTCAGGAGTACACGATGTGTTCCACGTATCACTATTGAGAAAATACATTCTTGACCCAACACATGTACTCACCTTTGAGGAAATTGAACTGGAAAATGATCTATCTTATTGTGAAGAGCCTTTCAATATTCCTGATACCAGAGAACATGTCTTGATAAATTAGATGACTCATCTGGTAAAAGTTCTATAGAGAAACCA
Organism: Viscum album; assembly: GCA_963277665.1. Lineage (NCBI taxonomy): Eukaryota > Viridiplantae > Streptophyta > Magnoliopsida > Santalales > Viscaceae > Viscum > Viscum album. Next base: position 617,299,971 of record OY728127.1, on the reverse strand, counting down.
CAAGATGGAAGAGGCAATGTTGGAACCCAAGGATCTTATGATGAAAAACCACCAAAAATTTTTTGTGCTGTAGTATTCTAGAAATTTCTTCGATTAAATTATTTGAAGGAGGGAAGAATGTAACAACCCAAGATTCCATGGTATGTTTCCTTTTGAATAATGAAATGTCTTTCATTGTACGCAATTTCGAGATTCTAACACACCACGACCAATCAAAATAGCCATTATAAAAAGTAATACATTCTTTTTGAAATTTAATAAATTTTATTTTTCAAAATAGACTTCATTTTTGAATTCGGAATATCTAAATTATCTTAGGGAAATTTTTTGTACTTTTCTAAAAACAATCAATTTTAGATGAGTAATGAAAAATACTAAATTTTAATTAAAAACAACTTTTTTAATCGAAATAATTTATAGTGTTAAATTATATATTTTAGTGATTATAAATTATAATTAGATTATATTTTTATCATTTAATATAATTTTGGTCATTGTATGAAATTTCACTTTTAAACTAGGCACTAACATGTGTCAATATTTTGAAAGTTATTATTTCTTTAAAACATGTTTTTTGTTTTTACAATAGGAAATAATTTTAAAATAATTTCCCCCACTTCAGTGTTTTGAATTTCAAAAAATGGATTCCTTATTTTAAATCAGGAGGTAAAAATTGTGTAAATTAGCAAATTTTATTTTTCCACATTTTGAATAATTACTTCGGTAATATTTTAATTACCATGGTTAAAGGGTAAATCTGGTAAATAATGGTAAAAAAAATTATTATAGTAATAATAAATTACCCAAAAAAGTGTCCTATTCCTATTGGTTGATACATTTCCTTCCATGGGATACCTTGGGTCGATTTTGGGACCCCATGGAGACACTTGATTGTGATAATGACACTTTATAAAAATTAATATGAAGTAAAGACAAAAATTACATAAACATATATATTTTAGTAAAATATTATTTACATGGGGTTATATAATTTATCTTCTCTACTATAAATACTCATTATAATGAATAAAATATTTCCCAAATAATTTTTTTTATTTATAATTTTTATACATTATATAATTAAATTTATTTATGACACAATGATGATGCAGTAATTAGCTTATTACTGAAAGAATCAAATAAATAATTTTATAAATATTAAAATAAATATAATTTGAATATTTTTATTACATAAATGCATTTTCAAATCTCATATGGAATTCTAGGGTTGATTAAATTTATTTTGTTTGAATAACCAAGTTTTGATGACTTTCAGAAAAACCAAATAGAAAGTATTGTAAAAATTGACAAAAATGAGTTTTTAAATACAAATATTATATTATTAAATTATATAATAGCCATAAAAATATAATTTTATTCAAAATAAATTATATAATGATAGTTATATCACTAATCAACAACTTGATTTTAGTTTTGAATTTCATAGTATGTTTGTTAACCAATTATTATAATAATACAAGAATACATGGTAAAAGATAAACTACTTAAATAATAGTTAAATCTAAAAGATAAGGTTAATATCGTGACCCAAACCAGTATAAAACTAATTGGTTGAGAGTATTTCGACCCATATCTATCTAATATTCAAAATAAATTATTCTGGAGCCATTAGAAAATGAAAATTATTTTATTATAAAATAATATTTCATTCTTTTCTTAAGATTCCCCTTACCTCTCAAACAAAAGGGGACCTCCCATTCTCTCAAAATAACACCTCCAAAGCCATTTGGCTCGGCCAAACCCTACCAAATTATTCTCCCAATTTCCCTCCCTTTAAACTATAGGACTTAGGTTGATATGAAATCCAACCAATGGATCCCTTTTGATCAAATCAAAAGGATGAACCTGAAGAAGTGGTAAATATTTCATCACCTCTTTCAAGTTCTTTTTCATCATGAACTTCCTATTTCTTTGTGGTTTCCATTATAAAATAATAAATCCAGTATAATTTATATACTATTATTTTATTATAAAAATTCTACAACCATTTTCATTATTCTATCCATTATAAGAATGACAAAGTCACCATACGTTCGTACGTAAGACTTATCATGTCTGCATCGTGGAGTAGTTGTTATTCAATGTATATTTTTTTGATGGGAATAATAATGATGTATAATTTATTTAAATAATAAATATAACATGTTACTGATTCTATATATATGATGTACCATCCATTTACCTATGATTTTAATATTAAAAAAAATTATATTTTCGCCCGTGCGTGCGTACGGATTACCATCTCCACGAGCATAATGGGATTCATTTCCCCATCATAACCATTCAAGAATAATTTTCATTTAATGATTTAAAATAATGTTTGAGAACATTATATAACTATGGATATGAATCAAATACATCCTATCCATAATAATCACAGCTTATATAACAAAACATATAAAGAAAAATGAATCTGTTAACACCCAAAACGAAGATAATACAAAAATATTATTATCCAAGAAACAATAAAAGATCATATATGATATCATATTTTTTTATACGATTCTTGTATAATTTAATAACAATTATTTAACAAATATACAGGAGGATAGCGTACCCTTGAACAAGGAAAAGTAAAATGTTACAGTTAATTTCCAAATCTCATAATTATCCGAGGTTGTTTTTCCGAAAGTATTTACTCGGACTTCTTTATCATCCACATCCATGTATTCATAAAAATGTATTTCAAAACATTTTTACTATTGACTAGACTATTGGATAAATTCATTTATACCCTTATTTGACCTTATTTGTTTATAAATGAATATTTATTTCATTTTCCAAAAAATGATACTTTATGACCTTTATGACAAAATTAAGGTAAGAATATTTTTTAACATATACGATAGGTGCATCTATTTTCCACCATTATAACATCATCGAATCTTCCATTATAACATTATAGAAATAATCTCAAAATAAATATTGTATTTTATAATTATGTGACTCTTAAATGATTTCATATTAGAAAGAGTTATTTCTCTCAAAAAGTGTTGATTTCATCTATTTCAACATCCTTTGATAATCTTTACACTTGTCTGAAGTTGATTTATTATGATTCAATTATTCCATATTGTATTTATGGTTTTGTGATATGTTCAACTGTTGATGTATATTTTTATACCATTCATTGTTTATGATTAATGTATTGACATTTCATTTTCTAGTTTAAATGCAAATGTTTATGTTATGTTTCAAAATTTTAATATAAGGAATGTATTGGACTTTGTATGTGACAGGTGGAGCCCGCTATAGCTCCTTGGTGCGTTAGTGGGTCTCATGAGATAGTTAGACGTGGAATTGGACAAGGCCTTTCCCAATTTGATATATGGTTTTGGACAAGGCCTAAATCATTTTTAGACGTCTTGGTCGAGGACTTGACAACATGTTTCAGAATGTTTGATGTTATACATTACCTCATTATTAAAATAATATTAATGGATCATGTGGTTATTCGACTAGTAGAATACCAATGACTATGTTTTATTATTTTATTATTTTCTCTACTCATATTCCTACCATAAAGTGTTACTTTTTATTATTTATAAAGTCTTGTTTTTTCAATTATTCACCATGCCTAAGGTTTATGTTATCATTCATTGTACTTCTATATATTACTAAGCATTTGAGCTCCACCCATTCATATATATCATTTACCCAGGATGTGAAGAAGTATATTATTACTGACCTGCAGGGATAGTCTAAGGGATATGAATGTGGCCAATGGAGACAATGTTGTTGTGGTTTTTCATTTTATAATTTAATGTACGGTTCATGTATGAAATCTATTTTCCAAGACTTCTTAACTAATCAGTCATCCGTGACGTCATTCCTTGTAATCATTCCATTGTATTAAAATAATGCAACGAATATGGGTAACTGGTGTCAGGGAATTGCAACACTTGATTAACAAACTATTTACAAGAAAACAGATATGTATAAATTTAATGATAGCATCTGATATTAATGAAATAATTATGATATTCATGAAATTTTTTCTTTATAAAAGTACATTATATTTCATCTTCATTTTACCCTTTTTACTCAATGAAATATGTTAATATCGTCTATGTACGTGTGGACTACATTATTGACGAAATGATGTGACTACATTTTCCTCACCACACCACATGGATGATATATATAATTATATTTAAATATAGAATATGATTTTTATGTTATCATCAAAATGTGATTATATAATACTACTTACCTTGTTTCAATAATTATCTTTGAAAAATGAAATGTTACACTTGCGTACATAAAAACAACCATTTCAATGATCGAAACATACATTTTTTCCATAACCATCATTCATTATCATTATTAAATTTATAAATGAAACAAAAATGATAATTATGTCACTATTATTTTTATTATTTATATGATATAACAATATTTTATTTTCATGAACTAGATCATTTAATATAAAACATACATTCTAAAAGAAGGAAATTAATAGCCAATACAATGATAATAATGATGGATTATTAGCATATGTGAGATGATATGTTTTTAATGAAAATAATATGATATTAAATATTTTACTATGGTTCTATAATAAGTTAATATATTTTAAAAAACACTATATATTATGTTAAAAAATATTAAATAATAAGGAATAATGAGTTAAGGGATTTCATCTCAATTTCATTTCTACGAGGCAGATAAGATTGTTTGGAACTATTTTTTATATATTTTATATTATACCCATTTTACATGTTATTTCATGATTAATTTCTAATTCATTTTATTTTAGGATTGAATATGAATTATTTCAACCAACGGTATTTGACTAAAAAAGTACAATGTTGGAAATAATTTGATAATAGAATTTCTATTCTTCATGATATTTTAATTATTTTTTACCTTTGATTTTATAAATTTATGTGTATATTTATATATGATTTTATTATTTTTGTGGCCTATAGTTTTATTTTTATTTATAGTTGATACACGCAATCTATTCATTGATCAATTATCACATTAATGTTATAATCATAGTAATCATAATCTAAATCTAATCAAGATAGTTTCTTATAAATTTCTGTTGAAGAAAATTATATAATAATATTTGAAAAAACCAATTTAATTTTGTTATAGAATGGTATTTAATTAAATTTTTAACTATTAGTATCATTTTTAATATTTATTAGTTAAAATGATGGTGATATAACATTTATGAATTGAAAACATCATTTCTCTCATTGGTGGGAATTATTGTTTCTTCAAAAACCGCGATTTATTATTATGTTTATGAAAGTGTATTTAAATTTTTAATAACTATTTTTGAAAATAAATTTTACAAAATTTTATTTTTTTAATAATTTTTTTAGGATTCATTTCTTTAAGTTCAAAACAATTGACATTTGAGTTTCATTGATAATATGAATTCAATAACTCTTTTAACGTACTCTACATGTTCATAATTTCTTCCCTTCTTAACCTCTCAATGTTCTAAAACATCCATAAAATATTTCGATGGTTATCATCAAATAAATATATTGTATATTTTGTTTAACATTTAGTTTTAAATAGTTAATTTCAATATAAATAATTTATATTCATAATGAATTTATTTGAAATTTATTTGAAATTTATTTAATAGTATTTATATAAATGAATAAAAAATATATATTACTTTATATATTCACCAATAGGAATTTTTTCTATTGATAACATAGCTATTCTATCTTTAGAAGGTTTATGATTCTTTTTTTAAGATAGAATTGACATTTACTTTATAGATACATTTTTTGTAAATATTATTCCTATGAAATTTTATCTTTCCTATGATCAATGTTCTTTAAACATCCCCTAAATATTTATAAGATTTATCATTGAAATTTTTACTATTTAAATAATATAACCTTTTAACATATGGTGTTCTCTATTGAACGTAATTTTATAATATAGGGAAATATTTATAAATCGGAATTCCTTACTAAATATGTATTTTTAATGATAGAACACATTGGATTTGAATTAAATTTATTATTTGATATATTAGAAATTATTTGGAAATGAAATAAATAGGTGGGGATCAGTTATAGTTATCCCCTTTTTGCACCAGTAGTCTCATGAGGGGATTCTGTAAGCTACCATGAAATTAGTTTTCCAGAAGCAATGGTGTTATACCTAGTAGTTTAGCTGTATTGTAAAATTTCATGAATGTAAAGGCATAATGAAGCCTACAATTATGGAATCCAATAATAATTAATTTCATTCATCATGAAATTAGTTATTATTATCCATGATATTTTCACCCTAATAACATCTCTAGATTAAATACATTATTATTTATTGATTTAGTGGAATGTGTTGTCAGTTCTTTAAATTTCCATATTTATATGGTCCTTTACTTGTTATGATATTTAATATATTAATTAAATGGAATATTTATATAGTTATTGATATTTTCATTGATTATGCTGTTCAATTTTTTAATCCTATGTGGTTAGATATTAATTGTGCCATATTTTTTATTCCATAATTATGTTGTATCATTTAATTAAGATAAATTACCCATATGAAATTACATATATCTTATACATATATATTAATTTAGCCATCAAATCTATGATACTAAGGTCGGGGTAACGTCAATTATATTTTAACTAGTTATGGGAGTCATGTTATTCATTAATGGAATTTATTTTCCATTATTTACCTTTCTATATTATGTATGATATGAAAACTATTTAAATGACATATGTGTTCATTTATTTACATTTTCATGTTGATAATTCTTAATGATTCATGATAGCTTCCACTCCACTTTACCATTACTAATAATTTGAGATCAACCTTTTTAAGATTCCTTACCAAGGTATCCATAAAGCATACATCAAATGATATGAATGAATTTACTATAGGTGTTTTGAACTGACTCAGGTTACCCTCAACCACGGAACCCAAACTATTTCATTACATTTCCTAAGGGCATTCCAAATCCCCACTGGCTAGAAAAAACCATTTGAGCATCAAAGAAAATACAAGAGGGAATGATTTCTCCCGTCCTGATAAAGCACATGGAATATATTTTTACATAGAATGAAAAAGAAAAAGTAATAATAAATGAATATATGTTCCATAACTGTCAAAACTCAATAGAAATGAAATACTGAAAAATTAGTCAAGGATCAAGAAATATATCAATATATAAGGATCAAAACCAATGAACTACTCAATGAGATGGTGAAGATGAACTACCACTATCTCACTACTCCGTACCTAAAACTAGCTGTCACAAAACCTCGATTCCTCACTTTGTCACATTTTTATTCCCTGTATTGGAATACACACAACTGCATATACTCCATCGAAGTTGTATGAATGGTTTGAGATAACACCCTCATTTGGATCTTACCCAGGTGTTTCATATCACGTGTATATATAAAAACCCATGCATGCATATTTTAAACAAAACATAAAATGATTAGAAATAAAAAGGATTTATAGAATACATGTTAAAAATTTCCCTTTTCCAATGTTCTAAAATAAGTAGGTATAACATTTATATCAATGCTATCTCTGAAATCCAAGAAGTAAAAAATTGAATAATCATCATATACATCGGTACCAAAGAACACTATAGGCTACACTACTATACTTATTGTACCACAATTAATCTCACCCAAAATCTCATTCATATATCATAGACCTTAGAAGAATAGTAATAACCCATGACTGCCCCACCCCCCCCCCAATAATGTCAAAATTTTATCCCCTACAAAAAAACAGGAAATAGAGGAAATCCTCTTGAGGAAACATCATAATAATCACAAAACAAGACAATGGACTCAAGATAAACCTTACACTTAAGTACCCAAGGTAACCCTGGTGATCCTTTCCACAAATAAATTTCAATGTTTCCATAGTACCAATTTCCTTTTCATTTATCAAAACCCAAGGAAAAATAATTTCACATCTAAAAACACATTTCACCACACAAAAATAGTCATTCCAATTTGATAAATAAATTTTTAAAGACAGAGAAATCAGGGTAATTATCATAGGATGGAGATGGAACCACCTACCTCAAAGATCATGTTGCACACACCCACAAAATGATACACAATTAATAAAACCCATCAACATGAATGATGACCTTATAATCCAACCCACACCTCCAGATTGACCCATCGTAGAAAAAAAGGGGATGGAGAAAATGAAAATCACCATCTACCTCAAGAAAGGGTGTCCTCCACACAACAACTATCACAAGAAAGGGATTTGGAATGAGATATCAAAAGGGATATATAAGAAGACATGAATAATCATCATCTAAGGCCACCAGAACCAATAATGAATTTCTAAGTGTCCACCATGATCAATATAAATGGTGAAGTGGAAAGAACACTTACATAGAGAGACGATGTTAAACCACAATGAAGACACAATGTTGAAAGGTCTAATCTAGATGGAGATGATTTTCCAAAAATCAAATGGGAAGAGCTCTAGGTCATGGTCCAAGGAAAAAGATAATATAACTGAAACCATATTATCTCCTCATTTTTCTTAAAAACTGTATGTGGGCCATCACATGACATGTAGTATAGTTACATGCTGTAAAATCCATTCTTTTCCTTTATGCTGAAAAATCCATCACCTTATATTAATAATATAATAGTTAATGAATTCATTATGGGGAAACAATCATCACCATGTGTAAACATTCATACCATGAATCCCCTTTCACATCATGTACCCAAAAATAGTTATATGGAATGTTATATTGTACAATGGCATGAAATCATCCTGCATCTTATAGAAAAAGATGGTTAAAGTTGAATGTCCAAAAATATCTGAATTCACCATTATAGTTATCCACCCAATTTTTTCTCGGCCTATTCCATTCAATACGACAAAGGAGAACCATGAAAAGGTCAAGAACATACTTGAAATATTGGTAACAATATATTGAAAAATCTACACAATAAAGACTTCCCTAGGATTCCACGTGGACGATTTAATCCCCATAAATATTTGAGGCCACTACTCTCTCATCAGAAACTCACAAACCCACATCTCAAGACAATTTTATCCTCGTATCCACAGTACTCTAGCCTACAAAATTTACTTCCTATAAATAACTTTCACTTGAGAGTCAAAAATATCAACCAGTTTCTCCAAAATAGAAACATATGTCTCTAACTTAATTTATTTGAAACTCATAATATGATAGGGAACATGATGATATTTCATGAGTTGAGACACGTGAAAAACATCATGAATGACCATCAAATTAACAAGAAATTATAGATTATAGGAAACTTGATTGAGCCGCTCATTGACCTCAAACGGTCCAACATATCTTGGAGCCAAAATTCCTATATGTTCATGTGGAATCTGACCCAACCAAGGAGAAACTTTCAAGAAAACCCTATCACCTATCAAAAACTCCAATGGTCGACGATGTTGATCCACATAATATTTCTACCATCTTTGGGTTGTAGAAAGATATCGATGTACATCTTGAATCATAATAGATGTTTCCCAAAAAAATACTTTGTCTATTTAAAGATACTACTCCCACCTCATCACAAAAAATATGTGATCAACATGAGTGACCATAATATGACACAATGGTGGCCATTATGATTGATGACTGATAACTATTATTATAAATAAACATAACATTATCTAGATGGCTATTCCATGATCTTATGAAATCTAGGACAAGGTATTGGAGTGTATCCTCTAGGATTGAAATCATACACTCTATCTTACCATCATTTTGGGGATTCTATGTTGTGCTCAACTTAACCATAGTTCCCATTTCATATTGAACACTCCTCTTGAAAATTGACGTAATACTAGGATCCATATCCTAAAAAATGGAATAAGGAAACCCATGTGACCTGAAAATCTATTACACATACTACTTCCCTAGATCATCATATTTTGTGGTGATTTTGACCAGAATGAAATGAAATGTCCGTATCAAATTATCAAAAACCACCTATATAACATTCTTCTATTATCCATTCCAATAAAATCCCACAAAAACAATCCATTGATACATTATCACATTTCCAAATCATCACCATAAGAGGGTGATGACAACCAGATGGTTTCGAGTGCTCTACCTTTATCCACTAGATTGTGTAACTAAGACACACAAACTCCACGATGTCATTCTTCAAACCTAGCCACAAGAATCTTCACCTCAGTTTATAATACAAATTTTTAGTTACATGATGAAAGACCCATAAAGAGCTATGAAAGACATATAATACTAAAAGTTTTATATATTCAATGCTTAAATCCCATTTCATGATGTGAAGCGTACCATTTAAAGAGAGAGGCTGGCCAAAATAGTCCCATAGTATAAAGGATTTCTCAAGACATCTGAAAATTGTCATCCTACCACCGAATCCAAAATATAGACTCCATGAGAGATGATGTTAAATGATCACTAGCCAGAACCCCTCATGAATAATCATACAGAGCATCCAGGTGAAACTCATTGAATATCCATATAATGTTCCACTCCTCCGTCGATTCTATAAAATCATGTGATTGTAAAATCATTCTATGAGTGTCTGAAATGAGATTTTTCGTTCTTGGGGTGTAGGTGATATAAAATTCAAATGTCAGAAGGTAGTTTACCCATTATCTATGTCTTATATTGCCACCTTTCTGAGAAAATATATATTTCAGATTGTAATGATAAAAAAGTACCATGAACCAATCCCCAAAAAGATAGTGCTTCCATCATTTAAGGGAATTCATGACTACAACAATCTCTCAATCATTACTGGTATAATTCTTTTCATTAGGTAAAATATGATGAGAGATATAAGCTAAAACATTGTCATCCTACATAAAAATGAATTCCAAACCAGTACCTGAAGCATCATAGAAAACTATGTATCCTTTTCCTGGATTAGGTAATATCAGAATAGGATCTGATGATATATGTTTTTTTCCTTTTCATCAAAATAAGACTTCCACTTCACATCCGATTTGAATTTCAAAGAATTAATAGTATGAGCAGTCAAAGTTTACACTAATGTATAGAAAATTTTATCAACCCATTGGTAGTATCTAGTAAGACAAAGGATGTGTTGAATTTCAAGGATGTTTTGTTGTTCCATCCAAGACAAAAAATCCTTCACCTTTTCAAGATCAACTGACATGTTGTGTAATGAAATTTGGTACTCTAAGAACTCCACTTCCTGAACATAGAGAACACACATTGAAATCATTTTATAGAAATAATAAATTTTCAGAACTTCAAAAACCAAACTCAGATGGATCTCATGGTCACACTCTGAATACAAATAAACCATAATATCATACAAGAACACAACCCCAAAATTTTTAGAATAATGATGGAATATCATATTCATCAAATCCATAAAAACTACATGGATATTAGTCTAACCATAATTCATCACAAGTTATTAATAATGGCCAGACCTTCCCCCAAAACCATCCTTCATTATATCAGACTCACCAACACTGACTTGATGATTACTCGTCCAATGAACAATATTCTAGAACCACATCACCCCTTTAATAGATGAAAAAATTCATATATGATTGGAAAATGTTTTTTATTCTTAATCATCACCCAATTGAACTTTTGATAGTATACATATAACAACAATTAACTATCTTCTTTCATAGTAAAGAGATTAGGGGCTACTGAAGGTGAAATTATAGGGTGCACTGAACATTTTTCCAATAGGTCTCCCAATGGAATATGTAACTATTTTGGCTCTATTGATTCATTATATTAAATAGTTATTGATATCAACTACATAACTAGAACATGGTGAACCATAAAATATACCTCTCTCTAGATAAATACTAGGGATTTTTTGTGGGGAAATATTATAAATTTATTGAATGATGAAAGGAATATCAAAGAAATGAGATATTTCCTTGGGATCAAAAATAATAGTATACTTAAAACTCATGAGCACTAGGTGGGAATGCCCTAGAACACCTGATATCAAGGGCCACTCCCCTTGAGACACATGAGAGATCCCATCAGCAATATAAACAGTACAAACTAATGATAATAGTCAACCTTAGCTCAATGATTGAAAACCCAATCCATACCTATGACAACATCAAACTGATCGAAATAAAGAATGATAATAAATGGGACCAACTTTGTAAAGGATAATATTAACTAATAAGAAGGAAAATGAAACCAAGACTCTATACTGTTACCGAGAGGTATAACTAACTCCAATATAAAGTACATAAGTTTCATTTTATGTTTAAGAACACCGACTAAAAATGAAGATATAAAAGAGTGGGAGAAAATAGTTTGGAAAAATGATGTTAATACTGATGATCGAATAGGGACAGTTAATTATTGCTGGACCTGCATCAACTTCCCCTAAACACTCATCTACTGTGTGAAAATGATTATCTCCTGATGCCTATGGCTCGAACCCTATATTCATTAGTTCTTCAAAGTCTACCATAGTTGCCATTATAGCCAACACACCCTGACCATACAGAGGCATAGTCATTTCCTGAAAAAAAAACTATCTATGTGACAAAACAATCCATAGATATTGCACATTATGAAGAATATAGGACCAGAACGTCTTGTTTTTCTACCATTACCACACAAATATAATGTTATAGTCACATTTATTCCTATTAAGGATTGTGTAGAGGAGGCTCTTTGGTGAGACCCTCCTTCAATACTCCTATGATGCTCTTTCCACTTCTTCTTCATCCCATGTGGACCACTGAATCTAGAACCTAAAATAATGGAATATATGGAATATTCTACCTTTTCTTCCATATTAATCTCCTCCATCACAACCATGCCTACTATCTCCACATAGGTAGTATGTTTCAACATAAACATTCGAGATGTGATATCCAATCGCAATACCTCGAGGTACTTCTAATCCAACATGTGGTCATTCCCCACCACGTATATGGTGAAACAAACAAACTCAACAAATTAGTTTGTGTATGCTAACACCGAATGATCTCCCTTTTGTAAATACATGATCTCTTGAGACTTTTCTAGTATCATGGTATTTTGGAAAAAATACTAAAATAATTAGTTTTTAAAACCCTCGTAATCCAACTCCATGTGCATCTCAATCAGGTCCATTGAATCCCCCAATCAATTACGAGAACCCTATACCCTAAATGATCCACACTATACATTGATATGACCATGCGTTTCAATAATTCCAAGGATATGATCGATCTTTTCTATCCATTCCTTCGCCTCTTGGGGTTCAATAATTCCTTTAATGGATTGTGGTTTCTAATGCAATAATTCTCATGATCGATATCCCTTTACTCTATCTCCATCTTGTACATTAATAATTGCATTATGAACTCATGGTACATCCAGATTGATATCACCGACTTCCTATTTGATAGTCTTGATGGGATTCTGATCTATAGGTGGATTCTGTTGAAGCGAATCAACATCACCCTCTCGAGGAACTCATCGAAGTTGTCTAAGAGGAATACAACTACACTCCAATATATGAGAATGATTAGATAGTAGATGAAAATCTCAATTCAAACTAGAAATCCCATATGAATAAATAGGTATTTAAATCCAAACCCAAAAGTAGAGACACACATTCCAACATCCCATGGAAAATTGAGTCTTGTTACAACAATATCTGGACATGTACTCATGAAAACATACCTCTCATATACAAAAAATCCTATCTCCAGTCTATTAGATGTACCAAGATAAGACTCTTCAGGGCTAACCTCACATTGCTACCAAATATTAATTAAACGACCCTGGTTAGCCTAAAACCTGGATCCCAAACAATTTTATTTAAAACCCAAAGGGCATTCTCAGTCCCCACGATCTAGAGACAAGAACATATAAATCAAAAAACACACTAGAGGGAACAAGTTTTCCTAACATTATTAAACTCTAGGAATATATGTATAAATATAAATATAGATATAATTGAAGGATAGTGGAATTATATGCCCCAGTAGTCAAAAGGTAGTAGAAACAAACAACTGTAAAAGTAGTCAAGGACCATAAAACAATCCGAACAATAAGGACCAAAACCAAATGACTACTCTATGCAATGGTGAGGAAAAACTACCACTATCTCACCACCACATTCCCAAAAAATGCTTAGACGAACCTCATCACCTCACTATGATGCCATGACTTTCCTTATATTGGATGTCATACAAAGGAATATGCACCATCTTGGAGGTATGTAGGGTGTGAGATAATAAGCTTAGTAAGATCCCACCCGGGTGTTCTATATCATGTCTCCATATAAAAATTACTCTATAATTAAATTAAATAAAACATGAATTGATAATAAGTAATGCATTTTTATAGAAAACCTGGTAAAAATTTCCCTTTTCCATAGATTTAAACGAAAGAAAGTATAACATCCATATCATGGATATCTCTGAAATCCAAGCAGTAAAAAATATATGTAGACACCTTGGAATATGTAACATGTTACAATATATGTTAACCAAGAAGAGTACTCCTACTATAACAAATCAAGTGTACAATCTTGATCATAAGATACATTCCAAAGAAGTAGAGGAATACCCCATGAGTAAACCCAAAAAAATTTAAATATATTTCACCTAGAACAATAGGCCTATGAAATAGAGGATATCCCCATGATCAAACATCCTAATAATCCCAAAACATGGAAGATGGACTGAAGCTAAACCTTCCACCTATATACACATGTTAACCCATGTGATCATTTTCACAAATCAATTCAATATTTAAAAATAACATATTTCCACTTCATTTATCAAAAACAATGGAGAACAATTTATCTTCAAAACCCATTTTCAAATTACACAAATATTAAATCCAATTTGATAAATCAATTTATAAAGAAAAATAAATGAGGTTAATTATCATTGGATAGTGACCGAACTAGAATCCTCAATGCTCAAGTCTCACACAGCCATAAAAGGATCCATAATAAATGAATCCCAACAATATCAATACAGACCCTATAATCCAATCCACACCATAGTATTGATCAAACCATGAAAATATGGTGTCCACGGAAAGGTGAGACACCACATACCTCATGAACGAACATCTGCCGCACCACAACTAACTGTTGAATGAACTCCAGAAAAATTTATACTAATGATCTAGAATAACACCTTATGAATCAACATCTTAGGCCACCGGATCCGATAATGCAATACTAGTTCACCGATACAACCAAGAGAATCAATGAAGTGGAACAATAACATATCTTGAGAGACACACCGCAACTGCTACAATGATTCAACATCGAACAGATCGATCTAGATGGTGCAGTGTCTCCAAAAATTGACTCAAAAGAACTCTAGATCAAGAGCCTAGGGCAAGAAGAATTCAATAGAAACCAAAACATATTATTTTATATTTCGAAAATTTTACGAGATATATTACATGATATGTAATATAGATACATTCTAGGAATCTCATGATGTTCATGTAAGTTGAAAATTCCACCACAACAGTATAAAAATAAATTATCTAAATAATTCATGATGTGAAAACAGTATTCACGATGAGTAAAATTTAACAATGTGGGTCCACATTAATGACTTGTACCCAACCATAGTTACTTGGTGTGTCACCCAGTTACACGGTATAAAATCATTCTGCATCATACACAAAAATCAGGATAATTGATAAATTTCAAAAAATCTCTGACTTCACCATTATAGGTATCCTCCCAATTCCATCTTGGTCTATTAAAGACAAAAAAAATAGGAGAACCCTAAAAATTCCAAGAACATACCTGATGGATCATTAATGTGATGTTACAAGAAGAAATAATAATATTCTCAATCAAATGGTTTATTTTTTTCAAATTTAATATGTGACTCAAGACTACTAATCTATTCATTCCTTCGGTATGAATTTCCATGTATCCTATGAATATGTATTAAACTATGTACCTTTTCAATGAAAATGATGCCAGGTTAAATATTATAGGTGTTTTTCACTATTTGGTTGAAATATTTGTAACCATATTAAGGGAAATAAATAATAAGCAACATAGCCTAGTGATATACACAGAGTACATGAATATAATAAAATACAAATGATTTTATAATTTTTATATTACATGGTTTTTCCTAGGAATAAATCATTATCTAAGATATATATGTAAATGTGGTTTGGAACCAGAAGTATCTAGGTGTAATAAATCCAAAAATGGAACATTATTCTTGACATAATAGTCACTTGGTGGACAAAATGGGTGTTATTGTGCACATGTCATAACACATGGGAGGGATATTCCAAGGTTAAATAAAAATTTACTTACAAAACATTATGAATCATTTAAATAGATAATTTCAATAAATTACCTACATTAAACCAAATGTCTCTAATATTTGAAATAATTTGTTTCAATAGAATGGGAAAATGTTTTTCTGCATAAATGAATGACATAAAGAAAATATATTCCAAGGAAAATGAAGATTACAATAGTAGAAAATAAATTTCATCGTATATATCTATTTATAGTTCATTTTATTAAATTTCGGGATCCATGGAATTATTTGAATCAATTCCAAATTCTAAATAATAATTCCTAGGCCATGATGGACCCATGATGAAATAAAATAGATGATTTACTTAATTATTGGTAATCTACACTAATATTATAGAAGTATTTTTAGCAATGGAATTTTGGTATAAGAATCATGAAACATTAAAGGATTGTATTCTATTTCAGAATCTTATATGTCTTCATTAACAAAAGTGTTATGGATAAAATAATGGTTTAATGTCTTTAATATTGATTATATGTTCAACGTCATAAAACCCTATTTTTTGGTTTTATGTGATGAGATTATACAATGATTAAGGATATTCTATGATATATTTACATAAATTTACTATTTTATGAAACAATAAATGAAAAATATTGGTTTTAATTTTTACATACATTGGTTTAAATACATTTATAATAATTTAAATTAATATGGTTGTTAATTTTATTGAGATATTTTTCACATGAAGAATATTATAAATTTTTTGAAAAATATTTTTTACTGAAAATCTTAAGAAGATGATAATTTAATGATTATTTTTTTAATGATATACACAATATTTTATTGGTAAGGTTATTGGAATTATATTTATATGGTTTTTCAAAATTTACAACCTTAATTCATGGTGACAACCAATATGGTCTTGGAAGGTCATGATGCTTTAACCCACGTCGGAATGACCATAAATTATTAATACCTACCACTAGAATAACTATTTTTCTAGTTAATATTTCATTTTATTTAGAAAAAGTATTTGTAAAATAAAATTTAATGTTTTACAATTGGTGTCACATTAGAGGTTTAGAGATTACTATATTAATTTGGATGGGTTGTACTAACAATATTGGTATGGAGAAATTGCGGGAGAGATAAGGAATAAGATGGAACTATTTTATGGATCTAATAATATATTAAAAGAGAATTCCAGTGCAACAAGCATATAAAATTCATTTTTTGATATTAATTTCTTGGATATATGTGAATTTTTTTGAATTTATTAAAGAATAACTAAAGGATAAAATTATTCTTTAGAAAATAGAAACATATCAAGTATGTATATTTATTTGTATTTGCAAATAGTAAAATAACCCATCAAATATATGAAAAATAAAATAAGAATTATTATCAAAATAATATCATGTATGATGAATCAAATGGACCTTTAAATCAAAAAATATTTATGGGTTTGAGGATATTAAATTTATATTAACAATTCAGTTTCTTAAGACCATTGACCTAAATCAATCTATATAATTAGTTTTGTTTTCCTTCCAAGTCATGAAAATTAATTTTCAAAAATGTTCCCCTACATTAACACAATATTATTTTTTTATTACACATAACATTATTACATACATTTCAATTAAAATAAAAGGATATATTAATACAAATATTTTACAATTGGAGTTATCAAAAATAATAATTTTTAAATATCGTAACCATGATCTCTGAGATCATGTTTACATTCAGAGGATACACCTTATTTTAGGTTGTTATAATGTGACACTATAAAATTATAAAATAATATTATTTTATTTGATAACGTATGAGACATGAAACAATTAGTCTAAACTACCCATGAAATTACTTTTTTAAATTTGATCTTTTTAAAAGCTTGCATAATATGCTAACCTGGGTGTAAATAAAATCTACTAAATGTAAAAAAATAAAACCAATACGTAATATTTTAGGGGATTAATAGTAAATAATAAATTATAAATATTATGGATATGTATTTATTGTAAATATAATATGAATCGTTTAAAAAAGAAATAATTGTTTTTGAAAATCTATATTTTTTCAAAAAGGCATTTTATTCGAGATCTACGTACATAATTTAAAATAAATTTTTAAAAATATAATACAAAAATATTTTATAAAATAAACTTAATTTTTGACATCACCATATATATATTATCTTAGAATTATTTTTTTGTATTTTTTTGAATTGATTCATTATTTGATGAAAAGTGAAAATAATTAAAATTAGTTCAAATCACCCTTTTGGTTTAAATAATTTATAATTATAAATTTTATTTTTATTTCATTAAAAAGTAACATTGGTTAAATTTTTAATCAATTAATCCAGTTTCATTGATAATATTAATTTTACATATAATTTCTATATAAAAAATTTGAAAACTTTTGGAAAATTTATCTATAAAAACATACCTTTTTGTCACATCTACATAATTAATTATTAATTAAAATTTTCCATTATGTTAATTATTTTTTTTGAAAATGGATTATTTCTTTTGAATACAAATATTTTAAAATTTATAATATGGTAATAATAAAATAAGATCATATAACAATTAAAAATAGGAAGAAAAAAATTATTATGGTTAAGGTAAAAATGATTGCGGGGTAAAATTTAATGATTATGGTTAAAATGACCTTCCAACTTTTCAAAATAACATTTCGAAGAAATATTTCCACCATAGATTTTCTAGGATGTATATTTGACCAAATATTATGCTTGTTTCATGAAAAAAATTCGGGAAAAATTGAATCATTTCAAAAACTAATTTTGAGCCACTCACCTCACCTATAAAAGGACTCCGGCTCTCTGATCTCATCATCACACATTGAAACATTTTTGATTTACCATATAATGACCAAATTATTAAAAAACATACATCTTCTTATAATAGTGGCATTATTTTGACAATAATTAAATCCTTAGGAGGATTTGGTGTAATCATAAGGAGGATACGTAAACAAGGTGTAATGTTATCCAATGAGCATCATTCATTTATTTCACTCCCAAATAATTACATAATTAAAAATACATGATAATATGATAAATTAAATATTTTCCATAGACTTGTGTGTTTAATTTTTAATTTAAAAAAATATAACTATCTCCATATTCATTAAAAATGGGTTATAAAATCATCATTCATGTGTATGGAGGTCTACCGCCTCTCTAACGACCCAAGAATGATGTACATGGACAATATAGAACATTTTCTGAATACATAATGCATGACTCAAACAGACACCCAAAGATCTAATAAGTTTCGTGTCTTTGAAAACCCAGAACATCATCTTCTAACATAGTGAACGATATCAACATCGCACATAAATATACTCCCATTTTAGTTTTCCTACCTAAAACCGTTGTTTATGTCCTAGGGTAAAGAAAACATAAAAAGGGTGTGCTCAAATTCTCATTAAGGGTAAAAACAGAGAACAATAAATAATCCACAAACATTTGAATGTAAAAACAAAAACAAAGTTTAAATATCCAAATCTTGAGTCATGAAATAAATCTTGGCAGTACGTAGGGAATAGATTATAATTTAACACTAAAATTTATCTAATAGTCCTATCAAAAAACATGTAATTATGGAAAAATAATAAAAAAAATAATATTATTTCCATTGTAGTCGAGGCATTGCTGCCAAAACCATTATAGTGGACGATGTCCATTACTAAATCGGGTTTACTTGTAGTTCCATCAATATATTACTGAACCAGATTTACTTTTAATTCCATTCATATCTATATCATGATATATAAATCATTACCAATTTAATTGGAGGGAGAGATATTTCCCACCCATCTCATAAATCAATCATTCTTACATGTTCCACAAAAACATAAATAATTCATCATTGCATTACCCAAAAAATAATATGTTTTTTCTTAAACGTCATTCCTACATAAAATATTCCTTATGAAATACTATTCCATCATTAACACAATAAAATCATAGTTATAACAGGTACATAAACATAATATTATTTAAATAGAGTCATAATAGATATAAAATAATATTGATAAACCACTAGAACAAAATTCTTGAAGAAAATATCATTTCTTCTTCAATGATGATTTATTTTCTCTAAATGTCAAGCAATTTAAAAAGTCAAAAATGGGAAAAACTGACTCTAAAATTTCATAGAAGAATATTTTATGAAAATATATTTAGAAAACAAAGGCATGTATGATTAATATACCCCTAGTAAATACTTACGCATAAAGAATTTTAGATAAAAATGAGATTGAAACATTATCCATTACCTTATGTCGAATTTCTTCTGTATGTGTCTGAAACTCTTATATAGTGGGGTTAATCATATTATTAAATTTTAGAAGAACCCTAATAATATTTATGATAACATATATGATTTACATAATAAATTATATAACAATTTTATTAACAATTACAATTCCATGTTACTGCAACATTTCAGGTAATATCATTTTGATTATCGTACGTGTTTTGAATTGTTATTATTGATCTTATTACATATATCATGATTTAGTTACTTAAAAAATGTAAAACATGATTTATATATCATAAATACACATTATATATTTATAATATAGATAAATGAAGTTTAATACACCGTTCATGGGAACCATAGGCCTTACATATGCATGAATATTGTTTTCATTTACATAATAAATTTAATGGAAGTAAGAAAATGATACATTTATATAAATAAATCATGTATAATTGTTATGTAATATATTTCATGATTATTTATTATATATAATTTTAATCAATCTTCAATTGTTAACATTGATAATGAATCTAATTGCACCATGAAGAGGGTATGTTGTACGTACGCATGAGCAATGATATCATTCCCATAATTTATACATTGGTATTGAATTGGATGGTGTATAATATATCCTAACTAATATGATGTTATAATAATAATATATTGTTAATATTTCCACCATTACAATTATCCATGTAATGTTGAGTTGAATAATCGATTACACCTCAGTGTGGAGACGTTATGTTATATGTACGCAGGCGTAGTGATTTTCTTTTTCATTGGATTTATAGAAGGTGGAATAGTGTTTTTTCATATTAATAATAACATATAATTATATTATTTATACATATATTAATACTTTATAATGAAATAATTAATTATGTATATGTAGAAGAAGAAACAAATTTGAATGAATCGGTAGAAAAAATTATATCTTACTCGGCGTGCCTCAATTAAATTTTCTCTTATAGAACAAGAGATGGAATTTTGAAAAGAAAATAACCTTTAGAATGTATCTAGATAAGTTGTTAAGACAAATAGGTAGGGTTTTGCCAAGCTTGATAGCTCAAAATTTAATGAAAAAGAGATGGAGGAGGCACCCTTTTATAAGAGAGGATACATGCTCTTTAGTAAAGTCTCAAAATTTTAATTTACTATAAAATTATTTTCGATTTCTAAAGGACCAAAAATAATTTTATAAGAATATATGATTATCATTTATCGAAATAATCTCTACCAATAGGTTTTATACATGTTTAGGTAACAAATATAATCTTATCATTTAGCTTTAAACCTAAATTAACTTGTTTAACTCTTACCATGTCTTCTTGTATATTCATATAATATTGTTAATTTTGTTACAATAAAATGTCAATAGAACCTAAAGTGGTTCATTAATTACATGTTCAACATTATATAAGTCATTTGTATGAATATTATAATTTATTTACTATTAAATAATTTAATAAAATAATATTTGTTTTAAAAACCCATTAATGACACTTTTTATACTATTCATATCATTATTTTTAAAAATGCATAGCATCATAATTCATTCAAATTAACTGCATTAATTCAAATGTAAAATGTCATTATCATTATTAAAAATATTTTATGGAATAAAAATGTTCAAAAAAATGTATGTTAATTTTTATTCTGTCATTTATTTAAATCATTCATTAGTAAGGTAATTTCTTTATCGTCATTGTGTCATAAATCAATTTATTTATATGGTATCAAAAAATTAAATATAAAATATCATGATGTAGGAAATATTTTTAAATTTCTAATTTCTTTTTATATACATACAGATCTATTATATTATCCATTATTAAAATATATTGCGAAAAATATATATGTTTAGGTTATAATTATCATTACTTAAAAATAATTTTTCTAAAATTTCATTTTCACATCCATGTGAATCCATGGGGTCCAAAATTTACCAGAGGATGCCCATGGTCTGAAATATCTAATACAATAAGATTAGGAAATGTGATAGGATATTTTAAAATTGTTATAGTATTATTTTCACCCTTATTTTCTATATTTATCCTATAACCACGGTAAATAAAATAATTACCGAAGTTACATTTAATTACATCCCAAAATAAAGGTACCTATTTACAAAATTTAGAACTTATGATTCCAATTATGGAATACGTTTTTCCAAATTCAAAACACCAAATTTTGAGTAATTAATTTAAAATTATTTCCCATTGTCAAAACCAAAAGGCTGGGTTTTAATAAGTAACAGCAATCCAAAGATTGACATGAGATTATACCGAATTTAATAATGAAATAAATTATAATGACAACAATTTAATTAAATGATAAAAATATAATCCAATTACACTGAAACAAAATTAAAAACATAATCTAACTATATAAATAAATTAGATAAAAATGCAATTTTGAATTAAAATATGGTATTTTTCACTATTCATTGAAATTTTCGTTTTATTAGAGAAAGACCAAAAATCCAAAAAAATATTTTTTTTGTACCACTATATAAGAAGAGGTTCATTTTATAAAATTTAACTTCTTAAGGTGTCAAATACGAAATTTTAATTGGGTGCTCCGTCAAAAGGGGATAAAATTAAAAAAAAATTAAAAAATACATCTTTTATCCGAAAAATTGATTTTGTTCTCATATCATGATCAAAAAAATATGTAAGATGAATTATATTATTGTTTAAAATTCAAATTTTGGATTATACTATTCATATTGGCTAGTTTATATCCCTTTTAATAATAATATTTTAATAATATATCATTGTTTATGGAAACATTGTATCGTGTACAATGCAAGCTATCGAGGACGGTTAGTTTTTCATGTAACACAATCCATGTAAGTGTTTCATATAGGGAAATATTCCTTTGATGTTTCCTATAACATAATCCAAACATAGTACATTTATACATCTAACAACATACATACTCAGGGTTTTGTGAAGTGAATTCTATCAAAATAATATGCAATTATGCGCAAGAGATGCCAAGAATAATGTTGTATATACTGCAAGCTAATAATGTGTTCTCTATAGAGAAAGTTAATTTTGTTGTAGTGTAAAAAACAAGGCTTAAATTAAATTAAAATAATATATCTCATAAAATCTCAGGGTGTAAACGTCTACCCCCTTAAAAAAAATTGTTCCATGAAATTCTTCGGGGTTATAAATGGTTTACTATGTTCATGTTTCTTTCCTGGAAACCCTCATTATAAAATGATTACTAAAACATCATTTTATCATGGAAAATTAGAAACACAATGATTACCCAAAGTAACTCATCAATGGTTTTCCAAGAAGAATAACATAGGTGGGATGTGAAATAGGGACATGGAATAGAAATCTTACTATCTTGTTGTGATGGATAATGATTTAGAATAAGGTTTGGAGAATGTTAACTACCCGGAAGACATAGATATGCGATGATTTAAGAAACCATATGATTCATTGTATAAGAATGTAGTAGGAATTTTTTTTGGTTTCATGATATTTTTCCAAATGTTGATGACTTTTTACATGATGAGAAATTGTTAAGTGATTTCATTATAATCTCACTGTGGGTCGTTCCCTAAAAAAATTTCTCTTCATCAATTATTTAATGAAGTGAAGTTGAATTTTTCATTATTGACATGTTTGATGAGTATGTGATTGAATGATATGTCATTCAATATTTTAGGAAAAGAATGGTATCATATGTTTCCAAATATGTATAAGGCCACCTATATTGAGATAGTACATTTTTCTAACAAAAATCAACCAGAAAAGAACTAATGAAATCCATCCAAAAAAAATATAAAACATTTGAAAGAGGTGAACTAAATCAACTTAACATTTTTCTCCCATATAAAATTTGGAAGTATTTATTTGTCACATTCCAAATATATGAATACCTTTATCATGTATTCTCTGGAAATATGATAATAACATGAATTACCGCAGAACCTTAGTGAGAACATGAATTCTGTCATAATTAAATCTTTCCACACACCAAAAATACCAAAAATTATATATACTCAAACCATGATATCACTTTTCCATATATCATTCAGTAGGTTATTAATATTATCAAAAAACTCATTATTTTATTATCCCATCAGTATTCATATATCACAAGTTTTCCAAAAAAATATCATAATAACGTTTTATGGCTACTATTACCATTCATCATATACCATCAAATACATAATGAAAAACAAAAGTAAAACAATCCATCGATATTTATTTATTCCATAGTATCGTACATTATTCCTGATAAACTGGAAATCATTCCCATATCTACTTAAACCAATGACCGAGCTTCATCGTTTTCTTCCACAACACTTCTTTCATCTCATATATCATTTGTAGACTCTTCATCTTCCTCAAAATAAATACTACCCAAAAGACCATGTTGATTCGTTTCATTAGATTTTCTCTTAGGGAATCAATTTTATTAATTCTTGTATATTCCACATTTAAAACATTTAACTATTTTTGGATGTCTTTGTAATACCAGCCTCCTATTCTATTGTGTTAATGAATCCTTTTTAATATACAATTACATGATTTTTTTCCATCTATTATACACCCAATTCATCTTCTAGTTGCATTGGAAAATTCTCCATGATTCCTCCTCCCACAAAATTTACATGAGGAAAATTGACCATTCTTTCCTCTAAGATCACCGTGATACACCATAATTCTCTAATTAGCTGCATAAAAATACTCACAAAATTTGAGATTATTGATTATATTATGAGATTACATATTAGTCAAAATATTGATGTTTCTCCGTAAAACATTCATTTGATTTGGTTTCTCATGAATAATTTTTTTTAATTGTCCATTAAATTCTCCATTAACATGAATCCTCCTATTTCCAGCCATTTTCTAAAACCCAAAAAGAATTTCGTGAGAGGCAAAATAATACTAGGAAAAAAACATAATCATTGTGTAGTAAATTCAATATCCCACATCTTTGGTTTAACCATTGCTTATTCATGACCGTTACCATAATTCTAGGACTGTAACCTATATATATACATAACCATGGGTAAACCCCTAGACCTACCATAGAAATATTTCTTTGGATCTCACGTATGTTTTCACATCCTATTTTTCAATGGTAAACTAAATTTTCTCGCTATTAACAACTCTAAAGATCTATAATTATTTCTAGTGGACTATAATTGATACCTATCAGAGAACTCCATGCTCAGATACACCCCCTGGGAAGGACACACCACAATCCCCAGTGGAAACTATTTCCTTATGAAGCCCTTGGGCAGATATCCATGATTCATCCAATGTTCACATGTGAGTGTTCCCAAGGATCAGATTAATTCCTTCCTCCTTTCCTCTGATACCAACTCATACACCTGAATCTTTATATAAATGGAAATTACATTTTGTTTTCATAATACATAATACATGACAAAAAGAGGAGGCATAGACCATATTATTATAGTGTCTTTGCAAACTCAGAACATCATCTTCTAACACAGTGAAAGATCTTCAACACCTCCCATAATGTTCTTCCCCTTTTTTTCCCAACCTCAAACCTTTAATTATATCCTTGGGAAAAGAAAACAAAAAAATTGTGAGCAAAAATGCTCAATAAGGGTAAACATGGATAAAATAAAACAATCAATAAAAATTTGAATGTAAAATCATGAACAAAAATTTTAAACATCATAATCATGTGTCATGAAATAATTCATGGCAGTACATAAAGACTATATTGTAATGGAAAATTAACAATGATAGAATTTCATTATCATAAAACATGTAATTGTGGAAGAAAAATGATTGTATAATATGATTTCTATAGTAGCAAAGGAATTGAAATCATGGCCATCATAGTGGAGATGCCCATTACTGAATGTGTTTTACTTCTCGTTCAAGACATATATTACTAAATTGGATTGAATTTATATTCCAGTAATATAAATATCATTAGATATGAATTATTACCCAGTGAATTAGAGGGGGATATTGGTCCCACCCATCTCATAATGAAAGCATTCTTAAATTTCCCACAAAAATATAATTCATTGATCATATCGTAACTCATTAAATAAAATGGGTTTTCATAAACATCATTCCTACATAACATAACCCAAATAAAATACCATTACAACATTAACAAAATCAAATCATTGTAACAATAGGGACTGAAGCATAACTCTATTTAAATAGTGTCATCTTATATGGAAAATAGTTTTGTCAAACCTCTTGAACTCAATTTTTGAGGAAAATATTATTTATTTTTCAAAAACATTTTCTTTTATCAAAATGCCATGAAATTTTAAAAGAAAAATATTAGTTGAAAGTAAACATGAAATATTGTAGAGGAAGATTCTAGGAAATATGCACTCAGGAAACCGTAAAAATCCATTCATGACTTTTAAGTTAAAAAACATTCTTCTCAAACTTTTGATGGAAAAATGAAAAGGTGGATTGTATGTTAATCAAAAAAATGATTCCATTCATGCCATTTTTTTAGAGTAAAAAATGGGTAAAATGACATTAAATGTACATATAAGAATAGTTTTTTGTATTTTTTTATAATTCTAGGAAATGGATGTTAAATATTCCACCCGTAAATACTTACGTATAAAAATTATCAGATAAAAATGAGATTGAAAATTAATTGCTTACCATAGGTCCGATTTCTTCTATATGTGTCCCAAACTCATATATAATGGTTTAAAACATATTATTTACTTATAACAAAACCATAATCATAATTATGATATCATATATGACTCAATTATGACTTTATATTACCCATTTCTGAACAATTCCATTTGCAAGTTAATGTAAGATTTTGGGTAATATCGTTATGTTTATTGTATGTGGTATGAATTGATATTCTTGATATTACTACTTTTATGACGATTTAACTACATCTAGAATGAAAAAAATGTTTTTTTTCATATATATTCAGTATATAATTATATATATAATATATAGATAAATTTTATGGAACACATCATTCATGGAGATGGTAGGTCGTGTGTATGCATTAATACAGTTATTGTTTCCTTATTGAATTGAATAGAAGTAAGTAAATGAAATAAATATATATACACACACACAAATAAAGTATCATTTTTATGTCATATATTTCATTATTATTTATTATATATATATTATAATCATTCTTTAATGGTTAACGTGGATAATGAGTCTAATCACGTTATGGAGACAATTAGCCATACACACCCACAAGCAATGATATCATTCCCGTAATTGTTAAATAGTATTGAAATGTATTGTTTATAATAAATCTGAATTTGTATAATGTTACAATAATCATATATTTTTATTATTTACACTATCATACAAATCCATGTAAGGTGTTGGTGAAAAATAGATTACACCACGACATGGAGACGGTAATCCATACATATGCATACGCGGTGATTTCGTTTTTTCATAGGATGGATAGAAGGTTAAATAGATTTTTTCATATTTATAATAAAATATCAGTATATCAGTGATACTGATGTTATTACATTATAATGATTCAACTAATGAATTGGATGTAGTAGAATACAGAAATTTGAAAGAATTGGTAGAGGATATTTTCTCTTCCAAGACGTGCTTCCATTAAGTATCCTCTTAGGAAACTAGAGTTGGTATTTTGAGAAGACTAGAACCTCTATAATTCATCTATGGATGTTTATAAGATAATTTTTCTTGGTTTGGAAGGGAATTAAGGATCAAAATGGAGTGAAGAAGATTTGGAGGAGGTTCCCTTTAATAAGAGAGGAGAGAGGCACTTTAGGAAACTCTCAAAATATTAACTTATTAAAAAATTATATGGGTTTAAAATGGTTATCACCCCATTTAATTCAAATACAAGATGTTTATTGTTTGAAATACTCTCATCCTATAGGTTTATGTCTCTAATTTAACCGTTTATTTTTTCTTTAACCCTTAGTTATCTAATTTAACTCTTACCATGTCTTCTTGTATTTTAATACTATACGGTTAATATGGATACGAAAAAATGAATATAGAACCTAAAGTGGTTAATTAATTACATGTTAAACATTATCTATGTCATTTTGGCCAAATATTTGGTTATTAGGAATATTATATCAGTTAATTAAATAGTATTTAAAAAAACACATTTAGGTCAATTTTTATACTATTCATATCATGTTTTCTATAAATCCATAATAACCTAATTATTTTGAAAAAATCATTATTAATTAAAATATAACATCTCGTAATCATCTATAAAATTATTTTATGGTATAAAAAGGTTCAAAATAAATTTATTTTAGTATTTATAATCTCATTTATTTAATTCATTCATTAATAAGGTAATCACTACATCATTAATGTTTCATAAATAAATTTATTTATGTGGTGTCTAAAAATTATAAATAAAATAC
This sequence comes from Viscum album, assembly GCA_963277665.1. Lineage (NCBI taxonomy): Eukaryota > Viridiplantae > Streptophyta > Magnoliopsida > Santalales > Viscaceae > Viscum > Viscum album. The sequence continues at coordinate 617,271,018 of OY728127.1, read as the reverse complement.
AATGATGGAGGAAATATTATTAAATTTATAATTAATATTTATAGGCATACATATCTATTATATTACCCTAAATTAAAATCAATTTAATAAAAGATATATGTTTAGATTAAAATTATTTTAACGATAAATAAATTATTATAAAATGGCATATTCTCATCCAAGTGAATACATTGAGTCCAAAAATCGACCCATGGATGAACATGGTGGAATATATCTCATCTCATTGGATTAAGACATGGTTTAGGGTAGTTTAATATTATTATAATATTATTTTTTCCATTATATAAAAGATTTACCCTTTAACCATTGTAAATTAAATTTCTGATGTTACTATTCATAATCCCCAAAAATAAAAGGTGTTATTTACTAAATTTGAACCATAGTATTCCAATTATGTAATTAATTTTTTCATATTCAAAACCCAGATGTTGCAGTAATTATTTTAAAATTAATTCCTGATGTCAAAACCAAAAAGAGGGTTTTTATGATGTAATAACAATCAAATGATTGTCATGCGTTTATATACAATTTAAAAGTGAAATCACTTAAAATGAACAATATTGGATTAAATGAAAAAACATAATAAAATTACACCATAAAACATATTAGGTAGATATTATATCTATATAAATAATTTACAAAAAATGCAGTTTTGAATTAAAATGCAGTATTTTTCACTATTGAATAAAATTTTAATTTTATTAGAAAAACACCAAAAATTAAAAAAAAAGAAAATTTTCATTTCCTAATTCCAAATAAGAATTTTTATTTATCAATTTTTTCTTATAAAAGTGTCATATACTATATTTAATAAGGGTTATCCATTAAATGGTGGTAAAACTGCATTTTTTTAAAATATACTTCTTTTATCGGAAAAATTTATATTGTTCTCATAGAATGTTCTAGAAAATGTTTAAGATGAATTCGTATGTTATATATCATTAAAAATGTGGTTAATACTATTCATAACAACTAGTTTATATCCCATTAAATAATAGTAATTTAATATTATATCCTTTTTAGTGAAACTCATTGTCGTGTACAACCCAAGCAATCAAAAAGGTCACTCTTGCATGTAACGCAAACCAAGTCAGTGTTACATGTAGTGAATTCGTATTTTTTTATTGTTTCGTATAACATATTCCAAAATTAGATTATTTATAAATTGAACAAAATCCAAACTCAGTGTTCTGTGAACTGAATTCTATTAAAAGAACATGAAACTGTGTTCAACACAAGCCAAGAATATTGTTGTGTAAATTGCAGGATAATACGTTGTTGAAAATAATGCAAGTTAATATTGGTGTAGCGTAAAACACAAGACATCAAATAAAATAATATAATATATCTTAAAAAATGTCAGGGTGTTACAACCTCAAAAACCAATGCCATTCATTTTTCCATTGCCTACTATCAAATCTGAGTATGATGCTCTATTTAAAGTTTTTAAGTGATATTTTTGACTTAATATTACATTTCATTAAGAAATCATATAAAAAATTAATTTTCTTTTTATTGGTGACACAATAACGTCTCTCTTGTGTATCACGGACTGTCGTCCCATGATGTGATTCGATTCGTCTTTCAGTAATTCTTTATATGAATGATGATAAAGATAAATTTAAGGATTATATTTGATATAAATAAAATAATTATGATATTCATGAAATATTTATCATTATGAAAAGATATTATATATATATATATATATATATATTCTTTTCTTTTCAAACAAAAAATGACGATAACGACATCCGTGTATGCATAGACTACTGCCATCATGAAATGATGTGACTTCATTTCATACACACACCACATTGTTGATATATATAATTATATTTAAATAAATAAAATTTTATTTATGATATTATTGTATTTATTTAATTATAAAATATTACTAATCACCTTTTCAGAATGATCATTGAAAATGGGAATGTTATAGATGCACACATACGACCCACCATCTCAATGATCATAGTATTCTTCGGTTATCAAAAAAAATTCATTGAATATTTATCTAAAAAATATAATTGATGTATATGTATGATAAATGTATGAAATATATTAATCCTTAGATGATGAAAATATATAATATCTATAAGAATTAGAGCATTCAAAACAAAACATGAATGAGAGAATAAGGAAATTAGCATATGAAACAATAAATTTAAAGAATGATAATTAGAAAACATATGAGAAGATTTCATAATAATATCATATATAATATTATTAATATTAAAATAATTCTATTATTTTTTAATAAAAAGTTTTAAAACACTATAGATGAGGATAAATACTGATCAACTAAAATTTAGTATGATGTAGTTGGATTCATCTCAAGTTTACTTGACTGAGGAATATTGTATTGTTATAAACCGAATTTATTTTATATGAGATATATATTACCATTTGAAATTTAAAATAATTATTCATTAATAATTAATTTTTTATTATTCAGGATTTAAATATTAATGGAAATTCTCAATTACGATAGGGGAAGAATTATAAATATAAAAACATTCATTTTTATCCTTTTGGAAATCATTGTTTAACAAAGCTGAACAAATCATATTCAGAAAATTCAATATTATAAGGTTAATAAAAATAACCTCAAGTTTAATAATCATTTTAAATAAAATAAGCACATTGGTATACTTAAACACAATTATTCCATAATGCGTATAAAATCTTATATCAAATTTACAAAAAAGGGAATGTATAGGATAGTCTTTCTTTCTGTTAAAAATTGAAGTAGAAAATAAAAGTACATATAGATGAGTAAAAATATTTTATCCAAAATAGTAGGTTCTTAAAACACCTTGGATAATGGTCTGTTGATGTATACTTTCAAGAAAGTCTGTCTTACCCACACTAGGGTAATCCCTCAATACAAACACTGGTGTCTGTCATGATATGCTCACAAGCCCTCAATCTATATAGTGATCAGCACCTCCATCTTCCTTCAACGTGAACCCCACTACTTATATGGTAATAAAAAACACTATCTTCCATCAAATTGAAATCCCTCTATTGTATAAATTAAAAAATGGTGTTGCACAAAGAAAAACAATTTTTATTGATGATAATAACTATGTTTAGAAACATGTTCACAACATAATATCTTAAAGAAATTCTCATAATGAATTTTTGGTAGATATTTCATTGAGTATCGATTCCCCCAAAAGTTCAGAACTACAAAATATTTAAAATTATTGGGTATTTATAGGTGAGATCCCCAACAGTGGGATTTTACTCCAACAATCATTTTTTTCTTATAATTTTAAAGGGATCTGTACAACTGACACTTTATATGGTCATATAATAACGGATTAGATGAAATCAATTATCATAAAAAATCATGAGAAACATTAATTTTATTTGAAAATATTTATAGAAAACATTATGTTAAGAAAAAATAGTATGTGCAAGAAAGATATAATATGTTTACATTAAGAAAAATATGACATCTTTAAAAAAGATATAAAATCGTTACATTAAATAAGTATAGATTACATTATGAAATATATGAAATCATAATATAAAGTAAATATTGTAACTTTATCAATGTTATGAAATTGGATATGTAAATAATTGGGATTCAAAATTGATGAAAAGTGAATCAGATTTAGAAAATTTGACATATTGTAATTGAGGAAATTTAAATCAGATTATGATTTTTGAATGGGTCATAATTTAAGAAAGTAAATCATAATATAAAAAATTAGAAGAAATGGAATCATGATTCAAGAGTTTTCAGAATTGTAAAACATCAATTGGATTCATCTTTCTATACTCTTCAGTGTTGAGAAACAGAAATTGAATTCAATTTTTTGTGAGACAAGGAATTGAGAAAAGGAAATCATATTCACAAATTTGAGAGAATAAGAATGTAAAAATCATGGGATTATATTTTTCATTAAGGATCCTACTGATTCCAGTGACTATTAAATTAATGTAAGAGTTATCTATAAAAATATAAATAGAAATGAAAATAGATTTTCTTATTGATAGAAATAATTATTAAATAAATGAATATAAATTATCTTACAGATAAAGTGTGTTATTAAGAAAACGTTTTTTGGATTTCCCAAATATAAAAAAATTATAAAATACATAATAACCCTTTTCACTCAAAAATTTCTATTTCAATTTTACTTATTTCACCAAGAGGGATTATACATGAAAATTATAATGTGGTAAAAGTTATTATTCAACCTCACGTTCCATTTTGAATGTTAAATTTCACATAAAAAAATTAATATATTTTGATCATTTTTTATTGACCGTACATTTATCTTAAATATCCATATTATTGTGTTATATATATATATATATTATTTTCTAAACATTATACATTTTTTACATAAAATGATTACATTTGAAGTAATTGGATTAACTCACGAAATATTTAAAATTTGTATCCTTCACTCAATAAAAATACATGATGATAGTGAATAATTTTTCTATATTAAATTTATATTTAAATAAAAGATGAATTATTCCTACATAAATAAAATGTGTAGGGAAATGTTGCAGACTACCCCTTGATTCATTGGTAGCCCCATGAGATGAATTAGTATGACAAACTAGATGGGGTTTCACCGAGTTGTTTTGAACTATATTGAGGATCGATCTTGATAGTAAATGTATCATGTCCATTGAAACATGATGTAAAATAATTAATAATTTCCATCATTGTGCATTAATTTAGTATTATTATGCATTTTTTTTATTTATGATATTATCATTGGATGTATTTTCTTAAATTTTGATAAATTAAATGTCATGTGTTTTTTGTAATTAAATATCAATATTGGAAAATCTATATCTGGTTATTAATTTAATGTTTATAGTAAATGGAACATTTTCATGTTATTTAAAATTATATATGGATTAATCTAAGAAAATTATTTAAATATAATGTGTGAATAATTATTTATATTTCTATGTTTATTATGATCAATGAATCATTATTTCTTCTGATGTTCATGACCTTTATATGTCTTTAAAAATAACTCTTCTTTTGATTTCATTCATAGGAATCAATGATTCAAACAATGAATGTTATGAATGAATATAATATAGGTACTACTGATATACTCAAAAAAATTTATTTTAATATTCAAATTTAATATGGGAATCGTTTATGTATCTTGTTTACCGTGACTATGAAACTACACAATCCATTGGGATGTGATTCCTTTTAGCTTTATGAATTTTTTTAAAATATTCACCGACCCAATTCATCTGCGGTGTGGGTTTCTTTCATCATGTACAACTGGAATGATTACCTTAAAACATATTTTTCAATTGATATCACATTACATTATTAATATTTAATTTTTTTTAAAAACACTTGATATATTGTAATGGGATTTTATTAACCCATAATGACATAAAAACCATGTATTTTCAAGAAAAATATAGTACAATCATTTGTAGAGATACATCTATGATGGTCACTCAAATAACCAGATAAAAACAAAAAATTCAGTAGACATTTCGAAAAATCATATTTTTGTCAAATTTTTAATGTAAAAAATACTTGTTTAATATTTTCCCTTATCATTATTCCAAACATCCCAATATATTCCAATTATTTAATGATATTTTTTCTATCTAAAAAATTTTAAAAAGTGTAAATGAAATTATCACATACATTTATCTTACTATTCATGAAATTTGGATTATTATGTAACGTGTTAGTCTCACAGTATTAGAATTCAAAAAATACTAACAACTTTCGTAGTTTGGATCTGTCCCCATTACTATTCCCCTAGGTATTATTTACATTAGCATCTAGTTTAATTGTCCATGCATATTATAAAATTATGTTATCTACATGTATTAAAATATCCATTCTATAAAAAAAAATATACGATGAACAATATGCATGGTAATCAGACTAAAAGACCATTTTTTAATAAATATGTTGTGATACCAAATATTATAATGAATAAAATAATATTATGGTTAAAATAAAGAAAATAATTTAGTAATAATTTTATTAATAATTTTATGGAAACAAAAGATCAAATTAGAGTATTCTAATTGCCAAATAAGTCATACCTCTAGTCTATAATTAGTATTCTCTTTCTCCAATGTAGCATTGTGAAACATCGAAAATGAATTTTTTTACAAAAAAGTGGACCAGTGATGGTATTTTTGAGGGTTAACAATAAAGAGGAAAAAGGAGGATAATCCATAAAAACAAACTGATGAAATTACATTTTCCAATTTTCTAGGTTTTTTTGTATATATAGAATGGGAAAATGTCTTCCAAGGTTTTTTCTATGACTCATACATTATATTGGTGAGGAAAATTACATGATTTTATTTTTTCTATGATGACCCACACACATGGAGTAAAAGAATAAATTAGAAATGAAATTTTGATCTATGGGAGAGGGTAAAACTCAAGAGTAATGGTATGGTGATCCAACACACATAGGAAGAATTTGTATCATTGAAAAACTAAACGGGGGCTCTTTCATGACAGGTTGTAGGGGAATCCATCTGTAATTGATGTGAGGGGAGTGTTGTCTTGATGAGAGGGTAGGGAAGTAGTTATTCATAGAGGGGATTAGATAATAATAAAAATGGTAAGAAATGATGTCTATTGACTATATAAGTGATTGGATAACTATGATGTTGGGAAATACATCATCAAGTGTATGTGTTTGGCGACTACAATTTTTTTTTGATTGGGGAGCGATGGGAGGGGTATTGGTCGATCAAAGGGAAAATAGTGATTCAAGGGTGGGGGTAATATTCATGAGAAAAATCAGTTGGCTAAATTAAAAAAGGTTATTAGTGTATACCTTCCCATATATTAGTATACAATATTGAATATTTTCAATTATATATATATATATATCAATATTAATTAGATCATGATGTCTAATATTAATATATACATTATTTTGTATTCAATTGTAATTCCAAATAGATTTCTACAATGATATAATCCATTGATGAATTTTTTTATCATTTTATTGATTAAATTGATTTTTTAAAATTTATTAACCTTAACATATTGTTAATTCATTACTTATATATGATAGATTTTATTTTACATAAACGTTACTGTGTATTTTGGATGACACCATATATTGTTTCCTTTCTCTAGGATAAAAATGATGTATCATTGAATAAATTCAATGTTTAAGAACATATAATTTCACTTTTTTTAAAATGTAATGTGATATTAATTTATAAATATAATTTAATAATAATAATAAAGAATTTAGTCATTTTGGATTAGGTTTCTTGTCTATTATGCCAATGTTATAATGCTACCACGATGGTAAGATATTGGAGTATGGGGTCTCTACAACCCATGTCTTGTGGTATTGATTCTCTAGAGCATGCCTCAGTATCCTTGTCTCAATCTATATCATCACCCAATTCTTGTAGAATTCCTTTTCCAAGGTATATATTATGTTACCCAAATATTATTTACATAGATAATACAACATATTAGATTAAAATTCATTACATTTCATTATGAACCATGCCAAAATCAAACTATTTTGATGTCTTCGGAAACACGTATACAAAAACCACTACTATATAAAAGATCTATATCGTCTCATATATATTAATTTTAATATATATTATTTATTATAAATATCATACATAAAAACATTCATCATATCATATGGAAAAGGAAACACAGAATAGAGTGGTTATAGATTCTCTTAAAGCGTAATCTAGGAATATATCAATGATCAATTAATCATACAATGGGAATAAGGGTATGTGAACAAGATATTGACATCAAAATATAATACCCAAAAATTTATCAATTGTAATCATGAGCCATGGAATAATTTTTTATTGTAATACATGAATAAAAAATAAATCAATGAACATGAGACACTAATTTAGAACATGGACATAAGATAATTTCATTAAAATGTTGAATAATGTGACACATAATAATAATAATAATAATAATAATAATAATAAATATATATGAATAATAACTACTTAGAAAATATTCACATATTCGGCATGGGTTATCCACCTATGAACCTTATTTCGGCCTACTCCTTCCAATAATCAAATCCAATGTATCAAAACATGGTTTAGTCTGATTAAATCATAGTAAAAGTCATAATCACTATGGATCCTATTTATCTTATTACAATAATATTAATCATGATGGATATGATAAAATAAATGTATTTTTATAAGCATAATCACATGAATAATGATAAAACAAATAGTATATAATCTTGAATAAAATGAATCACTTTATATTAAATCCATCTGAATGGAAAACATATAATAATAACCAATTCAATATCACATTAAAAGAAATAATGACCAAAAAGATATGTTAAAAAATGTAACAATTATAAAAAAATATAAAATTATCCAATAACCAGTAACAAATGTAACAATTGTTTTATAATTACAATAATTTATTTCTTTCTTTACCATGAAGGCCCTTGATATTAATATAAGAATTGATGTTTCATTAAATCTACAGTGTCCCTCGATTAGATGATTGGATCTGTCTTATAATCCTTGTAACCCCTCCATCCAATTGATCATAATAACCATATTCATATCCCTAGAATATATAAATCATTATGTTTATCAGATGTGAATACAATTTCAAATTTTATTAAAGAAACAACCCTCATATGGGTTCCTTAATTTGAAAAATATCTGAGGAAATATAAATGACTAATAATAAGTAGTTCACACTATGAATTCTTTAGGCCTATTGATAGAGAAATATAATTTTCTCTAAAATCATTAAATAACACTGTATTTATAGGCATTCTCCCAATAATCCCATATTATTCATATTTCCATGTTTTTTGAAATGACTTTAAAAAACTATAGAATTATAGTTCATCGAAACCAAGTGTTCGACATTGTATTGATTAACACTATTAATGTGTTAATGGATTTCCTTAAATGAGAAACAACACATCCCTATTATGATTATAAACATAATTCCTTTCGATTGACAATATTAACAATGTCAATGTGATAATCCTTATAAGTATTAGTATGACTGTATCAATAGTCATACCAGCCCTATTTTTAGGGCATTTGTTAGTAAGATAGTCATGGCTAATGTTTATCATATAGTTTGATAATGGTGAGTTTGATTGATTGGACACATATTCATTATGATAGTCATAATTAAAAAATGTAATCTTTATATTCGTGAAATATTAGAAATTTTTCAATGTGTGGTAAAAGGAAATATTTTTAAATAAAAACAATCTATATCACATGGAACATAAATGGATAGTAAACATTTTTTAATAAGCTGTTTCTGATTTTCAAAAGTAAAGGAATGGAAAAGTGAGAAGTATAACTTCTAACTCAATAATCTCTTACATTTTGGAAAACAGAAACCCCAAAACATAAATAAGAAAAATAACATAAAAACCTACAACCCATTTCATTTAATAAAAATGGTTTTAGAGTTATTATTCAAATCCCTAAATCCCATTGATTCTATAATGATTTTGAATAGATATAGAGTATGAATTTGAATAAAAAACTCAGCATTAGGATAATATCCCACCCTAAGGAACATATCCCCCCTTAAAGGAACAACTCATCGTTGAAAAAATAACTCCTCATCCTTTAACAATTCCTCCCCCTAAAAAAATATTATCACCATTATTGATTTCCAAAATTGAAATGGGGAATATGTAATATATTTCATGAAAAGTGATAGAAAATAATATAATAAATATTTCATTGAACTCCCAAATCAACAATTAAAAAAATTTAATAATATAAATACATTCAACATAGGGAGGACATTTTGAAAAATTGTAATTGGTTGAAAAGTTAATTCAACGGATTTTAAATGCTTCCAATATTTTTAAAAATTAATAGAATAATAGTTCAAAAAAATGTAAGACATTTTTCCTCGAGGTCATTGCAAAGGACATCATCTTTTTTAATAGTTTCTATTCATTCACAAGCCTATCAAATTATTCTTTGAAAGAAATTAACTTTTATAATTCCATTGAAATATTATTTGTACCAATATATAGTTTGAAGTCTTCTTCATTAGATAATTGGAGTCTAGACATATCTCAATATATGTATTAAAGCATATTTTTCAAGGAATCCATTTCATCAATACGATCATCAGTAGAATCTTGAAACTCCTCCCTAAACATTATTTGCTCTACAATGACAATTGATAACTAGTTAAGGGAACATGATCGTTCTACCATAAGATTCTTAAAATCATAAAATTTTTCATCATGGATTCTAATATTAGCATCAACTTTATGAGAATATTTTACCATTTTTTTAACACATTCCTATGATTCTGGGAACTCTTTTGATAACATTTTACTTGTACCACAGTATGAATTACTTTATCTGAAAAACAATTATGTATTTTTAGTTCTGAAAATTAATTTTATGAATTAAATTTTACATAGACCAATGGCTAGGAATATTATGACAAACTATTTATAATAATTTCATAGTATGAAGAATATAATCAACTACTTTTTATTCAATAGTTTCTGCTGACACTGACTGGTCATGCTGAACCTCAAGAGGTAGTGTTTTGATCAAACTAGAATTGATTACTATTCGTTTATTATTATCATTATTTGGGACATAATTTTATATTTCTTAGTAATTATAGTGTTATTATGAATTTCAATTATATCCATATCATCGATGTACACTTTATCATCATTCCATGTTTTTATATTCTAATATACAACATTCATGGATAACTATGAATCTTCATCAAACGTGGATTCCTCTTCCTCATAACTAGTATACATTTATTCATTTTTATTAATGGAGGGTTGGAAAAATGATTATGATGATGATGAATATATTTTATTCTTATCTATATGATTTTTTTCATTCTCATTTGACTCTTTCTTTTAATTGCATTTTTATCATCTTTTTTCTCTTAAAATTATTCATCAATATATTAATCATCGTATTCTTCATCATAATCTTTTTATTTATCATCTTTCCTATCACTACAATATTCTCCTTCAGACACCTTATTTAGTTCAACATTGATCCACATTTCCGTTATTAATTCCCCCATACCTCCAACTTGTGGATCTGATTCATTTTCATGAAGAACTAAGACTGATTCTTCAACTATCATTTTTCCTTTTCTCGTTCCTACAATAGAAATAATATCAGCCTATGAAATGATGGTTTATTTAAATATAAACCATGATTTAAGATTTAATTGATCAAAATTAAAAGTATGTAGATCTACATTCTCAAAATATATCTCAACTCCTTTAATCAAATTATCACACAATTGATTTCATATGAAACACTTCTTTTATTTTCTTTTCATTTATTCTTCATGTAGTGTTTTAGTATAATGAATTTTATGGCCTTAGACTATGTGGAGTCATGTATTATTTCTCAATCTATTGTTTTCTTCATGTCTTTTTTATCCATAATTCATTAACATAATCAGGTGCTTTCTTTTGACTCTTCATCTTCTCTGGTGGTGAAGTCTCTGCTTTCCATTTGTTTTTACAATGTTTTATAAATTCAATTCCTCTAACTGATTCATTAATGGATGATATTATAAAATATAACCATCTAACCATTTATCATAATTCATTGATTTGATATCAAAAACAATATCATCATATTCAACGTATCATAACCAATTAATTAAATAATTTCCCTCATTGAATATAATTTTCTTTCAAATTAAAACATTCCCATATTGATTATAACCAGGTTGATTATAAATGTATGAAACATTATGATTTTACAATTTACCTTTAAATTCATTTTTTACTCAATGGTGAGAAGTAAAAACACACAAAATCTATGATCAACATGTTCACAAAAAATTCCCACATGGAAACATCTGAAACAATTATGGTATCTTAGCCCACTTTCCTCATAATAAGGAATCCTTGCGTCCTCAAATCCACCCTAATGTTATATGGAGTTAAATTGGAAACCATTTTAAAATCATTTTAATGATATAACAGTGAATCTTTATATTTTTTCTATTTGAACATATTATGAACAATATGCATCATGGGAGAAGGGAAATATGCATATCCTTTTGATGGAATTCCAACATAACTAGCATGCTAAAAATAAGATACATTATATTTCAAAATAAATTGTTTCATTATTATATTTCATAAAAAACATAATAGAATCATAAAAATCATGTCCAATATCTTGAAAAAACAAATCAATGTCCTTTTTGGGTTTTCCTCCCAAATAGATTCTTAGCCTAGAAAATTGAAGATCTTCTTCAAAGTAAAATGATATTTTTCATGGAATGATCTTTAAACTATCCTCTATCTGAATGGAAACCATTTCATTTAGTATTAAATATTTGAAGTCATAATTGAAATGAAATACTATGATTATAAGTGAAAGAAACTTATCATACTGAGAATCATTTAGGGTAAAAAAAGTCATGTAAAATCATTGGAGCAACCGATGTGGGGAAAAATAATGCCCTCCATCATATAAAAGATTTATATCAAAATTTTATTTTTAAAATATATCGAATGTTTGAGATTTAATGAAATATTACATGATTGTAGATATTGATCAGAATAATGTTTTAATGAATATTGACATCATGAAGGGTATAATTTTTTATCATATTTAGAATGGATCTGATAGAAAAAAGATTATTTTTTAAAAAAAAATCTGAAGAAATTTATAAAAACAAAATATATTACAACATAAAGTTAAGAGATAATGTATATAGATAGTGAACAAACAAAAAATAGTATAAGAGTACCTTTTATAGTAGATTATGTCATTGATATGAAAAACAAATTTTCTTCCTTTTTGAAAAATATGAAGATTATAATAAATTAAAAAACACTAACTACAATTTTATTAGTATGAAATATAATTTTTAAATATATGTTACTAAATGGTAGTTTTTAATAGTATTTTATTATTATAAATTATGAATAAAATAATTTTGAAATTATAAATTAATTATGAAAATATTATATAAGAAATTTTTTAAACAAAATACGTGTTCTAATGATTTTAAATCATTTTTAGAGTCGAAGAATCTATATTGAAATTATGACACATAAAATTAAATAAATAATTTGATTCCATAAAACTCATTACGACCAATGCTTTTGAATGTAATAATATTATTATAAATATAATTATTTTTTAAAAAAACTAAATGTTTTTAATTACAATGAAACATAAGCATCCCCTAATTAATAAGAGAATATTAATGTCATGGTATGGGTAAACGAGATGTATATATGAAATATTCCATTAAATTTATAATTCATAGATTCTATTTAATGCATTCAAATCTATATGAAGGAAGAGGTTTTGTAAAAATATCAGTAAGACGTTCTTGGATTCTAATGAATTTTAAAATGATATGTCCTGTAAGTGTGTGATCCCAATGGAAATGGAGTCTTATATTTATTTACATATAACATGAGAGTTGTTTTCAATTGTTTTGTAATCAAAAGAAACTTTTCTTATATCAATGTATTTTATTTCAAAAAAGCTCATTCCATAGTTAGTGATTTTGTGTTGCAGCCACAATACATGAGCACACAAAATTCAAAATTCCACATATTTTGATTATGTTGTGGAATGTGCTACTGAGTTTTGTTTTGTATAAGAAAAAGAAACTAAGGAATCTATTAACAAATTAAATGTTATAGATTTGATTTTATTTGTCCATTCTACAACACACGAAATTCAACATTAGAAAAAAAATGATATAATTTTTTTTAGAAGAATAGAATAACCCTAAACCCATAGTTCCATTAAGATAATGAAAAACTATATTTAAATTTGTTAAATTCTATTCCATTAGAGTTTTTCAAGCCATAGACATAAGATAACATAAATCCTTAATTCTGGAAGACTATATGTTATGAAATGTGAACATTATATCATTCCTATATCTGTTTTGAACAACTAGTTTATCGGCCTCATCAAAATCAAAATTATAAGAGGTACCAGTAGGAGAACTAATAATTTTACTATTTTTATATTTTGATTGTTAATGAAGATTTTATTTATATTTATTTTTAGATATAAAAATTCTATCCAGTTTTTGAGAGATTTGAAAACCTTGAAAATAGGTTAACTCGCAAATCATTCTTAATTAAAACTCATATGTCATGAAAAAGGAATCCATTAATGATTATTGAGTTAACCATAATATAATGTAATAAACATAAATTTCAACAATCAAAATATTTGAATAAACTTATTTTATAAAAAGGTTTGGATTTAAATCTCCTTTAAAAAATTGTTTTGTGACACCAATTATGTTAAACTATCATACCCAGAACCTGGGGATTGATTATTTGCATATATAGATTTCATATGATTATAAACATATTCAAGATGATTTTTATTTTTCAAAATAGGGGTATGTTCAACATAAAAAACCTCTAGAACATATATGATAAGAAAATCATACATAACAAGACATTAAATAGAATAAAATTAATGACTTTTGTAAAGGATAAAAATATGCTGATAGCTTCTAGTCATGCTACTAGAGAATACATTTCTTTATAATGTATGCCTTATGGTTGATCATACACCATAAAAACATGTTTAGTTTTATTTCTAACAACAATTCCATTTTAATCAAAATTTTCTGAAATTCCCAATTTACCAAAATTATAAAAGTTTCATTAGTTTGTTAAACTAAAGTCCAGTCCTATTCCATCAAAAACTCATTGAGTTCATATTGAATTTAGTTAATACAATCCACATAAATTTAATGAACTAGAAATGAAATGTAATTTATTTTAATTATATGGGAATTTTACGAGCCAGAGAAAATTGACGGCGTGTGATTCCGAGGCATGGTGTGCCAGATAAGAATTTCTGATCTTTTTTTAGGTTCGTTCAGTAAACTAATGAGAGAGTATTTGTAACTTCTGAACTGGTGATCAGAATTGAATTATGAGGACACCGTTGAACTCACAGCGCATGTACGCACTTAAGGAGACATTCACCTCGACTACAGTAGGTCAAGGGTAGAAGTTAGTTTTTCATATTTTGGTGGAGGAATAGAAAAAATAATATTTAGCTTCTTATTTTTCTTGTAACATTCTACGGGGTTATGGAGTTGGGGACCACCTTAACTAAAACCCCTAATTTGAATTCATGGTGGTGAACACACGACCCTTGAACTCCCTATTTAATGAGGTAGGTGACCTTTGGTATTCTCTAAATTAGTTATGCTAACACCAAAATATTTAATATCCCACATTATTTTAAATTAATGAATCATAATATAATATGTTGGTGATTCTTTTTTTGGTGGAATTGGGGAAATTGTTGGAAAGGGGGAATTGGGTGAGAACTTTAGAGGAACTCATCCACCAAATATGAACATCTCCACCAAACGAAGAATTCCATCTCTATCCAAGAATGTTCTTCAAAATAAATAAATAGGATGTCAGATGGGCCAGATTTCAGAAGCATGTTGTGGAAGTGATGATCATTGGAACCTTTTTCTCCTTTACAGTTTTCATCTCGCGACACATCAACGAACCTTCGAGGTAGGGTTTTATGTTTTAAATTTCCCCAAAACATGTTCTTGACAATTATTTGTGATTCTAGAAATCATTGAGCTTCTTGATAACGCTCTAACGCAGAGGGTGCGGGCCAAAAGAACATGGACTGACCACTCCATAAATCTTTTTGGTTCTTGGTATGTTCTTCGCGATGGAGGAAGTTAATATCTGAAACCGGTGGGGCTCAAGAATAGTGGTCGACCCCACGGTCTTCCACAAAAACGGTGAAGGTGCACTTCTACGCGGCCTGGTGTGCCAGGGTCGCGGTTGTGTCACAAAGGCGAGGGGAAGGCGGTCGGCATTCGGCCGGCCGTGGAAGGGAAGCGAATGATGTGCCGCCTTCAAGGAAAGGGGGTCGCGACCTGCCTGGCCATAGTGGATGATGGAAGCATGGCTGTTGTTTTTCCTGCCACGGAGTGGCCATGCGTGATGCGCTATCAGGAGGACTAAGGGTCGGTTGTTTCTTTCAGTGGAAGTGCGGGCCGCGCAACTCTCCCCCACATGCAGCCAGGCCGGGCTACCCAGCGTGGGCTGGCCCACCCAGCGTAGGTCGAGACAGACCCAGTGGGTAAGGCGAGACCCAGGTCAGGTCAAACTGGATCCAGACCAACTTTGACCGATAATCGCTCTCTTGGACAAAACTTTGGCACCAGGCATCCATTTGCTAAACTATCTATAGCTCCAAAATCCTTGGTGTGAGATGGTTATTTTAGTATAACCCACTTGAGATTTGGATAGAGTTGGGGTATGGTATAGTTGGATCGAGAAAAATTCCAACCAGACCCTCAGGACTAAAAGGAAAATAATTTACAGTCCCAGTGTCTGATTGAAGCACCATCTATTGTGTTGAGACCACTAATATGTGGTTTCCCATAGTGATAATTCTTCATGGGACTTCGTGGCTATTGGAGTATTGACATGTGGCTTGAGGAGAGGATCCTCCCAGAATCCTGTGAGTTTTGCGTGGGGACCCTATAGGTGGATGTAACATGGGAATGGGATCCATCATGGGTCTATATTTGAGGTCCATACATGGATCCACTCTAGGAATCCAAGTGGGACTACACATGGATATTGTGTGGGCCTGACGATATACTAGATTCCAGCGTGGGTCTGACATTGTATTAGGATCCTATGTGGTTCTGACGATGTACTAGGATCCTGTGTGGGTATGATGGTGTACTAGCATCTTGTGTGGGTCTGATGATGTAATGGGATCATGTTTGGGTCTGAAGATGTACTAGGATCTTGTGTGGTTCTGACGATGTACTAGGATCCTCTGTGGGTCTGATGATGTACTAGGATACTATGTGTGTCTGATGATGTACTAGGATCCTGTGTGGGTCTGACGATGTACTAGGATCCTGTGTGGGTTTGATGATGTAGTAGGATCTTGTGTGGGTCTGACAATGTTCTAGGATCCTCTGTCGCTCTGATGATCTACTAGGATCCTTTGTGGGTCTGCTGTACTAGGATTCTGTGTGGGTCTGATTAAGTACTAGTATCATACGTGGGTATGCTACTCAACAGAGTAAGATGATTCAGTAGTTACATCTAATCATCTCTACTATAGTACCTAAGATATACCTGATTTGAGACGAGTCATTACCTTTGTGGTATGATTCTATGTGGAATACTTGTGTGGTACCTACCTTCATGGAGATACCATTGTGGTATTCTTGTATGTGGTAAAATAATGTGGCACTTATCTTCGTGGTAATATTTCTTCAGTTGTATTGTATTTTCAGTTGTACTTGTACCTTTACTGTTGGGCTTGTATTCCAGTCCCTCTTACGTTCAGTACTCTTTTTTCTATTCAGTTTACATGTTATCATATCTTTTTGTGTGCTTGGTTGAGTGTCATTACAAGATATAAACAAGATTCCCTTCTTGTTTTAGGGGATACGACATTTGGTGCTAGTCGCTAGCCATTGGCCTATGGAAGGTGGGCTTTGGATTGTCATGGAACAGGCCCTCGGGGATGGGTTGTGAAAAATTGGTATTAGAGGAGTCGTTTCTAATGTAGAACATTTGGCTCTGATCTTTTTAACTGCAACAATGTTAAGTGTACTGATTGTGGTTATCAGTATAGGGATGCCTGTGTTGGTGCGGCGGTCGATGTATCTGTACACCCGGACCCTGACTTTTGATTTTCAAATCATTGCACAAAAACACTGATTGCATGAGTGATTTGAAATGTTTTCATTGTGAAATATTTGATTCAGCTCACCAGGAATAAATTATTAACCTTGGCGGACCTGTTTCTTATTAGGATGCCTCCACGTAGATAGCCGACTAGGGTTCTAGGTATAGTGTGCACTGATAGCCCACCGATCGACGAGGCCTCAGTGTATTTCCCTCTTCTAGGAGAGGCACTAGCGGAGGAATCAGCGGTACCATTACCCGTTGGGCCACTAATTCCACCAGCCCTAGTGGCTGAGAGTGTGTGCCTCATGAGCTCATTGAACGAGTTGCAGCACCAATGTCCACCCAGGTTCAGGGGCGAGATGGAGCCACAAATGGCTGTGGATTGATTGGAGACTGTAGTGGGATTCTTCTGACTGGTAGGGACACCAACTGATCTAATGGTGATCCATGTCTCCAGTCTTCTACAGGCAGTAGCATGTAGATAGTAGAGTTTGATACTCCATGTCACGATGAGGTGACGCTTGTCTTTCTAGACTTCGAGAGCCTGTTTCGAGCAGTGTTTGTCCCAGTGACTCTTCGTGTAGTGCGCATTCAGGAGCTTCTTCATCTACAGTATGGAAGCATGACTATGGCTTAGAACTTATCAAGGTTCATTTACCTCTCACACTATTCCACCTATATGGTGCGAGACCCATTTTTTAGGACCTGGACCTTCGAGAAGGGTCTCAGGCTGGAGATCATGGCATCAATTATCTCACTCAGCATTACAATGCGGGCGGGGTTGTCAGAGCGAGCCCTCTAAGTGGGGAGTTTTCATGGTGAGCAGTCACCAGCAGTGAGACACACCACCATTCATCACGTAATAGATTCTTCTGCAGCTGGAAGCAGATAGTTGTCATAGAGGTCCAAGAGGACCAGACAACCAGGTGGACGACCGAGGGATTTAGGGTATTTTTTGTGGGGCACCGGAGATAGAACTAGTCATGAGAGTAGCTGGTAGTGTTTCACATGCATCGGGCAAGGTCACATAGTTCATGACTTCCATACCCACCATAAGGATGATCAGTAGATGATCAAAGGATAACCCTGGCAGAGATCGAGATTTGATCGAGGAGGTCTGCAGGGGTTAGGTAGAAGTGGTAGAGGAGCATGTCGTGGAGGTGGTGGTGGGAGATGATTCGAGTTGTTACCGCCACCACCAGCATGTAGTCCACCCTAACCATAGAGACCAGGTGGACAGGGGAGAACTCAGCTTCATGTTACTCTTCTCTATGACCATGGATCCTTGGAGATTATACGAGATACGATCTCTGTCTACTCCACCATAGCTGTAGTAATTATAGACAGAGGTGCTTTTCATTCTTTTATTTCCCCTGCCCTCATTCAGAGCTCAGAGATTCCGGAGGAGCCGTTGGCTTGATCCTTACGGCTAGATACTCCTACAAGAGAATATTTGACGAATAAAAAATGTTGTTGGTGGTGTGAGAGTACTCTAGGATGTGAGAGTTTCGGCTAGGATCTCCTATTAGCGGTGTTGAGGACTTATGGCGTCATCTTGTGTATGGACTGGTTATCTAAATTCCATGCATAGATTGACTGTATTAGGTGCAATGTGTGGTGTGTCCGCATGGATTGGAAAAGATTCAACTTCACCGGAGAGAAGGGAGCCTTTGCAGCACAGGATGGACTTACCCAGAATAGAGTGCAGCTGATTACACCTCAGTTGGCTAGCCTTACCCTCAGAGCGGTTGACATGGAGAGTCTGAGCTATCCTGTAGTGGTGGACCAGTACACAGATGTCTTCCCTGATGTTGTTTCATGTCAACTATCACGACCCGACCCTACCTGGGCACAAGCCGCAACTACCCCAAGCCCGCCTCCATAGGCCATGGGCTAGAGACAAGCAACGAAGGTTAAGCAACTCAGGGAGGCCTTTTCCAGAGTACCTGTACACACACACGCAGGACACTCAATGCAGAAGTACATAGTAAAAGAAAAGACAAGTAATATAAAGAAAAACTTCTATATATAAACCACAAATGTACATCGACCTCTAACAGTACAAAGAAAGTGTTGAGAGTAAACTGAAAAGAAAAGCGGGAAAACACGCACCCACCAGAAAAGTTTCATAACCCGGTGACAGGTGAACCAATTAAACAGCTAGAAGGGTCCCCCATAGAACCCGACTACGACCACCACATGCGGTCCATTCTCCCAATCACCTAATCTCCTCTGATGTCACAACCAACCTGTCTATCGTCTACAAGGGTACACCATGTGCAGGAAAATCTCATGTCGGGGTGAGTATAAAGATACTCAGTAGGATACTCCGAAGGCTCGAGGGAGCAACAAAGGAAGTACCAAAGGGTGAGCAGTAGATCGAATAGGGTAAAGTAAATGAGTACCACCAACAGTGCAGTAAAGAGTAAAATAAGGAGTGTAGTAGAGTAATAGTAGAGAGTCCAGATCAACCTAACAAGTGAAAAGAGGTAGACTCGTCTAGAAACAAGGAGCTGGAAACGGTGAGAATATTAGCTTCTCATCGAGTCTTCTCTACCTATAGTAGGAGAGTAGACTCTTCCAACCACGAGAATCTAGACACGGAAAGCACGTGGAATACCCCACGCGTCTTCACATCTCCTGGAAGGAGAGTAACCAAAACCCAAGAAGTGGGTACTGGAACAAGGTATATACATATCCATATGCTTAATCAAGAAGCCCGAACAAAATCTTAAGGGGATCTACATCCCATAGCTCATCCCAAGAAAGTGGGTAGCTAATAATCCCAGAAGTAAACACCATCGATGACCAGCATTGCGCACATCTGCCCTTGAACTGCAAGTCAAGGGGATCAAATCACCGCACCTTTACACTATCCGCTTTGGGCAGAACTGACTTGCCCGCAGGGTTTATGTCGCGTCGTAAGGACGCGTCTCAGTGGGGAAATCGCCCCTCATACTGGAGAGTTCTGGGGGAACATCAAACCACACATTGTCACTACCTCACAGTCGAGAGGTCTCCTTAAAGTCGACAGGTGACCCCCTGCCCAGCCCCACTAGAGGGTAATCCCTGAAATCGATGGGTTCCCACTGGAAGGAGACCCAGCAAGAGTCGACAGGTGCCACACTGCCCAGTCCTATAAAAGTTTAATCCACTAGAGGTAGACCCCGATGAATTCGTCGATGAGTCCCAATGCCCAGTCCCGAAAAAGAGTACTCCACTGGAGGGAGTCTCAGAACCGTCATCGGGGACCACTTCCCATCCCAGCTGGAGGTTAACCCAACATTAGGGACCACTTCCCATCCCCACTGGAGGTAATCCCAGAACCGCTCTGGCCATCCCTGCTGGATGGTACTGCTCAGTGAACACCACTGTACTGGCCATCCAGGTGGGATGGATTCTCACTGGCCATCCCTACTGTATGGTAACCCACTGGCCATCCCTACTGGATGGTACCACACTGGCCAGCCCAACTGGATTGTACAACTGGCCACCCCTATTGGATGTTACCCCATTGGCCATCCCTACTGGATGGTACCTCACCGGCCAGCACTGTAGGAAACAACCTTCTGGACAGTCCTGTTGGAAACAACCTCCTAGGTAGAGGATCGGTGCCTGGGTAATGTGTTGGTCACACCGAATCCACAAGAACTCTACCATGGAACACGAAGCAACTCTGAAGTCCAAACCAATGAGAGCAGAACCAGGAAAAACCACTCAACCCTGTTGGTCGAAACCAACGTGAATAGAACCAGGGGAACCCCTCTCAACCCTTCTGGTCAAACAAACGAGAATGAAACGAGGGGAAACTCAACCCAGATGGTTAAAAAAACGAGAATAGAACTAGGGGAAACCACTCAACCCTGCTGGAAAAAACCAATGTGAACATGACAAGGGGGAAACCCAATCAAACCTCCTGGTCAAACAAACGAGAGTAGAGGGACCCTCTACGTCGCGAGAGGTCAAGGGTACGCAAAGCAGAACATTGTACGCACATGGGGCCCACACGACGTGTGGCCCCAATTCAACCCCAACCAAGTGCACAAACGTTCTTGGGAATAAACAACCACATGTACCTCCAAGTGTTCCAGTATACTCCCAGAGTATACCACGTTTCCAGCCCAGAGGCTATCATGCACACGACACCCAAAGTCAACGTGAAGGGTGTAAACATAAGAACTCTAAATTTCCACCTCATCGGCCTAGGCACGACCAACTACACATCTCCAAACATTTACATCACTCACACGGGAGTGCACGCGATCACACGCCAAGGATTGTCTGCAAACATCATAGGAAGAACCTCCATCGGTACACCTTTCATGCTTCCACATTTAAATGAGATCTCAAATGAGTCTTCATATATCCGAACAGATTGTACCATTTTTATCCTCATAGAAAAACAAGCGATATTGACTACTTACCCGCCTCCGATGGATATCTGACATAAAAGTCATTCAATAATGCTTTACTCCCGAACGGCGTCCCGTAGTCCCGATCCTTGGCCCCAAAAACTATCAATTGCATTGCACAATTGCGATCCCCTCTGGAAAACACGTTAAAAAAACTGCTCAATTGAGTGGAACAGATATCTGTAGAAAAATATGCATTCCATCGTACAGCACACGAGCGGTTCTACATGGTACCCACATCCTGGTCCCAAAGTGCAATGAAAGCATTGCACCGTTGTGATCCTCTCGAAAAAGTACACAACATGGACTATTCACATGTCCAAAACGGACACCCAGCGATAAAGATGGAAATCACTTCCAACTCCCAAAACGGCCCTCGTGGGGCCCACACTAGCATTCGAAATTAAAGCGGGAAGATTGTGCCAATTCAATGCCCTCGAAAAAACACCCAAAATTGACAGCTCCCATGCCCCGAACGGACACAGAATGAAAATTTTACAAAACGTTGCTCGCAGCTCAACAGACGGGCCACGGGGCCCACACCTCAACTCCGGTATCAATGCTCGAAGCCACCCTAGAAAACTCTTGCTCAACTCCAGGGTCACAACGCCATTAACGGAGCTCAAAACGGACGTCGGATGTGTCTGCGCCGCCCAAAACAATAATCCCCCGGAGAAATGTCAAACTACTTAAAGTTGTGTCGTGCCTCCGAGGCCCCTCGTTTTGGGAATTAAAAATTCTTGTGACCATCTCAAAAAGTTTGTCTCAATTTAAGGGACGTGTCGCTGTAGACGGTACCCAAATTGGGAGCCCTAAAAATGATTTATCAATTTTAAATCATTTTCATGATAATAATAATAATATTGTTATTATTATTATTATTATTATAAACTTATTATTATTATTTTTTTATTATTAATTTTTAAAAATATTCCACCGACCAGACATCACAGGTCAGCTGCTTTTCCACGCGGTGACCCGCCGCTGGCGGGTCCGTGGTCCCCCATGGGGTGGCGTCGCGCGACCCCGGCTTTGCACGCACGCCGGCCGGCTGGCCGGCCGGCCTCTCCCACACGTTGTCTCCCCCAGCTCACCCTGTCGAGCCTGCTGGTTGGAGCACAGCCGCGTGGATGATTCACCTCCGCCGTCACCTGCTCCAATATGCCGCCGGCTACCGCCGTTCCAGAGCCCGCACCGCCTGCTGCCGGAAACCCCAAAGCTGGCCGAAAAAGCTCCAATACCACCTAAATCTTCAACAGACCACCTCGGGATCGTCGGGACTCGGATTTTCAATATTAAAAGGGTGATGGAAACCTCAAATCAAGAACTAACAAAAAATGGCCTTCGCTCAAAAATATGACAGCAATTTGATGCAATTAATTCAATGGATATTGCGGGAATTAAAACAATAAACACGAGCCTACCTCTTGGGCGTAGCCCGACGCTTCACGCAAGATCTGCCACTGCCACAATGCTCGGAGGTGGGAGAGGATGGAAGAGGATTGGAAGAGGATAGGAGGTGGTTCTTCCAGAGGATGAAAACAGTGAAGAGTGGGGGAGTTATGTTTAAATAGAGAAAAAAAAATTATTAAAAAGTTTTAATTAATTTAACCTCCAAATTAACACACACTCGAAACTCTTGGATGGGTCAAGATTAAACCTCCCCTAGGGTAAACATCACCTCTCGAGAACAACGACAGTCTCAGAATTTTAATCTGAGACCACGTTAAAAAGTAATTAAACTCAACGCTCGAGGCTGCCAAATTACGAAAATACCCTCAGTGGCATTTTTCACAGAAGGCCCGCGCCTGTGAAAGTTACACACCTTATATGGTAAAGGTCATGTTACGAACTCAATGGATCCCTAGTTTTTCAAATAAGATCCACCATTTAAGAGATTCTTGTGTTCATCCATTAAACAAATAAATTAATTATATTAATTATCTGTTTATAGTTTCGTTAATGGGTGAGGTGTCCAAACCTCCCGCGCCGACATGTTTTATGTCGTTCCTAGGGTAAAAACACCATTTCAGACCCATAAGTACACTTAGATATCTGATCTTAATCATCGTCGAGGAGTTATCCCATTTATTTCGTGTGCCCAGTGTGAATGCACTAAAAATTTAATTTCGGCCACACTGGGGCTCAAAATTGCACGCCGTCTGAAGGAGCTGCTCTGGAATAACAAAAAAAATATTCCAAATTCTTTTATAGCAAAACCTGGGATCTTACATCATTCCCTCTATCAAGATTTTTTTCCCCAAAAAGCAGAACCAGGGATCAACTCAGGGTACTAAGCCCACACCTAGCACTCCTGTACCTAGAAGAACTCTCGCACAGTCCCGCGTCACCGCACACAGACCAAAGGCTTTGATCTGTTCACACGAGTTTTTCCATTACCGATGATGTGCATAAGAGAACACACACTTCTTCTTAGGTGAGTCACGTGGGATAAGTCATGCACCAACTCCCAACCTTGGGGTTAAGGAAAGGCGGTAGGGAACCTCGCCATCCCTTTGAATGGTCTCAAATTACCTGAAGGCACTTGGGGGTAGCTCACCTCCCCGGTCTCACCTCTACATCGCACGCCGCGACTGGAATCACCATTTGGACCTGGATGAAGCCCGGGGATTCCCTCCTTCAGAATATCCATATGGTGAAACACCCAAGGATATCTGATCACACAAGGTTTCACATTCGATGTCTCGCAACAAAGAAACTCTTACGCGCTCAGAAAGAGATGGATTCGACACCATCGACTAAAGAAAAAGTTTCCACTCCTTTTACCGCAAAAAAACATGGTTACACCGATGCCCTACGCCACTCTAGTAACAACTCAAACAAGAAGCAGGGAGAGAATAATTTCACACACAGAGTCTAACAATTCTACTGCAGAAAGTAGAAGAGCCGTAGAGCATTCCTCTTATCACATCATGCTCTGCAGGATCATAGACATCCAAAGCTCATGGCTATCCACGGCCCCAATTTTCAGCTCCTATAGCCTGACGCAGACTACTTAGTGGTGATGGGAAGACCTCGTAAGGTCATTCTCCAATTAATGCTCCTCTCGCTCCTCTGCAAGCACCACCTCTTTAGGATCTACTCTGATCACGGTGCTGCCTCTGCCGCGGTGGTGCACCTGCTGCATGCTCGGAATTCTCAGCCTACATGGTCATGCAGTCTCGCACCAGGTGACCTCTCCTATTGCAAGCATAGCACCAACTCTCATCGAGATGCACTGGTGCCCTCCGGTGCCACTGTGGTGTACAACCACACGCCTGAGTCTGGTTGTCCGAAAGCCACATGCGTCGAGGTTCTCCGTGCTGACTCCCGCTAGCTGTGACAGACGTCTCGGCTCTGTCGAGCATGTGGTCCCCACCAACTTCAGAGCGTGAAAGGAAGATCTCTATCACAAGCGCCTACTATAGCACCCCAGAATATGTGGAAATGCACAAGGGTACTATGACATCACATATCTCTCTACGGAGACCCTGCTCGAACTTATGCGCTCAGAAGTTGCTGTCATGGACTAAGTTCGGGTAAAAGCGTGCACAGTCTGTGAAACAAGCCGCGTACTCGGCCACTGTCATCCCTCCCTGCTGAAACTGCAGGATCTTCTGAATCTGAACGGAGCGTAAGCAGACAGGGAAAAACTCCCCAAAAAACAACAACTAAAAGTCATCCCACGAAAGAGATGACTCTTCAAAAAACTGAGCCACCACACTCCACCAACGCCAAGAAACTCTGCGGAAAAGGTTGGTGGCCAAAGACACCATAAGATCTGCCGGCATCTGCACAAGCCTGAAAAGGTGAACCACTATCTCCAACCAAATCTCTGCTGCCTAATGTTTTGGCAGACCACCGATCCTCAATGGTATCTACCACAGGAACTCACAGTGCACGCTCAACCTACGTTCAAGCTCAGTCTGCTCTGCTGAAGTTGTCTACTGCTCACTAAGTGGGGGTGCTAATATGGGCCCACATAAAGAAAGTGACTCGAATGATGGGTCATGGAATGAGGCCTCGCCGCTCACAGGGTCGTCGTCATGATCCAAAGCTGGTATCCTGGATACCTAACTTCACAAAGACATCCTGAATGTAATCAAGGAGTGTCACAGTCAGATGAGCATATATGTATATAATAGTAACAACAATGGGGTGATGACCCAAGATGGACAGTCAAAGACTCAATCCTATGTGATTCAGAATCCAATTTTCCCTCAAACAAGTGTCTTAGCATGCTGAGTCGACAAGCAGGTTGTCATGGTCCTGGTGAATCGATACGTCGGCCGCTGCAACATCACTGGACTCCCTGGCCGGAGAGCCGCTCTCGAGTCACGTTAACACAATCTCCCTAAATGCCAACAAATTTCTTTTTAGGGACGTCCGAACAACTTCCCAAGGAACGAACCACCTCTGATACCACTTTTTCACAACCCGACCCTACCCGGGCTTGAGCCGCAACTACCCCAAGCCCGCCTCTATAGGTCAAGGCTGGAGACAAGCGCCGAAGGCTAAATAACTCGGGGAGGCCTTTTCCAGAGTACCTGTACACACACACGCAACAAAATCAATGAAGAAGTGTAGTGTAAAAGAAAAGGCAATTAAAGTTATGCTCAACTACTATATATAAACAACAAAAGTGCATCGACCTCTAATAGTAAAAAGCAAGTGTTGAGAGAAAACTGAATAGAAAAGGGGAAAAACACGCTCCGAACCAGAAAAGTGCCACAACCCGGCAATAGGTGAACAAAGTAAAGAGCTGGAAGTGTCCCCCACCTGGACCCCGACTATGACCACCACAGGAGGTCCAAGATCCCAATCTAATAAGCTCCTCTGACGTCACGAGAAACCTGTCCATCATCTGCAAGGGCCCACCAAGTGTGGGCATAGCCTAAGTAGGGGTGAGTATAAAGATACTCAGTAGGATACCTCGAAGGATCAAGGGAGCAACAAAAGCAGTAACAAAGGGTGAGCAATAGATCGAACACGGGAAAGTAAAGGAGTACAACAGAGAGTGCAGTAAAGAGTACAACAAGGAGTGTAGTAGAGTAACAGTATAGAGTCCAGCTCAACCCAACAGGAGAAAGGAGGTAGACTCGTCCAGACACAAGGAGCTGGAAACGGTGAGAAGATGAACTTCTCATCGAGTCTTTGCTACCTATATCAGGAGAGTGGACTCTTCCAACCACGAGATTCTAGACACAGAAAGTATGTGGCATACCCCGTGCGTCTTCGCCTATCCTGGAAGGAGAGTAACCAAACCCAATAAGTGGGTACTAGAACAAGGTATATACATATCTATATGCTTAATCAAGAAGCCCGAACAAAATCGTAAGGGGATATCCCTCTCGTAGCTCATCC
The DNA here is from genome assembly GCA_963277665.1 of Viscum album. Taxonomy (NCBI): domain Eukaryota; kingdom Viridiplantae; phylum Streptophyta; class Magnoliopsida; order Santalales; family Viscaceae; genus Viscum; species Viscum album. The sequence continues at coordinate 617,243,534 of OY728127.1, read as the reverse complement.
CCAGAAAGTGAGTAGCCAACAATCCCAAATTAAACACCATCGGACCCCAGAATCTCACACGTCTACCCTGAACTGCATGTCAAGGGGCTCAAATCACCGCACCATGACACTATTTACTTTGGGTGGCACTGACTCACCCGCACAGTTTTAGGTCGCGTCACAATGACACATATCAGTGGGGAAAGCGCCCCTCGTACTTGAGAGTTTTGGGGGAATGTCAAACCACATCTCGTCACTACCCCATAGTCGAGAGGTCTTCTCAAAGTCAACAGGTGACCGCCTACCCAACCCTGCTTGTGGGTAATCCCTGGAAGATGACGGGTTCCCACTGGAGGGAGACCCGGCAAGAGTCGACGGATGCCACACTACCCAATCTCGTAAAAGGGTAATCCACTGAAGGGATACTCGACTAAAGTCATAGATGAGTCTCAATTCCCAGTCTCGAAAAGGGTACTCTACTAGAGGGAGGCTCAGAACCGTCATCGGGGACAACTTCCAAGCCCAGTTGGAGGTAAACCTGGCATCGGGGACTACTTCCCAGCCCCGCTGGAGGTAAACCTGGATGTGCACTGGCCATCCCTACTGGATGGTACTACTCGGTGAACACCGCTGTACTGGCAATCCCTGTTAGATGGTAGCTCACTAGCCATCCCTGCTCTATGGTAACCCACTGGCCATCCCGACTGGATGGTAGCGCACTGCCCATCCCGGCAGGATGGTACAACTGGCCACCCCTACTGGATGGGACCCCACTGGCCATCCCTGATGGATGGTACCTCACAGCCTTGCCCTACTGGAAACAACCTCCTGGCCAGCCCTGCTGGAAACAACCACCTCGGTAGAGGATCGGTGCCCACAGTATGTGTTGGTCACTCCAAATCCAGAAGAACCCACCAGGTAACATGAAGAAACTCATCCAACCAGACCATAGAGAATAGAACCAGGGGGAACCACTCAAGCCTTCTGGTCAAAACCAACATGAACAGGACCAGGTGGGAAACCCACTAATCCCTACTGGTCAAATAAATGAGAATGAAACTAGGGGAAACTCATCCATGCTGGTCAAAAAAACGAGAAAAAGACTAGGGGAAACCACTCAACCATGCTGGTCGAGACCAACGTGAATAGGACTAGGGGGAAACCCACTCAACCCTACTGGTCAATCAAACGAGAGAAGAGGGACCCTCTACATTGCGAGAGGTCAAGGGTACGCAATGAAGAACACGACACACACATGGGTCCCACACGATGTGTGGCCCCATGTCAACCCCAACCAAGAACACAAATGTTCTCAGGTAAAAACAACCACGTGTACCTCTAAGAGTTCCTGTATACTTTCAGTGTATACCATGTTTCCATCCCAGAGGTTGTCGTGCACACATCACCCAACATCAACACAAAGGGCATAAACGTAACAACTCCAACTTGCCACCTCATCTTCCCAGGCATGACCAAATACACCTCTTCAAACATTTACATCGCTCACATGGGAGTCCACGCGATCACATGCCATGTGTTCTCTGCAAACACCGCTGGAAGAACATCCACTGGTACACCTTTCATGCTTCCACGTTTAAATGAGATCTCAAAGGAGTCTCCGTACATCCAAACGGATTGTACTGCTATAATACTCACGAAAAAACATGTGAGATTGACTGATTTCTCACCTCCAACGGATATCTGACGTAAAATTCGTTCGACACCACTTTACGCCCGAACGACGTCCCGTGGTCCCATGCCTCGGCCTCGAAAACAGTCAGGCGCATCACACCTTTGCTATCCCCTCCTGAAAACACGTCAAAAGGACTACTCACATGAGTGGAACAGATATCTAGAGAAAAAGATGCATTTCACCGTACCACATATGATCGGTTATACGTGGGACCTGCATCCCAGTCCCGAAGCGCAACGAACGGATCACACCGTTGCAATCCTTTCAAAAAAGTACACAAGAAGGACTATTCAATTGTCCAAAATAGACACCCAATGATAATGCTGGAAATCACCGCAAACTCACAAAACAGCCCTCGCAGGGCCTGCACTAGAGTTTGGAATTAAAGCAGACAGATTGTTCCAATGCAATTCCCTCGGAAAATCACCCAAAATTGACTGCTCGCAAGCCCCGAACGGATGCCCGATTAAAAAGTTACAAAACACTGCCCGAAGCTCAACATACGGGCCATGGGGCCCACGCCTCAACTCCGGTTTCAATGCACGAAACTGCCTTGGAAAACTCCACCTCAACGTCGAGGTCACAATGCCACTGACGGCGCTCAAAACAGAAGTCAGATGTGTCTGCGCCGCCCAAAACAAGAATCCCCTAGAGAAACGTCAAACTACTTAAAAGTGTGTTTTGCCTCCAAGGCCCCTCGTTTAAGGAATTAAAAATTCCCGAAATCATCACAAAATGTTTGTCTCAATTTAAGGGACGTGTCTCCATAGACGGTGCCCAAATCGGATGCCCTACAGATGATTTATCAATTATAAATAATTTTCATAATAATAATAATAACATTGTTGTCATTATTATTATAAATTTATTATTTTTATTAATATTTTAATGTTTTTTTTTAAAGATTCCACCGACCAGACAGCGCCGGTATGCTGCTCTTCTATGCGGAATCCCTCCACTGGCGGGTCCGCGGTCTCCCACGGGGTCGTGTTGTGTGACCCCGGCTTCGCACGCACGCTGCCTGACTGGACTCTCCAGCTCCCTGTCGCCCACCGCTCGCACAGCCGAGCCGCCGACAACCACCACTCTCCGCTCACCCAGCCGAGCCGTCGCCCACCGCTTCTCCGCTGTCCGCTCGCCCTGCTGAGCCCGCATCTTGGAGCACAACTGCGCGAAGGAGTCACCGCCGCCGTCACCTTCTCTGATCCACCGACTGCTCCCTCCGTTCCAAAGCACGCTCCGCCTACTTTCGGAACCCCCAATACCGGCCGGAAAAGCTCTAAAACCACCAGAATCTTCAACGGACCACCTCAGGCTTGTCGGATCACTAATTTTCGATCCGAAAAGGGTGATGGAAACCTCAAATTGAGCTCTAACCAAAAATTTCCTTCTCCCGACAATTTGACAGCAATTTGGCACAAGTAATTCAAAGGAGGTTGTGGGAATCAAAATTATAAACACGATCCTACCTCTTGGGTGTAGCACGACGCTTCGCGCACGATCCGCCACTGCCGAAACGCTCGGAAGTGGGAGAGGATGGAGGAGGATTGGAAGAGGATAGGAGGTGGTTCCTCCATAAGATTAAAATAATGAATAGGGGGGTTATGTTTAAAAAGAGGAAAATAATTAATTAAAAAGTTTTAATTAATTTTTCCTCCCAATTAACCCGCACCCGAAACTCCTAGCGGGGTCAAGATTAAACCTCCCCTAGGGTAAACACCACCTCCCGAGCCCAATGGCGATCTTGGAATTTTAATCTGAGGCCCCTTTCAAATGTTATTAAACTCAACGCTCGAGGCTACCAAATTACAAAAACGCCCTCAGTGGCATTTTTCACAGAAGGCCCCTGCCCGTGAAAGTTACACCCCTCCTAGGGTAAACGGAATGTTCCGAACTCAACGGTGCCCTTAGTTTTCCAATAATATCCACCTTATAAGATATTCATGAGTTTATCCATTAAACGGATTAATTAATTATTTTAATTATCTATTTAACGTTTCTTTAATGGTAAAGGGGTCCAAATGACCCACACCGATATGTTATATGTCATTCCTAGGGTGAAAACCCCATTTAGGACCCTTCCGTACACTCAGATATCTGATCTGAAACACTGTTTAGATGTTATCCCATTTATTTCATGTGCCCAGTGTGAACACACTGAAAATTTATTTCTAGCCACACCGGGGCTCGAAATCGCATGCTGTCTGAAGGGCCACTATGAAATAACATCAAGAATATTTCAGTGTCTTTTATAGCAAAAATCGGGTTCTTACATCCTCCTCCTCATAGAGAGGTGGACTTTTACATTGGCTTGTACCCCAGGACGACACCGATATCTACACCAGTATATCAGATGGATCCTGTAGATATTTGTGAGTTGCAGGTATGACTGGAGGACATGCAGGTAAAGGGATTCATTCAGCCTAGTATTTCTCCATGGGTAGCACCGATTTTGTTCTCCAATAAGGCGGATGGGTGCTTGAGACTTTGTGTTGACTATCGAATCCTGAACCAGGTGACCGTGAAGAACAAGTACCCGCACACGAGGATCGATAACCTATTTGATCATCAGAAGGGAGAACAATGGTTCTCGATGATAGAAATCAGATTAGGTTATCACCAGCTCAGAGTACGAGAATAGGATGTGCATAAGATGGATTTTAGATGTCGGTACCACCACTACGAGTTCTTGGTTATTCCATTCGGCATGGAAAACACCCCAACAATGTTTATGGGACTCATGAACTAGATTATCCAGCCAAAACATGATTTCTTTGTAGTAGTCTTCACTGATGACATTTTGATCTACTCGGATACCGAGGAGGAGGATGCCCATCACTTGTAGGTACTTCTGGACACACTCTGAGAGCACCAGATTTATGGTATTCTCTCCATGTTCCCGTTCTGGATCCAAGAGGATCAATTTCTAGGACACATAATCTCATAGGCTGTAGTAGTAGCAGATACAGTGATTATTGACGAGGTACTCTCTTAGGAGCCACCTAGGACTGTGATAGAGGTACGATGTTTTCTGGGCTTGGCTGGATACTACCAGAGATTTGTGAAATATTTTTCTAGAGTTGCATACCCATAATCAGTATTGACAAAGAAGGGACAACCCTTCGTGTGGTCAGAGAGATGCCAGTGGAGTTTTCAGGAGCTCAGGGAGAGGCTGACTAGTGTCCCCATCTTGAGACTTCCGGAGGAGGGTGTTGGGTATGTAGTCTACTATAATGTATCAGGAACCAGACTCAGATGTGTCCTGATGTAGGAGCGAGTAGTGATCACATATGGTTCTCGTCAACTGAGAAAAAATGAATAGACCTATGCTACCCATGACCTGGAGTTATTAGCAGTGGTCCTCACCAGGAAGATGTAGTGACATTACTTGATGGGAGATCGTTTTATAGTCTAATTTAATCACATGATACCAATGTATATCTTCTCTTAGAAATAACTGAACATGAGACTATGGCGTTGGCTTGAGTTCCTACATGACTATAAATTCGAGATAGTCTATACTCTTGGGAATGGGAACATAGTAGTAGATGCACTCAGCAGGATATCTCGTATATAGCTACTTGGTGAGGCGACAAAGCAGTTGTCTGCTTTGCAGATATCCTTTGTGGGTCAACATGGAACATCTATTCTTCAGTCTCTTATAGTCACTCCCCAACTTCTTCAGTGAGGTAGGGAGGCACAACTCGAGGACACTGACGATGAGGCTCTACATGCTCAGATATCCACAAGACAAGCACTTGATGAATATTCTGAAGGTGGGGATCACTTCACCCTCTTCAGAGGACGTACCATGGTACTAGTGTTTCTTTAGGAGGATGTTTTGTGGGAGGTTCACATATTCCCTCTACCAGTACATATAAGAGTGGCGATGATATACTAGAACCTCCGACGATAGCACTGGTGTCCAGGAATTATGAAAGAAGTATCGGATTTTGTCTCTCAGTGCCTCACTTGTCAGCAAATAAAGGCGGAGCATCAGGTACCAGCAGGCATAGTTCAGCCTTCAAAGATCCCAGATTGGAAGTGGGATGGTATATCCATGTACATTGTGAGAGGACTTCACCATACATCCAGAGGGCATGATTCTATCTGGGTTATCGTTGAACGACTTACCAAGTCATCTCACTTCAAACCGATCAGAGATTAGGGTTCAGTAGAGATCTTGGGATGCCTCTATGAGCAAGAGATTTTGTGGCAACATGGAGTATCCTCGATGATTATCTCTGATCTTGATACATGATTCACTTCCCTGCTATGGCAGGGGTTGTAGGAGGATTTCGGGATGCAACTTCATTTGAGCATCGCCTTCCATCCTCAGACTGATGGCCAGACTGAGCGGACCATCCAGACCCTTGAGGACATGCTACATGATTGCATCTTTGTCTTTGGTCATAGCTGGGAGGATCACTTGGCATTGGTGGAATTTCCATACAATGACAACTATCACTCAAACTTTGGGATGGCACCATTCAAGGCAATGTATGACCGACACTGTAGATCTCTTTTCTACAAGACTAACTCAAGTGATTCAACACTCATGGGACCAAATATGGTATCAGCTACTACGGAGATGGTAAATATCATCCAGGAGCATATGAGGACTACACAGAGCAGGAAAAAGTCATATTCTGATAGGAGACAGAGTCCTCTGAGTTCATGGATGGTGACCATATCTTTCTACGGGTCTCACCCTGATGGGGTTTGTGGGGATTTGGCCAGGGTGGCAAGTTATCACTGACATTCATTGGATCCTTCTAACACTACGGGAAACAAGGCATTTAGTAGTGGTTTTTTTCGTTTCGCGGCGGTTTATTATTATTATTTTTGTTATTTTTTTTAATTTTTTTTATTTTTAATTTTATATATTTATTTATATATTTATTTATATATTTATTTTTCATATTTATTTTTCCTATTTATTTATATATTTATTTCATATTTATTTTATTTATTAATTTATTAATTTATTAATTTATTTTAAATATTTATTTTATTTTATTTATTTTATTTTATTTATTTTATTTTATTTTTTTTAATTATTTTATTTATTTTAATTATTTTATTTATTTTATTTATTTATTTATTTATTTCATTTTTCGTATTTATTTATTTTATTTATTTATTTATTTTTCGTTTTTATATATTTTATTTATTTTATTTCGTATTTATTTTATTTCGTATTTATTTTATTTCCTATTTATTTTATTTCATATTTATTTTATTTTATTTTATTTATTTTATTTATTTATTTTATTTATTTATTTATTTATTTATTCTAATTATTTTAATTATTTAAATTCGTATTTATTATTTATTTATTTTATTTCACATTTATTTTATTTATTTATTTATTTTATTTCGTATTTATTTTATATATTTATTTATTTCGTATTATTTTATTTACTTTATTTATCCATGCATGCAAATCTCATGTACATGCACATGCATACCCATGCAATATAAAGAAATTATGCGTCTGTTGAGATTTGAACCCCTACCACTTGCATATATTCTAAAGACATTACCACTACAGCAAGCTCGCCATTTTTTTAATAAACAGAATTTATTATAGTTATATATATTAATTGAAAAAAAAAATAATACATAAATAATATATATAAACTCAATAACAATAAATAATAAATAATAAATAATAAATAATAAATAATAAATAATAAATAATAAATAATAAATAATAAATAATAAATAATAAATAATAAATAATAAATAAAGAATAAGGAATAATAAATATAAATAATAAATAATAAATAAATATAAATAATAAATAAATATAAATAATAAATAAATAATAAATAATAAATAATAAATAATAAATAATAAATAATAAATAATAAATAATAAATAATATATAATAAATAATAAATAATAAATAAATAATAATAAATAAATAAATATAAATAATAAATAATAAATAAATATAAATAATAAATAATAAATAATAAATAAATATAAATAATAAATAATAAATAATAAATAATAAATAATAACTAATAACTAATAAATAAATATAAATAATAAATAATAAATAATAAATAATAAATAAATATAAATATAAATAATATATAATATATAATATATAATAAATAATAAATAAATATAAATAATAAATAAATATAAATAATAAATAAATAATAAATAATAAATAATAAATAATAAATAATAAATAAATATAAATAATAAATACTAAATAGAAAATAATAAATAATTAATAATAAATAAATAATAAATAACAAATAATAAATAATAAGTCCTCAGAAGAGTTGGCATGGTGGCTTACCGCCTAGCACATCCCTCTCAGTTACACCGGTTGCACGGTGTCTTCCATATATCCCAACTGAGGAGACACAAGCATGACCATTCCAATGTTATCAAACACGGTGAGCTAGACATCGATGATGGAAAAATGTTTACGGAGGATACGGTAGAGATTTAGGATTGAAAAGAGAGGGTCCTTTTTGGTCTGTCGATACCTCTTGTGTGCGTTGGCAGGCAGCACGAGAACCTCCAGTAGAGCACGTGGGAGTCGGAGGCTCAGATTCGTGCTCAGTACCCCCACATGTGTTCCTAGTTGTTGTTATGTGGATTTCAGGGATGAAAATCCCTAAGGTGGGGAGAATTTAAGGACCCATAAATTCCATGTAATTTTTTTTATATTATATTGGCATTTTACGAGTCTATGAAAATTGACGGCACGTGATTCCGAGATCCGGTTTGCCCGGAATGAATTTATGAACTTTTTTAGGTAAATTTTGAAAATGTAGGATCATGTTTTTGTAACATTGGAACTGTTTCTTGGAATTAAAATACAAGGACATCGTTGAACTCACAACACCGATATTCTCTTAGGGATACCTTCACCTCATGCACAGTAAGTAGAGTGTAGAAGACAATATTTCACCTATTCGTAGAGGAATAGAAAAATTAAAATATTTAATTTTAAATTTTTCTAGTAACCCACTATGGGCTTATGGATGTTAGGACCACCTAATCTAAAAACCCCAATTTTAATTCTAGGTGGGCACCATATGACTCTTGAACTCTATATTTAATATGGAAGGTGACCTTTGGTATTCTCTAAATTAATTTTTCCAAGACCAACATTATTAATGGCCAAATCTATATTAAATTAATAAACAATACTTTAATATATTGGCGATTATTTTTTGGTGGAATTGGGGAAAGTGTTGAAAAAGGGGAATTGGGAGAGAACATTAGAGGAACTCATCCACCAACGAAGAACATCTCCTCAATGCGATGAACGCATTCTCTATCGAAGAATTTTCTTCGGAATAATGAGAGAGGATGTCGCATGAGCCCGACATTGGAAGTGTGTTGCGGAAGTGACTATAATTGGAACCTTCTTAGCCTTCTCCATTTTAATCTCGTGAAAAATCAATGAACCATCGAGTTAGGGATTGATATTTTAATTTCCCCCTTTACATGTTCTTGACAATTCTTTGTGATTCAAGAAATGATTATGTTTCTTGCTACCACATTAACATAGAGGGTGCGGGACAAGAGAACATGGCCTGAACTCTCCACAAATATTTGTGGTTCCTAGTATGTTCTTCATGATGGAGGGGGATGGTATTCGACATCGGTGGGTCTCGGGAATGATGGTTGGCACCAGGTCGGCTGTGAACACTATGGCGTCGCGCTTCCTCGCTGCCCGGTGAGCAAGGGCCATGGCTTGTTCCGTTGCGATCAGGGGATGGAGTCCGGCGTTCAGCCAGTCGCGGAGGGGAGGCGCATGATACGCCACCAGGAGGAACAAGGGATGGCTGTTTTTGCCGGCCGAGCTAGACCGTGCGGGACCCACGGTGGGTCCGTGAGCTACTGACAATCGAACGACATCGGTCATTCGGTGAGTGGAATTGGGGGTGGGTGACTCCTCCTGCATGCGTCCGGGTTGGGCTTCCCAGCATGATCTGGGCCAGGCCTGACCCCGGCCGGGTCGGTCAGACTGAGTCGAATCGGACTCAGACCAACATCGACCCATAATCTCTCTTTTGGACTAACTTTTGCACCGGGCATCCATTTCACAAACAGTCTGTGCTTCCAGAAACCTTGGAGCGAGACAGTTCATTTGGTATACCTCACATGAGATTTGGATAAAGTTTGGGTTCTATCATGTTGGATTGAGCACGAAACCAACTGGGACCTCGAGACTAAAAGACTAATAACTTACAAACTGTATGTCTGATTGGCGGACCGTCCATTGCGTTGAGACCCATATTATATGCCAGTTCATTGGGATACTTCTTCGTGGGACTTCATGGTAGTTGGAGTATCAACCTGTTGCATGAGGAGCGGATCCTCCCAAAATCTAGTGAGCATAGTGCAAGGACCCTGTATCTAGTTGTAACAAGATAAAGGGATCCTTCATGGGTTTATATTTGAGGATCTCACATGGATCCACTCTAGGAATCCTTGTGGGACTAATATTTGATCCATTGTGGGTCTGACAATGAATTAGGATCCAGTTTGTGTCTAGAGATGTACTAGGATCCTGTGTGGGTCTGACGATGTACTAGGACGCGGTGTGGGTCTGACAATGTACTAGGATCCTATGTGGGTCTAATGATGTATTAGAATCTTTTGTGGGTCTGATGATTACTAGGATCATGTGGGGGTCTGATGATGTACTAGGATCCTGTGTGGGTGTTCTATACTAGGATTATGTGTGTGTATAATGATGTACTAGGATACTACGTGGTTCTGTCTCTTAATAGTGTAAAATGATTCAGTAGTTACATATAGTCATCTAAACTACTGTACCTATGATATACTCGGTGTGAGCCGAGTCTTTAACTTTGTTGTATTCTTCTGTGTGGCGTACCTGTGTGGTACTTACCATCATGGAGATATCATTTGTGGTATTATTCACTGTGGTATACCTATGTGGTACTTACCATTGTGGAAATATTTTGTTAGTTGTATTGTATTTTCAGTTGTACTTGTACCTTTACTGTTGGGCTTGTATTCTGGCCCCTCTTACATTCATCACTCTTTTGTGATACAATTTAATTGTGTTCGCATCTTCTTGTGTGCTTGGTTGAGTGTGTTTACCTGATATAAAGGCAACACCTTCCCGGTTTTAGGGGATACACCTTTTGGTTCTAGTCCCCAGCCCCTGGCCTATGGAAGGCAGGCTTGTGGTAGTCACGACATGGGCCATGGGGGACGGGTCGTGATAATCACATAATGCTTCATCAACAATTATAGGTCCAAATGGGCTATGAAATCTATATGTCCAATTTCATTCCATAAGGCTATTCTAGTCCAAAATAGTTCACCTATATCATAAATGACACTTTCAATGATTTTATTACTAAGAATCAACTTAAATATTGGGTTCTTAAAATTCTGTTCTTTATAAATAGGTATAAAATTTTCCCGAGGAGAAAAATTAGAAGCATGTTCTTGAGTACATTACTTATTAGATATTACTTTAGGAAAATGTTGAAAATTTCTTATAAAAATAACATCCATGGATATTAGTTGAGGTTTTTTATGAAACATGGGATCATTTTCATCCAACATAGCAGGCAATTTTTCCAAAAAAAAATCATGAATTTTTATTAAAAACATTATAATACAAACATGTTGTGGAACAACAAATAATTATTCCATCATCAGATTTGGGATAAAAATTATGTAAATTATATTTAATATTCATGATAAATACATCTCTTTTAAAAACCCTAAAGTAAGAAACAATTGGTTATTTCCTATCCCAAACTCATGAATCTTTTTATTAAAAAAAATTTTTAGGAAAATTATATTTATATTATATATATAATTACTAATCACTTCTACCGAATAAAATTTATGAACTGGGTACACACTCAGTATGGCTATGGTAAATTCCAAAATAATTCTACTTCTTCTATCCACAACAACATTATCCTAGGGAGTAGGGGGTTCTGGGAGATAATATGTAATGTTATATACCTTTATTACAAGTAAATATTTCAAAATTATAAATTTAAATTTATCTACCCTGATCACTATGAATAATAATCATGGTGATGTGTTCCTCATTTTTAACATGACCTACAACAGATTTAAAATGACTAATACCTTCAAATTTCATTGTGAGAAAATATACCCATTAGTATCTACTATAGTCATCAAAAAGTACATATATATATATATAAAATTTTCTACCCGTAATTCATGTTTTTGTGTGACAAATAAGTCCATGTGCGTTAATTATTATGTATTAGAAGTTGATCCTTCACCAATAAATTTAATAATCAGCTTATGTTCCGTAACTCAATTACAAGGGTCATTGAATTTTGAGGAATCAAACCTATGTTTCTCTAAATCCTTAAAAAGTACTATATTATTCAATTTAAATATGTTTCTTAGGATCATGTTCATTGAGACTCTATTCCATAACCATGACTAAAATTCCATTACACAATGTCAATGTAATTTATGGATTGTCTGGCCTTCTAAGTTATGTGTGTAAACATTATCTTGCTAATTTATAGAAAGAGTGAATTCATTTTCGGAACTATTTAATCAACATTTATTATTCCTTAATATAAAATGGTAACATTCAAAAAATAACTGACTTATTCAAAAAATGTTTTTTTAATACCTACAAAAAATAAAACACTTGAAATAATGTCTTTACCAATATGAAAAATGTTACATATTATGATAATCTCTACTTGAGAATTATCCTAGAATTTGAAATTTACATAATTCAATATGATTATCTTCAAGAAGAAGTATTATATTGTATTCATTTTCATAGAACACCCATAATCCAAATATAATATTTTCTTGTTTTTAGTACTATCATAGCTTTCTAGAAAACGAAAACATTTTAATTTTGGAACCCAACCCATCATGGGTCATGTAATGATTGAAAATTAAAATTTTGGAAACCACTTATTAATATAAAATCACGCCTTAAGAAATAACAAATATTGAATTCATTTTAATGAAAATTTCTTCATATAATTCACACTACATTGGAATTTTCGGAAAAAGGTTCACTTTTTTGGAGCAAGGAAATTACTAATTGAAAATATGTTTCTTATATGGATAACCCATTTTAGAACCACCACTATGTGGACAAATTAGTTTATACATTTTATCAATTTTATTATACAATTAGTATTTTTTCATAAAACCATATTCAATGATTAAATTTCTGATTTTATATTTACAAAAAAATCATATCCTCATTAGTAGAGGTTTTTGTTCTATATTTTAAAAAACTATTTGTTTAACAAATTTTCTATGATATTATTATTCCAATACCTTTTGAAATAGTATCATTTTATGAATTAAAAAAATATATATATTTAAAAATATATGATATTTAAATTTTTGTAAAGGGTAATACTTGAATTAGCCTTACAATGTTTATAAGTAGCATTATCATGTTTTTCTAAATTTTACAATTCTCATTTTCTAAAAGATAAAAAAATGGAAAAATTCATCATAATATAGAAAAGTATTATCTTTTGATGAGTAATATTCTACATCAAATGATATAGCACTGTTCTCATGATGATAATTACCATTTAGCAACATGATTACCTAGGACTATGCTTTTTGTTTCCTTTCCATAAAACATTGATTTACATGAGGTACATCAGAAAAAAAGACCTATGTTCCTATATCTAGAACAGTTACTATTAGATAAAATTTTAAATTAATCCCCACTACTGGAAATCTATGTGTCTGAAGACTTCATTAATATCTTTAAATTGTATTTGTAATATTTTAGGCAATTCCATTCGGAATGTATATATTTCTTGTCTTTCCTCTGTATCTTTAGGAAATGTTTTCTGATATGTCCATCCATCATTAATTTGTATTATGTGACTTTAAATTTATCTTCACTTATATCCATACAATATTTCTATAATGATTCTAAAAATAATTTATTCCAAATATATTTTTCATCCTTTTGGAAATATTAGCTAAATCATTATTTGAATGATTAGAAATATTATAATCGTATTGAAAAATAAATTTCCTCTGTCATAGATTAAACAATTTTCTCAAGAGATTGGAATTTTGATGGTGTCATAGATGTTCTATCAGGATAAATATAACCATTTTTATTTTTTCGTTTTCTTAGTATCTATTTTTAATCATACCTTATACTATATAATGGTTCAAATATGATAATAAAGAGTAATATTATTTGATTTTCATGTTGCATCAACAATAGTTCACTTGGACTCCCACTCATAATGAAAGATTTCAATAATTTCCTTAATAAGGATCTCATCATGTTGAGTATTTTCCCCAATGGATTTTTATATATTTATGATTCTCAAAAAAATATGGTTCATCATTGTAAAATGTTCTCATGCTAAGAAATAAATGACCAGGTAGTCTACATTTTGCATTTCTCTTTTGATATCTTCAACAATAGATGTTGTAAAATGTGTTACTTCAATATTTTTCCAGATACAATTTATGGAATTATAAGTGGATATCTAACCTTAAAAATTTTTTATCAAGGAATAAAACAATATATTCCTTTTAATATAGTTTAACTGATTTTCCTTTTTTCATCATGGGTAAAAAAAGTTACTTCTTCATCAAGAATCGTGTAGTCTCTTGTAAGCATAAAAATTTATCAACCCTAGGGTTGATAACAAATGTTTTCAACATATATCATAGGAACTTGTAATCAACAGAATTAATGACAAGTGTCCTGTTTGAACTGTGATTTTTAATTGATCTAACATTACGACCGTTCATCTTAAAAAATTAAAAAAAAAATAAAAAAAAACATGTTAGTGTAGAAAACTATATAAATGGGAAATTTATATCCAAAACATAAACAACATGTAATTGAAAATAAATTAATGAATAACCATGTATTTGAGTAGTGTAATACTACTCTAATACCAACTATAGGATAGAAAAAATATACTCAAGAGGATATAATTACAAGTGGGGTAGAATTATAGTTTAAAAACAAACTTTAAAATAATTAAATAAATAAACACAAAAGTCTCTTTATGTAAAGTCATATGATTCGACCCTTAGCTTGAATAAAAATGTGATAGATTCAGAAAAATGACTGGTCTAATTAAGATAGAGTCAAAATCCTAATTAATGTGTATGTGATATATCGGAGTACAAGAATCATTATCCTATTGGATATGATTAAAAAAATTTATTTTTATTATTCTAATAATAGTAATGTAGATAATAAAAACAATATATAAATTTAAATAAGAGAAATCACATTCTACTAAATATAAAAGAGTAGAAAACATATTAATGAAAGAATATAATATATTTTTCAATGTAATAAGGAATTACAAGATATATTAAAAAGATAACACTTTCAACCTCAACATAATGTTAGTGAATAACCTTTACTATATATATATCTATAGTTTTATATTTATTATAATGATTGCATTTCATAACTCGTATATCCCACGATTTTAATATTTGAATTTATCTATCTTTCTATCCCTACAGTTCTCAATAAGATAATATAATATGTCTTACAGTCCAAGTAAACCCTTAATAGGAAAGAGTGTTTTCCCTTTCATCCTATCCCTGAAATCCCTTGATTATTATGATCATCAAATTCAAATAAAATTTCTAATGTTCTTAGGGAAAATTCCAAATAAGGATTTATTAAGAATATAAAAGTATAATTAAATATGAATGACAAAAAATGAGTAGTTGAAGAAATCTTTTTTTCAGATAACTTTAGAGCATATAAACATTGTCTCCAAACACATCAAATGGCCCGATATTTTTAGCCATTCTCAAGTATGTCACATAACGATCATATTTCAATGTTATTTGAAATGACCTCAGATTACTAGAGCATGATAGCTCATCATAATTTAATTTTTATGTCATATTTGTAGAAACTATCACATTCATATTATTTACCATATATTAGAATCAGTTCATCAATATTATGATTATAAACATAAGTCTGTCTCATGGATTTCCTTAACAATTTAAATACAAAAATTATTATGATTATTACCCTGATTTGTTTGTACCAGATGTAATCCTATTCTGAATAATTTTTTCAGTATGTTATAAATGTCGAATGACTAAATTATATTGTTTGGATGGTGTTATGTTCATTGAATCCCAATGTATTATGTGTGTTGACCATAGTTAAAAAGGTAATTATTTTTGAATATCCAGAATAATAATTATTTAATATTTGTCATATTTTTTTAATAAATAATTCTTTTAAATGAATAAAGAATGTTTTTTATGAAAAAACTATGTTACTATAATAGAGATGGTAGGTCGTACATATGCATGGGTATCTTTTCAAATTTTTAACGATCTTTACGGAAATAAGGTATGTATTATATTCTATGTTTAGAAATATAATTAAATCATAAATACAATAATTTTTCACTAAATAACCTAACATATGCCATTCAAGTGAATTTGTGATTAAAAATATTAACCTCACTACTTGGAAGCAGTTGTCCACATGTAAGCATTAACAATTTTTTAAATTTCATGTGGGTTTAATTATTACAATGGAAATGGTATATTATCATTAATGAATATTACATATTTCATTAATATCATAACTATATAATTTATATTTAATATATTTAGTGAATATTTTCTTGTTACCATCCATGTAAATCATTTGGGAAGAAATGTGATCGCTTCATGAGGGGGTATTCCACGATACACTGTATAGATGTTATACTATCTCTCATGGAATGAAAAGTAAAGAAGGGTTATACATGGATTAACAAATAAATAACTTTGAATTACTTTAAAAATATCAGATATATACATTATAAAACATTTACAAGTGGTATTTAGAGGCAATAGTATAAAAATAATAACATTGGATCGTGAGGTAGTAGTCCTCCGTACACATGATTGATGATTTTGTATCTAATATGAAGGATGAGGAGAATGATTATGGTTATTAAAGTAACATAATAAGATAAAATTCTATGGGATATAATTTTTTATTACATCAAAATAGTTTATAATTATTTAGAGGAGTTGAAAGAATAAATAATACAAAAGACTCTGTTAAGCATGATACTTCTTCAGAAAATGTCTTTATTTGGAATCAAATAACTTTGAAAAATGGATCAATGATCCTAAAATGGTATATAAGTTTTTGGGAGGGATTTTATAAAGAAATCCATAATCTAATTTATAATCCAATGGTCCTTTCTTGAATGGAGACGAGAGGTGAGTTTTCTTTTATATCAATGGAAAGTGGTACACTTGTAATTTTTATAAAGAAAAATGTGTAAAAACAATTTTCATATCTAAAAGGCTCAAAGATGGTATATTATTGGGAATTATAAATTATAAATTAACAATATGGTAATAATTTTTTTTTTTAGAATAGGTTTTACTTATTTTTAACACATATCATTTTATTTAGATCCAATGTAAACCTATTTTCACCTTAATCATGGAAATTAATTATAATTGTTTTAACTATTCATTATGATAAACTTTTTTTGTTGAAATTATTATATAATAAAAATAATTATTATTCTAAAAATTTAATCTATTTTACCATATTCACATCCTATGAGTGGAAATATTTAATTTATTATTAAACCCAAAGACATGACGAAACAGAGGGTTTTGAAGAATTGTATTTATGAAGAAAAAATTGATATTATATTAACTAGATGTCAAATAAAAAACATTGAATGAAAAATAATTTATATTTATTGACATATAATATAAAAATTTCAATTAAATTATTTATCATGATTTTTTTTAAAATAATTAAAAAGGAAAATCATTATGTTCATTAAAATTATTTTAAAAAATTCCATTTTTATCCAAAAAATAATCATAATCTAAAATCCAATATAATTATTATTGAAATGTAATTATGAGTATTAAATATAAATATTGAAATTATTATACATCAAATCATATTAAAAAAATATTACTTTTAAATCACGCAATTTATTGAAAAGGAGTGGTAGTTGTACAAAAATCTGTATTTATCACTAATCACTGAATAATTTAAAATTACAAATAATCCCAAAATTTAAATCTCTATTAAGTTTGATATGATGATTAAATAATTAAATTTAATTTTATAAAATAAATTTTCTAAATTATAATTAAAATATTTATTATATTTTTTCAAAAAATAAAAAAAAAAATTTTTAAGTAAAAAACTTTTGAAAAATATTTTTTCATTAATAAAAATTTATTTAATGCATACTAAGATGATATAAATAATTTTTATTTAGTATAATATTTATAATTATAAAAAATTATTTCATAATTTTATTTTCATCCCCACTAATTTAATAGTTATGTAATAATGGTTATAAATTTCATGGGTCATTTATGATTTGTATGGAATTTTAAATATAAAATATAACAGAGTTTGTTTCTGACATTTTAGGGTGTTACAACCTCTCACTTTTAATAAATTATTTCCTCTCATTTTTAACATGATCTTAGTAATTAATTAAATGATATTAGAATGAAATACATATTTTGGGAACCCATATCCTAAAAATGGTTAATAGGACAACCTCATGAGAAGAGAGAAAATGAAGTACATGGTTCACCTAGAATAAGACATATTGGGATTCCAAATTTTATAAAATAGGTGGGAAGTGATGATTTGGACATGTAATAATAGTTTAATGTCTAAATAATGATGGGGATTGAAGAAGATCTATGATCATAAGAATGTGAATGATAATGAAAAAATAAACAACCATAATACTATAACCCAAAATGAGTCAAAACGGTCATTATCATCAGGAATGATGGGTATTGGATAATGTTTTGTTTCCTGATCCCTTTACTAGAGTTGAGGAATTCCATTTCATCCAGGACTTTATCATAATGAAATATTCAAACTTTATGAGTATACATTCATGTTTTTGTCAACATCTTATCCAATATCATCTTTTTCTCCATAAAATGATTAATTATTATGATTTATTTCATTCATGATGCACTGAAATTTTCATTTATTGATCCTCATAAAAATAACATTGATATATAATAAATTCCACTGGACTATAGACATTTACTGAAACCAAAATGGATTGAATTTGTTACGATGTTACCGAAAATCAATAAACCTTCTTATGATAAAATAATGAAGTAATCTACAAAATTAAATAGAAATAACCATGGTTCATTATAAATAATTCTTTTAATAAAAAAATATATCATAAATAACATTAATATACTCAATAATAAATAGTTTTTAACCTCAATGTATTTCTCATTCCTTTTAGTATTCATTCCACAAAATAGTGCAATATGAATTAGGACATCACATAGGCATGTGGTAAGAAATATACCCATTTTCCCTTAGATTGTGGGTTCTATCCCAAAATAATTTATGTATCAGATGGGTTATCACTCATACATCAGGTTGTCCTTTCCTCAATAAATAAAACCTTATAAAGTTCTTACAAATTTAATGAACATAATTAAAAAACCATAAAAAAATATCATACCGAACCTAGAGTATACCAATACCTTTAAAATTATGAAAACATAATTCTCCATCAACTAATAATTATGCTTTAACCTATGGGCTACACATTCCAAAACCCAAAAAAAATCTCCAAAAATGTCATTAATCAGATGAAAATTTAATTACATAAAATACACAATGGGGTGTCTCAACCACTTGGAATCAGGGCGGTGTGCGACCGCACCACCGGTAGAGAGGGAGGCCGTGGCCTTTCGGCCACCCTAGTGGAAGGAGGAAACTGGCACGCCGGCCAGCCGCGTGGTGGCAGGTCGGCGTGCATCAGCACCGCTGATAGATGAGGAGGTTGCGACTATCGAGCCACAGCAGTGCACCCGGGCAGCTGACAGTCGGTCGACCGTGGGAGGACAGTGGTGTCATCGCATCACTAAGAGGAGAGCCAGCCAGATCCCTGGCTGTCCACATCAAGCCATGAGGGACCAGTCTGTCGGGTCCCGTGTGC
Organism: Viscum album; assembly: GCA_963277665.1. Lineage (NCBI taxonomy): Eukaryota > Viridiplantae > Streptophyta > Magnoliopsida > Santalales > Viscaceae > Viscum > Viscum album. Next base: position 617,223,869 of record OY728127.1, on the reverse strand, counting down.
CAGCAGGCGGCACCACATGGCGCTGTCGGGTTGGCCAAGCCGAATTGTCTATTAAACCATTCAGAATAATTGGGGCGCCTCCCTCCTGGGTAGCGGCTCAGGTGGTACCTGCCATAGTGGATCATACCCAGCTGGGCAAACCAATCCTAGTTGGGCTAATAACACCCAGCCAGGTGGACTGCACACATCTGAGCGGGCTGCACCGAGTGGGTCATGCCGAGCAGGCCACGCCCAACGGGCCGCTGACCAGGGGGCCAGACCCTAACCTGATGGAGTCTACCCAAACTAGATCTGGTTGGCCCAGGCCGGGTCGGGCTGGGTCGGTCTGACTAGGTTAGACCTGACCCGGGCCAATCTGATCGCAGATAATTCTTTTTGGCTATATCATGAGAACCGGGCGTCTGTTTGAAAATCCGTTTGTGACACTGGGATCCATGGATCTATTCAATCCTTTTCATATTCTCAAATTGAGTTTAGGTTTTTGTGGGAGTATGACCGAGTAGGATTGAACCCAGATCCAATAGGGCCATTGGAATGAAAAGGCTAATAACTTATAGATCGGGCGTCCGAATGACGCACCGTCTATCACGTTGGGTTTCTTATGACATGATGTACCTTTGGGTTACATCATTTTTGAACTTCGTGGAAGTTGATGTATCAAATTTTGGATTGAGTAGTGGAACCACCAGGAATCATGCAAGCTTCATGCTGGAACCCTATGGCTGGAAATACTTGTGGAGTCTTCAGATTCATTATGGGTTATCAACAATTCTTTTTGGGTCAGTTCTCAGTGATCAGGTGTGGGTCCGCACATATCGATCTTATGTGGGTCATCTCCAGATCCTGTGTGGGTCATCTTCATATCCAGTGTGGGTCATCTTTGATCCTGTGTGGGTTAATGCTCAACTATCCTATATGGGTTAGCGCATACCGATCCTGTGTGGGTCTTCTCCAGATCCTGTGTGGGTCATCTTGAAGTCCAATGTGAGTCATCATCAATCCTGTGTGGGTCAACAACAGAGCTTCTGGATGATGTAATATGATCTATAAATACATCTATTCATCTATACATATGTACTTATGTTATACATGGTGTGAGCTAAGTCATTACCTTTGGGGTATTCTTCTGTGTGGTGATACCATTGTGGTAATATTCTGTGTGGTGATACCTTTGTGGTAATCTTCTGTGCTGCATTACCTTTGTGGTAATTAACTATGTGGTGTTACATTCATGGTATTATTTCCTTCAGGGAATAGATGAGTCTTTGGCTAAGGATTTGGGCCTTGTGTTTCCTCATGAATGAGCTGGGTATACTTGAAAACATAGGTATCTGTATGGGAATACACCTATCATGGGTAAATTATTGTGTTCATGATTTTTGATTATAGTTTTACATTATAGTTAATCCTTGGTGGATTCTGAGAGACCTTAGGGCGTCTCGGGGTCCCTATTGAATACGTTATAATCACCCCTGCACGGGTTATTCCCGCACATTGGGTCTTGTGTAGATGATGGACAACTTATATAGAGGTAAAGGGTATCATGATTGGAGGCTGCTCGGAGGTGGGCCTTAGATGAGGCGTATTGCAAAGATGGATTTTTGAGAACTGTACCTACCTTTCTTGTTGGATCCTTGGTGGGTGTTCGCAGGAGATGATTTCAGTTTTACATTTACATTCCAGTTGGGATTATATTATGGCCCCATTACTTACTGTACACACCCTATTTAATTTATAGTTTACTTTGGGCTTGTGTTTTCCTATGTGTTTAGTTTGTGTGAGTTTATAGGTTTAAAGGAAATGCATTCTTGATTTTAGGGATATGCCTTTCCAGTGCTAGTTTCCATCCCCTGGCCTATGGAAGGTAGACTTGGGGTAGTAACGAAATGGGACTCGGGGGATGGGTCTGACACATTACTCGATTTATGGTCTATAATGGATTGAGGATTAATACATAATGCATGGTACACATTATGCGAGTTTTGGTCGCTCCAAGAAACTACAAATTCACTTTGCTTACGTGGATGTGGTGGTTTTGTTTCCAATGTGAAAGTTATAGTGCTTCACCTAGGTGTCTGAGGGAAAACCATTTTTGAAGAGAGGTTTTTAGGATGTGAGATAATAGGGAAAAGTGGAAAACCAGTCGGGAAGTAGTAACGGGGTACCATTGATATTCGTTATTATATTATATACACTTTTATGCGATACTTGGTGAGTGTATCCATGGTGAGGATGAGAACATTGTATACCTATTTAGGTGATAAGTTAGTTTCACTTGTTGTTCACTATTCATTAGCATGCTTTCTTTAAATTTGCACGAGAGGCTCTGGGGAGGATCCTATTGTGTATATTGTTATACTCACCCAATGTATATATATAATGATTTTCATGCCACAAATAGAAGTTTGGTGATCATGCAAGTTTCTACTAGCTTTGGTTTTAGGAGATGTTTGGGCTTCGAGGTTTCTATTGTTTTTACTTTTTTGGGTACTTTCATTTTTCTCCTTTCAGTTGTAGTAGTTTTTCATAACATTACATTTGTGTACTTTAGATTTGATTTATATTATTGTCTGAGTTAGAGTTTATTGGTGACTATCTTTTCTCTCTCTTTCTCATGTGTTCTCATAGAGGGTAATTCCACTAATTTTTGTATTTACAATACCCTCGGTGCTAGTCACCAACCTGGGGCCTACTGGAGGCGTGACTCAGGGGTCATTATGTCTCTTCTCACACTGTCGGCCGAGGACAACACACTTTGTAAGGGGAGGGTTGTGTCATTATAAGTGATAAAATAACTGCAAAAGTATAATTATATTATAAATAAAATAAATTTAATTTCATCCCTTCATTATAACATGCTAATGGTGGAGATGATGGGAAACAAATGACATCCATTTTGAGGTGGCAGTTCGATATACTCACAATGGAGTATTTTTTAATTCAATTTTCCGGAATAGATGATGGGTTTACTATATTACATTAAAATATTATAATAAAAATATATTTGATAAAATGATTTTATTATATTATGATATTATAATAAAATTTATATGCGTTGGATACTGAAATTAAATAAAAACACTCAGTTAGGCATGATACATGTTCTTTGAAAACCTCCTTAGGTTAGCACAAAAGTCCGGAATTGTATGGATTGTAGATTAAAAATAGCGATATATGTATTGATAAAGGATGTGATAAAGGTTATTTGGGATTTATTGTCAATAAAATTGGTCTTTTATGGTGTTAAAATGAGAGGATCAGGGGTGGCCTTTTATATGTTAGTTGAGTGTCACTCATGTATGTTTTACAAGAAAAATGTTGACCTAAAATTTTCACATGATAGAAGAATCCAGAATTTATGATTATTGATTCATAGACATGATATGGTGTAAAATTTTTAATTAAAAATAATTTAGACAAGTTTATTGTTAATTTTAACACTTATATTTTTAGTGTAACCCACATTAATTTAATTTTCACCATAAATGATGTAATTAATTTATACTATTTTCACAATTTATTACTCTAAAAAATACAGTGAAATTGTTAGATATTATAAAATATGTTGATTACTAAATATTAATACAATTTAAATAATTTAATTTAGATAATTTGTAATATTTAGTTAAAAATTAATCTCACAGACAAGAAAAAATAGTTTTTCGAGAATTAGTTTTTTCAAAAACAACATGATTTTATGGTAACAATATAACAAATAATTATGATTTTTTAAATCCAAATTAGTACTAAATGATATATATAATATTATTTGAATTTAAAACATTACAAATTATGTGGTTCTTAAATATTAAAAAGAAGAATCATGATGCACATCAAAATAGTTTTATGAGTTATCCCTTTTTTATACAATAAAAATTCACTCAAATCCAATATAAAGATGATTAAAATGTAATAATGCTTCTTAAAAATAAATAATAAATAATAATTTTTTATTAAATTATTTTAAATAAATAATTTTAATTTTAAATTATTTAATTTATTGAACATAAATAATTATTTTACAATAATAGTTAATTTTCACCAATCGCTGTAAAATAAATATTTTCTCAAAAATGATAAAAGTTATCCCGAAATTAATTTGGAAAATATAATTTAAAATATTAATTTTATAATATGAAAAAAAATATCTAATATTTACAAAATAATTTAATATATGGTCAGATCAATAAGACATTTTGGATGAAAACAATTTTTTTAATAGAATTACATTAGTGAAAAATGATTTCTTAATTACTACGAATTTATCAATAATTTCTATAATGATAGAAATTTATTTTTATATTTATATATTAAATAATGTTTTTAATACTATCAATACATGTTAATTTACAATGCTTGGTTATTGGAAATCTATGTTTCACGGTTCATTTATGCTTAGTGTTGAATGTGGTGTATGACACAAAACATAATGATCTTCTTTCACAATCTAGAGAAGTTACAATCTTGTATGTAAAGAAATCCGAAGGTTTTTCTACAAATCATTTTAAAACCAATATCTAATTATTAACTAGTAATAGCTATAATAACAACTTAGGTGACCCAAACATTACATACATAAATATTACAACTTATTACATGAATATTAAGTACATATCATTATGATCCATTTTAAAATAATTTCGTTTTTCAGAATTTGGAAATAGGGTTATATAATAACTGGTATACAAATGGCCAACAACATATATCACAAAGCACATCACAACTAAAAACCTTATTTGATTTATCATTTATAAAATATTTCTTCCTATACTATGGAAAAGGAAATATAACAAAGTGTTATCTCATATCCTCAATAAGGGAAAAATTATAATTTAGGTATAACCCGAACATAATGGTTTTGTAATGTGAGAATACAATTATTAAATAAAAACCATTAATTCAATGACCATAATCATGATCCATGGAATGATTTTTGGGAGTACATAAGATATGAATCATTGATAAATAAAACAACAATATCACAGAGAGCATAATATTGCCATACAATATTTTTATAAATGTGTGGAATATAGTGTGGAATTATAATAATGATAGAAATATTATGTCATGGTTAACCACTAAGACATTATTAACTCATTATGACTTGGGTAACCACCCATATACCTGCTACTGTCTTAGGATAACACCATATGTACACTATTTTAAGGCATGGGAAAACACCTATCCACCCTCTTTTTTGGGATTTTTTAACTTCCATTGTACCTTTTGTTAACATAAATAATTAATATTTAACAAATATAAGGGAGATATATAATGTAACAACAAAAAAATATGCAAAATCCATTGAAATCAATGCTTGATGAACATGAAGAGACATATTATTACCTTATTAAATAACTTGCTGAAAATAAAATGGGGTTCAAAAAATTTCAAAATCCGAGCCATAAACCATAAAGGGAAAAAATATTCATGGTATAAAATAACCATATCTCAAAGGAATAAAAGTAAACTCGATGGATGTAATCATAGATTAAATATTATTAAGGATTATTGGATGATTACTTGTGTAAAATACCATTTTAATTTGGAAATCACTTTTTTTAGAAAATTTTAACTTCCAAAATATTAAGGAAAACAATTTATTTAAAATTTAATACAACATCTTTAAATGTATGTGTTGACACAATGAGCGGTTATGATGGTGGTAAACATTATTCATGTATTTGATGATAAAACTAATATTTCTTTAACATTTTCACTAAATATTCTAATGTATGTCTTATAAAAAAAAGAAAAATTTGGTTATTTTTTAAAAACAACACAGATTTAAAATTAAAAATGTGCTGAAATGCATTTAAAATTTTTTAAGTGAAAAAAAATATAATTATTGAAAATATTTTATTCAAAATATTGACAGTGATGAATAATATTATCTACTAGATATTAAAAATGATGGTTTTATTTAAAAATATTATTTTAGCACTTCGAGTATGTAAAAAGATTTAAAAGATTTAAAAAATGTAATATATATATGTTATATTAAAATATATAATATTTTTGTGATATATACCACAAAATATCACCATAATAAATTTAAGAATAAACAACCCTAGTTTACATTTTTTTGAAATATACATCCTTATCACAAGTTGGAATTTATTCATAATCACTAAAAAACCCTAAAATATTAAATTTATTTTTATTATTAATATATAATTTAAGCATATTGATACATATAATATTATACATGATCCAGTTATAAAATTTAAAAATCATCTTACTATTAAGTAGTTATTAAAATCAATGTTTCTAGGTGTTAATGTTCTCTTTTCTGATGAATGATTTAGTTCAAAAATTATAATCAATATCCATTCATTATAGTTAAATAATATATTTTATGATATTAATGATATAAAAATAATATAAATTCCTTCCCTTTATATTTATAACCAATAATAAAATTAAGATTTAGAAAAATGAATTACACTATTTATGTACATGGTACTTTATATATAAACATGAACATTTCGTTGATTTTGTAATTAAATTATTGAATTAAAGATAAATTATACTTAAAAATTCATGAATAATTATTAAATATTAAATATCATATATATTTAGTAAATTATTCATTATAAAATATTTTTTGTGGGGATAATTGAAAATAATTCAAATAGACATCTGGAGGCACCAGTCCACATTTACACACTAGTGACACATTAATATCCCATTTGATGGAAAAGAAGTTTTTAAATGATGTTACATCATCTTAATAACAAATAATAAAATTTATGATTCTTGATTCATCATATAATGATTTTTGCAGAAGCTTTAAAAAAGGTGTAATAAATTTAAAATTTATGGTTCTTGGTTGAAAATTTTATATAATCATTTAGAAACATCCTTTTTGAAACACATTATTCCTTGAAAGGGTTTTATTACAATAGATAAAGGAACTCTAAGAATTGATAATTGATTATTCTAATTGATATTTGTATGTCTTGGTTGATCTTTTAAGATGTTGATGTTTTTCAAAGAGAGGATTGGGGTTGTCTATTGATGTGAGGAAGAGGACACACGTATAATTTATTAATAGATATTAATTTAATAATATGTTATTCTAGAAAAATTATTCAAAATGTCCAATTATTCAAATTAAATATTAAATATAGACTCAATTTAGTTATCTCACATGATTTTTATAAGTTTATTTTGAAATATTTCTCGGATCTATTACTTTAATCCCAGATAAATCTATTCTAACATAGATCATTGTAACAATTTTTTACATTTTTTCTTATTAATCATAGACAAACAATAATTAGGAATAATTATTCAATTTGGAAATTCAAATTAAAAATAATGAATCAATTTTATCCAATTCTTTTCCATAAGTGGATAAAATTACATTAATAATAACCTGACAAATAATGTAGAAAAATAGTTTTACATAAAAATACATTTTATGTATAAAAATGTATTATAGATAAATTAATCAAAATATGGATAAATTTTACATGTATTTTATTATGATTAATCAAAATGGATTAATAAAATTTAATGATTTATAAAAAAAAATATTCATTGTAACTATATCAATTGAAAAGAAGTTTTTCTATTAAATTGGTACTTATTTATTATAAACTGAAAATTTAATCATTTCTGAAAGATACACATATTCTCTTAAAGGGTTTTATTGATTTGATTATTTAAAAAATATCAATTTTTTAAAACAATATTTTTAAATTTGAATTAATATAATTATAAAATTCATACATAGAATGCAATACAACACATTATTGATGAAAACATAATTTTGATGCGTACGATGTCTCTTCTATATATTTTTTACATATTTATTATGAATTAATATATAAATATTTATATAATAAATATCATATGATTATTTTTCATTATGTGGTTATTACTATTTATATCATCCTATATAATTGAATGTTATAGTTATAATCTATATCATGGCTTATTTAGACAACAGGATCATTCAAAATAAATCTAGAAAATACTCTAGGATTACTGGAAAAGAATATATATATATATATATATATATATATAATTTGGTTATTACAGTATTGGGTATTATTAATAATTTATCCACCATCTCAGATAAATAAGGACTCTGCACTTCCTTCATCCCCTTTGAGATTTAAATCGAGGTCTTCCCCCTAACCCTTATTCACATTTGGCTATTTCATCTTGCATCCACTGTTATGTTTTTTATAATGTTTCCATGGTTTTGATAAATGAGTATTTATCCTGATGGACACTTTAAACACCCTCATGGAACATTTCTCGAATGAAAGTGGTGTGTCACATGGGGGTACAAACTAATGTAGTGTCAGTTTCTGATAACCACTACCCACTCTAGGAAATGAACAGATTTCAACACGGGAGATGGTTATTAATCCCCCCACCTAGAGGGAATATTTTTATATGTATTCATAATATATTCTGTTTAATATTTCTATAAATATATGATTATATAAGTTGTCTTCATGTTAAATGTTCTCATATCCCCATGGGAGGGGGTTATCATTTAGTTGTCACTGATTTATTCTATGATGGCAGGAAATTGGATAACCCTAACGTTGGAGGGGATGTAAAAATTACCCTATCCCAATAGCATTATTCTTCTTCAAAATATATATCCTAGAATATACCACCTTAATCTTCTAGATATTTCATATAATCAATAGATTGTGATATGTGTTTACTGACTGGTTTGAACATGATGTACCTACCCAGGAATATTATCCTATAGTCGGGAACTAGTATTCATTTATTTGATAAGTGTTTTTGACCTTTTAGGAGTGAAAACATTGTATCATTCAAAAGAATCTCTCTATCAATTTATAGTGGGATTTTTCCTTTTAGACTTAATGATTTTTTGATTAAAAAACTTCTATAAATGATGTGGGGTCTAATGATCAATCCCGCATCAATGTAATTAAAGGATTTTTTCATCAGAGTGATATTGTAAATAATGTAAAAATAGAAGTGAAATAGTCTATATTTTCATCATCCCCTAACGCATACTTTGGACTGTGAATTACTAGTTATTTTCTAGATGTATAGTGGACTCTAGGTACAAGCATGCCACATGCTCATGTAACCTAATTGTTACCATGGATCCGAAACCATAGAGATGATAGAATGGTTACTTTACAAATAAAATTATATATATTGATGATGATGATTACACACCTATTATGGTTCCGTTATAACCTTTAACTTATGACAAGTCACACATTGGTTATAGTGATTGTAAGACATGATTTCATTCTTTAGTACATTTGATATGTCATAACAATAAGTGGAAATGGACATGAACATAGTCATGAGGCTATTATTATCCAATTGTTTCATCTAAATACATGTTACCCCATTTAACAAAGTGTTATAACTCTAATATTTCCGAAAAAATTGATTTATTTCCATTAAATGTTTATTTGAATCCTATTGAGAGTAGGAATGTTGGTTTCCACATTGCATCAATTTCTAACTTGTGTGAGGAATTTCATGAAACTAATGGGAACCATATATTTGATTAATATGGGGTTTTAATCGACGCTCAGGATTATGGTTGATTGAAAATTGTACAGAATCCATGTATGGGAGATATATGATTATGGGGAGGTTGTCCATGACTGATGTATCGAGGAGGATCAATATAGCATGTTACTAGTCTACTACGAGGATAAAATCCATTGTTGATGTATAATTTTACATTATATGAAGAGTCAATGGATCCATGTGATTCTATATATTTTAGTCATATATCCTCAATCATACTACCATCGAGCAACTTATGAATATGATCCCCATCCAATGTTTTCATCAGAATTTTTCGACCATTCATTTGGGGTTGAGCCTGGAGATATGAATTTTGAAATTATGAATGTATGTTGATAACTGAATTTGGATGTTAAATGTATATAAACCCAATAATTTTAATATTATATAATTCATATCAAATAATATGAACTATTGGTAATAATAAGATCCAATTGTTGGGATGGTAATGAAATAAACTAACTAACATATGTTGAAATGGTGATATGTATCAAATTATTATTTTAATTCCCCATCATGATATACTAAAGGACAATTGGAATGAGAAAAAGACCAATACATATGTTTTAGGGTTTCTAATAGATTTTTATAAGTAACATCATTTATAATAGACAGATACCTACCATTATCCTCTCATCTTCCAATGTAGAGTTGAATGATCTTGAATAGACCACATGGATATAGGTCGACCTTTGGGAGATTGCTGGAATATACTAATGGGCCTCTGTTGGATGATAAAGAATCACCAAATCCCAGTTTTTATTGTAATATAAATCAATGAAAATTAATATCAATATTTTTATGTTCGAAAAAGATTATCATGTTTAGTTGATGAACCCCAAAACGAATGGGGAAATGATCCAAATCATGTGCATTTACCTTTGTCTTAATATGCTTATAATACTCCTAAATAGAATAAATAAACTATACATAATATAGAGTGGTTATGTGACTATGTAATACAAGATTAAGTATTTCCTTAAAAGTAAGAATATGAATATGGTCATATTATTATATAACGGTTATAATATACCGATATATTTCATCAATTGTCTATAGAATATCATGAAAGTTTATATGGGATTCAGTGGGAATATGAGCCTTATCATTCATTTTCTCTAGAATATAATATTAGGAATCTTATACAATTATTCCTATATTTTTACTCTACTATCTTATGTTTAACATTAGGATATTATGTTGGGATTCATGTGTGGGGGAGGGAATATCTTCCAAGACCCTTGTTTTTCCAAGAATGTAATGTAAGACACTACGTGTGCACATAGAAAAAAAAATTATTCTCATTTGTTTTAAATATAGTATATTAGTTGGATTCTTTATTAAAATTAGGTATGAGATCCTTTTTCATGTGATCCATCGATATCCACGACTAGAGGGATCTCTTAGACGTACGGGATTAAGTGACCATGGGGTGGGGGATCAATAGGGAGGTGGGACCAATAGGTACAGTAGGGGTAGTGGTATTATTATGATGATGAAGATGGTTGATAGGGAACCTCTATGGTGACTACTATACTGATCTAAAGTCATTGTTCAATACATGATCAACCATCCTAATATGAGGAATTTATTTTTTCATGCTTCAGCGATAGGCTCATGAAGAGGTTTATTGTGGTGGAAGGTATCACCAAATTCAACACAATTCTCAATAGATTTGATTGGATAACATGGTTCTCTGTCAGACTTTCCTTTAATTAATCCTCCAATATCATATTCGGGTCATTCCAAGGGAATACCTTGACAATTATGACTACCACATGGTGCTGAAGATAGTGAACTAGTGACATTTTCCCACTTATTATAGAGGATGCGACTCTTACAAAAGTTGTGAGACTAAAACAATTTCACGATGGTGATTCCAATTACATGGATCAAAGAGGATAATTAGAAAAGTATATGATTAATTCAAATTAAAACAATGGAGGAAAACAATTATTATAATATTTAAGGTGATAAAACATGATTGAATTATTATTCATGGAAAACATAATGATCACAAAAATATTAATGTTAGGTTCCATATTTTCATTTAAACATACGATGGGGTGGCTATACCTATAATATTGCGATGGGATGATCGAGAATGAATAATAATAATGTTTGATTACTAATAATAATATAGATTGTATACAATAATGTTTAATCAAGGAACTAAAAACATCCAAATCTTCCCATGCCCATAATTATCTATGAGCCATATATCCATTGGTATACGGTTATTTTGGTTCAAAACTAATAAAGTATAACAACAGATGTTATTTGAGAGTATGGGAGGATAGAATCATAAAACCATGTTGGGGGGTGTTTTCTATTCCTTTAATATCTTATTGATTATTATTGTGTTAATAAATAATTCTTGAATTATAGCATGGGATTGGTTACCCAAACAATAATAACCAGTTATTGGAATGTTGTAATGTGAGATTCCATATATAAATATATATATATATATAACGTAACCAATAGAAATTAATAATGATATGTATCAGAGGTTCTCCATTTATGACACAATATATATGTAAATGGTTCCCTATATTGTCAATTATTAATTCTCAGTGAAGATGGTTTTGGGGAAATTGTGTTTTAATCCATACAGTTTGGAACTATAGGGTTAATTTTATTCTAGAATGGTAGTGAATTGTTTTGTGTCATAACCATAAATAGTGAAAAGGATTCATTGGTATCATTGTGAAATAAATTAGAACGTACATAGTTAGGTGACACATAATGGTACATGTTCATCCATTTGTATTCATGTGGAATGGAATGATTCGTGCTGTTTAATATCATGTAGTTAGGTAAGAATTGAAAATATATTCTTAGAAATGGTTATTATAGAGGATATGCATGATTAACCCTTTTTATATTGACCCAAACTATTCATACATAGATATCACAAGTTAATAGTTGAATATTTTGTGCATAACCTAACGATACACACCATAATTGATTAGGATTAGTGTCATTGTAAACATGGATAGATAGAAAAATGGTTAATAGGTGAACTAAATAATCTCCCATAACCAGAACCCTCAATTTAATTATCATACATAATAAATTTATTTATAATTTTCTGAAATGATACATAATAAAGGTTGAAATCAAATGCTTAGAAATGGTAGAAGTTGGATATATAATCCTAACATTAGTATAAGGTTATTAAAACACAAAAATAAAATTTACAAACCATAACATCCATATAATAGATCCTAAAGAATAGTCATTTAATATATCATGGTAGTTAATAAGATATGAATCATAATTTAATCATAGAACATGTCCCATGGAAGAATAACATCTGTATAAGACATGGAATTGTGGTATACATATAAGAATACAAAATCAAATATTAAGGATATCCCCTCTGGAATTATTAACATGCTGGGAATGGGATAACCACCCATATATATAATACGATCCTTGGATCACGTCATAGTTACCCTCTTTCTTGCTATGTATAACCACCCGAGTACCCTATTTTGGGCTTGTGATAAACTAGCATGTAACATATTTTGGGCTTTGGATTACTTCATGTGTACCCTCTAAGCTCAATGAACATTAAACATCACTAGATGAATTGGAGGGTGGTATAGTTCCCACTAGTCACATAATCCATCAATTTTTGTTACACATAAGCATAAAAAATATATCATATCCAAAAGTATAAAAAGGTTATGGTTATCATAAATATATCATCAAATCAAAACCCATCGGAGAGAAATAGATTTTATAAAAAATCATCATTATAGATATATTATAGATAACGAATAGAGATGGTATCATTCTATAATTTTAATATTTAATCCTAATTAACAACAAAAAAATTAATTTAAATGGAAAATGACTTTTAAATATTAGATATAACATTTAGTGGGGGAAAATAACATCTTCACTTTGGAAACACTTATTTAAGATCAACAAAATTCCCAAAAATTTATGATTTTTTCATTCAAAATAATATTATAAACATTTAATGTTATCTAAAATATTAGAGTTGTCTTGTTAGTTGAAAATACATTTTGTCTTATACAAATGAAAATGAATTTTTCCTTTCACAATCATCAAAACAAATATAATGATCCTTGTATGGAAAATGTCATGATGAATAAATTTATACAATCTTTTAAAAAATTTAACAAGGTTAAAAATGTATTTAATCAATCATGAGAGAATTTTGAAAGCAATATTTAATTTTTTTCATAATACAATGACATAAAATGAAATTATTATTAATCTAATAAAGATATAAAATATATTTTACATTAAAATATTATTTATGAATCTTGAATTATTAATTATAAAAATGAAAGGGAAACATATAATACCATGAAATAATAGTAGTAGAATAAAATATATGAGTTTATAGAAATATAGGTAGTAATATTTCAACATTGAGATAAAAATCATAAATAATTTGGAAAAAAATGAGATTGTAACATAAAACATTCACCACAATGGTAATGATTGATCAGAAATACCCATGAATGACATTCACATATATGGATATTTAAATCCCCAAAAATTTAAAAATAATATCATTAAATATATTCATGGTTATAATATACCCCACATGTAATAAATAATTAGTGAATATGGAGTGCATCTCAAAGAAATAATTTTGAGATGATAATCCCTTACCTCAAGTATTAAATTTAATTTCTCATGTATGCTCCTCATATTTAATAAATATGTATTTATTATAGATCTATTCCATAATCATAGTCAAATATATCATAAAATGTATTATTTAATTATGACTGGTTATCACTCATTTATTAATAAGTTCTTTAAAAAATAATGTATTGGGTAACAACCAATTTGATTTTAATATATTTTTTTGTTTAGTATACTGTGTAAATTTACTTTGAACATGGTTAAATAATATCTATAAGTTTATCCATAATATATATCATATATATTCATAATATATGTATTTAATGTTTTCTATTAACATTTGAGTTTGAAAATGAAGTATGTCGTTCTTATAGATGGTATGACATAAATACACATGAGCATTAATTCCATTTTCTTAATAGATTTAATGAAAGAAAATTATTTATTAATTAATCATAAAATTATATTTTTATGTAGTTTATACAATATATATTCATTAAATAAATCTTAATTAACCTCCCTTTTGAAATAAAATGAAAAACACGTCATATCACTTTGTTGAGGCGTTAGTCTAAAAATATAGATGAGTGATGTTATCATTTTTAGGTGGATAGGAAGGAAAGAAGATATATTTGATATGATAAATTAATAGGTTCAATTTTTTCATAATTATCAAATAAAATATTGATTATAATAATTACATTTAGTCCTCATAGGTAGTGATGGATGATGAATTACATAGGGTGTTGTGACTGGAGTCCTATGTACACATGATCGATGGATTTGATTCCCATCGATGGAAAATGAGAATGATATATGTTATTAAATTTATATAAAAATATATAATTTTATTTAATATATATATTTTAATATATTATTAATGTTTATGATGATTTGATGGAGGTCTAAGATGAAATAAAATAGAATTTTCCAGTTTAGAATGATACTTTTTATCAGAAAACCACCTCTAGTTAGTACCAAAATACTTATTTGTCAGAATAAAAAAATCATCAAGTATATGGGGAGGTATATATGTAATATATTTTGTTACAAATTGGTCAAATGAAATGTATTTTGGAATTATGATGAGGATATGACACGAGGTTTCCATTTATTAGTGGGGGAGAGTACACACTTGCAATTTTTTTTAAAAACGTATACCCATTATTTACACATGAAAAAATGATAATAAATATAAAAATATAGAGTATTGTTTATATAAAGTCTAAATATATCTATTTAATAGTCTTTAAAAATGTTTTATGTCATTTTTATCCATATAATTTCAATTTCACTCTAGTAATCCCATTTTAACCCTAATTGTGATAATAAATTCTTTTTGTTTTCAATATTCTTTACGACCAAAAATTAAGAATGAATAGTTAAATAATAGTAATTATTATGATTAAAAATATCTAATATGGATTAGGAAATTCAATTTTCATAATTGGTTGAACTTAATTTAAAATCAAACACATTGGTGTAATGAAAAAGTAGCTTCCTATATAAAACTATTACAAAAGTTTAGAATATATTAATATCAAAATTCAATATAAAAGTAATTCCAATTATCTAAATTGGAATGTAAAATATATAATTCCAAAAAATAAACTTTTAAAAACATTTTAAAATAAAATGGTGATTATATATGAATTAAATTTAAATGTATTTTCCAATAAATATCATTATTTTTTACTATTCCTAGATAAATCAATATTTTAAGATATTTGTTGACAATTAACACGTATATAATTTAAAAATGTTGATTAAAAAATAGTTTTTTATTTTTCATATATGTTTTAGATAATTTTGAAAAATAAATTTTAATAATTTTTTACAAAACATAATAAAATCTTTTTTTAAGACAAGGCTATTTTTTATGCATATAAATAATTTACCTAAAATTAAGAAATTATATATGACTGAACTTATTTATCTAAACAATCATGATTACAATGTAAAATAAGGTAATTCAAATCCATTCTTTTAGGATTAAAATCCATGTTATAAAATTCTATTTAAAATATTAATATTAATAGTATATCATGTTTTGTCAAAACTAATTATTGTCTGTAACACTAGTTTTAGAAGAAAATAAATATCATTGAAAAAAGAAATAACAAAATTCATGAGGGGTTATATTCAATCCTACTTTATATTAATTTAACAATAAAAATATCATCATTCTAATACATAAAATTAGTATGGATATTCTTTATTTCATCGTATGATTTCCATATAGCTTCATCATGTTGTTAGTTTCACCATAAATGTAATTTCTCAGAACACTCTGGTTTATTCCATTTCTAAAATCTGGTGTTTGAGGTGTTCTGGGAGGTCAAGGTGACTCATCCACAACAATGCCAAATTTCATATTCCATGAATATTTTTTCCATTTTATGAACATTGAAATGATTTCCCAATAATGGTGGGACCGAAACGGTGCCACTGAAATGTTGACATAGTTGCAGTGTTATTGATATAGTGTGATTGAAAAGGTGTCACAGAAATGGTGTCACATTGAAAGTGTCACAGAAACGGTGTCACACATATGATGTCCCAGTCACTATGTCATAGAAATAGTGTGACAGAAAAGGTGTCATTGAAATGGTGTCACAGTCACAGTGTCACAGAAACAGTGTGACTGAAATGGAGTCACATTCACAGTGTCACTGAAACATTGTGGCAGAAACGCTGTCATAGAAACGGTGTCACAAAAATGGTGTCACCGACACAATGTCATAGAAACGGTGTCAGAGTCACGGTGCCATAGTGAAGGTATCACAGACATGTTGTCACAGACACAGTGTCATAGACACGGTTTCACAAACATGGTTTCACAGATCATGAACATTTTTTCAGTACTATTTCATATTTCCTTTCAAAATATCCATATTTTTTTAGGATTCACCGATTTAACATTTTATTTTACATAAAACACATTTAAGGAATTATTTTATTGGGTTTAAGGCCAATTCAAAACCCATAACTCCTATATTAATTTTCATAAGGCTCGGGATGCTTTTAATTGGTCAATACTCGTGGTTTTATGTGATACTCATATAATTGAAAATCTCGGGTATCTTAAACCATTCCTCTGTTATATCTAATAATGGGATGAGATATCTTCCCCTATATTCTTCCTCCTTGTTCTGTATTGTGATATTTTTAAACCTTTCATTACTTCCTATATGAATAATGAGATAAAAATTTCCCCATGGATTGGTTTCCCTCGACGTTCTTATTGTTGGTAAGTGCATCCCCTGTTTGGTTCAACTAAGCAGTATCCATCAATCATCGATTTAAGGTAGGTTTTATTGTCATTATTTTAATACAATCTTCTCTTATATCTCCTTTTCATATTATGTCTTGTGATCTCCATTCTTCTAATATATTTTCTTGGGTCCGGTTGGAGTAGTCGTGTCGTGACATCCTCAGGTGGATGCACTACTAGAAAACAGGGCATTTGAGCCCTGTTACCTATAGCGACCGCCATTGGCGGTCGCTAAGCCTCCTTAAAAAAATAAGGGGCTTCTCCCCCGCCCCATCTCCACTCGATCGTGCCCCCCCCGAACCCTTCCCCCCCTTCGCCCCCACCCCCCCCCCCCCCCCGCCGCCGCGCGCCCTCCCCGTCGCCCCGCCACCGCGCATCCTCCCCGGTGCCCCATCCTCCGCCGGCCCGCCATCCGCCGGCCCACCCTCCGCTGGCCCGCCCTCCGCCGGACCGCCCTCCGCAGCCCCACCCTCCGCCGGCCCGCCCTCCGGCCGGCCACGCTCCGGCCACCCTCCGCCCTCCGGCCGCCCTCCGGCTGCCCTCCGACTGCCGTCCTCCCTCCACCCTACGGCCACCCTGTGGCCTCCCGCCTCCGGCAGCCCGGAAGCCCTCGGGAGCCCTCCGGTAGCCCTCCGGCCTTCGGCCTCCAGCCCCTTCGGCCTCCGACCTCCTCCCTCGGCCCTCTACCCCCTCGTCCCTCCCCCCAGCACCCCGAACACCCCCCCCCCCCCCCCCGCACCACGCCAACCCCCGTCCCATTTGTCTTCGTCCCCTCCCTCGCCGCACCACCGCCACCCATCCCCTCCTTCACCGTCCCCTCCCTCGCCGCACCAGCTCCAGCTCCGGCTGCCCACCGCTCCTCTCCCTCAAAGCACCACCATCGGCTCCCCTCCCTTCCAGGTTTGTAGCGCAATCAGGTATGACATGGGCTTTTACTGACATTATTATTTTATAAATGGTTCACAAACCATTAGTTAGTATTTATTTTAAATATATTTGATATCAAAAATGAAAATGTAATAAGTCTTATGTAAATGTTTGTTATAGGGATCTTATTAGGGATAAGAGTTGGATTGATCTTCCAAATCGAACGTCTAGAGAGTATTTCAATGGCATTATGCAGTTTATGGACTTCACGAGAGGATTTGGAAGTGACTATATTAGTTTTCCAAATAGAAAATGTGCTAACAGATATCAATTCACAAGAGATACTGTGAGGGAGCACCTTTTCTTTAATGGATTTCTGAAAAATTATAAGTGTTGGACTCGTCATGGGGAAGAATATGTTCGTTTTCAAAATACAGATGCAGCTCAGATGGATGTTGATGCAAGGATGACTGATCCAATGCATGAAATGCTTACTGAAATGGTACGTGGGTTTGATCCTGAAGTCATTGACATCCAGAATCTTGAGACCGGTGAGATAAATCTTCGCTCTGGTGCAGATCGTGATTCGAGGAGGTTTTATGAAGCACATGATGATGCGAAAACAGAATTATATCATGGATGTACTTCTTACAATAAATTGTCATTTATCGTGGAGTTGTTGCATTTGAAGACTTTGAATAATTGGTCAGACACATCATTCGACATGCTTTTGGTTTTATTGAAAAAAGTTCTTCTTGTCAAATCTAGGATTCCTGAGTCGTATTACTTTGCTCGTAAGTTGACAGAGAACTTAGGTTTTACATATGAGACCATAGATGCATGTGAAAACAACTGTATGTTGTTTAGAAAAGAAACTGCCCATTTGGATATTTGTACGGTTTGTGGTGCTTCCAGGTGGAAAGAGAACATGGGAAATAATACTCATCAAAGTCAGATTGTGATACAGGGGAAAACGATTTCCTTAAAGAAAATGTGTTACTTTCCCCTTAAACCCAGGTTGAAAAGATTTTTTATGTCGTCTAAAGTTTCTAATTTAATGAGATGCAATGCAGAAAGAGTTCATGAAAGTGATATGTTAACACAATCGGCAGACTCTCATGCATGGAAGGAATTTGACAAGAGACATCCCAACTTTGCTAAAGATGTTCGTAATGTCCGATTGAGATTGGAAGTAGATGGTTTCAATCCATTCAAGTCTATCGTTGGTGCAAAACATAGCAAATGGCCCGTGGTGTTGGTTCCATATAATCTTCCTCCGTGGATTTGTATGAAGCAACAATTTATATTACTTTCCACTCTTATTGATGGACCTAAATTTCCGGGGGATAAGATTGATGTTTACCTTCAGCCATTGATTGATGAGTTGAATGAATTTTGGGGCAATGGTGTGATGACTTATGACTGCGAAATGAATGAAATGATCAAACTACATGCTGCTTTATTGTGGATAATCAATGACTTCCCAGCTTATGAAAATTCATCATGCTGGAGTATGAAAGGGGAATTTTCTTGCCCTTGTTGCAATAAAAGTAAAAAATCTGTATGGATTAAACATTCCAAAAAATGGGCATACATGGGTCACATGCGTTTTCTCCCTCCTCAGCAAAAATTCAGAAAGGACAGAGTGACATTTGATGGTTCCAGAGAGTTTAGCCCAGCACCAAAGATCATGACAGGAGTCGAAATGTTATCGCATATTGAGGAAGAAAACATCCGCACGGTATATGAAATTCAGGATTTGGTGGCTCCTCCAGTACGTAATATTCGTGCTGCGGGTAGGCAGCACAGTCACAATTGGAAAAAGAAAAGTATTTTTTATAGTCTTCCGTATTGGAAAACTAACATGTTGAGGCATAATTTGGATGTCATGCACATTGAAAAAAATGTTTGTGATAACATATTGTGGACCATTTTAGGTGTTAGTGGAAAATCAAAGGACCATGTTAATGCACGCCGTGATTTGGAAGAAATGGGTTTAAGGAAACAGTTGCATTTACAGTTAGCTGAGGGAAACAAGGAATATATGCTTGCTGCACAGTATACGATGACTACAGAGGAGAAAGAAACATTTCTTTCCATTTTGGAGATGGTCAAGGTGCCTGATGGTTATTCTTCTAATATTTCAAAGTTTGTTAATCTGACGAGCAAGACATTGCAAGGGTTGAAAAGTCATGACAATCACATATTACTTCAGCAGTTGATTCCAATCGCAATTTGTGATTGTTTATCCCCCAATGTTGTTCAGCCCTTGATTGAGATGAGTAATTTTTTTAGACAGCTTTGTTTAAGAAATCAACGAATGAGTGATTTAAAAAGTTTGCAGGACCGAATTGTACTTACGGTTTGTCACTTTGAGAAACTTCCCCCCCCCTCTTTTTTTGATGTTATGGTCCACTTGACAGTGCACCTAACTGATGAAGTAATGGCTGCTGGTCCAGTGCAATTCAGGTGGATGTATCCTATTGAACGGTATTTGAGTACATTGAAAAGATTTGTATGCAATAGAGCTCATCCAGAGGCATCAATAGCCAATGGTTATTTGATGGATGAGTGTACTACCTTTTGTGCAGAATATCTTATGGATGTTGAAACAAAATTAGATAATCCCTCTCGGATTCATGATGGTCCAGTTGGAGAAGGAACCACATTTGATATGGACAACATCGAGTGGATACAAGCACATCGATATATCTTGTTCAATACTCCATCAGTTGCACCATTAATGCAGTAAGTATCTTATCAATGTGCTTGTATAACTTTTACATGTTTTGTTTGCATAAGATGATCTTTTAAACATCGCGTTGTCATTTGCAGGAAACACATTAATGAGATAAAAGAAGCGATGCATCGTGTAACACCCCGAGCTTCCACGATACGCTTCTCATTCAATAATTCAATAGCTTGCATTGTACGCAAGTTCGAGTTCTAACACACCGTAACTAATCAAAGTAGTCGTTATGAATAGTAATAACCACCTTTTAAATTTATAGAAATTTTATATTTCAAAATGGACTTCATTTTTGTATTCCTAATATTGAAATTAGCCTATGTTGAATTTTTTGTAATTTTCCGAGAACATCCAAATTTTTATGAATAGTGAAAAATACTTAAAACAACTTTTTTAATAAAAATAATTAATAGTGATAAATTATACTATTTAGTGGTTTTAAAGTATAATTGGAATATATTTTTATCATTTTATCCAATGGTGGTCATTACAATTAATTTGACATTGAAATTGGACATAAACAATTGCCAATCTTTTGATATAAATTGTTTCTTAAAAACACGCTATTTGTTGTAATAGCGGGAATTAATTATAAAATTAATTAATACAACTTATATGTTTGGAATTTTTTAAAATAGACATCATTTTTGAATTCGGAATATCAATTATATCTTAGGGTGAAATTTTGGCCTTATTCTGAAAAACTTCAATTTTTGATGAATAGTGAAACCACTAAGTGGTAGTTAAATAACTGATTTTTCGTTTAAATGAAATATTACGACTTCTGTGATTTGATTTTCAAAAATCCGACATACATGGTTGTCATTAAGAAGGAAAATGTGGTTCAATGAGATTAAAATAATTTTTTGGTGAATAGTAACTTTTAAGTTCTTAATCGCGATTAGAGGTAATTAGTGTAGTTTAAGGTACAAATAATGTTTTTATAATATGAGATGAGCATGACACTTGTCCTACTCCTATTGGATGAGTCATGGCCGACCAATACAACCCATGGGTCAACTTGGGGACCCCATGGAGCCACTTTAGTTAGAAAATGACATAAACACCTTTTATTTAATGTTAAAGTAAAAAAATGACACAAACATAAAATGTTTTACTAAAACAATTTTTACGTGGGGTTACACAGGTCCAAATTTTGATTATAAATATTCATTAGAAAGATAAAAATATTTCCTACATCATAGTATTTTTTTTATAATTTTTAGACATTAAATAAAATAAATTATTTATGACATCATGATGATATAGTGATGACCTCATTACTTAATGATTTAAATAAAATGCGAAGATAATGCAAAATACAAGGCTTACACTTGTCCAAAGCATATTGGATGAAGATATTTCGAAACCTTATCACCTTACCCTCTAAATATATAAGTGTGGGACCTTTAGAATCCGAAAAGCATTGTGAAATAATGTAACATTTCAATCTTTCCAAAAGATCCCCTCCTCTCCACTTATAAAAGGCCCCCACCTCTCCCACCTTATTCACACTTTCAAGCCATTTGGCTCGGCCAACCTCTTCCCAAATACTCTCCCAACTTCCCCCTCTTACTCCTAGAAGCCTCACTTTTGGCAGAACGCTTCCCAAGGAAGCCTTTGGCTCAAATCAAAAAGAGTTACCCGATTTTGAGGTAATGTCTTTTCTAATGTTGTTTTGTTTTATTTTTCTTCTCCAACCCCCTAAACTCTTTTTATTCATTTCTTTTGTAACAAAACCAGTATCCTCAATATACTAGGATGTTGTTATAAGAAGGATTCGAGCTACACTTACACACACCTACATCTAATGGTTAAAGAACATACGGTTTCTGTGGATGGAGAATTTCTGCCTCACGAAACGATGATTGTTCAACACTCATATAACACCTTCAAAGGTGGCCATTAAGATGTAACTATATTTATATATGATATATAATGTGTTTATGTTTTACTTATGCTTCTGTATTTCTCATTTATGGCTTACTTTATGATTTCCATTATGGGTAAAACGTGATAATTTCATTTTAGGAAGTGCGGACTACCGCCCCCTCAAAGTGATTTGAATCGTTAATGCCATATGTGGGATGTATAAAGGATGGAGTAAATGGTATTATACACTATATTATACTGGAATTATATTATACATTTATATCATTATGATTTAGTTCCATTAAATATGAAATTGAAATGAAAGTAGCGTTCATGCGTACGTACGGCTTACCGTCTCCATGAACGGTGCATTTCATTTCTTACCTCTAAATGTTACGTAATATTATAAATGAATGTATATACTGGATATATATGATATATATGACATATAAATCATTAATATAATTCTGTATATAATGGATATTTCACCACATAAACAACTTGTAATTATAAGAAGTTTATTGTTGACTCAAGTTACCAAAGATCGACAAAACGACCGTTATTAACTTAAATAATTACATAATGTTCATATCATTGTAATAAGTGATATAATAAGGATAATGAAATTGAAAATGGTTCTTAATAAGGTATATATTAACTCTAGTTTATTATTTAGGAGGTTAAAGAACGGTTGAGTCAAGTCAGACACGAGGTAAGGGAATTTCTTAACCCAACTTCCATTCTTTGGGTTAATCTTTTACATTCACATTATGTCATGATAATATTATGTCCTATTTTGTATTTTTACATTATTTATGTGTACCTATAGTGAATACACATAATAGATCTATTTTATCTTAAAAATGATCTTTTAAGGACTTCGTCTCAATCCCCTTTCATTGAGGCATATTTGGTTTTATACACAACTTTATTTTATACGGTGTATAAACCCCTTTGACTTTTACATTTATTCAAAAGGAATCTTTTTTATACGAAGCATTTTGCTAAACGAAAAAAGGGAATGTTTTCTTTCCGTACTTATGTGGCGACAACGACTTCTCCACCGCCGTGACCATTATTTGAGATTCGGCTTCCTCTACAAGCCATCATTTTTTTTAATGAAAAATAAATTCAAAGTTTTAACTTTCTTTTATTTTGGTATTGAAAATGGTTTTGAAAGCATTTTTATTATATCAATGTGTTGTATTTATATCTTGTTATTGAAATGTGGAAATGTTATGTTTCCTTTATGCATGTTTTATGTGATATGATTATGTTATGGTTTATGATATGTTTAAACCTATTCATATGAGGAATGCATTGGACTTAATAAGTGACGGGTGGAGCCCGCTATAGCTCCTCGATGCATCGGCAGGTCTCATGAGACAAACTAGTGTCTTGGCACAAGGCCTTGACAAAATCTTATTTGTGGTATTGGCACGAGGCCTTGGCTACGTGGTTATGATATTCTGGCATTATGCATTCCATCATTATGAAAGTGGTTATTGATATTGCATGTGATTATTCGACCAGTAGAATATCCATGTGAAGAAGTAAATGGCATTATCTCATTTTACTTTTGCCATATTATGTTGATGTTCAAGTTTAAAAGGCTTTTGTTTTAGTTATACATTGCCTTAAATGTTTATGTTTATTTATGAAAGCTTCCGCAATATTGTTATTCTTACTGAGCATCTGAGCTCACCCCTTTCAATGTTTTAATATTTTCCAGGATGTGAAGAAGTATTTTATGAATGACCTGCAGGGATAGTCAGAAGAGGATATGAGTGTGGACTATGGAGACTTTGTTATTGTAGTTTTTCACTTTATGATGTAATGTAACGTTTATGAATGTATCTAGTGTTTCCAAGGCTACTAAACTAATCGGTCTTTCGAGACATGATCTTTTGTGATCAGGCCAATGTTACGAAGTAATGCACCGACTCTGGGTAGCTGGGGTTGGGGCGTTACAGTTGGTATCAGAGGCAGTTTAGTACTAACCTTGGAAGCTAGATTTAGATAAACTCTGATTAGAGCACATAGCCCAAAGATAGACTTTGAGGATTAGTATAGAAGAACTTCCTAGAATTTTGGTATTATAGAGATGTTATGAGTTTTCCGAGCAATGCATCCCTGTCTGGATACGAGCAGGTAGAGGCGGCTCTGGCACAGATGTACCTAGGGGTAAAACCCGAAAACACCGCTTTGAGCTAGACTCGAACGGGAACTGGTGCACGACAACGGGCCTTGCTGCACTCTTGGTTACGACACTCCCGGGGGATATGCTTAGGATAATTCTCATTTTATTTACAAACCACTATGAAGGGTTATGAGTATATACTTTCTCAAAGAAAACATTTCTTTTTATGATTATGGATTATATCCATAAACAGTTCAATTTATGTAAAGTGTTTTACAAGTATGGAATTATGTATTTTGATTCATAAACTAATCTAGTTTATGCCATTGTTTAGAAATGGCGCCTAGTGGAAGGAATGGAAACCGTATCAATGCACGAACTCCGTGTAGGGATTTCCCTCCTAATCAAGATAATTATTGTGGATCTGGAGATACAACTGGTGCTAATCAACTTATTACCATACTGGGAGAACTCACTCAGGTTATGAATAATAACCTTACTCGTATGGAGCACCCTGATCCGCAACGTGGCAGATCAATGTTAGACCGCTTCATGAGGAAACAACCACCAACCTTCAATGGGAGTACAAATCCTATGGTAGCTGAGCAATGGATAAATTCCTTAGAGAAAATATTCCATGCCTTGGGGAGTAGTGAAAGGGAGAAGGTTGTCATGGTAGTTTACCGCCTCACTGGAGATGTCGATCAGTGGTGGTCGCTGATTCAAAACACAAAGGAAGATGATGACGTATCGAATATGGAATGGAGGGATTTCAAAGATCTTTTCTTAGAAAAATACTTTCCTCGTGACCATCGAGCAGATATGGAAAGGCAATTTCTGAGTCTGAGGCAGAAGGAGGATGAGAATGTCGCAAAGTATGAGGCTAACTTTACAAGGTTAGCGAGGCATGCTGCCGATTATATACGTAACCCAAGGAGTAATATTGATTGTTTATTTGATGGGTTAAAACCATTTCTCCGTCGAGCTTTGGTATCACAATCCTTCTCATCATACGAAGATATTGTCTCGTGTGCTATCAAGACAGAAAAGGAATTCTCTAAGTCTTATGACAACAAAGTAAAGCAAGAGAAGAAGAGAACGGTGGAACAAGAGACAGATAAAGGGAAAAATGGAAAGAAGGATTTTCCATTATGTGATAATTGTGGGAAGAATCACCCTTGTACGTGCCTAAAAGGAATGGGAGTTTGTTATAAATGTGGAGAAAAGGGTCACCAGGCTCGTGATTTCAAGGGAAAGAAAGAGGCTGTCAAAGTTGAATGCTACAATTGTAGAGAAATGGGTCATTATGCAAATGAATGTCCTAAGCGTCAAGGAAACATACCTCAGAAAAGGCCAAGGGATCAAGGCCAATCTTATGCTGTGACTACAGTTGAAGCGGAATAATTATTTTATTTGTGTTTTTGGACTCAAGAACTAGATTATGGTTATAAGAATAATGTGATATATACGGATTGTACTGCAGTACTTGTTGATTTCAGTAAGGTTTTAATATGATGAAGGTAATCATATTTTTAGTATGTGACAATAAGAGAAACTTTACTTTGTTTGGGGAATCTGATAAATTGATTTTGGAATTAAGAGACCTTTTAGAGAAAGTCTGGACAGAGGTATTTTGGATAACTATAAAGGATGGAATGGATTAAGTTGATCTTTGGATAGTATTGTTTAAGGTTAAAACATTTATGAAGATTATTTTTGGAATAGTATAGTACTATATTTTTAGGAAAAGGACAACCTGCAGGGTGGGGCATAACCCGTCGCGTCGGACAAAGCTACAGGAATCGAACCCACAACCATAGTGCGACAGGCCTTTATTTCCTAACACTAGCCTACAGGAAGTCCCTGGTTATTACAAAATAATTTTACTAATCTAAATTGTATGTGTTAACATTTGGAACCTTATAAAATTAGGAAAAGTATAATATTTTTGGGTTCTATTATCTTTTTGAGTGAAAGGTGAGTTGAAGGTTGAAACTCCAATTGTCAGGCATAAATATATATATACCTATCTGTTATTCAATGAATAAATTAATTCTTAAACTTTAGTAAAGGGATATTAAAACAAAAAATGTGTTATCCTAATACCTTATGTCTTGTTGAACTGATGATATTTTAAATCAACATAGATTGAAGGCTTTGAGGCCCTCAATTTGACAGTTGATTGTGATTGATGACCTCAATCACTCCCTACAAATATTTACGTTTTTCCTCCAATTATATGTCTTTAATTGCCACCAATGTTCTCCTAATCGAGATCATAATTGGGTGGTGACTTTTTCATTCCCCTTCCCCTCTTATTAAGGCTAAATTTTATTAATCTTATTTCCGATGTGGGTTTTCCACAAAGGTATTTTCTCTTTTCAACCTTTTATTTTCAATGAAAAATATCAAATTGCGAGGACGCAATTTATTGAATGAGGGGAGAATGTAACACCCCGAGCTTCCACGATACGCTTCTCATTCAATAATTCAATAGCTTGCATTGTACGCAAGTTCGAGTTCTAACACACCGTAACTAATCAAAGTAGCTGTTATGAATAGTAATAACCACCTTTTAAATTTATAGAAATTTTATATTTCAAAATGAACTTCATTTTTGTATTCCTAATATTGAAATTAGCCTATGTTGAATTTTTTGTAATTTTCCGAGAACTTCCAAATTTTTATGAATAGTGAAAAATATTTAAAACAAATTTTTTAATAAAAATAATTAATAGTGATAAATTATACTATTTAGTGGTTTTAAAGTATAATTGGAATATATTTTTATCATTTTATCCAATGGTGGTCATTAGAATTAATTTGACATTGAAATTGGACATAAACAATTGCCAATCTTTTGATATAAATTGTTTCTTAAAAACACGCTATTTGTTGTAACAGCGGGAATTAATTATAAAATTAATTAATACAACTTATATGTTTGGAATTTTTTAAAATAGACATCATTTTTGAATTCGGAATATCAATTATATCTTAGGGTGAAATTTTGGCCTTATTCTGAAAAACTTCAATTTTTGATGAATAGTGAAACCACTAAGTGGTAGTTAAATAACTGATTTTTCGTTTAAATGAAATATTTCAACTTCTGTGTTTTGATTTTCAAAAATCCGACATACATGGTTGTCATTAAGAAGGAAAATGTGGTTCAATGACATTAAAATAATTTTTTGGTGAATAGTAACTTTTAAGTTCTTAATCGCGATTAGAGGTAATTAGTGTAGTTTAAGGTACAAATAATGTTTTTATAATATGAGATGAGCATGAAACTTGTCCTACTCCTATTGGATGAGTCATGGCCGACCAAGACAACCCATGGGTCAACTTGGGGACCCCATGGAGCCACTTTAGTTAGAAAATGACATAAACACCTTTTATTTAATGTTAAAGTAAAAAAATGACACAAACATAAAATGTTTTACTAAAACAATTTTTACGTGGGGTTACAAAAGTCCAAATTTTGATTATAAATATTCATTAGAAAGCTAAAAAGATTTCCGACATCATAGTGTTTTTTTTATAATTTTTATACATTAAATAAATTAAATTATTTATGACATCATGATGATGCAGTGATGACCTCATTACTTAACGATTTAAATAAAATGAGAAGATAATGCAAAATACAAGGCTTACACTTGTCCAAAGCCTATTGGATGAAGATATTTCGAAACCTTATCACCTTAGACTCTAATTATATAAGTGTGGGACCTTTAGAATCCGAAAAGCATTGTGAAATAATGTAACATTTCAATCTTTCCAAAAGAGCCCCTCCTCTCCACTTATAAAAGGCCCCCACCTCTCCCACCTTATTCACACTTTCAAGCCATTTGGCTCGGCCAACCTCTGCCCAAATACTCTCCCAACTTCCCCCTCTTACTCCTAGAAGCCTCACTTTGGGCAGAACTCTTCCCAAGGAAGCCTTTGGCTCAAATCAAAAAGAGTTACCCGATTTTGAGGTAATGTCTTTTCTAATGTTGTTTTGTTTTATTTTTCTTCTCCAACCCCCTAAACTCTTTTTATTCATTTCTTTTGTAACAAAACCAGTATCCTCAATATACTAGGATGTTGTTATAAGAAGGATTCGAGCTACACTTACACACACCTACATCTAATGGTTAAAGAACATACGGTTTCTGTGGATGGCGAATTTCTGCCTCACGAAACGATGATTGTTCAACACTCATATAACACCTTCAAAGGTGGCCATTAAGATGTAACTATATTTATATATGATATATAATGTGTTTATGTTTTACTTATGCTTCTGTATTTCTCATTTATGGCTTACTTTATAATTTCCATTATGGTTAAAACGCGATAATTTCATTTTAGGAAGTGCGGACTACCGCCCCCTCAAAGTGATTTGAATCGTTAATGCCATATGTGGGATGTATAAAGGATGGAGTAAATGGTATTATACACTATATTATACTGGAATTATATTATACATTTATATCATTATGATTTAGTTCCATTAAATATGAAATTGAAATGAAAGTAGCGTTCATGCGTACGTACGGCTTACCGTCTCCATGAACGGTGCATTTCATTTCTTACCTCTAAATGTTACGTAATATTATAAATGAATGTATATACTGGATATATAAGATATATATGACATCTAAATCATGAATATAATTCTGGATATAATGGATATTTCACCACATAAACAACTTGTAATTATAAGAAGTTTATTGTTGACTCAAGTTACCAAAGATCGACAAAACGACCGTTATTAACTTAAATAATTACATAATATTCATATCATTGTAATAAGTGATATAATAAGGATAATGAAATTGAAAATGGTTCTTAATAAGGTATATATTAACTCTAGTTTATTATTCAGGAGGTTAAAGAATGGTTGAGTCAAGTCAGACACGAGGTAAGGGAATTTCTTAACCCAACTTCCATTCTTTGGGTTAATCTTTTACATTCAAATTATGTCATGATAATATTATGTCCTATTTTGTATTTTTACATTATTTATGTGTACCTAAAGTGAATACACATAATATATCTATTTTATCTTAAAAATGATCTTTTAAGGACTTCGTCTCAATCCCCTTTCATAGAGGCATATTTGGTTTTATACACAACTTTATTTTATACGGTGTATAAACCCCTTTGACTTTTACATTTATTCAAAATGAATCTTTTTTATACGAAGCATTTTGCTAAACGAAAAAAGGGAATGTTTTCTTTCCGTACTTATGCGGCGACAACGACTTCTCCGCCGCCGTGACCATTATTTGAGATTCGGCTTCCTCTACAAGCCATCATTTTTTTTAATGAAAAATAAATACAAAGTTTTAACTTTCTTTTATTTTGGTATTGAAAATGGTTTTGAAAGAATTTTTATTATATCAATGTGTTGTATTTATATCTTGTTATTGAAATGTGGAAATGTTATGTTTCCTTTATGCATGTTTTATGTGATATGATTATGTTATGGTTTATGATATGTTTAAACCTATTCATATGAGGAATGCATTGGACTTAATAAGTGACGGGTGGAGCCCGCTATAGCTCCTCGATGCATCGGCAGGTCTCATGAGACAAACTAGTGTCTTGGCACAAGGCCTTGACAAAATCTTATTTGTGGTCTTGGCACGAGGCCTTGGCTACGTGGTTATGATAGTCTGGCATTATGCATTCCATCATTATGAAAGTGGTTATTGATATTGCATGTGATTATTCGACCAGTAGAATATCCATGTGAAGAAGTAAATGGCATTATCTCATTTTACTTTTGCCATATTATGTTGATGTTCAAGTTTAAAAGGATTTTGTTTTAGTTATACATTTCCTTAAATGTTTATGTTTATTTAGGAAATCTTCCTCAATATTGTTATTCTTACTGAGCATCTGAGCTCACCCCTTTCAATGTTTTAATATTTTCCAGGATGTGAAGAAGTATTTTATGAATGACCTGCAGGGATAGTCAGAAGAGGATATGAGTGTGGACTATGGAGACTTTGTTATTGTAGTTTTTCACTTTATGATGTAATGTAACGTTTATGAATGTATCTAGTGTTTCCAAGGCTACTAAACTAATCGGTCTTTCGAGACTTGATCTTTTGTGATCATGCCAATGTTACGAAGTAATGCACCGACTCTGGGTAGCTGGGGTCGGGGCGTTACACATCGTGCGACTGAGTTGCAAATTCAACAATCTCATTATGCGTCATTTCATGATTGGTTCAAGGATTATGTATGTATAAATTGATTTTCATTATGAGTGACGTATTATACTAATTATTTCTGCATATATCAGTATTGATTTTTATAAATTATGTAGGTTCGTAAGCTGAGGGAGTTAGGGGACCCCACGCTACCTGAAGTATTTATCCAACTGGCTGAGGGTCCATCTATAACGGCTCGTCGTTATAAATCTATTGATGCTAATGGTTTTCGATTTTTCATTAAAGATGTTGACGAGAAATGAGCAACACAAAACAGTGGCATCAGTTGTCCCTTTGTCAATTCTGGTTATTACTATGGTCAATTGATAGACATCATTGAAGTTGTATACACACACGGTTTGAAGTACATATTGTTAAAGTGTAATTGGGTTGATCCAGTGCGTGGATGTAAAGTCGATCAATATCAGTTTTCATTGGTGAATTTTAACTATATGTTATACATAAATAATGAACGAGTTGAGAATGAACCTTTCATTTTGACATCACAAGAGGAACATGTATTCTTCATTACTTTTCCTTCGGATCCAAGTTGGCAAGTTGTTGTCAAAATGTCTCGGCGAGGAGTGTTTTTATTTGAAAAAGATGAACCTGAGACTGTTCCGTTTGTTTACCAACAACTTGATCAACATACCGTAGTTCAACGTGAAGAAGATATTTATTGGGTCAGAGTGGCTGTTGAAGGAGAAACGGCCGATTTGCATGCTTAATGAAAGGTATAATTGTTTTCCCGCTATTCAGTAGAATGTCCTAGGATATCATAAATTATCTAATAATTTTATAAATATTTATAAGTTTTAATCCTCACTTTTGTAAGTTTTAATTCAATCATAAATATTTAGGCTGTTTTTACACTTGATTTATTGATGTTATGGTCGGTGTATCATCCCTTTGAGGTATTCTTCATCTGATTCTTATGCTGCTTGAATTTTTATTAGTTCTATCTGAAATTTGGCTATGCATTGACTGGTTTTGTACATAATTTGTATATCTGTTTTGTTAACTTTCTGATTTTTTAAAATTCATTCACAACTAATTATTCAATCCATTTTTTGTTTGATTATCAGTTGTACAAGTTTGATTTTTTTAGAACAATCCAATTTATCTTTTAAACACTTTGGACTCATTACTGATGTTTTCTATGACTACAGACATGTCAGGGGAAGAGGCAGAAGGTCCACATCATCTATCTGAGGCATCTACGTCTCATGATTGAGGTATGTTTCAATGTCATTGTCTATATTTTTTATGTAATTGACATACATACATATATATATATATAACATTTTTCAATTTATATATAAATTTTTTTTCAACAGGATCAGACTCGGCTGCTTCTTCCTCTCGCAGGAGAGGCCCTGGTCGTGGCATATTATCATGGAATTCCGACACGACGATAGATGTTTCATTTGATGAGGATTTTCATCCTGTGGGACCGAATGCCCCGACATTTATTCATCATCTGGGTCATATCATACGTGACCCACATCGATTTCCATTGACCACGAGTGACTGGGCTTTTATCCCTCAGGACACATTAGATCGTCTATGGAGGAAGGTTCAGGTAAGAAAATCATTTTACTTTATTTTCTATGTATAAAGAATACTAATATGTTTGA
Organism: Viscum album; assembly: GCA_963277665.1. Classification (NCBI taxonomy): domain Eukaryota; kingdom Viridiplantae; phylum Streptophyta; class Magnoliopsida; order Santalales; family Viscaceae; genus Viscum; species Viscum album. The sequence continues at coordinate 617,190,934 of OY728127.1, read as the reverse complement.
TTATTTTCTTTATAGAAAAATTTGAAAGTATGCCCTGAAGAGTTTCGGCCCGTGTGTATGAGAAAATTCCGTAAGATGTGGAAAGATTATAAAGGCAAAGTGAAGAGGGACCACTGGGTACCAAATGTGGGTGCCCTAGACATTTTGGAAAAAGTCCCAAGAGGTGTCCTCCCGGATTAGTGGCGTGACTTGGTTGCATATTGGTCTAATGAGGGTGTTTCAGTTTGTATAATAATTATTTTAGTGTATATATATTTTCAAAAATATGTGATTTGTTTGAAATTTGAATGAATTGAATGTAGGAGGTGTCAACACGCCATTCTAAGAATCGAACGTTGCAGGGACCACCTCACAGGCTCGGGACTCGTCACGTGTCTCAGATCAGACATGAGGTATATATTATTCATTTTTTAATTTATTAATTAATATGGTTTCTGTGTTTATATTCTTTTAATATATAGTTGTGAGAGAAAGGTGCAGCAACTGATAAAATGTCGGTGTGGATGAGGACTCGTGATCGCAATGATCCAGAGGTTGCAGCATTGATAGTAAGTGTCTGTACTTACCCATAATTACATAATTCTATATATTAACATATATATATTTATATATATTTAAATATTTCATAGGCTCAATTTGAAGCTGAGTTATAACATCTGCCAGAGATGCAGGAGGAGGCGGCACATCCATCGGACGTGCGGTGCGCGCGGCACGACTGAATACGTCGTTTTCAGCAGCTCGACGCGCGCTGAAATGGCGCGTTGGGGGGTCAAAACCACATGAACGACCTCTGAATGCCACAAAACCGCACAAAAACATCCATTGCGTGAATTTTGAAATGGTCGGGCAGACGGCACGTCAATCAGAGGTTCCGTTTGACCGCGGCGGCCGGAAACGCGTTTCCGGAGCCATAAAACACCAAAACGGCGTGCGGCGGTCGAATTCGGAGCAAACGTGTTTCAAACAACCTGAAACCGCACGATAATGATAGGAATATTATTCCTAATATGCAGGAGGAATCGGAACGTCCATCGGACGTGCGGTGCGCGCGGCACGACCGACTATGTCGTTTTCAGCAGCTCGGCGCGCGCTGAAATGGCGTGTTGGGGGGTCAAAACCACCCGAACGACCTCCGAATGCCACAAAACCGCACAAAAACATTTTATACATGAATTGTGAAATGTTCGGGTAGACGGCACATCAATTGGAGGTGCCGTTTGACCGCGGCGGCCGGAAACGCGTTTCCGGATCCATAAAACACTAAAACGGCGTGCGGCGGTCGAATTCAAAGAAAACGTGCTTCAAACGACCAGAAACCGTACGAGAACGATAGAAATATTATTCCTGAGATGCAGGAGGAGGCAGAACGTCCATCGGACGTGCGGTGCGCGCGGCATGACCGAATACGTCGTTTTCAGCAGCTCGGTGCGCGCTGAAATGGCGCGTTGGGGGGTCAAAACCACCCGAACGACCTCCGAATGCCACGAAACCGCACGACAACATCCGTTGCATGAATTGTGAAATGTTCAGGTAGATAGAATGTCAATCGGAGGTGCTGTTTGACCGCGGCGGTCGGAAATGCGTTTCCGGAGCCATAAAACACCAAAACGGCGTGCGGCGGTCGAATTCGGAGCAAACGTGCTTTGAAAGACCTGAAACTGCACGAGAATGATAGGAATATTATTCCTGAGATGCAGGAGGAGGCGGCACGTCCATCGGATGTGCGGTGCGTGCGGCACGACCGAATGCGTCGATTTCAACAGCTCGGCGCGCGCTGAAATGGCGCGTTGGGGGGTCAAAACCACCCGAACGACCTCCGAATGCCACGAAACCGCACGGAAACATCAATTGCGTGAATTGTGAAATGGTCGGGTAGACGGCACGTTAATCGGAGGTGCCGTTTGACCGTGGTGGCCGGAAACGCGTTTCCGGAGCCATAAAACACCAAAACGGCGTGCGTCGGTCGAATTCAGAGCAAACGTGCTTCGAACGACCTGAAACCGCACGAGAACGATAGGAATATTATTCCTGAGATGCAGGAGGAGGCGGCACGTCCATCGGACGTGCGGTGCGCGCGGCACGACCGAATACGTCGTTTTCAGCAGCTCGGCGCGCGCTGAAATGGCGCGTTGGGGGGTCAAAACCACCCGAACGACCTCCGAATGCCACAAAACCGCACAACAACATCTGGTGCATTAATTGTGAAATGTTCGGGCAGACGGAACGTCAATCGGAGGTTCTGTTTGACAGCAGCGGCCGGAAACACGTTTCCGGAGCCACAAAACACCAAAACGGCGTGCGGTGGTCGAATTCGGAGCAAACGTGCTTCGAACAACCTGAAAGCGCACGAGAATGATAGAATATTATTCCTGATATGTAGGAGGAGGCAACACATCAATCAGACATGTGGTGCGCGCGGCACGACCGAATACGTCGTTTTCAGCAGCTCGGCCCGCGCGGAAATTGCGCGTTGGGGGGGTCAAAACCACACGAATGACCTCTGAATGCCACGAAACCGCACGACAACATCCGTTGCGTGAATTGTGAAATGTTTTGGTAGACGACACGTCAATCGGATGTGTCGTTTGACCGCGGCGGCCGGAAACGCGTTTCCGGAGCCATAAAACACCAAAATGGCGTGCAGCGGTCGAATTCGGAGCAAACGTGCTTCGAACGACCTGAAACCGCACGATAACGATAGGAATATTATTCTTGAGATGCAGGAGGAGGCGACACATCCATCGGACGTGCGGTGCGTGCGGCACGACCGAATGTGTCGTTTTCAGCAGCTCGACGCGCGCTGAAATGGCGCGTTGGGGGGTCAAAACCACCCGAACGAACTCTGAATGCCACGAAAACGCACGACAACATCCGTTGCGTGAATTATGAAAAGGTCGGGCAGACGGCATGTCAATCGGAGGTGCCGTTTGACCGCGGCGGCCGGAAACGCGTTTCCGGAGCCATAAAACACCAAAACGGCGTGTGGCGGTCGAATTCAGAGAAAAAGTGCATCAAACGATCTGAAACCACATGAGAACGATAGGAATATTATTCCTGAGATGCAGGAAGAGGCGGCACGTCCATCGGACATGCGGTGCGTGCGGCACGACCGAATACGTCGTTTTCAGCAGCGCGGCGCGCGCTGAAATGGCGCGTTGGGGGGTCAAAACCACCCGAACGACCTCCAAATGCCACGAAACCGCACGACAACAGCTGGTGCGTGAATTGTGAAATGGTCGGGTAGACGGTACGTCATTTGGAGGTGCCGTTTGACCGCGGTGGCTGGAAACATGTTTCCGACGCCACAAAACACCAAAACGGCGTGTGGCGGTCCAATTCAGAGATAACGTGCTCCGAAAAACCTTAAACCACACGAGATCGATAGAAATATTATTCCTGAGATTCAGGAGGAGGTGTCACGTCCATCGGACATGCGGTGCGCGCGGCACGACCGAATACGTCGTTTTTAGCAGCTCAGCACGCACTGAAATGGCGCGTTGGGTGGTCAAATCCACCCGAACGACCTCCGAATGCCACGAAAACGCACGACAACATTCGTTGCGTGAATTGTGAAATGGTCGGACAGACAGCACGTCAATCGGAGGTGCCGTTTGACCACAGAGGCCGGAAACGTGTTTCAGGAGTCATAAAACACCAAAACGGCGTGTGTTGGTCAAATTCGGAGCAAACGTGCTCCGAAAGACCTGAAACCGCACGAGAACGATAGGAATATTTTTCCTGAGATGCAGGAGGAGGCGGCACGTCCATCGGTCGTGCGGTGCTCGCGGCACGACCGAATGCGTCGTTTTCAGTAGCTCGGAGCGCGCTGAAATGGCGCGTTGGGGGGTCAAAACAAGCTGAATGAGGTCCGAATGGCCTGAAATCAGACGACATCAAAGGGTGAGTGAATTGTGACGTGTTCGGGAAGACGGCACATCAATCGCATGTGTCGTTTGACCGTGGTGACCAGAAACGTGTTTCCGGTGTCATAAATGGCCAAAACGGGCGTCTGACGGTCAAAGTCATAGCGGACGACATCGGATTGACCTGAAATCATAGGGAAATAATCTAATTATTATTTGTGACATGTAATAACAGACGGCATGTCAATCAGACTTGCGGTCTGCGCGGTAGGGCTCATTATGCGTTCTTTAAGTGTTGTGCGCGCTTGATAAACGCGCGTGGGGGGGTCCAAATGGGCCGAACGAGGTCCGAATGACCTGAAATCAGACGACATCAAAGGGTGAGTAAAATGTGACGTGGTCGAGAAGACGGGACGTCAATCGGCCACACTGTGTGCCCCCGGTGACTGGGAACGCCGTTCCGGTGTCATAAACGGCCAAAATGGGCGTCTCATGCTCAAAATCATAGCGGACCACATCGGATTGACCTGAAATCACAGGGAAACAATCTAATTATTATTCCTGACGTGTACGCGCAGACGGCACACCAATCGGGCGTGCGGTATGTGCGGTAGGGCTCATTATGCATTCTTTAAGAGTTGCACGCGCTTAATTGTTTTCCATTTTTTATGATTGTTACCTTTGTTTTATGTCTGCTTTTCCACCGTGAATAAAAAAGCACAATTTGTACGTTTTATTTAAAAAATGAAAAATATTTTATTTAATATTATATATATAAATATTTTCATTAATATATATATATATATTATTTAATAAATAAATATACATACTTTATTTAATATTATATATATCAATATTTTCATTATTTTTTATATATATATATTTTATTTAATATATATATATATATATTTATTATGGTATGATTTTGTTTAAATTTTTTTTTTTCAAGTTTAGCGACCGCCTCTGGCGGTCACTATAGCCTGCCTAGCAGGACGCATTAGCGACTGCCATTGGCGGTCGCTGTAGCCTGCCGTCTGGGCAGTATTAGCGACCGCCAATGGCGGTCGCTAATGGTGCCTGCGAGTAAGGCTACAGTGACCACCAGGCGGTCGCTTACGGCGGCATTTGGGCCACCTATAGGGACCGCCATTGGCGGTCGCTAAAGACCTACAGCGACGGTGCAGAAGCGACCGCCAATGGCGGTCGGTAATGCCATTTTTTTAGTAGTGATGCAGTTTTCATGGGAGGAGGTGATTGTGATCCGTTGTGGGTATTATTCTCGTATAAAGAACATTAATGAACTTTTGAGTCAGGGGAATCATTTATTCTATTATCATTTATATGAAACTATAGATTTATCATGTTTTAGCCCAATTAATCACAATTGAATTGACATAATAAATATTTGAACTAGATAAATAAATTGATATCTATTATATGTTATTGACTTCTGTTTTGCTAGATAGTGTGATATCTTTTCTTTCATTCTTTATCATTTCATTCTAGATAGGAATTGGTAATGAATTTAAGGTTGGAATTAATTGATAATTGTTTGGATAAAGATAAAGAGGCATGTAAATAAATCTAGTTGTTTATGTAATTTTATGTTAATGAAATTAATGTTGTAAGCATTTTTAATCAGTTTTTTATAGCCATGATTGCTTGTTGTTTTGGTTACCCATATTTGGAACCTACAAATAATAAATCAGTTAGTTCTTGGATGGATTAAATAAACAACTGATTGATAAAAAGATCATTCCTCATAGGGTTCTGAGTTACCCTCTTGTTTTTAAAGCCCAAAATCCTTAGGCTTGGAGTAATGAGAGCTCATTATGTATGAAAGCAGAATGCCTTGTTTTAGGGCCAAGATACTAGTTGATATAATGCTGTTTTCCGACTGCATGTGTTGTGATATGATCCAGGATGGCTATTGTGATATGTGGGGGCATGAAAACTCATAGGTTGTGGTATAGGTTGATGCCTTGAGTTGTGAGATGCGTCGGTTAATGCATGAGGGTGTCGAGGAGGACAAGGGAGATGATGAAGTGGGTTGGATGTGAATGTTTGGATGCATGATGATTTTTGTTAATTGTTTATATATATTAATTTACACACTAGTCAACGCAAATTTTCTTTATTACCCTCCTTCCAATAGGGGAGATGACGGGCGGGGTATGCCATATACTTTCTATGTTTAGTTTCCTAAGGGAGGAAGGGTCTATGATTTTGTTATTGGTGGAAAAGTCCCACTGAGTAGTTCATCTAATCACTGTGTTGATACCCTGGTGTTCAGTAGCTCGGAATGTTTTTCTAGAATGCATGGTAATATGGGAATGTAATAATGTTGTTAATAAATGATTGAATAAGTGATGTTAACCCATGGGGTTGGAGCTTGTTGGGAACGCAATACTGAGGATGCAATTTAAATGAACTATGATCATTGGGTGTAATAGAAATGAAATATATTGTTGAAATTATTAATGGTTAATTGATGATTAAAAAATTATTTAACGTAATGTGAAACTAAAAAATTGAATGATCTATTCTATTAAATATCTTTAAATGGGTGGGTGCTTATAGGGTACATATTCTTAGAAGAGGTAGCCTGGAGTCCAAGAGACGTAATCTGTAGTTGAGTCTATGACTAGGATATTCTCATAGTGTGGATGTGAGATATAGTATATTATGTACTTTTTGTGTTTCAATAAGCTACTCTACCCCGTCAGTTAGGTCAACTTACACCCTAGGGATTCTGAGCCCTAGGGTGGGGGTAGTGTTTTCCCAAAAATTCTGGTGGGAGGATGTATGGATAACTACACCCTCTGTCCCCACTCTCTTCTCGTGGATGTTACTTGTGCTGGTAGGAATAATGGTTAGTTTTATCCATATATTTGCATAGTGGGATGTAATGTCTTGTGGATATTCACCCACATATATTATGAAAATAGTATCCTATGGAATACAATAGGAGTAACGTGTATATGCTATGATGGATTGAGGATCCATACTTGGTGTATGGGATATAATGGATTGACGTTTAATACACAAACTATGATACATGTTTTGTGACATGTGGAGGCTCCGAGAAACTACCATCTTACTTTTATTATGTGGATATGATGGTTTTGTTACACGATTTTCATATTGTTGTGCTTCAACAAGGTGTCAGCAGGGAAGCCTTTTTGGAGAGAGATTCTTAGGATGTGCAACATTGGGAAAAAGTTCAAAACCCGTGGGGAAGTAGTAGAATGTTACCCTTGATATTAATTATAATATTATTTACTCTTTTATGTGTCACATGGTGAGAGTAGCCATGGTGAGGCTATGAATTTAGTATAACTATTTTGGTGACAAGTTTTTTTCACATGTTTTCACTATGCTTTTTCATTCATTCATTACATTTCCCAGAGGGGCTCCAGGGAGGATCCTATTGAGTATACTATTATTATGACCCTATGTATATAGAAAATGTTTTTTTAGGTCTCTTGGAGTAGTTTGGAGATCAGGCTGGTTACTACTATCTTGGGGTTACAAGACCTATTCGGGATTCGTGGTCGCTGCTATTTTTTTCTTTATTTTGGCATGTTTAGTTTTATTTTTCTGTTGTAGTTGTTTTTCATGGCATTACACATGTGCATGTGGGATTTATTTTATATTGTAGTATGAGTTTGGGTTGTTTGGTTTCTATCTTATCTCTCTCATTCGCATGTGTTATCTTAGAGGGTAGTGTCTCCCATTTCTGTGTTTACTATATGCTCAGTGATAGTCTTCAACTCGGGGCCTACTAGAGGAGTGAATCAGGGGTCACTATCTCCATTATCACATTGCCGGCCCAGGAGGGGTACCCCTTTTGGGGTGTGGGTCATGACAGAGTGGTATCAATGGTCTTGTTGAATGATATATAGTATTTTGGTGTTAGGAATAGGTGATGTTGCATGTGTTTATAGGGAAACAATTTTGGACAAGTTTATCAAGTGATGTAAACACTAGAAACCAGCTGAGACATAGGCATTTAGGGCCCCCTGTGATCTGATGCACAAACCTTTATGTTTATAGTGGCTACTAAAAGAGGTTATACTAGTTACAAGGTTGAGACCTATGAAATGATCATTCATCCTTCTTCATTGTGCCTAGGTTTTTATTGGTATACCTTGTGATCGGTTATCATGAAAAGAATAAAAGAAAGAAATCGATTAATTAATGTTAAGTATTCCATATTCCAGGTTTTGGAGCTAATAACAGTATGTTAATTTAATGGTATAGCTCATGGTCGACATACACATCAGGATCACATTGATGATGTATAGTAGGCTGTTCCAGAAGATCATTGCAAGATAGAGGTTGATGATTATGACACTTGTAGGAGGAAAATTCGAGAGTTTCAGCTCCGGTGTCTGCAGAAGTACGAGGGATTTGTTTTGGATGCACTAACGAAAAACTGGTTGAAGGAGGTCGAGGAAGGATTCAATCCAATTTATTCTAGATATGGACCTTGGGTGTCTTTGGTTGTGACCATGCTGCATGGAGCAGCAAGGGAGTGGTGGTTCTTGTTCATTGGGGATCGCAAGTAGATGGCAATCTCATGGGAGGAGTTCTGAGACAAGTTTAGAGCTGAGTTTTTTCTTCAACTGTCAATGATTCTAGTCGGCATGAGTGTCTTACCCTTCAATAGTGGTGCTCTATTGTGTGAGAGTTTGGTATTCATTTCAGTAACCTTTTACGATATCATTTGGACATGATCCCATATGAGGAGTCTAGGGGAGGCATTTTGAGGAGGGTTTGCATCCATAGATCGAATGCCAGGTCACCCCGTTTAAGATGAAGACATATCTCGAGGGGCTAGTGGGGGCAGAGGTCATTGATAAGACATTAGAAAGAACTAGATTGTCTTTAGAGGGAGTCCTCCATATTCATCATGAATTAGAGGTGTGGTCTGGGGATCCCGATTTTTAGGGAAGAAGTGTTTCCATTCGGCCGGGGTAGGTCCCATCCCTCAACATCTCGTTTCTCTAGAGGTAGAGGATCTCAGGCTTTTGCTAATGGATCATTCAATTTTTTTCTTGTGGAGGGAGAGTTCATTAGCAGGGAGAGTGACTGAACTTTCAGAGTAGTCATCATGCACCAAGTGTTCTGCTTCAGGTTCCTCTGCTAATGCAGTTCCATCCGAGGCAACATCAACTAATAGCACCAGCTTTGTATCAGTCGAGGGTATATAGGGAAGGAAGAGGACATCCCACGTGATTCTACATGTACTCAGAGAGTAGAGCGTATTCTTGGTGGTGGTATTCATCTGGGTTAGAGAAATCTTGGAGGAGGTCGTGGCCAACTTCATGCTTTATCATTTCTAGCTCAAGGTGAGCCAGACGTCATTCGGGCTACCCATTACTAGTTTTATACCTTGGTGTATGACTTGTTTGATTCAGGAGTGACACACTCCTTCATATCACCTACCCTTTTCCATGCATTGTGACTTGAGGTAGAGTGGCTTCCTGTTCCCATGGCATTGACCACGCATGTTGGAGGTCGAGATGACTTGTTTGAATTATGTAGAGATTATGATCTAGTGTTGGATTAGCAATTCTCTTGGGATGTTTTCCTATATTTACAGATACAACCATATGATGTCATCCTTGTAATTGATTGGTTTTATTTTGTGCAGGATCTCATGGATTTCTTCAAGATGCTTGTCGTGTTCTTCGCTGCAGATAGAGAAATAGTAGTGTTTGTTGGTGAGCGAGACCCTCAGATGGGTCAGAGGCCTGTTTCATCCTTATCATCCTTGATGTCCAAGCTGATACTATGTTCTTCATAGGTTCTACAATTGGCGTTTCCTAGATTCATAGAAGACTTATTTGATGTCATTCCATAAGAGTTGTAGCACTATCCCAATGATGAGAGATCGAGTTTGGTATCATGCTACAACCCGGATCATCCACTATATCTATATCTCTATATAGGTTAGCCCCTACTAAGTTATGAGAGATAAGTGTATAGCTTGATGGTCTGTTATAGTGCTGTTTTCCTTGGTCGAGTGTTTCACCATGGGGTCCACTAGTTTTGTTCGTGAATAAGGATGATGAAAGTTTCCAGTAGTGTATCGTTTATCATCGCTTAAACAAAGTGACAGTGAAAAATCGCTGTCATATTCCATTGATTGATGATTTATTCGATATACTGAAGGGTGAATGATGGTTCTCAAAGATCATCATGCTATCAGGATATCATCAGATGAGTGTGAAGAATGAGGATATCCCAAAGACTGATTTTCGTTGTCGACAAGGGCATTACCAGTTCATTGTAATGCCGTTCAGTATGATAAATTCTCCAGCTATGTTAATGGAATTTATAAACGATGTGTTCCGTGGGTTCCTAGATATTTTGCTGGTGGTTTTCATCAATGAAATCCTTTTGTACTCCATGTATGAGGAGGAGAATGTGGAGAAACTACATTCCATTTTTGGAGTTATTAGTGAATAATACATATTTTGGATGTTGTTGAAGTGTCCATTTTGGGCTCAAGATGTCCGTTTATTAGGTAATGTGGTGTCCAAGAACAGATTAGCTATAGATCCATCAATGATTAATGAAGTTGTGTCTTGGGAAGCCCCTAAGACGGTGGTAAACATGTGATGATTCCTTGGTCTCGCATATTACTATATGATGTTTGTAGCTGATTTATCTCAGCTTGAGACTCCTCTAACAACATTGACCAAGAATAATCTGTCATTTGTGTGGATTGATTAGTGTCAGAACGGTTTGGATTATCTGGAGGAGATGATGGTAAGTGCTCTAGTTCATTGTACTCAAGTAGAGGGAGTCCAGTTTGATATTTACTGCGATGCTTCGCATCTTGGGTTTTGTTGTGTTTTGATGCAGTAGATATCATTTTTTTAATTGGTATATGTAGTTTCATCCCCATTAATGTAACTATTCCACAAATTAACTTGAGTTGGAAGCCTTGGTGTTTGCTCTAATGATGTAGAGACATTACCTCATTGGCAAGCAGTTTGTGGTTTTCACCGATCATAAAAGCTTGAGTTATGATTTCTCCCATCATGACTTAAACTTATGAAAACATTGTTGGATGGAGTTATTAGAGGAAAAAAACTTCAAAATATCATATTCCCCTATAAATTTGAATTTTATAGCTGAGGCGCTGATCCATATGTCACATAGTGATGCAGTCTATGAATATGGTGATTCCTGGAGAGTTATGGATGAACTTTCAGCATTATATATCTACATTGGCGAAGTTGGTGGTAGAGGGTGTATTTTACAAATGAATTTGCAGTCTTCTCCAGTGTATCAGGTGGAAGATTCCCAGTTGGGGGATCTCGAGGTAGAGGTATGGAGTGACAGAGTTGTTTGTGGCGAGGACCTTGATGATAGGTCTGATGGTGAACAACATCGAGTGTCGTATCATGGAATAAATTTTGTTCCATTTGCGATGCAAGAGAAGTTTCTATAATAGTTACATAGTTCACCTTCATCAGTACATCCTATCGTGAAAAAAGATGTACCAATCCTTGAGGAGTCATTTTTGGAGACCTGGGTTGAAGCGTGTAGTTGTGGAGTTCGTGTCTCGATATTCAGTCTGACAGAAGGTCAAGGCTGAACACTATGTCCCCGGTGGTTTTCTCCAGCAATTAGATATTCCTTAGTGGAAATTGGAGGACTTCTCAATGGACTTTTTTACTATTTTACCTTGATCTCTGGGAGGAAATGATTCTATTTGGGTGGTAGTGGTTTGTTTAAATAAATCATTCCACTTCATAGTGATCAACGAGTCAATCGTAGTAAATGTTTTGTCAAGGTAGTATATGGAGGATGTCGTGAGGCTCCACGGAGTCCCGAGGAAGAAAATTTCTAATTGAGATCCTTGTATTACCTCTAGCGTATTGATAGGTCACCTAAAAGCTTTTGGTTATCAGCTATGCTATAGCACTGATTTTCATCTACTGACGGACAGTCAGACAAAGTACATCATCCAGACTTTTGAGGAAATATTATTCTCTTGTGTCTTGGATATTGGAGGTTTTTTGATGAGGCAAATACCCTTGGTGGAGTTCTATTACAAAAATAGTTTTCCATCCACCATTGGTAGGGCGCCATATGAAGCCTTGTATGGATGACCTTGCCATTCTCTGTTGAGATTGACTGGGGTTGGAGAGTCTTAAATTCTCATATTGGAAATAGTGCAGAATACGACAGAGATGGGTCAGGCGATTCTTTAGAGGATGAAAGAGGTGCGGGATCATTAGAAATCATATGCCGATCAAATGAGGATACCCATAGAGTTTGATGGTGGGGATCACATGTTTTTCAAGGTGACTCTTAGGAGTTGGAAACGATGGTTTGGTTGTGAGAGTACGCTTTGTCCCCAGTTTTTGGGTCTTTCATGGTGTTGGCTTATGTTGGAGCCATGGTGTATCGAGTACCACTTCCCCTATAGATTAAACATTTACATGAGGTATTTCATGTGTCACAGCTCCATAATTATCTTCATGATGACTCTCACATCATCGATTGGGGAGAGATCAATGTTGAATGTGATGTGACCTTCGAGGAGAGACCTATATAGATCCAACAACACATAGAGGAGGGGTTTCGCAGGCATTCTATCCCCATGGCTCGTGCGTTGTGGGGAAATAGTGGCATGGAAGAGAGTACATGGGAACATGACTTCCATATATGTGACCAGTACCCATAGTAGTATAATGATTAACAATTTTCTTGTAATGATGTTCTCTTTGTGGTTATAGACAATTCATGTTTATATGATGGATTTATTTTGTTTCTTATTATGCCTTTCTCTCTTTTGAGAGGTATCTCGATGAGTGTTTTTTCAGACCCCTTTTCCGATTCCTTTTGGTTGGTTTTGGATTCTCAGGTTCAAGAATATTTTGAGAGGTATCTGATCTAATGGCCCGGACCTCTCTGGTCCATTCCTTTGCTGAAATCCGGTGTTTGAGGTGTTCTGGGAGGTCATGGATACTCATCTTCAACACTACCCATGTTCTAGTTCTCTGAATAGTGTTTCCAGTTTTGTGAATAGTGTCACAGTGTCACATAAAAGGTGTAACCGAAACGGTGTCACAATCACAGTGTCACAGAAACTGTGGGGTCGAAAAGGTGTCATAGTCACAGTATCATAGAAGTGGTGTGACAAAATTGGTGTCACAGAAATGGTGTCATGGTCACGATGTCACAGAAATGGTGTGACAAAAACAGTGTGATAGAAATAGTGTCACAGAAACATTGTCATAGACATGGTGTCACAAAAATGGTTTTAGGGTCACTGTGTCATAGTCACGGTGTCACAGACTCGGTGTCATAGCTCATTAATAGTGTTTCCAGAATTGTTTCATATTTCCATTACTAAATTTCAAAAAAAAAATTTCCAGTTTTTCCGATTTAAGGTTTTCTGTGACATAAAAGGAATTTAAGAGCTTGTATTAAGGTATTTAAGGATGATTCAAATCCCATAACTCCTTTATTAATTTTCCTATGGCTTGGGATTCTTTTACGTGATCAAACACAAGGTTTAATGCAGTCTACATTTAAGGGAAAATGAAGTGTATCTTAAACTGCTACTCTGTTAAAATTTCTAAAGGAACGAGATATATTCCTCCCTTGTTCTTCATCATTTTTCTATTGTACAAGATTCTCAATACATTACTTCTCTCCCATATAAATCATGTGATCAAAATTTTCCTCATGTGTTGGTTTCCATTGACATTCATCTTGATGAAAGTGCACCCCCTATTTCGGTGCAACCAAGAAGTATCAATCAATCTTTGATATAAGGTATGCTTTATCATCATTATTTTGGGAAAATATTTTCATTTTTCTCCTTTACATATTATGTCAAGTGATATCCATGCTTCTAATAGAGTTTCTTGGGATCATTTTGTGTGGTCATGTAGCAACATCCATGGGTGGATGCAGTTGTCACAGGAGGAGGTGGTCGTGATTTGTTGTGTGGATCGTTCTTGTATATAGAATGCTAACAAACTTTTGAGGTAGGGGATTAATTACTTTTCTTTTCTATTACACTCAATTTTATAATTAGCATGTTTTATCCCAATGGATCACAATGTAATTGAAAAAATAAATATTTGAACCAGATAAATAAATTGATATCGATTGTATGTTATTACCTCTAGTTTTTCTAGATATTGTGATATCTATGCATTCATTGTTTATATTTTCGTTCTTGATATAAATTTGTAATGACCGTAAAGATGGAATTAATTTATAATTTTTTGGATAAATATAAAGTAGTTCTTAAATGATTCTATTTGTTGTTGTTGTTGTTGTTGTGATTTAATGTTAATGAAATTGATGTTGTAGGCATGTTTAATCAATTTTTTATAGTTATGATAGCTTTCAATTTAGGTTACCCATAGTTAGAACCTACAAATATTAAATCAGTTAATTTCATATGGATTAAATAAATCACTGTTTGATAAAATGATAATGCCTAATGGGGTTATGATTTACCATATTGTTTGAAAAGGCCAAGATCCTTATACATGGAGCTATGACAGCTTATTATGGATGAAGGCAGAATGCCTTGTTTAAGGTCTAAGAGCCCAGTTGATATAATGGTGTTTTACTGCTGCTTGGGTTGTGATGTGAGCTTGGATGGCTGTTGTGATTTGTGGGGGCAGGGAGGCCCATTGGCTGTGGTAGCGGTTGACACATGGAGTGGTGAGATGCATCTGTTTATGCAAGTGGGTGTCTGGGAGGACATGAGAGATGATGTAGTGGGTTGGATGTGAATGTTTGGATTCTTGATGATTCTTATTGGTTGTTTATGTAAATTAATTTCTCCACTAGTCTAGGCAGCTGGTCTTGCTTACCCTCCTTCCAAAATGGGTGAAGACACATGGGGTATGCCACGTGATTTCTGTGATTAGTTTCCTGAGAGATGATGGGTCAATGCTCTTGCTATAGGAAGAAAAGACATAAAGGGTAGTTCATCTACTCACCGTGTTGATCCCCTTGTGTTTAGTAGCTTATAATGTTTTTTAAAAATTTATAGCAATATGGGAATGTAATAATGTTGTTAATAAATTATTGAATAAATGATGTTAACCCTAGGGGTTAGATCTTGGAGGGACGCAATGCTGAGGTTACAATTTTAAGGAAAATTGAACTTTGGGTTTAATGCTAATGAAATATAATGTGGAAATTATTAACGGATAATTAATGTTTAAATAATTAATTAAGGTAATGTTAAACTGAAAAAAGGGATTGAAGTAAGGTATTAAATCTCTTTAAAAGGTTGTGTGGTTATAGGATACATTGTCTTAGAAGTGGAAACCGTGTGTCTGAAAGATGTTAGCTACAGTTGAGTATATGACTTGGCTTTTCCCATAGTATGGTTGTGAGAAATTGTATATTCAGTAATTTTTTGGATTCTATATGCTACTCCACCCAGTCATTTAGGACAACTAACACCCATGGGATTCTGAGCCCTGGGGGGGTGTTTTCCCCTACAATCCGATTGGAGGATGAATGGCTGGCTACCCCTATGGCCCCGCTCCTTTATCTTGGTAGTTACTTGGGATGGTAGGTATAGTGGTCAGTTTTACCCTTATATGTGTGTAGTGGGATGTGATGGCTTGTTCTTATTCACACACATATATTCTGGATATAGTTTCCTATGGAATACTATAGGTGTAACATGCATAGGCTTTGATGGCTTGTGTATTTTTACTCAATGAATGTGATATAATGGATTGAGGTTTAACACACGATGTATGATACATTTAATGAAAGTTGTGGTAGCTCCTAGAAACTATTGAGTTACTTTTAATACGTGGACATGGCGGTTTTGTTGCATGAGGTGCATGTTGTGTTGCTTCACGTAGGTGTCTGCGGGAAAGCCTTTTTGGAGAGAGATTCTTATGACTTGCGGCGTTGGGGCAAAGTAGCATACCAGTGGGGAAGTACTAGGGAGGTACCCTTGATATACTTTATTGTATTATAAACTCTTGTATTCCTTACATAGTGAGAGTAGCCATGGCGAGGCTTGAAACATAGTATACCTATATAGGTGAAATGTTAGTTTCACTTGTTTTTCACTGTGATATAGCATTATATCTTTACTTTCTCACTACAGTCTATAGGGAGGATCCTATTAAGTATAATTTTTGAATCATCTTATTTATTTATAATATTTTTTTCATGTTAGTTAGAGAAGAACAAGGATCAGGCTGGTTATTCTAAGCATGGGGATGTAGGAGTTGTTCATGGTTCGTGGCCCCAACAGTTTTAACATTATTTTAGTACTTGTAGTTTTTCTGTACAGTTATAGTAGTTTTTCATGATATTACATATGTGCACTTGGGATTTCATTAATATTGTTGTTTGAGATGGAGTTGGTTGGTGTATGTCTAATCTCTCTCTTTGGCACGTGTTCTCTTAATGGGTAATGTCGCCCATTTTTGTGTCTACTATACACTCGGTGTTTGTCACCATCCTAGGGCCTACAGGAGGAGGGACTCGGGGGTCACTTTCTCCCTTCTCACATTGCCGGCCCAGGAAGGGTACACCTTGTGGGGAGGGGGTCGTGACAATAAATCCTTGACCAAATTAGTGGTATTGTTAAATGAACCAAAAACTCAATGAAAAATTATCCCCCAATATATTTCTTCATTTGAAAGAACAATATCTAGTTATCTACACTATAATTCTATAATTTTTGATTAATCATATGTGTTCTTCATCCGGAGAGATATGTGGAACACATCATAGAATTGTGGAAGGTTTAGTGGAAGCACCATGTTATATTAAACCATCCATAATCATTCCATAAAAATGAAAGGCCGAATATACCATGGTATCTAATTTCCTTTATTACTAAATCTCATAACCATCTTCAATGGTGAAATTATTTGGAAAACATTCCCAACAATGTAAAACAATCGATCATGTTTAATATTGTAATCCTAACTTTTTTGTTGACTAAGAGATGTCTTCATGTGTTGGTTAATGGATTATAATTTATCTACCATTTCCTCACATAGCTCTGGTCTCAATGACATTATTTCCCAATAATGTAAGTGTCTTACCATACATATAATATAGGTATTAAAAATGTGTAATATGAATAATCAATTTAAATATATTTTTGTAAGAAAAATAAAATATAGGAACATGTTGATCCCAATCACCATTGATATCCAGAGAAAATATATCATTATATTACATAGGGTATGTTTTTCTCTCAAAGACTATAAATATATATGCGAACGATATGTCGGTTTGATATGTATATCCATATCAAGGGACTACTAACATCTTTTCCAAAACATTTAGGTAACCTTAAATTCCATATCATATACAATAGAATGTGGCTATCCAGGAAAGCTTATAACTTATTTAATGTATATTATATAAAACATTTCTATAGTAAATCTATTCCAATAGCATTGATGTTTTCTAATATTGAATGGTGATGGACTAAAACCCATATATTGTTATTCCCATTATATTTTTTGGGGATTTTGATGATAAAATAAATGTTGAGGTTTTCCAATTTGAGATATCATACATATAATTGTTGTAACCTCAACATAGACAATTGTCTCTCATGTATAACATGTTTTTATACCATGAAGTGAGATAATAACTCTATAATATCTCTCAATATGATATCCCACTATAAATAATCATTAAAATATCTATAAATATTTTAACTTCAATGATTAATTGAGAATATATATCTATTAGTATACTATAACATCCATTTAATTAAATTTGGAGAAGATGGAACATATAAATGATTCTAGAACTATATAATCCAACTACAAAAATAAAAAAACATAGGAACATTAATCACTCTCTTTTATATCCCTAATTCTTCCTATCGTGCCTATATAGTCATCATTTGAATTTATTGTTTAATAATAAATTAACAAATATAGGATTTGTACCCTTCATTAAATATATCTCGATACATCCTATAAAAATCAATTAATATTGTATCTTTTGTGATCATTATCAATGATATTATAGAATGATCCTTTTGAGATAAAGAATCAACAACATTGTTTTGTTTCTCCAGGTGGTAATGTTTTGAGTGGTTATAATCTTTAATAATTCCAACTATCTTCACTAAAACATGATGACCTATTTCTTTATGAATATATAATTTAATAATTCATTATATATATATATAACAACTTTATAATTAAATATAACTCATCTTTATCAATAAGGAAATGATTATATTCAGTACATCCAAATTTTTTGTTATGTAGTTTTTATTATAGGCCTTCCATTTTCATGAGGTTTAAGTTATCACCATACTATTATTCATGATAAAAATTACATATTTAATTGTTGATGAATCATTATATATTAAAAACCATTCCACACTGTATGTTAGTATATCCAAAGGTGTGGTGACTATTCTTTTCATTTGATCCTTTAAAATTTCTTCACATTTATCCATACATAAGGACATGTCTCCCATCATAGTTAACATAGTGAGTGGATTGAAAAATTGATAAATTTTACATAATGAATAACAAATATAGATCAAAACAAAGAATACAATAGATATCAATCATAATGGTTTGTATTGGAAAAAATTCATTAACCTTCATCATTGATGGATATAGATATATACCCCACTATATATTATATGACCAAAAAATGAGACTTTTGTATCCAAATTTCACACCTAGTAATTTTTTCACAAAATTTATTCTTCCTTAGGTTATTTATTAAATTTATAAATTGTTAATCATGATCTTATTTACTCATTTAATATGTAATAATATCATATATAAATAATATAGGAAAATGATCACGTTATTCTCGAAAATTCAACTCATCAAATCCATGAAGATATTATGGAAATTAGAAAAACAAAATAGAATCAATATATATTCATGATGTTTATAAATTTTATGGAAATGTATTCATCATTAAATCGTAAATAATAAACACCAATTAATGATATCCATAAAGAATGTCAATCTGGAAAAAGTATTTGGCTTCATTCAGTTGATCATACAAGTTATCAACACAGGGTTGGGGATTGTAGTTCTAGATTGTGATCTTTTTTATCCAATAATATCAAATAAAGGATCTCATTAATACATATTTCATATTTAAAAAGAGATAAGGTGAACCTCATGTTGAGATACATGGATGAATTAATCTCTTTTCCTAATTTTCATGGTGGTTTTCCTACAATTATTACAGCTCAATTGAGGCTTCTCTATTGGGAGTCTTTCAAATAGCTGTAGCTCTATGTATAATTTTTTGGGAGGACAAAAATTCTGGATTTTGGGATACAATTGAAAATTCATATAGAGGTACAACACAAGAACCCTCAAAAATTTGAAAATAAATTATGTAGAAATTATCAAGAACAATATTTGAGTAACAACCCTTTTGAGAAGGAATAAATACCATTAAAATTGATTTGACTTCCAATGGTAATTCATATTATTCCTCTCAATAATAGATGATCATAGGTTATTTTGGAATATAAAACCTAACGTTCCATCATTTGAGATTGATGTGGGTTTGGAATAGTGATTGAAAATCAGGGCATAAGATAACCCTAAATTCAACCAGAGGATGAATAACAATATTTATAGGAAACACATTCCCATAAACTACAATAAGAGAGGAATCAAATAACCTAGATGATATTACCATACTATTATGGTGTTTCACCTAAAATTATACATATAATCATTGAGGATAGGATTTAACATTACTATATAACATATAATAAATAAGAAAATTTATAAAACTAATATAAAATTAGAGATTTCAATATATGAGAACACTAGTAACCACGTTAAATTCATAGTTCTATATTCATTCCCATAGCAAAACTAAAATTGTTATTATGAACGTTTTTAATCTTTATCAAAGAGATCAATCATGAAAAATTATAACTAGAATACTTAAAAAATGGCACGTCATATTCAATATCTGATACATTATGTTTAGCTTTTTTCATTCATGGTCATTATTCAAATCCTTCAGGATGGTTCATAATGAGTATGTAAATTTACAAAACCTATTACCCGAGAGTGTGAAACAATATGTGTAGAAAGGTCTATTATTGTACACTAAGTGAATATTGAATCAAATACAATGATCCCTTTTCATAGTTACTAACACAAGGTATAACTGTGTCGGAGCCTCATCCTTTTTTAGTTTCTAGAAAGGGATTTAATTTCAGGAAACATGTCGTTCTTTCCATCATCAAACTTCAATGTAATTTTACATTATATTGACTTATCCCTTGGGTTATCACTAATTTTTACCTATCCTAGTATCAAACGGTAAACTAAACCATTCACTAATACCTTTATAGTGATTTGGGATTATTACTAGGGGTATTTAATTGGAACCTACCATACTACTCAATGGGCGACTACACCAACAAGTTGGGACTCATGTGACCTTCCATAGTAGCATCCCCATCCCCATGAAGTAATTGGTTGGAGAGCCATTATTCTACAAATAGACACATGTTAGAGTTAAATATGATTTGATTCATTACATTTATAGTATACCAACTATAAAAACCCACACATTTAACACAATGATATCACCGATGAAAATTATATTATTCATTAAAAAAATGATCAATTCCATACTCCATTAGATCTAGTGTCTCGAGAATCATGGATACATAAATAACTCATTCATAGGTGAACTAATACCTCCCCCATAAGTAAAATAGTTTATATAAAAATCACCAATAATACATTTCATCATATACTAGGAAATTGAAACATAACAATGGGTGGGATCATATGATCACTAAAGTATATAAGGGAGATATCAATGTAACATGATCATAAATGTATGAGAAAATGATAATAACATTTGAAAACTATACCATGAATATCATAGATCATAAACATGAATTTTGAAATATATCTTATAATTTTATAACACATTAATCAAAATGGAATAAATGAATATGTTCCACGTAATCATAACATTGGAATGATACATGTAATTTTTTAACAAACATTTTTATGAAATTATCATGTTTAGTATAATCATAAATACATTAATAACATGTTAGTATTTGGATAACCACCATTGTAACTACATTTCTCATATGATAAATATAAGGACCCGACCTTAAACAATACATAATATTGAATTAAGTTAATAATTCACATTGATGATATATTCATGTTTAGATAGTTAAATAGTTATGTCATAACATATAAAAAATAGTAGGATTGTTATATGTAGACACTTCTACTCAGTATCCATTTTTTCATAAAATAAAAACTCCTAAAATTAAATAACCATGTTTAGTTCCATGTTTTAATCATCATGAATTTTCCTTGAACCTATCCTTGACCCTATTACTCTTTATGTCCTATGAAAATCATTTGAAAAACATTTAATGAGCATAAAAAGCATAGTAAGGGATACACCAAGAAGGAAAATTGTTAGTTTTACCAATCAACATATAAACCATTAATACTTTATCAATACTATTAATTTTCACCTTTATGAGGTCGTAAATACTATTCAATGAAAAATATATATTTTCTTACGGTTTTGTAACCAAAATATTACCTAAAACCCATAGAAATAATCTCAAAGCATATAATGCTAACATGGGACCTAAACATACTTAAATGGAATATCTATTCGGTCAAATTTCACATGTATTACTAAATGGAATAGCCATACGGCCTCCTTCCATACCAAATTCATCGGAGGTTATAATGTAACCACCCTTACTAGTTTATCATGGCACCACCCGCCGTTTGGTTTATCACGTAACCTCCTGTCAAAGCTCCAAGTAACAATTTATAACCATAACCCATAAAAGATTACAAATATCAACATTTCAATCATAAAATTTCATATGATATAACAAGAAATAATTTCAATATATTGAAATAGTAAATACACTTTACAAACCATTTTCAATAAAAAAATTCCAAAAAAGGTATATGGTATTTATTTTCCTTTTAAAAACATTACAGCTTGATAAGGAATCCAAATATCAAATAATGTTCGAAATGGAGGAAAGGTCATTTTCAACATGTACCATAAAAAAACATTCTAATAGTTTTATAGTAAAACAATACATAGAGAAAATAATCCCTTTGAGTGAAATTAAATTTAAAGGGGTTTATACACCATATAAATAAATTTGTGTATAAATGAAATTATCCCTCAGTGAAATGTGATTGAGGCAAAGTCCCATACCTCGTGTCTAACATGACTCCTTCATTATTTCATTTTATGAATAATAAAATTAATTTAATTTATACATGATTAATAAATATTTTCATGTTTATTTTCCATTTTATGTCAGTTATTACTTTTCTATAATAATTAGTTAATTATTTGATTTGAAATCAGATATTTTTTCGATGTTCAGAACATGAGTCAAAAAAATAAACTTGTTATAATTAAAAATTCTCCATGTGGTCTGAATTCCATTATCTCCAGTATTATATTCATGATTTAGATATCTTTTATATAATATATATCTTTTATATATTTATTTTTAATAGTCCATATCATTTGAATATTTGAAAATTAAATTCACCATTCATGGAGACAGTAAGACATACATACGCATGAACGTAACCTCCATTTCATTTTTTTATATTTTTAAGGAATGAAATCCAAATGATACATAGGTATATTATTATTCTAGTATAGTATCATATTTTATATATGTAACATAAGTTCATTAACAACAAAATTTATACGTTCCATGTATTTTATGTTGAGACTTATCACTTTGAGGGGTCAGGAGTCCGCATTTTCTCAAATGAAATTATCATATTTATAAAACATTAAAAGTATAATGGTATGCTATAAATGAAAAATAAGGAATAATATAGATAATATAAATATAATTAATATATTATATAATTATATTGCCATCATAATAGCCTCTATAAGGGGTGGTTGGGAAAGATTGAACAATCATCATTTCGTGATGCAGTAGTTTGCCGTCCAGAGTAACAATATGTTCTATTCACATTAGATGGATGTGTGTGTAAGTGTAGTAAAAATACCTATCCTAAAAAAAATATTATATTGATTTTAATGGTGTTGTTATATAAAGAAGCATTAATAAGATCATAGGTAAAGAAGAAGTAAAATAAAAAAGGGAACCTGAGGGAAGACGTTACATTTAAATCATGTTACTCTCTTTGGATTCAACCCAAAGGCTTTCTTCATGTGATGTATGCCTATATTATGGGTTCTAGTAAGACTATAATGATTTTGGGAGCTTATTTGAGCATATTTTGGATGATCCAAATATCTTTTGAGGTGTGTGTAAGGGTAAGAGTTGATGGCTTTTGATAAGGGGGAGGAGGGGCTCTTTAGCAATGTTGGAAAATATTATTTCATTATAAACTAAATTTCGGTTTAAAAAGGTCCCAAACATATTAAATTAAAATATAAGATGTATATTATAATAAAAAAATAAAAAAAATAGTATTTAAACATGTTTTGTTTTAATTTTTAAACATATCAATTTTCTTTAACCCATAGTTAACTAATTTAACTTTTACCGTGTATTCTTGTATATTCATACTATACGGTTAATATAGTCACTATAAAATTCTAATAAAACGAAAAGTGGTTCATTAATGAAATTTCCAACCTTATATAAGCTATTTGGACAAATATTAGATTTTTAGGATTTTTATATAATTTAATAATATAATATTTGTTTTAATAACTTATTTATGTTAGTTTAAATACTATTCATATCATGAATTTTAAAAAAACCAAAACAACATGATTCTTTCTACAAACCTTAATTAATTGAAATATTAAATGTAATCCACATCTCTAAAATTATTTAATGGAAAAAAAGTTTCAAAATAAATTTATTTTATTAATTATAATGTCATTTATTAAAAAAAATCATTAATTATGTAATCATTATATCATAATTGTGTCATAAATAAATTTATTTATTTGATGCCTAAAAATTATAAATAAAATTCCATGATATAGGAAATAGTTTTATATTTATAATGATTATTTATAGTTAATTATTTCAATTATATAACATCACACTAAAATTGATTTATACAAACAATACATGTTTACGATATTTTAATTTTTACATTAAATAAAAAGTTGTTAACATAATTATATTACCCTAGTGGATTTGAAAGGCCAAAAGTCTCACAAAAATATTTTATTGGTCATACATGACTCATAAAATAATTTTAGGATATATGTTAATGTAATATTTTATTATTATAAAATTATTTTTACCTGAAATTACTCTATTTTCCTTTATCCGCGGTAAATAAAAATCAAAAGTTACTATTCAACAAAAATTACATTTATTCCATTGAACAAAATATTACTTACTATTGAAAAAAAATTATATAGGAATTTATAATTTTAATTCACAAAAGCAGTATAATTTCATTTAAATGAAAAGGTCAATTTTCAACAAATATGCTGTGTTTTTAACTCTTTATAAAAAATTGAACATGTTCAGATAATAAAAAAAATTAAACTAAATAAAATTTTGATATTAAAAATTAAAAAATGAGGTTAATTTTACCAAATTAATCACATAGAAGATTAATTTATTAATTCAAAATTAATTACTATTGTAAAAAATAGAAAGCATGTTTTTTAGAAGTAAAAAACTACAAAAAGAATGACATGTGTTTATGTCCAATTTCAAAGTGAAATTACATTAAATGAACAAAATTGTATTAAACAGTTATAATATAATCCAATTAAACTATAAAACCATTTAAAATGATAAACTAACAATATAATTAAATTAGTTGAAAAGACAATTTTGACAAAAAATGAAGTATTTTTTACTATTCATTTAAAAATAAACTTTATTAGAAAAATATAAAAATTTACCCAAAGAAAATTTTGATAGCCCTCTTCTAAATTGGAAGTTTATTTTATCAAATGAAAATTATTAAAGAGAAAAACTATATTTAAAAGGGGTTCTCCATCAGAAGACAGTACACCTACCTTTTAAAAATATTAGAGTATTTAGGCTTCAAATCAGATTTATTCTCATTTTATGCCCCTAAAAGTCATTTAAGAAACATGTATAATAATATTGTAGTTTTTTAGTTCATTATAACCAATACAATAGATAGGCATTTACTACAATTTAATATAATAATATTAGATTATAATTGTTTCTGTATGACTCAACATTGTGTACATGATAAGACTTCAGAGAAACCCTTTATTGTGTCTCGGGTACTCGATAAAACATATCATCCCCTTACAATTAATATTAATAAATAATTACAAAATATTAAAAAATATGAATATTTCATATTTTTTATTTACCTGGGAATTTATATCATTCCCCCCTTTTGGGAATTGCATCTTCGAAGTTCTTAAAATTGTTCTTGGAAACATCAATAAAAGTCCCAAATCGGAAAAAGAGTCAATAGAAAATCACTTTAAAAGAAAAAATGAGATGTTAAATGGTCACCCTAGATAAACCGTATTAGGATTCCATGAAAACATGGGTATTCCGGAGAAACTAGGTGTCATGTTCTCATGGAGAGTGATGGATAACATTATTAGGAGAAATTTAACCTCCAGAAAACCACAAATGTTGGATAGGTTAAGCGGTCATTGGTTTCCTAGTATAAAATATAAATTGAAAAGGTTTTTTTAATTTCCCATTCATAATTTTGAGGAATTTATTTAAGATCATGAATAATAATAGAATAATGAATACTTTTAATATAGACTTTAAACCATTACTAAATTTCTACCACAAACTCATATTTTCTCTAAATGATGTCTATTAAATATGACTTAGTCACATCCAAAGCACTAGAATCAACTTATAGAGAATCAAATAATCCTTTGATGATGAACTATATATTTTCCATTTCATTAACCATTAACCAAAACAAAAAGGGTATGCACAAGATCAGATAATCTCCAAAAAGGATAATATTTTATAAAAAGAAAATCTACTCTTATTCTCAAAAATTGAACAAACATTACCCCCATATCACAAAAGTCCATTTTGTAAACAATTTTACATAAAATTCTTCAAAATAATATAATATGAGATTTAAAAAAATTCAAAAGAATTTTTCCCCATTTCGTCCACAATAAATCTTAACATTTATCTCCAAAAAACATCGGCTACTCTTAAAGTATCATATGTAAAAGTAAATAACCTATTCACATATTCTATATGATAGTTTAATCATTTCCATAAATAATCCAAATTGCTATATGTCCACAAAAAAATACATATATTTTTACAAAATAAAATTCTTTCATTACTCCTCAAATGAAATATCATATTATTGTAATTTCCTTAGGCATATATTATTCTTAAAATATCAATCTTATTACAAAGTAACCTTAATCAATTAATCCCCAATTCATTTTCAAATAATAAGGATATCAATTTGGAAAAAAATAAGTAACCAATAATTGATTATTCTATATCCATAAAATCATTTAACTAAAAATAATTAGTCATATTAACCAGGGACATCACCAAGTCCAATGGTAAGCAATATATCCAAATCACACATTTGTTGTGGCTTCGATTCCCACAACATTGTTTGACGTGATGGGTTGTCACATGGTCTGTGTGTTTTTCTTTTTAAAAAATTATATAATTTTATAACATTCCAAAAAATTTCTTAAAAAATAATGATAACATATTTTAACAACAAATGTTATCTCATACCTCACAATTTCCCCCAAACAATTAATATTTTGTAATTGCCTCAAATTCAAGGATCATATTTGTAACACCATGATAGTTTATGAGAATTATATTTTTTTACGTCTTATGTTATACGCAACATCAAAGGAATATTTCACTACACACAACACTAGCTTGTCTTGCTTTACACAAAATCATGACCTTCCACAATAGCATGTGTTGTACGCAATACCGAGTTTCACTAAACAACGATATGCTATTAAAATATTATATAAACTTGCTATTATGAATAGTAATACCCACTTTTTGAAATTTTAAAAATTTTATCATTTAAAATGGACTTCATTTTTGGATTCGTAATATTGAAATTAGCCTAGGGTGAAATTTTGTATTTTTCTGAAAACATTCAATTTGTGATGAATAGTGAAAACACTAGGTTACTATTTAAAAACCGAATTTTTATTTAAATAATTATTTATTTTCTTTAAATTTATTTTAGGTAAAAATTGATACATAATACCTATATATGTTCAATGTAATTCATTGGATTCATTTTATAATAATTTTCGATATATAAAATTTTATTGAACTTTTCACCGTCTTTTACCCACCTCCTAGGAGAATTTAAAATATTCACAAAACATAATATTACCACTTATATGAGTTGAATTTAAAAATCCAAGAGACACAGTTAATATCAAGGAGTAAAATGTGGTTCAATAAGAGAAAAATAATTTTTGGTGAATAGTAACTTTTTACTTTTATTTACCATAGTTAAAAGTAAATAGGGTAATTAAGGGTAAAAATGATAATATTATTACCATAGAAAATAAATTAATTCTATTGGATAAATTTAATTCTACAAAAAATAATCTTAGGAATAAAATATGACCATAGAGGTCCACTAGTATTAGATTATGACACTAATTATTATTTTATTTAAATAAGAGTTAGAAGAGTTAAAATCAAAGTTTAATAACTAAAACATTTCTAATATAGGGTTATACATTAGATAAGTTCGACTATAATTATTCATTAGAAAGATAAAATAAGTTCCTACATAATGGTATTTTATTTATAATTTTTAGACATTAACTAATTTAATTTATTTATGACACAATGATGATGCAGTAATAACCTTATTAATGAAATATTAACATAATTGATGTTATAAGTACCCAAATAAATGTAATTTTAGAATTTTTATTAATTACACTAATTTTATAGGTTAATATGACATGTTATTATTTATTTAATTAACCTTTTTCTAACTAATCATGCTGTTATGATTTTCACAAAAATAAATTACCAAATAGTATCAAAATTGACATAAAATAGATTTTAAAACTAATATTGTATTATTAATTGTTATTTTATTCCTAACAATCTACGGTTTGGCAAAATGACATAGATAAGGTTATCTATATTAATAATGAACCACTTGGGGTTATTTTTGATTTTTATAGTAAGTTTATTAACCATATAGTGTAAGAAACAAGAAGACACAATAAAAGTTATATTATTAAACTTAGAGTTAAATCTAAATGACAACGTTACAATAGTAATATAAACTTGTATAAAGCCTATTATTTGAGAGTATATAGACCCATACCCACCTTATATTCTAAATAAATCAATTTGGAGATATTGAATACCGAATATGACTTTATTATAAAATAAGATTTTATGTTTTTCCAATGGTTCCCCTCTCCTCCCTTATAAAAGGGAACCTCCTACCTATCCACTTTACACAATTTAGAGCCTTCAAGATCGGCCAAAACCTGTCCATTTCCCATATAAACATCTCTACAAACACACTAGAGGTCATGGTATTCTTCAAAGACCAAATTTAGTGCCCAATGAAGAGGTTTCAAAGAGGCGTGTCAAAGAAGAGGTAATATCCGTTACTGATTCTTTAAAATTTATTTCTTATTCTACTTCCTCTGCTTTAGTTGTTTCATTATGAAGTAATAACATCAGTATCACTGATATACTGATATGTTATTATAAATATGAAACAACCCTATTTCTCCTTCTATCTATCCTACAGAAAACGAAATAGCCGCGCGTGCCTACGTACGGAATACCGTCTCCACGCCGTGGTGTAATCTATTTCCCACCACCACCTTTCATGGATGGTTATAATGTTGTAAATAATAACTATATATGATTATTGTAATGTTATATTCATTCTAGAATAATATACATACACTTCAATACAATTCCATGATCATGGGAACGATATCATCGCTCATGCATACGTACGACCTACCGTCTCCACGATGCGATGCGACTCGTTCTATATGATCTTCATTGAATAATGATTATATAAATTAATTTAATGAATAAATATGATATATATTATACTAATACCATTCTGTAAATGAGGTATCTATAACCTAAAAATAATAATTAGAATTTATTCAAAAAAACATGCATAAAGTAATGAACACTTGAATAACAAGTAGAAATTAAATATTACTAATAAAAAGATAATAATATGACCTTATATGATATCATAACAATGAATATGATTCTGTAATAAGTCAATGTCAATATTTAAATCATTATACAAGAGGTTCGAATATCTACAAATCAAATCGGACATATGGTAAGGCAAAATCTCACAATCTCATATTTATCTGAGATTGTTTATACATTAGAATTTACTGGGGAATATTTGTCATCCATATCCATTTTTCCTCAATATGTAATATTATTTCTATCCTTCTAAAATTTTTTAAATCCAATTTTACCTATTGGTGAGTTTTTAGTAAAAGTTATTAAAGGAATAATTTTTCGTTTTAAGAACGAGGTACTTTTTGAATTTTCCGGCCAATGTACGAGAAGAATGTTTTTTTAACTTATACGGGATGAATGGATTTTAATGTTCCAAAGAAAATTATTTCCATGAAGCTTCCTTTACATGTTTTCAAGTTTATTTTTTATTAGCTTCTTTTAGTTTAAAATTTTACTGCATGATTTTGAAAGGAAAAATGTTTTTGAAGTAGAAAGGATATTTTTCTCAAGAATGGAGTTCAAGTGTTTTATCCAAATTATTTTCCACATAAAATAATATAGGGTTCTATTTCTATCCCTATTATTACATTTATTTGATTATTTTGTGATGGAATTATTTTTATGAAGTCCTTTATGTTATATGAATTGTTTTATGATGTCACAATGTTTAAGAATCCCATTTTTATTACATGGGTTATGCCATGATGTTTGATGTATGATTTTGTGGCACACATAAGAATGGTTTCATTATGAGATGGGTGGGACCTATATATCCCTCCAATGCATTGGGTAGTGATTTATATCTCATGATATAGACATGGCTGGAACAAGAAGTTAATCTGATTCAGTGATACATGACAGGAACGTGGAGTGAACTCGGTTCAGTAATGGACTCTGTCCGCTATGATGGTCATGGAAATAAGCCTTGATTAATACGAAATTATTTTCTATTATTATGTGTTTATGCCACAAATTTTAATGTTTTATGTTATGATCATTGGGATTACATTTCACTACTATGATTTATCCCATGTTATGATATTATGATCTCTTTTGGAGGTTAAGATATTAAAAATGTTATGTTCTTATGAATATGATATGATTGATATTTCTTTTGATTACCATTACTGAGTATTTGAGCTCACCCTTTTGTATTTTTTCATTTCCCTAGGTCAGAAATAATGGTATTAATTAGGATATTCCAAAAAGGGACTCTAAATATGGTGAAATAAGTGGGAGATAATGTAGACAATTTATGAATGAGTTGTTATTGTTTCCCAGTTTCTAAAGACACTAGACCTATACGGTCCTACCATGGTTTTGTTATATGTTGTAATAAGTATGGTTCTATTATGAATTAATAACCATGTAAATAATGTATTAGTCTTTAAAGATGGTATCAGAGGAAAGGTATATTAAACCATTAGAAACGTAGATGTGAAAGACTTAGTAAGAACCCTAAGGATATGTCTAAGAATAGAACATAATCATAGTATTTTAGAAATGGACATGAACAACCTATGATAAGACCTAATGTGTGAAATTTTATTCTTGATTATGTGGTTTTCCTGTAATGATTAGTGTTTCTCACACTATGTTTCTTGGTTTTAGTCAATGGCTAAGACTCGAAGGAACCGTGTTAATGTTGAATGTGACGGGCAATGCATTGATTGCCCCCCTGAGCAACCAAACGTTATGGGAGTTGGAATGAAAAATCTTGTAGCCATGCTCACACAAAATTCTCAAACTATGAATCATGCAGGACTTCCAAACGAGCAAAGGAAGGAGAAACATTCTGTTGAATCCCTAATGAGGCAGTGTCCACCTTCATTCAGCATGTCTTATGATCCATTATTGGATGAAAAATGGATCAGTACCATTGAAAAGATATTTTTAGTTCTATAATGTTCTGAACATGATATAGTCATCTTAGCTCTATATCGTTTGGAAGGTGAAACTGATAAATGGTGGAATTTTAACAAAAATATGAGACAAAGAGACAAAATTGAGTCCAAGGAATGGGACGAGTTCAAGAACTTATTTTTCAATAAGTACATCCCCTTATTTTTCGAAAAATGATGGAGAATGAGTTTCTTCAACGGAAGAAAATGGATGATGAATCGGTTGGTACAAACGAAGCAAATTTTACAAGACATGCATAGTAGGCTTCCAGAATTATTATCCACTCTGAGAGTAAGATCGATCAATTTTTTAGTGGCTTAAAACCAAGACTTTGAAGGGCGTTAGCCATAAGGGACTTCAATAGCTACGAGGAAATGGTTCGATGTGATCTCAAGGTTGAGATGGATATTAAATTAACCCATAAATCATATGGGTTTGATAAGAAGAGGAAAATGGAATGCAAAGGGAAATATAAAGACCACACTGAAAAGAAGATGAGTTTTCCCTTTTGCTCAAAGTGTGGAATGAAACATGGAGGTAATTTTCTTAAGGGGAAAAGTAAATGTTTTAAGTGTGGGAAATAAGGTCATCGGGCAGTTGAATGATGAAATAATGGGAAGAAGATGTCTAATGATGCAAAAAATAAAGGGATACACAGAATGCACATCCTACACTTCAATGTGTCAATTGAAAAGAAATGGGGAATTATGCCAATCAATGGCCTAATACAAGGGTTGTTGATGATGATCGACGTCAAAAAACTCTTAAGGCCAAAGACAAAGGAAAGTCACATGCAAATACAATCGGTGATGTAGAGTACGATAACGAAGTGGTGAAAGGTAAAATTACCATCCACTCTAAAATATAAATTTTTTTATTTTATTTTGGATCCACCCACTCTTTTACTTCTGAAGAATTTTATAAGGTTATCGTCGTACTACCTCAACAATTAGATGTTGGGTTAGCTCTGACAACTCTTAATGGCATAATAGTCGCATCTAAAATTTACCATTGTTATCCGATTGAAGTTTGAAGGAATGTACATCCTGCAAATCTTGTGATCCATCCTATAATGGAATTTTTTATGATTCATGACATGGAATGGATTTCTTTATACAGTGCTCATATCAATTTCCAATGAAGGGAAATCACATTTAATATTACCGATCCATCTACTATCATCTATCGATGCAAGGATGAATATAACCTTCCCGTGGAAATTTCTTCCATCTTATGGGTATTTATTCTAATAAATGAAGGTTATTTGTCTCAAATGGTTGGAGATAAACTCACGATTACGAATACACCCATTGTATGGGAGTTTGATGAGGTCTTTCCATAGGAATTGCCAGGTCTTCCACCAAATTGTGAAGTTGAGTTTTCAATAGAACTCATGCTGGGTGCTATTCCCATTTCCAAGACACCTTATAGAATGGCCCCAATTGAGTTGTAGGAATTGAAGAATCAAGTACAAGAGAATCTTGATAAGGGATTCATACGTCCTAGTGCATCACCTTGGGGAGCACATGTTCTGTTCATTAAGAAGAATGATGGATCAATGAGACTCTATAATGATTATCAAGAACATAACAATATCACTATCAAGAACAAATAACCTCTCCTAAGCATTGATGACTTATTCGACCAACTACGTGGAGCTCAATAATTTTCCAAGATTGATCTTCGTTCAGGGTATCATCAATTAAGGGTCAAAAGGAAGGATATAACAAATGCGGCTTTCCGTACAAGGTATGAACACTTTTAATTTATAGTTATGACATTTGGTCTTACTAATGCCCCTGCTATCTTCATGGATCTAATGAATAGAGTCTTTAGAGAATATATTGATCAGTTTGTGGTAGTCTTTATAGACGATATTCTTCTCTATTGAGAGAGAAATGAAGAACATGAAGATCACATGATAATTTTATTAAATATCCTTAGAAAGGAGAATATTTATTCCAAATTTACCAGGTGTGAATTTTGGCTTCAAAAAGTTTCAATTTTGGGACACATAATCTCAAAATAGGGGATATCTATGGATCCAACAAACACAGAGGTTATCGAATGATGGTTGAGACCAACAAAAGTATCCGAGATATGAAGGTTTCTTGGTTTGGATGTATATTATGAACGTTTTTTGAATGATTTTCCACTATTATCTAATCCACTCACCAGGTTGACTCGAAAAGGAGTTATGTTCGTGTGGATGGAGGAGTGTGAAGAGAATTTCAAGGATTTGAAAATAAGGTTATCCAGTGCACCTGTGCCCACACTGTCGTGTAGTGGAGAAAGGTTTGTGATCTACAGTAATGTATCCAAGAAGTGATTGGGGTGTGTTCTCATGAAAAATGATATGGTGGTAGCTTATGCTTAACGACAATTGAAAATCCATGAGAAAAATTACCCAACTCAATATTTGGAGTTAGTTGTGGTAATCTTTGCCTTAAATATTTGGAGGCATTATCTTTATTGTGAATGGTGTGATGTTTATATTGATCATAAACGTTTAAAGTATATTTTCACACAAAAGGAGCTGAATATGCACCAAAGAATATGGTTGGAGTTGATTAAGGACTACGACTACTCAATTCATTATCACCTTGGGAAAGCAAACAAGGTGGCAGATGTATTAAGTCGACAAGACCATGATAGATTATCCATGATGAGGATAAAAAAAGATCCAATATTTATGGATTTACAAATGATGAATCTTGGAATTGTAATGGAAGTTGAAAAATCTTATATTTCTCAAATGAATGTTCAACCATCTATACATATGAAGATTAATGATGTTCAAAAAGAAGATGTAGATTTACAAAAGAAGGTGAGAAATGTTCCCGAATTCAACCATGATTGTGATGGGATAATATGGTTCAGGATTCGGGTTTGTGTTCCTCCCATCCCAGAATTAAAGAAGGAGCTACTAGATGAGACTCATAGTTCTTTATTCTCTATTCATCCTGGAAGCACGAAGAAGTATAGGGACCGAAAAGAGTACTTCTGGTGGGATTGCATGAAAAGAGATGTTACTGAATATGTATCTCGATGATTGGTTTGTCAGCAAGTTAAAGCTGAGAGACAGAAGTCTAAGGGGTTGTTACAACCATTACCCATACCCAAATGGATGTGGGAAAACATCACTATGGACTTTTTCACTGGACATACTAAAACATCCAAAGGAAATAATGCTATCTGGGTTATAGTTGATCGTCTTACGAAGTAGGGACACTTCATTACTATTAGAGAAGATTTCTCTCTGGTTCGTCTTTCCATGATATATGTGAAGGAAGTGGTAAGATTGCATGGAGTACAAATTTCCATTATATCTGATCGGGGTATGAGGTTTACCTCGATGTTCTGGCGAAGTTTTCAACATACTTTAGATATACAGTTGAGTTTTAGCATTGATTATCATCCTCAGACAGATGGTCAGCCTGAGAAAACAATTCAAACTCTAAAAGGTATGTTAATAGATTGCTCTATGGATATCAAAGGTGGTTGGGATCAACACCTAACTTTGGTAGAATTTTCTTATAATAATACCTTTCACTCCAGTATTCAGATGGCTCTATATGAAGCTCTCTATGGAATGAAATGCAGGACACCGACTTGCTGGAATGATGGTGGGGAAAGAAAGATTAGGACCTGATCATGTTGATGAGATGGAAGAAAAGGATAGATCTATTAAACAACACATACGAGTAGCTCAGAGTCGACAAAAAAGTTATTCCGATAACCGAGGAAAAGTTATAGAGTTTGAAGTGGGTGATAATGTTTTTTACAAATATCTCCTTGGAAGAAAGTAACGAGATTTCGAAATAAGGGAATGTTGAGCCCTAGTTATATTGGTTCTTTCGAAATACTAGATCATGTTGGGAAGGTAGCTTACCGATTGGAACTTCCACCAAAAATCTCTCAATTTCATGATGTATTCCTTGTATCTCTCCTGAGAATGTACATACCCAATCCATCAAATGTACTATGCTCAGAAGTTGTACCGCTAGAGAAAGATCTTTCTTATGAAGAAAAACCAATAGAGATTCGGGATCGTAGTGAAAAAGTTATACGGAACAAGAACACTCGCTTGGTGAAAGTTTTATGGAGGAACCACAAATTAGAAGAAGCTACATGGGAGCATGAGGATATGATGAGGGAGAGGTATCATCATCTGTTTGTTACGAAGTGACGAGTTTTGATGGCGAAATTCATTTTAAGGGGGGAAGAATGTAACACCCTGATAGTTTATGAGAAGTATATTTTTTTATGTCTTATTTTATAAGAAACATAAAATAAATCTTTCACTACACACAACACTAGCTTGGATTTCTTTACACGCAATCACGACCTTCCACGATAGCGTGTGTTGTACGCAACACCGAGTTTCATTAAACAACGATATGCTATTAAAATATTATATAAAATAGCCGTTATGAATAGTAATACTCAGTTTTTTAAATTTTATAAATTTTATCATTCAAATTGGACTTCATTTTTGGATTCGGAATATCGAAATTAGCCTAGGGTTAAATTTTGGTATTTTTCTGAAAACTTTCAATTTGTGATGAATAGTGAAAACACTAGGTTACTATTTAAAAACTGGTTTTTTATTTAAACAATTATTTATTTTATTTAAAATTATTTTAGGTCAAAATAGATACAGAATACCTATATAAGTTCAATGAAATTCATTGGATTTATTTTATAATAGTTTTAGATATATAAAAATTTTATTGAACTTTTCACCGTCTTTTACCCACCTCATAAGAGAATTTCAAATGTAAATAAAACATCATTTTACCGCTTCTGTGAGTTGAATTTAAAAAATCTGAGAGACATGGTTTATATCAAGGAGTAAAATTTGGTTCAATAAGATAAAAATAAGTTTTGGTGAATAGTAACTTTTTACTTTTATTTACCACAGTTAAAAGTAAATTGGGTAATTAAGGGTAAAAATTATAATATTATTAACCCTAAAACATGTCCAAATTCTATTGGATAAGTTTAATTCAAAGAAAAATAACCTTAGGAATAAAATATGACCATAGAGGTCCCCTTGGATTAGATTGTGACACTTAATATTATTTTATTTAAAGAAGAGTTAGAAGAGTTAAATTCAATGTTTAATAAATAAAAACATTTTTAATATTAAGTTATACATAAGATAAATTGGACTATAAATATTCATCAGAAAGATAAAACTATTTCCTACTTAATAGTATTTTATTTGTAATTTTTAGAGATTAATTAATTTAATTTATTTATGAAAAAATGATGATGCAGTAATTACCTTATTAATAAAATATTAACATAATTGATGTTATAAATACCCAAAGAAATGTAATTTGAGACTTTTTGTGCATTCCACTAATTTCCTTGGTTAATATGACATGTTATTATATATTTAATTATCTTTTTTTGACCTAATAATGCTGTTAATATTTTCACAAAAATCAATTACCAAATAGTGACAAAATTATCATAAAATAGTTTTTAAATCAAATATTATATTATTAATTGTTTTTTTAATCCTAAAAATCTAAGGTTCGGCCAAATTACATAGATAAGGTTGTATATATTAATTTCGAACGAATTGGAGTTTTTTTGGCTTGTTACAGTGTGTTTATTAACAATATAGTATAAGAAAACAAGAAGACACAGTAAGAGTTAAATTATTTAACTTAGAATTAAATCTAAATGATAAGGTTAAAATAGTAACCTAAACTTGTCTAAATCCTGTTGGTTTAGATTATTTCGACCCATACCCACCTTAGGTTCGATATAAGTCAATTTGGAGCTATTAAAAACTGAATATGTCTTTATTATAAAATAATATTTCATGTTTTTCAAAAGGAGCCCCACTCCTCCCATATAAAATTACACCTCCTCCCTCTCCTATTTACATAATTTATAGCCATCAAGCTCGCCCAAACCATGCCCATTTTACTTATCAACTTCCCTAGAAACATTATATAGGTCATGGATTCTTCAAAGTCCAACTTTAGTGCCCTAAGAGGAGGTTTCAAAGAGGTGTGTTGAATAAGAGGTAATATCCGTTACCAATTCTTTCAAATTTATTTCTTCTTATACTTCTTCTTATTTAGTTTTTTCATTATAAAGTAATAACACAAGTATATATCATATACTGATATGTTATTATAAATTATATAATATGTGTATTCCTTTCCAATGAACAAGTTTGGATTTAGTATTTGACGTATTTATTTTAAATGAAGTATTTTAAAATTTGTTGTTCTTATGATTATATAGAGGATATCAAGATTTTTTCAGGCCTCAAAAATTATAATTGATTGAGATTGAATTATTGGATAAACATAATTAATTGTCACACACATGATTATTAGATCATTCAATTAAATCCAAAATTAAATTTAATAATGGAAATGGACATTAAATGAGAACATTGGTTTATTGGTAGTATAATTATTGATTAATTCATTGATATATTTTTTATATTACCTATAGAGTCTATCATATATATTCATTGATAGATTTTAATAGCTATTTTGTGGACGGATAAAGGTATTTTGTCTCACACCCTATTTGGGCCACCTTTGTGGACCAAATAAGATTATACTATTTCAGGTTTGTATATAAGAAATCACCCTACATTAGTTACCTAACTGTTCTTTAGGAGCAATGGATCATGGAACAGAGATTAGGCAAGTTATGATACAAAGATACTTTTGGCCATTTTATCATTATTTCATGTTTTTTATGGCTTCCTTATATACAAGATTTTGAAATTTTATTAGTTAAAAAAGAACATGTATGATCATTTGGTATATGGAATGTCTTCAGCTAATGTTTATCTATAAGTTTTCATTTGTTTACCTATGTCTATAGTTGTACACTAATTATGCATTTTTTATGTAATTAATAATCCATTGTGATACACTCTTGAGGAGGGAATAGTTTCCAGCTGACACACATACTCCCTCACTGCTATTAGGAATCCTCTTGAATTTGGGAATATGCACATTAGGAAATGTGGACAACTGGACTTGAAGAACTATTGAGTGGTATCTGGGTTCGGGATGTTATATAAAGAGTTTCTATGAAGTATTTATTGGATAATGATGGAATATTGGTACCCTTTCAGGGTTCCCTGGATCTATGATCAAGGTTACTATAACCACCTCATTATTGAAATTATTTTTATGAAAAATAGAGTTTCTATTTAATATAAATAATTTTATTCTTATAATTAAATAGAGAAATGAAAATCTAAAATTTTTATAATTCCTAATAACAAAAAAGTATTAATTTTTTACAAATTCGATTTTCATCAAGAAGAAAACATCCTATAATTTATTAAAAATTTTATGTTATGGTTCTATCATATATAAAAATTTATTTCTTGAATCAAATATAGTTTTGGTCGTCCTAGTATATTTGATAACTTATATATAAAGAATGTATTATAATGTAAAATATCATCATATTTCTATGAATTGATTTTTCCCGCACCAATTCCAAACTGAATTTGATGATATCATAATTAGTTTTTAGTATTATAATAATCTATTGATTTTGTATCACATGTTAAATATATGAATAGATCATTTATCTATGAAATACATGTGGATGAATATATATATACATATATATATATATATTTGAATATTGATATGATTAAAAATACATTTTTTAAATGTATTCTTATATTATTCATTCAATACATATATGAGAACACTCTTGGGAGAGA
Organism: Viscum album; assembly: GCA_963277665.1. Taxonomy (NCBI): domain Eukaryota; kingdom Viridiplantae; phylum Streptophyta; class Magnoliopsida; order Santalales; family Viscaceae; genus Viscum; species Viscum album. The sequence goes on along the minus strand of OY728127.1, from coordinate 617,152,224 downwards.
TATATTTATATATATGTCATTATCATTTATTGAAGTCAATCATTAGAAATATTATTTATCAATTCCTTGATAGTGATTTTCAATGATTTTTAATTATTATTTTTTACCATATTACTTTAATTTATGAGTATCTTGAATATGAATATAAAGGTAGTAGGGCATAGGGATTAAATCTCAATGGTATGTGAGCCTATGATTTATTCTACAAATGTGGTGGTTTAACCTCAATCAAAACATGGAAAGACCTATGGGGATGTATATTATTTACAATTATAATCATTTTAATTAATCTATTTTATATAAATTATTTATGGGATACATTTGAATATGTTTAGATAAAATAATATTTCATTATTTCTTGTTAATGGAAATTCATTTTTGGTTTTGAAATGTCCTAGAAAATCACATTAAGATGTGTTGAGATGCAATTAAGAAGTAAAATAATAATAATTTATTATAAGGCTCATAGTATTTCTCTCGTATGCTAAATAATAGGATTAGTGACTGAAAACCAATATAGATAATATTTAAAACATTAAAGATATATCATAGATGACATAAAATAATAATGAGCATCGCCCACAATTTTTTTTGAGTGGATTGTTTTAGTTGTGCAATAATTGTTATTAAAATACCCATATCATTATATTATTATCAATAAGGAATGGAGTAAATTGTGATTTCAAATGATTTTTCTAATATTTATTTACACTAAAGATCAATATAAGATTTATTATGTTCCACAATATTCAATGTCCCTCATGATGTTACTCAATGGTTGGATCACGTGAACACCATTATTATCCTTCCAAGAGCAAGAAAAAATATCTCTAAAACTATACATATATAATTTATCTTTTCATTAATGATTTTTACCCAATATTTTAAATATTCACCTCTCCTTTTAAAGACTTAAAAACTTATGGATATACTCTATGCATTTTCATGTAATCTTATAATAATTTCATATATAAAAGTAATGAATTTCAACAAAATTCATAATCGTAACGATATTTACCATGATTGATAAAATCTAAACCTACCTGGGCATTATTTAAATTTGATAATGAGTATCATGGTTAAATTCCATGGATTATATCTTTTTAATGAAACATATATATAAAATTATATTGGGTGGAAGATGATATTATTGAATAATTTCACGATTAAAAATATAATTAAAAAAATATATCAAGGACTAATCAAGTATAGGGTGAAATCAGTATTCTTGTCATAGACATAGAAATAGTACCATTACAACCATACAACAATATATAATTTTAGACTCATCATCTGTGTCATAATTGTGAACAAATATTCTCCTAGTGAAGAAGAAATGTTTTTGTTGTATGACTAAACGATAAAAAATTTGTTCCAATTAACGAATAAAAATGAACAATTACGATATGATTTTGTTAATACCCTATAAAAAATCATTATTTATACCTACAAAAATATAATTATCCTACAAATACCCCATGAGCATGTTGAATATCCTCAAAACAACAGTGTATCAATATAACTCTTAACTTAATCATTTAAGAAATAATCATCTAACACTTGAAATATTAGATATTTATTTAAACATAATAAAATTTTATATAATGATGTTTTTGAGAGTTTTGGAACCCTCAGTCTAATGGTAAAAACAAAATTAATAAATTCTAAATTAAATATTACTCATATCCCAAAAATTGAAAAAATATAGCATATTTTTTCAATTGATTCCCATATATAATGCATAATCTATCCCCCTATTTTTATTTAATTGAAATATTCTAAAACCAAATGTTATCCTAAAAAAAAATATATAATCTTACTAGGGATCGCTACTTCTCTCAAATCCCTCACAAAATACCTAGGTGAATGTCATCCTCACCCATACACAAGATGTTCTATAAATTATTATTTCAATATTTTAAAAATGATAAAAATGATACAATGAAAATAATGCAACAAAATAATTCATATAAAGAATAGAATTTACTTATAAAAAACACACTACTGTTAGAATGAATTTTTAAATGTGTAATTTTTCATTTTCTATTCCATAAAAACTTTATTTTATATCATTATATTATATGATTAATATAGTGTTAATTTTTATAAAAGAACAAGAACATGCTGTCAATATTTTAATTTCGTGAATATTTTCTTGGATTCAATGAAAAATATATATCAATTAGATTATAACAGAAAGACGTAAATGTGTATGAGGCATATATCATTATGAATTTCATGAAATTAGTTTGACTAAATATATTTTGAAATATAAAATAACATTTTTTTCAGTGATTCCTATGAACATGTAATTATATATTTATCATGAAAACACCACAAAAAAACCCCATAAAGGATAAAAAAAATTATATCTTTCAATATAAAAATCCTCCCCAAGTAATATATTTATGAAAAATATAATTATATTTATTTTAAACAAATTTTAATTTGTTTTAAATCATAATTGATGTAATTTAAAAATCATTTGAATACATTCACGTATTCAAAATATCACAAAACAAAATTCTACACCCAATGTTTTTGAGTTTCCATGGAGTAATAGAAATAGTTGATTCATTATTTTTATCAATTTTCATTGAGATTATTTTTAGAGATCAATTTTTTAAATAAATTTATTAAATTGAGAATAATATTAAATCTCATAGGCACCATTCTATATAAACCGATTTAACACATTATTTATTATTTTAATCCAATCCTATTATTAAAATGTTTCTATAATAGTGAATACTTTATTGAAAAAATTGGGATAGTTTAATAAATATTTATTACAAATATCTATGTTTTAAATCCCTAACAACAATATCCAAGGTTTTTTTAAGAATTCATATTTTATTTTTATCTTTAACTATATTATCTCCCTTGACCCAAACCCTCTACATCAAATGAAAATGAAAAATGAACATGGGAATTTGGGAAACACATTATGTTTAATTAAACTGTAAAATTCTTTTTATCATTATCTATATAATCTTCTACAATATCGTGATCAATTTGAAATGGTTTAGTTATTATAAATTGACATTCTATTAATATAAAATCAAATAAATAGATAAATTTTTTCTGAAGAAATATTATAACACCAATATCATTATGAAATGAGTTAATATTTAAGAAATAAATCCTCTTTATCCCTCTAATCAAATTATAAAAAATATATTCTTTAATTCTGATATAATAAGTATTACTAGATAATTAACTATTAAAATCAATTTTCTATCAATATAAATCAAAAAATAGACTATTATCCTTGATTAATCAAAGTTGATTTCCATTGAGGAAGAAGATAGATATAATTATATCATTTATCTAAAAAACTATTGTTACATGATCCAATAAAATAGTATTCAGAAATTTTAATAAAACTATGGTCAGTTTTTTATGAAACCCATAGTGTTTTATGTGAATAAATCATTAAAATTAACAATTTCTCCCATCATTATATAGATATTTATTTATGTATTTATTCGTGTATAGATATCTATTTTCATGTCCAAACTATGTGATTGCACTTTTAATTTTCATTTCATTTTTTCCAATAAAATTAATAAATGTAAAAAGAAGTTATTATTGGGAACATGTTTCGAAGGTGTTTGTTTGGAATTTTAATGATGTTTGTTAAGAAACTATTTAATTTTCTAAAGAAATGGAATGAAATCAATTTTTATTTGTTAATGATCAGAATCACCTTCAAAATAATACAATAAAAAATAAAAAGTTTATGAAATTCCATTATATTGTGAAGTTTTTTAGGTATAAAAGGTTTGTAAGACTCATCATGAGTCTGGAATGAAATATAAATTCAGAATGAAGAAAATTATCACAGTGTTAATATATCTAAGGAAAATATGAGGATTATTTGCTGATCATAGATTTATAAAAAATCACAAGTTTTATTTAATTGTGTGAATGAATCATTATGAAGTAAAGGGGGAGAATAAGTGAATCCAAACAGTTTAATGCCTAATTGGAAAGAATTATTATGGTGGAAGGATGTGAAGTCATAATAATTGTATGTATTGGAATTCATACTTAATTCTAATGGTGGTTTGAAAATTCAATGATAATCCTAAATATTCCCAATGTCATGAATAATTTTGATAATATGAGGTTGATTGAGGAAATAAAATACTTGTGATATTCAAAACCATTGGATCATAGTTTATTGGTGTGAGATCATTAGACATATAATTTTATGATGGTGTGGAGGATTTTTTTGAAACATGAGTTGATGAATATTTTGGAATTCAGTCAAAACTACAAGACAGAAGGTAAAAATATTCATGAAAGTAGTTGATGAATTAAGGAAGGTTACATTCACAATAATCTTAAACAGAAATATGTTTCTGAACTTGAGGTTCCTACTGAAAATAGAATATCAGATGAATTGTCCCACTAATCATTAGAGTGATCGTGAAATTAATAATCATATTAAGTGATTGTTGAAAATTGAATCAATAGGTAAATATTTTGTTCAATAAAATCTATATGTAGAGTGTGTTGAGACCAAAAATAAATTATAATTTATTTGGAATGATGTAAAATGGGATTGTAGACCAATCATCCATGATATCAGAAATTTTCATTACGATAGAATGTATTGTTTAATTTTTTTATAGATAAAACAATGATCTCATTTTTTTATAATAAGACAGTCAATATACAAATAATAACTATTATTTTTTATCAAATTGTATAAGATTATTCAAATGACACGTGGTTTCAAAAATAGGACGGGAGGAGAGAATGATCCATCAAAATATAACTGAGATTCGCTATCATATATAGGATGACAAGAATAAAAGTCGTCGTACAATTGAATACATTGTATTCAAGATCATTGGTCTAATTAATATAATAAAGGGATAATTGCATTAAAGATTCTTAATAAACTTTTCCACTTAATTATCATGGGAGTATGAAGTTGTTGGTTAAGTGTTTCCATGGATGTGTTTGAATGTTTACATGAGAAGAGTTTTTTTCAAAACAAATTTCAATCCAAATATAATTAAGTGGAAAAAAATTATTTAAGAATGTTATTAATGTTTTCTACCATTATTTTGGTTTTTTAATTTGGGTGTTCTATTTGACATAAATTTATATAGAGAAATATAATGATGAAATAAGTATTTTAAATATTTATTCATCATAATGAAAAAATTGAATGTCAATCCAAATTAGAATGATGAATGGTTATAAATTCTAATCTTAGTTGAGGTCATGATAATATTAGAAAAGTCTTTAGAATAATTGAGAAGAGTTGAGTTGTAATGAATAATTCAATGATTGATCGAAAATTACTGGAAATTAATTTTTTTAAAAATTTGGTTAAGAGGGATAACATTGCAGATTCCCATAAAATGAACTTTTCATCCACCTATAAAAGGAGGAAAACGCATTTTACTTTCAAAAGGATCTATACATTGTTCATGTGTGGAGGATGAGGGAGGATTTATGATGTTTTGTGGTAAATTGTTTCGGGATAGAAAATTCATGAGGTATTTTTCTAGAGAGAAGAAAATGACGAATGAATATTATATTCAGTGAATACCAAACTAGGCAATGTCATGAAACTAAAAATTGGACTGAGATTTTTGGATAGATTCCAATACATTTCAAAGTTATTTTAGTGGTATTATGGAAAAATTATATTTCTAAACTGAGGAACCAAAATGAGTAATTGGAAATGGACATTAAAATGAGTATTATTGTGGTTCCATGAGATGTTCTTACATTCTAATGGGTAAGAATGTCATTAAAGTTTTTGATGGTTAATTTTTTTTATTATCGACATGGAAACACAGAAAAATGTTTTGAACAAATTGGGGAATGTTTTTTTAACCATTATACAAACTTATATTACATCATTCTATGCTATTTGGATCACATGCACTATGATATACTTCGCCGTGCTATAGATATGAAATGGTATATCCAAATTGTTTTTATCCACAAAAATTTTGTTTTCTAGTTTATTTTATTTTATTGGATTGTTTCTATACCATATCAAAGATGTATCTAATCATGTTTATAAGGGATCCTTAAAAATTCTTGTGTTCATGTGTTTGTGTGATTTTATTTAATAAATTAATGTGATACATCATTAATAATAGGTGAAGGTTATTTCCAATGAAATGAAACATAAAATAAAAAGATATAAGATTATTAAAACCCTCACCCTCTAAGAGATACACTACTATATGATGTGAAATATCAAGTGGCACTAGAGAAAAGGATCCCTTAATTTACAAATTGAAATAAATTTTGAAGAGATGTCGGGATATTGAATCTATATTGTGTGAACAATATGTGGATTTAATTATTCAACGTGAATAACTATTATATCTAGAATTATATATTGTTTCATTATCTCTGGTATCTTGAGTATGATGTTTTCTAAGGTGAAACATATGGATTTCAACTTATTTATGAAAAGGTTGTAGTTATATATTTTGGAAAGATTAATATTGAGAAAAGAAGAATATCTAAGAATGGTTTAATCTCATCGCATTATGAAGTTGTGTTTTTAAGAGACAAGGGTGATTCCACTACCATATATATCTGGGATAAATTGAATTTTTTTTTGAATTAAATAAAAAAGTAAAGAAGGAATAAATAAAAATCCAGATATTGAATTATAATGATCTCTATATGGGTGAGTATGTATCTTATTGAGACTTATTTACTGGGGTTCCTATTATGTTGTGAACCATTAGTTATCTTTGTGAAATGTTATAAGATTTTATTGTTGTTAAAACAATATGGAGAATTATTCCTAACATGTTTGAATCCAAAGATTCTACATTAGACGATAAAGATCAGAAAACATTATCTGAATATTATTTTCATAATATTCTCATTAATTATGAAAATGAATCGGTAAATTGATAAATGGAAAAAAATTATCATGATATGCCTTTCAAATTCTCTAGAATGAAAATCCAAAGACAATTCTTAAAGAAGATTCTTGAGATTCTGATTTTGAAAATGTTGTATGTAAAAATGTAGATATATTTTTTATCATTTTTTTCTAAAAATAAGAAATGTTTTATAGGAAGTTATAAATTTAGACTTATATTTTAATGACTTGAATGTGGATCTATTGGGAACATTTTATAAAATTACCCCTGAAGAAAGAATGAAGACAAAAATGATGAAGATGATAGAATGAATAGAACATAATTGAAGAAACAAGGTTGTACATATAAATCAAATTCCAATGGGAATGATTTAGAAATCACATAATCCAATGAAGAGTATTTTTATCTCAAGATAATGATGAAGAAGATAGTGTATTTGAATAAAAAATTACAACTAAGAATGTTGGAGAGAATAGTTTCATTCCTGTAATATAAAATTAAGAGGTCAAAAGAAATAGTTCTGAAAGTGACTCTATTATAATTCCATCTGAAATAATAATTGAAATAATTTCCTAGAACAATTAGATGTATTAGGAAAAAGATCAGGAAATAGAAATATTATTGTTCCTAAACATACAATCAAAAAATAATTATTTTTGTGAAAATAAAGTTTCTAGATGAAATTGACCATTTTATGAAATCTATTAAAAATGAAAATAATATGAATAAACATTTGAAAAAAATGATTAAGGACAAAGAATAATTGTTTGAACATATCCAAAAAACATTTTTTTAATGAATAGAGAATTATATGATTCAATAAATATATTGTTGATGTTTGAATATTTTTTGGAATGGGTGAGTTTAAAAAAGAATAAAAAGTTATATTTAGTGGTAGTGAGGAATTTTGAAATTGTTTATGAGAATAATAATGATTGGAATGATATGTATGTAGACAAATTCAACAACACCATGAAGTCAGATGGTTTTGAAAATTCAATGTTTGAAAACAATCATGCATCTACTAGTTCTAACAAGGATGAAATTAAAACCATGATAAAGAAGAAGGTAATGGTTTTTAACATAATATTTTGTACTAAAAAATGTTATAACATTAAATAAAATAATGTTGATGATAAAATAGTCAAAACTACAATGAGTATCGAATTTTCAGATGTAAATATTCTTCCTAGGTATATTTCTTGTATTACATTGAATTTAGGAACATCAAAATATTTTTTTGATTGATGAAAAATATTAAAACATTTCCACAAATTAACAAATAAAAATTTTGAGGGGTGTGGAAGTCAATCATCTCAATGGAATAATTACAGGAATTATGTTTTTATGAATATAAAAATGTATGAGTGAAAATTTAAAATATATCCAAACCTCTAGAAATGATTTTTTATTAATGTGATATACATGGACATGTTGATAATAATGTGTGTTAATTTATTACTAGTATTAAAAAATTTCTATTACAATTATTAGAATGAAAATTTAAACAAAGATAAATGAGAAGAAAGAGAAATTATTATTTAAATTACTTTAAAAGAAACAAAAGGAGAAAAAAATTGGATCTTAGATACTGGGTGTTATTATCATATTAAAGTTGAAATAAAAGTTATTTTGAATTTGTTATAAATCAGAGAAAAACAGTTAGATATAAAAAATATTAATCTCTTAGAATCAATGTTCTTGGGTCATCTATCATTGTGGAGGAAAATTTAAAATCCATGAATTATTTTTTATGGGATAGAACAAAACTTTTTATGTGTTTCACAATAATTTATTAAATTAATGAAATTTATTTTTATAAAATATGTGGTTTTTATGAAAAGTGGTGAAGATGGAGAGTTCGTTATAATAATCCATCATATAAATGTAAATATGTTCCAACATAGTGATTCTAAAAAAGATTGTTAATTTCCACATTGAAAGATATTTAGGTGTTTTATAAAGGTATAAGACACATGTGTTAGCGAGGGATGATAATGTTTTCAATTGAAGGCAACGTCTATGGAATTCCTAATATTTCAAGAAGAATATGTAAGTGTTTCCTAATTTTTCAGATAGTAATGTCAAAAAAATCTATGTATAATAATTTTAACATTTTTTACAAATGACCCATGGAACATATTCAATCGTATATAAATAGGATAATGAGAATAAAATTAAATCATAGAGATATATACTTCAATTATTTTGTTGATAACTTCACTCTCATTACATGTGTTGGGAATATGAAACATTAGTCATATGCTCTAAAAATGAATAACTTTTTCTAGAGGAAATATGAGAAGTAATATGAGTATTTATAAAATATCATGAGAATATAAAGTGGCTGTGAATACAAGAATAATGTTTTTTAAATCTGTCCAATGAATAATATGAATTGTCATGTGTTCAATACACCATACACCCATCAATAAAATGGAATTTCTAAATGGAAACATAGATTTTTCGATGAAATGGGAGGAACTGGGTTACATAAAAATGGTCTCTCTCTTTACATATGGTTGTAAGACAAGACTAGAACTATTTATATTTTGAAGTGAAGCTTCTATAGGAAATTTAAATATTTAACTACATAGGATTTTTTTGGAATAACTCTAATTCTGAAATACAGAATGTTTTTATGGATTCCATTTATCATATAGTAGAATAGTATAAAACCTATAATGTTTCATCAGAGGGGTTGGGATGGAATTTTTAATTTTTATTCTCTGTATGGAAGTATACATAGTTTTTTGACAAAGAAACAAGAAGATAAATTTAATTTCCAATGTGAATGTTATTGAAAAATATGTGGAAGATGCACATAAAAATTTAGGTGGATAGAGAAGGTAAAGAGGATCAAATAATTTATGATAAAAAATATAATAAGGATGAAATGAATTGTAATACTTCTCAAGATGAAGAATAAGACTCATTTGATTCTAGTAATGAGGAAGAATTAGAAAAATATCACCCTAGGATTAGGAAGAAATTCGAAACTGAAATCATAATAGTATATTGACTTAAAATTTTTCATCCAAGATGAAAATAAAATGTTATTACACACAGTTATTTTTATTCAAAAACTCTGCTGAAAGACGTGAAAAAATAATCTGAGCATCTGAAATGGGTTCAGTATATGAATGATGAGCTATAACATATTGAAATGAATGACACTTGGGAACTCGTACATAAACCAAATGAAAATAAAATATTGTTAAAAAATTAATTTTTCAGGGAAAGATGAATAATAATGCAGTAGTGACAAAAATAATAGAATTACTATGAAAATGATATTCATAGATTGAAGGCATAGATTTGGATGAGATTTTTTCTCAATGGACTGATTATAAACAATCAGAATCATCTTATTATTACTACACAATTAAGTCATATTTATTTTTAGTTGGATGAAAAATAAACATCTTCAATGGTGAGATTGAGAAGAATGATTATGATTATAAAAGTTATGGATTTTATTAGTAATGAATAAATTTATGTGTGAAATCTGAAGAAACCCTTATATGGGATAAAAAAATCTCCTAGAGAACGGCATTCTTTATTTGATACCTACTAAAGAGAGATTAAATTTATAAAAAGATTGGTTGGTGGTATTCTTCTCATCAATGTATGTTAGGAGTATTCCCTCATTATTATTATTCATGTTAATTGTATATTCATTGATAGGAATTATTAAATAACTCTAGAATGATATTCTGAGGATATGAATAGTTTATTTGAGTTTCCCATGATGTGTAAACTAAAATAATTTCTTAGGTATGAAATCTCACTAAGTAAGAAGAACATATTTCATAGTCAATAAAAGTATGTTGAAGAACATAATTATAATTTAAACATGTAAATATAAAATCCATTTTCACACCAATTTAAATGGGATTAACTCAGACTAATGATGAAGAATAAAATTTTGTTGAGTATCAAGATTTTTTTAATCTATTTGAATGTTTTTTAATTGACTACCTCAAGGTTGGACATTGTTTTTTCAATTACATTATGTGAAAGATATCATATTTATCCAAAGTAATCACATGTAATATCATGAAAAATATTTATAAGATACATCAAAAGAACATAAAATTTCTAATATCAGGATGACAGTTGACAATGTATTGACATGTTCGTTGTTTAAGATAAAAATGGGTAGGAAATGTTTCTTATAAAAGATCCACATCGGGTGGAGTTATACTTTTATGTAAAAGTAGAGTTAGATTGTAATGAATTAATGATAATTTAGTAACACTTATTATGGATTAAGTTGAGTATACTTCCAGCAATCATGTAGTTATAAAAAATTTGTAAATGAAAACTCGGTTGGATGAAATACATTTGGAAATAATGATATCCATTCTCTTATGTTATGATGATAAAATTATCATCAACCATAAAATAATGATGCTACATCATTCTCATTAAAAATCATTAAAACCCTTTATTGCTAAATCAAAGAACAAGTGTAGATGGATGAATTATTGATGTAGTATGTTCCTACATTGGAACAAGTTGCTAACACATTAAAAACACTGTTACTGAATGAATGTTTTTTTAAACCGAGGTTACAAACGGAAATCTATCATTTTTCTCAACTTTTTTTTGGCATTTTCCTCCTTCTACATCTAGTATTTGGATAGTTCCTTGAAAAGGGATAATTTTTTCCTGAATCTATTCATTGATACATGATAACAATTTAAATAAAAATGTATGTAGGAGGATTTTTGGGTAACTTATAAAATCTTCATATAAGTGAGTGAACAATTAAAATAATTTATTGGAGTGGTTTTAGGAAAAAATTATTTTTATAAAAGTGAAATATTTGAAGATATATGTGATGAAATGATGAAGATGTTTCATGACATGCAACATGGGGACATCATCATGTTTTTTAATGATTATTGTTTCCTACAACTAGAATGCTCTGGTATGATTTGATTTTTTTATATTTAATCAATTACATTTTTGTAAAAATTTTAGTGATTTATGAACCATGATTTATAACATAATACAAGGGTGGGTTTTGTTTGGACCATGTTTGAGTGAAGTTGTTTTTGGAAACTGAATGAATATTGTGTTTAAAGTATTTAATTTTTTTGTCAAATAAATAAAATTACCTCAAATTGTTATTTATGAAGAACATAATAAACATCATAATCAGAATATAAGACAAAAATTATGAATTTCTATACGATTATGAAGAATTTTAAAGGTATAAATGGTGCATCGAACAAACGGTGAGTCTGGAATGAATGGGTAAATTAGAGTGTGGAAAAGAAACTTATTCTGAATGGTTATGATAAAAATATGACATTTATATAGTAATCTTGGAGTTCTCATAAATAAAAATTTATCATGAAACTTTTCAGACAAGACTTATAAAGGAATGCGGGAGAAAAATTGATGCCAATCAGTTTAAGGTTTGATAGGATAGAAATAAGATAATTTAAGGAAAGTAATTCTTAATACATTGAAGGATATGAAGTCATACTACTTTCCATTATAATTCAAATGATGTTATGAAAATTTTAAATGTTCCTAAATTAATAAGGATTTTATGATTACAATGAGAAGTTTGTGAAAGGATAAATTTAGTAAAATTCAATTCTTTTGGGTATACGTTCATCGATGTGTGATCATCAGAAACAAAATATCATAGAGTTTGGGAAGGAATGTTTGAAAAATCAGGATATAAATATTCTTATTTTTATTCATAATAAAAAGCCATGACATTCAAAAAATATAAATGAAGAAGTTGATTAATACTGGATAGTGGTGTGTACAACAATCTTAAAAGGAAATAAGTTACCAAAGTAGTTGATTCTACTAAAGTAGGTCTACTGGATGCAGTGTGCCACCAATTATCTGAGTAAAATTTCTATTAATCATTATACATAGTTATGGTTGAAAATTGGAATCGGATGAAGAAAAATTTGTTAAAGAAAACTATTATTTAGTGTATTTTGAGAATTATGAGTATGTATAATCCATTTAGACTAATGATAAATGGGATCAAATATCCATAAAAAATGTATTCAACTATTTTAATCATATTGAAATGTTTTATATCTTTTGAGTCATGGGAAAAGTCAACTTTTATTTTTTTCCTTGACAAGTGGTTCAGTATACAAATAATAAATATTGTTTTTTTTCATAATATGGGTTAAGTGTCATCATAAAACATTTGGGGATGACTATTTCACTGGAGGTGATGTTAATCCCTCAAAATGAAATAGAGTCCAATCCATCTTACATTGGATGACACTGATAAAATTTATCAGACATTGGTCTTCATCAGACACTCGATCATCACACTACGAAGAATAAGAAATGTATAAATGAATTTATATAGTTTAAAACATGATTATAATGTATTTTATTAAGTGATATATTATCATGAGATGATTTGAGAAGTCTCGTGCTTAATTAAGAATAGTTAAGAAGAATTGAATAGGTCCAATTTTAATCCCAAATGAATGGAAAATTGATTTTTTGGTAAATTTGATTAAGAAGGAAATCATTTAAGATTCCTTGTTTAAAATCTATTGTCACACCTATAAAAAGAGGAGAATGAATTGTACCTTCTTGAATGATAATAACATTGTTCACATGTAGATGAAGAGAGAGAATATATGATGTTATAGTGAGAAGGAGTTTCCTGATAAAGAATTCCTGAAGAAAATTTACAGATTGAAGAAGAATAAGAAGGATTGTATTCATTAGTAATCAGACCAGACTTGTCATAAGACTATAAATTAGACATATATTTAGAGAATGATGCATAAGTAATTTAGAAATGACATAGTGGTATTATAGAAAACGTATATTTCTAGACATAGTAATCAGACTGTGGAGTCAGACATGGATATCATAATAAGCACCATTACAAAATATTTAGAATCCATTACCTTCTGTGGGTAAGAAAATGTATATTTTTTTGGATATAATATTTTTAAAATATGATAATGAAAAATCATAACATGCTTTACAGAAACTGGTGAATGTTTCATAACATGTTATAGAAACATTCAGTACATCAGATTATTCCACTTGAGTCACATGAACTATTGTATAGATAATTATACTATACGAGTAGAGGGGTATTTCTTATTTATTTAATTCCACATGAAATAATTGTTTTCTAGTTGGTAATGTGGAATTGGATTGTTTATATACCATGCCATGGATGAAGGTACGCTTATCGGGCAGTGATCCTTTTAAATTCTTGGGTTCCTGCTGTTGAGTGATTTATTTGTTTTCAACAATTTGATAAATATTTAATAAGTGGTGTTGTTTGTTTCTAAAGGATGTAATCTTCATTGTAAATGATGTCACTATTTCACCCCTCCCCTCTCACTGATAAAATGATCCTGGCCAGTAAATATCAGTTATGATTAAAAAATACATATTACATATATAAGGAATGTGAGTAAAATTAATAATTAAAATAATAATATACTTATCACTATTATATTATTTTGAGATCATTGGGCCATAAAAATAATAATGTATCAATTTTAGAGGTTTATTTTTCCCCATAAATATACAATTTTTACATTTAATTACTATTTTTTTGTGGGAAGCACAACCCATGTCTTTTTCCTATCATTGTTTTAATTTATTTAATATCACATGACATCATACATGAATATTTTTTAATTTGATTTTAACCCAAATAAACATAAATTCAACACCCAATACAATTATATTACTCTATTATAACATTTTTTAAAAATTCAATATAGTTTCTATTATTTAATTTTATAATCATGATGACTGATACATCCATTACCATTAAATTAATCATCATGTCACTGAAAAATATACCTCAATCCAATTTTAAAAAAATTATAATAATTTAATAGAATTTAATTAACCCATTAATTTAGAGAACATAGTTGGATTCAATTTTCTTTCAATAGATGTTAGTTCTTCCAACTCTGATGACATATGTGATACATATTTTTTCAATTTAATAGATATTATATCAAATAATCTGTTATCCTTTAAAATAATATTTGATAAATGTAATGGGAGTTGAATAATAATTTTAACACCCCAAACTTCCATGGTACGCATCTCTTTGATTAATACAGTAGCGTGTGTTGTACGCAACTTCATGTTCTAACACACACCACAACCAATCAAACTAGACGTTATGAATAGTAATACTCACTTTTTGAAATTTCATACATTTTATCTTTCAAAATAGACTTCATTTTTGGATTCGTAATATCTAAATTATCCTAGGATGATATTTTGGTACTTTTCGTATAACATTTATATTTTCATGATTAGTTGAAATTACTAAATTTTTATGAAAAACAACTTTTTTAATAGAAATAATTAATAGTGATAAATTATTAATTTGACTGGTTTTAAAAGTATATTTAGAATATATTTTTACCATTTAATACAATGTTGGTCATTGGACAGAATTTCACATTTAAACCGGACATAAACAACTGTCAATTTATTGATAGTTATTATCTCTTAAAAACACTCTTTTTGTTTTGACAGTTGGAATTAATTTTAAATTAATTTATGCCACTTATGTGTTTTGAATTAGGAAAAATGGACTACATATTTGGAATCAGTATGTCCAAATTGAGTAAATAGGTAACTTTTATTTTTAGACATTTTGAATAATTACTTCGGTAAATATTTTATTTACCATGGTTAAAGGGTAAATCCGGTAAATAAGGGTAAAATAATAATAATAATAATAATAATAATTTACCCTAAATAGTGTATTAACCATATTGGTTGATACAAGTCCGACGATGGTCATCTTTGGGTCGATTTTGGGACCCCATGGATCCACATGTAAGTGATAGTGACAATTTAAATTAATTAAGTTAAAGTAAATACGAAAATGTCATAGGCCTATATATTTTATCAAAAAAAAATTACATAGGGTTATATATGTTATATTTTTGGCTATAAATATTAATTAGAAATATAAAAATATTTCATACATAATGGTATTTTATTTATAATTTTTAGACATTAAATAATTTAATTTACTTAGGACACAATGATGATGCAGTAACTACCTTATTAGTGAAATATTAAAATAAATGATATTACAAATACCCAAATAAATAAAATTTGATACTTTTAATTAATTAAAATAATTATATAGGTTAATATGACATGTTAGTATTTATTTTATTAACTTTTATTGAATTAATCATGTTGTTATGATTTTCAAAAAAATCAAATACAAAATAGTCTCAAGATTGACATAAAAGAGTTTTTAAAACAAATATTATATTATTAATTGATATTAAATTCTTAAAAATTTATGGTTCGGAAAAATTACTTGTATCATGATATTTGTATCATTAATGGACCACTTGGGGGTCTCTTGGAGGTATATAGTCTGTTTATTAACTATATAATATAAAAATACAAAGTGACATGGTAAGTGTCAGACTAAATATCCAAGAGTTAAAACTAAATGATAATGTCAATATAATGACCCAAAACTGTCTAAAATCAATTGGTTTAAAGGTTTTCGACCCATCCCCATTTTAGGCTTTGAATAATCCACTTTTGAGCCATTAGAATACGAATATGAATTTATTATAAATTAATATTTTAAGTTTTTTCTAAAGAGCCCCTCCCCCCTATAAAAGGACACCACTTCTAACCAATTCCTCACACATCTCAAGCCTTTTGGATCTTCCAAAATCTACCCAATTAATCACCCTACATCCCTCTCATCCTTCTAGAAGCATAACCATAGGCATAAGTCACTTCAAGAGTCCTTTTTGGTTCAAACCAAAGGGAGTTACCCAAATTAAAGGTGACGATTTCTCTTAGCTTCTTTTATTTTATTTTACTTCCCCAACCCCTAAACTATTATTATTATTTTCTTTTGTAACAAAACCAGTATCCTAAATATACTAGGTTATTTTTATGAGAAGTATTAGAACAACACTTATAGACACCTCCATCTAATGGGTGAAGAATATAATGTTTCTGTGAATGGCAGCCAAACGGCTCACGGAATGATGATTGATCAATTATCTCCTACCGCCTCTAATGGTGGCCATTATGATGGAACAATAGTAAAATATGATATTAATTATATTTATTTTATATATAAGCTTATTTAATTCCATTTTATATCATAAAATTATTTGTTTCATCTTGTATATATATATAATAATTTAATTTGTGGAAGTTCGGACTACCGCCCCCTCAAAGTGATATGAATCGTTTATACCATACATGGAAAATATAATAGATAGTATTAATGAACATAAGTAACACATATAAGAAATTTAATTTTACAGGAATAATAATATACCAAAGTATTATTTGGTTTTTATTCCTTTTAAAATGAAAAATGAAATGGATGTAGCGTTCGTGCGTACGTACGGACTACCGTCTCCACGAACGCGATGAGATTCATTCCCCATCGTATCCATTCAAGTTTAATTCTCATTTTTTGAATAAAATAATGTTTATGGACTTTATATCATTCTTGATATGTATAATATACAACCTATTCATAACTAACGTGGCTTATGTAATAGAACATATAAAATAAAACGAGTAAGTTAACAACCAAAACGACGATAATACTAAGATATTATAACAATGCAACGTTAAAAGATCATATATGATATCATATTAAAGTATATTATTATTTTATAATTTAATAACAATCATTTAACCATTATACATGAGATTAACCTACCCTCAACAAAGGAAAAGTACAAGGTAAGGGTTTTTCATCTCACTCCTTATTCCCATGAGATTCATGTCATATTGCCACTATTACCTTTTTTGTGGTGTATGTACTGCCAATAATTGTATTCTTTGTGTAATACACTTTAATTTATGTGAATTTACATATTCATTGTATGATACCTCTTTCATGGTGTGTATGTTTTGTAAGTTACCAAATTGGTAAGGGTTAATTTCACAATCTCTTTATTATCCGTGGTTGTTTTTACGTAAGTATCTAGAGGGACATATTTATTATCGATGTCCATGTTTTATGAAAGAGTTTTCAAAGGGATTATATTAAGGGACTTTTTACTAAAACAAAATTTCAATTATTTTTAATATTTATTCTTCTAAATCATTCACATTAATGTTCATGTTTTCAAAATGGTTTTTAAGGATTTATTTATATGGAAATGGATGTTTTTTAAAATGTTAATTCCTTTCAAAAGTTTCAAAGTGGTATAGAAAACATTGATTCAAAAATATCTTTAAATTACTTATTTTCCAAATTATGTGACATTGAATTGTGTTCATGAAAAGGGGTATTTCTATCAAAGAGTTTTACAAACCATTTTCATCTATGTCAAATCCATTAATGGATTTTAAGCTTGTTATGAAGTTGATTTATTAAGATACAAAACTTCCATATTGTTTGAAGGTTTTGTAATATGTTTTACTGTGGATGTTTTATTTTTATACCATTCATGGTTTATACTTAAATTATTGACATTTCATATCCTAGTTATTATACAAATGTTTATGTTAAGTTTCAACATTTTTATATGAGGAATGTATTAGACATATTAAGTGATGTGTAGATCCCGCTATAGCTCCCTGATGCATCGGTGGGTCTCATGAGACAACTAGATGTGGAATTGGCCGAGGCCTTTCCCCAATTTGATTTATGTTTTTGGCCGAGGCCTTAATCATTTTTAGACTTATTGGCTGAGACCTCGACATAATGTTTTAGAATGTCTGGCATTATACATTCCCTCATTATGAAAATAATATTGATGGTTCATGTGGTTATTTGACTAGTAAAATACCGATGATTTTGTTTTATTATGGAATTATTTACTCAAATCATATTCTTTCCATAAAAGTATTAATTTTTATTATTGTTAAAGGCATGTGGTTTCAATTATTCACCATGACTAATATTTATGTCATTTTTCGATGTATTTCTTTCCCTTAATGAGCGTTTGAGCTCACCCCTTCCTATGTTTTATTTTTCCAAGGATTCCAAGAAGTGTATTATAATTGATATGCAGGATTTAGCTAAAGGGAATAATGGCGTTCTCAAAGAACTATTTATGCTGTGTTTTATGATTGAAATTTTAATGTAATGTTAATGTATGTAACCTCTTTTCCAAGACTGCTAAACCGATCGGTCCTTCGGGACTTGATTCCTTAAAATCATTCCAATGTATTAAAATAATGCACCAACTCTGGAGAACTGGGGTCGGGGTGTTATAGTTGGTATTAGAGGAAGGTATAGCAATAACCTTTGAAACTAGATTTAGATAAACTCTGATTATAGCACATTACCCTAAGATAGACTTTGAGGATTAATATAGAAAAAATTCCTAGAATTTAGGTAATGTTGAGATTTTGTGAGCTTTCCAAGCAAATACATCCCTATCTGGATACGAGTAGGTAGAGGAGGCTCTGGCACAGATGTACCTAGGGGTAAATCCCGAAAAAAACTACATTGAGCTAGACATGAATGGGAACTGGTGCACGACAATGGGCCTTGCTGCACTCTTGGTTACGGCACTCGCTAGGGATAAGCTTATTATAATTCTCATTTTCTTTACAAACCATTATGAAGGGATTATGAGTATAAACATAATCAAAGAAAACATTTTTTTGATTATAGATTATGTCCTTAAACAATTTAATATATGTTAAGTGTTTTACAAGTTTGGGATTAGGTATTTCTATTCATAAACTAATCTAGTGTATGCCATTATTTAGAAATGGTGCCCAGTAGAAGGAATGAGAGCTCTAGCAATGCACATGATCCAAAGAGAAAGAAGGACCATATCTTTCATGGTCTTAAGCCATAATTTAGAAGGGAAATAGTCTCCCATGTATTATCATCATATGAAGAAATAATATCATGTGTTGATATCATAAGTAAAGAATTCTTGGAGTCCTATGGCTTTGAATGGAAGTCAGAGAAGGAAAGGATGGTAGAGAGAGGAACAGATAAAGGGAAAAAGGTAAAGAAGGATTTTCACATATGTGATAACTATTGAATGAATCACCTTGAAAAATGCTTTAAGGTAATGAAAGTATACAATAAATGTGGAGAAAAAGGACACCAAGTACGTGACTTCAAGGGTAAGAAAAAGGTTTCAAATGTACAATGCTTCACCTGCAAGGAGTTTGGATACTACAAGAACAAATGTCCCAGTCATCAGACTATGCCACAAATGATTCTATTGGATAATAATCATGTTATGATACTACCACAAATGAAGATGAATGACTAGTGTTCTTCTATTGTTATTTTTGGATTATTTCATTTTAGTGTTGTATAAATGATGTTATAGAAATAAATAATGATTGTACTGCAGTACTATTACATTGAGGATTTGAGATTTTATGGTACTAAGAAAACGGACTATACAGTGATTTAAACTTTTTTGGAAATTACATGGTTTAAGGAAAGATAAACCTTAATATGGTCCTAATATTGAGGTACTGATTTTGGAATAAGATATGGTTGATTTGGGTAAATTATATTGGATATTCATGAATACCTTGAAACTGATTAATGATTTTTCATCATTGGAGTTTACAACATTTTTTATAGAAGTAGTATATACATCACTCTATAAAGAGTAAGGGAGCACGAATGTAATCAATAAGGTTTTATGGTAATTCAGGATGTTACCATGTTTGAAAATAATACATGGTGAAGGTGTTCACATGTTATTACATGGGAAAAAGGATATTCATTGTGTTTAAATTCCTTATAAATATTGGATTTTGAGTTTGGATTGTAGTATTTTGGATAAGTCTAAAGTTTTTAATGTATTAAGTTTGAAATGTTATTTTCGGATTTTTATAAAAGGACAACACACAGACCATGTGACTACCTGCCGCGTCGGACAATGTTGCGGGAATCGAACCCACAACCATAGTGCGATTGGGATTTATCGCCTACCACTGGAATACATGAAGTCACTTGATTGTATAATGTAGTTTTTTAATGGGTCATATATGTGAATTATACATTCATTTGGAACCCTATACGATTTGGATAAATAGAGTATTTTTGAGTTGTATTATGTTTTGTAGTGAAAGCTGAGTTTGTGGAAGAAATTTATTAATGGACAAAAATATTATTATAAAGTAAGTATATCTCCTTATGATATTATCCAATATCATAAATAAATTCCTCAACATCAATAATATTGACATTGAACAAAAATGTTGTCCCAGATGGTACCTTCGATCATCACAAATTTATGGATTTGGGATTATTGGCCTTTTCATAGCCATGTTCTCTACCACTCCCCATCAGATATTAATGGTTACATTTCTCTTCCATATCCATATTTTCCTACATGGAACCACAGTACGTTTTATTTTTGGTAACCTTCATACTTACCACTCTTTATTTTAAATAGAGGCCTCATTAATCCATTTTTCGATGTGGGATTTCTATTAAGATATTTTGAAATGTCAACCCCAAATATCCAATACCGAGCATAAATTGTGAGGAGATAATTTATTGAAGGAGGGGATAATGTAACACCCCAATATTCTATGGTATGCTTCTCTTTGAATAATACTCTAGTGTGTGTTGTATGCAACTTCGAGTTATAACACACACCACAACAAATCAAACTAGCCGTTATGAATAGTAATACACAATTTTTGAAATTTTATAGATTTTATCATTAAAATGTGACTTCATTTTTGGGTTCGGAATATCAAAATTATCCTAGGACGATATTTTGGTACTTTTCAGATAACTTTTATATTTTGATGAATAGTGAAAATTACTAAATTTTTATTAAAAACAACTTTTTAAATTAAAATATTTAATAGTGATAAATTATGAATTTGAGTGGATTTAAAGAATATTTAGAATAAATTTTTTCCATTTAATACAATTTTGGTCATTAGACATAATTTCACATTTTAACCGGACCTAAACAAGTGTCAATCTTTTGATAGTTATTATCTCTTAAAAACACGCTTTTTGTTTTGACAGCGGGAATTAATTTTAAATTAATTTATGACACATCTGTATTTTGAATTTGGAAATATGGACTCCATGTTTGGAATCAGGATGTCCAAATTATGTAAATAGGTAACTTTTATTTTTAGATATTTTGAATAATTAATTCGGTAAATATTTTATTTACCATGGTTAAAGGGTAAATCCGGCAAATAAGGGTAAAAAAATTATATTATAATAATAATAAATTACCCTAAAACGTGTCTCAACCCTATTGTATGATACATGTCCGACCATTTGCATCTTTGGATCGATTTTGTGACCCCATGGATCCACTTGTAAGTGATAATGACACTTTATATTAATTAAGTTAATGTAAATACAAAAATGACACAATCCTATATCTTTTAGAAAAACAATTTTTACATAGTGTTATATATGTTATATTTTAGAATATAAATATTAATTAGAAATATAAAAATAGTTTCCAAATAATGGTATTTTATTTATAATTTTTAGACATTAAATAATTTAATTTATTTATGACACAATGATGATGCAGTAATTACCTTATTGATGAAATATTAACATAATTGACGTTATAAATATCCAAATAAATGTAATTTGAGACATTTTATAAATTTCACTAATTTTTTAGGATAATATGACATGTTATTATTGATTTAATTTACTTATTTGGAACTAATCATTTTGTTATGATTTTCACAAAAGTCAAATATCAAATAGTGTCAAAATTGACAAAAAACAGTTTTTAAAACAAATATTTTATTATTAATTGATATTAAATTTTTAAAAATCTAAGGTTAAGCCAAAGTACTTTTATCATGATAGTTGTATCATTAATGGACCACTTTGGGATCTCTTGGAGGTATATAGTATGTTTATTAACTATGTAATATAAAAATACAAAGTGACATGGTAAGTGTCAAACTAATTAACCAAGAGTTAAAACTAAAAGATAAGGTTAATATAATGACCCAAACTTGTCTAAAATATATTGGTTGAATGGATTTTGACCCATCCCAACAATAGGATTTGAATAATTTACTTTGGAGCCATTAGAAACTGAATATTAATTTATTATAAATTAATACTTTATGTTTCTCCAAAAGAGCCCCTCCTCCCCCTTATAGAAGAACTCCACTTCTAACCAATTCCTCACACCTATAAATATTTTTGGCTCATCCAACCTCTGCCCAATTAATCTCCCTACATCCCTATACTCTTCCTAGAAGCATAACCATAGTCATAAGGCACATCAAGAGTCCATTTTGGTTCAATCCAAAGAGAGTTACCAAAATTAAAGGTAACGATTTCTCATAGCTTCTTTTCTTTTATTTTACTTCTCCAACCCCTAAAATAAACTTATTCCGTTATTTTGTAACAAAAACAGTATCCTTAATATACTAGGATATTTTTATGAGAATTATTCTAACTACACTTATAATACCTTCATATAATGGGTGAAGAATATAATGTTTCTGTGGATGGCAATCAAACGCCTCACGAAATGATGATTGTTCAATTATCTCCTACCTCCTCTCATGGTGGCCATTATGATAGAACTATAATCAAATAAGATACTAATTATATTTATGATATATATAAGCTTTTTTAATTCCATTTTATATCATACCAATATTCATTTCATGTTGTATATACATACGATAATTTAATTTGAGGAAGTGTGGACTACCACCCCCTCAAAGTGATATGACTCGTTTATACCATAAATGGAACATATAAAGGATGGTATTAAAGAAAATAAGTAACACATATAAGATATTATATTATAATGTAATAATAATATACCTATGTATTATTTTTTATTTATTTCTTTTAAAATGAAAAATGAAATGGAAGTAGCGTTCGTGCATACGTACGGACTACCGTCTCCACGAAAGCGATGAGATTCCTTCCCCAACATATCCATTCAAGTATAATTATCATTTTATTATTAAAAATAATGTTTCAGGACGTGATATCATTCTGGATATGTATAAGATACAACCTATTCATGTCAAATGTGGCTTATGTAACAAAACATATTAAATAAAATAAGTAAGTTAACACCCGAAACGACGATAATACTAACAAATTTTTAACAATGCAATGTTAAAAGATCATATATGATATCATATTAATGTATATTATTATTTTATAATTTAAAAAAAATCGTTTAACAATTATTCTGGAGATTACCCTACCCTCGACAATGGAAATTTACAAGGTAAGAGGTTTTGATCTCACTCCTTATTCCCGTGAGATTCATGTCATATTTCAACTATTACCTTTTGTGTGGTGTATGGACAGCCCATAATTGTATTATTTTTGTAATACACTTTAATTTATGTGTATTTACATATTCATTGTATGATACCTCTTTCATTGTGTGTATGTTTTGTATGTTACCAAATTGGTAAGGGTTAATTTTAAAATCTCTTTATTATCCAAGGTTGTTTTTACGTAAGTATCTACTGGGACATATTTATTATCCATGTCCATG
This sequence comes from Viscum album, assembly GCA_963277665.1. Lineage (NCBI taxonomy): Eukaryota > Viridiplantae > Streptophyta > Magnoliopsida > Santalales > Viscaceae > Viscum > Viscum album. The sequence continues at coordinate 617,127,866 of OY728127.1, read as the reverse complement.
TTTTATGAAAGTGTTTTCAACGGGATTATTTTAAGAGACTCTTAACTAATATAATATTTCAAATCTTTTAAATATTTATTCTTCTTAAATCTTTCAAATTAATTTTTATGTCTTCAAAATTGTTTTAAGGATTTATTTATATGGACTTGAATGTTTTTTAAAATTTTAATTCCATTCAATTGTTGGAAAGTGGATTGGGACACTTTGATTCAAAAATGTATTTAAATGACTTCTTTTCCAAATTGTATGACTATTATATTTTTTCATGGAAAGGGGTATTTCGATCAATGATTTTTACAAATAATTTCCATCTATGTAAAATCCTTTAATGTATTTTAAACATCCTTTGAAGTTGATTTATTATTATACAAAACTATCATATTGTATTGAAGGTTTTATGATATGTTTGACTATGGATGTGTTATTTTTATACCATTAATTGTTTATGGTTAAAGTATTGACATTTAGTATCCTAGTTCTTATACGAATGTTTATGTTAGGTTTCACCCTTTTCATATAAGGAATGTATTGGAAACAGTAAGTGATGGGTGGAGCCCGCTATAGCTCCTCAATGCTTCTGTAGGTATCTTGAGGCAACTAGATGTGGAATTCGCCGAGGCCTTTTCCCAATTTGATTTATGGTTTTGGCTGAGGCCTTAATCATTTTTAGACGTCTTGGATGAGGTCTTGACAAAATATTTTAGAATGTATGGCATTATACATTCCCTCATTATGGAAATAATATTGATGGATCATGTGGTTATTTGACTATTAGAATACCCATGATTATGTTTTATTATGGCATTATTTAGTCAACTCATATTCATTCCATAAATGTATTCATGTTTATTATTGGTAAAGGCATGTGGTTTCAATTATTCACCATGGTTAATATTTATGTCATTTTCGAATGTATTGCTTACCCTTACTGAGCGTTTGAGATCTCCCCTTTCTATGTTTTATTTTTACCAGGATTCCATGAAGTGTATTACGATTGATATGTAGGGTTTAGCTAAAGGGAATAATGGCGTTCTCAAAGAACTATTTACGATGTGTTTTATGTTTGAAATTTCAATGTAATTTTAATGTATGTAATCTATTTTCCATGATTGATACACCAATCGGTCCTTCAGGACTTGATTCCTTGTAATCATGCCAATGTATTAAAATAATGTACTGACTCTAGGTAAATGGGTTCGGGGCGTTACAATAATTATATTGGATTGAATAATTTCCCTAATTAAAGGATTATAAGCATCCTTATAGACCACCGAATATTGGTTTTAAATATTATTCTCAATATATGTTTTGTTTTTATTTAATTTTTACTCCATGTGTATCATATTAAAATATATAGTGGTGGTGGGAAATTGATGTTTAGACTTCCTAGACATTCCTTCAGAAAATTAATGTAATTTTACAACTTTAACATATAATATAGATATTATTCATAAATTATTTAATGATAAAAAAATTACCTCTCACTAAATATGTGTACATTAATTAATTAATAGAGTGACATATTATATAGGCACACATATGCATTTTGTAAATACACCCAATAACACTAATATCATCAATCAATCCAAAATCTCTTGAATTGATCAATAATTTCTTCAACATATACTCAGTGAATTATTTCAGAAATATAACATTACTAATTTTAAAAAACATCAACATTCTTTTTATTATTCTCATTAAAATTTATTTTATATTAGTATCACCCACAGTATCCTTTTTTACACACCCAAATAATTATTTTATTTTTTATCACCACACCAAATGGTACAATGTGAGTTTTTTATTTATTTTGTGATTAATTATCCTAAATCCCTTCATTTTAATTATTACACATATTTTATAGAAATATTGAGTTTTAAGATAGTATTAAATAGAAAAAAATGATAATATAAATGTTTTTGTTTTCACAAAAAACATTACCCACAATATTTAAGGATTTTATAATCACCATAACTATGTTTTCAAATTTAAAAAGAAAATTGTTTGTGGAATTTCTAAACACAAAAATTATACTTTATCAAATATGATTATTATATTATTAGAAGTTGAATTTGTAGTTGTAATATCAAAACTGATATTTATAAATTAATTAATTTCATTAAGATATTAATTTTTTTTAAAAAAATTAGTTTCTTTGCCTGCATGTTCCATGATATTTTATTCAACAATATCCATTATAAAGAACTCATTATCACACTTCAAATACATTTGAACGCATTCAGTTATCTTTTTATCCTTAAGTCACAACATGAAGTATATTATTAATTAGATAGATTTTGGTGTCTCTTCATCAGAACTATCTAATTTTTGACTAGTTTCTTCTTATATATATATATAATTACATAGTCTATTGTTTTAAAAATAAATTATTTTAATGTTTTGTTATCCATGTACACTTCCTTTATATAACATTCCATAATACGATATCATATAATTTAGATTATTCAAATCTTAATTTTCATTGTTTAATATTCCTTTATATTCCATATGGTTGGTATTCTTTAATTATTTTTACAATTATTCTTATTTATACTACTTGATATAGGGTATTGATTGTATTTTATACCAGCTATTTTATCCATAATAAATCTAGATAAAATGCATCTAAAATTTCTATTTTAAACATAGTTAAAAGGAATTCCAGAATTATAATCATATATTATTAATTTGTTATATTTATTGAGAAATAATACAAACACATTGATGTTTAAGGAATCATTCCATATAATAAATTATTCAAAACAAAACTTTTGTTTCAATATTCCTTGATCCTATAAATGATATAAATTTCATATACTTTAATATTTTTCTATGAAAATTCTTGGTATGAATCCTATTTATCTCAAATTGTTGGAATATATTATTGTGAATATAAATTATAAACTCATCCCACTCATGACAAAAAAATCCATTTTATTCATTAATCATATATTACAGAAGTTTTATTAATTTCAACATAATGGAATAATATCCAATAATCTTCTTATAAATATAAATTAGGAATTGATTTCTGATCACCCTAAATAATAAATCATCCCATTAATAATTTTATTCCACTCAAATACCCTTATACAGAGAATGTAATTATTGTGATCTTTACTCCATTAATTTATTATATTATAATGGGATATCAAAAAACAATCCTAAAAATTATTTTACCTTTTACTAATTGATGTCTTTTGAAACGTTTCAATAAATAATGATAATAATGACAAATTATTTCAAATTAAATATTATTTTATTCTAGAAAAATAATTGTTTTCTATAATTTTTGAATATTTTATTTATTATCAAGTACATTCATTCCACAATATACATCATATATAGATTATCAAGTATTTCCTGAAAAATAAAATATTTCTCCTTAAAACATCGGAAGATCAATGTTATTGAATAAAATACATTATCTATATTGGATAACATAATAAATATTTTAATCAATGGAATTTCCAATGATCATTTAAAACAAGATATATTTTTTTCAAACGATGTTCTATAATAAATCAGTGTTATAATAACTATGAATGGGAGAATTGGTATGAGAACAAACATAAACACTCCATAAAATAGATAAATTTTATATAGTTTGTTGGAGTATAAAATTATTTAAATATACTAATTGGGGATGATATGTGATAGAGATTGATATTGTATTGATAAAAAAAGAGACTAAAAATTTTAACACATAATTTTTATTTAGTGGTTATTCTTCTCTGTTTAATAGTTTGGTGAATTAACCAGAAATGTTCTACCATTGATAAGGGGGATTGAATTACTGGTAATATTTTTACATGTTCAATCACTAGGATATAAAATTATTTAACATTTAGTTTTAATTGATTAACTCATATTTATATCTATGTCCCACCCAGTTTAAATAGAAACAAAGATAAAATACATGGTAAATAGTATTTTCAAGATTTATTCATAATGTGAGTACCAAATCCTAGTTGGATCATAAGAGTACATGATCTCTATAAGAGTAGAGTTATTTATATTATTTTTCAAAATAAAATAATGAAAAAATAATTCCTCATTAAAAAATGATTAGAATCGTACAATTTGAGATAATCAGAGTGTTACCATTGGATCTAGAAACTATATGGTATGTCAATATGTTATCAATTTCATAGTTATTCTGATTAAATATTATATTAGAATAAAAAGTAAGAAAATAAAATACTAATTTAATTTCATACAAGAAAATATATTTTGTAAAAAAACTACAAATGATTAAAAAGTTATGAATGATTTTAAAGATTTAATACCTTAATTTATTGTTTCACATTAAGTGTTAAGCTAGTCAGAAATCCTGACTAAATATATCCACAATTTCAAACACCTATTATAAAATGTATGTCTTTATTTAAATGGAATTTCCTTGATATGATGGTCAAATTCATCTCTATGTTCCAATACTCTAGAAGACCATGATATGGAATAAGAATATATATGTCATTACAATGAAAGAAATCCATTGATCCAATGGATATGTGTCTCTGTCTTCATTTCCCATACGACCTCAATTAAATGGATATGACTCAACCATCTTATTATCCATGAAATCCCTCAATCTAACCATGATCGGATACAAAAAATAAAAAAAGGGGAAACTTTAAGGAATTACAATCCTTACAATGATTCCATATAAAAACACATTAAAAATAAGAAAAACATAGGAACAAGGTGGTTATATAATTTAATCCAAAGATTAGTTGAGTTGAAAAATGCATCAGCTCCCAGTAATTCAAAAGACGTCATATTTATCAGCAAATCTCTAATTATCATAAGTCATTTTTAGTTTCAATGACCTTAGATAGATTTCTTTTTGACATCATATATTGATTAAGATATTGAACATGATATCTATGAATTTCATTTTATGATGTCATTTAATTGAGAACCAATACAATATAATTGTGTATATATCAAATAGAAACTATTATATATATTCTGATTATAAACCATTCATAGTTAGACGGGCTTCTTAGAGTTTTCCATCTGACGAACAAAATGCATGTTGAACTCATTTATTTGTGTGAATGTCAACCTAATTGCTATAAATTTAACCACTATAAATGATGATACCTAACTCAAACAAATGGTTAGTACAATATTTTCTTCTATTTATCAAACTCACCTTCAATAGTATGATTTATTTTGAAAAATATGGTTTACATTAATTAAAATTTAGTAAAATTCCAATGTTTTTAATAAAATTATGATTTATATAAAAACATAAATAAATACATGCGATACTAATTTATTAGATTGTCTATTATGAATGTTTTTTTAATTCCAAAAATTTAATGTTAAAATTATAATGTATAATTTTTGACAAAACAATATACCTTTTTTGAAAATAAGAAACATAAAATTTAAATAAAAAACTGATTAAATTGATATATATAAATCTGATTTTATTTTATGAATTTAAAATATATACTCCATATCTTAAATCCCTATATGATTATAAATTCATTATGAAATTATTGAATGAATTAATATTTTGGATTCTACCTACTGATAAAATTATTCATTATAAATTTTTTGTCCATGGAATTGAAATAACCCAAGGAATAAACTACCCTTTAGAATATGCTTTCACAAAAAAATGAAGATTTCCATTGATTCTTGGATATTCTCAACCATCAAAATTTTTTCCCATTGAATAAACTCTCATGCATTGTTATAAACAAAAGTAATAGTGAAATTATATAGAGATTTGTGAAATGTTTGAAAATTATAAAATATGAAAGAATTATTTGTGGTATAAATTATTCATCTAATATATTTGTGAAATAATATACATCTTGAATTAAATTGGAAAAAATTATTTCATATAAAAATGGGTTAAAATCTTATTCACATTCCATATCCATTGAAAAATCTAAAAAACTACATTAATGGAATTACAATTTTCATAATTTTTTGATTTTTTTTATGATCACAGTCATATTTTTAACATCACCATGATCATTCTGATTTTCTATGATTGATTACTGATGCAATGTGATTTGTTTCGCCATGACTTATTACTTATGAACCACTATTTTACATCATTCAACATCCTTATGTTCCATCTTATTGCATCCATTATAATGAATAATTCATGTTCACAAGAATGATTCTTTATATTCTCCAAATCCTACTTATGGATTTTATCATTGTGTGAATTTACATTCTCATCTAGATCATATTTATTCTCTCTAAATTCATTTAAAAAACAAACTATGTCAAAAAAATAAGTGGAACACTTATCAATGGATATATCCATTTATATTGAATTTTTATTGACTTCTACAAACATATCATCATGATACCTTAGATTATTATAAAATATGTTTGGAAATGTTACCCAAAGATTTCAAGATCTCTTATGTTCCTTTCAGTTTTAATTAAAAGATTTATAATCCACCTCAATGTTAATAACCAATTTTTTCAAGGCTTTAAGTGAATCCAATTTTTCAGTTAGTCTATTCTAAAAGATTTAATATGTCATAACTATGTTTATATTACATGGTATTGAATAAAATAACATCTTCAGTGTTTGGAAAATATTACCAAATCATTTTTCATAAAATATTGCTTCAGATTACTATGATTATGATATCACATGAGGAGAATGTTGAAGACAATATCTAATGTCTCGTTTTTCATTCTTCTAAACATTAACTTATCCTTTCTACCATAAATAAAATTAATGTTTAGAAGCTTTTATAACAACCACTTCCTTATTTGAGTCAACATTGTAAGTTATTTTCATTTGAGATTGCATATCCTCATCTTTCCCCTTACATGATGATTTTTTATATTCGAATCTTTCTAAATCTGTATCCTTATCTGACTGAGAAGGTAATGGGGAATATAATTATGAAGAATCTGATCCACTTATCTTTTCCATTAAATCTTCTTCATATTATATGTCTTCTTCATCAACTTATTATTCCTATTCCTTGTCTTATTTTTATTCCTATTTTTCATCCTCTTATTCTATGAATTGTTTTTCTAACAACCATATAGTTTTGATAACACTTTTAACCACACACATAGCATGTTTTTTTTCATTCTATATTTCTTCTGAAATTATACTAGAATCAATTCTATCCCTTATTTTTTTAACATTACTTTCTTTAGATATATTTTTATTTATACCTTTATCTCCAACTATTTTTACTACTGAAGGAACAAAATAAGTTTCAATGAACTCAAAACCATCATCTATGAAATTATAATTGATTAGGGGAACATTTCTTGATTTCTGATGTTGATTCTCCATTGTAAAATTAGAAACATATATAATTAGATTCTTTGATATTTTATCAACATCTTCAATTAATATTTCATATATTTTTTCTTTATAAATAAACTTCTCATTTTTTCTCATTTCATTTATTTATAATACTCACATATTATTCCAAAATTAAAATCTAAGGCCTTATCCATATAAAGACAAAAAATAAAATTGTCGGGATTGTCTTGAATCTTATGATTCATGAGTTTCATGAAATCATCAACTATCATTGTAGCTAATTCCTTTTTTATTTTTTTAAATTTAAATTAGATGATTCATCCATTTAATTTTCATCTGAACTAGTTTCGTTTTTGATGGTTCTACATCAGACATCACATTTTCAACTGTTTCAACAAATAGTTTAAGCATATTATCAAAAATTATTTTTTTTATTGAAATTGATACTTCTCATAACAGTGAAATATGGCCCTTTATAGAATAAGTATGATTTTTAATCTTGAAAACTACCGTTAAATTCATAGCTATTTTTTTTATAAAATAACGAAATAATATGTTATTGTACACAATTGAAAACTTCATTATTGATTACCCATTAACGAAAAAAATTTAACCTGGTTAATGTTCCCTATATTAAAAATATAATTTAAATAATGATGTATAAAAAATTACATATACCCATATCAACCCTTGTAAATGTTATATAAATCTCCATCTACAATTTGATGACTCTTGAATCTAGTGTGAGTGAGAAGCCTTTCTGACATTCTTATTAAAATTAAAGAAATAGTCCCCAGACATTGAATTAAAAAAACATCCAAGTTTTATAGCTAATTTGTGTGAAGGGAAATATTATTCTCCCTATTAATGTACTATCACCACATCAAATGTGTGCCCATAAGTTAATATATAGTTTTTAGTAGAAAAATTAAATTAAATGTCTTCTTTATCATCCTCAAAATGAAACTCAATAGATGGATAAAATTATATCTCAATATCAGGATAATTTTTTTCAGAATCCTTATTAGGATTCTCAATTAAAATTTTATCCAATCTATAAAATGAAATAAATTATTTATGAATTGAATCATATTTTTCATTATAGGCTCTCTCAATGAGTCTTTTATAGAATATTCTCTATGTGAAAAATCACTAGTAGTGGTCATCAAACTAATGTTGATGCCATAAATTGGATGAATTACAATAGATCGTTGTGAGAACTGAATGTATTGGTGAGGGTTGGTGAAAAATTCAAGGAAAATCCATGTGGGACATTTTATTAACCACTATTATATAGATAGGGGATGTGATGGTTCGTCTTCTATATAAATCAATGGTTGTGATTTACTATCCTTGTATGTTGTGACGGTTGATAATTTTTCAACAAAAGATTCAATTAAATATTACCTAAAAATGTTTTTTAAGAAAAAACTTAATCAGACTATTATATTACATTAAATACAAATACTTTTTAATGATTTAATGAAAATTAATGTATTTCATAATTTATTAATATATATCAAACAACGTGAAAATTAATAATCAATGTAATGTAATTTAATATAAACTATAATAATAAAAGAGTACATTTCTATGTAAAAAATTTTCATTGGTGTAATTAACATGTTCTTATTATTTTTTTAAAATAAATTCATTTTTATAAATCTTATAACTATTATTTTATCAGTTTTCTAAATATTTATTACAATAGTTTTTTTTATTTTTTTATGACTTTTTACATATTTTTATAGTTTATTGACCACAAATACTTTTTTATGGATTTTTAGTTGAGGGAATTTTATTAATGTTTTCGACGCTCAGAATTGAATGTTTTTGAGAAACTAATGTTTTTTTACAAAAATCAATAAATTATTTAACCCCTCTTTGATATGGAGATCATTAATATAAGGATATTGTTAAATAAGAAGTATGTATGAATAATCCATTAGCATTGATCATTCAAAGATTCAATTCAATTTATTCAAATATATTTTAACAAGAATGTTTAAAAAAATATCATCAATTTTTTTCTGTGTTCTTATAAATCATATAATATGATCTAAATTTTATGTGTGATCCAGAATGAAATAGTATCTTATATCAATGTGGCTAGAAAGTGAGTGATGTGATATGTTTCTTTTAATGTCAATTTAATATGTTTTGTCATAAATTATGTTATTTTCTACAAAAAACATGTGATGATCAGTAATTTGGGGTTGCATCAACAACACTTGATCACAAAAAGTTAGAGTTGCCACAAATTTAGTTTTGAATGTGGAAATTGGTACTCAGTGTTTCTTCATAGAAGACAAAGAATATAATGTGTACCCTAACAAACTATATTTTATGTATGTTATTTTCTATCCATTCAACATCCAACAACGTTAGCGCCCATTTTTATAAATAAAATATATTTCCTAAAGAATAAATAAAACCATGATCCATAGCGCCCCTAAGGTAACAAAATATTAATTTAATAGATTTAATAGTGAATTTTTTGGTTTTTATTGATATCTAATACATATTAATTCTCAAAACATTAAATCTATAAGACTAGATTTTAAGTAATGTAAACATCCAATTATTCTTATAATATTTTATTCATGAAATTGTTTCCCAAACTCATCAATATATAAATTATTTGATGCTAAAATATGAGTACTAATACTTTTAGTGTTTTCATTCCCAAATCCCATAAATAGAACTTTTATATAATTATTTTGAGATAAAATAGTTCACTATGGTTTTTGTAATGACAGAATACCTATAATGTATAACATGTAAAAAATGTAAACAAAAGAAATATAAGAGTAAGAATGAATTAAAATATTTAATAAAATAATTTACTCTATATACTAAAGAGTTAATGTAGATAGAAATCATGATTGAAGTTATCCACATTTTTGAATACCTACTATTGAAGGTCAATATTTTCTTACTAGTATAGAACATGATATGATGAGAAAATTCAAATCTTTCTTCTAATATCCATGAATCCCATGTTACAATGATCATATTTATCTTTCTCCTTCATAACCAAGAAATCCCTCTATTGGATTGATCAAGGTATCTATCATCATAGTAACATAAGCCCTTGAACTAATGCATAATATTCAGCCATCATTATATACATTGAATTCCTCGATCTGACCATGATCAGATATAGAGAATAACAAAAGAAAACCTATATGTAATTATAATCATTATGGGGACTCTATATAATACTAAATTTCTAAATAATTTAAAAAATGTAGTAATGAGATGTTCACAAAAATAAATCCTTTGAATTGTAGAGTTGAGAAATTCAACCCTTCCCAAATATTGAAATGACCTCTTATTTATCAAAAAAGATCCAATTGTCATGTTTCTATGTTGGCTACAATGACCTCAGACATCTTGTAACACCTCTTGTTTTTTAGAATTATTTTTTTCGTATTAATTTATATTACTAATATTATTCATATCACATTACACTAGAAATTGTTAAATATATATATATATTAAAAAACTAAATCAATCATTCCTTTTACACTCAATACTATCATGGCTTACGCTATATGAATTACCGACGTGTCTTGTGTTGCGCCCAATACATACTTTTCTTGCGCTACTAGCAACCTCAACATGAAGTGGAATGCACACAACACTGAGTTTCTAAGAAATATCTCATTTTATTTATTTACACATGTAACTAGAAAATCTAGAAGTTAAACTCAGTAATCTGTATAGTATTAACTACTTTTCAAATATTGTTTATAATTACTTTATATGAATAATGCATATTGATAACGAAAGATAATATTATTGGTAAAGTCTTTTTCTCTTATAAAATTATTTTCATGATTAAATAAATTTTAAAAATAAAATAAATTTCGGAAACAATTATAAATTTAATTTAATAAAATAATATTCCATTTTTAGTTCATATCATCTATAATATCCTTGGGTGAATTTTTTGGATTTTTCCATGAAACATCATTTTTTAGAAAATAGTGAAAATGCAACTTTTTAGTTAGATGATGCTTTCTTTTCTAATTAACTGTTAATGAAAAATGAAATTATAAATATGTTTTAAGGTAAAATTATATTAATGTTTCAAATATTAATACTATGTAATTCATTATAATAAAATTAAATTTGGAACTGAATATAAAATCATAACTAACTTTTGAACTTTTCGTACATTAGAACCCCGTTATTTCGTCCCATCTGTAGGATTATCAGAAATCATAATTTTTCAACTTATGTGATTGAAATTTAAAATATCTAACATACACTATGGTATATAGAATTATTATTAATGACTAATAATACCATATTAATTTCGGACCAAAATTATTAGTGAATGTGATTAAAATTAATTAGAGTGGTAAAGGCCAAATTAAGATTAATTATCGACTAAATATTAGAAATTAAGGGCTCAAATGACCTAGAAACAGGTCAGAACAACTTTTTTTCTGTAGTTTGGACATACAAATTACATTACTAAATTTGGTTTGTTTTGATGTATTTTTCTATGTAAGAACATTTTCACACCTAATTTCTTTGTTAAAATTGAACGGGAGTCATTTCCCTTCTCTATAACAGGCCACCAACTCTACCCAATACATACACTACTCAAGACTCTTAATATCAGAAAATCCTTACCTAAATATCCTCCCTAAACTCTTCCATTCTAGCATGACATGTTCCTTTGTGATGAAACCATCTCATGGAATCCATTTTGCACAATCAAAAATGAGTTACTCGATTAAGAGGTAATGTCTTCTATGAAACTCCATAACTTTATTTTCGTTCTCCACCCCATCAACTATCTTTATTCAATTATTGTGGTAAAAAAACTATAATCCATATTCTAGGATTATCATATGCAATGTTTTTGAAAAACACTTACTCACGACTACATCTAATGGATGTTGACGATACTTTTTCAGTGAACATTGAACTACTACCTCACAAAATGATGATTGTTCATTTCTCATTTACCCTCAAACATGGTAGTTATTATTATATAATATATATTTATATATTTAATATATCATTTATATTATGTCTTAATATTATTTATTCCTTTATAAAACATAACATTTTTTCATACATTTCTTGTTAATACAATAATCTCATTAGATAAAGTGTGGACGTTTTTCCCCTCAAAGCGATTCGATTCGTTCACACACCACATCGAATGTATTATGGATAGAATTAATGAAATTATACGATATATATGAAATATTAATTCTAAATTAATAATTATATATATATATTCATGCATATATATTCCTTTGTCATTTACATACATTCTTTGAATACTAAAATAAAAATGGAAATCAACATTCATGAGAATGTACGACTTACCATATCTATGAGTTTTTTATTATATTATGTTCATAAATATTCTATAGGATATTATTGTATACTTAAACATAATATACCAAATATTTATATCGTTTTCATCATTGGTTAATCATGATATAATTATAAGTATCAATGACATTAAAAATTATGACACATGCAATGAACAAAGAGAATATAACCCGAAGTTAATCCTTAACATACAATCGTTAATATGAGGGTATTATATGGTTATAAAAACACTATATAATGAAATATGTATAAAAATATTCTTATATAAAATAATTACTATAATCTTATATTTTTTATATAAGATTCTTGTACGAGTATGGAGAGAGTCAAGCCACAAGGTAAGGGGATTTCATGTCACATTTATTTTTTTGAGATGTAAGCCAGTTTCACCACTCATTCCATTTTTCTGTTGTATGAACGCCCTAGGATTATATTATTTATTTCATGGAATTAAATTTAGGCATATTCACGTTCCTATTTTTTGATTCTTCTTTCATGTGGTTTATGTAACAAAATGTACTAAATTGGTAAAAATGTTTTGGTCTCAGTTTTCCTTCCTTCAGTCTCATGTGTTGTTATGCACCTAAACTGTTCTTAGGGTAAATATACATCTATTTTATATTACATTTCATTAATATAAATCTTTTCATGATATTATATGCTTTATGTAGTTTCCATTCCTTACATTTGAGTGCATGAACCAATGATACCATGTTATTATAGTTTATTGACACAATGGTTTATATTTTCTAGATTGTTAGTATTTATTATTCCATTGAAGAAATATTATAATCTATCTCCCATGAATATTAATGTTATTCCTTATCCTCTATTATTTCATGATTTACTCACGTTTTGGTACTATTTTTTAATCTTTGGTAAATATTTTAGTAAAGAATTTGTTTTTAGGAAAACTAGACATTAACATTTCTTTGATAAATATTTGTTTTCAAAAAATAAATTCCCAAGAAAATTATTCCATTCTCCCATAAAATATTAAATAAAATTTTACACTTTTTTTATGTTACCTATATCTTAATGGGAATATTCTTGTCTTTTTTGAACAAGGGAATTTTTTATCCTTTTTATCATGAATATTGAATGATCATTTCACCTCATATGATTCGTACATATTTACCAGACATCATTTATTTGATTCACAATTTGCATTGATAAAAATTTTAATCATTAGGAATTTTTTTTAGAAAGTAATTTTTAACAAAAACATGTTTTTAAAATGGTTTCAAACTACATTTATATGTTTTTATGGAAAACTGTTTTCATACTTTTTTCACATAATATTTATATTTTTTCAATGTATTATTGTTTAAAAGGTTTTCAAAACATTTTCAATCTATATTTATATGTTTTAAAAGTTTATTCAATGAAATTTTATTTAAAAAGTTTTCATTTTTATTTTTATGTTTTATGGAAAAAATATTTCCAAAATATTTTCCAGATTTCATTATATATTTTCAAAGTATCGTCAATGAAGTAGTTTTAAAAACAATTTCAATATTTCTTTAAATTTGTTAATGTATTTTAAAAGAAAAAGGTTTTTAAAATTTGTTGAATATTATTTTAAATATTTTCAATGAAAAATGTTTTCATAATGATTTCATATCTTATTTATATGTTTTTAATGTATTTTATAAGAAAATATTTTTAAAATTGATTTATGTATTATAAAGAGTTTTTAATTAATAAATAATATTTTACTCAAGAAATATTTTTAGGGGATATTTCAACATTATTTTCTATTAAAGATGACATCTATTTTTGTATGCATGCTTTTCTAGGAAATGATCTAAAGGTAGAATTTATATCCATTCTGCGAGTTATTTCGGTTCAATGTCACGACCTTTATAAAAACCATTTTACATTTATGGGTAATATTTTTATGAAACATGTTTCCTGTTCACAGGTTATATGATTTTGTAACCTGCTTCATACAACAGGTTATGTTTATGAAGAAATTATAATGAAACCATTATATTTCTACATGTTATTATATGTTTACTTATTTTGGATAAAAAAATTATTGTATGGGTAATGATATGTTTATTTATGATCATGTGGAACACGTAATTATGAATTAATTATGTGACTGGAGTTACCTATATCTCTCTCTAATGCATTGGGTAAATATGTATATCTCATGAGGTAAAATAGAGTTCGAATGAGGGTAACTTAGTGAAAAATACAACATTGGAATTGAGGGTTACTCAGTTTAGTAATAAATTGATGGAAAGAGGTTTAATCGATTGAGTAATATAGGGTGAGAATGGGGGTTACTAAGTCTAGTAATGGGATTTTACAGTAACATGGTCTTGGAATTAATGCCTTGGATATTATCGAAAATTGTATATGATTATGTTTTTTCACAATTTAAGATATTAATCATATGTTATTATTTCCAGGATTATGTCCTTTACTTACTTTTGATACATGTCTTATGAACTAGTAAGCTTTATACCCAGATTTGTGTATATTATCTCTAATATGATGGTTATTATCTCCTATTATTGTGATCATGTCCTCATACCCTTATTCTCATGTTTATGCTTATATGTTTCCCTTGTTTACCCTTACTGAACATTTGAGATGACCCCATTTTATTTTTACTTCCCTAGGTTATGAAGATTTTTATTATATTTGATGTGTCTAAAAATGGTGATATTCATGAAGAACTAAGTGGGATATAATGTATCTCACATACGTACCGGTGTTTATATTTCCTTGGTTCTAAAGGAACTGTACTAACCATTGTCTTGGGGTATCTATTTGTATAATATTTTTTTATTCTGTATACGTAATGAAATGATAATGTTTGAAATGAAAGGGTTTCTATAGTTGGTATTAGAGAAAGTGTATCATTATCCTTTGGAAACTACGATGAGAAAACCTTAGTATGATACCTAGGTTTATTTCTAAGGATATATATAGGGATATAACTAAGGATAAGAATAAGGATGAGTTAAGAATTAGGAAAAATTCCTAGGGTTTTGGTAAAGGATAGAGTGACTAGTATCTAAAATATATATCCATATCTCGATAATATTAGTAGATGTGGCTCTTAAACTGATGTACATAGGTGTAACAACTCCGAAAAGTTGTTCGGGGCTTGACTCGTGATAATATGGAACATGACAACATGCCTTGCTGCACACCTATTTTGACACTACAAGGGGATATTATTTGGGAATTCACAAACTCTTCATGAACCAAAATGAAGGATTTAGATATATGTTAGCTTTGAATAACCTACGATCAACCCAATGTTTAATACATTATTGAGGGTTTCAGGATTTATACATCATACATGTAATTATTATCTTGGCTATATGTTTTTATTATGTGATAATTAATTCTGACACTTTGATTCTAGTCTTATTAAATGGTAAGAAATAAAAGTAACTTAATTAACATTGAATGTGATGGAATATTTTCTGATGGGTAGTCAGGTGGGGTGGTCACTAGAGTAACTGATGCCATGATCATGCCTAATCCTTTTTCATAGAACCTGATTAACATTGCTTACTAAAACCACCTCGCAGTGTCAACAAGGAATATAAAGAAGGAGTTCGTAGAGATTTCGGTAATAGAGAACATGTGGGAAAGAAGATCGAGTTTCCTTTCTGTCAAGAATTTTGAATGAAACGCATAACTGAATGTATAAGATGAACAAGAAGGTGTTTTTACTATGAAAAATATAGATATAATGAAAGTTTATGAAATAGAAAAATGATAATTTCAGTTAATGAAATAGATGATAATTTTGGACTCCCTATATTCTCATAGAATGTTAACTGTTTTATGTGTGGATAAAATTGTCATTATTCAACTAAATGTCCAACAAGAAATGTTCTTGAATTGAATCATCAGGGATTTGTTAGTAATGGTAGAATCGATGATGGTGAAGATATTGTGGATGAAATGTGAAATAAAAAACTATTGTACAATAAGATGTGGTAGAGTTATAAATGGATTTTGGATGAAGTAATCAATGTATTTATGTATATGGATTCCAGAATTATGAATGGTGGATAATGTAACGATAATTTAGCTAATGTTTTCCTAAAGATAAAAAAATATGTTGAATGGTCATGATATACTAGATAGGTTATCTCATGGTTGTAAACATTGTGACTAAGGGAATGTAACCTTAACATGTTCTTTGTGTTAAGATAATGTTGGATGAACAATGATACGTGGGATATAAATAAGTAAATCAGACAGTACAAATGAAATTGTAACAAAGTAAGGACCTATTTATAGGTGTATTATTCTACAACTAATGATGTTTGCAACATTTTTGGATTTAAGCTGTAAATCCAATATACCTTGTAATTTGGAACCCAGAATGCATTCCAAATTGATTTATGTTGATTCATGTTATTACCATGTTTCAAAAGAAAAGAAAATAATTTTATTTTCATGTTTGGAATGTGAAAACCAAGAGCTACATTGTGTTATATTGGGGACCAATTTTATTCTAATTTCTTAACACTATTTATGATTTTTTATATTTTCACATTTGAGAAGGTTTATATGGTTAACCATTCTTGAAATTATAATGTTATGCTTCAGAAAATGTATTTGTACACTGAGTTATAGTTGAAAATAATGGTTAAAAGGATAATATGCAATGAACCTTATTTCAAGGATGTCCATATTATATATTATATTTTATGGTTTTAAAAATAGAACATCATGTATGTCAGGTGATAACCAATCATATCTAGAATGGATGTGGGTCTTGAACCCATGACCAAAAGACGGTAAGTGATTCACACCTACCACTAGATTATTTGATGTCCTTGTTAATGTTTTTTATTTGTATTGAATATATATTTATGATGAAATATTAATTGATTTTGTTTTTTTAGGATACATTTAATTAGTCTTTTTATTTTTTTATAGTATTTAAGATACATTAAAATAATGTTTTAGTTTTTTAATCCTCATTGCTAATTTTTGGACATTCATTACATGAGGTAATGGATGAATTATAAAATTTTCAAAGTACATCCCAAGAAAGAATTTTTATATATATAAATTTATGAAAAACTACTCACCCTTCTGAAAGTGATAAAAAAATGTTGTCTGAATACCTTAATTTTCATTTAGTTGGTGGCCCTTTAAATAATCCATCATTTGTGACATTGAGGCCCACACATTTCATTTGATCATTCACATATTTTTTAATTATTTCCTCAATAAATCCATATAAATATTTTTTATTTTTCTATTTTTCCAATATTCACACCCAACTCATGTTATTCTATGTCGAAACCTAGTTATATGTTGCATTGCGTAACCATTATGGTTTTAAATTATACTTTTTAGTGGAAATTGTAGAAAAAATTGTTATGATTTGTGTTTATATGAATGAAACATTAAATTTATAATCTGATAACAACCAAGATGAATTTCATTAGTGAAATTCATATGGGGGTAGAATGTAACACCTCGAGCAGTGGCAAATTATTTTCGTTTCCAATTAATGTATATTTTGAATATTTTTTCATATCACATGACACAATAAATAGTTCATTATATATGTATATATATATATATATTAAAACAGTAATTAAGATATTACTTTAACCCTTAATAACACAACTGTATTGCATTATATGTTCTACTAACTTGGATTGCAGTATATGCAATACTAACTTGGCATGTGCTATAAGCAACACCGACATAGCGTACGACGCATGCAACACTGAGTTTCATTGAAACATCTTTTTTATTTATTTGAATAAAATAATTGTTAAATAGTTATTAAAAATTATAATATTAATATTACAAACTAATTTTTAAATATTTTTTATAAATTTTTTATATAAATAGAACATATTGATAATGAAAGATAATATTTTTGGTAAACACCTTCTGTTAAAAATATTGGTCTCTTGATTGAATCAATATTATTACTAAATGTAATATTAGAAAAATTTAGAAATTTATAAGGGTAAAATAAAATAAATTTTATAATTTATAACATTTAAATTACCATAGGGTAAATTTTTTAAATTTTTTTGTCAAATTTCTTTTTTTGATAAATAGTGAAAATACTACTTTTTAGTTAAAATATATATTTTTTCTAATTATCTATAAGTGATAAATGATATTATAATTTTTCTAATATAAAATTATATAATAATTACATATATTAATAAAATTTAATTCATTATAATAACATTAACATCGAAATATAATATTAAATATTATCAAACTTTTAAACTTTTTCTACAATAAAACCCCATTATTTCATCCCGTCTACAGAATTGTCACTAATCATAATTGTTCTGCTTCTGGGATTGGAATTTAAAAATTCTTAAAAAAACTATTTTATTCAGTATAATGATTATCTTCTAATATTTCCATGAAAATATTTTACAATAAATTATTAATAAAAGTGATTAAAATTAATCATAGTGGTTATGGACAAATAATGCTTAATTAGGGACTAAATATAAAAATGAAGGACCTAAATGACCTAGAAATATGTGAAAACCCCATTTTATAAACATATTTCGTCCATAAACATTCCATTATTGAGTTTATATTTGTTCTTTATAACTTTCTTATGGAAATATCATGTGGGCGCTGAATATATTTTTGAAAATACCATGTGAGTCATTTTCCCTCTCAATAAAAGGCCACCAACTATACCCATTACTCACCCCTAAAAATCCTATTAATATCAGCGATGTCCCAAAAAAATTGCCTCTAAAAAATCCTCCTTTATACCTTGAATCCCCACTTTGGTCAGAAACCCTCTCAAGGAATCCTTTTAGAAAAAAACAAAAGGAGTTACCCAATTAAGAGGCAACATATTCCCTAAACTCTTTTCCATTACATTCATTATCCACCCACATAAACTCTATTTATTCAATTAATGTTTTGAAAAACCAGTATAATACAGATAATATAATTATTATTCAAATTTTTTTCCTAAATATACACACACCTCCATCTAATGAATGTTGAATATACTATTTCTATATACGATGATGTACTGCTTCAAGAAATGATGAATATTCATTTCTACATTTCCACCAATAATAGTAGAAATTATGTTGGGCACTATAATCATAGATGTAATATATTTATTTATTAATAATTTAATCATTCTTATAAATTTTAAAATAAACATCTTTTTCCTTAAATTTGGTGTTAATACGAAAATCTTGATCGAGGATGTCCGGACTATCTCCCCCTCAATGAGATGTGAGTCATTCAAAAACCAAATAGATTGTATTAAGTATGTGTTTAATGGAAATATATGATATATAAGATATATTAATTCTACTATAAAAATTATATATATATACATACATATTTCATTAACATTCTTTCTTTCAATGTGACGATAAAAGAAAAAAACAATATTCATGTGTCCGTACGATGTACAGTCTCCATGAACAATGTATTCCATTACATACATCATTATGATATAGATTATTAAAATATAATTTTATGGGAAATATATTATATTTATATCATGTTCTACAATCTAGAATCATGATATCTGTATAAGTATCAAAGACATTACAAATTAAGACACATGTGAAGAACAAAGTGAATATTACCAGAAGTGAGACCTTGATATAGGATTATAAACAAGAATGTAATTTATGGTTATAATATAAAATTACATGGTAATATATATAAGAATATTTTTAATAAAAATATGTTTAATAAACATATATTTATTATTCAGGAACCATGTACGAGTACAAAGAGAGTCAAAACCCAAGGCAAAGGGATTTCATCTCACTTTTATTTACTGTGAGATATAAGCCATGTTCACCACTCATTCCATTTGTGTTGTTTTTTTAATACCCATAATTTTATCCTATATATCTAATACATATATTTATGTTTATTCACATTCACTTTTTGTGGTCCTTATTTCATGGGGATTATGTTTAAAATTTTACCAAATTGGTTAAAATGTTTTTGTCAAAATTTTCCATCATTGAGGCTAATGTTTTTTCATACACCTAAAATATATTTCGAGGTGAATATACTTCCATTTTACATGAAATATAAATAATATATTTATTTTCAAGATATTGTAAGATTAATTTATTATCATTTCCACATATGGAGTGCATGATCCCTTAATACGATGTTATATGAGTTTATTGAGACCATCTCACTACTTTTTGAGATTGTTTTTGTTTATGCTTTCTTTTATGAAATATTATGATATATATATATATATAATTTTCATGAGATTTATTCACCTAAACTATTTCATGATATAATCACGTTTTTTAACCATTTTAAACTATACGGTACATATGTTAGTTAAGAATGTGTTTTTCGTAAAACCCAACATTACCCGCTCTTTAGTCAGAAACCAATGTTTTCCAATAAGGGATTCAAATAATATTATACCACTCCAATATAATATCTAAAATATATTTTTATCATTATGGTATTTTACCTATATCTTCAAGGGAATCATCTTATCACTTTCAGAATAAGGCAAATTTTTATCAATTTTACCATTAAAAATGAATGTTTTTCTAACCCCATTCAACATGTCCATATTTACCTGTCGTCATTTCATTGGAGCTCTCTTTAAATTTTATAAAATATTAATATTTATGAAAATATATTTAAAATGATTTTTAATGGATTTTTTTTTCAATTGGTTTCAAATATAGTTTATATGTATTGATGAAAAAATGATTAAAAAATTTATTCGAGCCATATTTATAGTTTTCGAATTATTTTCAAAGAAATGGTTTTAATTATGTTTTGAATCACTATTTATAAGATTCTAAATTATATTCAATGAAAATATTTTCAAAACATTTTCGATCTCTATTTATAAGTGATCTAAAAGCATTCAATGAAATAGTTTTAATTTTTTTTTAATATTCATTATATGTAATCAAGAAAAATGTTTTTATAAAAGTTTTTTTTTATTTTTCAATGAATTTTCAATGACATGGTTTTCAAAAAATACTCATGCTTTCATTAAATGTATTAAATTGTTTTAAAAGAAAATGGGTTTTAAAATATTTTGAATTTTATTTTAAAATTTTTCCAAGAAAAGCATTTTCATGATTATTTCATGTATTCATTACATGATTTCAATGTATTTTCGAAGAAAAGGATATTAAAATTGTTTTATATATTAAAAAGTATTTTTCAAATAATAAAGGATATATTACTCAAGAAACGTTTTTAGAATGTATTTAATAATTATTTTTAATATAATATATCATCTATTGGTGTTACTAATGCCTTTATAGGAAATGTTCTAATGGTTCTAATCATATTCATTTTATAAATGATTTATGATCAATTCTATAGTCTTTATGAATCCCATTTCCCCTTAATGTGGAATCTATTTATGAAACATGTTTCCCATTAATGGGTAATATGCTTTTGAAACTCGAATTTTTTCAAGTGTTATGTTAATGATGAAATTATTATGAATCCTTTATCATTATACAGGTTATGATATATTTAAATGTTTATGATACCCATTTCATTTCACAGGTAACGATATGATCATTTATGATTTTTTTAGAGCATGTATGAACGATTTCATTATAAAATAGGTGGGACCTATATATCCCTCCAATGAATTGGGTAATGATTTATATCTTATGAGATAAAACAGGGATAGAACAATGGTTACTCAGATTAGAAATATAGTTCGAGAATAAAGGTTACACAGTTTACTAATACAGGGAGAGAATGAGGGTTAATCAGGTCGGTAATAGAGGGTTGGAATGGGGGTTACCTGGTCCAATAAAGGACTCTGTCAGCTAATATTCTCATTTCATTAATGCTTTGGCTACTATAGAATCTAGTATATGCTTATGTGTTTCAACAATTCTAGGTATTACTCCAATGTTATTCCTTCAGGGTTTTAGTACTTTACATCCATTTCATTTATTCCTTATGAACTACCAAGATGTAATCCATGATTCATGTATATGTTATTTGATATGTCGGTTATGATTATATATTATAATGATCTTGTTCTCATACCACTATTATCATGTTTATACTTACAGGTCTCTTTTGTTTACCCTAACTAATCATTTGAGCTCACCCTTTTTTATGTTCCTTCCCAAGTAAATGAATATATGTATTTTTTGGATGTTTCTAATAAGGTTTCTCATTGTGAAGAACCTAGTGGGAGATAACATAGCTAACTTATATACTGGTATTTAGGATTCCAGGTTTTCAAGAGCCCTATAACAACCACGATGTTTGGACTTAATTTGGTATAATGGTTATGTATTCAGCATATATAAAGAAATGTTAATGTTTGAAATGTGCTTGTTGTCGTACATCGTGATATTATGGTAGATCTTTCTGATATGGATCATGAACATGATAATTAAGATTTTAGTTTTCCTACACCATTTAGATTAGAAAAATTACAATGTTATTGTGAATTGAATCTGATAGAATTGATTCTCTGTAATCTGATTATAAGATATTGATAGTCTAATGGAATAATTATTTTTAAAAATCATATTAATTGAACAAAATTTGAAGAAATATATTATGGCCAATTTTATTATGATGTTCATTAATTTTTTTAATCTCATAGACACAACATCAATCCATCCACTTCACATTACAATAGTTGGTCTTATGATTTAGAATCACCTTATTTTTGATAGATCAGTATGAATAAAAAAATATTATATTAATTTCCCATTAGAAAAATTTCCATGTTAAAAATAAAAATTTGTTTTAAAATCACATAATGAAATACATGGGATAAAATGTTATTAAACATATATTGAAGAAAGTGTTTGGGATATCCACAATAAAAGAAATAAATATAAGAAATTATAACATTCAACTCAATGATTCTAATGATGTTTAATATCACATGAGACATATATTCTCTATTAATCTCCATCATAGATAAAAATTTTGGAATGGAAGGAATCAGCTTTCATCAAACTAATTTTTTAAGGAGACATAACTAAGTGATGAAATTATTTATATAGATTATTTTATTTTTCGAAAGTATCAAATAAAAAATAAATTTTATAAAAATATCATTAACCACTTATTTCTTGAAATATTTTGATTATTTTACACCATGATTTTTTATAATAAATATGTATTAATATTATTCAAATTCAATGCTCCCTATGTTTCAATATAGAACTAATACTCAAAAAAAATTATACTTTAAGAAATTCATTTTATACTGATATACCACTCAATGGCTCACCAAATGAAATATTTTCAAAAAAATAAAATTTATCATCCCTACACATTAGAGATTTACATTGATTCTAAAAATAATGGAAAACATTTAGAATCCAAATTTGAATAACCCACTAATTTTTTTTTTGGATTTCTATACCTCTAATTTTTTTATAGTGAACATTATACAAATATTATTCATACAATCTCAGAAATAATGAACATTTCAAATAGACATCAAATTTTGGAAAATAACCCAATTGAACCACTATGAATGTTTATCTGTTAAGCCACCATTTCAAAAACTTAAAAATATATAAATCGTATAAAAATTAATTAATTTGGTTTGGTAATTGTGATTTTTCATGATTAAGTGATCTTTGATAATGTTGTGTTACAATAATTACAAATTACTATTATAATATACCTTTAAATGGTTTTTTAATAAGATTTGTAAAATATTTTTTTATGGTTATAGTATAATTCTATCTAATAGAATTTTTATAAATTTTTCTCATGATCATTTTTATAGTGTATCCAATGTTGTTTGTAAAATTAATTCTGAGGTACTCTACAAAAATTTATCTAATTATTATAGTAAAATTATATTGAATTGAAATTGTAAATTTTTGTACAATGATCATTATGACCCATAAAGTTTTCAATATTTTTGACCTAAAATTTCTATAGCTAATACTATTTGGGTTAACTACTCGAATGTTTTGTAGAACTAGAAGCATATTTGAAATGTAAAATTTATATTGTCCCGATAAAATTAAAATTGTATAGCTTGTATTTTAGACTCATAAATTATTTATCTCAACATTCTAATTCAAACATTGATCAATTATTATCTATCAAAAAAATGATAAACAATGTATCCCAACACATGGGAACCATTTTATAATAAATTTTGTAGAAATTATGAGAATCATCAAAGAATTACATAAAATCATATTTGGACCATCAAAAATTGTTCTTTGAAATTTTTATTTTCCAAAATCATCTTCCATAAATGGTGTCCTCAAATGCATTATATATATAATATAATATAAAAATCATATTATTATTTTCAACAATTAAATGCCATCAATGAAAATATGGGTCTATCAATCTCCCCCTATGCATTTATTGTCGACCATAAAAATCAGATAAAACTCACCCTCAAACCATATCCTTTCAAAAAGAAAAAATTACTAACACCACACTACTATATAAGCAAAAAATTCTTATACTCGATTATATTTCCAAAACTGTATGCTAAATATACGAGAATGTATTTAAGTTATGTATTCTACCTTAAATTTAAACACTTACATCTAATGGGTAATAATCATATTATTTCTGTTTGTGGTGAATTACCGCCTCTCAAAATGATGATTATTATTTTTTATTTTAAAACCTATCATGTTCGATATTAAAATGGAAGATATATTTATAGATATTATATATGAAATTTTAATATGTGTGTAATATTAATTAATTATATTATATAACATTAATTTATACATTCCATTTTTTTAAATACGGTATAAATCGTTTGTGGGCATGCGGACAACCTCCCACGCAAAGCGATTTGATGCGATCCCACTATACATGGAACATATAAAGATGGGTTTAATTAGACATATGTGACATAAAAAACCAAAATATGATATTAATTACATAATTAATTTTTTTTAAATAATATATATATATACATACATACAATTTTTTTAATAACCCTTAAACATAGACTTAAAAATGGATAATGTAATTCGTTGATGTGTGGAGTACTGCCTCCCCGACACAGTTTCATTCATTTTTCCTCCCATGAGTTATATGTATAAGTAAATATGATTAAATTATATGGTATTTAAGATATAATAATAATTGTTAAATTATATAATATTAAAAACATTCTTTCCATAATGATCATTGAACAATGGGAACATTACTAATTTGAATATACGTCCTACCATCTCCATGATTGTAATGTTGGATAATTTTTCATAACCATAAATAGTTATTTGTTTTAAAATTAATATTTATGTATAAATATTTCATTTATTTCATGATTATAATTATTTATATTCTATTAAAATAACCCTTCGATCATAGATGACCTACTAATGTTGTTTCAGACACATAAAGCGAATTTTTTCAAAACACCCGACGTAATCATAATTATTTATATGGTTTTCTAAAAAATTGTAATAAGTTATATAAAATAAATGATAAACATGAAAAAATATCGGAATAAATTAAATAATTATCCAAATTTTATTATTCATGATGTGAATTAATGATCACTCGAGAGGGAAGGCAAGGTATGGAATTTTTCATCTCACTATTAGCATTTGTGAGACAAATGTAAGGTAAACCACTTACTTATTTTTGGTGGTGTATCTATTAACCATATTTATATATTATATAATAATGTCTTATATCTTAATGGTATTTAAAACATTCATTTTAAATTATTCCTTAATGAGGTTTTTGATTTAAAATGTTTTGCGGTAGTATTGAACACATGATAATGCTTAAGGATAATTTTACTCAACAATAAATTTAATTATATTTTAATTGTATATAAAATCAAGGAAATTATATGACCATTTTAAAATAAAACATTTAATTTTTTTCTTCTGTGGTTATTCATGAAGTTATTCAAGTATTTGTACCATTTCTCTACTCTTTGGTACTCAAAACCTTTTAGAAAATTTAATTATGAAAACTAGATATCATTTCCCACATTTTTTTGAAAAACAATTTTTTGATAAAAACCATAAATTTTTAAAATTCATTTAACAAAATATTTTAAATTTTTCAAAAATTATTCTGTAATTACATTTTTACAATTTTTTTTGATCAATTTTTTCGATGGAATATTCTTTTCATTTTATGAACTAGTCATTTTTCTATCCTTTTTCCATGAAAATGGAATATTATTTTATCCATATATTACATGTATATATTTATCCACCATAATTTCATTGAAGCTTCATTTTCATTTTTAAAAGGTAAATTTTGTAGGAAAATGGTTACTAATATAATTTTCAATGAAAATTTTCTTCAAAATTTTTTTCAAAATAAAATCATATTTTCATCAATTTTGTTTCTAAAATTTCCTTTTATAGTATTTCTATTAATCATCACCAAAAAAATTTTATTTTAATGAAATTTGGATTTTTATTAGAGATAGCATTCTTATTATTTATCCAGATTATTTATGATTCATTTGGCCTATGCTATTATTCACTTCTTTGATTCATCTATTAGTCCCCTTGAAATATTTAATCTTCTATAATCTATGAACATTGGATTTTACACCAAATTTTCGATTCAACTTATCTGGGATATAATTATTTTTTAAATTATATAATATTTTACGTACGGTTTCTACTTTTATAGTTATTTTATTACTCGGGGAATTATTGATAATTCTGTATTACATATTCAATAAGGATATTTGATAATGAATAATATTTATTTTAACTATTCAATATGAGTAATGATTTGGATAGGAAATAACAATATGATTCATGAATTTATATAGCATTTGGGTGAATCGATAGGTTCTCCCGAGGCCAATAATTTTCAAAAATTAAATGGGTATTTAATCTATTTTTAAACCATCTTTTGAAAGGTCTTGACAGTATAGGTTTACATGAGACTTAGTAATAATGTCTTATAATTTAAGTATTTCCCTCATTTAAATTCATTAATTATTTATCAATGATATTTTCTATCAACATACATATGTATTCATTCAATTAAAATTTCATTGATTAAATGTCTTGTGTTTTATTTTCATACCCTTCTATATTTAGGTTTCCAAATATAGATATTTTAACGGAATGTGTTTATATTTATTACCATTCCCTAATATTTATATACTCCCATATTAGATTTTAATTACATGTCTTTTTGAGGAAAATAACATTCCATAATAGTTATTCTCATTCATTAATTATTAATTCTGGTATACTTTATCATTATCGAGAATTTTACCTCACCCTTATTTTAATTCATTTCCACATTAATTTTGGAATCGTACATTGAATTATATACTGAGATATACAAGATGGATTATAGTTATTTTAAAATGAAAAAATTGTAATTAGTGTATTCATTTGTAATACAATTCTCAAGTATGTGTATTGTTTACCAACACTACTCTTCTGATCGGTGCATTGGGGTTCAATTCCTTGTAATCATGCTAGTGTAATTTATAGTAGAAACTAGATTTGGGCTTT
Organism: Viscum album; assembly: GCA_963277665.1. Classification (NCBI taxonomy): domain Eukaryota; kingdom Viridiplantae; phylum Streptophyta; class Magnoliopsida; order Santalales; family Viscaceae; genus Viscum; species Viscum album. The sequence goes on along the minus strand of OY728127.1, from coordinate 617,099,777 downwards.
CTAGGGTCGGGTCACAAAAGATCACATAAAAATGAATTTTATTAGAATCCTTCAAAACTAGATTTAGTAAACCTGACGTTAGGGAACATAACCTGGTGGTAAAATATGAGGATGATTATATAAGAACATAATATAATTTTTATAACGTATATATTATGTGGGTATACTATGAAGAACATAAATATATGTACACTACAAGTGGATGTGGTTCTGGAATAGATGTTCCAAGTATTTAAAACTCCAATAATGTGTGTTAGGATTCATTCGGTGAAGGCTTTTAAACAAAAAATGGCCATACAACAGACCTCATTTTACACATACAAGGGATACACATAGGAAAATTAACATTTTTTTACAATGAATTGTGAAATATTTCAACATATAATGAACATATAAACCCTACATTAAACATATGGTTTTTAAGATTCAATATATGGTGTCATGATTTTAAATAAAAATAATAATATTATGTATATACATTAAAAAATGAATGATCTAGGTGGAAATAATTGGATTATGTATTTACGGATTGTTGGGGTAATAAAAACCTTACATAAAAATGAATTTAGCTATAAATATTATTTCTAGGATTCAAATCATATTTAATTTGGAAATTATGTTAATATATTTTATGAAAGGATGATTTATACACTGGGTGAACACCCATTAATTCCAGTAGTGTTGGGGGACATAATACCTTGACTAAAGGACGATAAGTTTCTGATGCATACTAAGGGACTACACAATGTTTTAGTTAATATTTCATATTTTTTGTTAATAAATTTGACAAATATATATTATTGATAAAACCATATTGCTTTATTTTAGTGTAAGAAATTAATTTCATAACCATGTCGGTTTTGAAAAATATTTAGATATAAATAATCACACATTTCACTCTTTTATGGTTTTTTGATCTGTAAAAAGTGTATTTTAGTTCTCTGTGCATCAATGTTGATTTTTGGATATCCCTTTTATGATGAAAGGAATAAACTATAATTTTATAGAAGAACAGCCAAATGATGACATGGGGTTTATGGAAATATATCAACTAAGTATATATCCTTAAATTCATAGGCAGAAAAATAATTACTCGACATTAGGTAAATAAATTAGAAATAAAATGTTTTTTTAATATAATAATTTTTATTCAACTGATAATATTTTAAATCATTATAGATTTAGTTTTTTCAGACCCTCATCCTTCCATTGATCATTCAGTTGTTTTTGATTGTTGACCATAGTCTCCCTATAAAAATATTTTAGCTTTTCCTCTAATTATATATATCAACGTGACATTAGTGTTATACTACTCAGAGACCTAGTTATATGATTGTCCACATAGACTTTGTACATTCAATTCTCTTTATTACAGGGAATGTTTTATGAAACCATATCATAATGCGTGATTTCAATCATAATATGTATCAAAAAAATATATCCCAAATATTGAGTTTTAATAGCAAGTATTCAATTTAATTAAGGTGGAGGAAAATATAACACCTAGAAATTATAATGTAATAACATTGTATTCGATATCTTGTATGACATGTCAAACTAAGAACATAATGGAATAAAATATCAAAATAAAATATAATATAATTACTTTTTCAAATAGATTTAATATATTATATATATTTTAATGTATGAAACACGGAGTTAGCATTTGTTACATACAAGAGCAATATTATTCGATACATTGTGTTACACGTAAGACCAAGTTTAATCGAACAATAATATATTAATAATACATAATAAGAAATAAAATATCCATTAAATTGGTATTTATGAATAGTAATAACTAACTTATGAAAATAATTTCTCAAATAAATATATAAATTCATTAGTCAGAAATTAATTAGAAATGGATATGTGAACTATCTAAATATAAAAGGAATTTTTTTATAGAAACTATTTTAATACTCAGAAAGGTGTTTTAACAAAATAAATTAAATTAATTAAAATTAATTTTAATTTAATATATATATAATATTAAATTAAATATTTGACTAGTTCATCAAATATATTTGATAAGCCTAATATAATAAGGAAACAAATATTACAAATAAAAACATGTATTTTTATAATGATAATTTTACATCCTTTTATTAAAGAACCAATTTTAAATGCACATTTCAAGATTATAAAAGTATTATTTGTTAAAATTAACATCAAATTTTATATAGAGATGTAAAAATTAGGTTATGGTGAAATTTTTGAATATTTCATGAAGGATTCATTTATACTGAATAGTGAAAATATAAAATTGTAGTTCAAAACTGTTTTTTCATAAACAGTATTTATAAAAATAAATTACATTTTATATTGAATTTAAAAAATAATTAGATAATTTTTTTGTCAATTAATACAATTTATGTATTTATAATCTATTTCACTTTTAAATTAGCTATAAAATTATAGACAAAATTTGGATGATTTTATATAAAAAACATGCATTGACTTCTCATCTACGAGATTTTATTTTAATTAATATTTACCACTTATATAATTGTAATTATGAAAAATGGATACAATATTTATAATCTGAATAATTTATTACTTCTAATATGTTTAACTAAAATCTATTAGCACAGATATTGGTGAATGTAATTAAAATTAATTACAACGATTGAGGTAAAATTAAGCATAATAAGGGGCTAAACCATATTCTTAAGTTCCCAAATGACATAAAAACATTCCCAATATAAATTTTATACAACTAATAAGACACTATAATTCCTTGGATAAATATGTTTACCATAATTTCTACCACTATCTATGTTAATAATGTGTAACAAAATTGTTTTTTCAAAATATTGCAAGAGTGACTCCCCTCCGCCACCATAAAAAGATATCTTCTCCTCCCTCTAACTCAAAGCTCTCATTCCAACAATTAAAGACTAATATATGACCAAATAGGTCCTAAAAATACCTCCCATAAATATAGAAGCCTCAACATCTAATAAATGAGGCCAATTAATCTTTTTGGTACAAACCAAATGAAGTTACCTGATTAAGAGGTAACATCCTCCCTTAAGCTCCCTAGTTTTATTTCAATTCTCCATCACCTTAAATTTTTTTATTACATGCCTATATAAAATGTTTAATCATAAATATAATAGATTTTTTAAATTTTTAGACCATAAAAAACATGAAATTATATCTAATGGGTAACATACATACAGTTTATTTTTACAACAAACAATTGCCTCACAAAATGATGATTTGTCATTTTTTTTAACACCTATCATAGTGGAAATTATGATGGAAAATATAATTATATTTGTAATATATGATTTTAATTATGTATAAAATCTTATTTAATACTTTTATTAAAGATATTATTATACATTCTATTTATTTTAAATATGATTACATCTTTTTTGGAAGTGTGGACTACCACACACTCAAAGAGATATGATTATTTTATAGTAAACATTGAACATAAAAATTATTGTTTTAAATAATCATGTAGGACGAAACCTAAATATGATATTCATGAAATAATTAAATTTTTATAGATTATATATATATATATATATATATTTCATATTATTTGTTACCCATCCACGCACACTTAAAAACTGATAACAAAATTTGTGGACGTGTGGACTAAAGCCTCTATGAAATGATATAATTCCGTTTACATCACAAAAACTATATATATGTATTTATTATTAAAAAATTTATTTTTTATATAATTATAATTCTAAAAATATATAATATTACTTTCCTTCTTTCCAAAAAGATCATTAAAATCATGGAACGTTAATCATGTGTATGTACGACCTACCGTCTCCATGATTAAAACATCGGTTAATTTTTCATAGCCATTTTTATTTACTATTTTTAAAAGTATAATTTATTTATAAATATGATTATATTTTCTTTTTTTACCCTAGTGATTTTATATAATTAACCCTATGAAAATAGATGACTTACCAATGTTGTTTTTGAATCATAATCCAAATTTGGTCAAAACACTCAATGTAAACTAAATTATTTATTAGTTGTATAAATTTTTTTTATATGTTAAATAAAATTAATGATAAAAATGAAAGAGAATATGGAATAATTATATAATTAATATATTATTATTATATATACATTTAATTTTTATTCACTATAATGGAAATGAAAGGTAAGGTATTTTGCATCTCATTTTTTACTTATATGAGATAAATGTCATGCTAACCACTTACATCTTTTCTGTGGGGTATCTAATAATCATATTTATATATTATATAATTAATTCATATATATTAATGATATTTTAAACATTCATTTAATTTTATTACATCATGAAGTTGATTATTTAAAATGTTTCGAAGTGGTAGGGGACACATTAAAATAATTATTGGAAATTTTCCTCAACAACATCATTAATTATATTTCTATTCTATTTATATTTGAGGAAATTATATGTTAATTGTTCTCTAAAACCATTAATTTTCACCTCGTCAATTTATTTATGACCATTCTCATGTATTAGTACAATTTTCCCACTCTTTGGTACTCCATATATTTTAGAAAATGTTTTTAAGAAAACATGAATTCTTTAATCTCTCTAGTCAGAGAAACTATTTTGTTCTAAAAACCCATTTTTTATCAAAAAGTTTTTAAAAAAATATTTTTCACATTTTCAAAATGATTTATTAATTCAATTTTTACCCTTTTTATTTTACTAATGTTTTTAAATGAATCTTGTTATCTATTTCTGAACATGGCATTTATATAACATTTTTGCAGTGAAAAAAAGAATGTTCTTGTTTACATTATACAATATGTACAGATTTACCCACTATCATTACTATAAGTCATCCTTTTTTTGGTTGTATGTCCACATTTTAAAGAAAATGGTTTCTAGATTAATTTTTAAAGTCTTATTTTTAGAAAGGTTTTTTTCAAAATAAAATTATATTTTTTCCATAATGTTTTTAAAAATTATTTTTATAGAAATTATATTCATTGAAGAAAAAATCCCTTTACTTTTCACCACTAGGAATGTTATTTATTGATATTGTCCTAATACTTCATCTAGATGGTTTATGGTTGATTTTTTTCCAAGGATAACATTCACTTCAATTATTTATATGATATTAACATTAAAATATTCAATATCATATGATCTGTAAACGTTGAATTATCCCCAAAATTATCCATTTCATTTATCATGAAAATTAATATTTCATAAACCACATAACATTTTACATTTGGTGTCAACATTGTCAATTATTTTATTTTATTAGAAAATATTGATAAACTTTTATTCTTTATAGAATATAGATTACCGATAAGGAATATTATATATTTCGATAACTTGATATGAGTAATGCATTGGATAGACCATTATGGGATGTGTCTAAAATATATATATCTCATTGATTAATTGATAGGTTCTCTAGAGACAAATAGTTATCCCAAATTGAGCGGTTTTATATAAATTATTTTAACTATCATGTGAATGATATTAATGATATTGGTTTCAATTTCCCATAGACATGATGTCCAATAATTAATCATTCACCTCATTTAGATTCATTTATTAATTAACCTTTAGATTTGGCTCGATGCATGAAGGGACTCATTCCATGGTTAGTTCATTGATTAAATGAAATGTGTTTCAATTTCATACCATTATATGTTTATTTTGGTAGATATATTTTTTTGAATGTCGGGTGATTTAATTTATTAAATTTTAATATTGTTTATTCACTTCCTTCTTAGTTTTTTTATTACAATGTATGTATTTTTAGTTATTTACCATGCCAGAATTATTATTCTCATTAATTAATTATTGATTCACTATACCATACCCTTAATATTCATTTGAGATCACCCTTATTTGGTTTCATATCACTATTAATCCAATAAAAATATTATGAAAGATATGTATAGATATACTAGATAGATTAGAGTTATCCTTGAATGAAAAAAATTGTAATCAGTTTAATCATTTGTAATATTGGACTTTTGTATGTATCTAGATTACCAAAACTACTAATTTGATTGCTCCATAGGGACTTCATTCCTTGTAATGATTATAATTTAATTCATATAAGACTCTGCCTATATGCATTTTATGGTTCAGTCCCAACATGGTCGGCCTAGTGATGAAATAACAGCTATTGTATGTGTGGTATAGGGATCAAACCCCCATTGATCAGGTAAAAACAGGTCAAGGAGGTGAATTTTAGTGGAATATGGGTAACAATAGAGGATGAAGGTGGTTATGGGGCTGATGTATTCAATTTCAATAGTGGATCAGTTGTCATTGACAAACTATGGTGAAATTGGGATTCCCAGCTTTTGATGGTAGTGATAGAGATGGGTATGTGTCAATCAATGTTGGGCATAATTGAAGAACGAAATTCATGGAATACACGATGGTGTTTTAGGACAGTCCCAAGATGTTTGTTTTTTGGTGTTCAATTTGTGTATTGGTTGTATATTCCATAATTTCATTCCTTAGAATCATGTTATTTTGGTTAAATCCCCATTGGACCTTAGGGTCATGTAATTGGACCCCCTCTAATAAGAAAAAATATGAGTGATTGTGATGTTAGTAAAAAAACTGTGGGAAATTATTCCCGAAACTACTAAAAAACATAACAAAAATATAATTATAACAAATAATTGGGTGAAATGAAAAAATTTATTAGGCCAGTAGTGGTGGATCATCACATAGTTTTGGCTCGAATACTTTCAATATTTTCTAGAGTATAACTCTTTTGAATTTATAATCAATTTGATATTTTATTGAATATACTAATGAATTAAATATTAAATACTATATCATTATTTGATAAATTGATATTTAATATCATTTTCATGGATCTAGAATCATTAATGATTATTTTAAAAGGTTTACTTTCACTTTCATTACCACAATCTTTCATGGGTGTTTTCTCAAAATTCACAGAAAATCATAATGTTCGACAATCATCCTTATTATTTCAGTATATTAATGAGTATAAACAACATATTCATATTCCACTGTGATTAATGTAAATGATATATGTTTCTTACTTTATCAAAAAACATAATGTTCCCCCTTGATAAATGATCTTATGGATATTGTTTTTTGATCATTAAAATCACCCAGACATTCAATATTTAAGAACACTTGTAAGTTATTCTTATTAAATATCAGGTAAAATATTCCATAATTTTATGTTCATTTTAAATATATCATGTATATCATGGTTTATATTAAGTGATAAACTTTTAGGATCACTTTCATTGGTGGTGCAAAATGTTATTCATAAACAATGTCTAGTTGAGATACTCTACGATAGTGTAATACAAAAATAAAATTTTTAATTTTTATTTGATTTCCACAATTTTCATCTTCATTTTTACTTATAAGAAACATTTGGTATAGATAAAACTATGAATATACCATTTCAAAATTAATTTATAATTTTATGGAATATTTTTCATGGAGTTAAAGATAAATCCATTAATTGGAACAATATTTATGTTTAGAATGATATTCCTTCCCTCAAACATTGACATCTCAAACAACCACTCAATATACACTATGAACTCTTCCCACAAATCATAATTATCAAATGAAATGACTATCTAATCAATATAAACTCTACCAATTAATTCTCAGTTTCTAATTTTATTTATTTAATGTTTGATGAAAACTTTTCTTTTTGAAAATAATATTGTTTGGAGGAAATTTTCTATTTTTGACTCTCAAGATATTTGATCCCCCATTCAACCTATAAAAGGAAACCTCAAACTTAAAAAATTATTGTTTATTTTGAATGAAAATGTAGACTGATTTTTCATTAAAAACATATTCATCATCATCATCATTCAATAGTTCTTGATTAAAACCCCTATTATAAACCATTAATATTTGATGGAATGAAATATATGATAATATTTTTATAATTACAAGTATTAAAGAGGAGGAAAATTATTCATAAAAATAGACACATTAAACTTATGGAAAAACACAATATAAGAATATTAGTTTTTTCATGAAACCTATCATTTTTCATTCAACGTGTTCCAGAACACCGATCAATTTCCTTTGAAATAATTATTAGCTTGTTTATGAATATGTTACCATGTGTCATTATTTTCATAATGATATTATTCATAATTTATGTGTTCTAACTACCCACTTTTATAAATATATTTTGATAGTGATCGTGGTTAAATTAATGAAATAGGTAATGTATGGATGAATATTATTGACTTGTTTATGAATATGTTAACATGTGTCATTCTTCCATAATGTTGATTTTTTTCCTTTATTTTATTCCTAATCAAATGAAAAATAAAAATGTCTTCAATGCATCTCTTTTAATCATCCTTAATTCTGAAATTTATTTTGATTCAATGGTTGTAACATTCATTATCTTTATGATTCAGTAAAACCATTAGCATCATCAATGTGTGTGAAACATTTTTTCATAATATTGACATTGTATAATTATATTATTTTTTTTAACCCATTAAATTTAACTTATTTTATTTGCATTAAAACCAAACATAAATTATTCCTCATTTATTTCATAAAATTTCCCTATATTTGTTTTTTAATATTTTTCATGAAGGGACATCCAAATAAATTGAATTATTTGAAAGATGTCCACTTCATATACCACATTTTATCTACAGTGTCTTCTTTTTCTTGAACTAGAAAAAATATATCTTAAATATGTAAAAACATAAAAAATAAATATACTTAGAATTAGCTTTAGAGGTAATAATTAGAAACAATAAATTGACCTATTTTAACTAGAATATTATTATTCCTCTGAACTACTCTATTTTTTCGGGTTTAATAGTAATTTCCATGATTTGTAATTATATTTATATATAGAATTAATTCTAAGGAGTTGTATTAAAACTAATTTCCATTTTATATTCTAAATGTTTTTATATATACTAATTTTTCCTTCTTAATTTCATTAAAAATATTTATTTAACATTTATATAGACTTAGATTTATTTTCTCTAAATCTACTCATGTTATGTATATAAATTCATAGAATATTTATGTGAAATTTTTATATAACCAATTATATAATTATGTCTCATTAGACTATAAAAATATTATTTAATATGGTCATGAGGTTGAGTAAACTGACTCTCTACCCTCCGATTACTTTTGTTGACCATTCTTCTACAGTCACATATTTCACACAAAAAAAAAATCTCCTTTTAAATTTGGTGGAGTAAGATGTCTCACAACTTATTTCAAATATTTTTTTATAAAATATAATTGACTATTATTGGAAAGTCTCATTTTATACATTTCATTTTCATATTTATCATTCAATTAACCATAGTTTCATACACATCTGATTTGGAAAAAATTACCACAAGTTCTATCTCCCTTGGATATAATATTTCCATCACATATTATTTTATATATACAAATTATATTTTGAATATAACATCTTCAACATCACCATATATATATATGAAACTAAGAAAAATATTAATTATAACATTTAAATAATTGATAATATTCAGACCTCAACATTCTTGACCTAATTATAGCTGCACCAACACTTTTTTTATATAATATAAATTTCCAAATGTAACAACACTACTATAATGTTTTTTGTTGTTTGTTTTTTGGTTTTTTTATTTATTGTTTTATGATAAGATCATCCGCTATATAAAAATGATATGTTTCCCATTTTGATGCATTTTAAAGCAACCTCATTAAAAAAGTCTTTTCTTACATATTCCTATTAAGAATTTACATTACATTCCTAATGATTAAAACCTATCCCTGAAGAGAAATCTAATATTCATCCGACTTATGTATTGATTTCTCGATCATTTTAGAATCTCATCAACAAAATCATACTAGTTCTCTATTTTAAACTTTTTATCCTCCAAACTTATCTTATTTTCATTTTACTCCATCTTATGAACCTCACAACTATTATCATCATAAAATATCATTATTCCATTATTTCAACCTTTTCAATCATGTATTTTCCCAAGAAAAGACATTTTACAGAATAAGTCATAATGTGTATTCATAAACATTCAATAACACCAATAATATCCTTTGAATCTTGATCTACCAAAATAATATTTTTTTAGTTGAGATATATTCATTAGAGTTCACTAAAAAATTTAACTTCCTTCATCAATTTTTTTTTTTGGAATATTTGTTACCGAGGACGGATATTCAGATTATGACTAATTTTTATAGGATGTAGAATTTTCAATGTCTTTTTAATACTTTAATTAAATTCCTTTCACAATAAAACTCAAAATTTAGTTTTCATAATTAGATATATATTTCTTTTACTAGGATGAGAGCATAAATATTTATTACTACTATATTATCAAAAAATTATTGAATATTTTTTTTCATCCATTTTCATATAAAAAAATGTTAGCATACTGTTTTAATGATTTTCCATCTTAAAAAATATTCATTTAGTATTTCCAAATTATTATTGAATCATTTAATGTTTCTCATAAATGGATTTTAATATCGTTTCCTATTCTATAACTTATACTTTTTATATTAATTTTTTAAAGATATCTTTCTTTTCATGTTTGGAAATATTCATCTCTATCTTTGTCACTATGAAATCTGAATGCAATTTTTATTTTGGATTTTTTTCTTGAGAAACTCTAATATTTTTTACATGAGAATATATTCAATTAATGTTTCATCCCCATTACTATCATTACCATTAAATTCTTCCAAATATTCCTCAACATGTGCCATGATGCGTGCATTTTTTCCAAAACTTCATTATCTAATGAATTTCATTCATTTGACTAATTCTCATATTATTACAAATGGTACTCCATACTCATCTATTACAATATCATCATTGAAAAAACCCATATATTTTTTATTTAATTTTTTAGGCTGATCCATTTTAATTCAATCATCATCTTTTTACTTAATTATTTTCATACATGGATATCCAAATGTAAGGTGGATGGATTTTTTTACATATAAAACATTTCGAAAGAAATATTCCCTCATCTTCTAGAGATTATTATTATAATTTTTTGGATCAATCATTATCTTCTGAAATTATGAGTTCCATTATTTCATCATAAGTAATTTCATATTTCACCTTATTCATAAATACAGGTACATTTCACATTTCATAATTAATGTGACATTATAGAATTTCATTGAGAGAATAAAATTTTCTATCCTTGATATAAATAATTTTCTGAACAATTATATTTCTAAAATGGCTCATAAATTTTTATAAAATAATTTAATTAAAAACATTTTTCAAAAGCATTTGTCTTACTAAATAATTTATTTACTGTTATAATATATTCACCAATGGACTCCTCCACTTCCACATTGAGATCATCACATTTACATCTCCAGAATTTATGTTCTTCTTCTTTCTTCATAATGTGGTCTTAAAAAATATATTCAGATTTATCCATGATTTATTTGTTCTATTTAATGTACCATTATAATTGTGAAATATTTTAAAATAATAATATTTTGTTTGATAGCATATGTGGCACACAACACTTAACATAAATGAAAAAACAAAATATTTTTATAAAAATATGACTATTATCACATAAATGTTGAATTATATGATGGATATACTGTAAAGACCTAGAAATTATGTGGATTGTTTTCTTAAATACATGATACTTTTACTAGTCCCTGAAAATATACGGTGCTTGATTTCAAGGACCAGTGTGACTAGAATCAATTTATGAAGTTTTCTTTGGGTACATTCTGTCAACATGTGAGCGGGATTTTATATATTTTCAACCGGTGCTCGGAACTGAAATATGAGGGCACCGTTGAACTCAAAGTGCCGGTATTCGCTTAAAAATACTTTCACCTCGTTGGAAGTTAGACAAGAATGAAACATACTTTTTAGATTTTTAAATAAAAAATTAAATAAAAATAAGTGTGTAGCATATTTTTATATTGTGGTTAAAACCTCCAAGTAAATGTTAGAGGTGGGGCCAACACACCATAACCTCTCATGAAATGTTATGGTAGTGGGGCCCACCCGAGGTCTAGACACCTCTTATAAATTATAGAGGTGTGGACCACACAGCCTTAAAACCCCCCTTGAACTCTCCATAAGTGGGGGGAAACTCTTGATGATCCCTCATAAATATTCCAATCCACTCAAATTAATTAATGGAACATTAATTAATTATTTTTGAAATATTTTGAATATTTTGGCCAAGAATAAAATAATGGGTTAGCTTAACCAATTATTTTTTGTTGTCATATTGGTAGAGCATTGGGAGAGGGTTTGGAAGAGCATGGAAGAACTATTTCTCCCAATGAGGAACACCTCTTCCGCCAATGAATAACAATTTTCAACCGGGACAAGAAAGGGAAGCACCATCCTTGAAGAACACTGATGAAGTCATCCTCGACTTCTTCGGCTTCTTTCTGATGTCAACGGAACGACGTCCTCCTTTCCACAACATCGTCAACGAACAACAATACAAGTTATGGAATTTGAGATTGAATTTTGTTCATGTTCTACGTCGTTCAATCTTGGGTGATGATTTTGTCGATTGATATCACCATAATGTGGAAGGCTCAGGCCGCACTAAAATGGCCCAACCATCCCCTTCGTTTTCCTCGCTTGTTGATGATGGCAGCGGCACAACAGCGCCGCCAGAAGAGTGAACCGCTGCGAAGCAACGGCGGCTGGCGTCAGGCCGACCGCGAAGGAAACCGGCGGCGTAAGACCGTCAGGTCGCCGGAAGGGCACGACACCATCGCGCGATGCAAAGGAGGAGGGTCGCGTCCAGGCTGGGCCAAGGCAGAAGAGTGCAGCACCGTAGAGCCACGCGGAGGAAGAGAGTCGCGGCTAGGGTAGCCCGCGGTGGAGGGGCGTGTCGTCGTCCCGCCACGTGGAGGAGTAGAACTGTGGCCAGGGAGGGCCACAATGGAGGAGCGGAGGTGGATAGCGATGCGCTGGCCGCCGGCGGTGCGGAGCGGCTGGCCACTCCACCTGCTGGGAGGAGCGGGAACCCGGTGGGTCCCATGTGAGCTTCACCGGCCCCACCTAACACAAGTTTGGGTCCCTACATGAACGGCTCTCCCATTCAGGAAACTAGGGGGCACGCGCCTCCCCCATGAATGCGGCTAGGGCGGGCCCCATAGGGCGCCGCCAGCCGCTCGCCAGCCGAGGCTCGTGGGCCACCGGGCCGCCCAGCGTGGGCCGAACCAAGCGCAGGCTAGGACATCCCCTCGGGCCGGGCCGCCCCCGCGAGTCGGGTCGGACCCACGGACTGGGTCAGACCCCAATCGGGACCCGTTTGACCCGAATACACCTTTTCTCCCATAAATTGGGCTACGGGTGTCTAATCGACAAACCGTCTACGGTGTCAAAAAGCTTATATCGAATTGGTTCTTTTGATATACCCAAATTTAGGTTTGGACACAGTTGAGGTACGGTTGGGATGGTTTGACCTAAAATCCAACCGATCCCCCAGTATAGAAATGCCAAAAACCCACAGACCGTGCGTCCGATTGACTCAACGTCTATTGCATTGAGACCCCTATGTAGTGTTATACCTTTGACATACATCTACATGGGACATAGTGATAGTTGGATTATCACCTGGTAGGTCATGGAGTGGATCCTTTCACAGGCGAGCATACATATTACAGAGACCTAGTAGTTGGGTGTGACCTGATGACTGCTTGACCGATTCGACTCGGAGTGATTCGACTGGCACAGTGGGAAGCGCCTTTGTGTGAGTGTGGAAGACCCACAATGGGGAGCCCCTCCATGTGAGTGTGGAAGACCCAGGGTTCTCGATAGGAGAAGTACCTCATCAGTCTATGAGGAGGAGTGCCTCTGTGTGAGCGCGGAAGACCCGTTGTGGTGAGTGCCTCTGGGTGACGCAACAGTCACACAGTACATGAAAGGAGGGGTACCTCAGCAGTCTAAGGATAGTGGGAAGCACCACTATGTGACATGGCGGGCCCACTATACTGGATAGAGGATGAGTACACCATCATCCGATGTTCCGATAGTATGACTGGGGTTGTTACTTGATACTACCCCTAGAATAAAATCCTAGTTTGTGCTGAGTCGATGAATTTTATGGTTTTCTCATGATTGAGATGCATTACTAGATAACATAGGTATATGTATGGTCTTATACCTACGTTATGGTAATCCATTGAATCCGCAATTTGTGGTTTATCCTTGACGGATTTTTGTGAGACCTTGAGAGTCTCGAGGTCCCTACTTAGTATCTTTTTACTCACCCCTGAACGGGCTACGCTTGCATCTCATTGTGTTGGTTACAGATAACGGACAATGCTAACTGAGGAAGAGAGTAGACAGACTGGGAGGTACCTGGTGGTGGATCACTCGGCGTGACAGTTCTCAGAGCAGACGGACGGATGTGGAGTGTTGCGGAGGCCATCTGCACCTAACCTTCAGGTAGGAACCCCGGAGGATGACCCAATAGCTGAATACTTTTATTTAGTTGTACTTGCATTAAAGTTGCATTGTACTTTCCTATTGGGATTGTATTTCAGGCCCCTTTACTTTTCAAAACTCTTTTTTATATATCTTTGTATAGTTTTTTACTTCCAGCACGTACTCTGTTGTGTGTGTTTCAGTTTATAAGGACAGTGCCTTCCCAGTTTGGGGATTTACTCCTTTGGTGCTAGTCTCCAGCCCTTGGATTATGGAAGGTGAGCATGAGGTTGTCAGGATATGGGCCTTGGGGGACGGGTTTGGAAAAATTGGTATCAGATGAGTCGGTTCTACCACTGAACTTTGGACTCTGATCATTCTTTTCTGTGAAGAAATACTGTTAAGGGTACTAAGTGTGGTTTTCTGTTCAGGGAGTCCATTGATGGTGTGGGTGGACAACGTATCCATACACCAAGACCCAGACTACTGATTTCTAACATAGAGCACGAATACACTAATTTCATGAATGTATTTAAAAGTTGTATTAAGTCAGATCAGCCAGGTAAGCGCACCATGTATAATATTTTGTCCGTGTCGCATCTGTTTCTTTAAGGATTTCTCCCCATAGAGCCCCGGGAGTCGTACGCTCTGACAGCCCACCGAGTGATGGGGCCTCTGTGCAAGGACCATTACCAGTAGAAGAACCAGTGGTACCACTTCCTGTTGGGCCACCAATGCCACCAGCCCTAGCAGCAGACGATGCACGCCACAATAGCGCATTTCATGAGTTCTAGTGCCAGAGGCCACACAGGTTCCGAGGAGAGATGGACCCACATGCGGCTGAGGATTGGATGGAGGCTGTGGTGTGAGTCTTTAGGCTAGTAGGGACACCAAAAGACTACATTATGATCCTTACCGTGAGTCTCCTTTAGGAAATAGCAGGCAGATGGGGGAGCCTGATTCTCTAGGTCCATGAAGAGGCGACACTTCTCTAGGCAGACATCGAGAGGCTCTTTTGGGCGGAGTTTGTTCCAGTGACCCAAAGAATGGTACGAATACAGGAGCTACTGCATCTATAGCTGGGTATCATGACTGTAGCTCAGTACTCATCAAGGTTCACATACCTCTCACGCTACTCCACAAATAAGGTGAGGGACCCTTTCTTAAAGTCTCGGACCTACGAGAACGGGGTCAGGCGAGGGATCATGGAATCGATGATCTCCTTCAGTATCCCAATACAGGCGGAGGTATTAGAGAGAGCCCTCCTGGTATAGAGTTTCCTTGCTGAGTAGTAACCAGCAGCAACACCCACTACTAGTCGACATGCAGCGGTGTCTTATGCAGCTGGCAGTAGACTAATAAAGAAGAGGTCCAAGAGCACTCCTGGGGCAGTGACATACATGCCAGGTGCATGCAGTGTTACTCGCACAGTGGGTAGGGTCACATTGCTCATGACTTTCTGACCTGTAACACACCGACCCCTATTACCCAGTGTTAGTGCATTATTACATAATATTGGAATGATCACAAGGGATCAAATCCTGATAGACCGATTAGTTTAGTATCATTGGAAACACTAGATATATTCATAAGTCATACATTACATCATAAATAAAAAAAATACAACAACATATTTTCTTCATATACCCTCATACTTCCCTTGCAGGTCATTCATAAAATACATCTTCACATACTGGGAAAAATAAAACACTGAAAGGGGTGATCTCTGATGCTCATCGAGGATAACAATATAGCAGAAACTTGCATAAATATTCATAAACATTTAATGTAATGTATAACTAAAACAAAATCCTTTTAAACATGAACATCAGCATAATATGGCAGAAATAAAATGAAATAATTTCATTTACTTATTCACATTGATATTCTACTAATAGAATAATCACATGCAATATCAATAACCACTTTCATAATGATGGAATGAATAATGGCAGACTATCATAACCACGTAGCCAAGGCCTCGTTCCAAAACTACAAATAAGATTTTTCCAAGGCCTTGTTCCAAGACACTAGTCTGTATCATGAGACCTACCAATGCATCGAGGAGATATAGCAGGCTCCACCCATTACTTACAAATTCTAATGCATTTTTCATATGAACAGGTTTAAATATAACATAAACATTCTTATTAAAACTAGCATACAAATTGTCAATACTTTCTCCATAAACCATAAATGGTATAAAAATAACACATACACAATCAATAATATCACAAAACCTTTAATAAAATATGGATGTTTTGTATCATAATAAATCAACTTCAAATAAACTTAAAATCCATCAAAGGATGTTGACATAGATGAAATCAAAACTATTTGATAGAAATATCTCCTTTCTTGAAATCATTTAAAAGTCACATAATTATAAAAGAAAACATTTAATTTAAAAATATTCATACAAGCTTTTAAGGGAAGCTTAGATAATTTTATAATGGTGGAAAATAGCAACACCAACCGTATAAGTTAAAAAAACATTCTTACCTTAATTCTGTCGAAAAGGATAAAAAGGACATTGTTTGGAAAACGACAGAATGATTCCTTTCTAAAGTTCTTATAAAAAGTCAAAAAGTGGTAAAAATTACTTTAACTCATATTATGTAAAATAGTAATAAGGTTTTTAAATAGATTTTTAAGAATCATGGATGTTGATGATAAAGAGGTCCCAGTAGATAATTATGTATAAACAACCTTGGATAATGATGTGATTGTGGAATGAAACCTTACCAATTTGGTAACATACAAAACATACACAAAATGAAAGAGGTATCATACAATGGATATGTAAATACATATAAATTAATGCTTGTTACACAGAGAATACAATTATGGGTAGTACATACACCACACAAAAGGAAATAGTGGTAATATGACATGAATCTCATGGAAATAAGGAGTTAGATGAAAACCCCTTTCCTTGTACTTTTCCTTGGTTGAAGGTAGGACAACCTCCAGTATAATGGTGAAATAATTGTTATTAAATTATATGAGAATAATATTAATTAATATGATATAATATATGATCTTTTAACATTTTTTGTTGATAATATTTTAGTATTATCGTGGTTTCGGGTGTTAATTTACTCATTTTCTTTTATATGTTTCGTTACATAAGACGTGTTTGTTATGGATATATTGTATCTTATTCATATAAATAATGATATCAAGACCTTAAAAATTATTTTTAATCATAAAATGATAATTATACTTGAATGGATACGATGGGGAATGAATATCATCGCGTTCGTGGAGATAGTAGTCCATACGTACGCACGAGCAACAATATCATTCCTTTGATATTGGAATAATATATAATTGGATGGTGGATAATATATATAGAATAATTATGATTTTATATTTTTTATTTAAATGAAATAAAAATCATTATTATACCCATCCAAATAATAATGTATTGATTAACAATTACACCACGACGTGGAGACGGTAAGCCGTACGTACGCACGTATGGTGACATGTCATTCAAGGGATGCATATAATACTGAATATGGTTGTACCATATTTATAATAAAATCATATTATATAGGAGATAATGGAGTTATTATTTTTTAATGGAAATAAAAAAGAAAGAATATGTTGAAGAAGAAAAGAACTTGAAAGAGGGTGGTGAAAACATTACCTCTTCTTCGGGTTCTTCCTTTTGATTTGATTAAAAATGCTCCATAGGATGGATTTATGATCAAACTATGTCCTCTAGGGTGAATTGAGAGAATTTGAGAGAATATTTGGGTAGGTTTCGGCCGAGTGAAATGTCTTTGAAGGTGTGGATTAGTGAGAAAGGGGAGTGCCCTTTTATAAGAGGGATGAGGGGCTCCTTTGGAAAATCTAGAAATATTATTTTATAATAAATTCATATTCGGTATCTAATGGCTCCAAAGTGGATTATTTAGAGGTTATAGTGGGGAGAGGTCAAAAACAACTCATCCAATAGATTTTAGACAGGTTTGGGTCATTATATTAACCTTATCATTTAGTTTTAACTCTTAGTTAATTAGATTGACATTTACCATGCCACTTTGTATTTTTCTATTATATAGTTAATAACCATACTATATACATCCATGGGACCCCAACTGGTCCATTATTGATAAAAATATCATGATATAAGTACATTGGTAGAACCATATATTTTTAGGAATATAATATGAATTAATAATATAATATTTGTTTTAAAAACTCTTTTATGCCAATTTTGACACTATTTGGAATTTGATTTTTGTGAAAATCACAACAGTAGGATTACTTCAACAAAAGTCAATCAAATAAATCCAAAAATTTCCTATTATTATATTAAATTAGTTTAATTCATAAAAAGACTCTGATTAAATTTATTGGGATATTTATAATATCAAGAATTTTAATATTTCATTAATTTGGTAAATACTGCATCACCATTGTGTCATAAATAAATTTAATTATTTAATGTCTAAAAATTATAAATAAAATACCATTATGTATGAAACATTTTTATCATTCTAATTAATATTTACAATCGAATTTATCTTATTTATTACCTTATATTAAAAATGTTTTCGTAATTAATCTTTGATTTTAACACTTTTAAATCTTCTTAGAATTAAATAATAATAAATGTCATAATCTAATCCAAGTTGACCTAAATGATAATATGTTATTCCTAAGGTTGGTTTTGGTCGAGATACACTTGTCCAATAGAATTAGGACATGTGGTTGGGTAATATTAATATCATTTTTACCCTTAATTACCCTATTTACTTTTAACCGTGGTAAATAAAAGTAAAAAGTTACTATTCACAAAAAAATATTTTTATCTTATTGAAACACATTTTACTTCTTGATATTAACCATGTCTCTTGAATTTTAGAAATTCCACTCTCAGAAGTGGTAAAATTAAGTTTTACGTGAATTTCCAAATTCTCCTAGGAGGTGGGTTTAAAACGGTGATAAGTTCCATAAAAATTTTATATATCTAAAATTATTCTAAATTAACATCAATGAATTAAATTATACTTATATATGTATTATGTATCTATTTTTACCATAAATAAATTTAAATAAAATAAATAAAAATTTAAATAAAAATTCGTTTTTAAACCATAACTTAGTGTTTTTCACTATTCATCAAAAATTGAATGTTTTCAAAAAAATACCAAAAAATCACCCTAGGCTAATTTTGATATTCTGAATCCAAATATGAAGTCCATTTTGAATGATAAAATTTATAAAATTTCAAAAAGAGGGTATTACTATTCATAACAGCTTCTTTGATTAGTTGTGGTGTGTTTGAGTCTCGACGTTGCGTACAATACGATCTATTGCATTATTCAGAGGGAAATGTACTATGGAAGCTTGGGGTGTTACATTCTCCCCTCCTTCAAATAATTGTGTCCTCACAATTGGAAATTGTTCTTTGAAAATAAAAGGTTGAAAATAGAGAATACCTTTATGTTAAATCCATATCGGAGATAGAGTTAATAAAATTTAATGTTAATAAGAGGGAAAGGGAAATTAGAATGTCACCAACAAATTAGGGTTTCAAATAGAGGAACATTGGTGGAAATTATAGACACGTAATTAGAGGAAAAACGTAAATATTTATAGGGAGTTATTGAGGTCATCAATCACAAACAAGTGTAGAATTGAGGGCCTCAAAGCCGTCAATATATGATGATTTAAAATAACATCAGTTCAACAAAACATAAGGTATTCGGATAACACATTTTGGGTCATAATATCCCTTCCCTAAAGATCTAGAATTAATTTCTTCATAGACTAAGAAAAATATATATATACATCTTGACAAGTAGAGTTTTCATCCTTCAACTAATTTTTACCTCAAACTCATATTTCACTTTAAAAGATAATAGAACTCAAAAATATTATATGTATCCCAATAGTATAAGGTTCCAATCATTAAAACAAAAAAATATAATAAAAAAAATATTTTTTATTAACAAGGGTCTTCTTGTAGGCCAGTGGTTGGTAATAAAGGCTTGTCGCACTATGGTTGTCTGTTCGATTCTTCCATCTTTGTCCGACATGACGGGTTATCGCCTGACCTACAGGTTGTCCATTTCCAAAAACTATAGTATCATAATATTCCAAAAATAATCATAAGAAATGTTTTAACCCTGAATAATACTATCCAACGTTCAGCTTAATCTATTCCAAAACGTTATAGTTATCCAAAGAACCTCTGTCCAGACTCTCTATAAAAGGTATCTAAATTCCAAAATCAATTGCAACATCATACTCTTCAAATAGAGTAATGTTTCTCATATTGTTACATAGTAAAAATATGATTACATTAATCATATTAAAACCTTAATGAAAAAAACAAGTACTTTAGTACAATCCTTATATATATCACGTTATTCTCATAACCAGAATATAATCCATGAGTCCAAAAACACAAATACATTAATTATTCCTCTTCAACTGTAGTACCAACATATGCTTGGAATTTAACCCTTGGCCTTTTTTGAGGTATGTTTCCCTGATACTTAGGACATTAATTCTCATAATGCGCCATTTCTCTACAATTGTAGCATTTAACATTGACATCCTCCTTCATTCCCTTCGAATCACGAGTCTGGTGACCTTTATCTCCACATTTGTTACAAACTCCCAATCCTTTTAGGAAAGTACTGTGGTGTTTCATCCCACAATTTTAACATAATGGAAAATCCATCATTCCATTTTTCGCTTTATCTATCTCTTGCTCTATAGTTATCTTCTTATCTTTCTTTACTTTATTGTCAAAAGATTTAGAGAATTTCTTTTCTGTCTTGATAGCACATGAGACTATATCTTCATACGTTGAGAAATATTGTGAGACTAATGCTCGATGAAGAAATTGTTTTAACCCATAAATGAAATGATCAATATTACTTCTTGGGTTACATTTATAATCTGCATCATGCCTCGCTAACCTTGTGAAGTTAGCCTTATACTTTGTGACATTTTCATCCTCATTTTTTCTCAGACTCAGAAACTGCCATTCAATATCTGCTAGATTGTCATGAGGAATGTATTTTTCTAATAAATGATCTTTGAACTCCATCCATTCCATATATGATACTCCATCATCTTCTGTCATGTTTTGATTCGATGACCACCATTGATCAGCATCTCCAGTGAGGCGGTAAACTGCCATGACAACTTTTTCCCTTTCGCTACTCCCCAAGGTGTGGAATATTTTCTCTAAGGAATTTATCCATTTCTCAGCTACCAAGGTATTTTTAATCCCATTGAAAGTTGGTGGTTGTTTCCTCATGAAGCGATCTAACAGTGATCCTCCACGTTGTGGATTAGGGTGCTCTATATGGGTAAGTTTATTATTCATAACCTGAGTGAGTTGTCCCAGTATGGCGATTAGCTGATCAGCACAAGATGCATCACCATCTCCACTATAATTATCTTGAGTAGGAGGTAAATCCCTACATGGAGTATGTGCATTGATATGGTTTCCATTTCTTCCACTAGGTACTATCTATAAAAAATATCATAAACTAGCTCAGTTTATGAATCCAAATACATAATTCCATACATGTAAAACACTTAACATAAATTGAACTATTTATTGATATAATCCGTAATCATAAAAAAATGTTTTCTTTGAGGAATTATATACTCATAAGCCCTTCATAATGGATAGTAAAGAAAATGAGAATTATCCTAAGCATATCCCCCTGGAGTGTCGTAACCAAGAGTGAAGCAAGGCCCGTTTTCGTGCACTAGTTCCAGTTCGTGTCTAGATCAAAGCTGTGTTTTCGGGTTTTACCCCTAGGTACATATATGCCAGATCCACCTCTACCAGCTCGTATCCAGACAGGGATGTATTTCTCTAAAAACTCACAAAATCTCTATAATACCAAAATTCTAGGATGTTCTTCTATACTATTCCTCAAAGTGTATCTTAGGGCTATGTGCTCTAATCAGAGTTTATCTAATTCTAGCTTACAAGGGTTCTACTAAACTTCCTCTGATACCAATTGTAACGCCCCAACCCCATTTACCCAGAGTAGGTGCATTATTACATAATATTGGCATGATCATAAGGGATTAAATCCAAAAATCACGATCAGTTTAGTAGCCTTGGAAACACTAAATATTTTCAAAATTCATACATTACATCATAAATTAAAAAAAACTACAACAACATCTATTCTTCGTATCCCCTCATACTATCCTTGCAGGTCATTCATAAAATACATCTCCAGATCCTAGGAAAAATAAAACATTGAAAGGGGAGAGCTGAGATGCTCAGTAAGGATAACAATATAGCAGAAACCTGCATAAATAAACATAAAAATTTAAGGAAATGTATAACTAAAACAACAGCCTTCTAAACTTGAACTTCAGCATAATATGGTAGAAATAAAATGATATAATTCCATTTACATATTCGCATGGATATTCTACTAATTGAATAATAAGATGAAATATCAATAACCACTTTCATAATTATGAAATGCATAATGACAGACTATCATAAGCACGTAGCGAAGGCCACGTGCCAAGACTACATATAATATTTTTTCAAGGCCTTATGCCAAGACACTAGTTTATCTCATGATACCTACCAATGCATCGGGGATCTATATCAGGCTCCACCCGTCACTTACTATGTCCAATACATTCCTCATATTAATAGGTTTAAACATAACATAAACATTGGTATTAAAACTAGCTTAAGAAATGTCAATACTTTCTCCATAAACCATGAATGATATAAAAATAAACCATCCATAGTCAAACATATCACAAAACCTTCAATACAATATGGAAGATTTTTATCATAATAAATAAACCTCAAATACACTTAAAATCCATCAATGGATGTTGACATAGATGAAATCAAAACTATTTGAGAGAAATATAACTTTTTTTGAAATCATTTAAAAGTCACATAATTATAAAAGAAAACATATACTATAAAAATATTTTTATATTCTTTTAAGGGAATCTTTGAAGATTTTATAATGGTGGAAAATAGTCTCACCCACCGTATAAGTTAAAAAAAAGACATTCTTACATAAATTCTGTCGAAAATGTTAAAAAGGACCTTGTTTGGAAAACGACGGAAAGATTCCTTTATAAACATCTTATAAAAATTCAAACAAGGGTATAAATGACTTTAACCCATATTCTGTAAAATAATAAGAATGTTTTGAAATACATTTTTAAGAAACATGGACGTGGATGATAAAGAGGTCCCATAAGATAATTATGTATAAACAACCTCCGATAATGAAGAGATTGTGAAATAAACCCTTACCAATTTGGTAAATTATGAAACATACACCCCATGAAAGAGGTATCATACAATGAATATGTAAATACACAGAAATTAAAGGGAATTTTACCAATAATACAATTATGGGAAGTACAGACACTACACAAAAGGTAATAGTGGCAATATAGCATGAATCTCAGGGGAATAAAGAGTGAGATGAAAACCCCTTACCTTGTACATTTCCTTGGTTGAGGGTAGGTTAACCTCCAATTTAATGGTGAAATAATTTTTTAAAATTATACAAGAATAATATTAATTAATATGATATCATATATGATCTTTTAACATTTCATTATTAATAATATTTTAGTATTATCGTCGTTTCGGGTGTTAACTTTCTCATTTTCATTTATATGTTTTCTTACATAAGACACGTTTGTTATGGATACTTTGTATCTTATTCATAAAAAGAATTTTATAAATTCCTTGAAAATTATTTTTAATCATCAAATTAGAATTACACTGGAATGGATACGATGGGGAATGAATGTCATCGCGTTCGTGGAGACGGTAGTCCTTATGTACGCACGAGCAACAATATCATTCCTTTGATATTAAAATAAAATATAATTGGATGATTTATCATATATAATGAATAATTATCATCTAATATTTTTTATTTACATGAAATAAAAATCATTATTATACCCATCCAAATAATAATGTATTGAATAATAATTACACCACGATGTGGAGAGGGTAAGCCGTACGTACACACATATAGTGACATGTCATTCAAGGGATGGATAGAATACTGAATATAGTTGTACCATATTTATAATAACATCACATTGTATAGGAGATAATGGAGTTATTATTTCATAATGGAAATAACAAAGGCATAAGAAGTTGAAGAAGAAAGGAACTTGAAAGAGGGTGGTGAAAACATTACCTATTCTTCGGGTTCTTCATTTTGATTTGATCAAAATGGATCCTTAGGTTGTCTTTCTGATAAAACTATGGTCTATAGGTTGAATTGGGGGAATTTGAGAGAATATTTGGGTAGGTTTTGGCCGATCCAAATGGCTTTGAAGGTGTGAATTAGTGAGAAGGGGGAGTTCCCTTTTATAAGAGGGGTGAGGTTCTCCTTTGGAAAAGCTAGAAATAATATTTTATAATAAATTCATATTCGGTTTCTAATTGATCAAAAAGGATTATTTAGAGGTTAAGGTGGGGATATGTCGAAAACAACTCAACTAATAGATTTTAGACTGGTTTGTGTCATTATATTAACCTTAACTTTTAGTTTTAAATCTTAGTTAATAAGATTGACATTTACCATGTCACTTTGTATTTTTATATTACATTGTCAACAAACTGACTATATACATCCAATCATCCCCCAAGTAGTCCATCAATAATACACCTATCATGATATATGTCCTTTGACCATGCCATAGAATTTTAGGGATAGAATATAAATTAATAATATAATATTTGTTTCAATAACTCTTTTGTGTCAATTTTGACACTATTTGGAATTTGATTTTTGTAAAACTCACAATAGCATGATTACTTCAAAAAAAGTTTATTAAATCAATCCTAACATGTCCTATTATCCTATAATACTATTGGAATTCATATAAAGTCTCAAATTACATTTATTTGGGTATTTATAACATCAATTAAGTTAATATTTCATTAATAAGCTAACTACTGCATCATCATTGTGTTATAAATAAATTAAATTATTTAATGTCTAAATTTTTTAAATAAAATACAATAATTTAGGAAATATTTTTTTCTTTCTATTGAGTATTTACAATCATACTTATCTTATCTATAACCCTATATTAAAAATGTTTTAGTAATTAAATTTTATTTCAACTCCTTTAACTATTCTTTGAATTAAATAATAATAAATGTTCTAATCTAATCCAAATGGACCTAAATGATAATATTTTATTCATAAGGTTGGTTTTTTTCGAGATTAACTAGTCCAATAGAACTAGAACATGTGTTAGGGTAATATTAATATCATTTTTATCATTAATTATCCTATTTACTTTTAATCGTGGTAAATAAAAGTAAAAAGTTACTATTCACAAAAAAAATTATTTTTATCTTATTGAACCACATTGTACTCCTTGATGTTAACTGTGTCTCTTGTATTTTCTAAATTCCACTCACAGAAGTGGTAAAATTAAATTTTACGTGAATTTCAAAATTCTCCTAGGAGTTGGGTAAAAGATGGTGAAAAGTTCAATAAAATTTTTATATATCTAAAATTATTCTAAACTAACATCAATGAATTATATAGAACTTATATAGGTATTATGTATCTATTTTGAACATTATTAAATTTAAATAATATAAATAATTATTTACATAAAATTTTGTTTTTAAACCATAACTCAGTGCTTTTTTCACAATTCATCAAAAATTGAATGTTTTTAGAAAAATACCAAAAAATTACACTTGGATAATTTCAATATTCTGAATCCAAATATGTAGTCCATTTCGAATGTTAAAATTTATAAAATTTCAAAATGTGGGTATTACTATTCATAACGGGAGCTTTGATTAGTTGTGGTGTGTTAGAGTCTCGAAGTTGCGTACAATGCAAGCTATTGCATTATTCAAAGGGAAATGTATTGTGGAAGCTTGGGGTGTAACATGAACTTCCATTTAGATGATCACCAGACAATTGAGGGACCTCCCAGGCATAGAAAGTTGTTCGATCGAGGCAGTCCGCAGGGCGCAGGCGGACGTGGCAGAGAGCTGGTCGAGCAGCAGGAAGTGGACGACGTTATGAGGTGCTACTTCCACCATCACTAGGAGGACCACCACGACCACCAGGAGCAGGTGGATAGGGGAGAACTCAGCTTCAAGCAGCTGAGGTTTACGACCATGGCACTCCGAGGATGATTCGAGATACGATCTGTGTCTACTCCACCTTAGTTGTAGTTCTTATAGACACATGTGACAGTAATTCTTTCATAGCCACTTCCCTCGTTCGGAGTTCCGAGATTCCGATGGAGCTGTTGGCTTGATCGTTACACCTAGACACTCCTACGGGAGGATAATCGACAGTTACACACTGGTTCCGGTAGTGTGACCTTACTCTAGGAGGTGAGAGCTTCGGCATGGATCTCCTCGTTGCAACGTCAAGGCCATATGACGTCATCTTGGGTATGGACTAGTTATCTATAGTCAATGATCATATTTACTGTATTAGGCGCAAAGTGTGGTGTGTCTGGACAGATGGTACTAGGTCCACCTTCACTGGCGAGAAGAGAACCTTTGCATCACAGGACGGACTTACTCGGAGGAGGGTGCATCCGATCACTCATCATTTGGCCCTCCTTACCCTCGGAGTAGTTGGTTTGAAGAGTCAGAGATATCCTGTTGTGGTGGAATAGTACTCGGATGTTTCCCCTGACGATGTTCCCGGACTACTCTTTACATAGAGGTGGACTTGTACATTGAACTGTACACCGAGACGACACCGATATCTACTCCAAGATATCGGATGGATATCGCTGAGCTTTGTGAGCTGCGGGTACAGCTAGTGGAATTGCAGGGGAAGAGATTCATCTCGCCCAGTGTTTCTCCCAGGGTTTCCCTGATTCTATTCGCCAAGATGGAGGATTGGAGCTTGAGGCTTTGTGTCGACTATGGTCGCCTGAACTAGGTGACTGTGATGAACAAGTAAACACTCCTGAGGATTAATGACCTCTTTGATCAGCTCAATGGAGCACGATGGTTCTTGAAGATAGCCCTCTGATCAAGCTATCACCAGTTCATATTTCGAGATAAGGATGTGCAAAAGATGGCCTTCAGGTGTCGGTATGACCACTAAAAGTTCTTGGTTATGCCCTTTGGCATAACCAATTCTCCAGCAGTGTTCATGAGTATGATGAATAGGATCTTCCAGCCTTACCTCGATCACTTTGTTATGGTTTTCATCGATGAAATTATGATCAACTCGACTAACTAATGAGTAGCATGACTATCATTTTCAGGTACTACTAGACACATTCCGAGAGCACCATATTTATGGTAAGCTCTCGAAGTGCTAGTTTTGGATTCGAGAGGTTCACTTCCTGGGACATGTCATCTCGGAGGCTGGAGTTGCAGTAGATCCAGTGAAGATTGAGGTGGTACTTTTGTGGGAGCCACCTTGGAGTGTGACAGAGGTACGGAGATTCCTGGTCTTGGCCGGGTACTACCAAAGAATCGTTCCTGACTTCCCCAGAGTTGTAGCACCACTATTATCATTGACGAAGAAGGGGCAACCCTTTGTGTGGTTAGAGAGATGCCAACATAGCTTTCAGGAATGGAGTCAGAGGCTGACTAGTGACCCCATATTGAGGCTTCGAGAGGACGTTGTAGGGTATATAGTCTACTACGATATATTAGGGACCATACTCGAGTGTGTCCTAATGCAGGAGTGAGCTGTGATCACGTATGGTTATCAGCAACTGAGACATCAAGAGAAAAACTAAGCTACCCATGACCGTGAGTTAGCAGCAGTGGTCTCACCTTGAAGATGTATAGGCACTATCTGATGGGCGAGTTTTTCATAGTTTACTCTAATCACAAGATTCAAAGGTATATCTTCTCCCAGAAGGACCTGAACATGATATAGAAGCATTGTCTTGAGTTCCTCCAGGACTATGACTTCAAGATATTCTATACTCCTGATAAGGAGAATGTTGTTGCAGATGCACTATGTAGGATATCTGGTATACAACTGCTAGGAGAGACGACTGAGGAGCTGGCTACTTTATAGATTTTGTATCAAGATCGAGATGGAGCAGCTTTCCATCATTCTCTTACATTCAGTCCTCCACTTCTTCATCAAGTCAGGGAGGCATAGCGTGGAGATGCTAACTGTGACACACGACGTGCTCAGATATCCACAGGATAGGCACCTGATGAATATTCAAAAGGTGAGGAGCATGTCATCCTCTTCAGAGGATGTACCATGGTACCTATTGAACTTCAGGAGGATGTTTTGATGGAGTTCCACACATCCCCTCTTGCGATACATCCAAGAGTGGAGAAGATGTACTAGGACCTCTGACGACAGTACTGGTTTCCAGGTATGAAGAAGGTGGTAGCGATTTTTGTCTCTCGGGGCCTCACTTGTCAGAAAGTGAAGGCGGAGCACCAGGTACCAGCAGGCTTGGTTCGTCCCTTAGAGGTCATAGAATGGAAGTGGGATGGGATATCTATGGTCTTCGTGATGGGTCTTCCACGTACATCCAAGAGTCACGATTCGATATGGGTGACCATTGACCAACTCACCTAGTCGGCCCACTTCCTGCCGAGTAGATAGAAGGGCTCAGTAGAGAGCGTGGGATGCCTCTATGTACAGGATATTGGGAGTTTACATGGAGTAACTTCTTCTATTATCTCCGACCGTGACACGCGATTTACTTCATGGCTATGGAAGGGGTTGCAGGAGGCTTTCGGTACACAACTTTGCTTGAGCATGGCCTTCCATCCTCAGATAGATTGTCAGACTGAGTGGAACATTCAGAACCTCAAGGACATGATCCAAACCTATGTCCTCGACTTTGGTCATAGCTGGGAGGATCACTTACCATTGGTAGGGTTTTCCAATAACAACAGCTATCACTCCACCATCGGTATGGCACCTTTTGAGGCGTTGTACAGGCGAACTTGCAGATCACCCTTGTGCTGGACAGACCCAGGGGAGTTAGCACTGTTGGGAACAGAGATGGTACGCCCTACCACGGAGAAGGTGCATATCATCTTGGAGCGTATGAAGACTTCCCAAAGGAGACCAAAGTCATATGCTGATAGGAGTTGAAGACCTCTGGAGTTCGAGGATGGCGACCACGTCTTCCATCGGGTCTCACCTCGACGAGGTCTATGAGGAAGTGGTCGAGGCAGCAAACTATCTCCAAGATTCATCAGACCTTTCCAGGTCCTCAGCAGAGTAGGCGAGGTGGCTCACCACTTAGCTCTTCCACCTCAGTTGCACCGGGTTCACGATGTCTTCCATGTATCCTAGTTGAGGAGATACCTGCATGACCCTTCCCACATCATCGACCATGGAGTGTTGGACGTCGACGATGGGGCGACCTTCACCGAGTTTATTGTGGAGATTGAAGATCGATATGACCGGTTCCTACTTACATGGTCGATACCTCTGGTGTGCATTCGCTGGCAGCACGGGAACATCCAAGAGAGCACATGGGAGTGGGAGGATCAGATGCGTGCTCAGTACCCCCATTTTTTCCCATAGTTTGAGTTCGAGCTTGTGGGGACGTAATTCCCTGAGGTGGGGAGAATGTAAAGAACCTGAAATTTCGTGGAATTTTTTTCCCATAAATACATGGTATTTTTACAATTCCATGAAAATTTACGGCACTTGATTACAAAGCCTGGTGTGCCCTAAATCAATTTCTGAAATTTTGTTTGGTTACGTTCAGTTAACATGTGAGCGGGATTTTATAACATTTGAACCAGTGCTCAGAACTGAAATCTGAGGGCATTGTTGAACTCACAGCACCAATATTCTCTTAATAAGACTTTCACCTCGATGGCAGTTGGACGAGAATGAAAGTTAGTTTTTAATGTTTTAATGAATAAAAATTAAATAAAAATAAGTGTGTAGCTTATTTTTATTTGGTGGTTAAAACCACCAAGAGGATGTTAGAGGTGGGGGCCGCCACACCATAACCTCCCATGAGAGGTTACGGTGGGGGGGCACCCGAGGTCTAAACACCTCTTATCAATTAAACTGGTGGGGACCACACATGAATTAAACCCCCTTGAACTATCCATAAGTGGTGGGAAACTCTTGAACTTCCCTCATAAATGTGACAATCCAGTAAAACTAATTAATGGAACATTAATTAATTATTTTTGAAATCTTTTGAATATTTTGTCCAATAATTAAATAAAGGGTTAGAATAACTTAATATTTTTGGTTGGCATATTAATTTGGTGGGGAATTGGGAGAGGGGTTGGAAGAGCTTGGAGGAACTAATTCTCCCAATGAAGAAACCCTCTTCCACCAACGAAGAACAATCTTCAATAGGAGAATGAATGGGAAGAACTGTCCTTGAAGAACATGATGTCGGTGTCCTCGACTTCTTTTTCTTCTTTCTGACGTCAACGGAATGACATACTGCTTTCTGCAACATCATAAATGAACAAGAATACGATGTAGGGAATTTGGGATTGAATTTTGTTTACGTTCTACATCGTTCAGTCTTGGGTGATGATTTTTCCGATTGATATCACCATAATGTGGATGGTTCGGGCTGCCCAAACATGACCAACCCTCCCCTTTATTTTCCTTGCTTATTGATGACGGCGGTGGTGCAACGGCACCACCAAAAGAGTGAACCACTGCGAACCAACGGAGGCCAGTGTCGGGCCGACTGTGAAGGAAACCAGCGGTGCAAGACTGCCGGGTCAGCAGAAGGGCGCAACGTCGTCGCGCCACACAGAGGAGGAGAGCCGCATCTTGGCCGGGCCATGGGGGAAGGGTGCGGCACCATCACACCACGCAGAGGAGGAGAGTCGTTGACAGGGCGGGCCTCGATGGAGGAGAGGAGGTAGCCGACGACGGGTTGGTCATCGGCGGTGCAGAGTGGCTGGCCGCTCGGCCTACCTGGAGGATTTGGTCCCCGCTGGGTCCCCCGTGAGTAGGACCAGCACCACCTAGAACTTTTTTGGGTCCCCACCCTAACGAATCTTCCATTCGGGAGACCAAGGGTTGCGTGCCTCCCCCCGGGACGAGGATTGGGTGGGCACCGTAGGGTGCTGCCAACCGCTGGCCCGTAGGGCCATGCGTGACCCGGGCCAGGCCCAGCGCTGGCTGGACCCAGCGCGGGCCGGCCTGCCCCCTCTGGCTAGTCCGGGTTAGAACCATGGGTGGGGTCGGACCCACAGACTGGGTTAGACCCTAGCCCGAACCCATTTGACCCGAATACAAATATTCGACCATAACTTGGGCTATGGGTGTTAGATCGACGAACCGTCTGTGGAGAATGAAATCATATAGCCAGACAGTTATATTGGAATACCCCACCTGAGGTTTGGACATAGTTGGGGTACAATCAGGTTGGTTTTAACCTAAAATCCAACTGGTCCCCTTGGGACGGAAATGCCAATAAATCACAGAGTGGGCGTCCGATTGACACACCATCTATGGTGTTGAGACCCCTATGTCGAGGAGGACCTTTGAGATACATCTAAATATGACTTCATGACAGTTGGAGTATTGACCAGTAGCTAGTGGTGCACATCCATTCAGATCCGAGCAGACAGAGTACAGAGACCTAGTAGTTGGATGGGACCTCACGATTTCTTGACCAATTCGACTCAGAGTGATTCGACTAGCCCAGTGGGTAGCGCCTCCATGTTAGCATGGGAGACCCATGATGAGGAGCACCTCTATATGAGCATGGTAGACCACAGTACTCGAAAGGTGGCATTCCTAAGTAGGCTATCAAGGGGAACGCCACTATGTGAGCGCGATATACCTGGGGTGGGGAGTGCCTCTGTATGATGCTGCAGACCCATGGTACACGATAGGAGGAGTATCTCAGTAGTCCAAGGATAGTTGGAAGCCCCACTATGTGATGCGGCATGCACACTGTACTCAATAGAGGAGGATTACACCATCACCCGAGGTTCCGACAGTTTGACTGGGGTTGGTACATGATACTACCCCCTCCCCCTAGAATAAAATCCTGGTTTGATCTGAGTCAATGCATTTTGTTTTTCCTCATGATTAATATGGGTTACTAGATAACTTAGCTATATGTATTGTCATATAACTAAGTTATATTTATCCATTGAATCCATACATTGTGGTTTAACATCATCAGATTTTGTTCTCAAGATGAATCCTAATAGATTCCAATTCATTAAAATTAATCAGTTAATTAATTTTTTTGGAAACTCTAGAATGTCTAGAATGTAGAAAAATGGAAACACAACTTAAAAACACTTATCTATATGGGAAATTTATAGAAAAGTTATTGTTGGTTTGTAATAGATCACTTTCCCCATATCAACCTCTGATTTAGTCAAAATTGGAAGAAAAATGAATAAAAGATGAAAATAATAGCAAAATGGCTTATTAGATTTAACATAAATAAATATGTTGATATTTATAGAAACATAGAACAACAAAATAAGAACTTATAACTTTTTATATTGGATCCTATGATAAAAATTTTGTTTTTATCAGAGATCATACAATGAAATGGTGTGCAATAATATGATACGATCTTCGAAGGATCTTCCAAGACTCAAGGCTATCCACTAGAAATAGAAGGTGAAATTGGATTATGTTTAAATAAATATAATGTTTAAAAAGTAATTTCATAAAGTTTTACTCGGTATCCCGGTTTGGCTTCATGGTTGGCCAAACCGTGCAATTATCGTTATCTATCATCTACCTCAAAGGGGACCTTGCAGGGTCCGAACACATTATTTGACATACCATGAATCGACCATGTGTTTATACATATCAAACAATTGATTATCTTCCGTGTGATTCTTTTCCCATAGTGGTATTACATCTTCAAACCATGTGACCACCCTCTTCACATGATCCAACTTCACACAATTTCTTCAAACCATGTGGCATTGGTTCCCATTTACTTCCAACCGTGTGACCTACCTATTTTTTCAAAATTAAGGATTTAAGCTATAAAAAATTCCCTAAAATAACCAGAAATGTCATTATATCAATATACACATATATTATGTTATAACAAAAGTGTTAAAGCACAATTAATAAGATGTGTACCTCATAAGAATAATTGGCATCATAAAAACTGGGTAATGCATCCCCCAAGTCTAGAAAAAGTATATGATGATAGGGTACCATACTATTCTAAAAAATAAGATAATTATACCTATATAATAAATGTATTAATCTCTTATTTATTGAATTTAAATGCTACAAACATAAATTAACATATCTACAAATTCATCCTTCAATCAAATACCATTTGAGATGATTGGGAAGGTGACACCACTGATATTGGGGGGATTCAATCAGAAGTAATAATTTTAGATTTCTTTACTAGGAAATAAAATTATCTAAATCGTTATATTTTCAATCGGAAAAACATTATGACTTAGCCTCACACATTTTCAAGTATTAAAAAGATATAATTCATAGTGTAGTTTTTAAAGGTTTTAATACCTATGTGGATACCTATATATTTCCATATTCGAAATCACATTAAAAATAGATACTCTAATTTTCTCGATCAATGATACAAATGAGTGTAGAGAATACATCACCCCTTATCTAAATAATGGTTACATGGAATCAATCATAACCTATGAATTTATTGTACCAATTCCTCAAATTTAGAAATACCTCACATACAAATGAAATCCCTAGAAAAATGTATTGAAATCTATCTTCTTCGACTATAATGATTATCATCATTTGATCAATTATATAAAAATGTATGAATCTCATGAAAACTCAATATTATATAACATTATTTCCATAAATTCATCTCTCTAGACATTGTAATTTAATAATAACATATTATTCTGTTATTCTTCTTTGTAGCTCACCAAAATAAATATTTTCAACAAAATTTCTATAGAGTATATCACCATATTATATAAAAACAATTCAAATTTAATATCGAGGGAAAATAGAAACAAGAAATTGGAATAACCTACTCCACCAAATTTGTTCTTACAACATTTAAATCATAATATTTTTTTGTAGACAACATTATACAAATAAAAATAATAAAATACTTCTGTCAATGAACATTTCAAATTAACCTAATATTTTAGAGGGAATTCATGAACAATGTGAAAAGAATTTTTATCTTTTAAGTTTCTATATCAACATTATCACAATTTTTTGAGTGTTTAAATATGAATATATTTATTTCTAGTATCCTTGATTATTCTACAATATTTAATTGTTATAGAAGTCTATTCGATATATTTTTTAAATTTCATTTTGATGATTTTGTAATTAATTTATTGATGGATTTCATTGAAGTATATCAGATGAACATTGTAAAAGATTTTCTAATGGGAATTGTAAATGTTTTTAGATGATATTTTATTAAAACTCTCCTGAATGGGATTGGTAAAAGACTGTCTAATTGTGTTTGAAAAATTCATTATGATGTTCATTTTATATTTTAGTCTAATAGTATTTTTAAAATATTTTTAGATGATTTTTGTAATATTATATTTTTAATTTCTTAAAAAATTATTATTATTACTATAACATCATGGAATCATAACATGAACATCATTCAACATATAGTGAGACTAAATAATATGAACACTATATAGTCTTCACAAAATGAAAATTATATAGAAATAAATTATATATAAAACATAATATTGATCATCATTATAACAAAAACATTTTAACTTATTCCTCTTTCAAGAAACAACATGACTGAACTCATCATAAACAAAGGAAAGTTTTTATTAATCATGATGATAATATTTTAAAGAATAACAATGAATCATCTTACTTCATATTTAAACCATCAGAAATGATTATTATGAAAAATTCTTGATAGGACCTTTATGAAATAGATGCATTCAACTATTTTTATATAATCAGTAGAATATCATACTCATATTTTTCTGTTGATGACAATGAAATCATATTCCCCAAAATCATAGTCACTTCGGTATGATCCCTCTTCCTACATCATTATTTAACTATATATATAGAATAGTTAAAATATTGCATTACGATGGTGGTTCCAATATAAAAATAGTAGATAATTCAAAACAAGCGTCGACAACATCAACAATCATTTATAGTTCTCATCAAGTGCCCCATATTTTTGATTGGGTGTCAAAATTGATTTATTTATTTAAACATAAATAAAATATATTTCAAAATATTCTTATATTATTCGGTCAGTTATGACCAAGAATCATTTAAAAGGTTCATATGAATTTTTATTTTTAATTAAAACTAAAAATAATGGTGTAATTACATTTTTTGTGTAATAATATTCTATTTATCATTAAATTTGGAAATAGTGGATCATGATCAAATTTGAGATGTTGTAAATCATTTGGAATATCCTAAGAATTAATAAATGATTCTAATTTTCTATATTGGGGTGATGTGTTTCATGGTGTAATCCATTATTATATAAAATTTCCACAATATATTGAGATGAAATATTATCTCATTGGTCCTGCAATAATCACAAATACATATGACTAAAAATTAAAGTAAAAAATAAAATTTTATGTATTGATGGATTATTTTCAAAAATAGTCCACTATATCAAAGTCCCATAAATTATTGAATAAAAATACACATAACTTAAAATAATAAACTCTTCCTCAACATAATTAAATTTCCAAAATCATTTTCTAGTTTTTAATATTAATTTCAATTTAATATTAAACCCTAATATATTTAGAATTGGTCATTTATTAAAAAAAATAACCATTATGAAATTGATTTTTAATCTTTAATTAATTATCATTCCTTTTCTGTAAACAAATCTCAACTATCCCTTTAAATAATCCAATAATATTTTTAACATTAATACAATAAGAAGTCATATGCAAAAATCATGAGTGAATAATCTGACAAAATGAGTCCTTCCATGCTCCAAAAATATTACAGTTATCTAGACACATTATAATGGTCTTGAATGTCTTTTTTGGGGTTCTATAACCATTTCTGTCAATATCAATACTATATTGACAATTTATAATGGGATGTCTTCTTATTTCCCCCATTATCACATTAATTCATGATCATACCTCAATATTCTACATTTCCATTGGCGTGTATTTTGTAACGATTTATGTATTTTTTATATGGAAAATATAGATATTTTAGAATTTATAGTAAACTATAAATAAATATATAGAGAAAAATAAATAGGGGTTTAAAGAGATAAAAATTTTATATGGGAATAAATAGCTATGTGTATATTGTATAGGATAAAAATATACTTGTAGTGGAAAAGAAAACCATTGAAATTATATATCGAATATAAATTTTATGAAAAATCTAGTTCATGAAATATATCATTTAAATGGGATGGTTCAGAAAAATTTTGTTTCCCATGGTTATATTTTTTATGTGATAATACAAATGGCTTACTGTAAGAGTTAAGAAATAGTTTTTTACGATAGTATTTTGGTTAAACATAACTAAGAGACTCTATGATTTAAGATTTTATAGGAATAGAGATGTTTTTATCCAAATTATAGATATAGTTAATAGGTTTTTCTATCAACTATATATGAATAATATGTGACATGATTATAAAAATGACTTACTAATTATTAATGTATTTATTTATGGGAATTCCAAAGAATAATCAACAAATTGTTAAATTTTTATTTTTTCTAACAAAAATGAATATTATTTATGTTACACAATTATTAATATGAGTATACTTAAAAAAATTATTTGAAAAATAAAACTAAGATACTCAAAAAAATATATTACATTTTTCATTATGGGATACATAAAGATCGTTATTTAGATATCTCTTATGATTTGTAGCAATATTTTAAAATATTCGAACACAATGTTGACTTGTACCAATAATGAGAAGAATTTTTTGAATAATAATGATAATGTATATTAAATTAGAGTATTTAATCTTGATTCATTGGTATTTGATACTGTGTTAGCACCATGAATTAGGTTTGATAAACACTGAGAAAAATAATTGGATAAAATTGATGAAGAATAAGTAGATCAAAATTTTCCATGTGGGGACGTGTTTATAAATATTATGTTTTCAAATATGTTCAACGTCAAGATAGATAATTAATTGTTTAATTTTAAAAGAATTTCAATATTTTACATATATATCTAAATTTGATTTTTATAAAGTGTTTCTGTAAGAACCTAAATCCTATTTTTAGATATGGATCTTGTTTTAAGATATTTTGATGAAATGGGAAGAATTTGTAAATTTCCAATGTGTAGACCATGTACTCTTGAGTACACAGTATGTAATTGTTTACCATGTGTAGTTATTTACTCGCCTTGTAATAGCTGAGTACATTGTCTTGTGATGTGACCTAGAGACCGCCTAATGTGGAAGTTGGTGGAGGCTAGTACATGTCGTGTACATTAAATTAACACATCATTTACTTTTTCTTTTATTTGATTAAATGGGCCAGGGTCGTGTCTAATCCACCGAAATCCCTTCTTCTGGGTTTACCTCAAGTAGGAGTGTACTGAATCATTGAATCTTCTCATAGATACTGATCAGTCACCTATTCTCCAAATGAAACACTGATGGTTGTGTTGGAATCAACTTGGAGAAATCATCCTTATTCATAATCCTCTGATCCAGATTTCTCCTATTTCTCAAGTAATTCATGGATGAATGCAATTGGAATTTTTTTCGATCTATGATGATCTATGCCGATTCAAGGTCCAACAATCAATAGTGCTCATCATACAATGTCGTGGTAGGTGGTTTGTTTCTGATCAGTGATTTTCTTTGAGTTATATATGACTACGTGTCGATTACCCCTGATTCAAGAATTTTGTGTTAAGTAATTGAACCATTATATCATCTTGCATTGATTAATTTATATATTACAATTTGTCACTATTATATTATGGTGAATTGTATGTTTAGGGGAAACCCCATGGGTGCGTCTTCCTTGTTTGAATGTTTATGGTCGTTTTGTCCAGGTTGCATATGAGGAGTACCGTTATTTCTTGACATTCTTGTTAGGTTAGTAATGATTTTTTATTGTTACATGCTAAATTCAATTTTTATGAATTTTATCTACATATCCTTGGAGAATATGAGATTACTTTGGATGGTGGATATCATTTGTGCACTAATGTATTACACAGTGCTGTGAGAACTATGTGTAGGTATACAATAGGTGGAATTGTCGTTGATGGATTCCCAGAGTGTTTGTTATGTTTATGTTGTGAGACATAGGGGGGGATTGACGGTGAGTACATCCACCTATTTTCTATAGTATACCATTAGGAGACCACATAGGTAATGGACATTGAGTGATTCCTCAGATAATCTGTAATTTATTGTTAAAAGACCATAGGGGAATTGACACTGAGTTCTTCCTCCGAGAGTCATTTGATGTTGTGGGACCATAGGGGTATGAATGTGTGTGAATTTATAGAGGGTCATTATATATTTATTTAATTGATTATATGTTGAACCATAGGGTTTAGGCTATGAGAAAAGTCCAAGAGGGTTACTTGTAAATGATTAATTGATTGTGATGAGCCTGCCAAGACAAAGCACAATCTTGGAATCAGTCATAATAGATTGATAGATAGTCTTCAGAGACATATTCTTTTCAATTACACATGGGATATTGAGTTTAAGGATTATTCCTAGATTTCATTATTCAATGGATTGTACTATTAATAAATGTAAATGAATGTAATTGGAAACTATGGGATTTTATACTTCTGAGTAATTCCTTGTTTATTGATTCATTTTCCATAATTCCTAGTATATATACTCATTGACAGTTATGAAAAAAAATCATTTGGCAGTTTCCTACTACTGTTAGTATTACACCCTATTTGGGTCATGATATTTGACCCAACTAGTTTATATGGTTGCAGTTATAGACATGGTAAAGCACCCTTCTACATGAGGTAATTGATTTTTGTGGAGTTGGAGAGCAAGGGAACAAGCTGAGACTTGTAATGAAACATGAGTTACTTGTTTTTTTTTTACTTTGGTTTGGTACTATATTCCTAAATTGTTACTTGTTTTCCTATTTTTATAGACATTTGTGACATGCATCATATATATATATATCTATGTGTGTTCACCAGTTGTTTATTTACTATTAGTCTTCAACTATTTACATCAGTTTAATAGTATTACTACTACTATTACTATTTACTCTTTTTTAACCATTAAGTTACCCTTACAATGAGGGTATAGTTTCCCCACCATCACACCCAAGCCCCTCTCTACAAGTTGGAATCCTCTAGGATTTGGGGAAATGCACTGGAGGGAATGTTACTAACATGGTAATAGGCTCATTTGGGAGACACCCGGATCCAGGACATTACAATGTGGTATTAGAGAGATTATTTTATCTTTAACATGTTGTTTAGAGCCTATAATAATGGATTTAATGGAATAGGTAGTTTGTAATATGTTGTGCTCAGGATTAGCAAACCTGTGTACAGGGAAATGCCAACTGACCCCGTAATTTCATTGTTTATAGTTTTTTGGAATTGTTATAGTTGATTTGATTTCACTTATGGGTGATTCAAATTTATTGTGTTGTATTCCTTGATTTTATTGTAGGTATATTCCAAATGAATCCTGATGAGATGAGGGTATGCCATCTCATGCATCATATTGTCACTTGTTTGAGATCAAATTTCATGTATTCTCATCATTCCATTTAGGGTGGATTACCGATTGCATGTGGTTGTGATAGATGTTGTGATAGATATTCATGCCGGTGTGATAGATTCCCTGATAGAATACTATCTATTTTATTGGGTATGGAAAATATATAATGTTTCTATGGTATTGGTGCCAATTCATTTTTCCTGATGTGTTATGGGCCCTCTTGGATCAAAATTTTGTGGAACATATATGAATGTTAATAGAATTTTATCATATTGTGATGCAAATAAGGATTAAAAACATTGATTCATAGGAGTATGGGATCTCACTGGTCAGAATTTGTCATACCTAGTAAACAATTATTAGATTTTATGGTTTGCAGAGATGTTTCAGAGGATTACTATTTGGAAATGTAGACAACAAAAACTGTAGTGTAATGAATAGATTCCAAGTGTTCTTCTATTATAGAATAAACAACTATTCTTAAGTACACAACATCCACTAGAGTTACATGTCATTTATTACTTAATAGTGTGACTTCCTATGTGAGAAGAGACATGGGATTGGAAAATGTTTGTCAGAACACACTGTGTGATTGGAGTACATGACATGCCAAGGAGGACATGTATCTGGCCATCTGACTAAACACAAAGGTGGAAAAAAATGTTAGTTATACATGATGTGTTCTATTCATGCACGTTGCGTAGAGTTAACCATTTCACCAACCATGTGACTAATGAAACAGGTGGTTAGAACATAATAGGTACATTCCTTGTGTTGGTAAACACAACATGTAGTGTTTAATAGGAGAAAAGAATGTGTTTTCGCTATTTAGAATAACTCGGGAAAGAGGGGAAAATTTAATTACACCATGTGTTTGAGGATGAACATGTTGTGTGTAGGGTTGTTACATGACCAAGATGGAAAAAGATGCACCCCCTGTTGAATCCTAAGGGAACATAACATGTGGAGGGTATACCAGCCTAGTAACCCTTTCATAAAAACATGAATGCATTTATACACCTATTATTTTCATGAAATTTTATGTTTTTGACATTGATAATCATTAACTGATGTGTGTGATTGACCAGGAAGAGTCATGCCACCGAGACATCCTTCAGTTGTACGCCAGATACATGGCAATGATCAGACAACATAAATTGTAGATTAGGGACAACTAGTAGATCCTCCCATCGTAATCGTCTACGCACAATCTTTTATACTCGACACAAGTGATGATTCATAGTTCTAAGAAGGATTCATGAGGTTTATGCAGAATTTTTAGAGAGAAACAAATCCCAACACATCTATGATAGTGGTTTCATGAGTTTTTATGTAGCCGCATCCTCCCATATTTTTAGGGGATTGAGAAACATAGGCTGGACTTTCTTGGATAGAAGCAATGTTTTCTATCATCGATCATCTCGAGACACCTC
This sequence comes from Viscum album, assembly GCA_963277665.1. NCBI lineage: Eukaryota > Viridiplantae > Streptophyta > Magnoliopsida > Santalales > Viscaceae > Viscum > Viscum album. The sequence continues at coordinate 617,058,322 of OY728127.1, read as the reverse complement.
ATGCGAGGAGGGTGATGCTTGCAACATACATTCTTCATGATTCTGCCAATAGATGGTGGGATGTGATATCATTAGTAGGATGCTAATAAGTTATGGCTTGGGATGAGTTCCATCAGATCGTATATGACAATTTCTATCAGGGGAACATATGGGACGACCGAGCCCGAGAGTTCATGAGTTTGTAACAAGGTACTCTCTCTGAAATGGTGTATACTTATTTTTCATAGAGATGCTATGATCCACAACCATTATGGGGGGTGAGGGGTTATTTTTGATCCGGAAGATTGAGGAGGGTCTGAAACCTAACATCTAACCCCATGTGATCATCTTCATGTTCAATTCTGTGTCATATATAGTCAACCAGGAAGTGATCATCGAGCTTAATATGAGTGAGTCTGGAGCCATAAGTTACGGTGGCTCGACATCTAGAGTTGGTACTCCTCTACATAGTAGTAGGAAGCACCGCAGGGAGTATATGTACAGATATATGAGTATAAGTGATACTTCTTTAGGTATCCGAGTGGTATGATACATATGTAGGATGTGTGGGAATACAAAATCTCATTACCCAATAGAACTAGTAGAGTGTTGATCTTGCAACATGATGGTATGTATTCATCTTTTCTGTATGTTTTTCACACCAGTAGCTAGTGATAGGGGTTCTTTTATAACTATGATTTCAAGAGAAGGACCGCCAGTTTCTCATCAGTCAGAGAACTGAATTTCGTCGGGCCATTCTTTCCAAGGAGGAGGATGTGTTGATGGTATCCAATCAGCAAGCTTTCAGCAAAAATAGTGTGGATCAACTCAAGGAAGTCAGGTAAGGTGGAAGGGTTGTGGTACATGTCAGAAATTTGTAGTGGAGAAGGCCCAGTAGAAGCAAGAACCCAGACCCTCTACGGTTAGAGATACGGTTCTAGTAGCCTTAGTTTTACATTATGATGTTTTTTATATAGGGGCTTCCAATATCATTATATGTGTTTCTATTGTGGAGAGCCTTGGGCTCTATATCGTTACATCTAAGGATATTGTGACGCTAGACCCATCGTTGGGGATTATAACAGCTAGTGTATGTCAGTGTAAGGATTTACATCCTGAGATTGGTGGTTATCACTTCCTATGATACCTCTATGTCTTCGATATTATAGGCTTTCATTTCATTATACAAATGGACCGGTAGTCTCCTTCCCGGAATTTGTTTACAGTTATCACCTTAGGGTGTGTTTCACCTCACTAGTGGTTGAGAGTTTTCTACGCATGAGTGAATGGGATGTCCAGGAGAGCAGAACGGGACACGATCATCTTTGGATGGGAGGAATTACATCCTAGATTTCTAGTTAATATCCTGAGGACTAAGTGACTTCACAGATTTACATTCTTCCAGTGGTGGATCGTTTCATAGATTCCTCTCCATAAGACATTTCAAATTTACCTCTATAGTGAGAGGTATATTTTTCTACTGATATTGTGCCCATAGAAGAATCAATGTCTATTATTCCATATAGGATGGATACACAAGACTTTTAGGAGCACGATAAGCAGTTGCATGTGTTAAAGGAAAATGGTTGCATCTGACCTAGTACTTCTCCTTGGTCTTCACCTATCCTGTTAGTGAAGAATGTGGAAGGTACCCTTAGATGTTGTGTGGATTATTGGAAGCTGAACAAATTGACGGAAAAGAACTAATATCCCATTACAATGATTGATGATGCCTTTGATCATATTCTAAAATCCTGGGTGTCCTCGAAAATTAACTTGAGATCTGGTTATCACCAGTTCCATGTTAGACTATAAAATATACCTCTTACAGACTTTCGGAGCAGGTATGGTCTATATGAGTATGTGGATATGCAGTTTGGTCTCACTAATGCACCAGTATTTTTCATGGAACTAATGAATTGAGTGTTCCATCGTTACATGGAATCCTTAGTGGTTGTATTCGTGGATTATATCCTTGTGTACCCTCATACTCGACACAACCATTCCATCCATCATCAGATCATTTTGAGTACACTGAGAGAGCATCAGTAATATGCTATGATCTCAAAGTACCACTTCTGGATGGACCCAATTCACTTCATGGGACATGTTATCTCAGATATAGGATTGTCAGTAGATAGAGATAAAGTGGGAGTATTAGTTTCATGGGAGAAACTGAAGAATCTATTTGAGGTATGTGGTCTTCTAGGGCTTTCTTGGTACTACAGACACTTTATACAGAAATTTTCAGGTATAGAAGTGCCACTGAAATTCCTAACAATTAAGGGTGTGAAGTAATCAAGGAACTATTATTTTGAGTTATCCATTCAAGAGTTGATAGGGAAATTGACTTCATCACCGAGACTATTTTTCTTAGAGTTAGGAAAGAGTTACACCTTTTACTGTGATTCATCGGGTATCAAGATAGGAGCAGTTATTATATCGGAGGAATGAGTCATTGCATATGGGTCTCAGAATTTATGTCACTAAGAGTGGAATTACCCAATGCACAAAATCATGTTACATGCAGTTGTGCTTCCTTTTTACTGTTGGAGACATTATCTTTGGTGAGAACATTTTTTGGGTTTTTCTTACACAAAATGTCTCATGTATATCTTTACTCAACATGATATGAATTTGAGATAGTGAAGTTAGGTTGAGTAACTTCAGTCATTTGATTATGAGTTGTCCTATACATCATTAAAAGGAAACATGAAGGCTAATGCATTGAAAAGAAGGATTTATATATATGCAGTTCATGAGGCTAGTAGTGACTAACCACTTATGGATCTATTTTATGAGATGCATTTGGAGGTGCACAATAAATAGGGGTAGACAATTCATTCTTCAGCAGATGTTACTTCTACTCTATTGGATCAAGTGACAATGGGTTAGCTATCAAATTTCAAAGGCCTAGTCCAAAGAGAGAGTGTGTCAAGAGAGGATCCTACTCTTGGGTGGACCAGATGAGAGGATGCGATATTTCCCTTTCATGGATGCATATGGGTGTCACCAAACATACATGATGTTTTGATGTAGGATTTTCATTTCTCAGGTTGGGTAGATCATCCAGGTGTCACCAAGTTGTATCGAGAATAACACTATCGGTATTGGTGCCCTGGTATAAAGAAGGATGTTGTTTGTTTTTTATTTGATGTTCCACCTATTGACAAATGAAGGTGGAGCATCAACAACCTCCAGGGATTTTATAGCAGTTAACAATTCCCGAGTGGAATTGAAATGATGTCTCAATGGGATTTGTGATATGTTTATCATGGTTGCTTCAATGGAATGATGCAGTTTGGGTTGCAATTGACATACTCAAAATGGTTATACACTACTTACTATTCAAGGAGACCTTTATTTTTTATGATATTTCAATGCTTTACATCCGAGAGATTGTATGGTTTCACGGGGATATGCACTCTATCATTTTAGACAAGGAAACCCATTTTACTTCTCATGTATGGAAGGGACTACAGAGGTATTTGGGTATATAGGTACTTATAAGTACAACCTTCCATCCCCAGATAGATGTTCAGGTTGATCACATGATTTAGGTGTTGAAGGATATTCTTCGAGCATGTATCCTAGATTTTTGGGCTTCTTAAGAGAAACACATACCCCATGTGGAGTAATTACCCAATAATAGTTTTCTGGCGACGATTAAGATGGAACCTTATGGGGCTCTGTATGTTAGTCCTTGTTGATCACCCCTATGTTTGATAGAGGTAGGAGAGGTAGCTATGCTGGGACATCGTCTTGTCCAAGAGACCACTGATTAGGTGGATTTGATTCAAATGTGAATTAGTATTGCATTGTGTCTCCAGAAATCTTATGTTGGTCAGCGAAGACAACCTCTAGAGTTCAATGTCAGATATTAGGTTTTCGTACATGTCACATCGAGGATGGGAAATTAGGGGATTAGGAGACAGGGAAATCATTCAACATGATTAATCGGCCCATTTGAGGTTTTTGAGAGATTCATTATGATTGCATATTAGTTGTAGTTACCTCAGTTGTTTTAGGCTATGCATGATGACATCCACGTTTCTCAGCTACAATGTTCTTTTTCAGACATTCCACACATTTTTGAATAGGAGGATGAGTTGGAGGGGGACACATCCTTGGAGGAGCACCCTATTCGGATTGATGATCCCAATACGAAGGTCCTCTGTGGCTAGTATGTTCTTATGGTATGGGGTCTTTGTAGCATGGGTGAGTACAAGATGATACTTAGTTGATGGAGGCTTATGTATGATCTCAATGGCCACAACTGTTTGATATTTCTTCTTCACCACCATAAGAAGGCAAATTCAACGATGAATTCGAATACGGTGGGAATAATTTAAGAAACAAGACCATCTTTTTAGGTATGGATCTTGTTTTAAGGATTTTTTTAGTGAAAAGAATGTATTTTAAAATTTCCTAAGTACATGTCATATAATCTTGAGTAAATATCATGTACTAGGTTGTCGTGTGTAGCCTTGTACAAGCCATGTAATGGCATAGTACATGGCAATGTGAGGTGACTTGGAGACTACCTAAAGTGAAAGTTGGTTGGGGATAGTACACTGAGTGTACATTAAATTAACATTATGTGTACATTTTCTTCTATTGTATTATACTGACCAGGGTAATGTCTAATCTCCATAACTCCCTTCTTCAGGCCGTACTATGCATAGGAGAATACCTAATTGTCCAATGTGGATCGAGACACCAATCCTTCATCCATTCTCTAAATAAAAAACTATCAGTTGTGTTGGAATTTCCTCGGTGAATTATTCCTTATTCCAAAGCCTCTCTTCCTGATTTCTCCACTTTATCGAGTTAGTAAAGGATGATAGATTTTTTCCTTTTTATAGATCTATGAATGTATAGGCTGATTCAAGGGCTGACATTAAAGATTTTTCATCATATAACGTTTTGTTAATTGATTTGTTGCATTTAGATGTTTATATTTGAGATATATATGCCTAAACACTAACTACCCATGATTCTGGTATTTTTTGTTCAGTAATTGATACTTTCTATTAATTTCCTTATAATGATTGATAAATAAGGGTTTCTGTTGTTATATTATTCTGAATTTTGAGTTTAGGGGAAACCCCATACGTGCATCTTCCATGTTTGAATGGTTACGGTCGTTTGGTCTAGGTTGCCTAAATGGTAGTCCTTACATCCTTCCAATTCTTGTTAGGTTGGAATTGATTGCATATTTCAACTTCTTAAATGCATGTGTTATGCATTTTAGATACTTATCCTCCTTGTAGTTGATATTACATGGGCTAATAAATATCATTTGTGGAAGATTGTATTACATAGGGTTGTGAGAACCTGATGTAGTTTGAACAAAGATGGATTTGACAATGAGGGAATTCCTAGACTGTCTCTTTGGTTTATGATGCAATACCATAGGTGGGATTGACAATGAGTTCTCTTTAGAGTGTCTATAATATACTATTATGAAACCACAGGGGGAATGGTTGTTTAGTGCTTCCTCATAGTGTCTGAAATTTATCATTAAAAGACAACATACTAAATTGACGGTGAGTGCATACTTAGAGAGTCTTTATTTTTGTGGGACCAAAGGGGTAACACTATGTGAGTTTCCCCATAGGTTCGTTATATATTTATTGATTTGATGATACGTTGAATCAATAAGTTTATGTTGTGAGAACATTCCCAGAGGGTTTCATGTGAATGATTGATTGATTGTGACGAGCTTGCCAAGCCAAAGAAGAAGCTAGGGGTCAGTCTTAAATGATTATTAGATTGTATTTTGAGCCATCTATATTTATATTACACAAGAGATACATATCTTAGGCTTTATTCTGGGATTTCATTAATGAACTGACTGAATAATTAATAAATTTACATGAATGTTATTGGAAATTGTGGGATTGTTTTCTTTTTACTACATCTGTGTTTATTAGTACATTTTTCATATTCCCAACTATATATACTAACTGAATGTTATGCATAGATATTTTAGAGGTTTCCTAATGGGATTCATCTAAAAACTTATTTGGGTTATGCTTTTCAACCCAAACAGATTATATGGATGTAGGTATAGAAAAAGGAAAAAGACATTCTACATTAGGTACTTGATTGTTGTAGAGCTGGGGAGCCTAGGAAGAAGATGAGGCTTGAGATACTGCAGTTGTTACTAGTTTTCTTTTTTTACTTTGGTTTGTTATTTTATTCCATCATTGGGACTTGTTTATTAGTTTTCTTAGACATATGTGATATGAATCATTTATATATAGGCTCCAGTAGTTTATTTACTATCATTCTTCTTCTATTTAATTTTTTTGTATGGTATTACTGCTTCTGTTACTGTTTACTATTTTTTACTGTTGTGTTACTCTACCAATGAGTGCATAGTTTTACCACCATCACACCCAATGCCCATGCTGCTAGTCGGAAGCATCTGGCATTCAGGAAAATGAACATGAGGCCATGTGACCAATTTTGTACGGGGCATCATTGGGTAGATCCCAGATCTAGGATGTTAAAGTTTTTATATGAAGGAATTTTATTTATTATTTTTATAAATTTTTTACTATACATGTATGGATAATTTTTTTATAAAATTAAAATAAATCTAATCATTCATAGAATATTAAATTTATCAAATGGTCAAAGTGGTGGAATTAAAATTTAATGACCTAGTTTTTTAATATTATATTTGTTTCCCAAGTAAATTTTTGTTATATTATGTTTTACACATCGAACCAAAATCTCTTCATTATTGATAAATACATTAGTTACCAAAATTGAAAAATATAGATTTCTCATATCTATTAGAATCGATGACCCATAGAAAATAATACTGAACTAAAACAATTTATCCTAAAACGAATCAAAATATTATAATATAATTCTAGTGAATATTTAATGACATAATGAAGTGGAAATTATATGGTATAATTGTAATAGGAACTGTTGGGGTCGGATCGCTTTAGGAGAATTAAAAAAATATAGGAACTGGGGAATTTGACAGTTGGAAACTATTTCCATTGGTTATAATTTAAATATTATAATTTTTGTTTATAAGTAGTGAGGAAAAAGTTCAATTAATGAAAAAAGTAGAATCGATGGTCTCAACCATTAAAGTAAGGACCTATGAAGAACATTTTCCAGAACTTATTTGGGTGGTAGTGTCACTATGTTTCTCCTTGGACCAATCCCAAGATATTATTTAACATGTGAATCTAGAATGAAATAGCCATTGATGGATGTTTATCATAGTAAAAATTACAACTCAGTCGATATATGCCAAGCCACCCCATGAATCGAACACCATCTCCCACTGTACAATTTGATCATACCCTTTAGTTATAAGGGGTTACATGTCCATGGATTATTTACCTAATGTGTAATTAAAATTTATAAATATATTTTTATTCTATAAAATCCATTTTATTAATATTTTTTTATAATAATTTATATTTTTAATTTGAATGAATATTATAAATTGATTTCCTTGTAAAAATTTGTACTTTTCAAAAAAGATATATATATTTAATAATAAACTATGGTATTATTAATTATACATATTATAATGAAATATTATGTTAAAACACTCTTTTTTAAATATAAATACCAAAATAATTTGATTAGGTCTTATTAAATTTTTATGTGTTATAAATTTTAATGTTCTTTACAACCCAATATTTTTTTTTAAAAAATAATTTTTAAATTTAAATCTTATATTTATCACATTTTGGGATTTGATCTTATAAAATAAATATCATTTTGGGCATTGTCATGCTGAAATGATATTATAGTTAGTTTATGATTTCCTTCTAAGGTACCTTATTTATCGATGAATAAAAAAAATACAATTTTGGGTTATTTCTATGTTTAATGAATTTATTGCCATGACACAATGATATAATAATTAATAAACAAAAATAAATAGCATAAAATAGATTATTTTATTAATATCATGTATTTTAAAAGATTTTTTTTTCCAATTTCCAAACCAATAAGTGCCCTCCCAAACTATATAATGGAAACTTGGCTTCAAAAACATTACGTTGGGGAAACATTTATTTTTCGTGCCAAAATAAGTAATAAAAAATTATTTTTTGTTCTTATGGATTAAAATAACATAAAATGTTTCCCAAATTTACAAAACCATGGGAGAATCTTTGGGTAATACAATTGTTTTTCATTTTACACAATCTATATTTCCAAGGCATATATTTGGAAATTGTAAATCAAATAGTCCACTTTTGAAATAATACCCACTAATTAATCCATTTTCATGAACTCATAATACATCATAAATTATTTTAATTTATTTTTATTAATCCTCCCATGGAATCCCCTATAATATTATTTATTCCACTAGGGATCTATTCATCATGTTCTAGGATAAACACTTCAATATATGAAAATTATCCATCCCTTCTCTTAAATTTAAGAAACTATTATTATATATGTCCTATAAATGTTATGGTTACTTTATTTTGTTCTTGTTTTTATCATTCCCTTATAGATAACATATTTTTTATCAGTGGGATTCCATTTTACCCACACTTTTTTACAATTTTATAAAACCATATATTTTACCTATCATGCTGGATATTTTATTTTTCAAATGACACTCTTTTATATGAGAACATATATTTTCAGTTTTATTTTAATACTGCATCTACTTTTCTCAAAAAAATTTATTCCACTGGATGCAAACATGAAAAATTTATTTGGTGATTTACATACATTAAAACCACATTCCCATTTTGTGGGATAAAAATGACTAAATCACCATGTCTTTAATCTCTTATGTATGCCACAATGTTTTATAAGAAACCAATGATTTATTATCCATGGGTTATTAATTAAAATAACTATTATTATATATGTCAATCATAATAAATAAATACATTTAAGGGTATCTCCCTATTAGTGCTCCAATGAATTGGGTAAATAATAAAATCTATATATATGTCTTCTTTTACATTACTTTGGAGAATTAATATTTTAATTTTCACAATTGAAAACATGGGAAAAACCATAGTTCTTTTTTAATGAATGTATCTTATAAATATTATATCCACATTTCAATGTTATGATTATTGTTTTATTCATAATGATATTACTTAGGTATTCATGATCATTCAATAATGATATTCATTATTCATCTATTTATATTTTTCCTAATCCCAGTAAATTTGTATCTATTAATAGTCCTTATTCTCTAATATTACCTTTGAAAAATGTATTCATGTTATCAAATTATGTAATATATGTTTGGATAGAAGCATGAAAAATCTTTTCAAGGGGATCATAAAAATGTTTTAGATTTTCAGGTATTAAATACCGTGTCTATATGAAAAACAAATTAATAGATCCCATGATTGATCCATGTAATGAAATTCCTTGGGAGAAAAACACACAATCAAATATTTGATATCAAATGATGGTTTTATTATTAGTTAAAATTATGAATATAGATCCTTATTATTAATTCTAGGTAAAACATTGGATATAAGAAAATATCATGTTATTTTTGTGAAGTGTTAAAAAAGTTCATTCTAAGAAAATAAATCACTTTCTAGATATGAAAAAGTGGATGTGGATATAATTTTTTTTATCTATTGGTGAAACCCAAAATCACCATATTGAGAAAGTGTATTTTGGGAACCGAGGCATGACAATGAAACCATCTTCACACCTGGATTAACAAAAAAACATGATAGGATAGGTTAAGGATAATATTTTTCTGAACCTTTATAAATTATATATATATAATTTTGTTTTTTAGAGGATACTAATAAAAATTTGAAGAATGATTTTTTATGTCATAAAATACCTAAATATTAAAAATATTGTTAAAATTAACACGTTTCTTACTTAGGTTTTCTTATTTTAGAAAAATGCTGGAAAATAGGAGGAACTATCTATGTAATACTGAAATTGAAGAAAAAATTAAGATGTTTCAATGGAATTTGTGAAGGAAAATATCAATGGGATAATGAATCAACTAAATTTTTTATGAATAAAAAATAAACCAATTCATTGACTAGAATAACCTTAATGGATAAACATTTATATTTTGTCTTTCGTGCATCAATGACGACCATCAATTAGTGGATCTATTCACTCATTGATTGATGGAAAATGGATAATCTCTATTGAAAAAATATTTTCATACTCCACTATTTAGATATAAAAAATATCTCATTGGAAGAATAACATGTAAAAGGATAACCAGATTAGTGGTGGACATAGATTAAATCCAAAATTCAATAAGGGACAGTGATGCTATGGAGTGTGATGAGTTTCGGGAAATCATTTTCAATAAATATTTTCACCATTTTATGTGAGAAAAAAATAAATCATTTACTCAAGCTGAATAATAAGGAAAATAAATATGTGGGTTGCTAGGAGATAACATTCATAAGACATTCTGGATACACCACTTTCATTTTCATGGATCTTAAGGGAAATGTTGATATAATAATTTGTGGACGGAGACCCATTATGAGGAGAAATATAGAATATTGAGAATCAATAATCAATGAGCTGATTGTGTAGAGTGATATTACAGTTGAGTTAGTTTTTTATAGACATAGCAGCCACACAGATCAAATGAAAAGAAGAGATATATTAGTCAAAACTCAAAGACAATCATTGATCACAAAAGTGAAGTAAAGAATATTCAACTTCCCATGTGCAATAAATGTGGAAATAATCATTCAGGGATCTATATACATTGGTGTGGAACATGTTACAAGTGTGGAAAATATTTCAATATAGCTTGAAACAAACATAATGAGGTGAATCCTCATATTCTCAACACAAATGTCAAAGGGAAAATCAGTTCCAATGATATAGAAGTTTAATGCTTCATGTGTGGGAATCTTAGACACCATTCCATTCAATGTCAAAGAAAATAGATAATAGATGGAAACCAGCATCATCCTATTAGTAGTTTAAGATAAAATTTTTGATAATTTTCTATCATTATGAATAAATTGTATGATCTAAATGATATGGTAGAAGGTACTCATGTTGTTGTCTTAAATCTATTAAGTACATCATTTGATTCTAGTTTTATGAATTCTCCTATTTCTTTCATCATTGAAATGGTTATATAATCATTCCCTGAGCGGATATAAGTTGAGTTATCAGTAATCACTCTTGGAGATATTATAAAAGAATCAATTGTGTATAAAAACACTAGTACTGACTTTGGTGAGAATAATCTCATTGCAAATATTATAGTCATTACCATACTGTAATTCGACGCTATAGTTGGGATAGAACAGATCCCATAGTATGATGCTAAAATAAACTATAAATACAATATAATGTTCCATGATTGGATATCATACAATTATTTTCAAAGGAATGATATCTCGGCCTGAGATTTTTCTATAAGAACATCACATAGCCATATTTATAGAGATGATTTGTGATGAGGGAGAAGGAAATGAAATTATAAATATAGAATATGTCCCATAATTCATGATTACATCAACGTATTTCTTATATAGTTACCTAGACCTCCCATGGAAATAGATATTTTGTTATACATTAACAACATACATGGATCCGAAAATATTACAAAAACCCAGTATAGAATGGAGAAGATAGAGATTGAATAAATAATGACAAAAATTCGAGATCTTTTGGAAAATGGAAGCATCTAAATAAGTTTGTATCCTTAGGGACAAATGTTTTTATTTGGTAAGAAGAAGAACCGATAAATGCTTCTATGAATTAATTATACAGAACATAAGAAGAGCATAGTTGAAAACAAGTACCCTCCCCAAGGATTGATTATTTATTTGACCATCTTTGCGGGGATCAATATGTAGAGACCCAAATCTTGATGTACATGGACGTTACATTAATTTTGCGGAATACTTGGTACATAACAAAACACAGATACACAAGGACCGTAACAGTTTTTTTTCTTTGGAAACATGGAACGTAATCTTCTAATCGTGGTGAAACATCTTCAACATATACCATTAAAATCATCCCCTTTTATTCTTACCTAAAAAATTTCATTATATCCTGGGGAAAAGAAAACATAAAAAGGGTGAGCTCAAATTCTCAGTAAGGGTATTCATGGAGAAAATAAAACAAACCATATACATTTGAACATAAAAACATGAACATAATGTTTAAACATTGAAATCTTGAGTAATGACATAAAACATGGCAGTACGTAAGGCATTGATCAAAAAAGAAAATTAATCATGATAAACTATCTTGTAAATAAAACTTTTAATTGTGGAAAAACATTAATCACATGATATGACTTCCATAGTATACAAGGAATTGCTACCAATAACATCTTAGTGGGCAGAGTCCCTTTCTGAATCGAGTTCACTCCACATTCCAGTCCTGTATTACTGAACCGGATTAACTTACCATTCCAGCCATGTCTATCTCATGAGATATAAATCTTTAACCAATTCATTGGAGGAAGATATTGGTCCCACCCATCTCATAATGAAATCATTCTTTCTTGTACCACAAAATAAACATACATCGTTCATAATAACCCAACGAATAAAATGGGATTCATAAACATCAACCCATCATCCAATAATCCATATAAAATAAATGGATATCATTTCATAATAAGAAAAGTGAAACCATGTAAATCATAGAGACATTATACATGAAACATACACATATGAAATACTATCATCATAGATGGAAAAAATGGTTTTGATAAAACACTTGAAATGAATTCTTGAGAAAAATATCTTTTCTTCTTGAAAATATTTTTATTTTCACAAAATTTCATGAAATTTTAAAAGAAAAGGATTTTATTGAAAATAGTCATGAAATTTTTTGGAGGAAGCTTCATGAAAATAAGGCTTTATAAAACCGTAAAAAATCATTTCATGCAGTATAAGTTAAAAAACATTATTCTCGTACTTTTTCTGGAAAAGTAAAAAAAGTACCTTATAACATAAACAAAAGAAATATTCCTTTCATTCCATATAGTAAAAGTAAAAAATTGGTAAAAAGAACTTCAAAAATACATGAAACCATTTTTAGAAAACAAGAACATGGATGACAAATATAACCCCAGTGAATACGTACGAATAAACAATCTTGGATTAAAACGAGATTGGTAATGTAATCCCTTATCTTCGATACGATATGATTCGTATTTATCCAAACCTCATGTATAATGATTTAAATAATGTCATTGAATTATTACAGAATCATAATCATTGTTATGATATCATATATGGTTCACCTATGACTTTATATTACCCATTCTTTTGTATGTTCCATGTTAAAGCAACATTTTGGGAAAAATTGTTTTTTTATCGTACATGTTTGGATTTTTTTTTCTTGATATTATTACTTATATCCCGATTTAATTAATTCCTGATTTTAAAACATGATTTATATGTAATATATATTCATAATATACATATATATATATATATGATAGATCGATAAATGGAATGAAATACTCCGTTCGTGGAGAAGGTAGGTCGTACGTACGCATGAACGTTGTTTTCGTTTCCTTATTGAATTGAATGGAATTACGTAGATGACATACATATATATATACATAAATCCAGTATCATTATTTTTTCATATATTTAATGATTAATTATTATATATACTTTATAATCATTCCAGAATAGTTAACATGGAGAATGAATATCATCGCGTCGTGGAGACGGTAGTCCGTACGTACGCACGAGCGACGATATCATTCCCATGATCATGGAATTGTATTGAAGTGTTTGTATAATATTTCATAATTGATATAACTTTACAATAATCATATATTGTTATTTATTTTCACTATTATACCCATCCAAGTAAGGTGGTGGTCGAAAATATATTACACCACGGTGTGGAGACGGTATTCTGTACGTACGCACACACAGTGATTTCGTTTTCTATAGGATGGATTGATGGTGAAAAAGGGTTTTTTCATACTTATAATAACATATCATTATATGAGTGAAACTGGTGTTATTACTTCTTAATGAGACAACAAAAGAAGAAGAAGTAGAAGAAGAAATAAAGTTGAAATAATCGGTAACGGACATTACCTCTTGTTTGAAGCGCCTCTTCTAAACCTCCTCTTAGGGAACTAAATATGGTCTTTTAAGAAGACCAGAACCTCTAGAATGTTTCTAGGGAAGTGGAGAAGATAAATTTTCAGGGTTTGGCCGAGCATCAAGCCTCAAAATGGTGTGAAGAGAAGAGGGAAGGGCTTCCCTTTTATAAGGGAGGAGAGGGGCACCTTTGGAAAAACTAAACAAAATATTTTATTATAAAGACATATTCGGTTTTTAATAGCTCCAAATTAATTTATTTTGAAGATAAGGTGGGGATGGGTAGAAATACTCTCATAAAATAGAATTTAGGCAAGTTTAGGTTTCTATTTTAAACTTGTCATTTAGATTTTACTTTAAGTTAAATAATTTTACTTTTACGGTGTCTTCTTGTTTTCTTACACTATAATGTTAATAAACATATTATTACAAGACAAAAGAACCCAAAGTTGTTTATTATTAATATATATAACCTTATATAATTCATTTGGCCGAACCATAGATTTTTAGGAATAAAATAACAATTAATAATATAATATGTTTTAAAAACAATTTTATGTCAATTTTGACACTATTTGGTAATTGATTTTTGTTGAAATAATAACCATATTATTCATTTGGAAAATGTTAATTAAATATATACTAACATGTCATATTATCCTATAAAATTAGTTTAATTCATAAAAATTCTCAAATTATATTTATTTGGGTATTTATAATATCAATTATTTAAATATTTCATTATTTATGTAATTACCGCATCACCATTTTGTCATAAATAACATCAATTATTTAATATGTAAAAATTATAAATAAAATACCATTAGTTAGGAAATATTTTTATCTTTCTAATTAATATTTATTTTCTAATTTATCTTATTTATAACCCTATATTAAAAATGAATTATTTATTAAACTTTGATTTTAACTATTTTAACCCTTGTTTAAATAAAGTAATAATAAATGTCCTAATCTAATCCAAGTAGACCTAAATGGTCAGATTTTATTCATAAGGTTGTTTTGGGTCGAATTATATTTATCCAATAGAATTAGGACATGTTTTAGGGTAATATTAATATCATTTTTACCCTTAATTACCCTATTTACTTTTAATTGTGGTATCTAAAAAGTTACTATTCACCAAAAATTATTTTCTTCTCATTGAACCACATTTGAGTCCATGATATTAACATTGGCTCTCTTTTTTTATAAATTCAATTCACATATGTGGAAAATTTTCATTTAAATGAAAAAGTCAGTTTTTTTAACTACCACTAAGTGGTTTCACTATTAATCTAAAATTGTTGTTTTTCAGAAAAATACCAAAAATTCCACCTAAGAATTATTTGATATTCCGAATTCCAAATTGATTTCTATTTTTCCAAATTAAAAACATAGAAGTGGAATTAATTAATTTTAAAATTAATTCCCGTTATCGAAACAAATAGCGTTTTTTAAGAGACAAAAACTATCAAAAGATTGATACTTGTTTATATCCAATTTCAAAGTGAAATTAATTCCAATGAACAACATTGGATTAAATGGTAAAAATATATTCTAATTACAGTTTAAGACATTGTAAGAAGATAATCTGACCATATAAATTATTGGGATGAAAAATGTTGGTTTTAATTAAAATATAGCGTGTTTTTACAATATAAAATATGAAAGTTATCAGAATAATATGAAAAATTTATGCAAAGTAAATTATTATATCCTTATTCCAAATAAGAATATTATTTTGTCATATTGAACATATATTCATGTAAAAACATGATTTAAGGAGGGTGCGCCAATAAAAGGTGGGAAAACTGGAATTTTTGAAAAATACATATTTTACACGAAAAAATTATTTTGTTCTCATACCATATTCTAGAAAATGATTCAGATGAATAATAATGTTATAAAATTCATAATGTAGTTAATACTATTCGAAATGGCTAGTACATAATAACATTATAGCAATATATTGTCGTTTAGTGAAACCCGTTATTACGTACTACACACGCTATCGAGGTTGGTCGCGATTGCATGTAATGCAAGCCAAGAATAGTGTTGCGTATACTGCAAACAAATGCGGTGTTGCGTATAGTACAATATAATATTGTTTTAGTGTATAATAGAAGATCATAGAAATTAAAAATAATATATCTCATAAAATCTCGGGGTGGTACGTTCTACACCCCATAAAATGAATTTTGTCCACGAAATTTGTCGGGGTTATAAATCATTTACAATTCATAGAAACCCACATCGTAAAAAAGATTATTAAAACATTATTTTAAAAACTAAATTATTAAATGTAACGATTACCCAATGTAACTCATCACTGGGTTTCCATATAAGAGAACATAGGTGAAAATATAGATATGGAAGAAAAATAAAACCATCAAGTCCTGATGGAGTGTGGTAGAGAACATGGCTATGAAAAATCCATCAATCACAAAGACATAAATATTTGATGATGTATGGTACCATCTGATTCATTGGATATAAGAGCACCAGGACAGCATTTTTGGTTTTCAATATCATTTCACTAAAGTTGAAAATTTTGAATTAGATGAAATACTTTCTTGATTTTGGTACAATCTCACTATTGTTCGTGCTTTGACCAATTTCCAATTCATATATTAAAGAAATGAATCTAAATTTGTTATTCATGAAGTGTTAACAAATCATGTTATAGAATGATGGGTCATTCCATCTGTTTCAAACAAAAAGTTATCAAAAGTTATCAAATATACATAATTCCATCTATGGTGGGGTTAATCATATACGATTCGAAAAATGAACTTATACTTCATTTATCATACCTCTTAACAAAATAAAACTAGTTTCTACTAACCGGGGACTGCCTGTAGGCCAGTGGTAGGGAAAAAAGGCCAATCGCACTTCGGTTGTGGGTTTGATTCCCATAGCCTTGTCCGACGCGATGGGCTAGCGCTCGTCCTGCTGGTTGTCCTTCTTCTAAAACTACATTACTATAACATCCAATCAATAATATCCAAAAAAAATCTATCCTTAAACAATACTATCTTATCTCCAACATAATTCATTCCAATATTTAGGCTTATCTAAAATACTTCGGTCCAAGATCATAGTATAAAGAAAATTATTACTTGAAATGTCACATAACAATCACGTGAATGCCATCATTTATCCCCAATATATCATAAGATATATCTTGTTGGTGAAATTAAAAACTAGTGAATACCTTAATCATTTATTCTCTTGAATAATGAATACCCATTGAACCATAGTGAAAACATGAATGTTGATAAATTTTAACACTTTCCACTTACCAAAATCCCAAATATTCTATATAGTCAAACCATAATATCACTTATGCCTTATATCAGTCATGAGCTCATGAATACAATCAAACATCTCATTATCTTCTTATCCCTTCATTATGCTCAAATCATCTACCTTCCAAAAATATCACAATAACATTTCATGGTTACTGGTACCATTCAAAATATACTTTCAAATACATTAGGAAAAACTATATTGTAACAATACTTAGATGATTCTTTATTCCATAGTACCATTAAATATACAACATAACTCTAGATAAACATACAATCATTCCACTACCTTCTTAAACAACTGACTGATCTTCAACACTTCTTTCATCTCATTTATCATTTGTAGTCTTCCTCATCATCATCCACATAAATAATACCCATTTGACCATGCTAATTCTCTTCATGAGATTTTCCCTTAGGGCATTGGTTTTCATAATGCCCTTAATTTCCACATTTAAAACATTTAATTGTAGTTGATTTCTAAGAAATACCATTATCCATGTCCATGGTTTTAACTAAACCTTTTCCTTTGTGATTACTGGCTTTGTGTCTTTATTTTCCACACCCAAAGAATCTTCCAGTTCCTTTGAAACATTCTCCCTGATGCCTCTTCCCACATGATTTACATTAGGGGAATTGAACTTTCTTTCATCTATGATCATCATGAAACTCCATCTTTCCCTTATTAGATGAGTCAGGAAGCATTCCAAAGTTGAGATTATTGATCGTATTATGAGATTTCTGATTAGGCATAATAACTATATGTGCACCTCTAGATCCAATTTCGTTTGGTTTCTCAGGAAGAATATCATTCCATTGTCCATCATATCCTCCATTATCGTGAATGTTTCAGTTTCCAGCCATTTTATAACACCCAAAAAGAATAGTGTGAGAGGAAAAAATCATGATAGGGAAAACAACATAGTAAAGGGGGAGTACCGTCAATATCTAACATCTTAGGTTAAATTCTAAGATCGTTACCATAGTTCTAGGACTATATCCTATACATATACTTATCCTTAGGGGCATCCCTAGACATACCATAGAAATATCTATAGGGATCTCACTAACGTTTTCACATCTTAGTTTCCAAAGGTTATCTAAACCTTTCCTCTGATACCAAATGTAGAGACCAAATGCTTGACGTAAATGGAAATTACATTACTTTTGGTAAATACTTAGTACATAACAAAAACAGACACACAAGGACCGTAATAGTTTAGTGTCTTTGGAAACATGGAATGTAATCTTCTAATCGTGGTGAAAGATCTTCAACATCTCCCATAAAGATATTCCCCTTTTTTCTAACAAAAAATCATTCTTTATATCATGGGGAAAATAAAACATAAAAAGGGTGAGCTCAAATGCTCAGTAAGGGTAAGCATGGAGAAAATAAAAAAAACCATATACATTTGAATATAAAAACATGAACCTAATTTTTAAACATCGAAATCTTGATCAATGACATAAAACATGGAAGTACGTAAGGAATAGATCAAAATAGAACATTAATCATGATAAAATAGCTTGTAAATAAAACTTGTAATTGTGGAAAAATATTAAGCACATGATATGATTTCCATAGTAGCCAAGGCATTGCTGACAAGACTATCTTAGTGGACAAAGTCCCTTTTTGAATCGAGTTCACTCCTCGTTCCAGTCCAGTATTACTGAACTGGATTAACTTACCATTCCAGCCATGTCTATCTCATGAGATATAAATCATTACCCAATGAATTGGAGGGAGATATAGGTCCCACCCATCTCATAAAGAAATCATTCTTACTTGTTCCTCAAAATAAATATACATCATTCATAATAACCCAACTAATAAAATGGGTTTCATAAACATCATCCCATCATCACATAATCCATTTTAAATAAATGGATATCATATCATAACAAGAAATGTGAAACCATTTAAAGCATAGAGAGATTATACATGAAACATAAACATATGAAATCATGTCATCTTAGATGGAAAAAAATGGTTTTGATAAAACACTTGAAATGAATTCTTGAGGAAAATATAATTTCTTCTACAAAATCATTTTCTTTTCATAAAATGTCATGAAATTTTAATAGAAAATGATTTTGTTGAAAATAGTCCTGAAATTTTTTGGAGGAAGCTTCATGAAAATAAGGCTTTATAAAACTGTAAAAACAATCCTTTCATAACGTATAAGTTAAAAAAACATTCTTCTCGCACTTTTCTTGGAAAAGTCAAAAAAGCAACTCATAACATAAAGAAATGAAATATTCCTTACATACCATGTAATAAAAGTCAAAAATGGGTAAAAACGAATTTAAACATACATGAAACCATTTTTATAATATAGGAATATGGATGATAAATATAACAGTGGTGAATACGTACGAATAAACAATCTCGAATAAAAACGAGATTCTAAATGTTATCCCTTACCTTAGGTCTGATATGCTTCATATGTTTCTGAAACTACTGTATAATTATTTATATAATGTCATTGAATTATTATAGCATCATATTCATTGTTATGATATCATATATGGTTCACTTATGATTTTATATTATCCATTCTTTTGTAAGTTCCATGTTAAAGCAGCGTTTTGGGTAAAATAGTTTTATTTATCGTACATGTTTGGACTTTTTGTTCTTGATAATATTACTTATATCCTGATTTACATAATTACATAATTTAAAACATGATTTATATGTAATATATATTCATCATATACATATATATATGATAGATCGATAAATGGAATGAAATACACCATTCATGGAGACGGCAGGCCGTACGTACGCATGAACGTTGTTTTCGTTTCCTTATTGAATTGAATGGAAATAAGTAGTTGACATACACACACACACACAGATATATATATATATATATATAAATCCAGTATGATTATTATGTCATATATTTCATGATTACTTATTATATATACTTTATAATCATCCGTGAATGGTTAACATGGAGAATGAATCTCATCGCGTCTTGGAGATGGTCGCACGAGCGATGATATCATTCCCATGATTGTGGAATTATATTGAAGTGTATGTATAATATTTCAGAATTAATATAAATTTAAAATAATCATATATAATTATTTATTCACACCATTATACCCATCCAAGTAATGTGGTGGTCGAAAACAGATTACACCACGACGTGGAGACGGTATTCTGTACCTACGCACGCGCGGTGATTTTGTTTTCTGTAGGATGAATAGATGGTGAAATAGGGTTGTTTCATACTTATAATAACATATAATTATATGAGTGAAACTTATGTTATTACTTCATAATGAAACAACTAAAGAAGAATAAGTAGAAGAACAAATAAAGTTGAAAGAATCGGTAACGGACATTACCTCTAATTTGAAGCGCCTCTTCTTAACCTCCTCTTAGGGCACTAAAGATGATCTTTTAAGAATACCAGAACCACTAGGATGTTTCTAGGGAAGTGTAAATGAGAAATTTCCATGGTTTGGCTGAGAATAAAGGCTCAAAATGGTGTGAAGAGAAGAGGGAAGGGCTGCCCTTTTATAATGGAGGAGAGGGGCACCTTTGGAAAAACTAAATATATTATTTTATTATAAAGTCATATTCGATTATTAATAGCTAGAAATTGATTTATTTAGAAGCTAAGGTGAGGATGGGTCTAAATCATCTCATCCAATATAATTTAATAAAGTTTATGTTTCTATTTTAACCTTATCATTTAGATTTATCTTTAAGTTAAATAATTTTACTTTTACAATGTCTTCTTGTTTTCTTACACTATAAGGTTAATAAAATTACTATAACAAGCCAAAATAACCCCAAGTTGTTTATTATTAATATATATAACCTTATATAAGTCATTTGGAAGAACCTTATATTTTTAGGTGTAAGATAACAATTAATAATATAATATTTGTTTTAAAAAATATTTTATGACAATTTTGACACTATTTGGTAATTGATTATTGTGAAAATCATAACAGAATTATAAGTTAGAACAAAGTTAATTAAATCAATACTAACTTGTCATATTAACCTATAAAAGTATTTTAATTTATATAAAGTCTCAAATTACAATTATTTGGGTATTTATAATATCAATTATTTTAATATTTCATTATTTAGGTAATTACTGCATCAATATTGTGTCATAAATAAAATAAATTATTTAATGTATAAAAATTATAAATAAAATACCATTAGGTAGGAAATCGTTTTATCTTTCTAATGAATATTTATAGACGAATTTATCTTATGTATAACCCTATATTAAAAATAAATTAGTTACTAAACATTGATTTTATCTATTTTAACCCTTCTTTAAATAAATTAATAATAAATGTCCTAATCTAATCCATGTGGACATAAATGGTCATATTTTATTCCTAAGGTTGTTTTTGGTCGAATTATATTTATCCAGTAGAATTAGGAAATGTTTTAGGGTAATATTAATTTCATTTTTAGCCTTAATTACCCTATTTACTTTTAACCGTGGTAAATAAAAGTAAAAAGTTACTATTCACCAAAAATTATTTTCATCTCATTGAACCACATTTTATTTTTTTATATTAACCATGTCTCTCGGATTTTATAAATTCAATTCACAGAAGTGGTAAAATTTCATTTAAAAGGAAAAGTTAGTTTTTTTAACTACCACTATGTGGTTTCACTATTAATTGAAAATTGATGTATTTCAGAAAAATACCAAAAATTCATCCTAATAATTATATGATATTCCAAATTAAAAATTGATTTCTATTTTCCCAAATTCAAAACATAGAAGTGTAATTAATTACTTTTAAAATTAATTCCTGTTATCGAAACAAATAGCGTGTTTTTAAGAAACAAAAACTATCAAAAGATTGAAATTTGTTTATATCGAATTTCAAAGTGAAGTTAATTCCAATGAACAACATTGGATTAAATGATAAAAATATATTCTAATTACACTTTAAAACCTATTAAAAATATAATCTATGCATATAAATTATTTCGATGAAAAAAGTTGTTTTTAATTAAAATATAGCGTGTTTTTACTATTCAAAATATGAAAGTTATCAGAATAATATGCCAAATTTATCCAATGTAAATTATTATATCTTTATTCGAAAGAAGAATTTTATTTTTTCAAATTGAACTTATAGACATGTCAAAAACATGATTTAAGGTGGGTGCTCCATCAAAAGGCGAGAAAACTGTAATTTTTTAAAAATACATATTTTACACGAAAAATTTATTTTGTTCTCATACCATATTCTAGAAAATGTTTAAGATGAATAATAAGGTTATAAAATTCAAAATTTAGTTAATAATATTTATAACGGATAGTCAATAATAGTATTATAACAATATATCGTTGTTTAGTGAAGCCCTGTATTGCATACTACACACGCTATCGAGGTAGGTCGTGATTGCGTGCAATGCAAGCCAAGAATAGTGCTGCCTATACTACAAGCTAATGCGGTGTTGCTTATAGTACAATATAATTTTGTTTAGTGTATAATATAAGATCAAAGAAATTAAAAATAATATATCTCATAAAATCTCGTGGTGTTACACAATACTTCCCCATGATTAATCTTCAATATGGATATTATAAATTGTGGTTGAAATAAGAATATATTCCCATGGCTTCTTTATTATTCTGATATGGGAATTATGATATTTTATGACATTTTTCTTAACTAATGGTCCTCAAATATTTTTTTATTTTATGAGTAGTGTCTTTAAAGACTACCTTTATAAATTTGTGGTATTGTTAATTGATTATGTTATGATTTATTATAAAATATGTGTGGAAATTGAGGATCATATTAATATTAAACTTAAAACTATGAGCAAGGATATGGTTTCCTGAAAAATAGAAAATGTGTATTTTAGTTATAAAAAGTTTCTTTGTCACATCACATTGAGACCAATGAAGGAATAAAAATTTAACTTTCGAATAAAAATGGTTTTGAGGAGTAGCCTCATCATACGATAAAAATTGGGATTCATAGTTTCCTTGGATAATCATGGTATTATATGAGTTTTTTTATGAAAAATATTCATGAAATTATAATAATATAACCATCTTACTGGAAGTGAAGTGAATTTTATTGAGTAAAAAGGTGTTTGAAGAATGCTTCTATGAATTGGAGAGGAGATTAGTTACTGAATATGTGTTATCTATAGTCTCTATAAGAGAAGGATATGTTATTTTTAACGATGCATCAATGAAAAAGAATGGGAACGTCATCATGAAAAATGAAAATGTGTTTTCCTATGAATTTTCATATTTAATGCCTAATGAGAATAATTATCCTACCAATAAGTTGGAGATACATAAATTTGTTATTCCATTGAATATATGGAGATACAATCTCTATAGGGGGAAATGTGATATGCACACATATCACCATTGATTGATGTTTATATTCACACAGAAATAGTATATTATAACAAAAATGATAAGTTTAGAAATTGATAAAGATTATGACAACTAAATTAATTATTACACTAGAAGTTAAGAGAAAATTTATGACACATTAATTTGGAAGGACCCTCATATTCTATCAATGGCGATGATTCAAGAATATGTAATGATCAAAGAACATGTAAGGTTTTACATGGGAATCATAAGGTAAGCGACATCATAAATCATATCCCAAATAATTTCTCAACTATCATTTCTAGATAAGATCAAGAAATATCAAAGATAATATCCTTTATTACAAAATAAGATAGAGTTTTTTATGAATAAAAAGTGTCATGAGTTCATTATGGATCAATAAGGGTTAATAAAATTTTATACCAGGCTATTTGGTCCATCAATTATAGAGATAATGAAACAACTAATGGATTAATCACACTGCTCTAAATTCTCTATACGAATTGAAAGTACTAAAATGTATAGGTTCCTTCATGGTAATTATATGTGGGATAATATAAAGAAAAATATATCAAAAAACACTATAAGGAGTTTGGTATGTAATCCAGTAAAGGTGGTGCGACATCATTTTAAAGGGTATTGAAACCACTTCCCATACCATCATGGAAGTTGGAAAATATAACTCAGGATATTTTCACATGTCTACCATGGAAATAGAAAGAAAACAATATTATATGGTTTGTAGTGGACTGACTCACCAAGAATACCCATTTTATCATTATTCTTGAATATTTCTCTCTTGACCATCCTTCAAAGATATAAATAATGTATTGAGTCTAAATGTAGTGCCATATTATATCATTTATGATCATGATAAAAGGATCAAATCATAATTATGTGTATATATTCAACATTATCTCAATAATTAATTTAATTTCTATATAGTTTATTACCCCAAAATAGATGGCCAACACGAAATGACTATTCAAAAACTCAAGGACATCATGAATTAAATATAGGATGGGTTAAACATTACATATTAATTGAGTTCTCAATCAATAATATCTTCCACTAATGTATTCATATGACACCCTATGAAGATCTATTTGAGAAGTGATAAAAAAATTATACATGTTGCAGTGAATTTCACATGTTGTGATGATGTTCATTTTAGAAATATAGTCGGGCATGATCTTGTGCATGAGATAATAGAAATGTTTCATTCCATCCAAAAACATATAAAAGCTACTTATAATCAGAAGAAGATATATAATGATAACCCTCAATAGGGCTATGGGTTTTATGTTCATGACAATGTTTTACTTTGAATTTCACTATTGATGAGATTCATGTAGTTTGGACGGAAATGGAATCATAAGACTTGGTAAATTAGACCCTAGGTAATTCATGATTGTATAAGATAACTGTAGTATCATATAACACTTTCACGTAGTATGTATGGTGTTCATAATTTCGTCATTGTATCTCTCTCGAGGATATATATACTTAATCCCTCACATGTACTAAATTTGGGGGTGGTAAAACTGGAACATGACCTCTATTATAAGGAGTAAATATTGGAGATCATGGAATATAGATACAACGTTCTACAAAAAATACTACCACCTTGTAAATTTGTCATGAAAAAACCATAAGCCCAAATATGTGACATCGTAACGGAAGGACAAAATAAATCATAAGTACCCTCATATTATTTCAACCAATGATGTGAGTTTAAAATTTATGATGAAATTTATAAATGGTTAAGAATGTATCAAACCTTGTTTTTAAAATGATATTTTATTTTGGAGATAATATTTAATATATTATATTATAAAAATAAAATCCACATATCTTTAATAACTATCTATACCTTTTTCACCAAAATAAAAATATATAGATCACCCCAATCTAGTAGAATCACCTCCCCCATTGATCATGCTACAAAAATAAAATAAAATATTAGTAAACCAATAAACATCATAGAAAATTATTGTATTGATTAATGAATGAATAAATGATGTTGTATTCATATAGTATAAAGGAAAATGTGACCATTGGGATTTGACCCCATTAGGACGGTTGTTCAAAAATTATCGTTGTTCAATGTAACTATTTATAAATTAAACTATTTGGAACTACACCCATTTGTAATAACATTAACTTTATAATTAGTGATAATAAGTTGTAATGAAAAAGGAAAATTAATAAAGAAAGGTGCAGTGATGGACTCAATAATTAGATTCGTTCCTTATGAATAGAATTTTTATGAACATGGGAGGGTGGTATCCAAATTATTGTTCTCCCTTGACCATATACAAGCTTATCTTCAATATGTGAGTCTATAACATACTATATTATAGTATAATTTTTGTGTTAGTGGAAATTACCACTCGATCAATGTTAACTGATCCACCCCATGAATCTGTCACCATCATAGAGATTAACATTAGGTTGTATGTGGGTGTTTTAATGGGTTACATGAAAAATAATAAGTTATGTGAAGTGTCATTACATGGTATAAAAAAAATTATTCCATCAATTCCATTTTTTGGAATAGTTCTGGGAAATAAAAAATGTTTTTAATTGAGACAAATTTGATAAATTTATTTTAAGACACAAAATGTTGTTTTTATAGAAGATACATTTTTTATAATAAATTAAGGAATTAGTCATAATATTAATATTAATTTAATAGTTTTTTAAATAAACTCTTAATTAAATAAAATATAAAATTAATTTTATTACGTCCAATGGAATTTTTATGTGTCATAAATTTTACATTTCTTTATAACCCTCTATTTATAATTTAATGATTTTTAATCATAATATTTTAAAATATCATTTTTGATAAATTTTATGATAAAATTAAAATCATTTTTGAAATCAACATTTCAAAATTATGTTACGATGAATTTATAATGAATTCCTAAAACACTTAATTTTTATTTGAATAATAAAAAACTCATTTTGTGGTTTTCAGAATATTTAATGACTTCATAATTATTTGATAATGAATTATTAATTAATTATAAAAAATCTATAAATAATATGATATTTTATTAAGATCAATTATTTTAGTATATTTTAATCAATTTATAAACATATTAGTGTCATTTCAAATTCTAAAATGGAATCATTGACTTCAAAAACATTACATTGTGGAAACATCATTTTTACATTCCAAAATAAGTAATAAAATACTATGTTAAATTATAGTTGAATAAATTAACATTTATTTATTTTTCAAATTCCAGAAACCATGTGAAAAAAACATAGGTAATCCAATATTTTATTCATTTTCCAAAATGTATATTTCATAGTATTATGTTTGGAAATTATTAATCAAATCCCCCCACTGATTCTATAAATACCCACCCCTTTCTCAATTTTATTTCAATAAAATTCCATCCTCCACAATTTTCTTGTGTTTTTCCTCTCCAAGAGTCAAACTATAGTTTCCCTAAACCATCATGGTTCAACTCCTCCAGATATACGAGTAATTCGTCATGGTAAGGTAATTATATTTCCATTCACTTATATTTAATAAAAAATTCCTATATATGTCTTCTGAAATTTATGTATATTCTATTTTATAAACCATTTAACCAATCCATAACATCCAAATTATTTTTTTATCCATTGGAGACCATTTCCCCCGTTAATTTTACACATTTCTAAAATAACTATTTCTATTTGTCATGCTACCAAATTTATTTCCCAAATTTGTATCTTTTACATGAGAAATTCAGTTTAACTTTTTATATTAATACCCAAATCATATATTTATTTAATGGATATTCAATTAAAAAAAATAATGACTAATTTATTATCATATTTACATACAAGAATACCATAATACTTTTATTATGATATGAATTATGTAATGATCTGGTCTTTGAGCTCTTTTGTGTGGTATGGTTTTTGATGAGAAATTTTTTTTCCATACACAATAGGTTAATAATGAAACTAATTTTCTGATATATATATCCCACATAAAATTAATACTTATGAATGATTTACACTGATAGTATTCCATCACATTGGGTAATGATTTTAATCTCTAAAGATGACATATTTTACAATAACCTTTTGAATAACCTTGTTAATCCTTATCTTAGATATCCAGGTGATAATCTATGTTGATATTCCTATGAATGTCTCATTTAAATGTGTTTTTGATATTTAAATTGTATGATTCATTTTATCTTTATTATTATATTCAGCATGTTCTTCTATTCATTCCATAATGAAATTAACCACACTGTTACTGATATTTATCATTATGACATGTAAACTGTTTCACTTACATGGCCTCATGTCCACCAATTTCATTTGATGTATGTCCCTAAGTTATCATATGAATTAAATACAACATGGCATAAACCCATGAATAAAATTTTATAGAGGATTGGAATAATTTTTAATGTTTTTATATATTTTTTACCTTTTTTATAAGATTCTAAACATCAAAAGAATCATTATTTTTCCAAGTAGGGAAATTTTATTTAATAAAAAGGAAGGATTCTATAAAAAATTTATATAGAAAATATATCTGGAATTAAAACACACACGAGCAGAGATGGCTCAATGAGCATAAAAAGACACAACTAGTGGGGTGCATACCAAGGAGAAAAATTTGGGTGATTACAACACTCCATTTTAAACTTCATTCATAACAACATGTACACCTAGATACCTAGAGAGGTTAGGCCTAGTTTAATCTAAATAAGATAAAGAATGAAAAAAATGTGGAATCAAACCTAATAAATATGTATCATTAAGATAATTACTGACATATCATTACTATTGTCGACAAGGGAATATAAATTAAAAACACATCTAAATAATTGAATAGTTGAAATTTTTAACTCAATTGATTATTAATTACTTTAAACACAATATTTATTTATTTTTCAAAAAAAATGAAGATAATATTTTTGTGAAAATGAACTTATTTTTAGTAGAAAATGGGAGATAATAGAAGTTCATTATACATTTGTGAATAATTAAATGTAACAATTTTGGGCATACGTACATTTTACCACTAATTTTTGTCATATATTATTATAGTTATGAATGAAATATGTAGTAAATATTTTAAACCACTAAAAATAGTTAATATTTAATAAAATATTATATTCAACTGAAAAAATTTATTTATATCTATCCGACTATGGATGTGAAAATTTTGGTTGTTGATTAAATGGTTACTCAAGAGATTGTGTAACAATTTAAATTATAATTGTACTCAATCCCCATAATATAATGACATGGATGAAGTGATAAATAAAACTATATTGCACATGGTATAAACTTTTATGAGTTTATTTGATTTATTCTGTCATTTTGTTGATATAATCGTGAAGTAATTGAATTAATAAATTACCACGGTATATTAAAGAAAATTTATAATACAAAATTTGAGACAGGACCATGTGGAATTGTAATTTTCCATTTACGATGAATGAGATTTATCAATTTATATATTCAGCATTAGGATTCAGAAAAAAATCCATTAATATAGAAATATAGATAGAATTATGTAGGCTCATACAAGTAAATTTATATTATTACAATTATCATACACAATAAATGAGTTTGTAATATAATATGAAAAATTTCTGAAGAGGGAAAATATAATTTAATGTTTCAAGGGGATGAATATTTATCCTAAAAACATAAAAACAAATAAATTATAAAGTATTCTATGTGGAAATGTGAGATAATTTCATAAAATTAATGGAAAATCAAAACCTACACATGTTATAGAAGAACATAGATGTTCTAGTATGATTAATCATAATGTCAAGATGTATATATTTATTGTGGCTAATTAAGATAATGTATCAAGAAAAAAATTTAAACCTAATACTTTTTTGACTATACTAAAAAATATTATTAGTAAGAATGTTTGGAGTACATTAAATATGAAATGAACTCCGACAATACATTTTTATTAATATAGTTGATTAACCCGAAGGGGTGAATTCTAGATGGTACATATTAAAACCCTTGTTTTCAATGTATGCTTAATCATAATTTATTAAAAAATAAAACATGTCTTTAAACTCTAAATATCATGAATCATAGTATACGTGTGATATTATTAAAATAATGAAATGTTTTCAAACTATGATAAAATTTATTTAATGAAAACATAATTAATATGTTCTTGCATTTACACATCTCAAAAAAAATAATGGAATAAGATTTAGTTATTTGTACGAAAAGTTTGATCTATAAGGACCTAAAAGGAAATATAAAATAAGGGAATATGGTAATTTAATACATGTTAAACTACTGGAAAAATAACGTGACATAAGTTTTTAGAGACATAATCATGAAAAATGTGGTGTGTTTTATCATGATACCTTAATAGAAACATTGGAATGTGGAATCAACTTATAATATGACATCATAATAATAATTTGAAGTTATCCACAAATAAACCATAACATTTTGTTCTAAGGATAAAATCCCATGAAAAAAACATGTAATCTCATGAGATTAATGAATTACCCAATGTATTGTAGCGCAAAACGGGTTCACCCATCATAATCAAAATGTGTACATGTATAAGTGTTTTGTATAGATCATATAAAATAAAAATGTATTTCATCACTATGAAACCAAAGATGTAATATCATGGGTTACATTCATATTTACATTATAAATTATGTATATTTAAAAATTGGTAAATATATTTGAGATGATATGGGTATGGGAATACACTTCAAAATTATTTGGATGGAAATTAGGTAGTGAACTTTTGATAGAATAACGAGTATAAATAATTATTAATAAAACATTGTAATTAGTGTAAAATTAAAATATAATAATTTACATATCTAATTTAATGTATGATATATTTAAAAAATGTATCCCAATATTAGGAATTGGAAATCAAAAGGAATAATGTAAATAAGGTTCTCAAATAATGAGGAGGATAGGATCACAAACATTTACAGTGTGTTTCCGAAATCATTGGAGGATATTATTGAGGACATGGGGAACCATGGAAGTGATATAAATAGTGAATAGAAGAGAATTTAAATTCTCTATGGGTTTTTAGTGAAGTGAAAGGGCTGTTTTGTTGGGATTATAGAGGATGATAGAGGGGATCCGATTATTATTTCTTAATATTAGGTTTTGGACACTATATAAAAAAGTAATCAAAACCACAAACCAACTCATGGTTATATAATGTTTTCTCCCAATTTGAAGTGGATTTAATTATTCTATATGTTTTTTAATCTAACTCATTCAATTATTACACTTGGTGATGTGGATGAAAGTCAAGTTCATAAAGAGTTGATATTAAAACAACAATATATAGTGTATATTTGGATAATTCATAAAGGTTTAATAAAAACAATAAAATGACATCAGAAACCATTTATTTTAAAGGGTACATTATATATTTTTTAATGTATAACCATTATTTAATATATTTAATAAAATTATTGTCCTTATGATCTCATTATATATAATTTTCATTGGTAATCTATTTATTTTTCACATAATAACTAAAAAATATGAGATAATTATGATAAATTCACCATTAGGCAATTTAAACTCTATTATCCATAAATTTGTTTTATCAAAATAAATCAATAAATAGGGGAATTTGTGTTTGTAACTCAAAATTCCCATTTATTAAAAAATACTGGTTGTTTTACAATAACATTTTCTTGTCCACCATAATAATTACTTTAATGTTCATAAAATTATATAATTTTCCATAATAAATAAATATTATAAAAAAATTAATTTTTTATTTAAAGTATAATTTATTTTCAAAAAAAATAATTATTCAAAGTAAATGTGTTTGTTTAAATTTTCATTTCACCAAAAATACAAAAAAAATGTATTATTATATTAAAATCTAGTTTTTATTTAACAGACTATTAATTCAATTAATATGCAAAATAAATGAGGAATAAATAAAATCATTATTTAATAGAAACAAAAATAATAATATTCATTATATTTTTGTTGATGTATATAACCCTTTATGACAGTAGTGAATGCTCTGTGGGTATGGTGTGCAAAATTGAGATTTTCTTGGGATGGATTGATGAACATGGTTTGGTTTGTGATCGCAATGTGTGTGAAATTATCTCATAATATTTTTACCATGTTTTAGTGGTTGAATTATTTATTGGTCTTAGTCTAGGGAAAACATTGTAGATTCTATCTCTCATATATACACTGATAAATGAGATTCATATGGTACAATCCTACTAATTGAGGACTTCAATTCCTCTATTATTGTCAATTGGATATTTCATTACAATTGAAATTATCCAATACTTTCGTATTTCATATAAATATTTATATATGACTCAATATAAATAGAAGATGGTCCTTATATGTGATATCATTCTCTAACAGTACCACCTAAGGGTTTAGTACATACGAGTGGTCTTTTATGTACATTCTCAAATGAGAAACATGGAATACATCATTTACATGAGATAGGTTAGGTTGGAGTGGTAGTAGATATTTAATTTCTCCAATGTGTTTGAGGATTTTAGAGGGTCCAATATGTATTGTAAAAATATTTCCCTTATTAACAAACCACATGAATATCATCACTCGTGATATATGAATTAAAAAAATATCACAGACCTAAAACTCGATGTATCAACTATGATTGTCTGCTTATATTTTCAATCCAAACTGTTGATATTACATATGACACTGGATTGTTTGACCCTTCTATATCATGTCTAGGATAGGATTTGGTCCCAAAATCTTCCACTACCCACATCATCCAAGAATGTTGGAGTTCAAAACCTTGTCCCATATAGATCCTCATAAGGTTCCATTTTAATTATTTAATGGATTATTTTATTATATAATAACTACACGATAGTAAGGGTTGGATCCCAAAATCATTTGAAATACATTGAACATGATGATACCATATATTCTCATGTTTTCATAGCATTAACAAAAATACTACCTATCAAAGGATGATAAGAAATTTTAATGATATTTTACTTACTCATTTCATTTTTAAATATTATCCAAAACCTCATGGTGAACCCCGTGTCTCATTAAAATATAATAGTGGATGCCACACCATATAGTCCTCATAAATATATTATAGATATTTCAATGATATGGTAATGACATAAAAATTCCTTGATATTAATTAATATTTATAACATCATAAGGTAATTGATTACCACCCAGATGGAGTTATTACCACTAATTGTTCTAGGGTGTCTTAAAAAAATACATTGTTATGTTTTCACATTTTATGACTAATATGTGAAATGATATCATCATACTAAAAGGCTGTTTTCATTTATCCACAACTTATTTTCAAACCAATAATCAAGATACAAACTATGCAATCTCTCTCTTCATGGAATACCAATTCATTTTTTCAATCTAAATATGTCACAGTTCATCCAAAATGAATTGAAAAGGATGATCTACGTATATCATCTATAATGTTCCACTTTAGTTATTAATTTTTTGGGACTGATATTGATTTTTCAAACATTATAAATCTATCTTCATCAATGATGAATTTCTATATATCTACTACATTCTTCAATAAATAAATATAATCCTTTCAATCATCATTAATCTTCAATAGAATGTATTTTTGAGTTGTTACATGGTAAAGGTAGGTTTAAGGCCCCTTTAGTATTGAAATACCAATAAATTTCAGGTCATAAAATATTCGATCCCATGAAATAGTCATCCAATGATAGAGTTGTTGGATCCTTTTTACTCATTGAATATTCCAGTTTGTTTTCTTTCCAAGGATGGTAAGTGATTAACAATCATAATCCATGATATTCTCTAACCGCGTGTAATAGTTCCTATTATAATCCCTCTATTTCTAAATATACATGATTATTTTATAATTCGTAAACATATCTCACATCACCCCATGGAGATAATGCATCAAAATATTTTATACAATGAACAATGTAGAAAATTATAGATCACAAGTTGGTTAGTTATACCCATGAATAATTACTTTTCAGGAGGTATACCCTATAACTTTGTCATTTTTTATATGAACAAAACCCATGACCTTTTTAGTTTCATTGCAATAGATGAAAATTCCTTCAAAACTAGTTGGTAATGTAAGAATAGGTCTAGCAATTATCCTCTTCTATAGATGATTAAAACATTCATCACATTCATCAATCTAGATAAACATGACTCTTTTCTATGTTATCTTGTTTATTAGATTGAAAATCGTGATATGTTTTTCATACAACCATTGTATTGCGAAAATCTATGGAAACTAATAATTTCCATCATAGTGGTACAATGTAGAAAATATTCAATTTTCAAAATTTATGAATGGTAAATATGTTTCACTTTACATATGATGAAAGGCCCAAGAATATTTATTAGATATAAATAGAAGTCACATTTACTATATATTGCATAAAACATTTCTTTTTACAAGTTTCATGGTACAATACTTGAATACACCTCACAATTTTCCTTACAATTGGAGTAGATAAAAATAGAATCAATAAAGTCAAAGAAATCAATTAAATCTAAATAGGCTTAAGTATTCATATCCATAATGACTATTGGATAAATCCTCAGTCTGAATATTAGCTATATGACCTCATTGTGCCCGTAACATTTATTAAAAATATTCTTGTTAAAATCAAACTTATTCACATTTCCATAAAAATTTACAAACTAATGATATATCTTATAGAAATTTGGGCCTCCACGTTGAAGATAAAAAGATAAATCAATGTTTTTAAGAGTAAAATTGTTCATTATCATGATCTTGACGAGTTCACAATAACAAATTAAAATGAGCATTAATGCATAATTGTTCTTGATGACGGAAAATAGATCACCCCTTGATGAATCAAATATGAATATAAACCCTAAATCCAGATTATCCTATAGCTCTTTCGTTATCTCAAAATGATCTAAAATAGTTATTTTATTTTTTTACTGGATATTAGAATATACATGGGTATATGATCAATAGAAAATTCATCATCTCATCTCAGAGGAAGACAATGCAATCAATCAATAAACATGTCATTGTATTCCCTCTCTATTGGAATTCATGTTAGGATGGTCATTTATTTGGTCTCAATCATTTGATAATGATATATCGTTTCATAGGGTAATAATATCCACTCTTGAGATGTTTTTAATAAATAATATTCATCCAAAACCTTTCACATATGTAGAATCATTGGGTGATTTGTGATATAGAGGGTGATTTCCTTATCTCAAAACATTTGGTTGCATATATATAAGGAATTCCAATCCATAACCACAATAGCATCAAATCCCACTATCAAGAGTATTTAAAGGTTATGTTTTATTTTCATCATACATAGGTTTATTTGAAAGGAGTTAGAAACTTGGGATGCATTAATTACCCAAATATCTATTTTCATCGACAACTCCACATTCATGACTTGCGGTGGTAATTGAATTGTTTTTCTAATCATGAGATATTTTAAATAATATATAAACTATAGATTATAACCTTTACTTTAATTATTATATTTTGGTTATAATAATTCACTTCATCCTATAATGACATAGGTAGTAAATTTTTTAAATGATTACACACTTAAAAGTGATCCTATGGACATTATAAGGACAAATAAGAAATTAAAAAAATATCCTTTATCCAATGAATTTATATTCTTAAATATATGTTATCTATAGTCTATTTACTAAAATAAAATATAATTCATGTTTTTTCCTTAAATATTATTGATTATAGGCTTTTGAATTTCAAAATAATATCCACCAGTAGTGTCAAACCATTTTACATAAAGGCCCAATTTCTATTTGTAGTACCTGATCATGTCTAACTCGGTAAGGTGATTACTGTGTTATTACCACTAGGTATATTTGTTCTAGAGACACATCCTGGTGTTGTATCTTGAGAGGGATTTATTTTTTCTTTTGGAAGCCAATTACTCTATACGTTACCAATAATTAGGGATGTATTACTTTTTTCAGTATTATCTGTAAACCTTTTTAATATATTTTCTATTCCTAATCCCAAAATAATATAGGCATTCCATTAATAAAAACAATGATTACACTTTAATTTAATATATTTTAAACAATGATTTATTACATAAAACCACACTTATTACAACCTAGATGACTATCATGACCATTGTATTTGGGATATTTGGTAAATAAACGTAACATCATAAAACCGAGATTAATCAACATTATTGAAAACTTATTTAACATACTCTTATATTTAGACGACTCTTCAAAAAATAAATATGATATCAAAAGGGAAAGAAAAAAGAATGTGTTTATCTATATGTCCCATTGAAGGAATAAAAAATGTAATTGGTTAATGAAATTCATGTTATCCCAGAAGAATTACAATGTATCACATGATGTGAGAATCACCATCATGAAGAATATAGAATGATATAACCTAATAACATAAATGAAACTTTGGAATGCAGAAATAAAATAAAAATGAAATCACACATAAAAGTCATGGTTATCTGTAAATAAATTATAACATAGTGTTCATAGGATAACCTCCCATGCACCTTACATGAAATATCATGAGATTAAAACATGGCCATATATATTGGACAATTATCTGGGTGCACATATTATGCAGGAAAAAATAACTCAAGGTATGATTTTTATGTTTTTGTGTAGAATATGTTTGTTGAAAATGTGGATTTCCAAGGTATGTTCTAGATTCCAGAGATATTTTTGACTAAAAATGATGAAAAATATCCATGTAAAAGGAATTGAAACCCTAGATGTGGTATAAAAAATTGAGTACACAAGGTGACCCTGTTTCGACGTGTTTTCCATATTTTTGGGCTGAAAATTTTGGAGGATAGATAATATTTTAAATGATGGATTTCAATGAAGTAGTTATCAAAATATGGAAATGAATTATTCTCATCAAGATAGTGATTCTTGATGGTTTTTTCATGAAGTTTTGATTGATTTGATGGGTAGCCCCATGGTTACAACCGGCATCATGAAAGAAAAATTTACATTGAGCATTATAAAAAAGGAAGCATCCTAACTGAAATGAGGGAGTATCACAAAACGGTGATGATGAGGATTGAAGCATCTAGAATCAGTAGAAACACACATAAATTTTAGTCAACCCCTTCAGATAAAAATCATGACATAATGAATATCTTATGGATCAATATTTGGGTTGATGGTTAACAATGGAACGATGTTCACGATGTATATAAATGATTACTGAAAAAGTTATGCATCGCAAATGTGTTTATATTCATGAATGATATAAAAATTCACCAAGTGATATGATATTATTAAAGGAAATAATGGATTTAGGAATGTTGTGAGGTTTTCCAAGGCAATGAGAATCCATAATTTACGTTATGCCTCAAAGGATAAGGGATCATAGTGGAAGAGGTGAGAATCATAAAGGTAGTGATCATCACCAAAGTGTTGAAAAAGTAATTTTCTAGTATATATATATGAAAGTTTTATTCATAAGTTGGATGGAATAGTAACATCAAAAAGACATCTATCTATAACTGAGTATGCTTTCATTAGTGATAATTATGTGACCTAAATATCTATACACATTCGGTGAATCCACTAAAATATATGTTACAACAGTAAGATGAAGTAATTTATCCTTTCAACAAGTAGTGATCCCGAGAAAAATACATAATAAGTTACCCTTGGGAAAATTGTGAGTTGACCGTAAACTTTTTATTGTCATTGATCCTGAGTATAGAAGTGATCAAGCATGAACCTTGTAATTTTTTAGTGATTCTTAGTGGATTTGATAATTAGTACATTTCCATTGTATCCACTAGGGATATATCTTCGTGGGGGTGAATCAAGTAAAATTATTGTGTCTTGTTCATGATTTTAATTCTATTCATTCATTTCTATGTGAAATATAGAGAAGTTTGTTTAGTTTAATAGGAAAAAATACGAATCAGATGTTTTCTAAACTATCATAACCTTATTCACCCCCCTCTCGGGGTATTTAATGTAATTGGGAAAACACTCTGTATAAGAATCTAATGTACAAGCATTAGTGTCCCTCATAGATCTTATAACATATGGATGCATTTTATATCTATTGACCCCATGATTTAGTATTATAGGTTTTACAAATGGATATACTGAATAAAATATGTATATTCATATATACATGAATAACATTGAGTTGAAATCCTTACAAGAATTCACTTCTTAGTCTTTTGGCATGAAAAAAACTGTGAAATTTCAGCATCATAACCATAATACATAAATATTCATAAAATAGTTGAATTTTAAGGAAAGGGATACCTCATTATTTGGATATAAAATGGATATTATAATGGATATTTAAACATTCACCTGAATTAGGAATTATAAATCCAAATGCATCAAGAAAATAATGTTCTTGAATAAAGAGTAGGAGGTAATCCCATACCTTGAGATGGTGATTCCAAAAGACCTGGAGAAGCTTATTAGGATAATGGGTAGACCATAATAGAGAACTAGAGTGGGAAAAATGGTTAAGGATATTTTATGAGGTTTATTTGTTATGAGATATGTGTTAATGGGATTCTTTATAAATGATTTGGGAAAAGAGTTCTTTATTATTTCATAATCATAGGTTTGTGAATATATACAATAATATAATCAAACCCAAAATCGTTATCTTCGATTTCCCGATTTTCTATATAATTGAGGATATTTTTTAATTATTTTTTAATTCAAGAGATATAACACATTATAATATTATCGTTGGTGATATGGTATTGAGTCATGTTCGTAATGAATTGATCTTAATACATTAACATATTGTAGGGGATTTGGATGATTTATAAATTCTTTATAAAAGTAATAAAAAAATTATGAAACATTATATTTTAATATGGACTATATTTATTTGGTTTTTAATACTGACTATGGAATATATTACGTCACATTTGGGTCATAATCATGTCATTATAGATGATGTATATTTATAAAATAATTAATTTTTACCTAAAAAATCGACTATATAAGTGAACTACAAAAAATTCACCATAGAATTATATATATGCTATAAATTTAAAAATAATATTTATATTATCCAAATAAATCTACAAATATTATAATTTTTATTTTAAAATCAAAATTCATGTTAATTGAAAATTACAGGTTTTTTTTTAAATAATAGTTCACTAATATTTATTAAAATTTATCTTTTTCCATAAAATTATATTATAAACTATTATCAACACATTTTATTTAATAATAATATTTATTATAATATAATTTATACATTAAATCTATTAATTCATCAAATGTAATGTCATAATTTAAATTTAATATTACAGAAATATATAATTTTGTATTTTTCTTATTAAAATATAATTTTTATCAAAATATTTATTTAATAATATATAAAATTAAATAAAAATAGAAAAAATATATTAATTAATTCATAGAAAAATATTATTTCTGTTTTATTTGAGATACTTATATCATTAGTATGCTAGTGAATATCATAAGGGTAATGTGTCCGATTGTTATTTTTCAATTAGGTGGTTCGATAAATATGAATGTGCTCATGATATATATGAGTTTAAAAATATAACATTAATGGTCTCCCTCAGAATTTAGATGATGAATCTCAGCTTGGTCATTGTTAAAGGAAAAACATGGAGATTCTACCATCCTCATAAGATCTAATAAATGGGACTCATATGGTATACTTCTACTGGTCAAGGCCATCATATCTTTTTTTATTTTTAAATTTCATTTTTCCTGACCCATTATATGAATTAATCATAATATCACTACAAAATTGACATAATATCAATTGATATAATGCTTATTAGTATACTAAATTAGATAAAACATATAATGGTGAAATATGACCAATGTGGTGCATGTGATTACAAATAAGGATGTCATAAATTATAATAATAAATTATTATTAGGGGAGAAATGTATTGAAATATTTATTTTTTCAATATGGAGTAACATTTTGAATTATTCCAGCTAGTATGCCTGACAATTATATCGGAACTGATATTCATATACCATGTCCATATCCAAGATTATGATAGGATGAAACATGTGTGAGAGGGTATTGAAAATATAAAAACATTGGTTTACCCATTTTAATAAAAAAACATAAATAAAAAAACATATATTTTCAATAAATAAAACATATGTTGTTCTATATATAATGTAGTAAACATTAATTTATATAACTAAACATAAATGGTGCCCAAAATATCTATAAATATCCATGATATATCAAAACTACTTCCTATATATCTTCCTTCATAGTCCCAAACCCACGCTATATTCCACTCCCATACAATGATTTACAATGACGTTCCATTTGGATTGATCATGAAACACAAGGTGACATAAGCTCCATGGTTTTTATTTTGGGAGTGAGCAAATGCTGACATGTATATAACATGTGATCTAATGATAAGAGGGATAATACCAAGAATAAATAAAAATGAATCTCTAAGGAAATCTATAAAATCAAATTTAAAGTACAATTATAAAATGTCATTATTCCCTTGTAAATGATAAAAAATAACATTCCACTTTCAATTCAAAATCATTCAAAATTGAAAAAACAAACCAAAGAATGTATTATGTATTCACGAACACAAAACAAAAACATGTGCAAACATTATATAAAGTAGAATAAATCATTATGTTTTCTATATAATAAGGTTACGCATACTATAATTTAAGCAGTACATGAGATAATAACATTTTTTCTACTTGAACAATATATAACATCAATCATGAATCCACATTCTTATATAAGGTGTAAAATAGCTATCATATATGATAACATTACATAAATTTCCTATCAAGCTGAAAAAACATAGATAGATGAAAATAATGAGGTTACTCTATCTAGAGTGAAGTTATATATATTTTAGCATTGTAATATCCAAGAATTATCTGTATTTTTTTTAATGAAATATACGGGTTAATTTTGTGAATAGTCACTAAGACAGCATGTGATTCCAAAATCCAGTGATCCCCTAATTATCCATCGAAAAGGATATGTTTTATATAGTGCATGTGAGAAACATTCCTCAAAAAGTGGAATGACTATTAAATGGGTACCTATAGTATGGTTGCATTCGGAGTAGTGGGTTTACACTAGTCGTGACTTATGTTTAGTTGGTGGGGGACTCCAATGGGAAAACCAAAAAATGGCATTGAATTAAATAAAATAATTAAGTAATATTATTATATTTTTTCATGTCCTTATAACTCATGAACGATAACTATTATTGAAAATCTGATACCACCATTGTGCTCGTTAAGGCATGCTTTCCTTAGGTGGGACCTAATAATGGTCAGCAATGGCCGACTGTGAATGATTACTTTTGGGACGTAACTGTAAATAAAATTATTTATATAAAAGAAATTATTTTATTCTCATATCCTAATATCTCAAAAATGGTAACTTGGATTTGAAATCTAAAACCACTATTGAGTTCATAATGAGATGTTATCTTTATGTAGGACCTAACATCGAACGACCTGGGTCGATGTTAAAAGTTAATTTTCAGACATTTTTAGGATAATAAAATAAACATAAAAGTGTATTATCATTGAAAATGTTTCACTGAAACGAAACGACGGTATGACTATTTCATTACATAATTGAAACTGCTTATGGAAAATGTTACACAAAGTAACAGAAACACTGCTTCACAAATGAAACAATGTGACAATGGTGACTTAGCGTGACAAGAAAAATTGTGATTTTTTCTCCATTTAATGGGATAAAAGGAACAAGTTCTTAGATATGGATCATGGAAATCACTATGAATCTCTAGATGACCACCTTTGATGAACGACGAAGGAAACCTCCCCTATGAAGAATGTTGTCCAATCATGATGTGGGGACTACACCTTTGGAGAGAGGATTTGGGACCAGGGATCGATAGAAAATACTCCTCGAAAAATATTCATTTTCCCAGGTATGGGTTTATTTTTCTACTAGATTACCTTCCCCTATTCTTCTTCTTAAAATACTAACATGGTTAAATCCACCAATAGGTTCTCCAGTTGATCGGTTGTCTTCGACAGACTTGTGAATTTGAATAAGGTGAGTTATGGGAAGTGGATTCTCATTATGATTATCCATATACACCTTCATACAAGTAAAAAACCATGTCGACATGAACAAAATTAATGGTCTATATTTTATTTTTTCTTTTCATGTTCATTTAATCTATCCATTTATCTGTTATTCATGACTTGATGACAACTGTGATCTATGAAGGACAACAATCGTGGCTTACCCAAGCAAGGAGTCCAAGGGAGACTGTGGTGCCGAATGAACAACCACTGGCATGGGAGATGGCAGTGGATGGGGGAGAGTTGCAGCCAAGAGTGTTGCAGAGGAAACAAAAGGCCACAACTAGAAGGTCTATGGCAACGACAAGGGCCACCGGTATGATAGATAGTGGAGGTGGCCAACTGTGGAGGTATGGGGTGCAATGATGTGGCAGAGCCTATGGATAGAAAGAGCCAACACGGTGTAGTTGGTGGCACTAATCAACTGTCCCATCAGTTTGAGCGGCCTGCGGGTTAGGAAATGTTGTGTGCCATAATGTGGTCCACACTAGACCGCGTGCGGAGGAGTGGAAGCCAGCCTCATCCGACCACGTGGCTTTGGTAAAGGGAAACCATCGGATGTCAAGGATTTAAAAAAGCTAGTCCACTAATGTGGGATAGGCCAAGGAAGTGAATCAGCCACTATATATCCCAGGATGTAGGAGAACTAGCATTCCATGCGGGCTAGGCCCAATAGAAAACTGGGACACAGTACAACCTGGCTAGAAGGAAACTGGTTAGACTATGTCTCACTAGACCCGAGAATGTGGACAGGTCATGAGTGACCCAACGTCCTACACCCACGGATGAACCAGGATTGGTCCAGTAATATCCTATGGGCCAGGCTCGACCGGGTAGTCCCTGAAACAACTGGGTATTGTTCGCCGAACTAGTATTGGCCATGAGGGACCCTAGGAAAGGATAGTCATGTCGGTTTGACCATGTCAGACTGGGCCTGGATGCAACCAACCACTGTTTACTAAAACACCAATATTTTATGATCGGGCATACAATTGACCAAACATCTATGGTGTTGGGACCCCTATGATGAGACTGTAATTTTTCTATACTCTAAGTGAGTTTTCATGGATTTCGAGTTACACGGAGTTTTGTGATGACTAGATTCTCTTGGAATCATTCCCACTGGAGAGCAGGAATCCTATGTCTAACTGTGACATAAATGATATGCCGAGAAGGCATTGGTGGTGATGTAGCTCAGTAGACCTCAATGGTATAGTAGATGGGGGGAAATCAGTGGGCCAGTAGCCGAGTAGACATCAGTGGTCTGGTAGCCAATAATACCTCATTGGTCTAGTATCCAAGCAGACCTTAGTGGTCTAGTAGCTGATCATACCGATGTGGTCCATTAGATGAGAGAACCTCTAAGGTCTAGTAGCCAAGAGGACCATAGTGGTCCAATAGGTGAGTGGAACTCAGTAGTCCTATGGCCGAGAAAACCTCAGTGAATCATCAAGGTTATGTCCCTCAACAGT
This sequence comes from Viscum album, assembly GCA_963277665.1. NCBI lineage: Eukaryota > Viridiplantae > Streptophyta > Magnoliopsida > Santalales > Viscaceae > Viscum > Viscum album. The sequence continues at coordinate 617,015,012 of OY728127.1, read as the reverse complement.
ACATGATGATTTAGCATTACGACTAATAATATAACTTTTTATACGATCAGTTATAGCTGGTGTGAGGTTAATGATTTTCTTATGATGGTGACTGAGTTTATTTTTCTAGTTAGGGCACAATTAGATAAGATGTATCTCATGGTAGTGAGCCTTCTCCATGGCTCAAAAGGGTTGTTATAGGGTTTAGATTACATGATCATACATGAGGTGACTTTTTCGTGGTCATATCATGAGAACCTCTCTCGAAGAAGGGGATCTTGTTATAAAATCTAAGGTATATGTGTACCTATAAGCTTCTACATCATTAGAAGGATGAAATATATATATCAGAGTATTCATCGTTGTGTACCAACCTTTCCGCATATTCAATGAATATGATACGAACAATGATTCAGGGCTTGGACCTCTGAGAGAGATGTGTTTAAGCAGATCTGAGCCAACACAATTCCATTGTGAATTATTAATTATACTTGGGTTCTAGAGAGATCCTTAAAGGTTTAAAGTCCTTTGGATGACAATATACATTCAGTGGACGTCAGCCGTGGGAATGAAAGAAACTGACATCATTCTTAGAGACTTGGATGTGTGAGATGTTATGAGTAGTGGCCCCAGGATAGGGGATCTACAAATCAAGGATCCTAGGTTGTGTCCAATCGGCCTATAAAGATGTAATAGTTTTCAAAAGCTATTAGGGGACATCTCTCTAGATATTTTCTAGACTATCATTTTGATAATTAAATGATGTATGGGACACCAAGGTATAGATTTTAATAGGAGTAGATTAATCTACATGGTGGAATATGTGGCCGAGGAGCTGGGAGAGAAGAAGGAGGTGGTATACATTTTGACAAGTTATCTCCACTACCCCATTGTGGTCCACACCAAGCTCAAGAGGTGGAATATATGGGATTGGGGTTAGCTTTATGTTGTCCAGGATTATGACCCAAGGATTCTTGGAATGGTTAGTGGTATGGAATCTGTCTACTCTTAGTGTCCATATTAATAGACATATATTACAACCATTCCTTTTTTATCACAAACATTGTTCATGAACTAGAGTTTCCATTTAAACCATTGATGTAACCCATACATATATAGATACCAATGAGTATATAATTGATAATCACACTTATACTGATGGTGTGAAATGGCCATGGCGGTGAGAGTTTTAGTTGGATACTTCAGGTGGTAGCCTTGAATCCTTACGAAGTCAGTTTTGGGATGGACTGGTCATTCATAGTTCATGATCAAATTGACTATTTTAGGAATGTTATGTGTCATATTACCTATATTGGAAATGGGTTTTACATGGTCTAAGAAGAAGAAAACTAAAGCACCAAAGGATAAATTTATGCGTAGGATGGTGCAGCTGATCAATCATGAATTGACAATCCCTTCCCACGTGGAGGTGGGTGTTTTGGATTATCAGTTCCCAGTAGTGGTGGTAGAGTATGAGGACATCTTTCTAGAATAAGTTTCTAGGATTACCTCTCTATATGGAGATGGACTTCTTCATCATTCTACAACTCGTTATGGAACCAATATTAGAATTAGTATATCAATTTTATTTCATATAGATTTACTAGATAGGGGGTGTTTGAAGGGATTAATAAGACCTAGTGTTTGAGGGTGTGTGTGGATAACTATCCATTTTACTAATTGACTATGGAGAAATATTATCTACTACCAAAGGGATGATGAAACCATCAATCACTTAAAGGGGGTGGCCCTTCGCGTGGTTTTAAAGGCACATGTAGGGTGTCCAGTAATTAAGATATAGTCAGACAACTGACCCTATATTGAGATATCAGCGGTAGTCATCACATTGATGATGTGGAAACATTAAATCCATTGGAAAACAATCAATCATCTACTATGAACATATGACTCTCTTGTATATATTTTATTAACATGATCTGAATTGGAGACAATGAAATTTGGTGGATTACTCCAGGACTATGATTTCATGATGGTCTATACTCCTGGGATGAGGAATGTAGTGACAGATGATCTCAGTAAGATATTGAGGTCACGACTACTGAACAAGGACGTAGAGTAGTTAGCCTCACATCAGATATCCTTTGTGGATAGATAAGAGACATTTTTTCTTCAGTCAGTGGTAGGTGAACCTCAAGTCTTATAGAAAGATGATTATGCACACCATGGGGATACAAACTACGAGACTATACATGCCATTATCTCCACCGGTAATTCCCATGATGGATATTTGAATGGGGGGAGCACAACTTCCTTTTATGAAGATGAACCATAGTACCAAGGGAATTGCAGTACGAGGTATTGAGAGAGATTAATAAATTCCCATTAAAATTACATCTAGGTGTGGAAAATTTGTATGAGGAACTCAGATATTAGTACTAGTAGTGGAGGCTGAAGAAGGCAGTGTCATTGTTTTTCTTGAGATACCTCACATGTCAGCAAGTGAAGCCTGAGCACCAGGTTTTAGATGGATTGAACCAACCCCTCAAGGAACCAGAGTGGACATGGGATGGAATATTGATGGAATTCATGGTAGTCATACCATGTATGTCAATGGGGCAAGATACCATCTAGGTGATCCAAGAATGACTCACCAAATCAGCCAACATACCACCCATTCAAGAGCAGGTTTCAGTAGAGAGCTTGGGACGACTTTACGAGAAGGAGATAGTTTGACTCCATGGATTCCCATCTATGATATTCTTAAATTGTGAAGCACACATTACATCCGGGTTGTGTAAGGGATTTTAGGAGGCATTTGAGACTCAACAATAGTTGAGAATACCATTTCACCCCCAAATAGATGGTCAAATAGTGCAGACTATACAGACCATGGAGGAAATGCTTCATGTTTGCGTTCTTTATTTAGGTCACAATTGGGAGTACCACCTACCACTGGTGGGCATTATGAAAAATAATAGCTACCACTCCACCATCAGTATGGTACCGTTAGAGGCACTATATGGATCACCATGCAGTTCAATGGTTTGTAGGACATACTAAGGGGAGTCATCAATCATGGGTCCAAAGATGGTGTAGGCTACCACTGATAAGGTGGAGGTCATTTTAGAGGGGATGCAGACTCCACAAAACCGACAGAATTCCTATGAAGATAGGCGACGATGTCCCTTGGAGTTTGAGGAGGGGGCATGAATTCCTATGAGTTTCTCATCAGTTTGGGATATAAAGATTTGGCCGGGGTGACAAGTTATATCTGAGGTTCATCAGACCATTCCTAATACGATGTTGAGAGGATGAGGGGGCATAAAAATTGTTTCTACAACTGCAATTAGATATGGGCATGAATTTTTACATTTATCCTAATCGAGGGATACATGAACGATCCTTCTTGTTTCATCTACCATGATGAGGAAGATATTGACGAAGGGGTGAAATTCACAGATTACATGGTGGAGATAGAGGATCAATCGTAGTGGATCCTTTGTGGATGGTCAATTACTATTGGGTGTTTTCATTGGAATCACATGAATCTCAAGGTGATCACATGAGAGTGAGAGACTACGATTCGTGCTCAATACCCCTATTTGATTGATTACCCTTTGTTTTGGAATATGAGGATGTAAATTCCTAATGGTGGAGGTAATGTAAAATCACAGAATTCCTTGTAAATTTTTTAAATTTATATTGTATTATTTCGAAACTAGGCACAGAGACAACATCCAATTAAAAGGCTTGGAGTCCCTTAAATGACCCGTAAAAAATGATATGTTTTAAATAGTTCCCATGAGAAATTTTCCGGAAAAAAATGAAAAACAATTAAATGGGATCTTGAATAAAAAATATGATGGCACTGTTGTATTCAGATCAGTGGAATTATCTTAGGCATGACTTAATTTTAATTAGAGCAGTCGTCCAGTGATAAAACCTAAAAATGGAATAACCGTTAATAAAATTATTATGTAATATTATTTTATTTTTTAAAGTACTTATACCTCAAGAATGGTAATTCATATTGAAACACTGATATTACTATTGAGATAAGGATTTCGTTCTTTCTTTAGTAGGATCCTAACATCAGCCGACATGGGCCGGCAATGAAAGTTGACTTTTGGGATGTATCTAGAAAGAAAATAATTTGAATAAAAAATTTATTATCATTTTGAATCCCCATTACTCATAAATGGTAACTTGGATTCAAAATACATGACCACCATTGAGTTTGTAATGATATTTTCTCCTAAAGAAGGACCCAAACTGGAATGGCACAAATTGATGGTAAAGGTAAATTTTCACACATTTTATTGAAAAATAAAATAATTATAAATGATTATTTTATTCACAATTGATTTACTGTAACACAATGAAAATCTTACTATTTCATTCCATAAATGAAACTGTGCAACAACACTACAAACCAATGGAACAAAAATGTTGTTTCATATATGAAACATCATAATGTTTGTGACTCAATGTAATAGAAATGTTGTGACACATTTTCCCCATTTTTTTGGATAACATAAATTGGTGATCAAATCAAGATCATTAAAATCACTCTAAATCTCTAGAGGATCACAGTTGATGTAAAACAATTGAAACCACTCCAATGTAGAATTTTGGTGAATCAGAATGTGGTGGTGACACCATTGGATAGGGTATTTGAGACTGGAGATCGATAGACGATCATCCCTGAATAATCTACATTTTCCCTAGTAGAGGTTTATTTTTAGTAAGTAATTACCTTACCACAATATTTTTCCTAAATGATGAATGTGCGTCTATCCACTAACATATTTGCCATTGGATCAGTCTTCTTTGTGGGACATGGGAATTTGTAGGTATGGAATTATGAGAAGTGGATTCACCTTTTGATTATCCTTTATTAAACATTGTAACAAAGAAAACCCACACAAAAATGAAAAATGGTCATGATCAGTGATTTTTATGTTCTTTGTGTGTCCTTATACTCCAACCTTTTATCCATTCATCATGATGTGAAGGAAAATATGACCAATAAAGGACCAGAATAGTGGATCATACCAGGAAGGAGGATGAGGGAGATGGAGGTTCCATGTGAATTATCGCTGGCATGGGAGATGGAGGTGGCAGATGGAGAGTCATGAAATAGCAGGACATGGCCGCGGAAAGGGCCGCTGACATGAAAGGTTGTGGTGGGGGCCCATAGCCGCAACCGCGAGTGGGAGGCATCAAATAATGCAGCCAGCAGGGGTCATGGTTGTGGGGGGGGGGGCTGCGCTAATTAGGCAACACATTGGTTCGAGTGGACCACAGGGTGGCCAAGTGGGTGCATTGGCCCATGGTACACACTAGACTGCATGTAGAGGGGAGCCGGTTGGCCGCACCAGTCCTTGTGGCTTTGTGAACCAGTCACAATTGGTCGTCTGGGTGGACGAATTGAACCAGGATACTGTGCGGATCAGGGTGGAGGAGAACCAGCCTTCCATACGGGAAGATCATGATATGAAATCGGGCCAATGTGTGGCATGGCTGGAAGGAAATATGTCTGACTATGTTGTACAAGACCATAGAATGGGGATTGGGTTGCTAGGAAATCTAATAAGAAATACCCACAATTGAACAAGGCTGGGTCTAGTATGGTCGAATGGGCATGGAAATTGGAATGGACTGGAAGAGGCCAGGTTAGTTTGGCCAAACTAGGTCAGGTTATACAGGACCCCCAATCTTGGTTGGTCAGGTCGCTCTGATCATGACCGGATGAGACCAAAAGAAACATGCCCCTATTTACTAACACAACAATATATTTCATATCAGGCGTCCGATTACAGAAATGTCTTTGGTGTTGGGACTGGTGTAATGAGATAGTCTTTTCGGTATAATATAAGTGATTTTTTGTGGATGTTTATATAAGAATAATTGCATCATTAGTAGATTCTATCCGAATGAATCACACTGTAGAGTGGGAACAATACATCTGGATGTGACATGAAGGATATGATGAGAGGACCTCGATGGTCTAGTAGGTGAGTGGACCTCAGTGGTATATTAGTGGAGGGGACCATTATTGTCCAGTAGTAGAGAAGATATTAGTGTTATATTAGAAAATGTGACCTCAGTGGTCCTGTAGTTAAGTAGACCATAGTGGTCAAGTAGCCGAGTTGACCTACATGGTCTAATAGCCAAGCATACCAGAATGGTCTAGTATCCGATCAGACCTCAATGGTCTTGTAGCCGAGCTGATATCAGTGGTCTAGAAGTGGAACCAAACTCATTTTTCCAGTAGCTGAGGGGACCATAGTGGTCTAGTATCATTACGGACCTCAGTGGTCTAGTATCTTAGAAAACCTCAGTGGTCCAATGGACAAGCAGATCTCAGTGGTCCAGAAGATGAGTAGAACTCAGTGGTCTAGTGGCTGAGCAAACCTTAGTGACATTTCAGTGATGATTTCCTCAGTAGAACATGATGATTCAGCTTTCTAACTGATAAGGTTACTTTATATTCATTCAGTTATACACTGTGTGAGAAGTATTTACTTTGTGGTCTTTCTTTGTGGACTTTTCATTGGGGTTTGGGGTCTTTACTGAGTATTGTGATGGTCAACCTTGTACTGGCTTCGCCTGCACATATCGTGTCTCATGCAGGTGATCGACCCTTCAATGAAGACCTTGGTGGTCAGGGACCAAGTATTACTCAGTGAGACGGGATGGACAGACGTACTTCTACAGCTAAAGGTAGCTACCCTTCACCTAACCTTCATGTACGGTCTCAATCAGACGAATCGTGGAAGTTGTACTTTCCTTTGTGGTTTGGGCTTATATTCTGGACACTTTTTATATATATTTGTAATGTACTCTCAATATTTTTCTCACTTAGAGTTTTGGTTTAATTTTTTTTACATTCTAATGTTTCTGATTTTTGTGTGTGACAAGTTTTAAGAAAAGGCCCTCCATTTTTGGTATATGTCTACTTGGTGATTGACTCCTTCCCCTGGACTATGGATAGCGGGATTTCATTAGTCACAACACAAGACCTAGTGGATGGTTCTTGAAAGTAAACCTTCCTTGACATCCAACATAGTTACCCTAGGCTCCTATATAACCATGTAAATATTAAACAACCCACTCTCTTTCAACATCACATTATTTAATATAACATTATCAAAAATTTACCAATAAAAGCATAGTTATTATATAGTGGAGAGTGATATCAAGTCATAAAAATTAATTTTTTCCAATATTTCCATTATAAATCATATAAAATTTAAAATTCCAAGATATATTGGTTCTATAAACCATACATGTCTAAAAATCACATATAAATTCATTTGTATTATCTTTTTTCATATACAATCCATAAACCCATTTACAAATATAATTAATTAATTAGAAATAATTTTTTTTATAATATAAGATGTTTCAAAATAGTCTTCAAAGTAATTTTAAAATTGTAAATGAACCTCTATGGAATTTTTTATAAATTCTCCTGGGCATGAATTACAATTATATTAATATTAGATGAGAAATTCCTTTATAACAAATTTTTTGCAAGAAAAATAACCCCAAGAAAATTTGAAACATATGAAATAATAATAATAATATATTATATTAGCACTAACGTTATAATGAAATTTGAATAAAATCCTATAAAAATACATCATGTAAAAAAACTAACGGAAAAAGAGACACCTACTCAGAAATTATAGTAATAATAATGACTTAAATAACCAATGAAGAATTAATGATATAAAGGGTGACCAATTCCTCCAAATTCAAAAATACCCAGTATATTTTTGGGTTTATCCATGACCTTAGAAATACAACATTCCCATGAAAATGTGAGGAAATGAAAAATATGTTAATTAATAGAAAAATAGATTGGAGAAAAATATTGCAGATATATGCATTGTTTAATAATTATGGTTTAAGGGAATTTTTTTAGAAGATAATTGATGTTAGATATCCCTATACTATCAATGTTGTCAACCACTTTAGGAGGAAATATGGTTTAATCTCTCATATATACCAATAATTATAATAAAAAAAGATTATTATGTTAATAATAATATTAATAATAATAAAATAAATTATTATTACAACAGCAATATTATAAATTCAATAGAACCTATATAACTACTTTATCAAATTTTATTTTTTAATATTCTTATTTGTAATTAAAATAAAATAATAGTAAATCTAAAACAATAAAAAATTTGTGATAAACATAAAAATATAATAAAATGTATACATGAATATTTTGAAAATAATTATTTCATAAAATTATAATATAAATTAAATAAATATAAAATAATATATATATATATTAATAATAACTAAAAATGGTCAAGATATGTTGGTTAAGAAATAAAATATTTTAGGTAAGCACATAGAAATGAATGGTTTGCATGAATGGATTCCCCAACCATTACATAACCATGAAACATCCATTATCTAAAAATTTCAACACTACAACATTAGTAAATATACATTTTATAACCACGATGAAGATATGAATCTCTAAGAAATTAGAAATAAATTTTAAATTTATTGTATTTCCAATTAAAAAATATTATTATTAAATCATTTAATAAAAAATGGTATGTCACAATTATCCCCACAATAAAACAATCCTATCAAGAAGATTCCCCATATGTGTTTCCTCTTGAAATAGTAAATAAATTTCTATAAATAATAACTTCCAATTTGAATCATTAATAAATAAAGAAATGACTCATTAATTTTTGTAATCATTTTGATAGAAAATTTTACTAATAATAGATTCCCATAAAAAAAGAACTAGATATTTTATATAAATATCTATTATTTTGGGTACTCTCCACCAGAAAAAATCTCCATAGAATCCATCAACCAAAAAACAATGATTCGCCATCTATCACTTTATATCATTTAAAAACCTGAAATGACATTGATGTTTATTATAACACATCAACATCAAAAAAATGTAACATTTTAAAAAGAACACATTCCTTGATTTTGACAGTTGTTTATTGAAAATTTCATATTTATAAAACTATATTTAGTTTATGAAATCAATGGGAATTATAAAATCATATGGTTTGATGAAATTGTTTTATAAAAATAAATATCAATGTCTAAATGTCATTTCCCAAATATATTTATTTAACTTGGAAAACATTGAAATCCATCCAGAATCTAAGTTTTGGAGATCAGATATAATAATAAATAAAAATTTAAATCAATTTAGAGTGTCACACATGATTTTAAATTTAATGGAGATCTATAGAAGATATGGTTTGATAGTTTATAGAGGACATGAAGAACCTCAATAGAATATTTTTTTCATTTGATGTTGAACTCTAATTTTCAACTTATAATAGAACATTTATAATGTCTAATAAAAATATCAATTCATATTAAAAGAAATACATTGTCATAATACAGGAAGAAAACATTTATTTAATCAAACTAAACATCTAATAGATACTTTTAATGGTTCTTAAATAATTATGTAATGATGTAGTATTTTATAGAAATGGGATTCACTTGCATTTTTAAAATTTATGGATTCCAAAATATCCCACTAACTAAGAAGGTATTTATGTAAATTGTTCATAAATATTAATTTGTTTAACATATTTTACGTAAAAATGAAAAAACTAATGACATTTTTATAAACTAAGATACATTGTTTTTCCAGAAACAGTGAGAATTTAGTCTAAACAATGGATAATAAAAAATATGCATCCAGGATAATGGATCAGTTTTATACCAATGTATCCTAATTTTTACCTCAAATAATCCAATGTAACCTTAGTAAGTGAATCCATTATATTTGAGTTCAATATTAGCTCAACACGGTTCATTTTATTGAGCATTAAAAACTACACAATTTTTTTCTAAAGGAAATATCATTAAATTTATAATCATACAGAAACATAATTTGTTAAATTTTGTACACACATCAAAACCCAATAAAACAAAAAACATATATCAATAATTTTTAATTTTACAAATGGTTAAAAAGTGACATAATTGTTTTAAATCCATTTCATATTCAATAAAAAATTCCACCAAAGACCTGAAAATAATTTGTAATTAAAAATTTATAATGAAACTCCTACCACCACCATTCCAAAACATTAAATTAGTTTTAAATATAGTGTAAAACGTCGCTTTATCATCACGTTTGTGATATTAATTTTAAATTATATTTTAAAAATTCAAATAATGGAAAATAGAAAAATGTATTAAATATTTTTAATCATCATAATTTATATATTAAATTTGTTAAAAATAACTATTAATAAAAATGAATAATAAAAACACTACAAATTATTTACCACTATTAACGTAAAACTATGATTTCTTAGTTGAGGGGCATAAACTAAACATAATAGTGTTACAAATAACCCATATCATGTAAAATACCATGTATGTCTCCATATTCTGACATTAAATAGTTTATTGTTGAGATGTTTATATTATCAGACCCTTGTTGAATGATGAAAATATTGGAATAATTCATTATTTTAAAAAAATTCAGTTGTGCCACTCACCTCACATAAAGAAACAACATCTCCTCTATCAATCACAACTTCAAACTCAGTGTGTTATTAAAATAACTACAAAAATAACATCCCTAAATACCTCAACTAATTCATGAAGCTATATGTCTTGGATAAATCAAACCATGGAAGTATTTATGTTCATAATTGAGGAAAATAATCGAAAAAGAGGTAAAGTTCATCAATGTGGATTGTTGCTATTATTTCTTCATAAAAAACCATAAATTTTTATAAACACAAGATGATAAAATATAATTAGAATCATAAATATACTATGATAATTTAATTTTATGGTATTTACCTACAACCATATCTACATCAATCAAATGGGTTATAAAATCTCCATTCCTTAGTACATCAGACAACCACCTAGTGATTGGATATCTGTCGTTTATCTGATAGCATGTTCCAAGGATGGGTATGATGGTGTATATAAATAATATATATTATATTTTTAATATTATTATTAATTTTTAATCATTATATCATATGTATATATTTTAAATTCCATCTCATGGAGGATAAAATATTTTTTTTTGTGTATACCGAACTACCACCTTGTGAAGTGATGTGATTCATTTTCAGAAATGATTTACATGAATGATAATAAATATAAATTTAGTAAATATAAATAATGTATATTATATTACAATTATATTAATTATAAATATATCAGTCTGAAATTGTAATAAAATATATTATTTTGAAACTTATCACTCACTTAATGGTGATAAAATCTTTCGTTTATGTGTGGTCTACTTCCTTCATGAAGTGATGTGAATCAACTTTCATGTCCACACTAAATGGATGATAGGTAAAATAATATTTAAATAAATTACATGGTTTTAATAATTTTTTTTCTTTTTTATAAGGGTATGATATTACAACCCTCTTCTCTATAATGATCATTGAAAAATGTAAACATTACTCATGCGTATAAATGACCTACAATCACTACGATAGAAAGGTACTCCATTTCACTAAACCATATTTCAAGAATGGTATTAAATTTATTTTTGATGTATAAATATGATAGTTATTTAATTACTATTCTTCTAGATGTTATTTAACAATTATCTATCAATGATGACTGATAATAAAAATTCAAAACATTAATGTAAAACCATGTGGTTATTACATAAAAGAATAATTTAGCATGAAATTATTAATAAAAAAGTAATATATGGACAAAGGTAAATACTATATGTTATAATAAAGGTAATGTTTTCAATAATTTAGTAATAATTAAATTTATTTATTATAATGGAGTTTTGAATGATTATGATGGAAATCGAGACATGTGGTAAGATGTTTCCTTCCCACTTTTTTATATGTGTGAGAGTTATTCCATATTCACCAACTATTTCTATTATGTGTTGTTTATATAATCCATGAGTGTATTTATTATTATTTTACTTATAAATATTTTTATTTACAAATAAATTCTCATATATCTCTTTTATTGGGTGTACATTACAAATGATGCCAAAAGAGCATGGGATTTTGTCTCAATATGCATTCTTTGAGACATATGTTATGTCAAGATCATATCTTCCTTTAAGCGGTCTATATACAAACCTATTGACATGTTTTTTGATGAATTTTTTTATTCCCATGGTATATTATTTTAAATTTAATGATATTACTTCTTTTTTCTTAAATTTCAATGTTATAAATGTGGTAAAGATATTATGTTTCAATCTCATTATTTATCAAGATGATTTGTGATCATTTTTTTATAAGAGAATATTATAATCCATCTCTAAAGAAAATGTTATATTTTTTTAAAATTTATTTCATTATAATATAGTATCTCCCTCATTTATCTTCTCTCTAGGTACTTCATAGTTAAATATATATTTTTAATAAAAATGGACATTTCGGTTAAAAACACTTTTCATCGAAAAACATGTTTTCTGGAAATTAATATATTTTTTAAAATTTTATAAAATGATTTAATAAAGAATAATTTACTCATGTCTAAAATTATATTTATTATTTCATATGATTAATTATCTCAATTTATATAATAAATCTTTTTTGGGATTCACGAAAAATGCAAAAGTAATTTTTCTCCATGACATTAAATGTATTTCCCACCATCATGAACAATTGTTCATTTCAATATTCCTTTATAATTTTTCAAGAATACATTAAATAGAATCATTATTCAAAAAAATATGTTTTAATTTTTTTTTCAATGTGGGAATGATATTTTTCCCGATGAAATGTTTTAAAATATTTTTAAATCATCCTATATATGTTTTTGAGGCTATTTTAATATAAATTAATTTTGAAATTTTTTTTAGTTTTAAAATGATATTTTAAATGAAAATCATTCTTCCACATAAAATTTTCCACATTATTTATATTTAAAAATAATTTTAAATCAATGATGAAGTCCATTTATTTAAAATATTATTTCTTTTGGGTATGAACCATGGATAACATTCATTTTTTATATGAGGAGTTTATCAAGTTATGATGTTTATCAAACCCCATTCCCTTCCACTAGTTATCCAATGATAAAATTCATAAGTACCGTATTCATTTTTTCACATGTTATGCTATGAAGAATTGATAGAATTATTGTCAAACAAGACTCATTATAATATGTTATGATAAAATGAAATTTTTATGAAAACCAAATTATTTTATCGGTTATGATATGATAAATGTTCTGTGATTTAGTGGAACAGATAATTATAGATTTCATTATGTAACAGATGAGAAATATATCTACATAAATTTAATTGGGTAATTATTTTTATGTCATTTGATATATATTCAAAATAATCACATCATCTTGATCCACTATGGGAAATAGGTGTTTCTTGATCCCCTAGGGGAAACATGTTTCAACTAATCCATATTGGGAAACATGTGACAATTTATGATCCACTAAGTCATTGGTCATGGTAGTATACATTAAATATTATATTTTTTAAAATATTTATTTTTTCTCCACACTTTTATGATGTCACGACCCATCCCCTGGGGCCCGTATCATGACTACCCCAAAACTGCCTTCCATAGGCCAGGGGCTGGAGACTAGCACCAAAGTCATAATTCCCTAAAACTGGGAAGGAATTGCATTTATAAAACGTAACCACACACAACCAGAGAACAAGAGGAAGAAAACACAAACAATAATTTGTGCAATAAGCATGCTGAAAGTAAATGGGCCAGAAATACTAGCCCAATAGTAATGTACAAGGAAAGGACAAACGGGTACAACTAAAAGACAGGTAGCTAGATGGTGTCTAGCATCTCCTGGATTGTCCATCATGGATCCAAACTAATGGGTAGGTAAATAAATCCTCCTCAATGCTCCATGCTCGTTTATCTCCTCCATATATCATCTCATCGTGATTTCCACCCCTGGGTACCGTCCAGTCCTCGTACACTCTGCCTCGGTCAGCGTTGTCTGTCCTCTTCATCCAACGCAACAAGGTGCGGGCATATCCCGTGCTGGGGTGAATATAATGATACTCAGTTGGGACCCCAAGACCCTCAAGGTCTCACTAAATCCAGAAATGATAAATCACAAAGTATGATTTCAACGGATAACCATTAATTAGGTATATTCCAATACATATATCTAGGTTATCAATTAACCCATCTCAATCAAGCGGAAAACACAATGGTCGTTGACTCAGCTCAAACCAGGATTTTTATTCACGATGTCGAAACCAAGGCTGCTGGATAACTCCTCCTCTGTCTAGTATAGTGGGAATTCCACTACAACCATGTGCTTCCCACTAACCATGGACTGCTGAAATACTCCACCTGTCGAGTACCGTGGGCCTGCTGCTACAACCAAGATCTTCCCAACATGGGTCTGCCACTACAACCAAGCACTCCCCCTCATAGCCTATAGAGGTACTGCTTCGGTCGAGTACCGCGGGTCTTCCATTAAAACCATGTGCTCCTCCACCGTGGGTCTATAACTACAACCACGCACTCCCCACTGGGCCATCCGAATCACTCTGATTCGATCGACTAGCGGTGGTCGAATCTCAGCCAGCAACTAGGTCTCTGCAATCTGCTCGATCGACACCGGGAGGGTCCTCTCCATGGGCCACAAGATGATACTCTATGTGTCACAAATTCTCACATTGAAATATCTCAAAGGACCGCCACGTCATAGGGGTCTCAATGCAATAGACAGGGCCTCAATCGGGCGCCCGGTTTGTGAGTTATTAGCATTTTAGTCCCAGGGGCCCGATTTTTTTTGTGCACGAACCAACCCGACCCTAACTCATCGATAACCCGAACTCCCTTGGGTTGTACTCATAGGGACCATTTCCCAATGAAATTACAAACTCCGTAGACGGTTAGTCAAACAGATGTCTGGTCTGAGAAAAAATTTCTTTTCCATTCCAGGGGCCCGGTTGGATTTACGCTCGATCCAAACCCAGCCAGTTTCCAAAGTCTTCCAAAACTCACTAAGAGTAACTCAAAAGTCCCGCCTGGTCGTGAGGATCCTAGTGATGTAGACAGCAATTCGATCAGACGTGCGGTCTAGTTGATATTCACGATTAAGAGAAACGGGCCCGACACGTCGAGCCCACTGGGCTAGCGGGTAGACCCGACCCGGTTCGGTTGGTCCAACCCAACTGAGGGGTTAGACAAGCTCAATGGGGTGTGGCCAGGACCGACAGGGCGGGGCCCAGCCCGTGGTTCGGCCAGCTGGCAGAGCAGAGCGGATGGGGGGTGGGTGGGGTGGGGGGCAGCCCCCCGGTTCCTCGTAAGGGCAGCTTCGAGCGGCGCTACCCCTCCTGCCCGGCTGGCCGAAACTGGCCGGATTTTCTGGCACAAGCGGCCCGCAGTTGCGGGCTGTAGATCTTCTACAGGAGAGGCCAAATGGCGCCGCGGTTTCTTCCGCCCGGCTGGCTGGATAGCCCGCCTGTTCACCTAGAGAAGCGGCCCGCAGAGCACGAGCTGCGGCTCTCTGCAGCGTGGTGCCAACGGGGCGTCACATTCCTCTGCCCGACTGGCTACGATCATCCGATTCATTCCACAAAACGGCATGTGGGTGCGCGCCGCACATCTTCCACAGCACGGTTCCATGGTGCGCCGCGGTTCCTTCATCCCGACCGGCTTTAGCCGGCCAGTTCTTCTTCAGCCGAGCAGCCCGCACCGCGGGCCGCGGTTTCCTCCATGCGGCCGGTGCGTGGTTTCCGCTTCCGGTTGTCATCGCCTCTAGACACCACTAGCTCTGGTCTCCACCTCCAAATTATACAATAACCAACGGAGGGTCATCGGGCCATGTTCGTTCGGCCCGCACCCTCCGCGTTAGATGATAACAATTGAAAAAGACAATCACATGCATTCATCAATGAAGAGGGTATAATTTAATCAAAATAAAATCATATAAAACCCCATACCTTTTTTATTGTTGGGAATTCGTTCGTCGTGGGGGAAGACGATGTTGTCGTCGTTCGCCGAACACATTCACTTCCAAGATCGTGCGTCAGTATGTTGACGAAGAAGTGGAACGAAGAAGGGTCATCGGAGTGGTCCCACATTGGATGGGGGTTCCAAGGAAGAAGCGGCATTACGGGCGTCTTCGCGTTCTTCTATGGAGGATTCTATTCTCCCAAATATCCTCTCTCAAGACTCTCCCAACAAGTGATTATGCCAACACCCACACTAGTAAAAAATAACACTTTATTAAAGTGTTGGCATAAAAAATTCAAAAATGTTCCAATTAATTAAAAGAGGTTTAGTTCATTAATGGTGATGGTTGGCAGAAAACTAAGTGGGGGAAGTTGAGAAGTTTCAAGGGTAACACCAATTATGGTGA
The DNA here is from genome assembly GCA_963277665.1 of Viscum album. Taxonomy (NCBI): domain Eukaryota; kingdom Viridiplantae; phylum Streptophyta; class Magnoliopsida; order Santalales; family Viscaceae; genus Viscum; species Viscum album. The sequence continues at coordinate 616,998,725 of OY728127.1, read as the reverse complement.
GTTACAAGGGGTTAAAGAAGTTTAAGAATCGTGTGGGTCCCACCGCTTAATATCTTATCAAGGGAGGTTATGTGTGGGTGGGCCCCACCACCATAACATCTCATGGGTGGTTATGGTGTTGTGTCCCCCACCACTAACTTCCCTTTAGAGGTTTTCAACTACCATAAAATAAAATAATGTTATTTCTTTATTTCATTCAATTTAATTAAAACCCCCAAAAATTAACTTCTGCTCTATTTGAAACGTAGCTACATTGAAGGTCTCACTTGGAAGTTACTGATATTGCGAGTTCAATGGTGCCCTTGGATTTCAATTCTGAACACCGGTTCTAAAGTTCTAAAATTCTGAACGTACGTTTACTGAATGTACCCGAACAAAAATTCAGAAGCTGATTTCGGGCACCCCATGCCTTAGAATCAATCTCCGTCAGAAACTACGGACTCTTATAATTCCAAAGAAATTAAGAATAAAAATTTCCATGAAATTTCCTGGTCTTTACATTACCCACACCTTAGGGATTTACATCCCCGTAAAGCTACAACACACACTAGGGAAACAAAAGGGTGGTACTGGGCATGCATCTAAGCCTCCTGCTCCCGTGTGCTCTTATAGAGGTTCCTGTGTTTCCAGGGAACGCTCACTACAGGAATCGACGGGCCACATAGGAACTAATCCTATTGATCGTCAACCTCCACTGGAACTTCCATGAATGTCACCCCGTCATCATTTTCCAGCTCCCCGTGGTCAATGATGTGGGACGTGTCGTGCACTTATCTCCTTAGCTCAGATACATGGAAGACGTCGTGAACCCAGTGCAACTGAGGTGGAAGGGCTAGGCTATAAGCCACCACACCTACTCTACTCAGGGCCTAGAATGGTCCGAAGAATCATGAAGATAACTTTCTGCCATAGCTAAATCTATGTACACCTCTTCGAGGTGAGACACGTAGGAAGACATGGTCGCCATCCTCAAACTCCAGAGGTCTCTGTATCCAGTCAGCATACGACTTCTTCCGGCTCTGTGTAGTTTTTCTTCTTCTCCTAGATGATCTGCACCTTCCCCACGGAATCCCGTAACATCACTTGTCCCACTAGTGCTGACTCTAATGGGTCTATCTAGCACAGTGGTGATCTGCAAGGTCATCCTCACAAGGCCTCTTAAGGTTCCATTCCTATGGTGGGGTGACTGTAAGAGATTGTAGATAGGATGCACCATCTCTATCCACAAGGATATATGTAAGGCAGTCAGCTACTCGGTCGCCTCTCCTAGGAGCTAAAAACCAGTCCTCCTGCTGAGTGCATCTGTAATAATGCACCCATTCCCAGGAGTATACACTATCTAAAAGTCTAGTTCTAGAGGAACTCAAGCCATCGCCGCACTCTCTGTTTCAGATCCTTTTGAAATAAGACACACCTGAGACTATTGATATTATAGTAAACTGTAAACCATTTTCTCAACGAACTATGGGAGAGACTAGACAATTGTAAGAACTTGACTTCACCCTTCTTTGCCTACATTCTACAAGAGCTGCTACGATATCTCCTTTACCAAAGGGAGAAATCCAGCCATACCCCCTGGATGAATCACGTCCTTTTCCTAATACAGTCAATCCTGACATGAACAGTACTAATTCATGCCATGGACGACATCGTAAGGCCTCAACTCTACAACAAAGAGATCTAACCATTAGTCTCACCTTCGAGGATTGAGTCACACTGTCGGCATTAGTGTGTGGTTTTCAGGTCTCCTCCAGTAGAAATATAAAAAGTTATGGTCAAGTCTTCAAATTAAACTGGAACCACTTAGTATTAACTCCTCAAAAAGGAAGGAAAGAAAACATCACAAGGACAAGTGTCTTTTATTACTCCAGCTCAAAGTAGAAAGACACAAAGCAACCACAACAACAACATTAATGAAGCTAGAAGCATCGTGAACAAAGGTATCTATGACTGGAAGTAGTCCCTCTCTTGTCTACCGGCTTCCGGAGCTCCATGGTCATAAGATTTAGCTACCAAAATCTATGCTCTCCCCTGTCCACCTGTTCCCTACGGTCGAGGTGGACCTCCTAGTGGTGGCGGAGGAAACACCATGAAGCATCTCCCACCACTAGATGCACAACCAGTTCCTCTACCACGGTCGCCTTCTCCTTGTGGTCTGTCATGATCGAACATCTGCCTCTGCCTGGAAGGTCCTTCAACTATCTACTGATCGTTTTCACGGCAGTTCAGACAGCCACATGCCATGTGACCTAGCCCACCACAGGAGTAACACTATCCACTCCTTGTAAGTCTGTTTCCACCCCGGGTGCCTCGCACACACGATCCTGAGTCATGCGGTCGATCACCTATAGGTCAAGTCCTCTGGGACCTCTACGTCATCTATCAACTGCTAGTTGGAGAAGACTCCACTACATGTCAGCTAGTGGGGGGTCCCGCTACAGGAGATTTCACAACAAGGAAACTCTCCACTAATATGGCTCGCTCCAACACCCCCATCTGCCTCAGGATGCTGTGGGAGATAACTGAAGCTCATATCTCTCACCTGAGTCCCTTCTCAATGGTTCTGGCCCTAAAGAATAGGTCTCGTACCATATCAGTGGAGTAGCGCCAGAGGTCGGTGAAACTCGTGAGTACTACGCCACCATCATGCTACCCTATTGTAGATAGAGTAGCTCCTGTATACCCACTGCTCGAAGGGTGGCAAGTACAAACTCCTCCCGGAACAGGCTCTCGAAGTCTTCCCATAGAAGTGACACCTCGTCATGCATCTGGAGCATCAGGCTCCACCATCTGCCTGCTACTGCCTGAAGGAGGCTGGCAGCAAGAATCACTATGACGTCAGCCGGTGTCTCCGCTAGTGCCTAAACTAGAATAATGCCATGTACTGAGGCATCACTGCACATTGGGTTGTCCGTATGTACAACTCTCAGGGATCAAGATGGTCATCCGTGGGGATGCATCCTGAATGAAACAGATGCGATATGGTCAAAAGACTATACCTGGTGAGCTATCCTTTTTTGAGATGACCTAAAGAAAACTATTGAAAACACATATGAAATAAGTGTTTTCATGCACTGAGTCGGAAATCAGAAGTCAGGGTCCTGGTGTATGGATATGTCAGTCGCCGCACCAACACTGGACTCTCTGAACTGAAAACCACATTCGGTACCCTTAACACTATTCCTTCACAGAAATAAAATATCAGAGACCTATGTTCTGTAGTATAACCGACTCCTCTGATAAAAAATTTTCACGACCCGACCCTCGGGACTCGTATCGTGGCTACCCCATGCCCACCTCCCATAGGCCAGGGGATGGCGACTAAAAAAAAGTGTAATTCCCTAAAACTATGAAGACATTGCCTTTATAAAAAGTAAACACACAGAACTAGAGAACTAGCAGAAGCAAACATTAAGGGAAAACTATGCAACAATCATGCTGAAAGTAATGGGACCGGAAATTCAAGCCGAACAGTAAAGTATAAGGAATAGAAAAATGGGTACAACCTGGATGGTGTCTAGCAGCTCTGGGATCGTCCACCATGGATCCTACCTGAAGGGTAGGTACATAAATCCTCCTCAGTGCACCATTCCCTTCTGTCTCCTCCAGATACCGTCTAGTCTTGAGATCCACCTTTGGGTACCATCCAGTCCTCATACACTCTTCCTCGGTCAGCGATGTTCGTCGTCTGCATCCAACACAATGATGTGATGGCATAGCCCGTGCACGGTTGAGTATAACGATACTCAGTAGGGACCTTGAGACCCTCATGGTCTCACTAAATCCAAAAAGGATAAACCACAAAGTAAGATTTCAACGGATAACCATTACTTAGGTATATTCCCATACATATACATAAGTTATCAAGTAACCCATCTCAATCATGAGGAAAACACAAAGGTCATTGACTCAGCTCAAACCAAGATTTGTATTCATGATGTCGAAACAACAGCTGCTAGAGAAATCCTCATCTGTTGAGTACAGTGGGCCTGCCACTACAACCAAGCGCTTCCCACTAACCTTGGACTACTGATATACTCCACCTGTTGAGTACTGTGGGCCTACTGCTACAACCATGCGCTTCCCATCATTGGTATGCCACTACAACCAAGCACTCCCCCTCATAGCCTATAGAGGTACTCCTTCTGTCGAGTACCGTGGGTTTTCCACTACAACCAAGCTCTCCTATGCCATGGGTCTGATGCTACAACGAAGTGCTCCCCATTGGGCCATCCGAATCACTCTGAGTCAATCGATCCGCAGTCATCATATCTTATCAAGCTACTACGTCTCTGCAATATGCTCGCTCGACACCGGGATGGTCTGCTCTATGTTCCACAAGCCGATACTCCATGTGTCAGGAAGTCTCACGTTGATGTATCTCAAAGTACCCCCACGTCATAGGGGTATCAACGCAATAGACGACACCCCAATCAGACGCCTGGTATGTGAGTTATTAGCATTTTAATCCCAGGGCACGGTTGCTTTCGTGGACTAACCAACCCGACCAAAACTCAACTATACCCCGAACTCCCATATGGTGTACTCAAAGGGACCATTTCTTAGTGAGATTATAAACATCGGTGATGGTTCATCAAACAGACATCTGGTATGAGAGAAACTGGCATTTCCGTTCCAGGGGCCCGGTTGGATTTACACTCAATCCAAACCCGACCATTTTCCAAAGTCATCCAAAACTCAATAAGAGTAACGCAAAAGTACTGCCTCGTCATGAGGATCCCAGTGCCATAGATGGTGCGTAGATCGGACACGCGGTCTAGATGATATTCACGATTAAGAGAAAAGATCCCCGCCTGTCAAGCCCAGTGGGCTGGCGGGTCTTCTCGAGCTGGTTCGGTGGGTCTAACCCGGTTGGGGGTCGGCCTGGCCCAATGGAGCGTGGCCCGTCCTGGCCCACGGCTGGACGTGGCTCGGCCATCTGGCCGAGCGGAGCGGGGGGGGGGGGTGGGGGGTTGAGGGGATGCCCCACGGTTCCTTGTAACGGAACCGCCGCCCCTCCTGCCCGGCCGGTTATCGAGCAGCCCATCTGGTTGTCGTCGCCTCCAGACACCGCCACCTCCGGTCGCCACCTCCAAATTAATCAAGAACCAACGGAGGGCTGTCGGGCCATGTTCGATCGCCCCCACTCTCCGCGTTAGATGATATCAAATGGTTGAAGAAAATCACTTGCATTCATCAATGATGAGGGTATAATTTAATAAAACTAAAATCATTAAAAAACCACCAACCTTTTTAATTTTTTGGCAATCGTTTTTCATGTGGGAAGACGATGCTGTCATCGTTCACCGAACACTTTCACTTCTGAGCTCGTGCGTCGGTCCTTTGATGAAGAAGAGGAAGGAAGAAGGGTCGTCTAAGAGGTCCCACGTCAGAAGGGGGTTCTGAGGAAGAAGCATCGTCATCAGCGTCTTCACGTTCTTCGTTGGAGGATGCTATTCTCCCAAATGTCCTCTCTCAAGACACTCCCAACAAGAGATTATGCCAACACCCACAATAATAAAATATAACACTTTATATAAGTGATGGCATAAAGAATTCAAAAACGTTCCAATTAATTAAAAGAGGTTTAGTTCTTTAATGGTGAGGGTTGGAAAAAAACATAATGGGGGAAGGTGATAGGTTTCAAGGGTTACACAAATTATGGAGAGTTACAAGGGGGGTAAAAGAAGTTTAAGACCCTTGTGGGTCCCACCCCTTAATATCTTTTCTAGGGAGTTTATGTGTGGGTGGGCCCCACCACCATAACCTCTCATGGGAGGTTATGGTGTGGTGGCCCCCACCACTAACTTCCTTTTCGATGTTTTAACTACCATAAAATAAAATAAAGTTATTACTTTATTTCATTCAATTCAATTTTAATCCACAAAAAACTAACTTGTGCTCTGGTTGAAATGAAACTGTGGTGAAGGTTTCAATAGGTAATTACTGACACTGCATGTTCATCGGTGCACTCAGATATCAATTTCACATTCCGGTTCAAAAGTTATAAAAATCAGAACGTATGTTTACTGAACGCACCTGAACAATACTTCAGAAGCTAATTTCGGGCACAACAGGCCTCAGAATCAATCGCTGTCAGAAACTGTGGACTCATAAAATTCCAATGAAATAAAAAAAAATCTTGAAATTTTCGGGTCATTACATATGAGATTAGATTTTGGTCCATGATTGATATATGAGGATCTATCACCCTAATGTGCCATATCTTCAGAAATTATGAAGTTTTATACCATGAATCATGTTTTCGATCTATGAAAGGTTTGTTATAAACAAACTAATCTTTGTTCATGATAATATAACCTAATTATTATCTTAATTTTTCATATAATCATAGATTTATATCTCTAATACATAACCTTACCGAGCATTTGAGCTCACCATTTCATATGTTTGCTTCCCTAGGTTATTAATAATATTTTTCTATGCCTAATAGGAGTACAACATATACAGATATTTATGGGTGATGTTGAATATATTTTTTAATAATATAATATTGTGTAGCTTTTATCCAAGGATTCTAAACTATTATGGTCATATAGAACTTGTTTGTGTAATTTATTTAATATTTATAAAAACAGATGTAATGTCAATGTAGGAAAATATGTCATATCTAATGTTTTTTTGAGAAGAATGTTTTAGTTATACATTATAAATAGGGATGAAAAATCAATAGTGATATCCATATAGAACTGTAAAATGATACTTATAGGGATAAAAGTTAGGATAAGTATATTGATGGTTAAATGTATAGGAAAATGTCCTTCAATTTTCATACTGGATATTGAGAGTCGTTTCAAATCCTTTATATTATTTTTATGCAAACTAAATTTGGATGTATCTTCACTACTATGGTAAATTTGGTAATAACTTCCAGAAAAGAACATTTATCTGGACTTGAACGTTAATTGGTTCCTAAAAAAATGTTTTTCTCTACATCCAATTTGACACACCTGGGAGAACTACTTTGGAAATTCTAAATCTCATTACAAAATATCATTTTAGATATTAATTGATGATGAAGTTGATTGCAATTTGATAATCCAGACGTGTTCTTATTAAAAAAAATAAGGTTTCAAGAATTATACCCTATTGGTTATTAACATTATTATTTGGTTTCCAATTATTCATAGTGTGGCCCACACTATGAATATTTTTTGTCAATGGTGGTATCCTGAAAAAACAATGTTATCATAGAATGTTATAGAAACATTTCTAATGGGTTTCCAAATGGGATGATGTCTATGGATAATGATGTTTTGATTATACCTTATCATTTTAGATGACATATAGTTTAATTTGAGAACCTTAACCAACTCCAAGACTAACACAATTTGATAAGGATATTACTATATAGGATTTCAAATGTAGTACCCCTAGTTCTTATTATATAACCCTTACTTGATGTTTTTTATGATTGTAATGTTTTTTGTTGGATGATGAGAGGGATTGGTAAATCGTCAAAATGTTTTTGGAGTCTAAAGGACAGGGCAATAGTTTGTGCATGGTTTTTCCAAACTGTACAGAGGTACAATGGGAAACCATTCACACATGAAAATTTGGTAGTGTCAAACACACAGTTACAACAGAGTTTGCCTAACCATTCAGATTAATCGTTCATAGGGAAAAAGAAATATCCTATTTTTTGGATCATACTTGTTTTTATCCTACATGGTCTTTTTTTCTCCTAAAATTCCCTAATTATTGATTTTTTCCATTTATGGTAGGATAACCTATCTCATTAGTTTTTGATTCATTCTAGAGCCATCTCTTGGAATATTCACGCCCGATTATCTTGGTAAATAACATTCTTCCATGTTCTAGTCTTGTTTCTTATATTTATATAGATTTACTTCCCCAAAACTCATTATTTTTTTATCTACTCCTGATATGGGTAGATTTGTTTTGTGGGTTCCAAATACGACGAGGTATGTGTTCTATAATGGTAGGAGTAGTTATTTAAAGACATTTTTGGGAGTTTCATCCTGGTTGTGTGAGGATTCATTGTCCATTGATGGTTTTCATTAAAACCATTGAGGTTGGTGGACTCTTTCCTGAATCATCTAGATATAATTTAATCTTTATGTTTCAAATTGGTTTATCTGTATGGAATTAGTAGGGAAACTACAAGAATATTTCATCTCTAGTGATGATTTAAGGTTTTGGGAGAAATTGTTTGATATTTGTGAATTGATTTATTAAGTTAATTCGTTTCTTAAAATTTAAATGGTTTATTAAATTTTGTTTTTTCTAGTAATTATAAATGGTTTGATGAAAAGGGGGTTTTCCCTAAAATATAGTTTTATAGAAATTTTATGGCATTGAAATTGTTTTGATGGAAATGATTTAAAAAAAATGGTGTTTTTTATTTAAAGGGCTTTTTCCATGATCATTTGGCATATTGGTTTGTGAGTTTTTATTTCATTTATAGGTCATGGTTTTAATATTACATTGTATATAGTTCAAAAATTTACCTATAACATGGATATAATTACCTTGTGATGAATTAGTAGATCAAATATAAACTCTTCATGAGTTTGGAATGATCATCGTGTAGCACACGTGGTCAGTTGTGTGGATTTGTGGAATGGATTGAGTATACTAAATGAATATAGATAAATGGGTTAAAAGGTTTTGTAGTTATTTTTGTATAAAAATAATTTGGTGTAAAATTTGATTCAATTTTACTTGTATGCTTTTGGTTTTAAATGGTTTGTGAAACTAGATTATATTTCATTTAGAAATGTTTTGAAAAATTTTATATTATAATCTATTTTATATAAATATTTATAAATCTTATATCATAGTGGCGTGAGTAGGGAAGTCCTTGAGGAATAAATACATGGATTTATAATCCCCCCTACATTGGAATATTAGTGCTTCTATAGAATCTATCATCTGGGATAGTGGAAAAAGTAAGGTATCACATGTTTTTAGATCCACATCATGATACTTGAATATTTTGGTGGTGCTGGATCATAGATATAGTGGACAATAAAGTCTTATAGTCTTCTTGAATTCATTATTTTTATTTCCACTATTTTAATTTATAGTTTCTTAATCTTCAAATATTGAATTATTTGGAGTAGTTTTGATAGGAATAAAATAGTTTTGTTGTCCTAATTTTGATAATTCATCATTTATTAAATGGTTTTGTTAGCGTTTTAAAGTTTACTGGTTTATTATTTTATGGGTAAATTTCCCCCCAACTGTATTTGAAACCCTTCAGTAATTATTTCTATCTGTTGGGGTATTGGGTATGTCTCTAAAGTCTATGTAATGATTAGTTGTTCTCTCAAGACAATGGGGATTATAGGGTCATTTCAAATTGTGTCAACATTTTCGGTCCTTTACTAACATGTTGTTTTTAGTGTTCGTTGTCTTCAATTTTAAATTCCTTCTTATATATTCCAAAGATTGGAATCCTTGAAAGGATTATGATTTTAGGAACATATGATGTATCATATAAGAGGATGTAGCTAACCCTCTTATGTTTAATATTAAATTACCAAGTTGTTCGGTACATAAGTTCTTAGAGACACTTCTAGGATTTTTAAATCTCATTGTCATGGGTTTAGCCAATGATACTATAATGGAAAAAATTCACGGAATGAATTCCCACAATTATTGAATTAATCATTTGGAGTGACGATTTTTTTTGAAAAATTATATATTTTTTAAATAATAGGACATTTTTTCAAAGAAATGATTTTGAAATAATAAATTGTGGTGGAATTTTGAAAATGGTTTGATTTTCAAAATAAAGGATTGATTTTTATAAAATTGTTGAACATGATAATTATTGTTTCTAGAAAACAAATGTTGAAAATTATGATGTGAATGAATAGTAAATACTAGTCCATCGGTTTCTATAGAGTGAGACATACAGATTTTGTTGTGTGTATAGAAAATGGTACCTGATAGGCGTCATAGGAAATAACTGGGAAATTATCGGAGAATGTGATTTCACATGTGCCACAGGTGAACCATGTAATGGTTTAGGTATCATTCAATCATTTCAATATATAAACACAGGGATCCAGAGGATTGATCCAAGTCACCTAGATCATTTAATCTAGTAATGAAGCAGAATCCACTCATCTTCTTGGGTGATTCTGAACCCCAAAAGGGTGAGTTGTGGCTAAATAAGAAAAATCAGTTCATCAAATTCATAGTCACACCATCGAATACCAATGTCAAACTGGCCATATATATTCTCAAGGATAATGCACACAAATGTTTATAACTAGTAATACATGGTAATTTTGATCTATCCCTTACATGGGAGGATTTTGTGGAAATGTTCAATTAAAAATTCTAACCTCACACATTCAAGATCAAGTTAGTGATAGAATTAATTAGTCTAAAGCAGAAGAATCATTCCATCACAAAATATTTGGCTAAATTCGTGAATTTTGAATGATTTGAACTAGATTTCATGGATACTGTGTCCCTAAAGGCATCTATCTTCGAATTACAGCTAATGTAATAAATTTGATCGATGATTGCACTACTCTGTATTACTAAAAATATAGAGATACTGAATAGAGGAATAATGGATGAGTTGAAATATCTAGAGTTACTAGTGGAGGAGGTCTTCTGATACCTATGGGAAATGGAGGGAACTCAAATTCTAGGAGGAAGGGGAATAGGGAAAACTATTTCCATGGTGGGATCGAGATTAGAATCAGATAGTTGGATCAGTTAATCTTCCTCCATGACCAAAGATCCTAATGAGATTCTACTATAGGGGTTCCTTTGACAACATAAAGTGGGATTGTACAACACCACCAATCACATTACATGAATTCAATAATATGGTAATTCTTATGATATTTTGACATAGTGATTTGAGGTTTGGTGCTCATGAAACTTCCCAGATGTCACAATCATCATAAAATTCGACAGATAAAGGACTGTTAAATCATACACGTTAGTAGAGAAAATCTTTCAATGGTGATTCTATGAATACCACTCCTCAGAAAGGAAAACCTCATCATGGAAACAAGGATCATAGTGAAATGATGATGATACTCTTTGGAAATGAGCAGATGCATGTTGATGATTAATTTGGACTATCTACAGTGATGGGTATGATTATTTAGAATTCCATATTTTTTCAAGAATTTTTGGATAACGATGAATCACATTCCTTCATTGATTCTCATGTTTTTAACATTCTTCAATTAATACTTCAAATGACGCCCTCTTTGAAAAAATTACAAACTCCCCTTGGTGAAAGAGAGTGTCAAGCCTTTGTGTGTAGAGTATGTGCTGTAAATGTTGATATAATTGAGATGAAATGGGACTTCTCAATGTTATAGATTTATTCAAATTATGGGATCCTTATAATGGATGGGTTGACGACGTCCAAGGTTCATATTGACTATTATATAATAATTCTCATTCTCACATATGAGGATGGCGTCGAGCATCACTTAAGAAGAGATAATGTTTTGAAGAAATATTAAATTTGATTGGTTCCACCAGTGATGGGAAAATTTGATCCTAGTTGGTTTCATTGAATTTGGATTCAATGAAAGAGAATGAGGAAGTGAGTTTTCTAAAATGTGTAGGTAAATTTACATATTTCATTCCAAAGAACTTCTCATGGTTACCAACTCTATGGTAAGTGGAGTTTAGGATTGATCACCTTCTAGGGACCCATCCAATTTCCATTCCGTATTATATGATGGAACCAAGATAATTATGATGATTGAATGTGAAATTTGAAGAGTTGGAAAGAAATAGGTTTCATTAGGCCAATTACTTCCCCATGGGAATAACTATTCTTGTTTGTGAATAAATCTGATAGAACTCTTTGGTTTTGCATTGATTATCATAAGGATATACATGTTATGATAAAGAATCAGTATCCACATCCACACAATGATGATCTGATTGTTCAATTGAGGGGTGACCAGTAGGTCTCTAAAATTTCTTGTATTAAGATACCATCAATTGTGAGTTCGGATTGAAGATATTCTGATGATATATTTTAGAAGCATATATGGCCACTATGAATAGGTATTCATGCCTTTTGGTCATTAGAATTCACTAGCGGTCATTATAAAGTTGGTGAATCAGATATTTTAGAGATATCTTGGTTCATTGGTTGTGGATTTTTTAGAATACATATTGGTGTATTCATGGAAAATGGCTGAGAAAAAGAAATATTTGATGATAGTGTTGAGAATATTTAGTGACCATAGTTTTTATGCCAAATTGTCAATGTTTATATTTTGGATACATGAGGTACTCATTCATGGCCATGTGATTTTTAAAAAAGGAGTCTCAGTGGATCTTGAATTGATATATGTTGTTATTTTATGGAAACCACCAAATAATTTCTTTATGAAATATAGTTTTCATGGTCTAACATGCTACTACTAATGCTTTGTGGATGAATTTTCATGACTAGCTTCAATAATGAAAGATTTGTAAAAGAAAGATGTTCCATTCCAATAGACTAATAAATTCCATAAGTCCTTCTTGGATGCTGGATGTTCATCTTACATCGACATCGATATTGATGTAATAGAACTAGGATAAGGGTAAGTGGTTTATTATGATTCTTTTGGATTGGGGTTCAGATGTTTTATAATGCAAGGAGACCATGTTGTGGCATATGATTCAAGGAATAAAATATTTCATGAGAAGAGTTACCCAACACACGATTTGGAGTTAGTTACGAACATCTATTCTTTTTTAACTTCGATACATTATCTCTATGATGAGAAATTAACTTTTTTACGCATTATAGAATCTTGATACACATTTTCTCACAACTATATTAAAATATGAGGAAAAGGATATGGATGGATTATCTTAAGATTTCTGAATTTTACATGATGTATACACCTGGAAAAGGGAATTCAGAGGATGATGAATTGAGAAAAAATCCATATGCTCAATTGGTGAAAGAAGTGTAAGATAAATGGCCTTTGATATCAGCCCTAGATAACATGCATGTAGAATTTGAGGACCAAGGTGATGGTATTGTCTTCATTTAAGCTACACTTAGTCCATATGTTATAAATATGGTCAAAACGACCTAAAAATATATTGTTGAATTCATGGTTTTGAGTACAAAAATAAATTGCGGGGGGACCATTAAGGGGTTGAAACTAGATGGGTGTTCAGTTTTGTGATTCATAGATTAGATGGTTGTACATATGGATTGTAAAGAACAACTCATTCATGCTTTACACCATTCGAGATGGACAATACATCTTAGACCAAAGATGATGTATAAGTCGTTGAAAGGGATGTTCTGGTGGAGGGACTTGAAAAATAACGTGGATGAGTTTGTATCAAACTTTATAACATTTTATAAGGTTAAAGGAATGCATCAGTGACCGGTGGGTATGTTTTAGTCATTACCTATCCCAATGTAGAAATGGGTGAAGATAGATATGGATTTATTTATAGATCGATCGCGAATGGTCTGAAAATAGAATTCCATATTGTTGATAGTGGATCTTCTTACCATGTCAACCCATTTCATCCTTATTCTTGAAAATCACATGATGTAGGATTTATCCAAAATTTGTATCCATGAAATGTTAAAGGTTCATGGATTACCAGTATCAATCATGTTAGATAAATAACAATGATTTGCATCTCTTTTTGGAAAATATTTATAGAATTCCCCAGGGACTTAGTTGACATTGTGTATACTACATCATCCTTAGATAGTAGGCATGTCTGAGTGGATGAAAGAAATTCTGGAATACATGTTGCGGTCTTGTGAAATAGAATTATCTGGCTCATGGGAATATCATATTCAATTAGTGAATTTCTTATATTATTACACCTATCTGGAATCAATAAATATGGAACTATTTGAAGTATTGAATGGACATCCTTGTAATAATCCACTTTGCTAAGTGGAAATAGATGAGACATCATTTATTTGGTCCAATATTATATAGGAAACAACTGAGAGTATCCGGTTGATCAAAAATTGGAAGTAGATGAATCATATTCATTAGAAATCTAATGAGGATCATTATCGACAACCGTTGTCCTTTACTATAAGTGACCATGCGTTCTTGAGGATATCTACAAGGATTTGAGATCATTGTTTTGCGAATAAGATAAATTTATATCCTATATATGTAGGCCCTTTTGGGATACTTGAGAGGGTTGGAGAGGTGGAATATCAGTTGGCGTTACCTCCACAGTTCAGTTTAGTGCATAAAGAGTTCAATGTATTCTATTTGAAAAATTATCGTCCTGATCATGAAAATTTGATCATATCGGATCATGTTGACCTAGATTCGAATAGTTTATTGTTATATATTATAGTGAGTATTGTTGATAAAAAGGATAAAGTCTTGTGTTGAAACTAAATTGGTCTAGTGTTGGTTTTGTGGCAACCTAGTCTGATTCAGAAATAGACTTGGGAACGTGATAAGGAAATGAAATAGATATTATTGTTACCCTTTTAGTAAAGAAACAATTTTTCTACATTTAGAGGATAAAATGGCCAAAGATGGGTAGAATTTAGTACCCACAGTTTATAGTATGCAACCCTTAATTCATGATTTTTATGATTTAAAAAGTGCAATGGTGGAGGATGGGATAGTTTGGTAAACATTAAAAGTGTATTTTGTGGCCAAAGGAGTGGTACACTGTCCGTGCCCAGTAATTAAAAAAATGTGAAAATGTCATATGAGAAACTGTGCACACATGTAGTTTTGTTTTTGTTGAATACACAGGGTTAGTGCACGATTTTCCAAACCGTGTGGGGGAACCATGCACAGGGAAATAGTATGATCATATTTTTTTGGATCTTACTCATTTTTTATCCTACATGCTATGTTTTTCTAATAAATGGACTTAATTAGAAATATATCTCCATTGAAGGTAGGATAACCACTCCCAATCACTTTGGGGACAATCCATATCTTTTCTTGGGGTTTTCAATCTCTATTATGATGGTATGTCATGTTCTTCACTGTTCCTATCCAGTTTCTTAAATCTACTTAGATCTACTTATAATATCCTTTTTTTCATATAAACACCTATTAGGTATTTATATATGTTAGAGGTTTAAAAATATTATGAGATTTGGTTTCAATGATGGTAGGAGTATATATCGATGGCCGAATTTGTGGATATTTAATATAGTTAGGTGAGAATTCTTTGTCTATTGTCACTTTTTGTCCAAAACGTTGAGGTGGGTGCCTTTTATCCTAAATAATCTTACTATAATTGATTGAAAAAGATTAAAAATGGGTTATTTTTAAGGAATTAATTTTTAAAATCATTGAAAAAATCTTCTCTTGTGGTGATTTATGGTATTGGGTGAAATTGTTTGTTTTTTTGAATTATTGTGCAATGTGATTTAGTTTCATGAATTTTAAAAAATGATTTTAATTATGGATTTTCTGGAATTTATAATCGGATTTATTGAAATGGATTTTTCAATAAAAATGATGTTTTAATAAAATTTATTTGGCATTGAAATGGTTTTATGGAAATGTTATTCGATAAAAAGGTATTTTTATTGAATGGGTATTTTGGCATGATCCTTGAGTATATTGGTGTTTTAGTTAATATTGGTTTTATTGTGTGTTTAAAATGGTGGATCCCCATGGACACACAGATTTGGTTGTTTTTTTATTGTTTTGGTTCTCACTTAGCCTCAATGTGATTTTTGTTAGGTTCTCACTCACCCACAAGGTGATTTATTTGAAAATACAAAAAAAAATTTGGACATGGAAAAAAATTATGTGCCAAAAATCAACAAGAAAATGGGATATAATTACCTTTTATAGCTTGGTATATTGAAGAGAAACTGCTTTTGAGTGTGGAACTATCATCGCGTAGCATGTATGGTTGGTTGAGTGGATGTGTGGAATGGATTGGGTATGCCAAAGTAATATCGAGAAATGATTTTAAATATTTTTTAGTTATTTCACAATAAAAATAACTTTCGGGAAAATGGGAATCAATTTTATTTGTAGGATTTTTTTGTATAAATGGTCTGGGAAACATATATATATTTAGATAAAAATTGTTTTTGAGAAATTTATTATTATAAACATATTTTTGTAAATGATTTAGACTCTAATATCATAGTTACATGAGTAGGTATGTCACTGTGGAAAACCTACAATGTTTTATACTCACCCCTTTATTGGAACTTTGGTGCTTTCTCGGATTATATCTCCATGGACACGGGAAAAAGTAACATATAACACATTTATAGCACTACTTCATAATACATGGGAAGTTTGGTGATCATATAAAATGGAGCTTATGGAGCATGGAGTCTTATGGTCTTTTTGGAGTAATTATTTTTCCATCATCTATTTACTTTGTTAGTTTCTTGGCCTTCCGTAGTTGCAAAATTTGGAGTGGTTTTGAAATGAATAACGTTTTTGGGTTGTCTTACTTTTAATTATTCAATATTTAGTTAAATGTTTTGTTATGGTTTAATGGTTAACTATTTTATTTCATTAATGGTAAATTATCCCCTACTAGTATTTGAAAAAATTAGGAATTAATTTCCATCCTCTTAGATCTTGTGGATGTCAGTTAAGGAAATGTAATGATTAGTTTTGCTCACAATCCAATTGGAATTAGTATGTTCATACATCAGGTATTGGAAATAGTAGAGGAATGAATATTTAGTTTTCTACATGTTGATAATAATAGAAGAATCACTCTTGGTAATGTATCAATGGAAGGATAATATTCTTTAGGCGCGGAGAAGAAGGGCCTAGAGAAAGACATTTTTGTGGGAAAATGAAATGTTTGTTTAAGTAAATGGATTGAAATATTGTTATCCTTGTGTTATTATAAATGGATAAGTGATTTTACATTGTAATGTAAGGAAATTATGAAAATATATGTCATATGGGGAAATCTTGTAAATATAATCATCTTCCTTGAATGGGTAAAGGGTGTTCTATTCATAAAGAATATGATACAAATGAAATTTGAATAGAAATAGGTTTTAAGTAATAAAATTATGAATCCTAGTTACCAGTTTTGGAAGGGAAGATAGTAGATTGATGTATACATGTATTATATTTAATGTATATTTATATACGGATATTGAAATATATAATGACTTTTCAGTCGAATATTTTCATTAAGGATTTTTTAAAATATTATAAATGGTACTGATGGACTAGAAATGTTATTTAATGGAATGGTAGTATTTTGATCAGGGGAATATAACACATAATTTCTCTCATATTTTGAGATAATGATGTTGGGTTAACGAGATTTTGTAAATGAATATGTAAATTGGACAAAAAATATTACCTCGTATGTGATTAAGGATTACTCACAATGTTTATTATTTTATCATTAATATAATTTACACATTTTTTTTGATTTATGGAATTTATCAAATAATTAGTGTTTTAGGTATGGAAGGAGGAAGAATATATATTTTATAATATGAAATTACACTGATTTAGGATATTATTATATTTTAAAAGAATACATCATAAAAGTGTTCTTATTTTTGGTATGTGACAATTAAAAGATACTTCATATTGTTTTGGGGATTAATGATAAGTTTAATTTTGATATTTAGTGACCCTTATTAAAATTATATAATTATTAAGTGTTAAAACGTTAAATTTTAATGATTGGTTTATGATTAATATTGGTTGAGGTCTTAATAATTAATGTATTACATCACTATTTCAAGATTTTCTGCATTTTAGATAACATGTGCTATCCATTTTTTTCATGATATGATAAGATAGACAGAATGAATTAAAATTCTCTTTATGGATCTCATGATCTTTTAGTGCTTTAGGGATAAAAAATCACCTTCATTTCGTGTTGAGATATATTAACTGTAAATTGATTGGGGTAAAATAAATGGATGAGATTGTGCATATCAAATTGATTTATATCATGTTAGAACGTATTCTCTTGAAAATTCATCACAATTATGATAAAATATTGAAATTAAATATTTTTCAAATTTTCACTATTTTTATGACATAAATGAAATTTTTCATGCCTCATTGGTTTATTGTTTTGTGTTCATTAGCCTTTTTTCAATCACTTACATTATTTAGATGAATGGTGTCAATAACTCTCTATAAAACAATATTATTGTCTAATATGCCCAAATATCCCATCCCACCTAAGTTACACTATGTGGAATATAAATTATGAGTTAATTTAGGTATACATTGTGTTTCCATCAATACCTTTTTAAGGCAAGTTATATGAATAATTTTCATGTTTTTTTTTATGATTTAATTATAAAATAATTAATCACTAACCCCCAGGACGATTTTTTGGGGAAAAAGTCATTTTATGTTGGTAAAATTTATCTCAAAAATATTTTTTGAAATATATATTTTTCAAATAAATTTTATCTTTTAGATATTTTTTATAAATAAAAGCCCTATATTTAGTTTTTATTACATGTAATAGTGATTTTTATTTTTATATACACTAAATCGAATTCAGATTAAATTATGGGCAACAACAAGTTCCAACAAAACATCCTATATTATTAAAATATTATTATATGATAAATATCACCAAGGAATAGAAATGAAATGTTTTAATAAGATTTGTTAAATTATGAAAATATATGGTTTACAAATTTATATATAATTAATTCTTAGGTGAAATATAAAATAACAATGAAAATATATCTTTTTTAAAATAAATGGAATCATTGATTGAAAATTAATATTTGGAACATAAATGTTTTTAACTCGTTAAAATAAAAAAATAAATTCAGTTTAATTATTTCAATGTAATTTATATATTATATTTTCAATTGTATGTTTATCATTCATATTTTCTGTTTTTATGACTAGAGAAATGAAGAAATCCTGTTTTACTGTAAAAACTTATGTTCTCACCCTTTTATGAATTAATTTTAAAACTTATTACTAGAAGATATAGATTTTTTGTAACAAAATATGAATTTTTTTATTTATAATTACTAAATTATCTTATATTATATTTTTGATATTTTTCTGAAAAGTATCAATTTTTGTTGATTAGTGAAAGATATTGAATTTGAATAGAAAACATTTTTCTTTAATTTTTTAATACAGATAAATTTTAACATAAATAAATTTTAAGGTAAAATTTTTTATCTATACATTCAATAGTTAAATTTATGCAATTATGACCAATTTATATTGAATCATGATATAAAAATATTGCAAAATTTTGAAAATGTTCTATTTAAAAATATATATTCTAGTCGCATCTATGTGATAAATTTTAAATTAATGTTTTACATTTATTTGAATAGAAATAATGAAAAATGATTCTATATTTATAGTTATAATAATTCATATTATTTGACTAGTTTAACATAATTTTTGACCAAAATTAATTGAAAAAAAAGTAAAATTTATTTATAGTGGTTAAGTTAAAAATGGGTTCACTACGTGTTAATATAAATATAAAAGCATTCGTATTTTCACAAAAAAAATATAAAAACTAATTTGATGGAATTATATAGATATTATATCATCTATGAAAAATAGATTTCAACAATTAATTCATTTTTAAATGTTGAAATATCATGGGTGGAAAACATTCTATAAAAACATTACAAGTGTGGCACTCATCTCACTAATAATAATTCCACTCACTCTTTTCTCTTCATCACCACTTAAAATACATTTGTTTCTTTGAATAACAACTTTTAAAAACTCCAAAATGAAATTTAATATTTATTAAATACTAATTTTTGGTAAAAAAATTTCATTGTATGGATTTTTTGCAATCCTATGGAGAATACTTGAAGAAGAAGAAACATTGTCCCATGAGAATTTTTTATTTCACTTCTACATACACCTATTATATTATATTTTAAATATGATTATCAATTATCATCATTATCATAAATATAATTATAAATTGTTTTGTTAATATAATTATCTATAAGAATCTACAATTTCATTAAATGGGCTATGAAATCATCATTCGTGTGTATATAAAACTACGACCCCATTAACTAATGTCATTTGTTTCTCCATTACCACATCTCAATTTCAAGCATGATGATATGTATAATTTCTATATATGATATTGATTACATTATTAAACATATATTTTAATTATATAATAAATAACTTTTACCATAAATTATATATGGTATAACTTAACGGAAAATGTGTGTACAACGTAAACGAAATTTCCATCCATCATGACTATTATTATTTTTAAATCATCCTATATAAATGTTAATGGTTTTATACAAGGACTGGAATTTAAATATTGGTATATTTTAAAATGTTTCTTCATATTTGAAAGTTTCTTTTTTTAATAGATATGATATAATTTTTATAAATCATATTTTATATGTTTACAAGTTTATTTTTATATAAATAAATTTTGAAAAGGTTTTAAGATTTAAATAGTTTTTTTAATGAAAACATATCTTCCTCAAGAAATGATATAATTTATTTATATTTATAATCCATTTTTCAACTTATATTATATACGTTGATATATCGTATGGTTTTTTAGTGAATATTATCCTTCGATATAATTAATATTTTTATCTAAATGGTTCATTATTACCTGATGATTATGAAAACAATTTCACTTCCATACATAATATAATGTTTAAATTTTTAGGATAAATACTTATTTTTCAATGGGTTAGGATATAGTGAAATTATTAAATTATTACGACCCATGTCTCTTCTCCATAGGTTGTGATATGATAAATTGTTTATAAAACCGATTTCCTTTCATCGTTTATGATATGCTTAATGTTTTATAATCATGTGTCTAGAAAATATATTATTTTCATTTTGTGAGTCGTTGGATCTATATATACCATAAATGAATTGGATAAATAATTTTGATTTGTAATATAATAAAGAGAAACAATTCAGTGGGCTTGATCCACTATTTGAAACAATTGTGTCTATATCCATCATTGAAATTAGAACTTCCCCAGTCAGTAATAGGAAACTGGTGATGAGTCAAAATATACTATGCTGACGGACATGGTAGTTCACCTTGACATATAAAACGGGTTTTGGTATTTATAATAGAGCCACAATTTATGAATTAAATATGAGGTTTGTGATTGATTTATGAGGATTTATCACCATTATAAGAAATTGTTTTTAGTGATAAATTGTTATTCATTGACTGATGTTTATGATCAATGAAAGGTTTGGTGTGAACATAAAAAGAAATTATCATGACAAAAACACCCTACAATTATTATATTATTTTATATGATTATATATACATATATCTTATGCCTAAAATTTCTAAGAATATGAGATAACCCTTTCTTATGTTTCCTTACCAACATTATAATGAAAGGTTTATGTTGAGTATGGCTAAGTCGAGTACTATGTGGGAAGAGAGTTCTGAGAGATGTTGAATATATTTCACCAAATTATATACTTATTTATATATTCTCCAAAGGAAGGAACTTATTATAGTACTCGTGCTTGTGATGGTTTAATTAATTAAATATTCATCTAAAATGATATTATATAAATGCATGAAAATCTTGGGTTAGTGTAACATATTTACTGTTTCATTTTTATAACCTGATCTTTTTTGGAGCAGTTAAATCAGCATCATGTAAGATGTTATAATATTTTAACTAATTTCATCATTAATGGATATCCAAATATAAATAATTTTATTATATATATAAATATTATTAAAAAATACATGTTATTTTTTTGGTTAAAAAAAGATTGAAATTAAAATTAATTATCATTTTAATGTATCCCCTAAAAATTAATAAAATCACTCAACATAGTTTCATTTTTAATTAAATTTTGATCCCATATCATCCATAAAATTTAAATGGAGATTTATAAATAATTATAATAATATGACTCCACTTCCTTGAAAAATCAATACATGATGAAATTCATATAAAATAATAAGGTCGAACATCACTATACAAGAACTAGTGTGAAATAACCACAATTACAAGTATATGATGATCCCAATAATGTATTTATATGAAATATATATATATATTAATTGATTATAATTGTAGTTTTAAAATTATAAATATTTTAATAATTATTATAAATATGATATTTAGTTGTATATTTATATTATATATGTATGGAAGGAGAAGTTATATGATATTATCCTAAAGGTAAGAATTTATCGTAATAATTTTATTTCAGTAGGATATGATTCATATTCATCACATATTTTACCTTTTTTATTTAATAAAATATATTAAGGATTTCTTGAATCATATTTTCAATAAATTTAATATGTTTTATAAATTCATTCCATAACATTCCTTTAAACGGATATTGATTCATACATTTCCAAACAAATAAGGTTTTATCATTCAATCTACATTAAAATTTGATATTTATTGTGTACACATTTCCATTGTAGAAACATTGGATACAACATATATCTAATTCCCAATTTAGATCATTTTCCTAGAATTATATTTCATGTATAACTTGTATTAATACAATTTTTTCTCTGATTAAATTATAATTCCTGATAATTATTGTTTTTACGTGGAGTTATAATTATATGATAATTTTTTGTGAATATTTCTCAAACTATCTGATATTCATTACAGTATTTCATAAATTTGATTCTCTCAATAAATATGATCACTTTAGTTCTTATTATAATAGTTTGACTTATTCAGAATAATGTAAAAGGAAACCTTTATATTTGGTATATTATGTTTCTTTTATGATCATTTCCCCCCACCAATTTCATTGATTTTAAATATCAATATTTTGTTTCTATGATAATTTATTTTAACAAATATATTTTATTTAATATCACATTAATTATAAAATTATTGATTAATACATTATTTAATTTAAACAATGTTATCAAATTTTCAAATATATTGCTACCAATTTTCAAAATATTTTTTCTATATTATTCTCTAGTGATTTTCATCTATATAAATATCCATTAATGTTTTTTTATACATCATATTAGATATATCTTAATTGAGAAATATAATTTTAAAATTATAATATTTTAATTTTATTAATTGGGACGATTTTAAAAATTCCCAACACATTCTCAGAGGTTAATTATGTTATGATAGATTTATGAATGTTTTTATGTTCAATTGGATTATAGTGTATAAAAATATGATGATTATACCATGAATAATATATTGCTATAAATAATTGTAAAATTATTTATATCAAATGAGTTGTTATGTTTTTGGACACGAGTGGTCATATATGTCCATTATGTTGTGTGATATGTTTTTCTTCTATGTGGAGATGGTCATAGCGGAGTTCCAAAGACAAATGAGTTGATTATCACATATTATGCATGGGACAGATTTATATGGAATTCCATATTAATATAACTAATTTTCTATTCTATTCAAAAATCCATATGTTATGATTCACATATATGTTTTAATATTTATATTTTTTCAACCAAGATATTTATGAGTAAGAATATTCCAAAAAATTTGTCCAAATTTTGAGTGATTTTATTGATTAATATTTTTACAATGTATTTTTTACATTATTGGAGAAATTTATTTTTATACATATATGAGTTATTTATTTTATTTTTGATGAAAAATAACAAAATTGATATGAATCCTACCATATCAAGTCATGTTAAAAATTGGAGGCATTAAGAAAAGTCATGATGCTGAACATAATGACCTCAATTCAGGTTATCACACTGTAATTTCCAACATGGATGATAAGATTTGATGCCATGTCATGTTAATTTAGATAGATGAAGGATATTATAAAACATGAAGGGAGACAAAACATTCTAACCATTGTACAAAATATTTAAAGTGATTTTTTATTTGTTTATAACGATATATTCTAGGTAAAATCTATAAGGAACATAAGATACATGAATAGGCTTGAATTATAATTATTTACCCTCAAATAGGGAAATAAGACAAATTATGAAAAATGATAAGAATTTATAAAATGAAGATCGGAAAAGTATTAAAATGGCATTGATATATTGGATAAAAAATATTTTATACATGTGTTATATTTAGTCTACTAGTTCATGTTGATACCATAAAGAATATGACCACAAATAATTCTACATACTGATGGGGATTTTGATTAATTATACCATTACCATGGAACACTGTGCCATTATATTTCTATTTAATATGGATTATCATAATACAGGTTGTGTTTTATATATAATTCACCGTTAATGATATGTTTCATCATGAATTTGAAGAACTGGTTGATTTGGATGTAGTTACAATCATTCTACAGAAGTTATTCTACACCACTACTCACATAATGGTTTTTTTGAATTTAATCAATCCGAATTTAGTAATATCAAATGATAACAACTTGATTCGAATTGTACATGAGTTTTTAAAGTATATATTTTTCATACAAACCATATATACTCTTTATGATATGAACATATTCTATATAAAAATAAATGAGTAATTATAATCCATTGAGATATTAAGAATAAGGATATAAAATGGGGATTTATGTATCTATATATTATTGATGGATATTATCATTGATGTGATTTAGTTTTGGAGATTTTTTGAATTGAGTATGCATTAAATTGATTGTGTATATGGGTATGACATTTGTGTATTAACATGAGCATTTCAATTATATTTTTAAATAACAATTTGATGATTTTTTTTAATATAAAATTGTTTTATAGTTATGTTTTCAATATTAACTTATAACCATGATTTTGTATTTAATTTTATTTGATTTTTTTTCATTAAATAACTTTTGACCACTATATCACCCATGATGTTTAACCATTTCGTCATTGGAAGATAGCTTCTGGATGGATTGTGTATCAAGAGTGAACTGAAGAAGCTTTATATGATCAATTAACTGTTCCCATATTCTTTTAAAAGTATATTAAATCATAAGATATTGTTTCTTTATAAAAACAATTAAATCATTACACAATCTCTTTGGAGTAACATACATTTTTTAACATCATCAATTTACCACATTAATTTTAGGGATTTATAAATTCAACCAATAAAACAATGTAAATTGTCCCAAAATTATTTGTCTTAACTTTATATTTTCATATTAGTCATTAATTCCTAGGTTACATGTTTTTGAACCGAATCATGTAATAACCCACACTTTTCAACATATCATTAAATAAAGTCATTTTATGACATTACATATTCATCCTAAAAACTATAAAATTAAAACTTCACCCCATGTAACACCCCATTATTTAATAATTTAATTTTCACAAAACATATATGATATATTTTGTTGCATTATTTTCATGAAACGTTGAGTATAAACGAACTGTAAAATACTATTGAAATATATTTATTTATTATGATAGTTATTTAATTTCAATTATAATGGATGTAATGAATAAGGAAAATTAATAATTATTAATATGTGGTTTAAATAATTATTAAATTAATTAATTGGGTACTAAATTGTTATAAATGAAAATAAAATTACTTTAAAAGTATAAGATTTTTTCTTGAAAACATTTATTATGTTCTCTCTTTTATTAATATTATAAAAATTATATTCTCTAGTATTTGTGAATGATATTATTTAAATTTATATATTATATATCCGATAAAATGTTTGAAAAAGAACCAAATTGTTTTATTAGGAATGGGTTACGAATAAATTTATTATTATTCATACAATAGTAGTTTTTTAGTAATTTTTCTCATCATTTTTAGCATAGAGATTTGGAAATTGACTTATTCTACTTATATTGGTTGATTATTTAAAAATGGATCCCATATTTATAATCCATATATTTAAATTTTATATATAGGGATCTTCTATATTTCTTCATTATGAATAGAAATATTCCAAAGAATAATTTACCTTATCAATGGAAATATGGGTAAAATAAGGATAAAACATTAGGATATGAATTATAAATTTCATTAACATGTTACTTTATATGATTGGTTTACTAGATTTTTTTTCATTCTCATCAAAGTCCCAATAAAATTTAGCAAAATCATTATGTTCCCCTATTTTTCTCTAAAATTATATTATACATTATGTAATTTTTAAATGTTTATATAATCGTTTTTACGCTAATGTTGTTTTCAAAATCAATGTTGACTAAAAGTCCGATATTACATTAATGAAATTTTAATAAAAAAATATATATTATAATGTGATTTAAAATTTTAAAAAAATTTATTGCAATTTAATATTAATGGGATATGGTTTAAAATGTAATCCACGGTCCATTGATGAGTTAAATTTTCTTTTATGGAAACATTCATGACCATAAAGGAGTAGAATATATTGTGAACATGGTAATTGTCAAAATATATATAGGTGATTAAATCAATGAGGCATGGGTGAAAAATATCCAAAATGTACCCATATTTTAATGGAAGTGATTAATTAAAAAATTGTAATATATTATTATAATTATATCAATTTTGACAAATCTTTTCAATGATTGTCATATTATATTAACTTCTAACACGAATGACTTCCAATAGTCCCCTACCAGATATTATAAAACGGAACCTCCCATATTAAATTATTCATATTTTTTTGAAGCATGCAGAATGAAAAATAACTTCCATAATACATTTAAATACATATATCCTTGAATACTAGATTGTTTTTTTGGAAAAAAATACTTCATTTTAGGGATTACAGTGTATGGTAAAAGATGTTTCTCAATGAATAGGTATAAAACTTAACTAAGTGTTTTCAATTTTAATTATTTGTATACCTCCTCTATATCTGTGGAATAAATTGATAAATAATTACTTTAGTATCTTCACTATATTTAATTATTATTATTATTATTATGTAACAACCATTGTACACAATCTTTAAATCCTTTGAAAATGATAATGTTTCCCAACCATACCTATGGACTTCCACATCCTTAACGTTATGTGATGCTTTTATTATTTTTTATTTACATGATTTGAAATTAGGATTAATTTATTAAATATATATGATACATATGATTTAATAATAAATATTTAAGGTGAATTAATATATATGTTTATTTTATTCTTTCAGTTGAAAAATGGAAACAAAATTCAATCATTTATATGACCTATCATCTCTATGAATAGTGAAATTTATTTCATATCTCTACGTTGTGTGGATATATAAATTTAATGAATATATATAATTTTTAATTTTTTAATATTATGTAACTATTATCAAATTAAATGGATCATATTTGTACAATATATACCTTCATAAAAAACTAAAACAGGTACCACTCGAGATCGAAGATTTTTAAAACGAATTATCAAAAAATTGTTATTGAATTGATATATACAGATAAAATATGATATTATAAGTATGTAAATGATTCATTTCTATAATTATAATAAATTTATATTCATTATAAATTAGTTTTTAGAAATTTTTAAATTATTTTAAAATGAGGATAGACTTTAATGTTACAGTATCATTGTTTACTCAATTTGATTATGATTAAAATTCAATTGAAAAAATATCACAAAATATCTATAAAAATATCATTAACTTTATTCACATTTTTTTATGTCTTGTGAGTCAATTTATTAAATTATTTTTTTCACTTACTGTACTCGTGATATTAAAATAATTTTTTCAAGGAAAAAACATAACTTCTCTCTTTTGTCGAAAACACTTTTTCATAAATATAAATGTTTTCTAAAAAACCAGAAATTATTTTCAAATTATCTAATTATTAATAAACTAATTTTTACCAATTTTCAATGACTTAAAAAAATTATTTTGAGGAATAATATTTTCATTTTTTTAATGATGTACTTGTCCTTGTTTACTAAAATTGTTAAGGTAATGTTTTTTAATATACATGGAATGAACATAATTTCTCAGTTTCATGACAAATCAATTAAATGAATATTACATGGAATAACTCAAAAAATATTCAAAAATAAACTCTTTAAAATAAAATTTATTGTTTTTTATATTTTAAATGGTTTATTTCTATGTGAAAGCATTATTTTCCCAAAAAAATAATACATGGGATTTTTTTGAAAAATTTTCATCTATGATGATATATTTGATGTTAATTTGTTTTACTAGAGATACCATCTAGTGATATAATACATTTTAATTAATTTGATGGTATATTATTATGATTAATATATGTTAATGAAATGAAATAATTTTTTACAGGTTCTTCTATGATGATGTTTTTATATTCTTATGATACTTGTTTCCTTTCCATGGGTCATGATATATGATGATTGTTTTATGATTGTATAGCACACATATGAATGGATAATGATTATGTGATTAGTGTAAATATAATTATATATCTATCTTATTTATTTGGTAATGATCGACATATGATGAGATAATATGGATGCATATGGGGAGTGATCGTAGATTAATAATGGATTTTGTCCACTATTGATAGAGCATAGTATATAATGTGTCTTATCAATTGAAATAAAACACACAACATCCAATTTCCATGATATATATATGAAAATTTAAGGTTTTTGGTTATTATATTAAGATATATATAAATGTTTAAATTATATCTTTCATAATCTTGAAGATAAGGAATCATTAAGCATTGAATAATTTCATTCTTATGAAATAATTCAGCAATATACACTATTCATTCTACATCAGTGATTATCCTTTCTGTTGCTGAATTAAATAATTGGTCCATAAAATCATATACTATTGTATTCTCATGATTCGTACAATTTATATAAATATATCTGATTCAAAAAAAACAAAATTATAAATATTCAATAATTTAAAATAATTTAATTATTTATGTTAATCAACATACAATAGAAAAATATGAATTGATTAGATTCACAAATCATATCTATTTAGAATGTTATTGATATTTTAATTAATAAATCAATGACCTTGCACAACCACTAATACCATCTTCCATTGGATTCTTATAAACTTCCCACAAAAAATTTTTAATATGTTGATAATATATCATGCCTGGTATGGGTTGTATCAGGCGTCATGACACATTGTACTTATTTTTCAATGAAGTACTTCATAAACATTAAATTAATCATATAAAAATAGATAAATATATAAAATTTAAAATGTTATGGAATATTTAACTGAAAAATAATGTAAAGGATATAATATACACATACCTAAATGATAATCTATAAAAAATGTATATATTAAAAAACTAAAATGTGTTCTATACATTTTCCAAATTTGTTACCCTCATCAATTAAAAATGGTATTTCTTGATGATATATCTATAATATCCTTTATAGTGACCAGATTATTTTATTTTCTTATATATTGATAATGAATTGTATCACCAATACAATATATCATCGGATATACAAAATATGATGTTGGGGATCATCAATATATAAAATCATATAAATGAGATTTTTTAGATGAGGGGTGTATAAATAGGATATATAGGAGGAGTGGGCGTGTATGTGGTGGTTTATTAGGATAATTACTAAGAGTTGGATCATCATGCATAGGAGGAGGTGTTTGATTAGTAGCCTGAAACTATTTTTTCATGACTGAAAACATCGACTATGTTGAATCTGTAATCATGTATTCCATCGCCTCATGAATATCATGAATCATATATGGTTAATATTTTTTATAACTACCTTATATTATATAATATTTAGAACTTTTAATAATTTTTTTATTTGTACAACAGTGGGTTATCCTATTCTAAGGTGGACCAATGTGTGGTTATGGGAGCATTTATTTCCATTATATATATATATTATGATATTCCTGGGATGTGTTGATGTACATATCAATAGAACAGTTTTTCCATTTACTCAGCATTCACCAATTCTATGGGAATCTTAGGATGCTCTACTTCAACTCCATTCTATATTTGTCGACTCACCCTTAAGGGAGTATTCTTCAGTGTTTCTTTTTTCATTTTTTACATTGGATTTAATTCATTCACTGCTTCCCCTCACATAACACCCACTTTTCTCCCACATGTTCTCATATTACATTCTATTGCACATGGGGGTCCTTGTGTACTATTTAGGGTGTGGGATGGTCTCAGACTACACTAGTCATTTCCCTTGAACTAATCTAGGAGACATAATTAATAGTAAATTTTTTTTAACTTTGATCTTTTTTGATTATTTGTAATTATAAAAAATAAATACGTAAAAGGGAATTATAAAAGTTAAAGTCTTATTTAAATTTTCATATTATTTTTAAAATATTTCTGAAATACTTTGATTCTGGATTTCAAATATTGGATAGTTATACTTATTAGTTTGATCATTTGTACTCATTTAATGACCTAGTTAACTTTTTTTTTCATTCCTGAGAGGTATTCAAATCATTTTCGACATATAAATTCATGTACCATATATCAAGAGATACTGTAGGGATATGTATAAGTACATGAACTTTCAAATTTTTCCCTTCAATATAATATTTTTTTAATCACATTAAAATTATTTTGGTAATTGTTTTATTTTCATCCGCTTGGACCTATAAAACTACCCTACATATACTCTCCATAAACCCTAGTAAAACATGAACTTGTTTGATAGAAAAATACATTACATGAATATTTTCCATTCATACCCTAATTCTTTCACAATTCTTCATCACTATTCATTTAAGATTTAGAGAGGGAATGTTATCCATTCATTTTCATTTTGGTGAGAAACTATACACATAAATGTGGGGGAGTTTATCAATTGTTCATTTGGGAAGAAGGGTATCCAAAACCACTATTCATAATATTCTATGTGGTCCCTATTTAAATTAATAATATAAAAATGTATTGAAAAATAAAAAAGATGGACTAGATTCATTCATTACATATTATTGATGGTTTTGGGCCCATATTGGAAAGATAATTTCACAGTGATTCTACCCTTTTATGAGATCTTAATTTGGGGTTTATTTTCATAAATATTTATTTTTAATATCATGCATTGTTGATTACGAATTCAACCTCCTTTTTCAAGCCATATAGATTAGTTTGCATCATTACATACCAACCCATATCCTCAAAAACATTTTAACTACATTTAAAGATATCATGATCTTTCCAATTTGACTTCTGAAGTGAAGAATGAGATCACTATCAAACAAATGGATATAGTTAATATACCTGAGATTGAGGATAACTCTGATTAAATAATATAGAGTGATGTTCGTGGAACTTTTTGGTGAGATAAATCATAATGTGGCATGGGTATTTATGAAATTTATACAATGTAGATGAAAGAGGATACAAATAATTAATTGACATAAATAGGAAGAGTGATTGGAATATTTTTTGGCTCAAAATATAATTTTTGCCTTTTAAAATCCTCTATTATGGATATTGTATTTAAAATTATAATTAGTTGAATGATTCACTTTTTAGAAAATTAATTCTGTTGATATGATGTTGAGATTTTTATTGAGGACAGAGAAATGACAATGTGTGGGGGTGTTTGATATTCCCAAATTATGTATAACTTTTTATATGTTATATTGAATATAAAAAAAATGTTTTATTGTGATATTGTGTTCATTTCAAGAAAAAAATTATTTATTTCAGTAGTCAGGATGATTTTCATGTATTCTCCGACTGGGGACACAAATCGAGAAGGGTGAGAAAAAAAATAAAAATGTGCATGGGGTGTACTTGTCACACATGTGGTGTACTATTTCCCCAGAAACGAATTGGTAAGACAAAATTCGTGACAATGTTACCACCTATATATTACTCGTTATGTGATTACCATGAACACTCCATGTACCTCCTTATAGATGTTGTTGTTGTTGAGGTTTGAAATTACATGCCATGTGCAGTGGTGTTTCATGTCTTTTACCTCTACTAAACTAGAGATTCCATTTTCAAAATCAAGCGAGGCATGGTTGATAACCTATCATCAGGAAAAAATGGGACATGTCAACATGGCTTGGGTATGCACTATGTACATTTGTTTACACACCGCCTATTTCTAAATATTTTAAAATAAAATTTAATGCCCTTATAATTTGAACTCATATTCACACACAAAACGAGGACAATTATAGAGCCGCCCAATAAGGGAAGAAGGAAAGAATAAAATTGTGGTGGTTCTTCTGTTACCATCCTAACGATCATCAATCTAGGTATTGTTTGATGTTTAACACATGTATCATATGTTTGTTTGTCACTAGCTACAACATGTGTAGCCAAATCCCATATGTGTTCTGACTAGGGGTGATTGTGGTTTTTTATATTTCAATCTCTATAATATTATCTTGTTATTTATATATAACTGATAAGATCTCAAAAAAACATTCTTAATATCTCTGGAAACCCAATATCAGACCACAAACGGTATTTTCAGGTATCTTGTGAGGGAATACGATTGTGAACATTAATGATCATTGGTTGGGCTTGTCATCTCAAAAGGGGTTACAATTAACAATATTAATAGAAACCAAATTACAGACCATGGATTTGGTTTATACTGATTCAAAATAAAATTCACTAGACAAATGGGGGTTCTGATATATACAAATCATATAGATGTGAGTTGTCATGAACAACACAACCCCATAAGAAAATTGATTTAATAAGTATCATAAATATCAACATCCTTGATTCATTCTTCCCATTTATAATCAGAATGAAATTTTTTGTTTTTCATTATCTTTATACTAATTTATCTTGGAATTGAATGTTTAATTACTCTATCATGAAATCATATGAACATCAATACTAAAATTTAGAAAAAAAATTTAAATTAATTAAAAACTATGGAAAAAATATAGTTTATTCCTCTCCCTATGGATCATTCCCATACATGTACTATACTTGTATTATGTTTTGGAAATTCTATAATGGATTGTATAATGTTACACATTGGATGAAATGATACCAGATAGCTCCTTGGATGTGATTTGGTCATGTTTAATTATTTAGAAAAGTAGTATGGGTTATGTCTCGTAATGTTTGAGGTGTTTAGGTTTGAGAAAGGGGATGGTCATTTTTGTAATGTTTATTTTTTTTCCTTTGACACATCAAATAAAGGATATTTAATTTTCTGGAGTGGATGACACAAAGCATGATGTCAATTTCATCCTCCCATGTTCAATTTGTAAGTATCATATCTGATTTTAGTGTTTTTCCACCTCTCATTCGATGATCAATGCGAATCATAATGAACTATGAAGGAATATAATTTTAGTTTTGGGTCAAGCCTTTTTATGGGTTTCTGGGGACATAAAGTGTTATGGTGTGGAGAATTTCCACACCCATATTTTTATGTTTTCATTTTTTTTCTACTTCAGGTCGGGATCCTTACTATTTCCCCTGAGATTTTGGTGCAATGGGTTCAACATTTTGAGTTTTTATTTCTATTTTTCCTTGTTATATCATTTCCCCATTGGTCCACTTAATGTTTTTGCTGAAAAAGTTTATTTTTTTGGGATGGAAAGACGTGGTGCATGGTTAGAGGATAGTTTGTAGTAACCTTGCACCCTACTAAGGAAACCGTGTTACCTGAGACAAAACC
This sequence comes from Viscum album, assembly GCA_963277665.1. Classification (NCBI taxonomy): domain Eukaryota; kingdom Viridiplantae; phylum Streptophyta; class Magnoliopsida; order Santalales; family Viscaceae; genus Viscum; species Viscum album. The sequence goes on along the minus strand of OY728127.1, from coordinate 616,965,289 downwards.
TACTACCTGAAATCCACAAATCCAACCACCTCGACCTAGGTAAGAATGTGGATGGGTCACCCTAGACATAGGCAATCACACGATCTCTACAAGGATTTTCAAATTATGAGGTCTAACCATTCAACTATTCTACCTCATTATAAATTTTCCATCTTTCTATAAATCCAGAATTTTAAGCCCTTTGTCCCTCTTTCTCAACCCCCTCATTCTAATTAGTCCTAGTTGCACCTCCACCATCCCCCTTACTCTATTCTTGGGAGTTTTTTGTGGTTATCCTTCATGGTCTCTCTTTTATGTCCTCTACTCTCCTTTTTCCCTATTTTTTTTGGGTTTTCCTTTTTCCCTTTTGGGAGATTCAATTTTCTAGGGGCAATGGGGTTCGATTTAGGGTTATATCTCCTTGTTTGTGTTTGATATTGATGTTGTTAGACAGATCATTCCTTAATAGGATCTCTTGGTAGTGCATATGTTGTTTCACATCATTATCTGGAAGTCTCTCAATGAGAGGTATGTGGTTCCATTCGATATAATTATTTGATAGGTTCAATTTTTTTCTTATTATCAAAATGTTCAATACTATATTTCTGGGGTTAAAAACATGTTTTAGGAATAGATTTCATAATTGTGTAATAGAAATATATTTTTTCATAGGGTGTGAGCAAGATCTACTATGTGATTTTTGTTGGGTTTCATAAAATGGGTTGATTCGATGTTTAAAAGATGTGAAATATGGTTTCATATGGAACTAGATATTTGGGTGTGTTGGAAAAGGATTTCAAATGAAAAAAAGGTCATTTTGTTATATTAGAAATGTTTTGAACTTGTTTGTATAAAATGTGAATGTTTTAAATGAAGGAAAGGCTAATTTTAAAAATGGACTTAATGCATGTGTGGATTTATAGAGGTGCTTGGGACTTGGAATTGGTTAGTTTTAATTGTGTGTTTTCTTATTCTTGTAACAAATGTCATTTATAAATTATTTTTGTGATGCTAAATGCATTTAATGTTGGGTTTTATTGTGTGTAAAATAGAAAATGGATGTTTCCTATAAATTTTTGGTATTGATTTGTGGTAATGGTTTCATTTTTGACTTGTGATGAATAAATCATGTACAAGGGAATCATGGTATCTTGGTGACTAGACTAGGACTAGTGTGCAAGTTATACAAAATTGACTTATCCTGATTTCACTTAGCAAGATTGGTGTTTATTACACTATAATGATTTGATTATGGATGATTCCCACATCAAAATTGGATGTTTATCCTCTCTACTACCCAACATCCAAAGTCCAACCACCTCAACCTAGGTAAACATGTGGATGGGTCTCCCCCGACATAGGTGGTCAAATGATCTCCACATGGATTGGATAATTTTGAGTTATAACCATTCAACTATTCTACCTCATTAAAAAATTTCCCTCTTTTTAACAATCCCTAATTTTAATCCCTTTGTCCCTCTTTCCCAACCCCCTCATTGTCCTTAGTCCTAGGTGAAACTCCCCCATCCCCCCAACTCGATTCAGGGGAGTATCTGCGGGGGATCCTTCAAGTTCCCTCTTTTATGACCTCTTATCTCATTTTTCCTCTTCTTTTAGGGTTTTCCTTCTTCCCTTTTTGGTGATTCATTTTTCCAGTGGCAATGGGGTTCGATTTAGGGTTATATCTCCTTGTTTTTGTTTGATATTGATGTTGTTGGACAGATAATTCCTTAATAGGGTCTCTTGGTAGTGCATATGCTGTTTCACATAATTATCTTGAAGTCTCTCAATGAGAGGTATGCGGTTCCGTTCCATATAATTATTTGATATGTTTAATTTTTTCCTTAATCTCAACATTTTCAATACTATATTTTTGTAGTGAAAAAAATGTTTTATATATAGATTTTATGATTGTGTAATAGAAATATATTTTTTCAAAGGGTGGGAAAGATCTTCTATGTAATTTTTGTTGGGTTTCATAAAATGGGTTGATTTGTTGTTTAAAAGATATAAAATATGGTTTCATATAGAACTTGATATTTGGGTGCGTTGGAAAAGGATTTCAAATGGAAAAAATATTATTTTGTTATATTAGCCATACTTTGAAATTATGTGTATAAAATGTAAATATTTTAAATAAAGGGAAGGATAATATTAAAAGTGGACTTAATTCATGTGTGGATTTACAAAGGGGATTGGAACTTTGAATTGGTTTGTTGTAATTGTGTGTTTTATTGTTCTTGTAAAAATGTAATTTATAAATTTTTTGGGTGATGCTAAATGTATTTAATATGGGGTTTTATTGTGGGTAAAATAGAAAATGGATGTTTCCTTTAAATTCGAGGCATTGAGTTGTGGTAATGGTTACACTTGAGAATTGTGATGAATAAATCATGAACAATGGAATCATGGTATCTTGGTGGATAGACTTGAAGGACCCCGGGACACCCTGAGAGGGGAGGGGTGAATCAGGGTGACCACTTTTTCTTCTACTTTGTTGGATCTTGTTCCCACGTTGGTAGGAACTTGTTGAACCTGTATGATGATGACGATCAAAATGAAAACATTCACATCCACAGAGAAGACACAGTCATTTTTACTTGGTTCACCACTAAGGGCTACGTCCAAGGAGCATACGCCGACAGGTTGCCGGTCGTACCTAAATCCACTATGCTTCACTAGCTGCGGATACAAATGTTCGGGTACAGAAACTCTGTCCCAGGCTCACTGCCTTTACAATTGTTCAGGGATAGCTCACTGCGTCCCTCGGGTCACTCCCGTTGACCCCCCCTGGCTCACTGCCGTTGGTGAAGTCTCACTCAGTTTATAGACGTGTAGGTCTCTTCAATAAATTTGCATTGAAGTCTTTGCCTCTGCTCAGCACGAGACTCTGCTTGCATCGAAGTCCAGAAGAGATGCACTAGAACGCACAGAACCACTGAACTGGATAACCAAAATGTGCAGACAAACCTTATTGAGAAATATGCGAGACATCAACCATTTGCGCGCAAAATCATCCTATTGCGCGCAACATTTTCTTTTGGTGCGGAAAAATATTTCGCGCAAAAATCCCCTTTTTCGCGCAACTCCAAATATTTCGCGCAAGCTCCTTTACGCGATCCTTTTCGCGCATCAGACCTCGGATCTTCTCTAAGTCTTCCAACTGACCGAATGAAGGGGGTCACCTCATATTTATAGGCGACTGAGACCACTGCGCGCAAAATCCCCTTCGGCGCGGAAAATCTCTCATCTGGCGCGTAATCTTTCCCCCAGCTTATGTATTTCGCGCACAACCCTTATTTTCCGCGCAGCCCATGCCTTTGCCATCTTTCCCCAAAATGATTCTGAAACAGCATTTGCGCGAAAAAAACTATTTCGCGCATCCCGCTGTTTTTCGCGCCCAACTTAAGTATTTCGCGCACATCCCTGATTTTCCGCGCAGCCCATGCCTTTGCCATTTTTCGCCTCTCTGAATTCGAAACACTGTTTGCGCGAAAAAACTATTTCGCGCATCCCGCTGTTTTCCGCGCCTAACTTAAGTTTTTCGCGCAAGCCTCTTATATTTCGCGCACCACTTCCGTTTTCTGCGAAGCTCCTTTTGCAGACAATCCATGTCTTCATTTTCCGATTTTGAGGCCCAAAAATTTGGCAAACACTGGGAAACAGCGCCACCTTCAAAACTGTTGTCTGCTTGAACTGTATGATCACTTTGCTGGAACACATTCGGAACTTCCACTGAGGATTGACAACAAACACAAACCATACACCAAATCATGCTTTGAAAAACCTGGTTCCAACAATCTCCCCCTTTGGGTTTGTTGGCAATCAGAATGAATTCAATAGATCTCCAACCATGAGCAAATCCAAAACGCAAGAATCAACTCAGCCAACACTCTAAGTCTACGTGAGCAATGCTCGGTGTAGAAAACAAGAGAGGAAGCTTGAATTGGGTCTTAGTGTTTTGAAATTCTCCATGACGCCCGATGTTATCCTTATTAAACTTCTCATCACAATCTTACACTTCCATCACAGATGAATTTCTTGCCGTGAATTTCTTGCCGTGAATTTCTTGCCTTGAATTCTCTTGCCGTGAATTTCTTGCCGTGAATTTCTTGCCTTGAATTCTCTTGCCGTGAATTTCTCGCCTTGAATTCTCTTGCCTTGAATTTATTCCTTTCTCCCCCATTGACAATAAAACCAAAGACCGAAAAGTTTGTTCAACGGTCAGCTCAAGCCATACTCCCCCTGGATAGTATCTCCCCCATAAACCTGCATCACAGCCATAAACAGATAAAAACAGTCAAAACACACGGGGAGAGGGGACTTCCGGAGCCTCCTTATGCAGTAGGAGGTGGTCGAACACCGAGGTTCAACCGATGCTTCTCGAACACAGCCGCGGACAATGGCTTGGTTAGGATATCAGCCACTTGCTCATTTGTTCCAACATGATCCATTTTAATCACGCCTTGTTCAACCTTTTCTTTGATAAAATGATACCGTATTTCAATATGTTTTGTACGAGAATGCTGAACCGGATTTTTCGTAAGATCAATTGCACTTTTGTTATCACAATAAATCACCATTGGTTGCTGCACCTTATCACCAATATCTGTTAGCTGCTGCTTCATCCAAAGAAGTTGAGTGCATGCTTTTGTGGCGGATATATATTCAGCTTCAGCAGTACTAAGAGAAGTACTTTCTTGTTTCTTGCTCAACCAGCCAACACATTTCTGCCCAATATAGAAAGCTCCACCACTTGTGGACTTTCTATCTACAACATCACCAGCCCAGTCAGCATCAGAAAATGCTGATAATTCACTGTCTCTGCCTGCAGCAAAAAATAACCCGAAGTTATGTGTACCATGAATGTACCTCATGATTCTTTTTACTGCTGCTATATGTTCCTCCTTTGGATTACTCTGAAACCGGGCCGCAAGGCATGTTGCAAAGACAATATCTGGCCTTGTCGCTGTCAGGTACAGTAGGCTGCCAATGATCCTCCTGTACATGGTGGGATCAACAGAGTTCCCATCCTCATGCTTTCCAAGTTTAGTTCCAACTGCAATCGGAGTTGACATTGGTTTGGAGTCTTGCATATTGAACTTCTTCAGCAGCTCTCTTGCATATTTTTCCTGAGAAATGAATGTGTATTCCTTCTTTTGAATAACTTGCAGCCCCAAGAAATATGTGAGCTCCCCAATCATAGACATTTCAAATTCTGATTTCATGTGGTTGGCAAATTCATCCACTGATTTCTTCCTACTTCCACCAAATATGATATCATCAACGTAGACAAGAACCATGAATTGATCTTTTGGAGAATTCTTCACATAGAGATTGTGATCAACTCCTCCTCTTTTGAATTCCAACTTCTTGAGATATGAATCTAGCCGTGAGTACCACGCCCGTGGTGCCTGCTTCAAACCATATAGAGCTTTCTTTAGTTTGCAGACCTTTGTTTCATCGGTACCCAAGACAAAGCCCACTGGTTGTTCAATGTAGACTTCTTCTTCGAGTACACCATTCAAGAATGCCGTCTTGACATCCATTTGATATACTTTATATCCTCTTTGGAGTGCCATGGCAAGGAAAAGCCTTATTGACTCCAGTCTAGCCACTGGAGCAAAGGTTTCTTCAACATCAATGCCTTCAATCTGAGAGTATCCTTTACATACCAGTCGTGCCTTGTTTCTGATGACACTTCCATGCTCATCAAACTTATTTTTGAAGATCCATTTGGTACCAATCACATTGTGACCTTCGGGTCTCTGGACAAGATCCCATGTCTGATTCTTATCAATCTGATCTAATTCATCATTCATGGCTTTCACCCAAGATTCATCTTTTGCAGCTTCTTCGAAGGAGGATGGCTCTACAACTGATAGAAATGCAGATTGTGTGGTATTCCTCATCCTTCTGGTTTGAGTGGGTGCACTCCTATCCCCAATTATGTTGGATGGATCAATCTCAGCTCTTCGATTTCTCCTGCGAGGTTCAGTAGTATTCTCTTCAGCCATAGTTTCTTCTTCAGATTCTTCTTCTGAGTCAACATCATCATGTGATTGATGAGTGTTTTGAACAGCTTCCTCTATTTCTGCATTTGTAGGTTCTTCATGTTCAAATTCTTCATGACTTTCGATCACATCAGCATATGACGTCCGTGAATCATTTGTGGTTTTCTCTTCAATTATCTTAACATCATTGCTTTCCACAATCCTTCCCAAACGATTGTTGAAACATTTGTAGGCTTTGCTGTTCATTGAGTAACCGAGGAAGATTCCTTCATCTGCATTGTCACCATATTTCCCCTGATTTCCTTCTTTGTTCCTGATGAAGCACTTACTTCCAAAGACACGAAAGTATTTTAGAGAAGGCTTCCGTCCATGCCACAATTCATATGGTGTCTTTGTCTCACCCATATAAAGTCCTGTTCGATTCTGAATGTACACTGCAGCTTGAACAGCCTCTTTCCAGTAATGTCGTGGAATACGACTCTCAATCAGCATAGTTCGTGCCATGTTGTTCACCTGTCGATTCCTTCGTTCAACAACTCCATTTTGTTGTGGAGTTCTCACAGCAGCTACCTCATGTTGTATCCCATGCTTCTCCAGATAATTTTCAAATTCAATGGACGTGTATTCTCCTCCATTGTCAGATCGCAGCACTTTGATTGTTCGTCCAGTATCATTCTCGGCGATTCGCCGATATGTTTTCATGCAGTCAAGGACCTGTCGTTTCCGGTGAATGACCATCACACATGCCATTCGACTGTAATCATCTATGAAAAGGACAAAGTACCTTTCTCCATGAGTTCCGGCAACATTTATTGGACCACAAACATCTGTATGAATCAGATCAAGAAGGTGAGATGCCTTTTTCTTCTTTGGCCGATACGAACTGCAGACCAGCTTCCCACGAATACAAGAATCACAGGATTTTTCACGCTCACGCTTCAGGTTGGGAATGTCCATGACAATTCTCAATTTTGATATTTTCTCCATGTCTTGTTGATTGATGTGTCCCAATCTCCGATGCCACAGATTGTTTTCTTATTCAACAGTCATGTAACATACATTCTCTTCACTATCAACCTGATACAAGTTTCCTTCTGTTCTGCATCCCTTCATGAGAGAATTGCCAGTTTTTCCCTTGATAGTGCAGCCTTTCTGATCAAAAGTAACAACAAGTCCTGAGTCACAGAGTTGACTCACGCTGAGGAGATTATGACGTAGGCCATCTACGTAAAGGACTTCAGTCTTCTTTAGTTCTCCATTAGCTAATTTGGTACTTCCACTCCCTTTGATTTTCAGAGCCCCATCATTACCAAATCTTACTGTACCATCAACATTCTTTATGATATTTGTAAGTAGACCGGCATTACCTGTCATATGAGATGAGCAACCGCTATCGAGAATCCAGGTACTGTTGTTCTTTGTGGCTTTGAGAGCTACCTCTGCAAGGTTTGATTTCTCAATCTTCCTCCTTTCCTTCCATGAGACATTAGATTGAGTATATAGAACTGATGGCCTTTCAACTATCTCTTCCGCAAACCCAGGTTCTTCATAGTCAAAGTCTTCTTTAAGAGGTGAGAACCTGTTTGAAAGAGAAACATCGTCTTGCTGACGAGACTTGACATGTCTGGAACTTCTGTATGAGGTGTCAATGTCCCTTCTCTGCCTGCAATTAATGGCCTTATGACCAAAGTTAGAACAATGAAAACAATATCCATAGAAATTATTTCTTCTATAAGAATTAGGATATGAAATTATTCTCCTTTGTTGAGCATCTATATCTTCTCCATTCAGATAGCTTCTTGCCTCTTCACAATAGGACATGGTATGGCCCAGATAGCCACAGAACTGACACTTCATGAGAAGAAATGTCTTCTCACTTGAATTTTTCCTCATAGCTTCTTCCTTGGGAGAATAGCAAGACTGTCTGCCATTTTTGAAAGTTTGAGGATAATTTTCAGGTCTCCTTTTAGTTTGGATTGAGGGTTCCTTTTTCAGCACTCTAGGTAACATTTCAACATGTTCAACTTCCATCTTATCTTTCTTTTGGATCTTTTCACTTCCAGCAGTTGATGACTCAGCCTCACAGCCAATTCCACTCTTTCCCATGCAAGCAGGTCTTTGATCACTCAAGACTTTTCCAACCCCATCTGAACCACACTTGGCTCTTGCAAGTAATTCTGCATCTGAGAATCTTCCGAACTGTATTTTCTTCCTCGATTCTTTTGGAACTAATTCTGTCTCCATTTTACTCCTCAGAGTAACTACTTCCTCCTCAAGACCCTCAACAGTCTTGGATTTTTCATCCAGTCTGGATGTGAGGTCATTGATGACCTTTGCTTGCTCTTCAACTCTCAGCTTCAGATCAACTGCATCATCATTGCTTTCAATTATTTTAGACTGTACCTTCACAAATTCTTCCAGTCGTTCAATTTCAGCTTCAAGTTGATCAACATATTCAGTTGATTCTTCTACAATTGATTTCCACTTATTGCAGCTCTTACATTTAATCTTAAGCTTACTAACTGCATCCTTAAGTTGCACCTCAGGATCTACACAAGTTCTCAGTTGTTTTTCACCATCAGTATCTTCTGACTTTTCAACAGTGGCCATCATAGAAGCATGGTTCCCAGTTTTGAATTCTGGTTCTTCTTCATCACAGAATTCATTGTCATCTTCTTCCTCTTCACAGACAAAACTCTTCCTTTGCATTTTCTTACCAGATTTGAAGTCTCCCTTTTTGAAGAACCTTCTTTGAGGCTTCTTGAAGTTTTCATCTTCACTGTCATCATCATTGATATTCTTCAAGCACTGAGAGGCAATATGCCCAACTTTTCCACAACGGAAGCATGCGAGAGGTAACTTCCCTTTGAATTTCCCTTTCCCCTTCTGGAACTTCTTTGCAATGAGAGAAAGAATTTCTTTCTCTTCATCATCATCACCGCTACTATCCTTTGAGATTTTCAATTTATCCATGGCCTTGAATGCCATTTCCTTGCTCACCCGAGTCGTAGCATCTTCTGGTTTGACTCTCATTTCATATGCTACCAAACTGCTCAGTAAGTCATCTAAAGAAAGTTTGGAAAGATCTCTTTCCTCAAGAGCTGACACCTTCGCATTATACAGAGGTGGAAGTCTTCTTAATATTTTCTTTACAATATCAATGTCTTTGATTTCTTCTCCTAGACCCCGAATTGCTCCAACCACTTCAGTAATTCGATTGAAGAAAGAGTCTGCATTCTCGTCTGGATGCATCTTCAGATCATCAAACCGATTGTGTAGCACTTGTAGTTTCGCCTCCTTCACTTTGCTATCACCTTCATAAATATTCTCAAGTTTATCCCACATAGATTTTGCTGAGGTGCAATTCATCACCTTCAGGTAAATCTGATCAGAAAGGGCAGCAGTGAGAGCATTCTGTGCTTTAGCATCTGCATCAAGAAGTTTCCTGTCTGTTTCAGTCATAGCCAGACCTGTTGGATCAGTGACATGTATTCCTTGCATGGTAGAAAAAAGAACTTCCATTCCAAGAGATCTTAGATGAGATCTCATTCTGTTCTTCCAGATCTGGAAATTGCTTCCATCGAAGTGAGGGACTCCCCTGACATTGACGGCGTTTTCCATGATGAAGAAGGTCAGATTCAACACCAGCAACCTTTACGCTCTGATACCACTTGAAGGACCCCGGGACACCCTGAGAGGGGAGGGGTGAATCAGGGTGACCACTTTTTCTTCTACTTTGTTGGATCTTGTTCCCACGTTGGTAGGAACTTGTTGAACCTGTATGATGATGACGATCAAAATGAAAACATTCACATCCACAGAGAAGACACAGTCATTTTTACTTGGTTCACCACTAAGGGCTACGTCCAAGGAGCATACGCCGACAGGTTGCCGGTCGTACCTAAATCCACTATGCTTCACTAGCTGCGGATACAAATGTTCGGGTACAGAAACTCTGTCCCAGGCTCACTGCCTTTACAATTGTTCAGGGATAGCTCACTGCGTCCCTCGGGTCACTCCCGTTGACCCCCCCTGGCTCACTGCCGTTGGTGAAGTCTCACTCAGTTTATAGACGTGTAGGTCTCTTCAATAAATTTGCATTGAAGTCTTTGCCTCTGCTCAGCACGAGACTCTGCTTGCATCGAAGTCCGGAAGAGATGCACTAGAACGCACAGAACCACTGAACTGGATAACCAAAATGTGCAGACAAACCTTATTGAGAAATATGCGAGACATCAACCATTTGCGCGCAAAATCATCCTATTGCGCGCAACATTTTCTTTTGGTGCGGAAAAATATTTCGCGCAAAAATCCCCTTTTTCGCGCAACTCCAAATATTTCGCGCAAGCTCCTTTACGTGATCCTTTTCGCGCATCAGACCTCGGATCTTCTCTAAGTCTTCCAACTGACCGAATGAAGGGGGTCACCTCATATTTATAGGCGACTGAGACCACTGCACGCAAAATCCCCTTCGGCGCGGAAAATCTCTCATCTGGCGCGTAATCTTTCCCCCAGCTTATGTATTTCGCGCACAACCCTTATTTTCCGCGCAGCCCATGCCTTTGCCATCTTTCCCCAAACTGATTCTGAAACAGCATTTGCGCGAAAAAAACTATTTCGCGCATCCCGCTGTTTTTCGCGCCCAACTTAAGTATTTCGCGCACATCCCTGATTTTCCGCGCAGCCCATGCCTTTGCCATTTTTCGCCTCTCTGAATTCGAAACACTGTTTGCGCGAAAAAACTATTTCGCGCATCCCGCTGTTTTCCGCGCCTAACTTAAGTTTTTCGCGCAAGCCTCTTATATTTCGCGCACCACTTCCGTTTTCTGCGAAGCTCCTTTTGCAGACAATCCATGTCTTCATTTTCCGATTTTGAGGCCCAAAAATTTGGCAAACACTGGGAAACAGCGCCACCTTCAAAACTGTTGTCTGCTTGAACTGTATGATCACTTTGCTGGAACACATTCGGAACTTCCACTGAGGATTGACAACAAACACAAACCATACACCAAATCATGCTTTGAAAAACCTGGTTCCAACAAGACTAGGACTACTGGGCATGTTATACAGAATTGTCTTATCCCAATTTCACTTAGCAGGATTGGTGTTTATTACACTACAAGGATTTCATAATCGATGATTACCACTTGAACATTGGATGTTTTTCCTCTCTAGTGGCTCAAGCATGAGGACATTGAGGTTTGTGGTCACTATACCATCTTTCACATATGTACGTGGTTATAGGGTCCCACTTGAGCTAGATTAATCATATAGGATTTTCCAGTGGAAATCTATTTTATATGATGGGGTGTTATCTGTCAATATATGGAGAACCTATCATGTTCATGTGTGTTTGTATTTATAAACACCAATTTCTCATTATGATATGTGTTCGAAAAAATGATTATTTTAATGTGTTATTTTTAATGGTTTTACCTATAATGATGTTTTACACTGTGACATTTTCAAAATCTTCCATTCAAATGATAATGTTGGATTATGTTATGAATGTTTTGGTACAGAATATATTATTTTGGGTATTATTTTATTGTGCTTTGTATCACACCCTTTATAAACCATTCAGTCTATATTGGCCTTGATCAATGTTTGGTTCAGGTTATGGAAAGATGAGTATGACCGATGATTAGGATTCTAGTCATTCTTGTTGTTGTTCATAGTGGTGGAGGATTAAGGATTCTTCTCCAATTGTAGCACAGATGTATGTGTTGTTGTTTTGGAGTCCTTTTTTATTATCGTCCATTTTTGTTGTTGTAAATTGGAAATTTATAAAATGCTAAATTCTTGTTTGGTTGTGTTTTTCAATTTAAATATATTCTGTTATGATGGTTTTTTTATGTTTTTATATTTGGTTAAATCATCCCCTCATGTTGTTTTCATACCCTTGATCATGTTTTAAGACTGTGGGGATCAAGAATTCCCTTCGGGACATGCAGTAGACTGTGTAGGGCACTACTTCAGATGGAGACCCATCTTAGTTCATGACATCACGAAATATTTTCAAGATTTTTTTAATATTCACGAATATTATTTTAAATAGATTTTTTCCATGTTAAATTTTTACAACAATGGTTATGTTTAATGTTATTGTCATTCTATAAACAATGTTATATTGATTATTTTCCAAAAAATGTGAATGGAATCATTATTTTAATGAAAATGGCATGAATATTATTTCCCAAAATCATGAAAACTCTAAGATTTAATGATTATATTAGAATTTTCCAAGGTTTATTTCTATTAAATTGTTATCCATAAAATTTTTGAAATTTTTATATTTTAAAAACATGATTTAAATGTTGAAATGGTATTTTCCTCAATGAATATTCCAGATGATCTTTATATTATTTTCAATATAAGAATGAATAATTTTATATTATTTATTATTTACTTGGGATATGATCCAGTGATAAAATATTTATTCTTATCTGTATAGTTTATTTTTTAAAAAAAATATTTATATAATTTTTTTTATTTTCCATGGATTATATTGTGATTAAATGTTGAAATATTTCTGGAACTTAATTCCTTTACAGAGTTTATGATATATGATATTTTATAAATGATCAGGTAGAAAATATATAAATGGATTCAGATTATGTAATGGGTGGTCCTAGAATAGTATAGCACCCCAATGCATTGGGTAATGGTGGATATCTCATGAGATAATAAATATATGAATAGGGATTGAATAAGTATTATTATAAAAATTTATAAAATATTATAGTCTTGGGATTGATACATAACTATTTATATATTGGAATGGGTTGTGGAACCAATCATCTATAATAGTCATTGATGTAACCCTTTATGGGGGAAATTATTTCCAATGATTATGTTTATACCAAAAAAACTTATGATTTATGACAATGTTATTCTATAATAGATCATTTTCATTAATTCCATTATGATTATTATATTATAAATTTACATGATTTATTTAATTACACAGTATTATGATCTATGATATGTTGGGTGTGGGGTTGAAATGTTATGATCATATTATAACACAATTATGATTATTTATGTTTATATGACTATTTATATCTCTCATATTTACTTTGACTACGAAAATTACCTCAACCTTTCTAACATTCAATTTCCTTGGGTTATGAAGAATTGATTATTTTAATGTCACTATAAAGGGTGATATTTTTAAAGAATAATTAGGGGGGATGATGAAGATCTCTCAAGAACTAGTAATTTATGTATCCATATTTCAAAATATACTGTCCTTATATGATTTTGGTGTACATATTCATGATATGCAATTATATTAATATAATAAGATGTAATATATATTTAAGAAATATATGGGTCGTAATATCCCATAAGTTATACTTCATTCATTTATCTCATAGTTTTGAATTAAAACAACTTTTCAACTTAATTTCATTAAATGGTTCCTAAACCAATTTGAAATTTTTCATCCAAAAAAATATTTAAACATGTAATTAAATATCGACAACAATGATAGGAAATGATGTTTGAAAAAATATATTATGTTGTATATGTTAAAAATTATTATTCTTCACATTGGTATGATGTTTCAAATGTTCCTCATAATGAAAATATTTAAAAGGTTCAAATTCCTAAATCCTCTATAAATATTCAATGATTGTTTATATTTCCCCTAAAAATAAACTAATTATAAAAAATAAATTCATTGAAAATTGTAAAAATTAATTATAGAAATGACTAAGAGATTAAAACATTTAAAATAACATTTTAATGGAAAATAACTTAGATCATTAATAACATTTGAATAAAAAGAAAATTTATGTACACTACATGAAAATAATTTTTTACCCCCAAGAATTTCATTGAAAAAAGAATGACATTATTTCGTGTAGTATTTTATAAACGACACAAAATAAAAAATAAGGTGAAAATGGAATTATGTATTGTGGAATGTACATTGAGATGATATCCCCCTTACATCATAAATCAACCTATTTAGAAAAATTAACTTATATAATATAAAATTTATAATTATTATAGATCTATATAAGATGCATAGTTTTCATAAAATTAAAATATATTATTCACCTATAACTTATTTTTTCCCAGATACTTGTAATTATGTGTTAGAAACAATAAATAGGTTTTATGTGTCCCAATTACCTTGAAAGTTTAGATTCAGTGGTTTTAATAATATTACATTGAACAATGATTAATCATAACCAAAATAATTATCAAGCTATATTTTTTATTTTTCTCGATTGAATATACAATTATATCCATTACATTATACCATTCATTAAAAATGATAAACATCATTTCGTGAAGATAATTATGCATACATACACATAAACCCCATATTAATTATTTTAATGGGTTGAAAATAAAGTATTATGATAATGGATTAAATTTCAGGATTAATTAATATTTAAAATTTTCATATATATTAAATAATTACATACTTATTAGCCTCTATGTAATGTAAAAATGACAATGAAATCACAAAACATCATAGAGGAGTTAAATGACACATATAAATGAGAGACATTATTATTTTAAAAAATATGAAAAAGATATTAATGTTGGTCATATAATATATTTATTAAATAATAATAATGTCACAAATAATTATATATTAATTTATTAAAACATTATATAAAACAATGTGATGTAGTTACTCGAAACGAAACAAATAATTTCAGGGAAATGAGTGTCCACGCATAAACATGAGCGAAGTGTTCATTATTAATTGGATAAAACAGATGATAGAAAAAGGGTTTTATAAATTAAAAAATAATATTTCAATATATATTTTATATTAATGACATTATATAAAAATCTTCATGATTGGTTATAAGGAGGTAGATGATGGAAAATCCTAAACGATATATGTTAAGACTTCAACTTCATCTATTTATATCCTCATATTGAGTGAGTTCTCAGAATTTGTAGGGGTGGTTTATGGTCATAATATGGGCTTCAGGATATGGAATTGTTTCACTGTAAAAGGACAAGGGACCATTTTTTAGATAAAAATGACAATGAATGAATTTTTTTTGGAAGGGATGATGTGAGTTCCCATTATAGGAAAAATAAATTTTTATTTTAATAATTTTTTAAGGGTCATGAATATGAATATAATTCTATCAAGGATAAAATACAAGAATCATGCATGATTTGATCTAAAATTTAATATTAAATTGTGGAAATAATGGTCTCTTGTTATTTACAAATGATTTAAATAAATAAATTTATTTTTATATATAATTTAAATCCATTTTCATATCTATTTTCATTTATTATTTTAATTTCATAAAGAAAATATTTCAATTATACATTATATAATTAAATAATCACTAATAACTAATATTTATTAATTTTCTTCAAAAAAAATTTCAACAAAAAATTTGACATAATGATTTGATATAAATTTAATGATTTTTACACTTTTTGAAAAAGAGTTGCATCAACATTGACCACTTGTTCAATGTTAGTAAGATATATATATATAAAATAACTAAAAATTAATACCCCTAATATAGATTCTTTTAACAAAATTTAGTATTTACATTCAGTCATATATCATTTTTATTTATATACATATCATGAATCTTAATATGTATAATAGAGAGTGGAATCTGGAAACTATTACTAATAAAAAATAACAGAAATGTTCTGATTAAAGGAATGTTCCACCAAAATGTTTTCAAAAAAATTAGATATTGTTTTTTAATTCCTTCCATGAAATTAAATAATAGATGTTTTTTCAGATATTTGGACACTATATACAATATTTTCAACCCCAATTAACCAATTTTATTACTTATCATTATGATAAATTTTTTTATTTTTTTCTAATCCTAAAAAATGTAAATGAAATTATTAAATATTTTTAGTATTTTTTCTGAAAACGTGGAATCTTATTTTAACAATTAATTTCTAGAAGTGGTGGAAATATATTTTAACATGTATTCTCATAAAACTATGAGAAACAATTATTATAAAATTATCATGTTAAGTTTTCAAATTATTTTATTCCAAAATAATGTATAATGTTTGTTAAAATATAATTAATTTTATTATTTCTAACTTAATATGATATATTTAAATTTAAATTCAATTAATAAGCAATTTGAAATATGAATTTATAAATATTACTTGTAAATAAATTATATATTAAATAGTCATTTTAAAATATTCCTCCAAAAATAAACATTATCAAGAAAATAACGGAAATTTATTTTAATATTATTTTGAAGTTTTTATTTCAATTTTTTTCCATTATCATCGTACATAATTGAAAATTTTGAATGAAATTATTAAAAATATCCATGCACAAAATTGAATAAAAACCATTTTCACAACAACTTAACATGTAATTTTAAAAAAAAATCTATGCACATACATTATCTAATGAATTACACTACCACAATTCAAATTTATTTTTGTAATATATCATCCATAGATTTAATTATAATCAATCATCTATTGTGATTATTTTAATTTTGTTTTATAAAATAACATTATAAAAATAAATAAATCTTTTGAACAATATCCCCTTTATTTTATTAGATTTTATTTAAAATTGAATTATAATTAACAACAATTTAATGAAGAAAATCAAATTTGGAGAAATTTAATACTTATATTTATTGATTTGTTCATTACATTTAATACTCCATAATCCAATGACTATGATAAAACAATCATATTTAAAAAATAATGTTTTAATAATATATTTTAGTTTATTTTAGAATCAACAATGTGTTTAGTAAACACAAAAAAAATGGCATTTTAAAAAAAATATGGCGGCATTATAATCATTATATAATATCACTTCAATTAAAAAATTATAAAAATTGTGTTCCATTTGGTTTTTTTCATTTCAACTAGTTTAGAAATTACTTTGGGCTCTCTAATTTGGGGGGTCTAAACTGATCATATATTGTTGATATGTTTCTTAATAATGAAGTATCGCAAACACTAGTAGATTTAAATATTTATATTTTTTTTATTAACATTCAGTGAAATTGTAATTAAGCATTATTTTATTCATCATATTTCAGGGTATGATTTTTCAAACAATTGTGAAGTAAAAGAAGTGGAGAATTATTTTTAGTTCCTATGTTAACATCTATTTAAAATCTAGGTCCATTATGGCCCTTTATTTATTTATTTCATGAACATTTTTCCAAATAGGACCATCTATCGCAAAATAAATTACGAGTAGAATAAATATTTTATCTTATGTTTCCCACTATTTTTTCATGATTCATATATTTTCACATAGTGTTAATCAGGGATGATTTGATGTTGTGTTATTAATAATGAAATTGAATGTGTGCAATATTTTTTTCCAATACAATCCTACTAAAAGACTCAATAGAATGAAATTATTAATGGGAAAAATTAATAAAATGGTTTTTCATGGTATATAAAAGAAACAATACATGAAAATTTAATGGAATCATGGGGTTGTTTTCAATACATGGGATACATTAAAATATTGATGAATTAACAAATTTTGTAGTCATATAAATAATATATTTTTTATTTTGGTAGTATTCTATAGAGGCCCTTCCACTGGGTTATTATTCCCATGAAACAATTTGGAATTTGAGAATGATATTCCAATGGGGTAGAATCTAAATCCAACTTTTCCAACATAGGGAATTTAGCGACAATAATCAGGAAGAATAACTTTTTATTATTATATGGAGTTCTTAAGCTATATATTAGTGTTCCATGAAATAGAATTTAGAAAATTATTTTGATATTTGTTTTAGAAAATATTGATTTAATCATACCATTATTACCCCATATTATACAATAAAAAGTGGGTAGGTGGTTTTTGTTTAATATTTAAATAACAGATATTTTGGAGAAGAACATCAAATCATGTCACAAGTATTGGATTATTATAGTTATAAATTATTTTTTGGGTCATTGACATTCAACATGACACAGTTGGGAATATCACGATTTAGATTATTTTTAGGAAAAAATTCCACATTTAGGGTTTGGTTTTAAAATTTTCTTATTACGTGGTATAGGATATGACCATGATAGAAGATTATGATAGAGTAAACATATCACTAGATTCTTATGAGGTCAAAGATATTTAGAGGTGTACGTACACTAATTCTAAAATATAAAATTAAATGACATTAAAAATTCATGATTTACACATCATAAATAATGATTAGAACATACAAGATAAGTTATATATATTTTACTCCCAATATGTTTTAATTTAATTATATTAAGGTCAGGATGGAATGGTTTGTTTTGGAATATATAAGTGATTATTCATGGACATGTAGATTTGAATGATGATGGTGATCTAACATTAAATTTAAATTGAAACTATATGAAATCATACATCAACAATCACTAGGATGGAGGGAGTGTTCCATTTCACATAATTTTTAATGATGTTCACATACATGTAGAACATTTTATATTAAATAAATTACTCACTAATGGGAATCATAAGTATTCATTATTTTCATATATATATTATGTAATAAATATATATCTAGGAAAATAGTGTCAGTTATAGTGGTTTTGAAGTTTTCTATTTGAAATATACATTGTACATTTCAAATAAACCCAACAGTTATGAAAAAACAAAAAAAAATTAATGATATAAAAATAGAAGAAATTATTCGATGAAATTGAAGAAAAAATAGAGTTTCTTGGCGTAATTGAAATGGTGTATGATGTTTTATTTTTGAATATTGAAAATCCTGAAACAAAATATATTCATCCTATAAATTTCTTACTCCCAATGATGAAATTAATATTAACCAAAACAATTTTATATTGAGGAAGAAATGGGAAAAGTGCACATATTGATAAAATTATATCCACCAATTACCTACAAAAACAATGTTATAAGTTTACTAAATACGTTAACTCAATATATTTCCACTCTGTAGTTTGAAACCCAAAATTTCATATCCAATTTAAAAAGAAAATTATATTTTAAAATATTTCAATATGTTTTAAATCTACATAGAAAATTCATTGTTTTTTTTGCACAAGGTAGTCATAGGGGAATTATAAATACATGTTATGCTATATTTGAGTTTTCCAAAATATAAAATCCATGCCTATTTTTATTTTCAAATCCATAGGTCGTGAAATTTTACAAACATTATGATGTAGATCATAACGCCAAACCATAAATAATATAAAATAGATGAATTTCATTAGGAAACACAAGGGTGCAATTATCAATATTTTCCTCTTTAGCTATATAAATTTCAAGGATTGTCCACATAAGAAATGTAATAACATCTAAATGAATACTTTTTCCATTTTAATATTTCATTTTATCACTATTATAATATTATTTTTTCCCCAATTATTTTCATACCTTCAAAGCACCACATTTCCAAATCCATTTCCTCCAACCCCTAACATCCATATAAATGTAACACTATCATCGAAAAATTCCATATAATGACATAATTAACCAATTTTGAATTCATTGACACCCTCAATATCATTACATTATATATTTTTTGTATTTTTCCACCACTTCCCCCCTCCAACAATCATTATTTCATCCAATTATATAAAAATCCATCCACTAAACACCAATAAAACATATTTTTCCAAACCAAAACACAAAACCATACTCACACTTTAGTATAAATACCCAAATAACAATGAACCCCCATAAGTTAAATGATATAATTCATGTTATAATAAAACGATTTCCAATGAACCTAATTTATTATTACACATAATACATTACCATATACATCTTCACCCCCTATCTTTTACTATTCAAATTCTTCTCACCCAATCCCTATACATTCACCCTCCTCTCTTGGAAATATATACCACCATCAAAAAATCCTCTATTTTTCCAATCACCCCACATTTAATGAGGATATAAGTGTTTTTAAAATAACCCATATGTAATAAAAAGAAACTAGATTTAGATTGCATGGGGTATATTATCAATGTGGAAAATATCAAGGGGGTCTAAAAATAAATGGTGTGAGAAAATACCATTTTTTAAGAGATAAGCCATTCCAATATTTGATAATTGATAAAATAAAGATTTTTTTAAATATTGGAAGAGTGTATTACCTTTTAATAGGAAATTAATTAATAGAGGATTAAAATGTATGAATTTGGTATGATGTAATAGATTATTGGGAAAAGTTTTGTTTTAATTTTTCGGTCTATATGTATTTTGAAATGAATCCTAGTGGGGTTAATTTTTAATATATATAGAATCTATTTGGTATTCATCCCATTATTTGGCATGAAAAAATAGAAAAAAACATCAAGATAAATAAAATTATTTCCATGATTATTCATCATGATTATTCAACATGATATCACACAATACTAGATAGAAAAGTGTAACACACTAGGATATATAACCAAACTATAAAAAACAATTCTATTCATGATACAATGTTCTTGAGAAATAAAACATGGGACAATAGTTTTTTAATAATTTCATGGGATAAGGGAAAAAATTAAATGGAATGATCATCGATAATAAATTTATTACCCTTTTGGTGAAACATTTAGATGACAACATTTCATCTTAATCACCATCCTATATAATAATTATTGTGTCCAAAAACATTCATAATCTATAAATTATCGGTTTTATATAGATGTATAATGATAAAATTATTGTAATTATTTAAAATTCCACAGATTCTATAACAATGAAGTGTGATAAAAATTTATCCTATGCCACCTCATGATCTATAGAACATCATAAAAGAGAAACATTAACACTAGATCGACCACTTAAATAATATATTTCATTATATGGATGAATGAAATTTATTTTTTCTATAATTTTATTTTATATTGAGTATTTATTTTCATATTTATGAGCCAATAAAATATCCATTTGTCAGACCACCATTACCATAACAAAAATTTAATCCAATTCATTATATGTATCTAACAAACTAGGGCACCTCTAGTTAATTCATGTATACCCCTACATTCAATTAATCCCCCTAACTCGACATTGTTTACACAATGAATAATTCAACATTTCACAGCAAGGTATTTTAGAATATTTAAAATTTATTATATACAATGTGTTTGATAGATTAGGATTAACGTAACATCTAATTTAACTAGATAATGACTTACTAAAATTATAAAATGAAATATAATGTTAGAACTTAAAATTATATTAATAATATTAAAATTATAAAATAATTTATTAACATTAATGAAATAGTTGAGTAATGATCACTAATTTTATTGTAGTAAATCTTTGTAAAATGAAAATGTTTTATTTAAGAACACTATTTTAAATATATATATATATATATATATATTATTTTAAAGATATATTTTAATCAAAAAATTGATATATATTAATTATGAATAATGTAAAATAAAAAATAAATAATAAAAATAATTATTTTAATGTGTAGAAAGGATGATATAATCATTTTATAATAAAATCACATATAATCTAAAAAAATATTTTTATTAATGAAATGTTTTCTAATGTTAATTAATTAATTTAATCAATTATGATGAATTATTTTAACGAATTGTATTGACAATATATTCAATGAAATAAATTAAAATTAATTTAATGATAGTTTCCTTGCATGTAATTATTTTTATGTAAATTCTATTCTAATATATACATTTAATTTTCTAAAAAATTTTGTTATTCATTTTTGGAGTAGATATTAGAAATAATATATTCTATATTTAGAAATTGAAAAATATAAAATGGAATATATATTTTTAACCAGAATTTCCATATTTGGTTATAAGGTCAATTTCATTTTTTTTATAAATATATTTCACATTGGTTATAAAAAATTATGACTCAAATGGTGAAAAAGGGTTAAGTGGGTCAAGATAAACTGACAATGAATAATTACATCAGCAAAAATTGTTGTTTAGTACAATTGGTTGAGGTAATATCACCAATACTCACATTTTGTTTTAAAACAATTTATCATAGATCCATGTTAATATGATTTTTTCCTCATTATATTTTATCATTCAAAATATTTAAAATATGGCACATTCAGGTCATCTAAAACTATACAAATCTTCACACTTTACTGCACCACATAGGAACCATTGGTTGAATAATGGATTTATAAATACCAGAAAAACACTCCTCCATATATCCAATTTTATATAAAATTATAAAAATAACCATAAAATAGTACTTGATGAATTTTTAGAAGGATAATATCCAATGAATTTGTGGGGTTTAGATCTTGTTCGATGAAATTCAAGAATTTATTTCATATTTTTTGTTTCGATATAATTTTTTCAATATTGTTAGGATTCAATATCTATTTTAGGAAATTTTATTAACATTAATTTAAAAAAAAATTATATTCTCTTCTATTTTTATTAGCTATTATTTTTTAATTAAGTTGTATATCTTTATTTGTTTTCGTTACAAAATCTAAAGAAATGTTTTTATGAAATGATGTCCATAATTCCTATTTTTAGTGATAAATAATTTCCCCCATTTCTATTTTAATCCAAATTAATTTATAAAATCCCACATATAATTTTAAATAATTGAAAAATAAAATTTTATAAAAATTAATACTTCTATTACAAGTGATTAAAAGAATCATTTTTTAATATTTTCTTATATGGCTATATTTTGATTTTTTAGAGAAGTATGATTTTTTTTATATTTAGGAATTCACAACATTTTCCCCCAATAAAGACTATTTTTTTTTTAATTTTCATTTTAATGTTTCAACGATGTTTCAATGAAAATAATTTTCCCAATATGCTATGATATTTTTCAAACATTAACAAAATAATAGGTTTTTTCAATTACTGGGTAAAAAAATTACTAACCTTTTGTAAATATATTTTTTCATCTATGACAACATTATTTATGTATTAATATAACTCACTAGGGTTATGATCAAATGATTTAATCGACTCCATTTCTCTAGATATTTTATGATGAATATGTTTTATTTTTTGTTTCATGAAACATATTTCATTCACACCAGTTAATTAAATTTGAGAGAAATGATGAATACTAGTTTGTTACAATGGATTATTAATGATTTATTAATCGAATGGGGGTTTTGGGTTGATTATATAACTTTCAATAATTGGGAAATGTTTTTTATTTGATGATATCATAAGGGTACAACCGAGGTTTTCCTAATCTTAAGGGTACATAGAATGTTTTCCCATACCCGTGAGGGAGTATAAGTGATTAGCCTAGTCGAAATAGGGTATAAAAATGGTTATAAAATTCCCATTAATGAAAACAATTAGTTATCCCAATCCATATATATGATTACATTCATGGTGCTTATCCATGAAATAAGATTTCAATGATTATGAGAATTGGTAGTTAATCCAATCCACTATGGGTCATTATTCAATATGATTTATTTTATAGTGGGCCTTAACTGAGGAAACATGTTTCAATGATTATGTTTATAACTCAATATTATATGAAAAACATATGTTTATGATGATGATATGTAGTCATGTATCATGATTGATTGTTACTGATCTAATATTTTTCTGACTCATATCAAATATTATTGAAAATTATAATCCTATTGTTAATGTATTTCTGTTTATGGCATATTCAGTTTGATCTTGTATGTTATAGTTAGGTTCTAATACATTTATGATTATATAAAACTCACATATGATCATATATAAAAATATATTTGGATTATCACAATCGATCATTTGATCTCAGTCATTGTATTTATTTATTTCCCCATTTTATAAAGAATAATATTTAAGTAGGGATGTCTACGAAGGGTATGATGTTTGGAGAACATTATGGTATGTGTATAATATCTTTCATGAAATACAGTAAAACATTATGGTTTTGGGTAACGTGGGGTAATATCATGTAATCAATATTAATCTAAAATGATGTAATATTTATTTAAGTGATATATGTATAAACAGACTTCGTATCAGATTAGGGTTTAATTTTTTTGGATATTATGTTATGAGAAATGTTTGTATAGAACATAGGATAACCTATTATTAACTAATGTGATATAGGATGGATTAAATGATTGAAATGATTTTTTTGATGTTTTCATAATTTATAATGTATTAAAAATAATTTTTAGGATCATATTATTACTCACAAAACATTATGATTCATTATGAAATTTTTTTTCTATTCATTTAATATGTGGTAATAATTTGTATTAATCCTCATAATAAAGAATCTAGTCGGTTGTTTAGTGATTTTTCTCATGAGAAATTAAATTCCATCGGGTTTGGAATGAAAAAACATGTTTTTATCACTAAATCACCCTCCCAAGACATGATATAACACCCCAACCATCCATGGTACGCTTCTCTTTGAATAATAAAATAGCGTGTGTTGTACACAACTTCGATTTCTAACACACCACAACCAATCAAACCAGCCATTAAGAATAGTAATACCCACTTTTTGAAATTTTATAAATTTTATCATTCAAAATGGTCTTTATTTTTTGATTTGGAATATCAAAATTATCTTAGAATGAATTTTTGGTATTTTTTTTGAAAACATTCATTTTTTCGTGAATAGTGAAAAATACTAAATTTTAATTAAAACCCAATTTTTTAATCAAAATAATTTATAGTGCTAAATTATAATATTGAGTGGTTTTAAAGTATAATTAGATTATATTTTTACCGTTTAATCCAATATTGGTCATTGGCAGTAATTTCACGTTTAAACTAGACATAAGAAAGTGTCGATCTTTTGATAGTTATTATTTCTTAAAAACACGTTTTTTTGTTTTGACAACACGAATTAATTTTAAATTAATTGCTGAAAATTATGTATTTTGAATTTAGAAAAATGGATTCCATATTTATAATTAGGAGGTCCAAATTGTGTAAATAGGTAACTTTTATTTTTAGACATTTTGAATAATTAAATCGGTAAATATTTTATTTACCATGGTTAAATGGAAAATCCGGTTAATAAGGGTCAAAAATAATATTATAATAATATTAAATTACCATAACACATGTTCTAACCCTATTGGATGATACATTTCTGACCATGGAAATCTTTGGGTCGATTTGGGGACCCCATCGAGCCACTTGTAAGTGATAATGAAACATTATATTAATTATGTTAAAGTATATACAAAAATGACACAAGCAAATATCTTTTAGTAAAATAATTTATACATAGTGTTATACATGTTATCTATTCAAATTTAAATATTCATTATAATGTTAAAACTATTTCCTACTTATTGGTATTTTATTTATAATTTTTATATAATGAATAATTTAATTTAATTATGACACAATGATGATGTAGTATTTTCATTATTAATGATAGAATCAAATAAATGGTATTATAAATGTCAAAATTAATATACTATGAAAGTTATGATGACATCCGAGACTTTTATAGGTTAATATGACATGTTATTATTGATTAAAAGAATTTATTTCGAATTAATAATGTTTTTTGGGCTTTAAAACAATCAATTATTAAATAGTGTCCAAATTCACAACAAAAGAGTTTTTATAACAAATATTATATTTTTAATTTATAATAAATTCCTAAAAAGCTAGGGTTCTGAAAAATGGCTTATATAATGATATTTGTATCATTAATGAAGTATTTGGGGTACAATTGGAAGTATATAGTAAGTTTATTACCCATATAATATAAAAATACAACGAGACATGGTAAATGTCAAACTATTTAACCAAGAGTAAAA
Organism: Viscum album; assembly: GCA_963277665.1. Taxonomy (NCBI): domain Eukaryota; kingdom Viridiplantae; phylum Streptophyta; class Magnoliopsida; order Santalales; family Viscaceae; genus Viscum; species Viscum album. The sequence continues at coordinate 616,939,593 of OY728127.1, read as the reverse complement.
TATAAAATATAACGTTAATATAGTGACCCTAACCAATCTAAAACATATTGGTTGAGTGGTTTTCGACCCATACCCATATTATCCTTTAAATAATCCATTTTTTATCCATTAGATACCGAAAAATATTTTGTTATAAAATAATATTTCTAGCTTTTACTAAGGTGCCCCTCATCCCTCTTATAAAAAGGAACTCCCCCTTGTCTCCAATTCAAGCCTTCAAAGCCATTTAGCTCAGCCAAACTCTTCCAAAATACACTCTAAACTCTCTTCCATTCATCCTATAGTAATTCCATTTGTCATAAAGCTATATTAAAGAGCCCTTTTGATTGAATCAAAAGGAAGAACTCGAAGAAGAGGTAAATATTTCATCACCTCTTTCAAGTTTCTTTCTTCTTCCACTTCCTTTTTCATTTTTGTTTTCATTATAAAATAATTACTCCAATATCTTATATATATTTTGATGTTATTATAAATATTTTACATGAAAATTCATTATTCTATCCATCATTTGAATAACATGTCACCATACCTGCATATGTACGGCTTACCGTCTCCACATCGTGGTGTAATTGTTATTCAATGCATTATTATTTTGATTGGTATAATAATGATGTGTAATTGATGTAAATAAAAAATATAACATGACAATGATTATTTATATATTTTTTTAAAAAGGTTGTGGCTGAATCCTTATTCTGTATAGATGATATACCAACTAATTATATTTTATTTTATTATCAAAATAATGATATTGTCACCCTTGCGTACGTATGGATTACCATCTCCACATAGCGATGAGATTCATTCCCCATCATATCCATTAAAGAATAATTTTCATTTGATGCTTAAAAATAATTATTAATTACATGATATAATTTTGGATATGAATAATATACATTCCATCCATAACAATTATGACTCACATAACAACGAATATAAAGGAAAACAAATCTGTTAACACATGAAAAGGCAATAATACTAAGATATTATTAACACTGAAATGTTAAAAGATCATATATGATATCATATTAATGTATATAATTCTTGTATAATTTAATAACAATTATTTCACCATTATAAAGGAGGATAACCTACCCTCGACTAAGGAAAATTACAAGGTAAGGGGTTCCTTATCTCACTTTAAATTCTGTGATATTTCCATTGTTCACCACATATTTATTGCATGTGGTGTAATTTGTACTGCCATTGGATATATATATTATCATGATTCTATATATATTCAATATATTCTGTGATTAATCTGGTGGTTATTGACTATTGTTCAAATGACTTGATTGGTTACAACGAGGTAAGGGTTAATTCTAAAATCTCTTCATTATCCGAGGTTGTTTATACGTAATTATCTACTGGGACCTCTTCTTCATCCACATCCATGATTCATAAAAATTTATTTCAAAACATTATTAATATTTTATATAATATGGGTTAAAGTCATTCATTCCATTGTTTGACTTTTTATAATATCTTTACAATGAAATATTTCCGTCGTTTTCCAAACAATGTCCTTTTGGACCTTTTCGAAAAAATTAAGGAAAGAATGTATTTTTAACTTATACGGCAGGTGAAGATATTTCAACTATTATAAAATTGTCGAAGCATCCCTTACAGTATTATAAGAATACTTTCAAAGTAAATGTTTTATTTTATAATTATGTGACTTTTAAATTATTTTAAAGAAAGAGATATTTCTCTCAAATAGTTTTGATTTCATCTATGTCAACATCCTTTGATGGATTTAAAGCTTATTTGAAGTTGAATTATTATGATAAAAAGCCTCAGTATAGTATTGATGGTTTTGTGATATATTTGACTGTGGATGTGTTATTTTTATTCCATTCATGGTTTATGGATAAATTATTGACATTTCGTATGCTAGTTTTAATACGAATGTTTATGTTATGTTTAGACCTGTTCATATGAGGAATGCATTGGACATAGTAAATGATGGGTGGAGCCTACTATACCTCCTCGATGCATTGGTAGGTCTCATGATACAAACTAGTATCTTGGCATAAGGCCTTGACAAAATCTTATTTGTAGTCTTGGAACAAAGCCTTGACTATGTGGTTATGATAGTCTGGAATTATGCATTTCATCATCATGAAAGTGGTTATTAATATTGCATGTGATTATTCGACTAGTAGAATATCCATGTAAATAAAAATGGAATTATATAATTTTATTTTTTCCATATTATGCTGAAGTCCACGTTTAAAAAGATTTTGTTTTATTTATACATTGCCTTAAATGTTTATACTTATTTATAAAAGATTACTCTATATTGTTATCCTTACTAAGCATCTGAGCCCACCCCTTTCAATGTTTTATTTTTCCCAGGATGTGAAAAAGTATTTTATGACCAACCTACAAGGATAGTTAGTGAGGATATGATTGTGAACTATGGAGACTATGTTGTTTTAGTTTTTCACATTATCATGTAATGTAATATTTATGAATGTATCTAGTGCTTCCAAGGCTACTAAACTAATAGATCTTTCGAGACATGATCTTTCCGGATCATTCCAATGTTTTCGTATAATGCCCCGACTCTAGGTAATTAGGGTCAGGGAATTACAGTTGGTATCATAGGAATTTTAGTTCAAACCTTAGAAGATAGATTTATATAAACACTGATTAGAGAACATAGCCCTAAGATAGACATCGAGGATTAGTATAGAATAACTTCCTAAAATTTTGGTATAGTAGATATTTTGTGAGTTTTCCAAGAAATACATCCATGTCTAGATATGATTAGGTATAGGCGGCTCTGGCACAGATGTACCTAGTGGTAAAACCTGAAAACACCGCTTTGAGATAGACTCGAACGGGAACTGGTGCACGACAATAGGCCTTCCTACACTCTTGGTTACGACACTCCTGGGGATATGCTAATAATAATTATCATTTTCTTTAGAAAGCATTATGAAGGGTTTATGAGTATATACTTACTCAATGAAATTTTTTTGTTATGATCATAGATTATATCTATAAACAGTTCAGTTTATGTTGCATTTTTTAGAAGTTTGGAAATATGTATTTAGATTTATAAACTAATATAGTTAATGCCATTGTTTAGAAATGGAACCTAGTAGAAGAAATGGAAACCATATCAATACACACACTCCATGCAGGTATTTCCCCCTTCTCAAATTAATTATAGTGGAGCTAGTGATACAACTGATGTTGATCATCTTATCACTATATTGGGACAACTCACTCAGGTTATGAATAATAACCTTAGCCATATAGAGCACCCTGATCCATAGCATGGAGGATCAATGTTAGATCACATCATGAAGAAAAAACAACAAAAATTAAATGGGATTAAAAATCCATTAGTAGCTGAGAAATGGATAAATATCTTAGAGAAAATATTTCATGCCTTGGGGAGTAGTGAATGAGAAAAAGTTATCATGGAAGTTTACCGCCTCACTGGAGATGTTGATCAATGGTGGTCATTGATTCACAACACGAAGGATGAAGTTGAAGTATCAAATATGGAATTTAGTTAGTTTAAAAATATTTTCTTAGAAAAATACTCTACTTATGACTATCAAGAAGATATGGAAAGGAAATTTTTGAGTCTGAGGAAAAAGGTGGATGAGAATGTCACAAAGTATGAGGATAACTTTACAAGGTTAGCGAGGCATGTTTCAGATTATATACTTATCCCAAAAAGTATGATTTATCATTTCTTTTATTGGTTAAAACTATTTATCCATCGAGCATTAGTCTCACAATCCTTCTCATCATATGAAGATATTATCTCATGCACTATCAAGACAGAAAAAGAATTTACTAAGTCTTATAACTTTAATGCCATGAAAGATAATAAGAGATCTACTGATCACTCTGTAAATGGAAATAATTGGGAGAAAGGAAAAGTTAAATATCTATCCTGCAGTAAATGTGGAAGAGACACCCCGGTACATGCTTGAATGGATTCTGAGTCTGTTACAAGTGTGGTGAAAAAGGCCACCAAACTCGCGATTGCAATGGGATGAAAGAAGCTACTGATGTTCAACACTACAATTTTAGGGAGATGGGACATTATGCAAATGAATGTCCTAAGCGTCAGGGAAGCATACATCAGAAAATGCCAAGGGATCAAGGACAAGCTTATGTTATCACTACTGCTGAGGTAGAAGCTCCAAAAGACGTGGTGGCATGTAATTTAATGGATTCCTCAAATTTGGAAAATGCTTTATTTGATTGTGGATCATCACATTGTTTCATATCTTCCGAGTTTGCTATGAAAATTAGATATTTCCAATTTGATTTAACAATAGAGTTGTCAGTTAAAACTGCTAAGGTAAGTATCATACCAACAATGTTTTGTGAATCCGTTCCCATTAGAGAATATAAATGTTCATTATCTGTTGATCTCATCATCATACCCATGATTTAATTTGATATAATCCACATAATGGTTTGGATTTCAGACCACGATGAAAAGATTTATTGTAAGAAGAAGGAGGTTACGATTTTTTATGATGATGATAAAGAACACCTTATCTTTAGAGCAGAATCGTCACCACCGGATTTTCATCTAGATCCATCCCTAGTAGCTAAACTAAATTAAATTTTTGATGAGGAAAAGAATGAAATAACTATGGGTGAGGAAAGTAAATGTTCAAATAGAGGATGTTCCTATTTTTAAATAATCTGATGATTTGTTTCCAGGGGATTTACTTAGACATCCTCCAAAATGAGAGATTGAGTTTTCCATTGATTTAATTCCTAGTTCAAGGCCTATATCGAAGACAACATATAGAATGGACACTGTGGAATCAGTGGAACTAAATAAAAAACTATATTAATTGAGTAATAAGAGATTTACTTTCCCAAGTGTTTCGACAAGGGGATCCCCTTCCATTTTTCTTAAGAAGAAAGATGGATCTATGAGGTTATGTATCGATTACAAGGAGATCAATGCTATAACAATAAAGAACAAGTTCCCCTACAATATATTGATGATTTATTTCACTAATTGCATGGAGCTCAATACTTTTCAATAATCCACCTTCGATCTGGATACCATCATTTGTGTGTTTTGAAGGAAGAAATTCTGAATACCGCATATCGAACCAGGTACAGAAATTATGAGTTTATAGTAATACATTCTGGATTGACTAATGCAACCTATGATTTCATGGATCTAATTATCAGAGTTTTCAAGTAATATCTTGTTGAATTTTTAGTGATATTTTTTGATGATATCTTGGTATACCCCAAAAGCTACGAAGATCATGAAAATAACTTTTGCATTATCCTAAAGACTCTTAAAAGACATGTATTATATGGGATGTTTAGAAAATATGAATTATGGATTCAATAGATTTCTTTTCGTGGCCATATTGTCTGTAATGATGGAATCTCTATTGATCCTTCTAAGACAAGATCAATCCAAGAATGGCCATCATCGACAAGTATAACTGAGGTACGCAGTTTTATTGGTTTAGAAGGTTATTATCGACATTTCGTCCAGAGTTTTTCCCCTTTATCTAACCCATTAACAATGATCACATGAAAAGGGGGTAGAATTGTTTGGGAAAAATAGTGTGAAAATTGTTTTGAATAACACAACAGAAGATTAGTCAATGCTATTATATTGAATCTACCATCAGGGATGATGGGTTCGTTATTGATAGTGATGCAACAAAAAACGGAATTGGTTGTGTCCTTATACAGAATGATAGGGTTATTCCATATGCATCACGACAGTCAAAAATTCATGAGAAAAACTATATAACTCTTGATCTTGAGTTAGCAGCTATAATCATTACTTTGAATATTTGGAGACACTATATCTATGGTGAAAAATGTGATATTTATACTGATCAGAAGAGTATGAAGTATATTTTCTCACAGAAAGAACTCAACATGAGGAAAAGGAGATGGCTTGAACAACTCAAGGATTATTATTTCACTAAACACTACCACCAGGGGAATGAAAATAAGGTGGAAGATGCTTTCAGTAGAAAGGATCATGTAGTTTTGAACTAGATGAGAGTGGAAAGGGATCCTATTTTCATGGATCTAGTAAAGATGGATATGTGAATAACCATGGAAGGTGAAACATCATTGATTTTCCAAATGGTTTCCAAACCATCATTACTAGAAAGGATAAAAAGTTCTCAGGCTGATGATGAGGAGTTTTGAAAGAAGATTAATGGCGTGAATAATGAGAGATTGAGTGACTTTGTGTATGAAGATGGAATTTTGATGTTTGGGAAGAGACTTTGTGTTCCGAATATTCCTAATCTAAAAATGGGATTGTAGAATGATTCTAATACTTCCAATTTCATTATACACCCTGGGAACACAAAAATGAATTGTGATTTGAAGGAACATTTCTGGTGGGATAACATGAAGAGGGAGATTGGTGATTTTGTGTCATGATGTATGGTTTGTCATCAAGTGAAAGGTGGAAGGAAAAAACCTAGAGGAGTCTTGAAATCTGTTCACTTACCATATTGGAAATGGGATAATATTATGATGGACTTTTTCATTGGACTACCAAAGACTCCAAGAAGGAACGATGCAATATGGGTCATTATTGATCGTCATAGAAAGTCAGAAAATTTTCTTTCTTTAAGAGATGATTTACCAATTGAACATCTAGCAAGACTAAATATTAATGAAGTTGAGAGACTTTATGGAGTACCGCTATCTATTGTTTCTAATCATGATCTATGTTTTACATTAAGATTCGAGAAAAGTCTTCAGAATGCCCTATATAATGAGCTTCATTTGAGCACTTCCTACCACCTCCAAAGTTATGGACAATCATAATGAACTATTCAAACAATAGAAGACATGTTGGGATAATGCTCATATGACTTTCAAGGTATGTGAGATCAATATTTACCTTTGGTATAGTTTTCCTATAACAATAGCTTCCTTTCAAGTATTTAGATGGCACCATATGAAGCGTTATATGGAAAGAGATACTTCTCGCCAACATGTTGGTATGATGTTGGTGAAAGAAAACTTGTCGAGGTTGAACATGTTGAGGAAATGATGGAAAAGGTGAAGGTAATCCAAACCCACATCAAAGCAGCTCAATGTAGGCAGAAGAGCTATGCCGATAACCGAAGGAAGGATTTGTAATTTTATGTGGGAGATAATGTTTTCTTAATGGTATCTCCATGGAAGGTTGTTATACCTTTTGGCAGGAACGGAAAATTGAGTCCCAAGTACATCAGACCTTTCAAAATTCTAGAACAAATTGGGGTTGTAGCTTACCATTTGGCAATGCCTCCAAGTCTCTCCAAAGTTCACGATGTGTTACACGTATCACTATTAAAAAAATACAAGCATGACCCAACACATATACTCACCTATGAGGAATTACAACTCGAACCTGATCTGTCTTATTGCGAGGATCCTGTCAAGATTCTTGATACAAGACAACAAGTGTTGGGAAACCAAACGACTCATCTATTAAAAGTTCTATGGAGAAACCATAAGATTGAAGAGACAACGTTGGAACCTTAGGAACATATGATGAAGAAACAAACAAGTCTTTTCATGCGGTAGTATTTTAGAAATTTTGAGGATCAAATGATTTAGAGAGGATAATGTAACACCCTAAGCTTCCACGGTACGCTTCTCTTTGAAAAATAAAATAGCATTTTTTGTATGCAACTTCGAGTTCTAACACACCACAACCAATCAAACTAGCCGTTATGAATAGTAATCCCCACTTTTTGAAATTTTATAAATTTTATCTTTCAAAATGGAATTCATTTTTAGATTCATAATATCAAAATTATCTTAGATTGAATATTTTGTATTTTTCTGAAAACATTCAATTTTTGATGAATAGTGAAAAATACTAAATTTTTATTAAAAACAACTTTTTTAATCAAAATAATTTGCAGTTATTAATTATTCTATTGAGTTGTTTTAAAGTATAATTAGATTATATTTTTACCATTTAATCCAATGTTGGTAATTGGATGTAATTTCATATTTAAACTTGACATAAGAAAGTGCAAATATTTTGAAAGTTATTATTTCATAAAAACACTCTTTTTTTGACAACGAGAATTATTTTTAAATTAGTATCTAACACTTATGTAGTTTGAATTTACAAAAATAGATTCCATATTAACAATAATTATTTCCAAATTTTGTAAATAGGTAACTTTTATTTTTAGACAGTTTGAATAATTACATCTGTAAATATTTTATTTAACATGGTTAATGGGAAAATCCGGTAAATAAGGGTAAAAATAATCTTATAATAATATTAAATCACCAAAAAATGTGTCCTAACCCAATTAGATGATACATTCCCGACAATGGTCAACTTCAGGTTGATTTTGAGTCCCCATGGATCTACTTCTAAGTGATAATAACCCAATAAATTAATTAAGTTAAAATAAATACAAAAATTATAAAAGCATATGTCGTTTAGAAAAACAATTTTTACATAGGGTAATACATGTTAGCTATTTGACTATAAATATTAATTATAAAGCTAAAATTATTTTCTACATAATTGTATTTTTTTTATAATTTTTGGATATTTAATTATTAAATTTTTTATGTCACAATGATGATGCATCATTTTCCTTAATAATGAAATAATCAAAAAAATGGTATTATAATTGTTAAAATAAATATAATTTGAACATTTTGATGAAATCCACGAGTTTTATTGGTTAATAAGACTTTTTAGGATTGATTAAATGATTTTATTTCTAATTAATAATATTAATAGGATTTTAACAAAAATCAATTTTTAAATAGTGACTAAATTGACATAAAAGAGTTTATAAAACAAATATTATATTATTAAATGATACTCTATTACTAAAAATATACAGTTCTTCCAGAGGACATATATAATGATATGTGTATCATTAATTAACCACTTGGGGTTTTTTGGAAGTATATAGTAAGTTTATTAACCATATAATATAAAAATACAAAGAGACATGGTAGATGTCAAACTATTTAAATAAGAGTTAAATCTAAATGATAAAGTTAATATAGTAACCCTAACATGTATAAACATATTGGTTGAAGGTTATTCGACCCATCCCCTCTTTATCCTTTAATGAATCCATTTTGGAGCCATTAAAAACCAAAAATGAATTTATTATGAAATAATATTTGTTCATTTTCCTAAGGTGCCACTCACCCCTCTTAAAAATGGGCACTCCCACTTCTCTCTATTTCACTCCTTAAAATCCACTTGGCTTGGCCAAAATCTACCCAAATACCCTCTCAACTATTCTACCATTATCCTAGAGGCCTTCCTTTAGTTATAAAGCCATTTTAAGAAGCCTTTTTGATCATAACAAATTGATGAACCCGAAGAAGAGGTAAATATTTCATCACCACTTTCAAGTTCCATTATTCTTCCACATCCTATTTCATTGTTGTTTCCAATCTAAAATATTAACTTCATTATCTTCTGTATACTGTGAAGTTATTATAAATATGGTACATCCAAATTCATTATTCTATCCATCCTTTGAATAACATGTCACCATACGTGCGTACGCAAGGCTTACCGTCTCCACGTCGTGGTGTAATTGTTATTGAATACATTTCTATTTGGATGGGTATAAAAATGATATGTAATGTATGTAAATAATAAATATAACTTAATAATGATTCTTTATATATGATATACCTTCAAATTATATATTATTTTAATATCAAAATAAATATATTTTTTCTCCTATGTACGTACTGATTACCGTCTCCATATAGCGATGAGATTCATTCCCCAATGAATCCATTCCAGACTAATTTTCATTTGATGATTAAAAAAATGTTTAAACACTTGATATCCTTTTTTATATGAATAAGATACATCCCATCCATAACAAATATGACTCACATAAAAAATAATATATAAGGAAAATGAATTTGTTAACACCCGAAAAGACGATAGTACTAAGATATTATTAACAAAGAAATGTTAAAAGATCATATATGATATAATATTAATGTATATGATTCTTTTATAATTTAATAAGAATTATTTCACCATTATAAAAGAGGTTAACCTACCCTTGACCAAGGAAAAGTACTAGGTATGGGGTTTCTTATCTCACTTTTAATTCCGTGAGATTTCCACTGTTCACCACATATTTATTGCATGTGGCGTATTTTGTACTTCAATTTGATATATATATTATCATTATTATCTTTATATTCATGATATTTTGTGATTCATTTGTTGGTTATTGACTATTTTTCATACGACTTGATTGATTAAAATGAGGTAAGGGTTAATTCTACAATCTCGTCATTGTCTTAGGTTGTTTATACGTAATTATCTACTAGGACCTCTTTATCATCAATATCCATGTTTCTTAAACATATATTTAAAAACATTCTTAATATTCTATATACTATGGGTAAAAGTCATTTATAACATTGTTTGACTTTTTATAAGATGTTTATAAAGGATTCTTTCAGTTGTTTTCCAAACATGGTCTTTTTATCCATTTTGAAAAAATTAAGGTGGGAATTTATTTTTAACATATACGGTAGGGGAAGCTATTTCCGCTGTTAAAAAATCTCTGAAGCTTCCCTTACAATATTATAAGAATATTTTCAAAGTAAATGTTTTATTTTATAATAATGTGAATTTTAATAGATTTCAATAAAATATATATTTCTCTCAAATTGTTTTGATTTCATCTATGTCAATATCATTTGATGGATTTTAATCTTATTTGAAGTTGAATTATTTTGATACAAACCTTCCATATAATATTGAATTTGTTTTGATATTTTTGACTATGGATGTGTTATTTTTATACCATTCATGGTTTATGGATAACATATTGACATTTCATTTGATAGTTTTATACGAATGATAATGTTATGTTTAAACCTGTTCATATGAGGAATGCATTGGACTTAGTAAGTGACGGGTCGAGACCCCTATAGCTTCTTGATGAATCTGTAGGTCTCATGAGACAAAATACTATCTTGGCACAAGTCCATGACAGAATCTTATTTGTAGTCCTCGCACAAGTCCTTGACTATGTGGTTACGATAGTATGGAATTATGCATTACATAATTATGGAAGTGGTTATTGATATTTCATATGATTATTAAACTGGTATAATATCTATGTGAATAAGTAAATGGTGTTATTTCATTTTATATTTTCCATATTATGTTTAATTACATTTTTAGGTCTTGTTTTAGTTATACATTTCCTTAAATGTTTGTGCATATTTATGAAATTTTCCGCGATATTGTTATCCTTACTGAGCATCTGAGCTCACCCCTAGCTATGTTATATTTTTCCCAGGATGTGAAGTTGTATTTTATGACTGAACTATAAGGATAGTCAGAGGAGATATGAGTGTGAACTATGGGGGAAATTTTGACATAATTCTTCACTTTATTATGTAATGTTAGATTTATGAATGTAATTACTGTTTCCAAGTCTACTAAACTAATCAGTCTTCTGAGACATGATCTTTTGTGATCATGAAAATGTTATGTAATAATGCACTAACTCTATGTAACTGGGGTCAGGGCATTACAGTTGGTATCATTGGAAGTTTAGTACAAACCATGGAAACTAGATTTTGATAAACTCGGATTAGAGCTCATAGCCCTAAGATAGTCTTTGAGGATTAACATAGAAGAACTTTCTAGAATTTTGGTATTGTAGAGATTTTGTGAGTTTTCCAACCAATACATCCCCATCTGGATATGAGCAGGTTGTGGCGGCTCTGGCACAGATGTACCTAGGGGTAAAACTCGAAAATGGCGCTTTGATCTAGAATCGAACGGGAACTGTTGCACGACAATGGGTCTTACTGTACTCTTGGTTATGACACTCCCAAGGGATATGCTTAGGATAATTCTCATTTTCATACAAACCATTATGAAGAGATTATGACTATATACATTCTCAAAGAAAACATTTATTTATGATTAGGGATTATATCCATAAACTGTTCAATTTATGTTATGTGTTTTAGATGTTCGGAATTAGGTATTTCGATTTATATAATAATCTAGTTTATGCAATTTTTTAGAAATGGTGCCTAGTGGAAGGAATGGAAACCATATCAATGAGTGCACTCCATGTAGGGATTTCCCTCATACTCAATATAACTATAGGGGAGGTGGTGATACAACTGGTCCTGATCAGGTTATCCCTATATTGGGACAACTCACTCAGGTTATGAATATTAACCTTACCCATATGGAGCACCTTGATCCACAGCGTCAAGGAACAATGTTAGATCTCTTCATGAGGAAACAAACACCAACATTCAATGGGAGTAAAATCTATTCTTATCTGAGAAATGGATAAATTCCACAGAGAATGTATTCCATGCCTTAGGGAGTAGTGAAAGGGAAAAAGTTATCATGGCAGTTTACCGCCTCACTGGATATGCTGATCAATGGAGGTCATTGATTCAAAACAAAAAGGAATATGATGAAGTTTCAAATATGGAATGGAGGGAGTTTAATGAGCTTTTCAATGAAAAATACTTTCCTCGTGACAATCGAGTAGATATGGAAAACCAATTTCTGAGTCTGAGGGAAAAAGAGGATGAGAATGTCGCAAAGTATGAGGATATCAATAGAAGTTTATTGAGTCATGCATCAGATTATATACATAAACAAGAATTAATATTGATCATTTCATTGATGGGTTAAACCCGTTTATCCTTCAAGAATAAGTGTCACAATCTTTCTCGTCATACGAAGATATTGTCTCATACGCTCTCAAGACAGAAAAAAATCACTAAGTCTTACGACATTAAAGAAATGAAAGAGAAGAAGAGATCTGCTGATCACTCTGGAAATGGAAATAAGGGGAATAATGGAAAAGTAGAATATCTATCATTCATTAAATGTGTGAAGAAACACCCGGTACTTTCTTGAAGGGAATGAGAGTCTGTTATAAGTGTTGTCAAAAATTCCACCAATCATGTGATTTCAAGGGTAATAATGAAGATACTGATGTTCAATGATACAATTGCAGGGACATGAGACATTATGAAAATTAATGTCCTAAGAATCAGGGTAAATCACTTCAGAGAAGACTAGGGATCAAGGCCAAGTTTATGTTATCACTACGGGTGAGGTAGAAGCTCCGAAAGACATGATGACTGGTAATTAAATGTTTTCCTCAAGTTTAGAAAATGCTTTATTTGATTTTGGATCATCACATTGTACAATATCTTCCCAGTTTTCTATAATAATTAGATATTTCCAATTTTATTTAACAAGGGAGTTGTCAGTTAAAACTCTTAAGTGAAGTGTCATCCCAACAACGTTCTGTGAATCTGTTCCCATTAGATCATATAAATGTTCATTATCTTCTGATCTCATCGTCATGCCCATGATTGAATTTTATATAATCCTCAGTATAGATTTGATTTCGGACCATGATGCGAAAATATATTGTATGAAGAAGGAGGTTATGATTTTTGATGATGATGATAAAGAACACCTTATCTTTAGAGAAGAATCGTCACCACATGATTCTCATCTAGATCCATCCCTAGTAGCTCAAATAAATTTAATTTTTTGGGAGGAAGAGAATGAAATAACTGTGTTTGAGGAAAGGAATGTTCAAATAGAGGATGTACCTATTCTGAACGAATATGATGATTCATTTCTAGAAGATTTACCTGGACATCCTCCAGAACGAGAAATTGAGTTTTACATTGATTTAATTCATGGTTCAAGGCCTATAGTGAAGAACCCTTATATAATGGACAATGTGTAATTAATGGAACTAAAGAAAAAACTAGAGTAATTGAGTAATAATAAATGTATTTTCCCTATTGTTTTGACAAGGGGAGCCCATGTACATTTTGTTAAGAAGAAAGATCGATCTATGAGGTTATGTATCCATTACAGGGAGATCAATGCAATAACAATAAAGATGCATCCCCTACCTCACATTGATGATTTATTTGACAAAATTCAAGGAGCTCAATACTTTTAAAAGATTAACCATCGATCTGGATACCATCAGTTGTTTGTGAAGAAGGAATATATTCCTAAGACATCATTTCAAACCACTTATGAGCATTACGAGTTTATAGTAATGCCTTTTGGATTGACTAATGCACCCTCTATTTTCATGGATCTAATGAAATGAGTTTTCAAGGAATATATAGATTAATTTTTAATGGTATTTGTTGATGATATATTGGTATAATCTAAAATCTATGAAGATCATGAAAATTATTTGAGCATTATCCTGAAGACTCTTAGAAGACATGTATTATATTGGAATTTTAGCAAGTGTGAATTCTTGATTCCGGAGATTTCTTTACTTGGACATATTGACTCTAAGGATGGAATCTATATTGATCCTTTTATGATAAGAGAAATCCATGAATGGCCAGCAGTGACATGTATAACTGAGGTACGTAGTTTTGTTGGTTTAGCTTGTTATTATCGATGTTTTGTCCATAATTTTGCCCAGTTGGCTAACCCATTAACGATGCTCACACGAAAAGGGGTTAAATTTGTTTAGACAAAAGAGTGTGAAGAATTTTTTTAATAACTGAAGATAAGATTATTAAATGCCCCAATATTGACTCTACCATCGGGGATTGTTGGGTTCGTTATTTATAGTGATACATCGATGAAAGGACTTGGTTGTGTCCTTATGCATAATGATAAAGTTATAGCCTATGCATAACGACAGCTGAAAATTCATGAGAAAAACTATCCTACTCATGATCTTCAATTAGAAGATGTAATATTTTCTTTGAAGATATTGAGACACTATCTATATGGTAAAAATGTGAGATTTATACTGATCACATGAGTTAGAAGTATATTTTCTCACATAATGAACTCAATATGAAGAAAATGAGATGGCTTGAACTACTCATGGATTATGATTGCACTATACACTACCACCTGGGGATGTAAAATAAGGTTTCAGATTCTTTGAATAGAAATTATCATGGAGTTTTTAACAAGATGAGAGTTGAAAGGGATCATATTTACAAGGATCTAGTAAAGATGGATATGGGAATAACCATGGATGGTGAAACATCAATGATTATTCAAATGGGATTGAAACCATCTTTACTTGAAAGGATAAAAAGTTCTCAGGATGATGACGGGGTGTTTCAAAAATAGATTAAAGCTGGGCATAATGGGAGATTTAGTGACATTGTGTATGAACATGTAATTTTGATGTTTGGGAAGATACTTTTTGTTCCCAATATACATGATCTAATCAGAGAATAGTTTGATGATGCTCAGAGTTACAATTTTTCTATACACCCTGGGAGCACCAAAATGTATAGATATTTAAAGGAACATTTTTGGTGGGACAAAATGAAGAGGGAGATTTCTGATTTTGCGTCAAGATGTATGGTTGGTCAACAAGTGAAACCTGGAAGGCAATAGCCTAGAGGAGTCTTGCGACCTCATCCCATACCGGAGTGGAAATGGGGTAATATTACAATGGACTTTGTCATGGGACTACCAAGACTCTTAGAAGGAATGATTCAATATGGGTCATTGTTGATACTCTTACCAAATCAGCACATTTTCTTGCTATAAGAGAAGATTTAGGACATTAACGTCTTGCCTGACTATATATTAATGTAGTTGTGAGACTTCATGGAGTACCCCTATCGATTGTTTCTGATCGTGATCCGCATTTTACATCAAGATTCTAGAGAATTCTACAGAATGCCTTGGATACTGAGCTTTGTTTCAGCACTGCCTACCGCCCCCAAACTGATGGAATATCAAAACGGACTATTCAAACCATAGAAGACATGTTGATATCATTCTCACTTGACTTTCAAGGTATGTGGGATCAATATTTAACTTTGGTATATTTTTCTTATAACAATAGATTTCATTCAAGTATTTAGATGGCACAGTATGACGAGTTATATAAAAAGAGATGTCACACACTAACTTGTTATTATGATGTTGGTGAAAGAAAACATATATACCCAAAATATGTTGATGAAATGATGGAAAAGATAAAGGAATTCCATACCCACATCAAAGAAACTTAATGTAGGTAGAAGAGCTATGCTGATAACTGAAGGAAGGATTTGGAATTTCAGGTAGGAGATATTGTTTTCTTAAAGGTATCTCTATGGAAGGATGTTAAAAGTTTCAATAAGAAGGGAAAATTGAGTCCCAGGTATATCAGACCTTTTTAAACTCTAGAACGAATTGGTGTTATAGCTTACCGTTCGGTAATTCCACCAAGTCTCTCCAAAGATCCCGATGTGTTCCACATATCACTGTTGAGAAAATACATGCATGATCCTACTGATGTACTCACCAATGTGGAATTAGAATTATAACCCTATATATCTTATTGCAAAGAGCCTATCAATATTCTTGATTCAATAGAACAAGTTCTGAGAAACCGAATGACTCAACTGGTAAAAGTTCTATGGAGAAACCATTATATGGAAGAGGCAATGTGGGAACCCGAGGAACATATGATGAAGAACCACAATAGAATTTTCATGTGGTAGTATTCTAGAAATATCGAGGATGAAATTATTTTAATGGAGAATTTAACACCCCATGCTTCCATGGTACACTTCTCTTTGAATAATACAATAGTGTGTGTTGTACGTAACTTCAAGTTCAAACACACCACAACAAATCAAACTATCCGTTATAAAAATTAATACCCAATTTTTGAAATATTATAAATTTTATCTTTCAAAATTGACATCATTTTTGGATTCAGAATATCATAATTATCTTAGAATGAATATTTGGTATTTTTCTGAAAACATTCAATTTTTTGATGAATAGTGGGAAATACTAAATTTTAATTAAAAAACCTTTTTTAATAAAAAATAATTTGTTGTGATAAATTATACTATTGAGTGGTTTTAAAGTAAAATTAGATTATATTCTTACCATTTAAACCAACATTGTTTATTGGATGTAATTTCACATTTAAACTAGATATAAGCAAGTGTCAATCTTTTGATAGTTATTATTTCTTAAAAACACGCTTTTTTGACAACGTGAAATAGTTATAAATTAATTTATGACACATCTGTGTTTCGAATTTAGAAAAATGTATTCCATATTTATAATCAGGAGGTCCAAACTGTTTAAATAGGTAACTTTTTTTAGACATTTTGAGAAATTACATCAGTAAATATTTTATTTACCATGGTTAAAAGGTAAATCCGATAAATAAGGGTAAAAATAATATTATAATAATATTAAATTACACTAACACGTATCCTAATCCTATTGGATGATACATTTCCGACCATGGTCATATTTTTTGTTGATTTTGGGACCCCATGGAGCGACATGTAAATGATAATGACAATTTATATTAATTATGTTAAAGTAAATACAAAAATGACATAAGCATATATCTTTTAGTAAAAAAAATTACATAGTTTTATACATGTTATCTATTCGAATAAAAATGTTAATTAGAAAGGTAAAAATATTTCCTAAATAATTGTATTTTATTTACAATTATTAGACCTTGAATAATTAAATTTATTTATGACAGAATGATGATGAAGTATTTTCCTTATTAATGAATGAATCAAATAAATGGTATTATAAATGTAAAATTAAATATAATTTGAACTTTTTGATGAAATCAAAGAATTTTATTGTTTAATATGACATTTTAGGATAGATTAAATGAATTTATTTATAATTTATAAATTTTTCAGGACTTTACCAAAAATCAATTATTAAATAGTGTCAAAATTGACAAAAATAGTTTTTAAAACAAATATTATATTATTAATTGATATTATATTTCTAAAAACCTAGGGATCGGCCAAAGGACTAATATAATTATTGGTGTATCATTAATGAACCACTTGGGGTTATCTTGGAACTATATAGTATGTTTATTAAGCATATAATTAAAAAATACAATGACAAATGTTAAATGTCAAACTATTTAACTAAGAGATAAATCTAAAAGATAAAGTTAATATAGTGACCCTAACCTATCTAAAACATATTGGTTGAGTTTTTTGTGACCCATACCCTCCATATCCTTTAAATAATCCATTTAGGAGCCATTATAAACCGAAAATGGCTATAATATAAAATAATATTTCTTGCTTTTCCTAAGGTGTACCTCACCCCTCTTATAAAAGGGAACTCCCCCTTCTCATTAATTCACACTTTCAGAGACATTTGGATCAGCGAAATTCTGTCGAAATACCCTCTCAACTATCCTCACTTCATCCAAGATTCCTACCTTTAGTCATAAAGGTATCCTAAAGAGCCCTTTAGATCAAATCAAAAGGAAGAACCCGAAGAAGAGGTAAATATTTCATCTCCTCTTTCATGTTCCTTTCTTCATCCACGTTATTTTTCTTTGTTATTTCCATTCAAAAATAATAACTACAGTATCTTCTATATACTATGATGTTGTTCTAAATATGTTACTAACAAATTCATTATTCTATCTGTCCTTTGAATAACATTTCACCATATGTGCGTACGTACGACTTACAGTCTCCATGTCGCGGTGTAATTGATATTCAATACATTATTATTTGGTTGGTTATAATAATGATGTGTAATTGATGTAAATAATAAATATAACATGATAATTATTCTGCATATATTATATACCATCCAATTATATATTATTTTAATATCGAAAGAATGATATTGTTGCTCGTGCATACGTATGGATTACCGTCTCTACAGAGTGATGAGATTAATTCTCCATCGTATCCATTCAAGACTAATTTCTATTTGATGATTAAAAATAATGTTTAAAGATTTGATATAATTTTGGATATTAATAATATACATCCCATACATAACAATTATGTCTCACATAACAAAGAATATAATGGAAAATTAATGTGTTATCACCTGAAAAGACAATAATACTAAGATATTATTAACAAAGAAATGTTAAAAGATCGTATATGATATCATATTAATGAATATAATTCTTGTATAATTTAATAACAATTATTTCACCATTATACAGGAGGCTAACCTTCTCTCGACGAAGGAAAATTACAAGGTTTGGGTTTTCTTATCTCACTTTTAATTCCAGGATATTTCTATTGTTCACCACATATTTATTGCATGTGGTGTATTTTGTACTGCCATTGGAGATATATATTATCATGATTCTCATTATATTAATTATCTTTTGTGATTCATTTGTAGTTATTGACTATATTTCATACCACTTGATTTATTACAAGGAGGTAAGGGTTAATTCTACAATCTCTTAATTATCTGAGGTTGTTAATACGTAATTATCTACTAGGACATCTTTATCATCCACATCCATGTTTCTTAAAAATTTATTTCAAAACATTATTAAAATTTTATAGACTATGGTCTAAAGTTATTTATACCCTTTTTTTAATTTTTATATGATTTTTATAAATGAATCTTTCAGTCTTTTTCCAAACAAGGTCCTTTTTAAACATTTCGGCAAAATTAACGTAAGAATGTCTTTTTAACTTATTCGGCAGCTGAAGCTATTTTCCGCTATTATAAAATTGTCAGAGAATCCCTTAAAGGCTTATAAGAATATTTTCAAATTAATTTTTTTATAATTATGTTATTTTTAAATTATTTCAAAAAAAGAGATATTTCTCTCAAATAGTTTTGATTTCATCTATGTCAACACCCATTGATGGATTTTAAGCTTATTTGAAGTTGATTTAATATGATAAAAATCTTCTATATAGTATTGATGGTTTTGTGATATGTTTGACTATGGATGTTTCATTATTATACCATTCATGGTTTCTAGATAATGTATTGACATTTCATGTGCTAGTTTTAATAATAATGTTTATGTTATGTTTAAACCTGTTCATATGAGGAATGCATTAGACACAATATGTGATGGGTGGAGCCTGCTATATCTCCTCGATACATAGGTAGGACCCACGAGACAAACTAATGTATTGGCACAAGGCCTTGAAAAAATCATATTTGAATTCTTGGCACAAGGAATTGTCTATGGGGTTATGATAGTATGGCATTATGCATTGCATCATTATGAAAGTCTTTATTGCTATTGCCTGTGATTATACGACTAGGATTATATCCATGTGAATATATAAATGGAATTATTTCATTTTATTTTTTCTATATTATGCTGAAGTAGAAGTTTAAATGGAATTTGTTTTAGTTATTAATTTCCTAAAATTTTTATGCTTATTTATGAAAGATTCCACAATATTATTGTCCTGACTTAGCATCCGAGCTCACCTATTTCTATGTTTTCTTTTTCCCAAGATGTGAAGAATTATTTTATGATAGACTTGTAGGGATAGTTAGAGGGGATATGAGTGTCAACTATGGAGACTATTTTGTTATAGTTTTTCACATTATCATGTAATGTAAGACTTATGAATGTATCTAGTCTTCTAAATACTACTAAACTAATCGGTCTTTCGATATATAATCATTCATGATCATGCCAATTTTATATAATAATTCACTAACTCTGGGTAACAGGGGTCAGGGGGTTACACATGAATCATGTTGATCATCCAAAAAAATAAATTATGTAGAATCTTATATTTATTTTATTCATGATTAAATATCTATATTCCCTTAGTGGGTATTATCCTCCCCTAATTTCTGAGTAATAGAAAATAATAACTGAAAATATAATTTTCTTTCTTCAATGGTTTGAGTAGGAAAACACTATCTTGGGTTTTTATCATTTTATAGGTGAAGTAGATCAACAGTGGAATCATTTTATAAAATACAATAAAAGGTAAAAAATTGACTCTATATAATGGGAAGAGTATCAAAGGATAGTTTATTGTATGTATTCCTCAACCAATTAAAATTAAATAGGAAATGGAATTACATGATCAAATGTATGAAAATTAATAATATAATGGTATCATTCATAAAAACATCACTAGAAAATAAAGGTACTCTTCTAGCTTCGTCATCTGTGAAGAAATAAAAATTGAATGACTCATTGGTGGCTTAAAATTAATAACAAAAAATTGAATTTCATAAAAGATATATTGATAACTATATTGAATATATAAAATGATCTCTAAATTATTAAATGAAGAGTATAAACTTAAATTATTAAAGTGGTGTTGTGGATAATCACAAAAGGATGTTATTTAAACATAATCATAAAAATAAAACCCATGTGGGGAATGAAAGTATATCTTCATTCATATATATATTATTGTTATAAGAAAGTGTAAATTTAATAAATGGGACTACTAAATGTTATATGTGTGGAAAATATTGTCATTGAGAAATGAATTTGGAATGGATACGAATAAGATAGTCAGTGAACTGAATAGAGTGTATGATACTATGAATTCACCATCTACACTTGAATTATTTTATTACAAGACTAGTGGATTTATAAAAACCAATGCATGAATATGATTTTCATTGAAGAAAAATAGCTTACAAACTTGCATCTATCAAGAGATGGAGATATATCTCATGTGATCATAATAAATAATTCTGGTTACTAGAATGATGCATTGTAGATGATTTATGAGTGAAGGATCATAATGGTATGACTGCCAAATCTCTTGTATGTAGGCCATCAATAATAAATGTTTTAAATAATTTTATATCTAAAAATATCAATATCCTACCTCTATTTGATGTTGATTACAAATTGGGAAGAGATATTTTCTCTCTATATAAGGTACATAACAATTAATAATCAAGGGAATCCATGTTTTATATTCTAAATAAACCTATGATCATCTATTAGTGTCAATATTAACTGTAATATTAAATTTAAATTTAATCCATTATATATCTCTTACTATATATTCTTGAAGGGTATTTGTAAAAAAAATACTTATGGAGAACTCAATATTAATGATATGTCAATTATTAAGGAATATTTATTTTCCTTCATAATGATTATCTGGTTATCTCACTAAATAGTGATGTTGATCATTCAATTATACATATTCATAGTGATATAGGTATTTCAAAGTCTTTCTATAGAATGGTCCTGATTGAGTTTCACGAACTAATAGAGATTATCCATCAGAACCTAGATACAAGATTCATTTATCTATGTTCTTTACCATATGTTATACCATTAATTTTTATTGGAAATAAATATTTTCCAATGTCTGTCTACATCAATCGTCATTAACGTCAAAATATCAGGAGCAATAATATGTATCCAATGCCCTATATATATGATTTTTTCATCATTTTTTATGCTGTTAGGAATTTTCCATGATTATTCTTCTATTTGAAAAATATTATTTCATAGGTGAAAGGGAGGATACTCCAATGAAATACATCGGTATATGGGATGAAAACTATGAATTTAGAGTCATATCATTTGGTCACCCAAATTATGATTCAATATTTATAGAAATAGTTATTAGTAATTTTCAATATTACCTTGATTAGTTTAATTTAATCGTCATTGGTAGTATTCCAATGTAGTCCAAGAACACTGAAGAGAATAAATATTTTTTCATGATCATGTTGAAGGGACTATGTAATAAAATATTTTTTATATAATTTATCAACAATAATTTCTATATATATATACAATGTATCATATGTGATTTAATGAATTTCATGTAAATGAGTATTGGATGATCCTATAATGGAACCAATTTCTATGTAATGGATTACACCATACACTATGATTTATTTGTATAATTTACATTCATTGATGGGATGCTTTATAATATTTTTGATACATTTATCAACATTATAAAATCCATTTACATTATTAATAATGAACAAAACTTTTTTCCTTTGGTTACATCAATGTGAAGAAAATTTATGGAATTTATTATAGGGTTTGACAATGCACTGTTACATACTATCAAGATAAGGATATGGGTTTGATATTTATAGTTATTCCTAAAATAAGTGATTTAAAAGGGTACTCAATCATAATTACATGTCAGTATCTTATTGTTCAACAAAATGGAGTTATTATTATTGAAAATAAGAAAATAAAAATTTTGAACTGACCATAGTAAATTTATTATTTGATGATATGGAGGAATTTTCATTATTTTCAACATTTTGGTATATTTTCTCTTGATAAAATCCTGATTTAAATATTCACAGAAAAATATTTGAATATGGTGAAAATAATCAATATTATATAAGTTGTAAAGATCAATAAACCTTATCAATGCTGTGGATTGAATAATATATATTATATATATACAGAAAGACTATGGACCTTTAAATCATGTGGTAATGTGAAAAATCATATATTTCATAAATTTTTATTTAGAAATCCATTTTTTTTATGATTTTTAAGGAATATGAGAAGTATTTTATAACAAAAAAATTTGCATGGAATTTTGTAATCTTCAATTTTGACTATACTGGAACAATGGAACTCTTGAACTGGATATGTGTCTCATAAATATTGTAACTAAACAATGTGTGATTATATAAATATAATTTACAACCATTATCTTTCGGTCATATATTTTGAATGATGTGTATAGATATCAATATGATTTTTGGATGGAAAAACATACAATTTTTTGAGTATATATCTTGATGCCACGTATGACATCAATATATGGGTGAATTATAGAATCCTAAAGGGATGATGAAACAATTACTCATATCTATATGTAATGGGTATAACATCACTATAGATTTTAACATAAGACTCT
This sequence comes from Viscum album, assembly GCA_963277665.1. Lineage (NCBI taxonomy): Eukaryota > Viridiplantae > Streptophyta > Magnoliopsida > Santalales > Viscaceae > Viscum > Viscum album. The sequence continues at coordinate 616,915,953 of OY728127.1, read as the reverse complement.
CCAATACATTCACTTGCCATAAAACCATTTCATTATAGTCAAATTCCATACAAATGTTGGCATTTTTTATTACTATTAGATAATATGTCTCCTCTAACAATCATTCCATGATATAGAGATAAAAAGAAGTGAGGTTTCATGAAGTTCATATCTAAATTATAAGTTTATGAGATCTATAATTTTCCAGGATGTTTTAGAGAAGTATTTATAATAAATTTATTTATGATATATTTTTTAGAGCTATATATCATCCTATGACAGATGTTCAATATGATATTAGTATTAAATTTCTGGAGGATATGTCGATGGATTTCTTGATGCATTCCAAATGAGGTTGTGATCAACACAATCCATAATATTAACCCTCTAAAAATAATATGAATCACACGACAATTCATATGAATCATTTTGATGCTCTACATGGAACTAAGTGTATTACATCCTCATGTTGGTAATATGTTATAGAATCAATGATATTGGGGATTAAGCTATATGATGAAATTAAAGAGGAAGTTAAATCCATTAAATGTCATATAAGGACCCCTCCGAGTTTACATTAGTACATTTTTTATTACCATCTATAAAATATAGATCTTTATGGTTTATAGTAGGTAATTTAATGAATTTATCCTTGAATAAATACTATGATATTTTAATGTAATGTGAAGATGAGCTACATAATAAATTTCCCTTGGAGATTCTCGATCATATCATGATGGATGTTTATCTGTTACAGCTTCCCTGAAAAATAGTCCATGTACATGTTATTTTTCATGCAACACTTATAAGGATTTACATTATTGATCATTAATTTGTACTAAATTATGGTTTGTATAAAAAAATCATAATAAATATTTTTAATAAAAATGTTGTAGGTTGTTGATAAAAGAGACAATGTGTTAATGAATAGTCCCACTCACGAGTTCAGTGTTTTGTGGAGAAATCATAACATTAACAAAGTTGCATAGAAGCTGAAGGATTTAATTTGGTATAACTATACTCATTTAAATCAAAAGATTAATATAAATTTTAGCAATATATTATTATAATTGGATAGATTATATGATTCATAAAAATATTAATATATTTTTATATAATAAATTTAATGAGTTTGATAAATGATTGTATACTAGACAGAAATATTATGTAAATAATTTCATATTAAAAATATAAAATTAATGATGTTATTAAACAGTTTAATGAATTTAATAAAATTTAATTAATTAAATCAAGTAAGAGAATCATTAAATAATTTATAAATGATAATGAATTTCAGTCTATTAAATCTTGGATACATGAAAATATTGTATTTCCAAATATTGTATTTTTGTTATATTCTTTATTTAAAAGTAATTTTATATAAATTAACTACCATAGAAATATTTTCTAAACAAATAGAATATGAGTAATAATTCATATGGTGATTGATAAATATTTATAAATGACAATAAAATAATTATAAGTTAAAAGTAGAAACTTTTTTGAATTCATTTATTTCTGTTTAGTGTTCATTGAATTTAATAAATTAAGATAACCACTTTGGATAAATTATTTTAGGATAAGTTATTAGAATTAGTATCTTTAATAATTATAACTTCAATTTTATAAAATGGAATTGGTATTTGGAATGTGAATTTAAAATTGTTATTATATATTAAATTTTTAGTCATAAAATATTGATGTCTATGTACAATTTTTTTACCTAGAAGAGGTCAAAATGGGTTAACTATAAGGTGTTAGGATTAATGATATCACTAAAAATTCCATTAAATTAATTGGATTAATTTATTTTAATCTTCCTCTCTTTATCAAAAAAATATAGTAAATTTTGAGGAAAGTTTCCATTATATTGAAATTATCTCATTTTAATCTTATATATACTTATAATAGTGACAAACTCCCCTATTATAGAAGTTACATTCCACTTCACACATATTCAAACCAAATTAGAACCATATATTAACTATTATTCCGACATTAACTATCCCAAATAACATCCCCGTGTCTTATAAATTTTTACCTTCCAAAAAATCATCCAGAAATGATTATAATTTTTTTAAATTATTTTATCGGAGTAAATGTTGTTAAGAGTTTGTATAAAGCACGTTATGAATTTTTTAAGGGGTTATTTTAAAATATCACTTTCTATTGGGATTATTTCGCCCTTTCTATTGGGATTAGTTTTGTCAAATTTATATTTTACTAAAAATATGTCATTCTTGGATTAAAGTTCAAATATTATATTCGTTTTTGGTTTTTATAATGATATTAAATATTATTTCATATTTCTATTTTCTCTATATCAAAAGAATGAAATTTTTTTCCCATGATACTCCAACTATCGTACTAAATTTTTTCATGAATTATTTATTCATATATTAATGATCTTTAACATTAATTTATGAAATTTATTATTTTCATTTGAATGATTGAGAAATTTTTTTTACAACAATTGAATTTACCTAAATATTATTAAATGAAATATTTTAATATTATTTACTAAAACATATTATTTACATTTTTACTAAATTCAGAGATGATTGTTTAAATTTTATAGCTCATCCTAATTTTTTCACCACCATTATTTTAATTTATTGTCAATCTCTCTCTACAGGTTTCCATGGTTTTTCCAGAAAAACCATATACCCTTTTATTAAAGAATATTTTTTTTTAAAATGTTCTCTAATGAAAAGGATATGTTCCATGTTTATCAAATAATTTTTCTAGTTATTTTATAAAATAAATTTTTTTATCTTTGTAAACATAATTTATTTACTGATAAGATTCAATGGGACTATGAATTATTTATATAGTATACATCATTTCGCGGAATGTATTGTGTTTTTGATATTATATTGATGACACATGAAACAACTATATTTCACACTTTCAATATTAACTATAAAGGAATCATGAACTCTCTTATGATATTTTAATATATATATATATATATATTAATGGTTTGTTATAATGTGATGATATGGTCTGTTATACTCCACCAAATCATTGGGTTTTGGGTTATATCTTGGGATCTCAATTGGGTACAAATGGGTTTGTCCCACGCCCATTGGTATATAGGATGTTATACATGGCCCAATATGGTACTTGATTGATTTAAAAATTCTCTATAGGGTACGTGGGTAGGTGGACCAATTCTCAGAATCTACATAGGTAAACATCCCTAGAATAATATGTGAGGAATTTCATGGTGAGTTTTCATGGAATGTGATATCAATTTTCTTGGTAATGTGGAGGGAACAGTTTTTTTTGGGAATTTTCTACTACGATAATTCTAGTAATGATCCTACACAACATAAATGAATTTCTATGTTTATGTTTTTGATAGACTATTATTCTTTAAAGTGATGATTGTTTCATTTGAAATTCTATCATGATTCCTGAATAAGTATATTTTATTGAGAACTATTAGGGCTATTTATTATTATTATTTATAATAGTAATTCCTCAGATCATGTTTTATAGATTATGAATTTTTGTGTATGACCCCAAATGTTTTTATCATACTCCAATACGAATAATATTATAATATGCTAACTTATGTTAATTGATGGAAATAACCCATAATAAACATTATTATGAATTTGAGCACACTATTTATTATATTTATTTCCCCTAGATTATGAAAAATCATTTTATATAGGGAATTTCAAAGAGGGTTATTGTATGCTGAGAAAGATTGAGGATATATTGAAGACCAATAATTATATATATTTTTTTAATCTAGTCTCCAATTAAAATAATCCATTATAATTATTTATTGTGTAGTATGGTAGTTCTTATTGAATATTTTTCTAAAATTTGGTTATAATTATATAATTGCATCTTGGGTCCCCCACTATTTGTATGTCAAGTGTTCTAAGATCAAATGATTGTATAGTGGAGATCTTGATGAGAGAATATCAACCCACAAGAATACAATGATTACCATCATCTATTAGTGATTGAATACTAGAGTATATGATTGTGAATAATGTCCAGTAAACCCCATGAGGTCCCCATTCTGAACTCTAGAACTTTCTAGATTAATTCCCTCCCTTCTTGGGATATGGAATTGGACACTGAGAGTGTACATGCCCTGGTAGTTTATTATGCCTCTACATATCATGTAACACATAAAGTTGGGATCCTAATTTCAATATGGGTACAAAGAAGATTAATGTAATATATCAATATTTTCCCCCTCTCAACGTTATATTAGAACTACCAATAACCCTCTATCTTCTTTAGTTAGAAAAAATTCCCCAAGGTAATTAAAAAACATCGTTTCATCTGATTACCTGAAAAAGTACACAAAGATTATATATGTATATCTGACAATGTCTATCAAACCATAATAATTATGAGATCTTGGAAGTCCATTGGGGATATTAGGGAGCATACCCAGGAGTATTATGACATCCCTCTCAATGTTTTTTTACTTTTAATAAATCAATTATAATTTCTATACAAGTATTTGTTTAATATAATTCTATTTTACATTCACGTGAATGTATATTATGTTAACTAAATGATATATTTCAAAAAAGTCTTGGTGGCACTTTATATATGGATGCTACGATTGATATATAATTTTTATTCAAAACATTTATTAACATTAGGATTTTAATTCTATTATATGCACCACTAATACATGAAATTATTTGACCAATATCACTTACATCCAACACTGAGGGAATAAAGGATATATGTGCATATAGAAGAAATTTTTTCATTCAGACCATTTTGGATATTCACATGAAAACATTTATTCCCATTTTTCATGAATCTCTATCACCATATTTATGCTTTAGTAACAATGTTTGATTCATTATTTGGGGTTAGATCATGGGACACCATTTGAATTATTACCCATTATATGAGATAAGATACATGATTTCTTGTGGAAATAATATTGATATGTTTGGATACATGATGGAAAAACATAATAAATTATTATAGAAAAAATGAAAATTATTTAATGTTTTTTTCCGCAATACATTGTTGAGTTGTTTTGAAAATTATAGCAGAAATTTCTATAATGCCCCAATAACCTAGTGTGTGATTTTTCATAAAAAATATTGTTGTGAATATCATGTACCACTTGAAACACATGATAAAATGAAAAGTTATATATTTTACAAAGCATGATAATATGTAGTACATTAGAATAATACTTTTGAAATTAACGTAATAAAATTATAAAAAATGTAAAACACCATGTAATGATAATGATATTTCATATTTCATATTTATTTCTTTTTGTTTTAATTAATAATAAGATTTATTCTAAATAAAAAAATATAATAAATTTAATTATTAAAAAATAAATTTTTAGTTTCTTATGATTTAAATCATTTATTGATTAAATGAATTATTTTTCAATGAAATATAATTATCTAAATATTTTATGAAAATTTATTAAAATAAAAATTATTAACGTTTTATTCTATAAAAAAAATTAATCTAAAAAAAATTAACACTCATTAATATAATAAATGATATTAAATATGATAAAATATGACAAAAATCATAATAGATATTTTACTATAAATAGATATTTTCACTATATTTTATTTTATATTTAAAATTTAAATTACCAAATTTTATATTTCTTAATTTATAAAAAGAACATCATTTTTATGATTCATCATATCAAAAGATTCTTTATTTGAGTTTATTGGAATTTTAGAGTAAAATATGATTTTAATGAATAAAAATAATGTATCACCTCTTCTATGTGCTATGTAACCTTTTTTATGAAACTTTTTGGTATGTAATATGGTGTGGAAATGTTTATGAATGTTTGGGTATGATTCAGATTGGTTTTCTGGATTATCTTTGAGAGCAAGGTTTGAGTAAGGTTATGGGAAACTTTGAAGGTTCCCTAGAATTCCATAAATGTGGAGGTAGTTAGCGTCATATTTTTTGCACATGGTTTGTCTAACGATATTAGAAAACCATGTGGGGTCCCTGTTGAGGTAGTATCATTGGAATAATTAGCACATTGTTTTCCTAACCATGCGATCTATGTGGTTTTAAAAAATATGGGACCACTCCGAATTTTCCCAAAACACCTCGTTTGTTCTGTCATACAAACCCTACATGAGATTTCATCTTATAAAGGGTTTTTAGGTATCTCCTCCTCACATTTGATGCAATTTATAGGGTTTTCAAGGTTAGGTGATGTCAATTCTCTTCAGGTAGGACTTTTCTCTCGATTCGTTCTTGGATTCCCTTATATTTAGATCTCCCACTCTCTTGGTATTTTATATATACATAAATCACAAGTAAATGTAGGAGTTTTAATGATTTAAATTATATGTGATTATATTGATGATGTTATACAAAGGGATCAAAGAAGGGTTTTGGATGTTTTACCCAGATTCGTTGTGCAGTTGTGAGGTTGGTCGATTTCACCTAAACCCTAAGGATAGTGGAATATCTCTCAATTCCATTATGATATAAATGGAATCCATGTTTTCAATTAATTGGGTTTTAATGTATTTTTTATTATGATTTCAATGCTTTTAGTAAATTTATTTTTTAATGATTTGTGGAATTTTGGGAAAATGGGCAATTACGGTGAAATAGTATTTGATGTCTGATTACAAAATAATGATTTTAAAATTGGTATCATGGATTGATTAATTAAAATGGATTAAAAAAATTTATTTTCAACAAAATGGGTTGAATTATTTAAATATAATGTGGCATGGATGAATTCCTATGGGATTATTTGATTTTGAAAATGTTGCTCTCAATTTGTTGTGGATTTAGTGGGTGTATGTGATAGTTTAAAGGCTTTAACATTTTTTTTTTGTTTTCATGTTGAGAAGTGGATAGGGTATACCACCATAAAAGGGATATGGAAAGTGGACGAAAGGGCCACCATATATGATATGTGGATGCGAAGTACCACAAGATTTGGAAATGATTTAATACTCTTGGATGAGAGGTTCCACCATGATTTCTTACCCATAAGGGTATATAAGACTCTCTAGTTAGTATTTTTATGTGTGTGGATATACAAGGTGAAAATATTTTCACTAGTATGTATTTTTAAATGTATCATGGAATAGTTGTTGGATTTACCTTCTACTGTGTTGATTTTGGTGGAAAATGGCTTGGTAAGTACATGTTTGTCTTATTAGAAAACTATTTCACTATTTGATGCATTATATAAATTGCTTACTATAAATGTGATAATTGTTCTGTAATAGAAAAATTTCTAGAAAGTAATTTTTGGAAACATTCTGATTATTTTTACGCACCCTCTACTTTGGCTTGCTTGATCTTTTGCTGATGTCATTTTACGGGACACCGGTAAGGGTAAATAATCTCTTTTACTAGTGGTTTCGTCATGATGCTTGGGTGGTATGGTGGTGCTTGTATCCTGGATCTTGGTGTGGATAATTGAAGTATTTCATGTTTTTCATTGAGTATTGTTATTGAGACTTTGTTTAGTACTCTAATATTGGGTTTTTGGGGGTTGTTGTATGGGTTTATAAGAATTATTATGGAATAGTTTGGAAAATTATTATTTGGGGTGTACCTAGTTAACATGCATCTTGTGGTTATGTTACTTTATAACTTGTTTTCATAGTTTTTTTATTCTAGGGTAAAATAGTTCCCAAACAATTCATTAACCCCTTGACAATTATTTCCAACCTTTGCCACCATGGGAACATTGCCTAAGGCGATGTAGCTTCACACCAACTTCTCAATCCAATGAGGAAGGGGAGGGACATTAAATGTGGTATATGTTTTTATGTCCTTTAAATCAATGTTATTTGTTTCCTTGGGATCAGTTTTCAGTATTGGTGTTGGAATTCGTTCTTTTTCTATAAATTATGTTGGGATGGTAGTAATACACATGACTGTAGGAAAATGAAATGTATAGCCTAAAAGGACGTAGCAAACTCTTTTATTCTGAACATCCAGAAACTAGTGTGTTGGGTTTATGATTTTTTGGGGGGGGAATTATACAAATTTTAAATATCATTTTCATTGGTGTTGCCAATGATATTAGCATGGAATTCATTGTAGAAATGACTTCCCACATTGATTTTATATTTCATTTGGCATATTGATAAATGTTTAGGTATTGTTATATAGACATGTGAAAAAACCAGGAAATTATTTTTAAATGTTTTCATTATAAATTTTGATCGTGGTCGTATTTTGAAAATGGGATATTTTTTAATACAAGGATGATTTTTGAAAAATGGTGAAACATGGGAAAAGTGAACTTTTGTAATTCATGGTTTTGATAGTTGTAATGTAATTGAAATTGAAATTGAAAACATTTTATTTATAATTGAGTGAGACTTATGGTTGTTTTAGTGTTGATATATGTGGAACCATGTTGGCATTTTAGAGACCAACCAGAGGAGGCTACTAAAAATGTGGTTGCACCTGATCCCCATGTGAACAACCAGTTTCTATAGTGTATAGTTCACACATTCCAAGATATGGAATGTATGAATAAATGAATGAGCCAATGCATGCGGATCATGGAGTTCAGTTTCTAAAGAAAAATTCACCCAACTTTATGGGTGATTCTGAGTAAGAAAAGGTGGAGGCATGGTTTAATAGAGTGAATATGGTATTTTAAATCCTAAGAACGCCAGTGGGGGTAAAATTGAAGCTAGAAACATACATGTTGAATATCTTTCCCTTCAGTGGTGAGAGTTGGTGGTCCATTTTGGAACGAACCAAAGGATGACATTGGAGGGTTTCGAGGAATGGTATAACAAAATATTAAACCCTCATGTATTCCAAATTTAGTGCACAAAAAATTTATAAATTTTAAAGTAAGAGAACCTATCATTAATAGAATACGTAGGTATTCCTATGAAGTTATTTCGGTTATAACCCGATGTTATGGGATGTAAATCATTGATGGAAAGTATTTTTTATCTTTGGTTGAGGGTAGAAATGATTTCTAAAATAACAATGTTATGTATAAGTCAATAAATGGAAATGGTGAATTGAGAAACAATAGTTGAAGGGGATATTTTAAGATATACATGCGAGGAACCATGTTGGAACCCACATGAAATGATGGGAACTCTAACATTAGGAAAAAGTGGAAGAGGGAATCTTATTTCTAGTTTGGTAGTATTGCTCAAAATCAGAAAAATAATATTGGTGAATATTTTTTCAATGACATAGAGTAATCCATAATGTTTTTTGTGTGGCTCTAATGACCAAATCAAGTGGGATTGTATGACATAGCCTTGCGTATATCATAATTTCATGTATATGGTGAATAATCAGTGTTATTGTCATAATTATCTTAGGATTTGTATTTGTGATACTCCTCATGAGTCACAGTTGCCTTATGCCTCAATAGGATGGGGGAGTATCATACCCCTCAATAGTAGTGTAATGTTTATAACAGTTATTCCAGAAACACCATGATTCCTTTGTATGGAAATAATTAGAAAAGTGTTGCAAGAAAGATGTTTTTTATACATTAGTTGGTTGTGATGGAACATAATTCAAGACCATCCATAGTGAAATGTATGATAATTTTAAATTCATCCTTGATGCAAGAATTGTTAAATAATGGTTATTTCCATTTTGTATTGTGTATCATGTTATTAGTCTCATGGGTTTAACTATTTAATTGATTCCTTTGGTTTTAAAACATCAATCTCCTCATATTCAAAGATAGTGTCGAGCCTTTTGGTGTTGGATTTTTTGTATAGTACTTGATGGGGATTATTTGACATAGTATTTGTTAGTTCTTGAAATGGATACATATGATACAATCCTTGGAATTGATTGGATTGAAATGTTTATGGCCCAAATCGGATGTTATGAATCAATGGTTAGTTACATGATGGTTAATGTTGTCGAACACCACTTTAGAAGAGATAATAATGAAATGTTGGGTGAAACAGGCTTGTTGGAACCAGCTATTGGCATGATCTCATACCAGTTAGCGGATTGGTCAATGTAATCAATGGAAATAGTTTAGCACATCATTTTTTAGAGGTTCTTGATCAGTTTTTATATGTCTTTATTTGAGAATTGATAGGGTTTCAACCTATGAGAGAAGTGGGGTTTCAGATTGATCTCTTTCCAATGACTAGTCCTATCTCACTTCCATCTAATCAAATGGACCCAATATAATTAAGGGAATTGAAAGTGCATTTGGAGGAGTTAGAAAACAAAAGGTTTATTCAACCTAGAACGTATTTGTGGGAAGGGCTAGTTCAGTTTGTTTAAAAGGAGTCTCAAAACTTTTGGCTATGTTTTTATTATTAATGGGAAAATATTGATACGATAATAAATTTATACCCAGTTCTATGAATTGATAATTTTTTAACAGTTGAGGGGATATCAGTGGTTCTCCAATATTCTCATGCTGTCAGAATATCATCAATTGATAGTGTAAAAATATAGTATTTTTAAAGTAGCCACAATATGTATATATATCCATTACAAATATGTGCTTTTGTCTTTTGGTCTAACGAATTATCCAATAATTATTATGGCATTTCTAAATAGGATAATCCAAAAATATCCGATTTTTTAGTATTATTTCCTTGATAATATATTGTTATATGATTATAACTGATAATGCTGGAGATAATAATGGTGAACATGATAAGGGGGCAGGTGAGGATTCTCATTATGCGGAAAGGAATGAGCAGGACACTGAGATGCACACTGAGGCTGATGATTCTGGTGGTCAGGATTCAGCAAGTTATTATATTGTAGTTCATGGACCCTCCGAGGGGAATTCAACAAGGCATGAGAATACTTAAGCGGTCAGTATGGCTGAGAGCCTTGGTTCTCATATCATACAGGACTCAGCAACATAAGATTCCCCATTGGGGAATGAATTATCCTTGAAAGGAATTAAATTGGTGCTAGAAATTGAGGAGTCTACATGAGAATTCTCTAGGATTCCATTATCTAAGTTCACAAGAAATAAGTTACCTTCCACCTTAACAATGCCTATCAATTCAGATATATCTTTATTCCTCTTTCAGATGATGAAGATAGACCTTGAATGGTTGGAAGTTTACCCAATGATGCACTGGAGGAGAATAAGTCTGATCTAGAGACATGCATAGTAGCAAGCTTTGCTGGCCCTTGCACCAGGTAGCAGTATTCAAATAAATGAAGATTCTTTTCTGGAACTTCCTGGGTCATGGGAATTCTCCCATGGTCAAAACCCTAAGGCAAATCTTCATGACCAATAAACCCATGTTACTGGGTATTGCTGATCCATGATAGAAATTTTCAAGATGTGTGTCTTTTAATTGGAATGATCTAGGGTACTCCATTATTGCTAATAATCAGACTGAGAATGAGATGGATTCCTTATGGGTGTTAAAACACAAGATTTTCATCGTTGAATCCTTTTAGAATAATCAACAGACAGTAACTCTATCTTGCGGTTTGCAGTCCAATTCATTGTGTGTAACTTTTGTGTCTTCTTTTAATAAATACATCAGAAAGAGGTCACTATTGAGGAGCTTACTTTCCACCTTTGAGTATATGTCTACTAGGTGGATTCTTCTTTGTGACTTTAATACCATCTTGATACCAGAGGAAAAAACTGGGAGAAACTTTTATAGAGCTTCATCCAAAGACTTTTCTTCCTGTATTGATCACTGTATGCTGACTGAAGTCCCTATTTTAGGTGCGGATTTTACTTTGAGAAGAAACACCCTAAATGGGAGGTAGGAAATTAAATTGGATAGATGTCTAGAGCATATTGGAGAGATAAGTGATACAATGGATGTTTCTAGAATTATTCTCCATAGACTCCATTTAGATCCAAATCCCATAGTGGTTGATCGTTGTTTCAGTAGATTGAGATCAGATCCTTTACCTTTTATGTTCAATAATGCATGGTTAGTTGTGCCAAGGTGCAGAGAAATAATAATGGAGGCCTTGAAAATAGATGTCACGTGTAGTTCTTGGCACATTATAACTAGCAATCTGAAACTTTTGAATGATAGACTCAAAGAGTGGAGCGTAAAATCATTTTCCAGCCTCGAGCATGACATTAAAGAGGCTGAATCTCATTTTATTAGCTGTCAGTAGAGGAATATGCACAAAGACACCCCATAGAAAGAAGAGACAGAAGCTGCCTCAAGGGTTGATAATCTTTTGACCCTCCATAAGAATCTTTCTCTGAATCAGATAAATGTAAAGTGGTTGATAGAAGGGGACATGAATTCGAGATTCTTTCACTGCATGCATAGGGAGAAAACAATTAAGAGGAATCTTAAGGAATTAATGTTTGATGACATCATGATCACTTCTGAAAATGACATTTAAAATGATGTAACATGTTATTTTGAAAATTTATATTCTGATTCTGGGGAGGATAACTGAAACAATATACTCAGATGTGTTGATCCATGTCTGGATGATAATTAGAACAAAAAGCTTAGTGATATTCTTTCCCAGAAGGAAATACACTATGCACTCTCTTCTATAAATACGGATAGTGTTGTTGGCCTTGATTGATTCTCTAACGAATTTTATAGGTTCTATTGATATATCATCCATAATGAGGTGATTTATGTTGTAAGAGAATTCTTTCATCACTATTATAAGACATTTGGGACGAAATCTAATTTTATTGCTCTGTTTCCTAATAATTATAATGCATTAGATATTAAATACTTCAGGCTAGTTGCTATTGGGAACTCCATTCCTAATGTAATTAGTAAGATCATGGCAATCCGGTTAGGTCAGCTTGCTAAAAATATAGTTTTTTCTAATCATTTTGGATTTTCCCTTATAGAATCATTCAGAATTGTCTTGTTACTACCATAGAGTGTGTTAATATAATGAGAATAATGTTTCAAGATGTTAATAATGCCTAAAAGTTTGACATATCAATTCCCTTTGACAGATTAAAGTGGGACATCATTTTTACATTTCTAATCCTTAATGTCTTCTTAGGAAAATTTATTGGAATGGTTTGTTCCATTTTAAAAAGTGCTAGTTTATATATTCTTATCAATGGATCCGAAAGGGATTCATTCAATTCACTAGATGAGTTAGGCAAGGTGATCTGTTATTTTGGAATTTGTTCTATATGGATGAGGATTATCTGAGTGTGTGTCTTCATGATCTTGTTGACATTGGTTTATACCAAAGAATGAAAGCAGGTAGGAACTGCTTTTATCCTTTACATTTGTTCGATGATGATGACATACTTCTTTCCTGAAAATATTATAGGAAAAATATATCTTGCATCAAGTGAATGTTTTAACATTATAAAGAAGTACTAGGCCAGGACATCAACTGGAAAAAATCCTTTGTTTTCATTGGAGAAGTAATTCGAATATTGAAACAAAATAGGGTTGCTCGTAGGCTTGGTGTCAAAATAGGTACATTTCCATTTAATTATTTTGGGCTTCCGTTGATTTGGGGAAGGGTGAAACATGTCCCCTTTGAGGGTATCTATCTGAAAATCATCAATCAGTTGAAAATTTAGAAAGGTAAGCCATGTCTCAGGCTGGTAGAGTTTTTCTTGTCAACTCTATCATCACTTCAATGTTTTTATACTCCTTTTCATTATATACATGGCCAAGAGCTCTTCTTAAGGAACTGAGTGGAATGATACATAATTTCATTTGGACCGGTTCAACTCATCAGAGGAAACTTGTCACTATTTCTTGGAAATATTGTATAAAGCCAGTGGCTATGGGAGGAATGGGAATTAAGGATATCTTAATATTTAATGATGCACTTCTTCAAAATTTTACTTGGAGGCTCTTATCCAAGCCCGACTTTTCCCTGGAGTTTCTTGTGAGTAGGTTTGTTTGCAAATTACAAAACAATCAGTGTATGTATGTGAAATCCTCAGTTGACCTTCGGTTAGGATCACTTATTCAAATATAATGACTTATTCCATATGGTTGGTTTGTGCCATCTCTCATCTTAATTGTTGGATCACCCCATGAATGTCCTCTCCAATTATGGAATCCCTTACTTTCCCACATTCATTGAAAAAACCTATCTATCGCTGAACTGCTGGGGAACATAGATGTTTTTGAAATCATTCCATGTAATCTTCTTATGGAGATTTATAATTATGATTATGTTGATTGTGATGTATTGATGTGGAAACCCGCTTTTAATGAATATTTTTCTTAGTCGGGAGTATTATATGATGCAGTGTGGTGTACCATCTGGAAATCCTTCATGGGTGGAAGGTGTTTGCAGATCCTTCATACTCCCTAATGATTCTATGCTGATCTGGAGAATCTGGAAGTGGCGCTTGCCCATATATTGCGTTCTGAAATGCATGGGCCTTAGCATTTTCTTTGGTATGTCACCTTTGTCTTAATGGTGAAGAATCATTCATGCATCTTTTCATCTATTGCACCTTTTTTGATCGGTTATGGAATTATGTGAAAACAACCATTCATTACAGCCTAAGCTTCTGTTCTATTGAATCACTGCTCATCTCAGCTTTTTAGAATTATTATAGATAGAAAGTGAAGTCTCTTTTTATTTCTGATACTATCTCTATTTTCTCTTATATTTGGAAGTCTCGGAATAACATGAACTTTAACAATGGAATGTCATCGCTTCAGGATGGTGTCCATACGATACATCAAATCATTAAACATACTTGGACGAATTATTCTGGATCAATGAATAATGATATCTCTGACTTTGTTTTTTGAGGACTCTTGGTGTTAGTGGTAAGGAAAGGAAGCCTAGAGTGATAAAGAACATTCGGTGGATTCCACCAATTTCTGATTGGCTAGAAGTGAATGTGGATTGGGCGGCCTTCGGTGCACTATGTCCGGCTGGGTGGGGTGGAGTCTTCCATACTCAGCAGGGCTTCATTAAATGTTGTTTCGTCAATTATATTGGGAATTTTCATGTGATTGAAGTAGTGATATGGGCCATGATAAAGGTGATCAGGTATGCAATTCGTTATGGTTGGCAGAACGTATGGCTAGAGTCAGGATCGTCTGTTGCGGTGCAGATTTTGAAAGATCACCCTCGGAATGTTCCATGGAGGATGTTATCTACCTTGATTTCTTGTCTTAGTATTGCTAAGTGTATATGCCTTGATGTTCATCTTGTCTAACGAGAAGCAAACCTGGTTGTAGATGATCTCTCCAAAAGGGCTATTATGGAGGTCAGTTCTAGTTGGTCATTTGTTTTGCATAATTATTGTGATAGTTTGTTCTGGAATTATAGCACTGGTGTTCTGCACACAAGTCATTGTTAGGAACCCATTTTTTGAGTTGTAGTGTACTATTTAACCTTTTTATATATTAATTTGTTGGGAGCAGGTTTCTGCGTGTCTCTCCGACCTTTTGGAAATATTGTTATATTCTATGACAAGGTTATAACATGAGAAGAATTTGTTGATAGTTATTAGGATCTTAAGAGATCTTTAGTTATATGAAAAAAAAATTAAAGTGTGGTTTTTGGATACAAGTTGTTCGTTTTCATGGACATGTCACTTATGGGAATGGTGTTTCAGTTGATTCCAAAAAAAACTTGTTGTTATTTAATGGAAACCAGTAATGAATGTTTTCTAGATAAAATGTTTTCATGGACTAGATGGATTTTATCTAATTTTTTTCCGAATTTCTTTTAATTTTTGTCACCAATAAAAGCATAAAAAATAAAAAATATTCCATTTCAATGGAATGAGAATAGTTAGAAATATTTTGAAGATATTTAGGGGTTCCTTACATAAGTAAAAATTGTGGTTTTCCTAGAACTGGGAAAAGGGTATGTGGTGTATAGTGACACATCAGTATCAGGTTTGGGATGTCTTCTCACGAACGGAGATCCCATGTTTTCATAAGGATCCTGGTTGTTTAGTTTCCTCATTAAGAAATGCAAAATGGATGATCTTGTGATCACAGTGTTGATTCGTGCTTTAAAAATGTGTAGTCATTATCTATTTATTGAAAAACTCACAATGTTTACCAATGATAATAGTTAAATGAATATTATTGTCATGGATATTTGAACTTGAGGAAAATGTGATTGATGGATTATCTTATATTTGTCAACATTGACATTATTTATACACTAGGTAATCGATTTTTGGTGTGGATACATTAAACACAAATTTATATTACTATGTTTTGAAACATTCATAAGAACAATGGTAGTTGATGTTAGTCAAATGAAATATGTATTTTGAATATGATGTTTGTTGTGATAGATAAGTCTTACATCCATCCTTTGTGGTTCTTAATATTATTGGTCTAGTTAAATTGAAACATGCATCTGATTTCGAATTTATGGAGATGAGGTCCAATCTCAATAGTGGGGAGACCATTGAGGTAATTGAACTGAATGGGTATTTAGTTTCATGTTCTCAGAATCAGATGGTTTTACTTGTCGAATTTAATGAGGAAATTCTTAGGTATTATCATCATTTTAGATGGTATGTCCATCATGGAATTAAAAAAAATGTATAAGGAAATGAAAGCACTATTTCGCTAGACCGGTATGAATAGGAAAGTGTCGAGGTTTGTTTTGAGTTGGTTGACTTGTTACTATGTCAAGTCATCACATTAGTGGATGGAATGTATGTTTCAAATATTACCTATTCTTATATAAAATGGGAATATATATATATATATGTATTTTTCTATAGCTCCCACATTAATGGTCAGGAGGCATGATGCTTTATGGTTGATAGTAGATCAGCTCACAATGTCAACCCATTTAATACCTATTTATGAATCTCATATAGTGTAGGATCAATCCAAAGTCCATATCTACGAAGTAGTTGAGAGGTACGGTGTTCCAGTTTGAATTGTATTGGATCGATATAGGAGGTTGACATCTCATTTTTTGAAATCCTTATAGCCTGCCATTGGGACACAGTTGACAATGATTATGATGTAGCATCCTCTGATGGATGGGAAATATGAGTTGAAGATACAATCATCAGATGATGTTTTATGGTATTTTGTAATGGATTTTGGTGACTCATGGGAGGAGAATATTCTATTTATGGTGTTATTATATAATAACATATATCATACATTAATAAAAATGGCTCTGTTTGAAGCACCAAATGGGCATTTGTGTCATTTTACACATTGATGGGAGGAAATTAGTGAGACTTTGAGTGTGGGGTCGAGCCATGTCCAGGAGGCTAAAATGAAGATACTGTTGATCATGAAAATAATGGAGAAGGCTCTGATTCATTAGATATTTTATGTGGATAGTCATCTATGGCAATTATCATTCGATGTGTGTGATCATGTGTTTTTTAGAATCAAACCTAGGCTTTGACACCATCAGTGTGGAAAACTAAGAAAGTTATCTACATGGTATATTACACCATTATAGATACATGATTTGGTTGGAGAGGTTTCATTTTGGATGTATTTTCCCAAAAGGTTCAGTAAGGTGCACAATGTATTCCATGTTTCTCAGTTGAAGAGGTTCTAATGAGATCCTGGCCATGTTATTCAAAGGGATCATGTTGAGCTAGAGGCAGATTCTTCCTTGGAGCATGTGAAACTGTGAATATTGGATATGAAAGTGAAATTATTTTATTGTAAAATCATCAGTCTTGTTTGGGTTTTGTGGGAGCATGATCAAAATAAATATGAGACTTGGCAGTGGGAGAATGAGAAGGTCATGTAATGGCCCGATCTCTTTTGGAAAAGTGATGATTCTCTATATTCCGCGGATGAAAAGTTTAATGGTGGGTAGAATGTGCACCCCCGTTTCAGGTATGTAACCTTTTTTATTCCTTTTATTTGTGTAAAGTGGTTGGGTAATGTTAGAGGGAGTTCATGAAGGTTTAAGACTCATTTTGGTGCATTTTATGGGGAATGGTATCATCACGGTTAAGGGAAATCATGAATGATCTCCATAATAACGGGCATGTGGAGGTAGTGGGATTTACAAGGTTTGTGCAAGGTTTTTTTAACTATGGGGGATAACCATGAAAGGTCCCTATTTAGGTAATATCATGCACACTGTTAGCTCATAGTTTCCAAATAGTTCAAGATAAACATGTGTTGCATGAAATAGTTGTTCCTAAAAAACAGGACCTCTTGGGATTTTCCCTAATCTCTTCTTATCTTTTACCATATGAAACCTACTCAGTATTTCATATTCTCTAGTGTTGGGGGGGGGATATCACAGACATTGTGGAAGGTAATTGAAAGGTTTCGAATGAGTTTTGAAATATATTTTCTTCTAGTAATCCTTCATTCTTTGTTCCCATATGGGTTTCCTTAGATCTAGTTCTCCCTTTCTCTCAATTTTCTATATATAATTATTTTTCATATACATATATGGGGTTTTTTTCCAATATTCAAATGTCATGGCTTGATGATTTTATTAAATAGGATCTAAATAAGATTGCTGGATGTTTGACCATGATGCGGAGTGCTGCTGTGTGGTGGGTCAAATTCACTAAAACCATAAGATAGGTGTCTTCCATATCGACTCCATTTTGATAGAACTATAATCCTTTATTTTATTTAATTAGGGGGTTTCATGGATTTAATTTTGATTATGATGTGATAAGCTTGTAATAATTTTGTTTCCAGATGAGTTGTGTATTTTTATGAAAACTGTCATTATGTTGAAATTGTCATTATTGTAGGATTTTCTAATGAAGATTATAAAATCTAGAGCATGGATTCATTTATGGAAATGGTTTATGAAAATTGGTTTCCAATAAAAGGGATTGATTTAATGAAAGATTTTGAGGCCTGGATGATTCCATAAGGGTTTAGTTGATTGAAAAATAGTTTTTTTCATATTTTTGTGGATTTATTGGGTATATGTGCTTGTTTAATGGATTGAATAAGTTTTTATTTATTTTGGATTGATGAGAAGTTGGAGTGGTGTACCAATATAACAAATTTATGGATAATGGATATAAGGGCCACCATCTAGGATAAGTGGGCATGAAGTTCCACTATATTGGGAAAGGTGCAAACATTCATAGATGAGAAGTTCCACCTTTATTGTTTACGCGTTAGGGTATATGAAAATCTATATTAATTATATTCATTTGTTTTTTATGAAAGGTGGAATTTTTTGTGCTATTATGAGTTAGTAAAAATATTATGTCACAGTTATAGGATTTCAATTTTTTTGTATTTTGGTGGAAAATGGTATGGTATGGGATTTTTTGGAATGATAGATAGTTTTTCACTACTTAATGCATTATATAAACATCTTATTTTAAATGTGAAAATTATTATATCAGAGAAGTGGGTGTAGGTAATTCATTTGGGAAAAAACTGCTGAGTATTTATACTCACAGTTGATTTGGAACTCTGAAGATTTTTCAGAATTCATTTTATGGGACACATGTATGTGTAAAGTATCTCATTTTTACAGTGGTTCATCATGAATATTGGGTGGTATGGTGGTACATGGTGCATATAGCTTTTGGTAGAGTGGTGGAATATGTCATGGTGTCCTTTGAGTTTTGATACGGAGTCTTCCATTTAGTACATTGATATTGGGTTATTGTGGTATGTTTTATGGGTTTATGGGAATTATTATGGAATAGTTTATTATTTTATTGTTTGGGGTATACCCAATTAATAAGAATCATGTGATAATGTTTCATTATACCCTGTTTGATTGGTTGGTTTATTCTGTGGAAAACAAGTTACCCAATTGTTCTTGACGCCCTTGACATTTATTTCATGTCTGTCACGCCATGGGAATATCACCTAATGAAATGTATCATCTCACCACCTTCCCTAGCCAATGTGGAATGAGTGAGATGATAGAAAAAGCTAGTTTTTACTACTAAAATTAAAATTACTTTTTTATAATTCTACAAATTGAATGATGTAATGTTGATTTACTTTTTTGTATTAAAATTTCATAATTCTTTAAAAAGATAAATTTATTTTAGGGTATAATTATAATTAAACAACATAATAATTATCCACCATGGAAAAGGATAATATGAGATGAACGTTTTAAATAAATTGGTAAATAATAAAACAATTCTAAAACATCATCTAAAAATTGTTGGATGAGGGATTTATAAACTATGAAAAATAATTTATATTCTAATTTTCATTTAGGGGACCATTTTGTTTAAATATGACATCAATTTTTATATTATGAAATAAATATTTACAAAATGACACCCCTATAACTGTAAAAGGATATATTCACCAACTAAGTTATCACCAAAAATATATCCACTAAGCTCAACAATAATCATCCATAACACCTGACAATCCAAATTTTCCTCATCGTAATGGGTTAATTAACACCTAATCCACAATCAATGAAGTTTTATATAGTGGTATAAATTAGGATACCAAAAGATGAGGTAATTGTATTAACTGGGTTTCTTGAATATTCTTTATTAATCCAGCTCCTCAAAATCTATTATTTAACAACATGATATTTTAAATGATGAATGTAATGTTCAACAGTGTTTACAACACTCAACAACAAGATTTATGTATTCATGAAATATATTAATGGTATAATCTCGATGATAAATTGGATGTTTTGAATAGTTTTATCTATGTTATGAAATTTATATAGGGTTATATCATAGTAAAAATTTGGCGATAAATACATAAGAAATAAGCACTCATATTTCAAGAATGATATCTTCATCAAAAAAAAAATTGTTTTTATTATTTTTCGAAAGAAAATTCTGTAAAATATAATTTAAGAAATAAAATTTTTTAGATCTAAATATCAAAATTTAACATTCGGTAAATTTTTAAATTTTTAAAAATTATATATTTTTTAGTGAATACAGAAATTTACTGATTTTTTAAATATTGATGTTTATTTCATTATATAAAATAATTTAAACTTACAATTATATTTTTTTAATATTTTTTAAAAAATAGACGTATTAATATTATAATTTGTAATTATATAATTAAATAAATTTTCGTCATGTTTTTTCATGATATATATATATATTTAATAAAAATATTGTTTTCAATAGATTTTTTAAATGCAAAATGTTTTTTAAATTTTAATTAATTTAAATAACCCATATTTATAAAAATATTTAAATTAAATTAAT
The DNA here is from genome assembly GCA_963277665.1 of Viscum album. NCBI lineage: Eukaryota > Viridiplantae > Streptophyta > Magnoliopsida > Santalales > Viscaceae > Viscum > Viscum album. Next base: position 616,894,928 of record OY728127.1, on the reverse strand, counting down.
TCAATATAAATAAATTTATGATAATTTAAATTTATAATTGGGTTATTTTTAGTCATATAATTAATATAATTTCATCTCTTTCTTGAAAAAACTGAATTTCTTGAAAAACCATTTCTTAACGCGCATTGAAAATATTATATTTAAATAAATGTTGACACTTTGGAGAATTTATTTTTATAAATTATATTAAATACTAGGAAAAATGAAAATTAATATAATATAATAATGTAAGCATAATTTTTGATCATAATTAAAACTAAAAAGAGTATTAAATATGTTATAATGGTTAACGTTCAAACCATTTCACTATGGTATTAAAATAAAAATGTAAAAGGAGTAAAATTTTGAAATCATGTATCTATTTGAATGGAGTTGGTTTAATTCAACTGTATCACCCCTAAATACGACTATATAACAATTTTTTATTCAATTGTATCCATAATGACTTCCCACTATTGAATTTTTTTAAAAAAAAATGCACCCAACCTCAATTATAAAAGGGAACCCCTACCCATTGATTATCTATTCCTCTATATTTATTTGAATAAAAAACATACAAAAATCCCTCCCCAACATCCTTATACGCACTATAGATATTCTTTTTTCCCCAAATATTGAATACCCTAAAATTCTAAAAATATGACATTTTATTCGGTAGTGTGTATAATAAAAGTCACCAAGCATTGAACGGAATATAAAATTAAAAAAATTTACAAAATATTTAATTGTTTTTGAGAATAAAATTAATTCTATATATTTCAATGAAGTCAATAATGGGTTAATTTTTTTGGATGAAATAATGGGATTATTTGATAGCTTGGGTAATAGATAAGACCGAGTCTTACTGTACAATAATATAGTATTAATTTTTTTTGTTAAATATAATATTTATCCAGAAGGCATCAAAATAGTGGGTAGTAATAAGATTAAATAACTTCTGAAAAAATATTTTATATAAATAATTATTGGTTATCAATTTATTATAAATATTAATTAGAAAAATTTAATATAAGAAGAAATGTTTTTAGAAAAACTGTATTTACATAAAATAAAATTTAATCACTCTTGTAGAACATAATCTAAAATTATTTTTTACCACCAATAAAATTTTATATATTAAAAAATAAAAATATTCAACTATAATACTAAAATCAAATTTGGTTAATTTATTTTATAAGATTCATTTTTTATTAATAATGAAATATACTTAATTACAATTTTAAAAATACATGTTTGTTAAAATAATTTATACTGATAAATTATATATGTAAAATTTTCCCACATCACAATTTTTCAATTATACATCCACTTATCCAATTTATTTTATTAAATTCAGTTAAATATATAATTGTGATTCGGAAATATTGTAAGTCATAGATCAATTTCCCATTAAAAAAATTAATTGGAATCGTTTCTATAGTATTATTTAAAAATGAATTTGGTTCAAATATTAGGAATTAATTTGAACTAATTTATTCCATATTTTGAATCATAATAAATTTTAAATTACAATGACTTCAATTTAATTTTTGACCAAAATAGTTAGTGAAAATGGTTATGGTTAATTATAGCGACTATGAAATAAATAAGTTTACATAGTGGTAAATAATAGAAAATAATGTATAAAAATGACCCCAAACATGTATCAAAAAAAATTATTTACATACTATTACCATATACATTCTATTATCAAGAATTAACTATTATTTTGGCCGTGTAACTTTAAAAAATACTATTTCAATTCAATCCTTGAAAAAATTACATGTATACCACTCACCAAAATTATAAAATTCCACCCACTATCTTCTAAACATAAAAAATTAAAACAACAGTGGTATGAAAAATACCTAGATAAATCAAATATCATAATTCCAATATTAATACTATAATAATTTCATTTTTCCAAAAATCATCAAAAGTTATAATTAATAAAATCCTAAGGAGGATACCAGAAATGATTTAATGTTAATCTAAAAGTGTTTTTATTTTATTTCTCTCTCCAACTCCTCTGAATCCTAGGATACATTGATCATAAAACAACTTCATTATCTTCCATATAATTATATTTTTTTATATTATGGTTATAACCTAAAACATCCCATACATCTATTAAATAGTTTATGAAATCATTATTACTTTGTACAGTGGAATACAGCATCACGAATCGATGTTGTTAGTTTTTCCATTACAAAACTTAAAGAATGGGAATAATGATGGATTATGAAATTGATATATTATATAGGTTATAGTTATGATTATATTTTTCCTATATAAATATTATATTATATGTACCATCCTAATTTTATTTTTTTGGGAATATGATAATGTCGCTTGTGTGTACAGCGGACTACCGACATACAAAGTGATGTTATTCGTTCACACTTTAAATTGATTGTATTAAAGATGGTTTAAATAAAATTATGTGTTATATATATATGAAATATAAATTAATCTAGAATGATAATATATATATAATTTACTTTTCCTTAATTAAATACTAAAGTAAAATATAAAAAATGTTTATGACTAAGTATAGCCGACCGTTGCAATGAATACAGTATTTTATTTCCTATCAAAACATTTTTATAATTTCTGTATGTAAATATATATTTAATATATTTGATATATATTTCATAGTTTACATTCTATAATTTTTTTATGTCAATATCTAATTAAGAAAAATAAAATAAAATTACAAGCCAATATATACTCGTAAAACAAAGGGAGTTAGAATAGTAAACAATGAACGTAAAGAAAAATTATTAACAAACATATGATAATTTTCTATAAAAGAATAATATAAGTGATCATACATGTAAATATGGATATGGTATATATGAATAACATTTTTAAAATTCTTATTCATTCTTTTAAATAATGTGAAGTGCATTGTGTTGCATTTGTTGTCAATGAGGCATGAAGTTGTCTTGGATTGAATGGATGTCAAGGAGTCAAGATGTGAATGTCAAAGGATGTGATGGTGATGGTGATGAAGGAGAATGGCCATGGTACTAAGATGCATGTCACTTAGGAGATTCACTAAGTGGTATTGGAAATTGGGGTTGAAACATTCTCCATGAACATCAGACGATTGTTGAACTGATCCTTAAGTTCAAAGAACTTGTATCCTGATGATACAATGTCACAACATTGATTGAAGACCATGCATTGTGCTGACAATGCATGAGGAGAAGCAAGAGATCCATCCACAACTTCTAAGTGGATGAAATGGTTTAATGAAGTCCATGTACTAACTCTTAGTGCATGTGATTTTGAAGTTGATCCAATTGATCTCTGATTAGATCAATGAAGCACATTGAAGAATTTAAGTGATTTAGGAGCTCAATTGAAGATGAAGACCCTTCATGAATTCCATTACAAAGTGATGAATAAATATTGAAGAAGAATGGAGGAATTCTAATGAAGAAGAAATAATTGATCAAGCAGCTCGGTTGATGAAGATCCTTGAGAATTCTCTCCTAAGTTGAAAATGAGATGGTGAAGAAGAATTATAAATTGAGGAGTTGTTTCTAATCAAGAAGATTAATGTTTGAATTATCAAGAAGAAAATGAAGGAAAAGAATGCCTTGAAGGGCAAGTGGCACTTGGCATATTTTACATGGAGGACTTTGTTTTACAAAGTCTTATACAAGACTTAGCCAAAAAATTGGCCTGCCCGTGAGCACCTTGTGGGTTCAACCCCAAGGCTCATGTGGGCCTATGGCGCCACGCCCAAGGGGGAACCCGTGGGGCGAGCTCAGGGCGGCAGGGGCGCACCCGCACACACCACAGAGGCGCTGGGGCACGCCCGGAGGAGCGCAGGGGGCCGTGTATAAGCCCCCGAGGGCACGCGGTGGTGAAACCCGCGCGCCGGAGGAGCATAGGGGGCGCTAGAGCGCGCCCGCGGGAGCAAGAGTGGGCGCAGAGCGCGCCCGCAGGGAGAACACGGTGCGGGGCGGCACCGTGGAGGGAGGAGTTTCAACTGGCCGTTCAATGGAGCGGCTGGGTTATAAGCCGCAGATAAACCGGGCTGCGTTTCGATGTGGGACGCGCAAAAAATCCCGGGAGCAAATCTCCGCCGTCCGTCGCATCGCGCGATTGATCTGCGCCGCACATCTGATCCGCGGCGCCGCGATCTAATCCAGGCCGCCCGATGTATCTCAAACGCCTGATCCGACGGTCGAGAGCTCGTCTCCTTCCTCGAGCTCGAGCCGAAGCCACCCGCGACGCCGCTGAACCAGAGGCCATCCGACCACCCGTTCTCGAGCTCCCGGCCACCGCTGATCGAAGTGAAGCCACCCTCGCGCTCGTCTGGCCATAACGAACAGGATCATGCCCAAGAATACACGTGCATGCAACAAATGAGGGAATTCGATGTTGGCCGAGGCAAACGAAGTTGCCGAGGCACCGGGTTGATGTTTTGCATGAGATAAGCCTAAACGAAGGCCGTGCATGCGTTCTAAGTCGCATGCACGTGGAGGAAAACGAAGGAAAAGAAAAGGAAACCCGCGTTGAAACAGAGTATAAAAATCAAGATTTTGGAAATCTTGAAGATCCGAAGATCTCGGGTGTTTGAAGTTATTACACGCGGATAATTTGAGGATCCTCTGCCTATAAAAATGAGGCCGAGCCCTCTGTGCTTTTTGCTGAAACTCTGTTGAAAAACCGAGTCCCGCGAAGCCTCTGCCTCGCGAAGTAGAAGCCCCGCGCAAGTTATTTGCGCGGCTGTTGTTCTCGGTGCCACCCGAGGCCCGAAAGAGATCCCTGCGCCTACTCCCTTGCGCGACAGGAAGAACCCGAGGCCGCTTCCTTGCGCGCCCGAGGTTGTCACCCTCTCTGCCCGCACCCTTGCGCGGCAAGAGGAAGACCTCGCGGGTGTTGCACTTGCGCGCCCCGCGGGTAGGAGGTCTTGCGCGCCCCTGTGCCGCACACCTTGCGCTCCCTCCCTTGAGTTTGAGTTCGGGTGTGTGAAAGTAAAGGCCGTAGCCTTGGGTGTGTGTGAAACAAGAAGACCACACTATTTGTGTGTGTGCAAAGTGGACAAGATCACCTACGGGCCAAGTGTGTGCCAAGTGGAGAAGAAGGCCCTACGGCCGTGTGTGCTTAGCAAAACAAGAAAAGGCAGTAGCCTTGTGTGTGTGCAAGAAGGGAAGGAAAGGCCGTAGCCTTGTGCAACCAAAGAAGACCCAAGGCCTAAGTGTATTTGTGTGTGCTAAGTGAAGAGGAAAAGCACACTTGTTCGGGTGTGTGCAAGTAGAGGTCGAGACCACACCATTGTGTGTGTGTGCTAAAGTGAAGGAAGACCCGAGGCCTTAGTGCATTTGTGTGTACATTCTTTAAGAGTGAAGACCACCACACTTTTTGTGTGTGTGCATTTGAAAAGAAGGCCGAGGATAGCTTGGGTGTGTGCCAAAGTGAAGAAGTTTTTGTGTGCAAAGAGACAAGTTGGCTGAACCTAGGTGTGTGCACTAAAAAGTGTATACACATTAGAAGAAGAAGAAGAAGTTCCACACTAAAGTATAACACACATTCTAGTGTGTAATCATATTGCATAAAGTGTGTGAAGTCTGAGAAGTAGGTGTGTGCTCAAAAGTGATTACACCCTTTGTGGGTCTACTGCACCAAGAAGAAGAAAGGGAAAGTGCATGCATGCATGCATGCACGTGCACACGTGAACAGTGCTAAATCAGTGGTGTGCATCTGAGGAGTCCAAGACTTGAAGATCTTGAAGAGTTGCCATGCACTCAGTGCATGATGTTGAAGTGAACTGAGACTGAGCCAGACTGAAGTTAAAGAGATTGGTTGTCTGAGTTTTCAGTAGATTGAGAAGACCCTGATCATCACAAGTGATCAGAGGTACAGAGCAAGGCCAGCAGTCTTTATCCTAGACTGCTGAGGATACTTGAAGAAGAACTTAAAGTGAAGAAGAGCTACTCGTGCGACTCGAGGAGCCAGGAGAAGACCCTGTGGGACTCAGGGAGAAGAAGTCTTCAGTGGGATTCTGGAGCAGGCCAGTGGGACTCTGGTAACACTGTGGGACGCAGTATAAAGACCCTCCTGTGGGACTCAGGAGAGATACGGTGGGAAGCTGTATCGACCATTGTAATACTAACAGATTATAATGGGAGAATCCATGCTTGGAGAGCATGGCAAGGATGTAGGCCTTTGGTGCCGAACCTTGTAAATCCTTGTGTCCTGTGCCTTTTCATTACTGCATTATCCGGGAAAGGTTGAGAGATACAAGAAGAGTGGATCGAGGCTTTAACCAGCCATAGATGTTTAATTGATAAGAATCAATTAGTAAAAAGTTTTAAGGGATCACTGATTCACCCCCTCCCCCTCTCAGTGATTCACACTGATCTGGGCATTTCAATTGGTATCAGAGGGAGGTTGCCTCTAAAAGATCCAAGGGAGTCTTTATGAAGTGAAGATTTGAGGAAACGAGCAACCATCCTCAAATGGAGATATCTGCCAAGACTCAGAAAAATAGAAAGAAGAAACAGGCCAAGAAGATGAAGAAGAAGGTTGTTGCAATCAGAGAAACTCCTTCTATGGAAAGAAATCTGAAAGTCACATCAGATGACAATTCCTTTTATCATTCTTCTGATGAAGCCTGTCCTAGCTGTGATGAAGATGGAAGAAACAATGACCTTCTAAATGCAGTCAAATATCTTCAGAAGACAGTCCCCAAGGAAGTGGCAATGTGTATAGCTACAGGCATCCTTGATCTTCAAGAAGAAAAATCACAGTTAGAAGAAGAAGCCAATGCAATGGAAGATCAACTGGCAAAAAGGGTTGGCATAACCAACACTCTCAGAAAGCTGGTGAATGCCAAGGATGAAACTGTTTCCCTTTGCAATGAAAGATATGAAGATACCTGCGAAGAATTGCAAAGGAGCTCTTCTGAGAAAGAAATATTTTTGATAATGATCAAAGATGTTTTCCATGCACTGGAAAAGAGACATAGAGTTTCAATGGTTTTCAGAGATGCTCAACTTGAAGAAAAATTCAAAAGGGTGAAGGAGCTTGACAACTCATTGCTTGAAATGAAAAAGGTGCATGAAGACCAGATAAAGCAGCTGGAAGAGAAATGGGAAGGAAGGCTAAGAACTATTGAGGATGAGAAGAACTCCCTCAATATGAAATGCTTAGAACTGGAGGTGATATTGAAAAATCAGCAATCACCCAAAGCCCAAGCCTCCCAGACAGCTGAAAGGAGAAATGTTGCTACTCAAGTATGCATTGAGCAGGATGATTCTAAAAGAAAGACATCCTCTAGTGAAAGTGCAACAACTTCTAAAAAGAAGGTACCATCCATACCATCTTGTACTCATACTTCTAAAAGTGTTTCTACTAAAAGTGCAGGATGGAAGAATGATTCCAAACAAGTATGGATGAAGAAAATGAAGAAGCAGAGCTCTCCTGAAGCAGCACAACAATTCAAGACAAGAACCCAACAATCAGAAGGACTGAAGAGGTCAAGATTTGTGGGTCAGTGTTGGTGTTGTAACAGGTATGGGCATTGTGCAAAGGACTGTTGGTACAATCCACTGAATTCCAAAGCACAGAGGAAGCCCATGCCAAGGGGGAGCAAGCCAGAAGGAAAGAAGCAGCATCCACAGGTCCAGAGACATTTGTTTACTACTAACAGATTTGGATTGCTTGACAACATCTGGGATGTTTGCAAAAGTGGTCAAAAAGATACATGTCAATCTCCAACTGTATCCAGAGCTCAAAAGAAGAAATGATCACTGAACCTGGCTCAAAAAGATTCCTTGGGAAGCAAGCAGAAGAAAGTGGAAGATGCTCCCAAGAAGAGTTTGAAGAATGAAGAGAAGTCCTTGGAATTGAAATCCAAGAAGGGTGATGCATCCAGAAGGACCACCAAGAAAACATGCTTCTATTGTGGAAAGAAAGGACACATCATGGACCTTTGTAAAGAAGCCATGAAACTAAATAGAAGCAGACTGAACTCCAAAAGACAATCAATCCAGAAGAAGAAGGGATTGATTGAAAACAAGTTGCCTAAGAGAGGTAGCTTGACCGTATCTAAGGAACCATGTGGAACTTCCAAAACTGAGGCCACTCTTCCAAATGATTTACTAGTCATATGGCCAAATCAGTTGCAACTTGCCAAAGATCTACAAAGAGCTGAAGAGGAAGTACTGGCAATTGCTAAAGCAAAAGAGAAGAAGAAGATTTCACATGAAGATATTTTGAGATCCACACCAGCACAATCATCAATGAAGATCAAATGTGCAAGTGTGAAGAATGGTGAAAATGGGACATCTCGGTTGAGAGAATCTTCTCAACCTTGTTGTTCACATTGATGAACCAAGGAGGTTCCATCTTATTCCCTTATACTATTGGTATTTACATGTGCTGACATTGCAGGGAATTGAAGATGATGATCATTCTCAGCTGGAGGATGGTTTGGACAGAATGGAGTGCACCCCTTGAGGGGGAGCCAATCTGGAGAAGATGGGATTCTGATATTTAATTCCATCTTGAGAAAAGTGAAGGTATTCCAATCATACTTTCACCCCTTGTTTCTTAATTGAGTTTATCTTGTCAATTAAGGGGGAGTATGGATTGAAGACAAATGGATGAAAGGGGGAGCTTTATCATTGCACTGAACTTTCTAATGAGTTTTGTGAAGTATGTGCAGGATTTAGCAATTCATTGGTATATCTGAAAAATTTCAAACCCCTGAAGCATGATCTCACATGTATAGTGAATGTTGGACAGCATTGAGTACCTTGGTTACATCACTCTTGTTTTCTACACCGGGTTAGCCCATGTAGACTTAGAGCTGATTTACTAAAGGTTCTTTGCTAAAGAAGAACATGTGACATCATCCCTCTCTCAGTGTTTTTCAAGAAAATACTTTTCAAAGGGAGGAAGAGATTTTTGAAAGAGAACCACACCACACCTTTGCATTTGATTGCCAATAAGGGGGAGAAATATTGGCACACATATTGACCCATTCATATGTGCTGAAGTGGTGTATTGACAACAAATACAAAGGGGGAGATTGAAGTGCATTGTGTTGCATTTGTTGTCAATGAGGCATGAAGTTGTCTTGGATTGAATGGATGTCAAGGAGTCAAGATGTGAATGTCAAAGGATGTGATGGTGATGGTGATGAAGGAGAATGGCCATGGTACTAAGATGCATGTCACTTAGGAGATTCACTAAGTGGTATTGGAAATTGGGGTTGAAACATTCTCCATGAACATCAGACGATTGTTGAACTGATCCTTAAGTTCAAAGAACTTGTATCCTGATGATACAATGTCACAACATTGATTGAAGACCATGCATTGTGCTGACAATGCATGAGGAGAAGCAAGAGATCCATCCACAACTTCTAAGTGGATGAAATGGTTTAATGAAGTCCATGTACTAACTCTTAGTGCATGTGAATTTGAAGTTGATCCAATTGATCTCTGATTAGATCAATGAAGCACATTGAAGAATTTAAGTGATTTAGGAGCTCAGTTGAAGATGAAGACCCTTCATGAATTCCATTACAAAGTGATGAATAAATGTTGAAGAAGAATGGAGGAATTCTAATGAAGAAGAAATAATTGATCAAGCAGCTCGGTTGATGAAGATCCTTGAGAATTCTCTCCTAAGTTGAAAATGAGATGGTGAAGAAGAATTATAAATTGAGGAGTTGTTTCTAATCAAGAAGATTAATGTTTGAATTCTCAAGAAGAAAATGAAGGAAAAGAATGCCTTGAAGGGCAAGTGGCACTTGGCATATTTTACATGGAGGACTTTGTTTTACAAAGTCTTATACAAGACTTAGCCAAAAAATTGGCCTGCCCGTGAGCACCTTGTGGGTTCAACCCCAAGGCTCATGTGGGCCTAAGGCGCCACGCCCAAGGGGGAACCCGTGGGGCGAGCTCAGGGCGGCAGGGGCGCACCCGCAGACACCACAGAGGCGCTGGGGCACGCCCGGAGGAGCGCAGGGGGCCGTGTATATGCCCCCGAGGGCACGCGGTGGTGAAACCCGCGCGCCGGAGGAGCATAGTGGGCACTAGAGCGCGCCCGCGGGAGCAAGAGTGGGCGCAGAGCGCGCCCGCAGGGAGAACACGGTGCGGGGCGGCACCGTGGAGGGAGGAGTTTCAACTGGCCGTTCAAGGGAGCGGCTGGGTTATAAGCCACGGATAAACCGGGATGCGTTTCGATGTGGGACGCGCAAAAAATCCCGGGAGCAAATCTCCGCCGTCCGTCGCATCGCGCGATTGATCTGCGCCGCACATCTGATCCGCGGCGCCGCGATCTAATCCAGGCCGCCCGATGTATCTCAAACGCCTGATCCGACGGTCGAGAGATCGTCTCCTTCCTCGAGCTCGAGCCGAAGCCACCCGCGACGCCGCTGAACCAGAGGCCATCCGACCACCCGTTCTCGAGCTCCCGGCCACCGCTGATCGAAGTGAAGCCACCCTCGCGCTCGTCTGGCCATAACGAACAGGATCATGCCCAAGAATACACGTGCATGCAACAAATGAGGGAATTCGATGTTGGCCGAGGCAAACGAAGTTGCCGAGGCACCGGGTTGATGTTTTGCATGAGATAAGCCTAAACGAAGGCCGTGCATGCGTTCTAAGTCGCATGCACGTGGAGGAAACCGAAGGAAAAGAAAAGGAAACCCGCGTTGAAACAGAGTATAAAAATCAAGATTTTGGAAATCTTGAAGATCCGAAGATCTCGGGTGTTTGAAGTTATTACACGCGGATAATTTGAGGATCCTCTGCCTATAAAAATGAGGCCGAGCCCTCTGTGCTTTTTTCTGAAACTCTGTTGAAAAACCGAGTCCCGCGAAGCCTCTGCCTCGCGAAGTAGAAGCCCCGCGCAAGTTATTTGCGCGGCTGTTGTTCTCGGTGCCACCCGAGGCCCGAAAGAGATCCCTGCGCCTACTCCCTTGCGCGACAGGAAGAACCTGATGCCGCTTCCTTGCGCGCCCGAGGTTGTCACCCTCTCTGCCCGCACCCTTGCGCGGCAAGAGGAAGACCTCGCGGGTGTTGCACTTGCGCGCCCCGCGGGTAGGAGGTCTTGCGCGCCCCTGTGCCACACACCTTGCGCGCCCTCCCTTGAGTTTGAGTTCGGGTGTGTGCAAGTAAAGGCCGTAGCCTTGGGTGTGTGTGAAACAAGAAGACCACACTATTTGTGTGTGTGCAAAGTGGACAAGATCACCTACGGGCCAAGTGTGTGCCAAGTGGAGAAGAAGGCCCTACGGCCATGTGTGCTTAGCAAAACAAGAAAAGGCAGTAGCCTTGTGTGTGTGCAAGAAGGGAAGGAAAGGCCGTAGCCTTGTGCAACCAAAGAAGACCCAAGGCCTAAGTGTATTTGTGTGTGCTAAGTGAAGAGGAAAAGCACACTTGTTCGGGTGTGTGCAAGTAGAGGTCGAGACCACACCATTGTGTGTGTGTGCTAAAGTGAAGGAAGACCCGAGGCCTTAGTGCATTTGTGTGTACATTCTTTAAGAGTGAAGACCACCACACTTTGTGTGTGTGTGCATTTGAAAAGAAGGCCGAGGATAGCTTGGGTGTGTGCCAAAGTGAAGAAGTTTTTGTGTGCAAAGAGACAAGTTGGCCGAACCTAGGTGTGTGCACTAAAAAGTGTATACACATTAGAAGAAGAAGAAGAAGTTCCACACTAAAGTATAACACACATTCTAGTGTGTAATCATATTGCATAAAGTGTGTGAAGTCTGAGAAGTAGGTGTGTGCTCAAAAGTGATTACACCCTTTGTGGGTCTACTGCACCAAGAAGAAGAAAGGGAAAGTGCATGCATGCATGCATGCACGTGCACACGTGAACAGTGCTAAATCAGTGGTGTGCATCTGAGGAGTCCAAGACTTGAAGATCTTGAAGAGTTTCCATGCACTCAGTGCATGATGTTGAAGTGAACTGAGACTGAGCCAGACTGAAGTTAAAGAGATTGGTTGTCTGAGTTTTCAGTAGATTGAGAAGACCCTGATCATCACAAGTGATCAGAGGTACAGAGCAAGGCCAGCAGTCTTTATCCCAGACTACTGAGGATACTTGAAGAAGAACTTAAAGTGAAGAAGAGCTACTCGTGCGACTCGAGGAGCCAGGAGAAGACCCTGTGGGACTCAGGGAGAAGAAGTCTTCAGTGGGATTCTGGAGCAGGCGAGTGGGACTCTGGTAACACTATGGGACGCAGTATAAAGACCCTCCTGTGGGACTCAGGAGAGATACGGTGGGAAGCTGTATCGACCATTGTAATACTAACAGATTATAATGGGAGAATCCATGCTTGGAGAGCATGGCAAGGATGTAGGCCTTTGGTGCTGAACCTTGTAAATCCTTGTGTCCTGTGCCTTTTCATTACTGCATTATCCGGGAAAGGTTGAGAGATACAAGAAGAGTGGATCGAGGCTTTAACCAGCCATAGAGGTTTAATTGATAAGAATCAATTAGTAAAAAGTTTTAAGGGATCACTGATTCACCCCCTCCCCCTCTCAGTGATTCACACTGATCTGGGCATTTCATAATGTACAACTCAAAAGAAAGAATGAGGTTAGGGACTTCATCTCAATTATACTTCATTATGCAATTTTGTAATTATATAGACATAATTACTTTTATATGATGTATATAATTCCCATTTTACTTGTAATATCATGAATACATCATTAATCAGGGTATTGTGTGTTTGAATTATAATTAGTTATTCGATTTGTATTCGATCAAAATGATTCCAGGTAGTAATGAAAATTTCATAACTTAATTTATTTTCATTGGGTTATGTTATTTATTAATTGTAATAATTTTCTATTATTATGTTCATAATGACTTTTCAATCTATATTTTTTTATTTCCTACTTTTTATCTATATTTATAGTTTATAAATAAATTTTTTTATTTTTCAATTTTCACTTCAATGTCATAATCATTTTAAGGGTTTATTTCTAAATATTATTTTAATCATGTTTTTATTCCGCAATTTCTATTAAATAATTTTTTTGTTCTTTTTTGAATTAAAATATCGTTTTTTCCTCTTCTTGTTATTCACGATCTTATTAAGTGATAATACCATTTTTCACTCTTTGGTAACTAAATATATTTAGAAAATATTTGAATAAAATATGACTTGATTTATCTCATTGTTCAATCTTCCATTTTCAAAGAAAAGGATGATTTCAAAAAATAAAAAATCAAGAAAATTTTCATTACCCGTTTTAAGATGATTTATTTAAAGACATATTTATCCATTTTTTCTTTTTTACTAAATTGTGTCCATATAATATACATGTATTTTTTAACAATAAAATTTTCTAAATATTTTACCAAGAAAAAGGAATATAATTTATATTATGTTAATATTTACCATTTTAATGGTCATTATTTCATCGAATAATCCCATAAAAATTTATGATATTATTTTTCAAGAAATAATATTAAATTTTATTATCATTAAAAATTATTTGGAAATGATTGTCAAAATAAAAATAATATTTTCCTTAAGAACATTTTTAAAGATCATTTTATGGTATTTCTACTCATAAATGACATTAAACCATTATTCATAATCCAATAGGTATATATTATTGGGATACCATCCTAGTTATTACTCTATAAGGTTTATAATTGTCTTGACCATGTACAGTATTTAAATTCACATCCTTCTTCAATTTTCCATAGCCATTAACTTCCCTTTAAATTAATAACATTTATGTTATCATTAGTTATTAAATTCCCCATAAATACAGATATTATTTAACATGGATATGATTGATGAGTTAACCATGAAACATTTTAACATATAGTGTGCACTTTAAATGTTATTTGATTAACTAGGGGAATACTAATAAATAAGAATCTTTTCTTCAATAATGATATTTGATATAGAACATTTCATAGTAATTTTATATATTTTTTGATATATGTGTTTTGAATTAGACACGTATGATATGGGTTTTGGGACTAGCTATTGTAATCTCCTTGAAGAATTAGTTGTTTGAAAGGGAATAATCTATTTGCTAACCACTACTAAGTAGTTTATTACCAAATATTTTATAAACTATATAGTAAATGGTATTTGTGGTTATTGGTATATGAATATGGGAAGCATGGAGACCAATATTTAAGAAGTAAATTAATTCAAAATATAGTTATTAAAATCCATGATATTTTTAGTATGATTTTATCTCTGTATGAATTTCATATTCATTTCATTAATTTCATTTAATGTAGATTAAATTGTACAATATAATATATTTATATTTCATTATCTAGTTATTTAAATGAGAATATTGTTTTGTTATTTTTCATTCTATATTTAAAATTACATATTAAATTGATTAAATGCATTGTTTTTATAGTTATTCAATTATATTTATTTATTATGCTCATCAATTTATTATTTATTACGGTGAACATGAACCTTATTGTACATTTGAGCTCATCCTTATTTTGTTTCTTGTCCCCATGAAACAATGTTGTTTACAATGACTTATATAAATGAAAACGCTATATGGAATAATGTCTTTCTGAAAAAATACTTTGGAATTCATTTTTAATATAATAATAATTTATATAAATAGTTTTCTAACACCACTAAATTTTTCTGTCTTTTGGGATGAGAATTTCTTTAATATTATACCTATGTAATGGAAGTATAAATCGGTTCTGAGCTAGTGGTGTTGTGGTCTCTATAGTTGTTATAAGAGCATTTCTAATAGAAACCTTTTAATATATATTTATAAATATGTTGATTATGTAACATAACCTGAGGGTATAAATTGCGGATAAGATTAGTTAAACAACAATATATATTGGTAAGGTGGAATTTATATAGTTTTTTCGTGCAATACATACCTCATTGTATACTACAAGTGGAGGTGGTTTTGGGACAGATTAGTATATGGGTAATTACATTGAAAAGGGTGCATTTGGCTTGAGACTAAAATCACATAGTGAACAAAAAGGGACAAACAATGCACTTGGTTTAACACTCATGTTGGATATTTGAAGGATAATTCACATTTCATTCACAAAATACTATGAAGTATTTGAATAGATGATAGAAATTAATGACCTAGGATAAAATCTAGCTCAATGAAGAACATATTATAAAGTAAATGTGACAGAGTATATATGTATTTTTATTCAATAATAGAATATTTGAAAAAAATTCCAGTATTATTTTATTAAAAAAAATTATTATACATTTAATGATTATGTAAAATTTTAGGAAAAATTAGTATTCATGAACATAAAATTTATTGATACTATCCTAAGGTAATGAGTATAAAAAAAATATTATATGTTCAAATTCCAAAACACTTTTTTTAGGTTATATATGGCATGAATATCACATGATAAATTAAATTTTAAGGGATAATTATGGAATGAATATTTTTATGTGGAGAAAATTATCTGAGGAAAATTCCATTACAATTTATAATAATAACATCAACGGTATTGATAAACATTAGTGTTTATATTATCATTAATACTAATAATTATAAAATAATATAATTAGAATTTGTAAATCAAAAAATAAATTGGGAAAAAATATTAAATATTTTATTTCATGATTATCTAAATTTCAAGGATGACTATAATATTTTCAAGATTTATATGAATTATATTGTATAGTTATTAAAAAGGAATACATGAATGATGTGTGAAGACCCATAACATCTAGAAAGGTCGTGGGGCTGGATCCCATTACTGAAGTATGATAAGGGTTTCACACCTACCACTGACTGATGAGATGTCAAGGTTTATGTGTCAAAAGTTTTAGTTAAAAAACATGTTGAATAAATATTAATTATGAACCATTGTTATTACATATTATGTTTAGATATTAATATATTATTTATATTGGTTTTGGAAAATAGTTTGAGGTTGATGGAATGATTTCTCACTCTTTATGGATCTTAAAATATATTAAAATTAAATTTTAGTGCCCTAGACAAAACAAATTAATTTCTCTGTACTATTTTCATAAAAATTTACGGAATTTGAAATTTATCAAATCAAAAAAAAATGATAAAAATTTTCCTATAAAATAGAACCATTTCAGGTTAATATATTTCCAAATATTCTAAAATAGTAAAATCATTCATAAACATTAGAAAAATGTTATAGAAATAAAATTCAAACTTATTACCATTATTACTAATGATATTAATTAACTTTTAAGACATATTAAATTAATGGTTTAGAGGTCTTGAAAATTTTATTTAACATTCAATATCTTATGATCAATGGAAACAATCAATCTCTATAATTATTTACACTAGCCCTCTTTATTTATATCTTAACTTTCAAAAAAATATTTTCTTACACAAGAACCTAGTTATCTCTTTTATCCGATAACCCATATAATTTATTATACCTAATTTTAGGAGGATATTTTAGGAACACTTTTTTGATGTGGGTTATTCGATAAATTTCTTTTCAAATATAAATCCATTAACTACTATGATCAAGAATAAATTGTGAGGATATAATTTATTTAATGAAGGGATAATGTTACCCCAAAATATTATAAAACTAGGACATTTCATTTGAAAAAATGTATGTAATGAAACAGCAATCATTGAAGAGAATATAACATCGTGATAATTTAAAAAATATTTACTATTTCAAATAAAATCAACCTATTATATTGATTTATATTCAGAAAATAATTATTTATATTACTTTACAGGCAACAAAGAGTTTCTTAAATGACATGAATTTAAAGAAAGATTGATTTTTAAAAAACTATATTATAATAATAAATCATAAAAATTGGTTGTATATTTATTATAAATAGTAAATATATTCATTTAAATTAAAATTAACTTTTTTGGAAAAACTATATTTTCCTAAAATAAGGACTAGCCATGCTTGAGTAACATAATATACAATTAAATATTACTAATTTATGAACATTAATATTAAAAAATAAAATATATTCATGGAATTAGAATACCATAACTATCTTCTATTTAATATTTTTAATTATTATGAGAAGATTAATTTTTTGATGAATTGTGGAAAAATATAATATTTATTCAAAAAAATTATTTTTATTTTAAATAATATATAAAGATAATGTTTATATTTAATTTGTTTTAATAAATTAATTGTGAAATTATTAAATATTAGTCATATTTTGTTCATTGGAATAAATTTATTACTTAATTTTGATACAATAACATTGTAAACTATTGAAGATTTTCACATTAAAAGGCCACAATCACGTCACATCTACGAGATTAGTTATAAATTAATTTTTTTACAATTTTTTGTTATATATTTTGAAAAATGGATTCCATATTTATAATGAAAATAAATTATAATTTATTATAAGGTATTCAATTTATTTAAAAAATGAAATTTGAAAATAATTATGGTAATCACTGTGATTATGAAAACAAACAAGTTTACTGATAAGTTAAACATAATAAAAAATGTGTAAAAATGACCCTACATAGGTAAAATACACATTTATGCTCATTTTCTGAATAAAAATTATTTTATTTTATGAAATGTTATTTCGGCCCAGTTATAAGAATCAAATTTGGGTAGGATTCACTCATTCAAAAAAATACAAGTCTTTCACTCACCGTACTTATAAAATGTCACCAACTCTTCTCTCCACATCACACCATAAAAACAATTTAGATACGATTAAATATTCCTATAATATACCCATGTTCCATACACGCGTCATTGAATCCATATCGTGGGATCAAATCTAACTTATTAACGATATTAGGGAAATCTTATGGCGGATTCCAAAAGAAGAAGTAATGTTATTCTGAAAGCATTTTTCTTCTTCTTTATCTACCTCCTTCAATTCTAATTATTAGAAAATTATATAATATCTTATTTATCTTCCACATTATGATATTATTTTATGTTTAGTATAATAACTAAAACATAACAAACATCTATAAAATAGGATACAAACTCAGCATTTGTGTGTACGACTAACTACCACATCGCGAACCGATGTCGTTTGTTTTTCCATTACAACCATTCTAAGATGTTAATATTGAATTATTTATAGATTAAATTGTATATATATATATTGAATTTTTTATTTTATTATTCTTCTTAATTATTACATATAACATAACATCTTGATTTCTGTTTTTTTGTAATATAATAACATCGCTCTTATGTATGGTGGACAACTGCCATGCGAATCAAAGTTATTATTTCACGAATTACATGGAAAGTATTATAGATGTGTTGAAACAATATGTGAAATAAAGGAAATAAAATTATTACTATAATTATAATATATATATATATATATCATTTACATTTTTTTCTTTTAATAGAGTATGAAATTGGAAACAATTTTTATTCATATGTACAACCTACCGTTCTCTGGAAAAATATATTTAATTTACTATCTCTAGATTCTATGGATTACTATTAATAAATATTTAATGAATATATCTGTAATTTAAATAATTTTTTAAGTAATGGAGATGATTAAATCCTGATATGAGTTATAATTATAGATAATAAACTGTCAAAGCATAATAAAAAAATAAGGTGACTAAAATCTATATCAATGAAAATTAAGAGATATAATACAGAAACTGATGATAATATGTTATAAAATAATAAAATACGATATCATACAAATTTATATGGTTCTACTATTATTTATTAACATTTATAGAAACATAATAAATGTTTTTAATGAATGTACTATCAAAACGAATGAGTGGGGTAAGTGATTTCATCTAAATTTCATTCTTTTGAGATATATATTTAATTATATACACATAAATAAATTTATATGGTGTATAAACATTCACTTATATATGTAATTTCATGAATACTTTATTCATCCTAGTATTTTATATCTCAATTTGAATTATTTCATCGAATGGGATTTGAGCATAATGTAACTATATAGTAAATAAATTTCACGACTCAATTTCGTTCCATTGGGTTTTATTACCTCTTCAGTATCATAAATAATATTGAATTATTTATATAATGAGTTTTGAAAATATATTTTATTTTGTTTTACCAAATTTTATGTGGATTTATTTTTTTAAAAATAAATCGATTCAGTGATTAATTCTCACATCATCATTATGACCGATTTAAGGGATTATTTCAAATATTCTTTCTAAAAAACATTTTTTTATTGAATTGAAATTAAAGGAAATTATATGATCAATTTATAATAAAATATTTAATTTTATTATCCCCTATCAATTCAGGATATTTTTCTTGTGATTGTACAGTTTTAGTACTCTTTATTGATTAAAAGTTTTTATAAAATGTTTTAATATAATTTGATATCATTACTCACTTTAGTTAGAAATATGTTTTCGTACAAAAATAAATTCTGGAAAAAATGATTTAACAAATATTTTATGTAAACATTTTAAATGATTTATTAATGTATATATTTACACATTTTTTATTTATAAAAAAATTATTCAAAGTAATATCCTTATCAATTTATAATAAAGGTACTTTTCTTTGATTTGTTCTGCTGAAAAGGAATGTTCTTAATTTCATGTACAAAAATACCCATTTAAATGGTCATCATATCATTTATTATTACATTTCTTGTTTAGAATAATTTTTAAAAAAAAATATTTGTAAAATTTATTTTAAAATAAAATTATTTTCAAAATAAAAATTACATTTTCCAAAAGAACATTTTTAAATTTATTTTTACTATATATATATTCATCACTGATAGAAACCCTTTACTTTTACTCCAATGAGAATATGTTTAATTGATATCATTCTTATTATTAAACTAGTGGGTTTATGATTATCTTAATTTGGTATGGTATTGGTAATCACTTCCTAATTCCATTTTTCATAGTGATAAACTTCCCTCAAAATTATTCACTGTCTTGATATCATTATTTGTTAAAATTTCAAATATATCCATATTATTTATCAATGATATGAATATTTCATAACCTATGAACAAATTTTAAAAATATTGTTCACTTTTAATGTAATTTGATTGTGTTGGGAAATAATGATAAATATGTATGCTTTACTGAATATGGATATTTTATTACACACATTGTTTATAAATTTAAATTATTAATCTACATATGAGGACCTCATTGAACTGGTATGACATGGGTTCAGGATTAGTTATTGTAATCCCCATGATATTTCATTAGTATCATCAGATAAATTAGTCGTTTAGCCACAGATAAAGGTGTTTTTAAAATGTTTGTTTATAAATATATTAGGGAAGGTATTGATGTTAAATGTTTAATATTGTTTGTAAATATTGCATCCATTATTTATGTATTTCCTTAAATCAAAATTCAGCTGTTACTGTCATGGATATTTTTACAATGATAATATTTATAGATGAATTTCATTTATATTTCATTGATTATATGGAATGTGTTTTTAGTTATTTCAATTTCCATATTGACCGTTCATTATATAGTTATTTAAATGGAATTTTATATGAGTTATTTTAATTTCCTATTTGATTTTTCACTCTCTAGATTATAAATGGAATGCATAAATAAATAATTACCCTTAAAGGTTGATTATGTAAATTCATTCATTATTTATTCTGTTGTACTTATCCCTTACAATGTAATTCAATGCACCCTTATTTTATTTTGTTCTCCCGGATTATATGACTTTTATTATGGTTGATATATAAAGATATTCTATAGGGAATATAGATATTATTTTAAAAAAAAATTATGACATATTTTTTCAATTCAACTTTATTTCGGGACTCATTTATCTATATATTATAACAAGTTTACTAAACCATTCATTATTTTGGGATCCAAATTCATTGAATATTATTCGAATTTATTGGTATTAGGAACTACCTATGGTTTTCTAGGTTTGGGGTCACTAATAATGGGAAACCTTAATGTCTATAATAAGAGATCCATAACACTCAAATATATTAAAATTGTTTCATATAAGAATACTTATTATTTTATCTTTTTTATATGCCACACCATGTTAGTCTTATTCAAAACATCATAGTGAGGTAACATGTGATTCACATAAGGAAAGGTTTTACCGCATTTCAATTTGAAACCAATATTAAATCAAAATTTTGGCAATTTTATAAATTTTATTTTTTTAAAATAAATATAATTATCTAAATCAGAATATAATAATTAGGTTTTTCTGAATTTTTAAATTTTTCTGAGAAGATTCATTTCTTGATGAATATTGAGAAATATGAATTTTAGTAAGAAACAACAACCTCTTTGTTAAAATAAGAATTAATGCTAAATTATATCATAATATGTTTTTAAAGTCAATATAGATTAACTATTAGTATATTAATTCAATTTATATAATTGAAATAATTTTTATATTAAATATATATATATATACTTATTGATATTTTTAATGTTTCTAATTTAAAACCCAACGTTCATTACACATGTGTAGGATTTGTGTTATTCTTAATTTTCCAACTTCTATTATTTTTATTTTGAAATAAGAACATATATAGTTTTAATCAGTGCAAATGTTTTTGTATAATAAGATCAATTTATCAACCAAAACTATTACAAAATGTAATAAAAAATTAATTATGCTGATTGATTTATGATTAAGTTTAATAAGATGCACAACCATAATCATAAAGACCCAAATGACATGGAATCTTATCCAATATATATTAGATGAATATAATTCTACCATATCCACATTTTGATATGAATTTATGGTTTCATGGGATATTGTAAAATGGAAGTTTCATATATAAAATATTAAGTAAGGGAAAAGACAAAAAATATACTTTCCTTTCCCTTTCGTTTTATAATACTATGAAATATGTACAAAACATCATATTTCACCTTATGAAAAAACATTATAAATATAAATTGTTAGTTTTTATCATAATAATTTTTCAATTAAATTTATACTTGGTTTATTTAGTTAAAATTATTAGGAAAGGTGAATGAAGATACTATTTAGTTAATAGGTAACTAAAATAAATGATACTATAAATATTAAAAGTGATGTATATTAATTGAATTATTTTCATTAATTATTTATTTAGATGGATATATCATGTTATCTATTTTTGAAAATAATATATTTTAATTCCAATATTTTTTTGATATTTTAAAATTAAAATTTAATAAATAATGTCCAAATTTACATTTTGTTATTTTACAACAAATAACATTTTATTAATTGATTAAAATTTATAAATACCCAATATACATAAAATTGATTATTAAGTGTTAATACTGATTAAATATGGTATATTAATGGGCTAATTGATATTTTATAATAAACATACACACCCATATATTGTAAAAACGTTGTTAACGTGGTCTAGGTTTGAGAAATTTTCAAAGCACTTCCAATGCTCTTATTTTAAAATTTATATTAAAAAACATTTATTTTTTATTTTAAAAATATTATAGAAGAATAGTAAGTAATTTTATATATATTTTTTAATTAATATCAGTTTATTATATTTTTAGGGGTTAAATTACATAGGATAGAAAACCTGATTATTTAATAAAAACCAATATGATTAATTTGGGGAATATAAATAGTTAAGGATCCAAATTATTAAAATGTAAATATTTATCAGAGGTGGAGGTTTTTATCTACCATATTTTAACTAAAATACAATATTCTTTATATTTTCATGGCACATTAGGTAATTCAAACCTCCCATTAATGAATATTTTTGGTATTTACAATAGTTCCACTCCTCCTTTAATATAAAATGGCCTCCTCTACACCCACATCCTACACCTCTCAAGACACATTGGCTCAAACCAAATCCTTCCAAATAACTTGAAAATATCCCTACCTCATTCAATAATCAGAACCAGGGAAATAAATCCATCCAAGGAAGAATTTTGGAACAAACCAAAATATGATTCCCTATTAAGAGGTAACATGTTCACTCTAGCTCTCTAGATTCTGTTAAATTATCCACCCCCTAAAATCTCATTAAAATATGGTTATATAACAAAAAATAGTTTAATATGTATACGTGGATGTTTTTATGTGATGGAGTAGACCTATTAAAATAAAAAATTCCATCTAATGGATAAAAACATACTATTTATTTGAATGGGGAACTACCACCTCTTAAAATGACGATTTTTCATTTTTCATTTACCAACTATCAATGTTGTAATTATGATATTAAATATATCTATAGATGTTTTATATGATATATTTTATATATATTTTCCTCCATAATTATTTTATAACACATACCTTCATACTTTCAATTTAATATAATTATGAGGACATCGTTTATTGAAGTTTGGACTACCACCTCCTCTAAGCGACGTGACTCGTACACGCTAGACATGGAACATTTTATGGATGAATTTCATAAAAAATTATAACATATATAAAATTTATATGTTAATGGAACTAAAATATATATATTAATCTTTTATTTTTCTTTCTTTTAATACAAAAAAGAAATTAATGTAGTATTCAAGAGTATGCATAACCTACCATCCCCTTTAATGGTTCACTTTATTTATTATCATCAAATATTATAGACTACTCTAAATAGATATTTACATAATATATATAATAATTATGTCTAGTTTTAAATTCTAGAAATTATGAAATCATGGTCAAAGTTATATTAACCATATTTAAAAAAATCAAGACATACTTGTGAAAACTAGGCACTTAGAACCTAAAATATATAAAATAATGAATGTTTGTTAATAAAAGGTTAAAAAAAATTTATAATATTATAATATATGATAATATTAACTTGGTTAAGATTATACTATAAGTTAGATGAATATTTTAAACCATTATAAAATATTAATAATGCCACACAAAAAATATAAGGTTGTGGTAATGAATTGCAGTCTCACTTTTCATTCCGGGAGACAATCATTAGTTACATTGATTACCTATTTTTTGTTGTGTATCTACTAACCATTTTGATTTATTATATCCTAAATTATTTAATCTTCAGGGAATTATAGTTTTTTCTCTAAATTACATAACTGAAGGGGTGTATCATGAATATTATAATGTGGTAAAAATTATTAATGTGATATCACTTTATTTTGTGATTTTCATCATTATATTTAAACAATATCTTTTTTATTATCATTTCTCATGGGATATTTTTATAGTTATTGGGATATGCATATTATCATTTCATAAACTGTATTCCATCTTAAATATGGTGTTTACAATGAGAATTATTTGATTAACTACGGAATTATTTCTAAATCTGTATTTCTCATTCAATACTTTTATTTGATAAGGAATGTTATTTATTTTTATTATAAAATATGAAAAATTATTCGGAATATAAAATATTGGTGGGGATACACTTTATATAACACATTGATGCATCAAAATGTCTTCATGATATGAGTAGTTTGCTTAAATTATATAAGTTTCTATCTATAGTTTTTACCTTCTTCTAAAAGGTCATTACTCTAAAGGATTTAATGTGGCTTAGAAATGACATACACTAATTAATCATTACCCTCGTATAGATTTAGTTATTATTCATTGAATATTCTTTTCACCGACATATCTATGTATACATTTTATTTTATGATTATTGATATATATGGAATAATTTTTAGTTTCTTATCTTTTCATAATGATATTTCCTAATAATGTTATCCGAATGGAATGTGTTATCAGTTATTTACCATTCAATGTTAATTTATTACAATTTACTAACTATTTATTCCACTTTATATATCAATAACAAGAAATTTATCTAACACCAATTATGTTACCTTTACCTTGATATGAAAAAAATAATTAAAAAATAAATAAATTATTTTGTTTCATTCAGTATAGTATGTATCATGTTTGTATTTTCTATTTCCAAATGTATTATTGGTATCATGTATGTAATCTAGACTTTCAATATTTACAAAATTATCAGTCCTTCGGTAATTCAATCCTTGAAATCGTGTCAATGTAATAAAATAATTCAATGCATATGCAGTTATAGGTTGGGGTAGTTCATATAAATGGATTCTTACCGTCTTCCATGGAAAATATATTTTGAAAGCATATATTAATGAAAATAAACCTAAGATATATATTGAAGATAAGTATATAAGAAAAATATATAATTTTGGTATATTAGAAATTATGCTAGTATTAATCGATAAACCTCCATTTCTAGATATTACATGTGGATGTTGTTATAGATCATACATACCATGGAGTAAGAACACAAACAAGGTGTGATGTGCTTGACTCGGTGAAACCTGGTACATGAAAGAGAGCCTTACTATGGACCTGGGTTGATACTCCTATAGGATAATATTACTATTGTTCACAATTTATATACCTACCATTATGATAGATTTGAATGTAAATATTTCCCCAAGGTAACCAATATTAATGATTCTAGTATTCATGATGAAAAAAATTTATGGTATGTGTTATACAATATTTTTAGTTATAAATTATTTTATGATTTAATCCTTCATTTCCCATTCTATATAAATGGTTTGTAGTAGATAGATTTAGAATCCCATCAATGCAGGTGATCCATTGAGTATGAAGGATCATATATTTTATGGTCTTAAACCATCATTTCGGAGAAATGTATAGCCAAAAATATTTTCATCATATTAGGAAATAATGTCATGTTATAATGATATATGTAAATAATAATCCCTGTACTATGATTTTTAAAGGAATTATGAGGATTAGAGGATGGTAGATAAAGAGAAGCGTGAAGGAATGAAAGGAATGAAGTACATTCCCGCATTTTTAGTTGTTGAAAGAAACACCCAAGTTCTTGCATAAATGGAGTGAGAGTTTTATATGAGTGTGGAATGAAATTCCACCATGCTATTGATTTCAAGGATAATAAAATAGCTATAATGACAAATTATTGAAATTAATGAATAGGGGACACTATGGAAATCAATATCTCAAGATTCAATGGAATATATCAAAAATTATTTAATTGGATAATGGTCATGTTATGCTAATACTGCTGATAAAGAGGAATGATTAATATCTCTTTTCATGATTTATTTCAATTAATTATTTAATTATTGATGTATTGGTTATAATTATTATAGAATATATGAGAATTTTACTACATTTACATTTTACATTATAGATTTTAGATCATAAGTTGAATGGTACCAAAAAATGTTATTCACTAGGAAGAAATTTTTGTTTGGAAACACATGGTTGATGGATGAATGACCATTTATATATTCCTAGTGTTAAGAAAATGAAATTTGGATAAGTAAAATATTTTATTTGGATATTTTCAAAATACATTGGAACTATGTATTGATTTATTGACAATGGATTTCATTCTACCACTCATTGAGTTTAAATTTCTTTTGGTTTTATGGAATATATGAAATAATATTTATTTTAAATAAGAATAAGGATGAATAAATGATACAAATAAATTATTATGTTAACTCATGTAATTATCATATTTTATGATAATAAATGATGTAGGTGTACTAAAATTTGGTTTGTGATGATAAAAGTTCTAATTCATTAAGATTTATGTCTAATGGTAAGTTCATTTGATAGATTTAGTTACATTACTTCAAAAGTGTTGGAATATAATCATTGGGAAAAGATAACTATTTATAGAATTGCTGATAATTGGATGAGATTTTATAGTGTAATATACTAATTCACCAAGTGATGTAACATTTTCTAAGTGAAGATGTAGAAACATGTCTACGAATAACCAAAGGATAAGAATGTATTTATGAAAAGGAATCATATATTTACTTATATTACTACATAGTTAAATTATTACAAAATTTTTATAAAATTATCTTTAAAAACCTATTGTCCTATAATCATCGTTATTTGATGATATCAAAGACCATTTTTCACCACATGGGTTTATGGTTTTGTGGTCCACAACGTTCAACTGAACATGTTCTCTATCGCTCTCTATCAAAACTAGATAGTTATATATATATTTCATATCAATATTGTCATTAATGTTCTCCCATTATAAATCGTAGTTTTTTGGTAAAAATTGCATTATATTTTTCTTCTTATTAAGAAGAGGTGTTACATACCCTATCACAACCCATACCCCGGGGCCCGTGCCATGACTAACCAAGCCCACCTTCCATAAGCAATGGGCTGGCGAATTTCACCAAAGGTGTACTTCCCTAAAACTGGGAGGGAATTTCCTTTATAACCTGTACACACACACAGCACATAGCCTGATGAAACACCATCTAAAACCGTATAACAAAAGAGCGATTAAAGTAAGAGGGGAAGAAATACAAGCCCAACTAGAAATTAAAAGTAAAACTATGACACAATACAACTGAAGAAAAGGGAAAGTTAGTTGTTGGGTCGTCCTCTGAGGTTCCTACCTAAAGGGTCGGTAAAAATCGCCACCTCAGAACTTCTCATACGTTCATCTCCTCTATGTACCGACACGTCATAAGTTCCACCTCTTCACTGCTGGAAATGTGACCTTTTCCAACACTTCTATACCCCCTTTCCCAACGGTTTGGTCAAACCGTTGGGAAATCCCAATTTGTGGCCACTTTTCCCAATGGTTTTCCAAAACTGTTGGGAAAGGGTAGGATTTCCCAACAGTTTGGCCAAACCGTTGGGAAAAGTCCACTTTGTGGCCAGGTTTCCCAACGGTTTGGCCAAACCGTTGGGAAAGGTCCCCAGTATTTCAACATCCCTTCTTAGATTCCAGGGACCTATACCAATGGTTTTGGCAACCGTTGGTATAGGTCCTTTGATATTTTATCAGATCCTCTTAACCAGAATATTCTATAAATCAAAATTTAAAATAATTATGATAATAAATATATATATTTATGAAATGATGTTCACAAAAGTCATGTTAGGTTAGTGGTTAGGACGTTGAATGATAAACCGGAGGTCCTGGGATCAAATCCCAGTGAATGTTTTTTTTTTTTGGAAATACATATACCAACGGTTTTAAGGAACCGTTGGTATAGATTTTCATATTACATATACAAACGGTTTTTGAAACCGTTGGTATAGGTATATACCAATGGTTTTCCAAAAACCGTTGGTATAGACCTATCCCAACGGCTTACTTGCCTACGGTTCTTCAAACCGTTGGTATAGGTTAGTTTTCTAATAGTTCTTGGTATCATCCACTATTTGAACACTCGGCCTCAGTTAGCACTATTTGTAATCTACAACAAACAAAACAATGTGTGGGCATAGCCTGTGTAGGGGTGAGTATAAAAAAACCCAGTAGGGACCCTGAGACCCTGTATGTCTCACAAAATCCAACAAGGATAAAACCCAAAGTATGAAATCAACTGATAACCTTACATATGTAGATGCCTCTACATTTACCTAAGTCAGTAATCAATCTATCCCAATAATGATTAAAACACATTGGTTCTGACTCAGTTCAAACCATGATTTATTCTAGGGGATGTATCATTTAGCATTTTGAGTCACAATGTCGAACACCTCACAAGTTGGAGAACTCTTCCTCTATTGAGTACAGTGGGCCTACCACATCACACAGAGATGCTTCAAAAAAAACTTGGACTGCAAATGTACACCTCCTGTCGAGTACCGTGGGTCTGCCGCATCACATAGTGGCGCTCCACAACATGAGTATGTTGGGTCACACAGAGGCGCTCCCCATCAAAACCTTCTAAGGTACTCCTCCTATTGAGTAATGTGGGTCTGTCGCATTAGCAAGGATCTCCCAACTGTGGGTCTGTTGTATCACCATGGAGCTACCCACATGGCATGTTGAGTCATTCAGAGTCAAAATGGTTAGCAGTCGTCATGTCTCATCCAGCCACAAGGTCTCTGCACTATGTTATCTCGTCTTTGGGAGGATTTTCTCCACAAGATATTGGTCCATACATAAACATACACTAAGTCCCACAAATAAGTATCTCAATGGTCCACCATGACATAAGGTTCTCAACGTAAAAGACGTCGCCTCAATCAGACGCTTGGTCTATGAGTAATTATCCATTTTGTCCCGGGGCCAGTTTGGATTCGTGCTCGATTCAACTTGGCGGTTTCCCATCATAATCCAAAACACAGTGGCACATCACTCAAAGGGACCGTCTAGCTCCAAGATTTAATGTGCCACTAATGGTTCATCAAATGTTCATCTAGTGCCAATGTTATGGTCAAAATAATTTAAATGATTCGTAGTGGGCCTCGGTCCGGTCTGACCTAGTGCGACTCGGCCCGGGATGACCCAGCCAGGGCTGACCTGGCCCGACAAGCCACCAAGGGAAGCAAAGGGCCATGGTTTTCCATGAGGGCACTGGGCTGTGGGGTCGCTCATCGAGGGTGGCTCGGAGGGCCGGCAGGCGGCGCGAGCCGGGGTGGCAAGGAGAGTCGTGACGAGGGCGGTGTAGTAGGGGCGTGGGGCCTGCTCGACCATGTGGTCGGAGCACTGTGGGGGTGCGGGGCCGAGGAGAAAATCTGGGGCACATGGCCGGTTCGGCTGGGAGACCGGACCATCAGGGGGTGCAGGGCTAATTCTGCTGGGACTCCAGAGCACCGTGAGAGCATGGGACCTGTTCGTCTAGGAGTTCATAGCACTGTGGGGGTGGCACGAGTCACGGAGGGTGTAGGTGGTAGCGTCGTTTCCTTCTCCACCTTAATCACCTTCATCGTCTTCTTCACATTTGATGCCTTCCTCCATTTCGAAGATGACACCAAAGGAGATTAGTGGAGGGGACAACCCATGTTTATTTTTCCCTCACCCTCCGCATTTATAGTGATAGGAAGCGGTTCACAAGGAACGAAACATGAACCTGTATGGAAGATATTTTAAAACATAATTTCCCACAAACCTCGTCAATATCTATTCCCAAATCCCAAAAAATAATTGAAAGGGGAGAACATGGGAGGTCATAATCAATAAACCCCTACCTCATTCACTTGACAATGTTGGCTTGAGAAATAAGGTGAAGTCACCGACGTTCGTCTTGACCGCCACACACATCCAATCCCGGGCTTGTGCTTCAGTTCATCGTAGTCGAAGATGTTCCTTGTTGGAGTTCATTTTGGAGAAAGTGTTCTCCGTTGGAGAATCATTCTCCCAATTCCTCTCAAATCCACCTTTTCCAACAAATGAATAGACAAACAAATAAAATATGTTTACCTATCTAATTTTTGGGTGATTCAATGGTGGTTTAATTAATCAGAAACAATAAATGGGTTGCGTTAGAAAAGATAAAAAAAGAGGATACCAAGGGTTGGCATATTAAAGGTATGTGTGTTAGTATAATTAATGTGGAGGAAGTCAAGAGGTTCCTGCAGTTTAATGGGGGGGTTTGAGATGTTTTTTTCTCCACAATGAGGGGAGATCAAGAGGTTTTAGCCTCGGGTGGTCCCTACCACCATAACCTTTAATTAGGGGTTAGGTTCTTGTGGTACCCTCCACCATAACCTCTCGGGGATATTAAGGTCTGGTGGTCCCCACTTCTCAACTTCCACATAGAGGTTTCATTCAAGAGGACCCCACCTCCCATCACACAGATGGGTGTTTCAAATAAAAATAAAATTTTTGCACAATTTTATTTTTATTTTATTCCTTCACAAAAATCACAAAAAAAAACTGACTTACACCCTCGACCAACAGACGTCGAGGTGAAATTATCATTAAGCGAATACTGGCACTGTGAGTTCAACGGTGCCCTTGGATTTCAAATCTGAGCACCAGTTCAAATGTTAGAAAAACCTGATCTTATGTTATGGAATGTACCCTAAATATTGTTCCAAAATTCATTTGGGGCACTCTCAGGCTCGGAATCTTGTGCCATCAATTTAGGTGGACTCATAAAATTCCCATTTATTTTAATAAAATTACATGGAAATTTCTGGTGTTTACATTCTCCTCACCTCAAGATTCACGTCCCCGTAATCAATAACTCAATATATGGGAGAAATTGGGGGTACTGAGCATGCATCAGATCCACTGACTCCCATGTGCTCTAATGGAGGTTCTCATGCTACCAGCGAACGTGAATCAGAGGTATCAATTGTCCATGAAGGACATGCTCATGTCGATCCTCAATCTCTACTGGAACATCTGTAAATGTCGCCGTATCATCGATGTCCAGCTTTCCATGGTTGATTATGTGAGAAGTGTCATGCAAGTATGTCCTCATATGGGATACGTGGAAGACGTCATGCACTTGGTGCAACTGAGGTAGAATATATAAGTGGTCTGCCACCTCGGCAACTCTACTTAGGACTTGAAATGGTCTGATGAATCACAAAGATAACTTTATTCCTTGGCCAAATCTCTATAGACCACATCAGGGTGAGACACAATGAATGATGTGGTCGCCATCCTTGAACATCAGAGGTCTCCGCCTCCTTTAGAAATACAACAACCGCCTGCTCAATGTATTTTTCACCCGCTTTGTGATTATCTGCAGCTTCTCTATGGTAGCACGTACCATCTCTGGTCCCACTAGTGCTGACACCCCTGGGTCAGTCCAGCACAAAGGTGATATTTACGGTTTCCAGTACAATGCCTCAAAAGGTACCATCCCTATGGTGGAGTGATAGCGGTTGTTGTATGAAAACTCCACCAAATGGAAGTGATCCTCCCAGGTGTGACTGATGTCGAGTTCAAAAGCACGTAGCATGTCCTCGAGGATCTGAATGGTCCGCTCAGTCTGTCCAACCATCTGAGGATAGAAGGCGGTTCTCAAACAAAGTTGCACCCTAAAAGCCTCTTGCAACCCCTTCCATAGCTGGGAAGTAAAACATGCACCACGATCAGAGAAAATCGTTGATGTTACTCTATGTATCTGCACAATAAAATTCACATATAGGCATCCCAAGCTCTCTACTAAACCCTACACTATTATTGGTAGGAAGTGGGATGACTTGGTGATTCATTCAATGATCACCTAGATAGAGTCATGTCCCCTAGATGTACATAGATGTCCTATAAAGAGGTCCATGTATATCTCATCCCACATCCACTCTGGGACCTCTAAAGGCTGAACCAAGCCTCCTGGTACCTGACGTTCCTCCTTCACTTGCTGGAAAATGAGGCACCGAGAGACAAACTCTGCTACTGATTTCTTCATTCTCGGCCACCAGACATGTCATCTAAGGTCCTAATACATATTCACCACTCCTGGATGTACTGCTAGTGGGGATGTGTGGAACTCCCTCAACACTTCCTCATGAACAGAAACAAGTACAATGGTACATCCTCTGAAGAGGATGACTTTCTCCCCACATTCATAAAATTTATCAGTTGCCTATCATATGGATATCTGAGGATTCTGTGTCTTGTAGTCAGTGTCCCCACACTACGCCTCCCTGACTCGTTGAAGAAGTGGGGGAGTAAATGTAAGAGACGGTAGAAAGGTTTCTCTGTCTCTATCCGAAAAGGATATATGAAAAGTAGCCAGCTACTTCGTTGCCTCACATAGCAGTTGTATACCAAACTTTCTACTGATTGAATATGCTAAAACGTTCCCCTTCCCGAGAGTATATACTATCTCAAAGCCATAGTCCTAGAAGAACTCCAGCCAACGTCACAGTCTTAGGTTCTGTACCTCCTTGGAGAAGATATACCTTATACTCTTTTAATCAGAGTATATTGTAAAACAATCACCAATCAGATAGTGTAGCCACATCTTTACAGAAAAGTCCACTACTGCTAATGCCAGGTCATGGGTCTTAGTGGTAGGAACCTCTTAATTCAACATGAAAAATGGGGGTTCAAAACACATTGGGCATGGGGTACTGTAGTAGTACTGTAGTTACTGTAGGAGTGGTGGCACTATAGCAGTGGTGGGCACTGTAGAGGCAGCTGGGCAATATAGTGGTGGCAAAGGACTGTAGCATTGGCAGGTACTGTGTAGTACTGTAGAAGCATGGGTACTATAGAAGTACTATTCACAAAATTGGCTTTGGGCCAAAAAAGTAGGCCTACATTTCATGTAATGAACTAAATTCCCACTGGTCCTTTGGGCCATGTAATGGGTCTCCCTCTACCCAGTTAAAGAGGTCTTTTCTTTTCTTTAATAATAAATGAGGCTTCTGCCTCAAAATTTAAAAAAAAAATCTAGGTTAGGGGTTGCATAGTTCTTCTCATGTTGTCTCAGATGTCGAGAACCATATGCGCTCGCCTAGAATCCTCAAGTTGGGGGCAATAGTCAGCCTCAACCTTAGCTCCTAAAAACTCTAATGTCATCTCTCCAAAAACATGAAGGGTCGTCCCTTCTTCGTCAATGCTGATTGTTGTGCTACGACTGTAGAGAAATCTGGTACAAATCTCTAGTAATATCTGTCCAAACCTAGGAAACTCCATACCTCCATCACATTCCTGGCTGGATCCCATGCAAGTACCACCTCAATCGTCATTGGATCCACTGCAACTCCAGACTTAGATATGACATGTCCCAGAAAGTGAACCTCTCGGATCCAGAACTAGCACTTTGAGAGCTTATAATAAATCTGGTGCTCTCGGAGTGTGCCTAGTACTACCTGAAAATGATAGGTATGCTCCTCCTCAGTAGCCGAGTAGATCATAATTTCATCGATGAGGACTACTACAAAGCGATCAAATTATAGCTAAAAGATTATTTTTATGAGTCCCATGAACACTGGAGGAGTGTTGGTTACACTAAATGTCATGAAAAAGAACTCGAAATGGTTTTACCGACTGAAGGTCGTCTTCTACACATACTTGTCTCATAATATGAGCTGGTGATAACATGATATCTGGTCTATCTTCATGACCCACCGTTCTCCATTCCATTGATCAAAGAGGTTGTCAATATTTTGGGAGTGGTTACCTGTTCTTAACAGTCACCAAGTTTTGGCATCGATAGTCAACACAAAGTCTCATGATCCCATCCACCTTCTTGGCGAAGAGAATAGGGGCTTCCCAAGGAGAAACATTGGGACAGATGAATCCCTTCCCCTAAATGTCCTCTTGCTGTACTCACAGCTCACGATGCTCCGCTGGAGAAATCTGATATTCTCGGGTAGATATTAGTATGGTCCTGGGGTACAATTCAATGTTAAAGACCACCTCTCTATGAGGAGGTAGACCCGAAACATCATCATGGACGACATTCGTGTACTAGTCCACCACTACTGGATAGATTGGACTCTCTACATCAACAGCTCTGAGGGTAATGCTAGCCATCTGACGTGTAATCGGCTGCACCCTCCTCCGGGTAAGTCCATCCTATGCTGCATAGGATCCCTTCTCACCGATGAAGGTAAACCTAGTCCCATCCGTGTGGACACACCATGATTTGTGCCTAATACACTCAATCGGATCATGAAATGTAGATAACCATTCTATACACAAGATGGAATCGTAAGGCCTCAACGTCGCTGCTAGGAGATCCCATCCGAAGCTCTCTTCTACTTGAGAAATCTCGCACTGCCAGCCCCAATGCGTAATCATTTAATATGCTCCTGTAGGAGTCTCTAGTCGTAAGGATCGATCCAACGGCTCTGTCAGAATCTTTGAGCTCCGAACAAGGGTAGTTGAAATAAAATAATGACTATAATATGTATCTATAAGTACTACAACTATGGTGGTGTAGACACAGATCATACCTCGTATCATCTCCGAAGTGCCACGATCGTAGGCCTCAGCTGCCTGGAGCTGAGCTCTCGCCTGTCCACCTACTCCCTGGGGTCAGTGTGGACCTCCTAGTGGTGGTGGTGGTAACACCACAAATCATTTCCCACCACCAGCTGCACAACCAACTCTTCAACCACGTATGTCTGCTCCCTACCGACCTCCTCAGTCAAATATCTATATGTGCTTGGGTAGTCCTTCGACCATCTGCTGATCATTTGTACGATGGGTCAGACCGTCATGATCCATGTGTCCTTGGAAGCCACATTCCGAACACTAGCCGCTCCTGGCATGACTGGATCTATATCTGGTGCCCCACACAACTGATCCTGAGTCATACGGTCATCCACCTATATGTCTGGTCCTCTTGAACCTCTACGACGTCTATCTGCTTCCAACTGCAGATTACTCCACTACATGATGACTTGTAGTGGGTCCCACTATTGGTGGATGCTCAACAAGGAAAATCTCCATCAATAGGTATCTCTCTAACACCCCCGCATGTGTCGTGATGCTGATTGAGATTGTCAAAGCCTCGATCTCTTGCCTGAGTCCCTATTCGAAGGTCTGGGCCCTGAAAAATGGGTCCCACACCATATCCATGGAGTAACGTGAGAGGTCAGTGAACCTCGGTGAGTACTAAGCTATAGTCTTGTTTCCCTCCTAAAAATGAAGAAACTCATGTATGATCACTACACAGAGATTATACAGGAAAAACTCTGCCCGAAATAGTATTTTGAAGTCTGCCTAGAGAAGCATCACCACGTCGTGAACCTAGAGCATCATGCCCCACCATCTGCCTGCTGCTGCCTGTAGAAGGATGGTGGAAAGGATCCCCATGATATCAGTTGGTGTCCCTACGAGTCGGTAGACTCTCACCATAGCCTCTATCCAATCCTCAGCTGCCCACGGGTCTATCTCTCCCCTAAACCTGGGTGGTCTCTAGCGTTGGAACTCGTGCAATACGCTCAAATGGCATGCACCGTCTACTTCTGGGGCTGGTTTCATTGGTGGCCCAATGTGGAGTTGTACTTTTTGTGCCTTCACTGGTGCCTCTACTAGAAAAGGGCCATGAATCGAGGCCTTGTTGCTTGGTGGGAAATCAGTGCGAACAACTCTCAGAACTCTAGCTATTTGTCTACGTGGAGGAATCAAACAAAAAATTGGTGCGACATGGTCAAAATATATACCTATTGAACTGAATGTTAAACTAGGTGAGTTTAATCAAAATATCACAAAGAAAACATTTGAAAATACACATTCAATCAGGGTTTTTGTGCTCTGATTCAGAAATAAGAATTCAGCATCCTGGTGTAAGGATTCGTCAACAACAACACCAGCATTAGAATCCCGGAACTAAAAACCACACCCACTACACTTATCACTATTTCATTATAGAAATGACCACAAACCTAGTTCTATGGTAGAACCGACTCCTTTGATACACATTTGTCACAACCCAAACCCTAGGACCCATGTCATGACTACACCAATCCCGCCTTCCATTGGCCAAGTGCTGGCGAGTAGCACCAAAGGAGTAATTCCCTAAAACTGGGAAGGCATTGCATTTATAACCTGTAAACCCACGCACAATCAAGCAAACTGATAAAAAAACACCAAGTAAAACTGTATAATAAAAGAGTGATAAATTTAAAAGGGGACAGAATACAAACACAACTGGAAAGTACAAGTACAATTGTGATGAAATACAATGGAAGAAAAGGGAAAGTCAGTTGTTGGGTCGTCCTCCGATGATCCTACTTGAAGGGTTGGTATAGGTCGCATCCTAATCACTTCTCATCCATCCGTCTCCTCTATGTACCGAGTCATCATAAGGTCAACCTCTATATTCAATCAAGTCCTGGTACTCTTGGCCTCAGTTAGTGATTTCTTTCATCTATATCCAACACAACGAGGTACGAGAATAGACCATGTAGCGGGGAGTATTATGATAATCAGTAGGGACCCTGATACCCTCTAGGTCTCACAAAATCCAAAAAGAATAAACACAATGTATTAAATCAACAGATAACCTTACATAGGAATATGCACATACCGATACCAAAGATATTAAGTAATCTATCTCAATCCTGAGGAAAACACAGAGGTTATGACTCAGCTCAAACCAGGATTTATTCTACAGGTAGTATCAAGTAACATTTTGAGTCAGAATATCAAACACCATGGCTGCTAGAGAACTCATCCTGTATCACGTACAGTGGGCTTACAACATCACATATAAGAGATTCCCACTAACCTTTGAGTGTTTAGGTACTCCTCCGGTCGAGTACCATGGGTCTTCCACGTCACATAGAGGTGCTCCCCACCATGGGTCTACCTCGTCAAACAGAGGCACTCCCATTCAATGTCTACTGAGGTACACCTCCTATCGATTATAGTGGGTATACCGCATCACCAAGGCGCTCCCCACCATGGGACTGCTACGTCACCAATGTGCTCCTCTATGGGCTTGTAGAGTAACTCTGATTCAAAACGGTCAGTAGTTATCAAGTCTCAGCTGGCCACTAGATCTCCACACTATGCTCGTTCGTCTCCTAGAGGTTCTGCTCCACAAGCTACTGGGTGTTACTCCAACTTCCACGAAGACCCACGGAGAAGTATATCACTATTCCGCCATGTCATATGGATCTCAATGTAATAGACGACGCGTTAATCTGACGCTCGGTCTGTGAGTTGTTAGCCATTTTGTCCTAGGTCCTGGTTGGATTCGTGCTCGATTCAACCTGACTGTTTCCCATAAAAATACAATATATAGTGTGGTATCACATAAAGGGTAATTCTCGCTCCATGATTTCCAGCTCCACTGACTGTTTGTGAAACGGCCATCAGGTTCCAAAGTTATGGAAAAAGGAAACTAAATGAGTCATAGTGGGCCCGGGTCCGGTCCGACGCGGCCAGCAGTGCGGACCTACCTGTTGGGTCGGTCAAGACCACTAGGTCCTGCCCGATAGGCCGTGAGGGGCCGTAGGGGCCGCGGGTGGCCGTGAGGGCGCTGGGCCGCGGGGTGGCCAACCGAGGTGGCTCGGAGGACCGGTGGGCTGCCCAAGCCGGGGCAGTACGGAGGGCCACGGTGCCAGCTGTTCGGCCGGGCGTAGGGTCAGTACAGACGGGAGGCCAGAGTACCACAATTTTGTGAGGCTGGTTCGACCGGGGGGTCTGAGCGCCATGGGGTCGCGGGGTTGTGGTGCAAAGATGAAGTGTGTGGCTGGTTTGTCTGGGAGACCGCGATTGGGTGCATGGATGGTTCGGCCAAGAGGCTGGAGCACCACAGGGTTGCGGGGCCAGTTCATCTAGAATGTCAGAGCTCTACGTGGGCG
Source organism: Viscum album (assembly GCA_963277665.1). NCBI lineage: Eukaryota > Viridiplantae > Streptophyta > Magnoliopsida > Santalales > Viscaceae > Viscum > Viscum album. The sequence goes on along the minus strand of OY728127.1, from coordinate 616,857,014 downwards.
GCCCGGATCGCAGAGTCCGCAGGTCGCGGCGTCGTTTCCTTCATTAACTTCAACACCTTCGTCGACTTCGTCACCCTCCTCCATTTCAAAAAGTATACCAAAGAAGAACAACAGAGGGTTTTGGACATGTTTTTTTGGTCTGCACCCTCCGCGTTTAGAGTGACATGAAGCGGTCCACAAATAATGAAGCATGAAAATATATGGAAGATATTTTAAAACATCATTTTCCACAACCCTCGTCAATATCTATTCCCAAATCCCACAAAATAATTATAAGGGGAGGTCATGGGAAGTGATAAGCAATAAACCCCTACCTCATTTTCTTGATGACATTTGCGTGGGGAAGAAGTTAAAGACATCGATGTTTGTCTCGTCTTCCACACACCTCTAATTCTGGGCTCATGCGTCGATTTGTCGTAGTTAGAGATGTTCCTTGTCTGAATCTTCTTGGATAAAGCATTCTTTGATGGAGAAGCTTTCTCCCGAATCCTCCCAAATCCTCCTTTTCCAAAAAATGAATAGACAACCAAATAAAATATGATTAACTATATAATTTGTTTTCGATTAAAATTTGTCTTAATAAATTGGTTAAAATAAATGGGTTGCATTGGAAAAAAAAGAGGATACCAATGGTTGGAATATTAACGGTATGTGCATTGGCACAATTAATGTCGAGGATGTCAAGAGGCTCCTCAACATTAATGAGGGTGGTTGAGAGGTTTTGTTTCTGCATAATGAGGGGTGGTCAAGAGTTTTAGGCCTCGAGAGGTCCCCACCACCAAAACCTCTCATGGGAGGTTAGGTTTGGGTGGTCCCCAACACCATAACCTCTAATGGGAGATTAAGGTCTGGTGGTCCCCATTGTTCAGCTTCCACATGGAGGATTAGTTTCGGTGTACCCCACCTTCCAACACCCCCAAGGATGATTCAAATAAAAATAAAATGTTTCCATAATTTTATTTTTATTTTATTCCATCATGAAAAACCCAAAAACTAACATTCACCCTCGACTAATTTTCGTCGAGGTGAAACTCTCCATAAGAAAATAATAGCACTGTGAGTTCAACGGTGCCCTCAGATTTCAATTCTGAGCACCGGTTCAAATGTTAGAAAAACAAACATGTACATTTACTAAACGTACCTGAAAAAATGTTCAGAAATTCATTTCAGGCACTCCTGGCCTCAGAATCATGTGATGTTAATTTCTGCGGACTCGTAAAATTCCCATTTATTAAAAAAAGTATATGGAAATTCTGGGACATTACATTCTCCTCACCTCAGGATTTACGTCCTCGTAAGTCACAACTCACACTAAGGGAACTAGTGGGGGTACTGAGCATGCAACTGAGCCTCCCACTCCCATGTGCTCTCTTAGAGGTTCTTGTGCTGCCAACAAACGTGCACCAGAGGTATCGACCATCCACGAAGGACCCTCTACTATCGATCCTCAATCTCTACTGAAACCTCTATAAAAGACTCCCCATCGTCGACATCCAGCTCTCCATGGCCGATGATGTTAGAAGGGTCATGGACGTATCTTCGTAGCTCAGATACATGGATGATGCCATTAAGTCGGTGCAACTGAGGTGGAAGAGCTAAGAGGTATGCCATATTTCCATCTCTGCTGAGGACCTGAAATGGTCCGATGAACCTCAGAGATAACTTTTCACCGCAACCAAATCTCCATAGACCTCATCGGGGTGAGACACGTAGAAAGACATGGTTTCCATCCTCAAACTCTAGAGGTCTCCATAACCTATCGGAATATTGCTTCATCTTGCTCTATGTAGTCTTCACCCACTCCCCGATGACCTGCACCTTCTCTGTGGTAGCCCATACCATCTCTAGTCCCACGAGTGCGGACTCCCCTGGTCAGTCCAGCACAATGCTGATATGAAAGGTCGCTAGCACAATGCCTCAAAATTTGCCATCCCTATGGTGGAGTGATAGATTTTTTTTGTATTAAAACTCCACCAAAGTGAAGTGATCCTCCTAGATATGAACGAAATTGACGAAAAAAGCATGCATCATTTCCTCGAGGGTCTGAATGGTCCGCTCATTCTGGCCATCCGTTTGTGGATGGAAGGCGGTGTTCAAATGAAGCTGCGTCCCGAAAGCCTCTGCTACCCCCTCCATAGCTGAGAAGTAAAACTTGTGTCATGATCAGTGACAATCATCGATGATACTCAATGTAGCGGCACAATCTCTTACACAAAAAGGCATCTCATTCCCTCTACTCAACCCTGCTCTCTGATTGTTAGGAAGTGAGCTGACATGGTGATTCGGTTGATGATCACCCATATAGAGTCATGTACCCTCGATGTACTTGGATGACCTGTCACGAAGTCCATGGATATCCCATAACACTTACACATTGGGACCTCTAAAGTATGAACCAAGCCTGCTGGTACTTGATGATTCGCCTTCACTTGCTGGAAAGTGAGGCACCGAGAGACAAAATCTGTTTCTTATTTCTTCATTCCTGGCCACCATTGTTTTCGTTGAAGGTCCTTGTAAATATTTGGAACTCCTGGATGTACCAATAGAGTGGATGTGTGGAACATAATCAACACTTCCTCCTAATGTGACCCTAGTACAATGGTACGTCCTCTGAAGAGGCTGACATGCTCCCCACCTTCAGAAAATCCATTTGGTGAATGTCTTGTGGATATCTGAGCACGTCGTGTCTCATTGTCAACGTCCCCACGCTGCGCCTCCCTGACTCACTGAAGAAGTGGGGGAGTGACTGTAGGAGAGTGTAGAATGGATGCTATGTCTCTATCCACAAAGGGTTTCTGCAAAGCAGCCTACTGCTCTGTCACCTCCCCTAGAAGTTGTAAACCAGACCTCCTACTGAGTGCATCTGCCAAAACATTCCCCTTCCCAGGATTATATATTATCTCGAAGTAATAGTCACGGTGGATCTCAATCCAACATTGCTATCTCAGTTTCAAGTCATTCTAAGAGAAGATATACCTAATACACTATGGATCCTTGTATACAATAAATCGGTTGTCCATCAGATAGTGCTGCCACATCTTCAATGCGAAGAACACTGCTACTTACTCCAGATCATGGGTAGCATAGTTCATCTCATTTTGTCTCAACTGGTGAGAATGATATGCAATCACTGCTCATCCCTGCAACAGGACACATTTCTGCCCTATCCCAGATGTGTCTGAGTAATCTTCATAGCCTACGCCCTCCTCTAGAAGCTTCAAGATGGGGGCACTAGTCATCCTATCCATCATCTCCTGAATACTCTTCTGTCCTCTATTAGACCACATGAAGGGTTTCCCGTTCCATGTCAAGGCCGATAGTGGTGATACAACTCCAATGAAATCTGGTACAAATATCCTTTAGTATCCAGCCGAACCCAGGAAACTTCGTACCTCCATCACACTCTTGGGTGGCTTACATACAAGTACCGCCTCATTCTTTGATTGATCCACTACAACTATATCCTCTGATATGACATGTCCCAGAAAGTGAACCTCTCAGATCTAGAACTAGCACTTTGAGAGATTATCATAAAGTCGGTGCTCTCGGAGTGTTTCCAGTACTACCAGAAAATTATATGTATGATCTTCCTCAGTAGTCAAGTAGATCAGAATATCATCAATGAAGACTTCTACAAAGTGATCATGGTATGGATGAGATATTATGTTCATGATTCCCATGAACACTTATGGAGCGTTGGATACACTAAATGGCATAACCAAGAACTCTTAATGGCCATATTGACATCTGAAGGTTGTCTTCTGCATATCCTTGTCTCGTACTTTGAGCTGGTGATATCCTGATCTGAGGACTATCTTCAAGAACCACTGTGCTCCCTTCAGCTGATCAAAGTGGTCGTCAATCCTCGGGAGTGGTTACATGATTTTCACTGTCACCTGGTTTGTCAGCAGGTTTAGTTTCCAATAGTCAATACAAATATTTATCCTCCCATCCACCTTCTTAGTTAACAGAATCGGGGCTGACCAAGGAGAAGCACTGGGCCTGATGAATCCCTTCCCCTGCAATTCATCTAGCTATACCTTCATATCACAAAGCTCGGCGGGAGCCATCTGATATAATGGTGTAGATATCTGTGCCATCTCGAGGTACAAGTCAACGTAAAAGTCCACCTCATTGTGAGGAGGTGGACCCAGAACATCATCAGGGAAGACATCTGTGTACTAGTCCAGCACAACCAGATTGCTCTAACTATCCACATCAACATATCAGAGGGTAAGGCTAGCCAACTAATGTGTAGTCGGTTGCACCCCCTTCTAGGAAATTCCATTCTACGCTGCATAGGCACCCTTCTCACAAGTGAAGGTAAACCTAGTCCCATCTGTGAAGACACACCACACATTGTGCCTAATACAGTCGATCTTAACATGGACAATAGATAACTAGTCCATACCCAAGAAGACATCATAAGGCCTCAATGTCGCTTCAAGGAGATCCCAACTGAAGCTCTCGCCTCCTAGAGTAGGCTCACATTTCCCGAACCTGCTTGTAATCATAGAATCCGCTCCCGTAAGAGTCACTAGCCTTACCGAACGAGGCAGTGGTTCCGTCAGAATCTCTGAGCTCTGAACAAGGGCAGTGGAAATAAAATAATGACTCAAACATGTGTCTATACTTACTGCCTCTATGGTAGAGTAGTCACAGATCATACCTCATATCATCTCCAGAGTGCTTTGATCGTAGGCCTCAACTACCTAGAGCTAAGCATTCCCCTTTCCACCTACTCCCTATAGTCGAGGTGGACCTCCAGGTGGTGGTGGAAGTAACACCTCAAATCCTCTCCCATTTCCGGCTACACGACCAACACCTCTGCAATGTCCGTCTGCTCCCTGCGGGCCTCCTTGATCGAATCTTTGTCTATGCTTGGGCGTCCCATCGACTGTCTTCTGATCATTCATACGACGGGTTGGACATTCACAAGACATGTGACCCTACTCGCCACATGCATAACACAGGCCGCTCCTGGCATGACTGGAACTGTCTTGGGTGCCCCACACAATCGATTCTATGTCATGCAGTCATACACCAGAATTTCTGGTCCTCTTGGACCTCTATAACATTTTTCTACAGCCAGCTGCAGAAGACTATTCTATGTGATGACTAGTAGTGGGTCTCACTACTGGTGACTGCTCAGGAAGAAAACTCTCCACTAATAGGGCTATCTATAACACCCCATTCTAGGTCGGGATACTGAGTGAGATCGTTGAAGCCTTGGTCTCTCACCTGAGACCATGATCAAAAGTCTGGGCCCTAAAAAATGGGTCTCACACCATATATGTGTTGTAATGTGAGAGGTTTTGGACCCTCGCTGAAAACTAAGCTACAGTCATGCTGACATGCTGTAGATAATGAAGCTCTTGTATGCACAGTGTGCGGAGAGTCGCTGGGAAAAAATCTGCCCAAAACAGGCTCTCGAAGTCTACCCAGAGAAGCGGCACCTCATCGTGAACCTGGATTATCAAGATCCTCCATCTGCCTACTACTACCTGTAGAATTATGGTGGAACTGAACAACATGAAATCAGTTGGTGTCTCTATGAGTCAGAAGACTCTCACCATAGCCTCAAGCCAACCCTCAGCTACTTGCAGGTCTGTCTCTCCCCTGAACCCCGGTGTCTTCTGGAACTGGAACCCATGCAACACGCTCAAGAGGAATGCACTTCCTGCGACTGTGGCTGGTGGAATCAGTGGCCCAATGGGGAGTGGTACTAGAAGTGCCTCTGCTGGTACCTCTTCTGGAAAATGGCCCTGCACTGAGGCCTCTTCTCTCAGTGGGATATTAGTGCCAATATCTCACAAAACTCTAGTTGGCTATCTGCGTGGAGGAATCATAAAAATAAATTGGTGTTCCATGGTCAAAAGTTACAACTGGTGAGCTTAATGTTATACCTAGTGAGCTGAATGTTATACCTGGTGAGCTGACTAAAATGAACACAAAGAAAACTTTTGAAAACACACATGCAATCAGGGTTTTCATGCACTAAGTCTAAAATAAGATTTTAGAGTCCTGGTGTATGGATACGTTGGCCTCAACCCCAACACTGGACTCCCTGAATTAAAAACCACACTCACTACACATAACATTATTGCTTCATAGAAAATATCAGATTCCATGTTCTACGGTAGAACAGACAACTCGGATACAAATTTTTCACGACCCGTCCCCCGTGGCTCATGTCGTGACTACCCCATGCCCACCATCCATAGGTCAGGGGCAGGCGACTAGAAAAAAAGGTGTAATTACCTAAAATGAGGAAGGCATTGCCTTTATAACCAGTAAAAATACACACAAGAAACCACATAGCTGGACAAAACACCCAGTAAAACCATCTAACAAAAGAGGGATGAATGTAAAAGAGGCCAGGATACTAACCCAACTGGAAAGTACAAGTACAATTGTGATACAATACAACCAAAGGAATGGGATAGTATGTTCCTAGGTCATCCTCTGAAGTTCCTACCTAAGGGGTAAGTACAGATCGCCTCCTCATCAATTGTTGTCTGTTCGTCTCCTCTGTGTACCAACTCAACGTATGGTCAACCTTCAGGTACCATCCAGTACTGGTACTCTCAGCCTTAGTCAGTGCTTTCCTTCATCTGCAACCAACACAATAAGGTGTGGGCGTAGCCCATGCAAGGGTGAATATAACTATACTCGATAGGGACCCCGATACCCTCTAGGTCTCACAAAATCCCATAAGGATAAAACAAAACGTATGAAATCAACAGATAACCTTACTTAGGTATATGCCCACACATATACCTAAGTTATTAATTAATCTATCTCAACCACAAGGAAAACACAGAGGTTCTGACGCAGCCCAAACCGGGATTTATTCTAGGATTTGTATCCAGAAACATTTGATGTCACAATGTCGAACAGCTCGTCTGCTGGAGATATACTCCTTTATCAAGTATAGTGGGCCTTCCACATCACACAGAGGCACTTCCTACTAACCTTGGACTACTGAGGTAATCCTCCCGTAGAGTACTGTGGGTCTACCACATCACAAATAGGTGCTCCCCACTGTGGGTCTAACGCGTCACACAGAAGCGCTCTGCCTCAAAGCCTACTGAGGTACACCTACTGTCGAGTACCGTGGATCTGCCGCGTCACCAAGGCACCCCCACCGTGGGACTTCCACGCCACCAAGGCACTCCCCACTAGGCCTATTGAGTCACTCCGAGCCTAATATGTCAGTAGTTGTCAAGTCCTAGCCTGCCACTAGGTCTCCTCACTTTGCTTGCTCATCTCTGAGAGGATCCTCTCCACATTCTACTAGTGGATACTCCAACTACCACAAAATCGCACGTAGATGTATCTCAAAGGTCTTCCATGTCATTGGAATCTCAACGTAATAGATGGGGCATCAATCACATGCCTGATCTATGAGTTATTAGCATTTTTATCCTAGTGGCCTGATTGGATTCATGATCGAATCAACATGTCTGTTTCCCATTATAATCCAAAACACAGTGATGTATCACTCAAAGGGACCGTCCCACCCCAAGTTTTTCAGTTCCACTGACGGTTCGTCAAATGGACGTATGGTGCCAAAGTTATGGCCAAAAGATATTAAATGAGTTGTAGTGGGCCTAGGTCCGGTCCGACCCGACCCGACTCGGCCTGGGCCAACTGTGCTCAGAATGACCCGGACCGTAGTGTGGCCTAGCCCATTGGGTCAGCACGGCCTAGTGGGTCCAGTCCGATAGGCCACAGAGAGGCCGCGGAGGGCCATGGGTGACCGCGAGGACGCGAGGCCACGGGGCGGCTCGGAGGGCAGACAGGCGGCGCGAGCTGGGGTGGCTCGAAGGGCCACAATGAAGGCTATTTAACAAGGGTGTGAGGCCGATTCAGCAAGAAGGATGAAGTGCCATGGGGGCACGGGGCCCAGGAACACGTCTATTTCGGCCAGGAGACCGGAGAGCCGAAGGTGCATGGGGCCGGCTCACCCGTGAGGCCGGAACACTACTGGGGCACGGGGCCGGTTCATCCAGGTGGATGGAGCACATACATAGACCACGGAGGCCGCTTGTGGTGGTGTCATTTCCTTCTTCACTTTCATCGCCTTCTTCGCCTTCCTCGAATACATCCCCTTCCTCTATTTCGAAGAGTACACCAAAGAAGAAGGACAGATGGGTCATGCCATGTTTGTTTGGCATGCACCCTCCGCATTGAGAGTGATATAGAAGAAGTTCACAAAGAACTAAATATGAATGTGAATGGAAGATATTTTAAAACATCATTTCCTACAACCCTCATCAATCTCTATTCCCAAATCGCACAAAATAATTAGATGGGGAGAACATTGGAAGTGATAATAAATAAACCCCTACCTCTATCGCTTTACGACGTTGGCGCGAGGAAGATGGTTAAGTCATCGACATTCGTCTTGTCTGCAACACACCTCTGATCCTAGGCTCGTGCGTCGGTTTGTCGTTATTGACAATGTTCCTTGTCTCAGTTATTCATGGAGGAAGTGTTCTTCCTTGTAGAAGTATCCTCTCAATTCCTCCCAAATCCTCCATTTCCAATAAATGTACAACCAACCAAATAAATTTTGTTTAACTATTTAATTTGTTGGAGATTCAAATATGGATTAATTAATTGGCAACAATAAATTGGTTTCAATGGAAAAATAAAAAAAATAGGATACCAAGTGTTGGCATATTAAATTTATGTGTGTTGGCACAATTAATGTGGAAAAATCAAGAGCCCCTCCATATTAATGACGGGGTTTTAGATGTTTTTCCCCATAATGAGGGGAGTTCTGGAGGTTTTGGCCTCAGGTGCTCCCACCACCATAACCTCTCAGGGGAGGTTAGGTTCGGGTGGTCCCCGTCACCATAAACTCTCGTGGGATATTAAAGTCGGGTGGTCCCCACTTCACAACATCCACATAGAGGTTTAGTTCTGGTGGACCTCACCTCCCAACACACACATGGGTGATGAACATAAAAATAAAATGTTGGCATAATTTAATTTTTACATTATTTTTTCACGAAAAACCCAAAAACTAACATTCACCCTCGACCAACTTCTGTTGAGGTGAAAGTCTCCTTAAGTGAATACCTGCGCTGAGAGCTCAAAGGTACCCACAAATTTAAATATCGAGCATTGGTTAAAATGCTAGAAAAACCCACTCATACGTTTACTGAACGTATCCCAACAAAAGTTTAGAAATTCATTATCAGCACTCCGGGCCTCAGAATCATGTGCCTTCAATTTTCACAGACTCGTAAAACTTCCATTTATTAAAAAAAATTACATGGATATAATGGGTCTTTCGTACCCAATTTATGATGTGGTCAACAATAGTATTTTCAAGTATATTTTCCTTGATTTTTGAGATCATATTTAAATTGGAAGGATGAAATTTAATTAAGATGGGAAGAATGTAAAACCCAATTATATTATAATACATTCATATCTAAATAAAAATTATTTTTTCTCTCTTTATATCAACACCATGTGAATCATATTCTATGCAATACACTAAATGAGATTGAATCGAATGTATGATTTAGTTTTAAAGCCTTCTAATGGAGAACCTATTTTATAACTACATTTTGGATTTTTTCTAAATTTTATTTGTAATATGGAAATTTATTTTACAATTCAATATATGAAAAAAAATATTTGGGTGAGTTTTTGGGAATTTTTCTATCAAGTATTATTTTTGTATGAATTATTTAAAATATAGTATATTATTTATGAAAATTTACCTTTTCATTTACAGAATTTTAAATATTAATTAATATATAACATATATTAAAAATAAAAAATATATCATTTATTAATACAGTAATCCAATATATGGTATAGGAATCATTTTTATATTGAAATTTGATTTAAAAATGTATTGATATTTTAAATGTTTTTCATTAAAAACCCTATTCTTTGTCACATGTGCAACAATAACAAAATTCTATATTTTCCCCCTTTTATGATTTTTATTTTCAAATATGAAATAAACGGTTGTAGTCATTATAATATTTTTTTTAAATTAGATGAACAAATTTTTTGAAAAATAATATTTGTGAATGTGAATAAAAATGGTTATGGGGATTAAGTTAACATAAAGGCTTATAACGGACTTATCAATAATATTAAGGGAAAAAATTAAATTAATGTTGATAAAAATACATTTTCTGCCAATAATTTGACAATATCCTAATAAGGATCAAATTTTATGTGTTATTAGGATATTATTAAATTTATGTTCACCATATAAATGGTTAAGTACGAGAAAAGGGAAAAGGACTTCTTTCATTACCTTAAATATTTATAAAACATTGAGATATGTAAAAAATAATATTTTCGGTTATACATATCATTTATAAAGATAAATGGGTTATTTTTTCATTATAATTTTTCATTAATTTTTAGATGTGGTTTATTCACTTAAAATACTTATGATATGCCATTGTAGTGATTATTTGGTAAATAAATAACTAAAATAAATGAAAATATAAATAATATAAGTGATGTATAGTGATTGAATTATCATCTATAATTATTATTTTTCATTTATTATATAGTTATACATAACATTAATTTAAATATATTTTAACTCAAATATATTTTCATGATATTTAAAATTTAAAATTAAATATACAATGTCAAAATGACATTATTTAATTTATAATAAATTATATTGTATTAAATGATTAAACATTAATAAAAATCCTACATTATGATAATTAAATTTAAATTGAAAATAAATATTAAATATGTTTTCTTAATGGATGAATAGATCATTTATAATTAACATATTATCCTTTATATTTCAAAAATTTTGTTAACATGGTTTGGGTTTAAATAGTGTTTTGGTGCTTTGAAAGTGCTTTTTTGAAAACTTATTTCCAAAACACATGGGATTATTATTTAATGATCTAGATTATATATTAATAATTCTGTGTGTCTATATTTTCTAATAAATATCAATTTAGATTATTCTTATTGGTCAAATTACTTAAATTAGAAAAATAGATGCACTAATAAAAAATGATAGTATTGTTGAATCTTATATGTTACGAAACTAGATTATTAAAATGAAAATATTTTTGTGTGGTAGAGGATTTTATCAACTATTATTCCCTTTTAATCAATTTTTTTTATGGTTGGATTCACATTAGGTGTGTTTGAACTCCCATTAATGAAAACCATTTTGTATTTACAAAAGCGCCACACATCTTCCACTATAAAAGGTCATCCACCCCTTCAACAAATTAACACCTATCAAGCCACATTGGATTGAATAATATCTTACCAAATTTAACCCTAAAGTACCACCCTTTATCGTATAATCCTTCCCTTAGGTTTAAATCCATACAAGGATGCCTTTTGGTATAAACTAAAAGAAGTTACTCAACTAAGAGGTGACATCTTCTATCAATCTATATAGTTTAATTTCAATTACCAACCCCAAAAATAGGCTTATTATATGATAACATTAAAATAATGGATAATAGATATACTAGGTTTTTGGTATTTAATGGGTTTGGCCAACACTTACACACACATAAATATAATTGATGACGAACATAGTATATACATGTTTGGTGAACTACCACCTCACAAATCCAATATTGTTCATTTCTATTTTATCGCCCCTAATGGTATATTTTACGATGGAAAATATATTTATACATTTTATATATGATATTTATTATATATTTATAATTATCCAATTCTTTTATAACACATACCCTTAAATTTTCCATTTTTTAAAATATGACGACGTCCTTTGTGGATGTGTGGACTACAACCTCCTCCAAGTAACATGACTCATTCACTCTATACATTGAATGCATTAAGAATGGATATAATATAAATATGTAACATATTTAAAATAGATATTGTAATTTTATTTTAATATACATATTCTTTTATTTATTTCACATAGTTTAAATACAAAAAAGTAATGAATGCAGCATTCAGGCATATGTACGACCTACCATCTTAATGAATGATGCACATCATATCATATCATAAAAATATTATGGACTATAAAAAATAAATATGCACTGAATATATTAGAAATTAAATTAAATTCCTTACATTATCGATATTATGAAATCATTATCTACATAATCTAAACCAAAAGTAACAAGTCGAAACATACATGAGAAAACTATGCAATTAACACACGAAAAAGTAAAAATAATGAATGAGTTTTTACAAACGAGTAGTTAAAGAATTTAAAAAAGTTAATATATGATATTATAAACATTAATATGGTAATTTTATAAGGTAGTAACAAATTTTTAACCACTATCTAGGAGTTTAAATACAACACAACAAAATGAATGTCAAGGTAATAGATTCTTGTATCACTTTTCATTCCCTGAGGCATACATCATTTACACTGCTTACCCATATTGTATGGTGTATCGACTGACCATTTTGATATATTATATCACTAATTATATTATATTATAGGTATTATAGTTTTAATTTTTAATTGGTTTTGCAATGGGGGGTTTTATGAAAATTTCCAAGTGTAAAAAATTAATTTCGCAATCTCACTTTCTTTTGTGATTATCAACTTTCTCTTTACACTGTCAATTTATTGTAATCATTTATCATTGAATATTGAATTAATTTGTGGGTGTTGGATATTATTTTTTACCAAACCATATAACATCTTACTTATGGTGTTTACTTTAAAATTTATTTTATTAAATGGGATATTGATGACAAATCTGTATTTCACATTCAATATGGTTATTTGATAAAAAATATTATTTATTTTATTAATAAATATACGGAATGATTTGGGTGGATCCTACACATTGTATATCCCATCTTGAAACAAATGGCTCTAATGAGATGAAGATGTTGGAAAAATTAAATTTATCTCTATCCGTGGTTTTAATCTAACTTTTGTAAGGTCAGGACATTATATTTTTTCATGTGCCTTTCACTTGATATACAATTATAATGCTTTTTCCTCATTTATATTAATTTATTATTCATCCAAGAGATTTTGTGAAGACATATTTATTGATATATTTTATTCTAAGTTTATTTATTTAGATGGAAATAGTTTCTATTTCTTACCTTTCAAAATGGATATTAACTATCTAGTTATTTTAACATCATCTATTCTCAATTATTTACCATAACATGTTATCTTATTCCTATTGACTCATTATTAATTCAAATTTATAAATGATTAAATATTATTTTATCTCACCCTTATTATTTTTACTTATTCCATGTTATGAAGAATAAATCTTTTAAAATGGTGTCAAGTAAGTAGTTTATTTTATTTTATTATGTATCATGTTTTTATTTTTTTATTTCCTATTTTATTTTATGTATCTTGTATGTAATAAGGATTTCAAAGATTTCTAAACTAGTCATTACTTTAGTATTTTTATCCTTATTATCATTCCATTGTAATAAAATAATTCACCATCTTATGGATTCATGGTCGGGGAACTACATGATCCAAAGGAGTTTCTTCTAATCGATGTTAATCATCTCCATTGAGCTCATTCATTTTAACTATTTTTTTACACAAATAATTATGTTTTAAAACATCCAATATAAATACACAACTATATCCAATATAAATTGATATGTTATAATTTGGATTTCATTATATTGATCCATCTCCAATTCCATCAAATGGGATGTAAAACAGTAATTTGGGTGTGTGGTAGACTACTATCTCACAAACTGATATAATTCATTTTCCATCATCACTTATCACGACTATTATTTATAATGTATTTAATTATTATATATGATATTAATGGAATTCTAATCATTAATTAAACTTATCAAGTCATATTCCATATTACATTATGATCCCTTTAAAAATGATGAATGTGCTTGTGTATACAGTAGACTACATACTCGCAAAGCGACGTGAATCGTTTCGATTACCATTTAAAATTACTAGAAATAAAAGTAAATTTTAAAAAATAATAATATATTTATAATATAATTATAAATCATTGACGATAAAAATAATATTTCCATCATTCAATTAATTTTTTCTAAAATCATTAAATTTTTTCATGCGTAGTAATGACTTACTGTCTCCAAATGTATAACATACGTCATTTTTCATAACTTTATTTTGCTGCTTGTTTTAATAGTTTATTTTTGTAACAAACTATAAATATTTCATGATTATTATTATATATGTGATTTATTATGAATCATTTGACCATAATAAATACACCAATGTCATTTTTAAAATATAAACTCAGCTTCCTCAAAACACCTGATGTGGAATTCGCTGAGTAAGAAATTAATCATTTCCCTAAAACCAATCTTGTAACTAGTTTATATAAAATTTATTAAACTTGTAATGTTTTCATATGAAAAATAATAATTTAGATATTATTATTATATAGGAGACAATGGAATCAAAATACAGCTCCTTACTCTAGGTAAGCATTTCACCTCAAAACTTCCTTTATTGAGAAACACAATATATTATGGTCCAATTTGTTTATGATTTATATATAAAAATTTAAATATTATATCATTAATAATTTATAATTATTTATATTTTCATATAAATTTAATTTACCTAATTTATTTTAGTTATAATTCAAAAGATGAAAATCTATAACATTTTATAGTTCAGTCCATTTTAATAGAGAATTATTATTCTTGAATTTCCATTAAATGAAATTATATTATAACATCATAATAAAAATATTTTATTTTTAATATTCTATGGATATTCATGAAATTTTCATGTAATAGTACCATTATCTTCTCTCTTGTACTAAAAATTATTTAGATTTTTAAAAAAAACATAATTCATTTACCTCTTCTATATTAAATCATTTTTTATACATATACATGTATTATAAAAATATTTTTAAAAATAAAATTTTCATTATTAATGAAATTAATTAAAAAAATTACCAATGTTTTAATTTTCACAATAAATTTTAATACAATGTTTATGGAATTTCCCAAATTTTTTACTTTTTAACCTTTTTATAATAGTTTTAAAGGAATGTTTATTTTATTTTATGACATGTATATAATAAACCACCTTCAATAAAAACCAATTTATCAAATCTTCGATTTCAAATTTACATGTTTCTTTGAATTTTTTTTTATAAAAATGTATAATGTGTTAGATTTTGAAGCTGTTAATTCAACATGAAAAGTGTATTTTTATTCTGATAAAATCTAAAATGTAATCATTTAATGAAATCTTAATATATGACCCAAAACCTTGATATTAAGGAACACTTATAAATTTGTTATACACATCTGTCACATATATACATATATTATTGTCACTTAATTTTACGAGGAAATTTATACCCTATGTTTATGTTTCAAATTACTCCATTAAAAAAATTTCATGGATTGTGATATAATCCCTGATTATAAAATCCATTTTCATTTCATCTATAATTCATTTTATTATTCAATGTGATGGATTTCCATTTTGAGTCAGATAAATTCCATAAAATTTTATGATGGATGGGATGAGATAGTAATCCAACGTTTTGGGTAAATACTTATTATAATGAGGTTTCATGTATGATATTAGGTAGAAATCCTATTCAATTATGTGACATTGTCTACAATGTGATATTTTTTGGGCTGTTAGCTATGATTCATTTTTAAGTCATGTTATATGTTTTTGACCCACTTCCTTTGTTACCATGATATTATCATACCATTTTATATATGTAATCATCTTATATGAAAAATCATTATCCTTATTTTTTAGGATATAATTTATTATGTTCAAATCACATGTTATGAATCTTTATCATGTTAATTCCCATTATGATTTTTTATATCACCCATTATTCCTAGGTTTCCCCCAAGGTATCCAATGAATTTTTAAGATCTCGAAATAATTTTAGGAGATCCTTATATAAAATAATATAAATTAGTATAATTTTAGTCTCGTGATTTGGTATTCTTATCATAGTTATCCAAAAACCCTTGGCCTCGCTGTATTTGGGATGAAATTATTGGATGATTATATTGAAAATCATTCAATAATATGTGTAAAATTCATGGCTCTCTAAAGTTGTATTAGAATAGGGGATAATTTTCTGTCATATTTGGACTGGAATTTTTTAGTGTGAAGCCTCAAAAAAATTATACAGATAATAATATGTATATGAATATTTCCTTTATTTTATTCATAATTATAGAGTGAGTAGGTTCCAACAAAATAAATCAATACATTGTTAATACAAGTGGATGTCGAACTAGAAAAATTATATCAATGCGTAATTATTCAAAAAAATGATCATTGGGATTTACTTTTTCATCACTTCATGTAAGAAAATGGTCCTTGTGCACCCCATTTTTGACTATCCCATGTAATATGTTTTTTAAATTCACAAAATCTTTATGAATTTTTAAAAAAATACATGAAGAAATTATTAGGATAGAAATTATAAAAGGAATCCATTATATGGATTTCCAAGATTGAGACCTATAAACTCATATGTTCTATATAATATATTAAAATAAACACAAAATATATTAATATAAACACAAAATATAAACAAACTAGGAAATATATTCCCATTATAACCATTCAGTTATACTAGAATGTATGAATAGTTATAAATAATTTAGGAAATTTAAAAAAAATATATTGAATATATAATTTTAAAAATATATTTTTAATAAATAAGCACACAAAATTTTAAAATGAAATTTTATCCTATAAAAGCAATGTTTCCTTAAAATATAATAATTTTTGGTGAAAATATTAAAATTAATTTATTGAAATTTAATAATTATTATTTTATAAAACCAAAATAAGTTTTTTATTTAATAATATCGATAATATATTAGTGATAGATATTTAAATTTTTATGAAATTTATGTATTTTCATTGAAAATAGAACATTACTGATCACCCAAAGACTAACATATCTATTAATTAAATAAAGTAATTTAAAGGGTAGATTTTTTTTTGTTTTTTATATTGAAAAATATTAATCATTTGACATATAATAATCAAAATATTTTAATTTAAATCATAAATTTTCATGATTTTTTATTTTTTTATTATTCCGATTAAAAAGGGTTTCTACAACATAACTAAATCCTTAATGCCTGTCAATTTTAATTAAAAAAATAAAACATGTTAATTAGATATTTAAATTAAATTGATAGATTATAAATATAATTATATCTTTTTAAACTCATCTATGATAATTTTTAGCAATATTGTTAATATAAGATCATCTATTTCATGAAAAATGTGTTCCTTTAAGAATGATTTATTTAACAATTTTTTTGTGTTGAATTATAAATTAATCATTTAGACACATTTGAATGGGATTTTATAATTTGGATTCCATATTTTCAAATTTTATTAAATATTATTATATATTATGTTCAACATAGTTTTTTTATAATAATGAATAGTAAAAACAATAAAAAATCATATGTTATGGTTATTGTTCATATAGGGATACCATAGGTTAATAATAAGAGTAAAATATTGTAAAAGGCAGGAAAATGTTTCATTATGAATTTTGGAGGTGTTTCAATATATTATATCCCCTATAATACATTTTTGATCAATTTTATATGCACTTGTCATGATTATGACTTCACATTATTTAATATTTTTGGGTATTTAACAAAATTACACTCATTAACATTTATAAAAGGCAAACCCTCCCCTCCCATATTCCCACCTTTTAATTCAATTGGAATAACCAACCCCTAAAGCAGTATCACCAAAAATCTTTATCCAGATTCTATAACTTTTGGCCTTCTCAAAAGACCATCCTTGGGGTAAGTAAAAATATATTCAAATAAGGTTCTTCTGAGAAAAGTTAACCGGCTTCAACCTGATCCTTCGTTTTTAGTTATTTTATTAAAAAATGGAATTATATGTTAGAAATAAAAATTATAATCACACCTTTATATCTCATAAAATTAAATGTTATAATATTTATAGAATAATATTTTTCATTTTCATAATTCATAATATGGGAAACAAAACCATCATTCGTGTGTATTGGGTACTAAAACCTGGGGAACTGATGTAATTTGTTTCCATAAATACATGTAAAATATGTTCGTGGTAGTGGATATAATTTATATATATGATTTTAATGACATGATATTTATTCTAGAAAAAATGGCATATTATTCCATCATATATTACCATCCATTATAAATTAATAACATCATTTGTTCATATACTGGGCTTCCACTACACGAAGCAATGTCATTAATTTTATATTATTACATCAAATTGATTGTATATGTTAGTTTATATAAGGAAATATTATTATATTTAGGATTTAATTATCATTAAATGAATATAATATAAGTATTACATTCTTTTGATAATAATGATTTTAATATAAAAATGTTACTCATGCATATGTTCGACCTACTATCTCTATAGTTGTAACTTATTTTATTTTCAGAAGAATATTTCACTAAAAATTTTAAATGTAGAATATATGTAACAAAATTATGATTATACCATAAATATTATATTAGAGATTATTTAATAGTAACCCTATTGAACATGGTCAACATACCAATGTAATTTTGATATTATGTATTGGGAATCCCCGAAATACCCAAAATGGATATAATTGAATAAGTTCATAACGATTTCATTAAAATAAATAACATGAATGGTTTATGTAAAGGTGATTAAACCTTAAAATATAATTACGAAAATAATAATTGATATATGATTATTATAAAGGAGATAATTTATATACATGTAATTTCATGACTTGATGTATTGTTTTTAATTAAAACATCTTTCTTTGATACACATGTACATCTATTAATTAACTTTAAATAGTGTTTATATATCCAAATTAAAATTATACAAAGAATATTTCACATTTTATAATATTTTATGTTAAATTTCATTTTAATAATTTATCATATTAATGAATCTAAATCTACCAAATCAGTTAGGGTTTTCGTATCATTCACATATAAATATTGATAGCTTATTCTTGAATTTTCAATCTCGAAATTTAGATTGATTATTTTATAAGAAAACCATTTAATTTTTATTCTCATCTATTTATTTATGAAATTATATTGTAATAGTAGACTTATCACCTCTCTGGAAATTAATATAATTGAAAATTGTTTTTAAGAAAAGGTGAATTAATTTGAATATTTTGTCAATGATACTTTTTCTTCTATTTCATTGTTCTCTAAATATATTTTCACTAATTTTTTTAAATTATTTAAATTATTTACTACAGTAATTTTCCCCATGGTTTAAATTTTATAATTTTTTAAATGAATATTCATTTTCATTATTCAAATAAGGTACTTTTTATATTTTGTACAACCATGTTAAAAGAGTATTTTTTATATTATATATAATGTAAAATTTTACCCTTCATCAATACCACTGAATTCATATTATAATAATTTATAATTTTTTGGTGATATTTTAAAATAAATTTTTCTATATAATATGTAAATTTTTATATTTTGAATACATTATTTCAAGGTGAAAATGTTATTATTTTTTTCTTCAAAATTCACTTGTAATATTTTAATTGAATTTTCATCAATAACAACATCGTTCAATGATATTGGTTACATATAATTCTCTTATATATGTCACTATCGTATATACCATAATTATTATACCTTACATTGATGGGGAAACACATTCCCTATGGTCATATCTCAAATTCCTTCATCATGAAGTTTTTTTATTATGATGTGAGATAAGATTATGCTACCCAATTCAATTTCATGAGTAATTCAAATATTAATGCCTTATGAATGATTTTAATTTTATGTAAAAAATTAAGGATTGTTTTTATTATTGTTCCACAAATAGATTATAAATTTATTGGATTAATATTCAGCCTCATTATGTATTATTTGTGATATTTGGGAGTAATAACAATCCCTTATGGATAATAGTCAAACGTGTGATATTATAAAACAATTAACACATAAATCAGGTTTATATCGTGTTTATGACACCCAAAAAATATAAAATAATTATATTATATTCAATATAATATATGAAATGGAACCCTGATCATAAAAAAAGTAGAAAATATATTTCATCAAATTTAATATATTTGATAGCTTGTGGGACCCAAAACCCTGAATATAAAAGAACATTAATATATTATGATGATTTAACATAAATATTAAATTTGTGGGTATGAATTATTGTAAACAAAAATATTAAAAATATGCTTATATAGTGATTAGGAGTAAAATAATAACTGTTTAAATGAACAAGAATGTTTCTTTGAAATAGTGAAATTTTTATAAAAAATTGATAAGTTTCACATTGCGCTCAAAATTTAAAAATATAATATACCAATTTTATAAAAAAATTATAATTAACTTAATATTTTAAAACATAGTTTTCAAATTATAATATAGTGATTCTTTAATATTTTTGTCAAATATTTCAGTTTTAAATGAAATGTTTTAAACCTTGAATTGTAAGTGAAAAGTTATTTATGATTAATTTATTTACATAGTTAAATAATATATTTAATTATATCTAAATTAAAAATAATTCAAATATATATATATTCATATTATTAAAATTTTAGTCATTTTAATTAGTTTCTTGTTAAATTTTGACGTAAAAACTCATAAAATCTTTGTATATATTTTATTTGAAAACCATCTTTCTCATGTAGTCTATGATATTGATATTATATTAATTTATTCCAATTTGAAGAATAGAATTTAGGAAAATAGATTATATATTTGGAATAAAAATAATTTATATTTCATAATAAGGGAAACATATTTTTTTGACCAAAATGAATTGGTAATATAGTAAAAATTATTTTCTACCGTTAAGGTAAGTGTTCTTTTACAGGGGTTAAGCTAAAAGTCATAGCGATAAAAATGAAAACCAACATATCTAACACCCATTTTAGGGAAATAGTTATATCATACATATTTTATGATTAATAAGGGGTATTTTGGGGAGATTATTTATATATAGGAATTTTTGAAATGACTAAAACATTTCAAAACATTCCATGTGTGCCAGTAAACTCACTTATAAAAGGACACCCATTCCCTTCTCCTCTTCACACCATAAAATTATTTTTTATCAAAATTTACCAAATCCAAAAACATCCCCAAAATATCTCTTTTCATTCCATGTTCCTTATTTTTGGAATAAATCCAACTATTTATGATTTTGGTGAAAACATTTGGAGGATCCATGAAGAATATGTAACATTATTCAGCGGGCATTTTTAGTTTATTTCTTTATTTAGCTATATAAATTCATATAAGTCAATGATGATATAATAAACTAAGAATGTTAAATTTTCATAGATTTTTTTAGGATAATGTAATTATCTTAATCAAAATCTTATTCCAAAAAAGGGGTTATGAAATTATTGTTCACATGTGAGAAGGATTACCACCTCCTAAATTGATATAAGTCAATTTCCCATAAACACCACTCATGTTTGGGTATGATGATGTATATAATGTATGTATTAGATATTTATAAAATAATTATAAAAATTTTCCATTATACGGCACATAACAATTTAATTTGAATTCAATATGGGATACTACAACATTGCTCAACTATATGAATGGCCACCTCCTAGTGAAGTGATGTGATTAATTTTAATTAATGGTATACATGGATGGTAACATGGATATTGATAATAAATATATGTGATATAAATTATATAATTATGGTATTTAAGACATATTTTACATTCATAAATTATAATATAACATTCAATTTATTACAATTATACTCACTTAAGTATGATAACATTGTCCGTGTATTTGTGGATAACCACATTCACAGAGCGACAAGACTCTCTTATCATACCACACCACAGATATTATATATATAAGTATATTAAAATAAATTATAAGATCATTTTAATATTATGATCATATTTTAATGATGAAATGTTACTTACTAAATTTCCATAAATATATTTAAAAAATGGAAATGTTACCCATTGGTATGTATGACCTACCAAATCCTTGATAATATCATATATCATTTTTTATAACCATATTTAATGATTGGTTTTAAAATTATAATTGATGTATAAATTTGAATATAATTTCATGTTTTTTATTATGATGATTATGGAACTATATTATATTAACAAGAAACAGAAAATTCATGAGACAATACTAATGAGAAAACATGGAAATTAACACATGTAACAATAAATGTAATGAAATATCATTAATAAATAGGTTATAAGTTTTTTAGAGGATAAAATATGATGTTATATTGTTCTGTTATATGTTATTAAAATATTTAGAACCACAATACAAGAGATTAAATCATGTTCAACAAAATTGAAGCATAAGGTAAGTGATTCTGCTTGGATTTCCTTTTATTGAGACACATATGTATATTAGGGAAAGTTAATTTTATATGGTAAATATACTTCCCTCTAACATGTAACATCATGATTCCATAATTATACATGATATTTTATGTTTCCATTTGAAACATACAATGGGGTTATATTTAAATGTTACCACGTGGAAAAATATTAGATAACTCAATTTTATTTCCACGAGTTATATTAATTTATTCATACTTGATATTTTTAGATTATTTTCATATAGAATTATAAATAAATTATGTTTCATTTCTACTTATTTTATATGATTTTATTGTCGATTCTCATAGTCAATTCATGGGCTAATCATCACATCAATTTTAGGATCATTATAAGTATTTATTTTAAAATATCATTGTCACAACCTTACATTTAATTTAATTTATTTTTTACCTAATATTAAATTACTAATATTTCAGTTGTGATTCGGGATGAGTCACCATGTCAAATTTGTCAGTTTTGACATTTTATAGTGTATTTTTTTAACCTATTCATGTTTTTTGTTTATGGTTTTAGGGTTATATTTGTTGCATGTTCTGACTAAGGTTGTTTTTAGTTCCATTTATTTTTGAATATTTTGAATTTCATGTATTTATAATTGTTTTTGGAAAAGAATGGGAGTCATAAGAGAAACTATGTTACAAGTTTTTTGTGTCTAATGACATGGTTCAAGTCTTGCACATGGTTAGAGGAATAATTTCAACAACAATGAGAGGTTTTGTATAGTATTTAAATTGAAATTTTACATCATTGGGGTATGATTATACAATCTATGTATCTATGTGGTGCAATATTCTCATCTTCTATTGTAGTGTGCACATGGTTGGTGTACGATTTTCCAAATTGTGAGGAAAGACCGTGCGAGTTTCCCATGTTATTAAAACATATAAATTGCCTCTTTTATCCTCTATTATTTTAACCATATTTTAGTATTATACTCCCTTCATCTACCTATGAACACCAGTGAATAACCCACATGTACATAACAACCTCAAGAGGGAACCAAAATGGTTTGGCAGCATGGTTTGAAAAATAGTTTCCCAATCATATCATACAGATCGTCAAAAAGATACAGACATTCAGAATTGGTATAAAACCTTGGGAACATGGTTATAGAAAATTATGAAACGTTATTTTCCTTTTAAAATTACCCCTTACAATTTGGATAAACTGATTAAGCTAGATGACCTAGATTCAACTAACAATGCGGCGTAGTGGTTTCTACCACTAGTCAGGGTTTTGAGTTCGGGACAAGCCATAGACACACCCAAATCGTCTATGACCTCATTAGTGATCCATATTATGTCAAAGAAAAATAAATAGAATGAAATATAATGGATCCATACCTCATAGGAAACTTGTTTATAACAACAATTCTTAATTTTGTATAGAAAAATATTTTCTCGTGAAAGTTAAAATTTATTGAAAATAGTATTCCATATCATTTTCTGTGTCTATTTTAATAGTAATTAAACCCATTTAGAAAAATTAAATAAATAATGGATTTCAATATTTAAATAATTTTTAAGGATACTTCATTTATTTTTGAAAAAATTAATGTTTAAATTTGTAAAAATTCAATACCCAGGTTAATGGTAATATGGGTTTATTGGTGTGTCTGTCAGGGGGGTTAAAAAAAGAGATAAGGGTTATATTAAAATTAATATTGTCTAAATATTATAATGTGGATATATTCAAAAAATATATTATCTTAAATTTGAATCCTTCTATATTTTGATGCTTTTCTCTAGAATAAGATTTTTTGTATTTTAATCTTTTAAGAAATTACATGTGTGCCCTCTCCCCCATGTTTAAATTGAAACCCCATATCATATGCATCTCATAAATAAGGAACCTATTATATAATCCAAAATATGACAAAATAGATTCCTAAAATCCCTACCCACATACATGATGTCATCATTTGACAATAATATCACCCCTTTAAAGATTCCATGGTAACATAATAGAGGTTTTTCAACACGGAGAAAAAACTCTTTAACAAAATCTGTCAATATTTATCCTTGTAGCACAATCCCATAAATTGTTATATCCATCATTAAGTTGTGAATAATGTATAATGAAGTTTTTGATATGTTTTTTCAAAATTATTTCACTAAATTTTGTATAATAATTTTCATGCAATGTGGAATTAATGTATTGTTTGTGCATACGTATAGACTACCACCACAACATAGCCATATGAATAATTTTCCATATTCACCAACATAGATATCCATAATAATATATATTATAAATATATCTGATAAATAAAATATAATAATTATTAAATAATTTAAAATTTCTATTTATCATTATTTCTATATTTTTGTTATAAAATGAATAAAATATTCATTAATTTGTATGAATTACCATTTCCATGAATTATGTATTATGTTATTTATCTCTACAATTAATGGATGATTATAAATATGTATATAACTAATACATATGATATTTTTATAATTATTATCATTATGGTTATCATGTAACCATGACCAAAGTGCGGAAACTATATCATTTGTATAAAACAATTCATGAAAAATGAAACATTTAATACGAATAAATGATTATTTTAATAAATAAAAATTACTAAATGGGTATTAAGATATTTTAGTTGGGGAAAATGTGATATTATTAGTATGAATATGTTTCTTCAATATAATTAAAATTAAATTAATTTTTTTATTTATGAGTTTATAGTGATTACAAATAATTTTGAACTTGAGGTAAGAGTTTTTTGGCCTCATTTTAATATTCATGAGACCCAATACATATTGAAAATAGGCTTATTCTTTATTTGCATATATATCCTAGGAATGAATTTTATAATTAATATCATGAAAATAAATCCTATTCGCAAATATATATATGGTTTTATCAATTATGACGTATCTATTTGGAGATAAAAAATGTGGTAATTGTTTTTCGTCTAATGTTTTCTTATTTTCAATATATGTTATGTTATACTAATATAATATTTCATGATGTGTATCTACTATGCCATTTATATTTTATATCATTAATATCATTATTTATAGTGCATTTAATGTTAATTTGAATTTATTTCTTCTATGAGGGTAATGAATAAGTAGTTAGAATATATTAAGTGTTTTATGTTACAACCTCATTTTTATGGGGACTATTTATACTTAAATTCAAGATGATAATATAATTTGATTAATATATAATAAAAAAATTAATTCAGTGTATTCGAGTTATTTATGGTTTATAAATATTTTTTCATTTCTTTTTCCCCAATATGTGAACTGAATAGATCAAAATAATGTTTTTTAGAAAAAATCATATCTATATCTTCGGTCAAGAATCTTATTTTCTGATCTATATTATCATTAAATTTTTTCCAAGATCGATTTTTCAATTTCTATATTATTTATTAAATGGATTTTGAAAATTATAAAAAATTATATATAATGTTTTAATGGAATCATATATTCATTTTTTGGATGAGGTGATTTTTACCAAAGGGGGGAACATATTTTTTCTTTTAACATTGACCATATGAAATACCTTTCCCACCATAATGATATCTATTTTCATTGAATATTAATTTTCCGGGTTCCATGTTTCTCATGAAAATATATGTTTCTTAATAATTTTGAAATTTTAACTAAGTTATATCAATATAATTACGTTATTTTCATCCAAAATTTTTCTATTGATATTTGAAATGAATTTGTAATCAATGAAAAAAACTTTTGTCATACATATACTTCACTAGGGATACAATTATATGATATTATCCATGTATATTGTTAAAATGTTTTCTGATTATGAATATTTAATACTAACGAACATATTTTCATTTCCATTAATTATGATATGATGAAATGATAAATGTTTTCAGGATCATATGGAATATATATGAATGGATTATAATTTTTTGATAGGTAGATCTATGATAGACCACCGATATATTGGGTAATGATTAAGGTTTTATAGATTGAAAACTTACATGATATGTTTTCCCAATAATAAAAAATTGGATACATGGGAGCTAATTTTCAGGAAAAAGAGGTTACATAGAATGTTTGTAAAGACCCAGATATTCCATGGAAATTGGATTCTTAAGATCATGAAAATTTTACGAGTCTGCAGTTTCGGATGGCGCTTGATTTTGAGGCCTGGTGTGCCCGAAATCAGTTTCTAATGTTCTATTTAGGTATGTTCAATAAACGTAAGAGCGAGATTTTATAACTTTTGAACCAGTGCTCAGAATTTAAATCTGAGGGCACCTTTTAACTCGCATCATCAATGATTACTTAGTGATAGCATCACCGTAGTTGCGTTCTGACGAGAATAGAAGTTAGTTTTTGGGGTTTTTTAATTAATTTAAATAAAAATACATTATTTTTTTTGTGGCGGTTTATTCCTCCAAGGGGAGGTTGGAGGTGGTGGCCATGACAGCTGAACCACACATGGGATGTTATAGGGGTGGGGACCACCCACGCATAACCTCCCTTGGGAAGATAGATTTTGTGGATCCCACACAATCCTTAATCCCTCATTTAACACCCCATTTATTTGGGATGTTAAATCTCCACCTTCCCCAATTAATTTTCGTACCAACCTTCACCATTAATTAATTGAACTTATTTTAATTAATTAGAACCATTTTTTAATTCTTTTGAATTCTTTCCAACCATTAAAATAATAGATAGTCTATTATTTTTGGGATGGGAAATCTTTTGGTGGAGCTTTGAGTGGAGAACTTCATCCTTCCAACGAACAACTCCACACACCACCAAAGAACAATGAACTTCTTCATCTATCTTAGACTAAGCCAAAATAAAAAGTGACAGCCATGAAGAACCCTGATGATGCTTCTTCCCTACATGCTTCCCAAAATCGACGAATCGACGTCCCCCATTCTTCACCTTCCACTGTCATCGATCAACAATCAAGGTAGGTGGTTTTGAGTTGATTTTATTCCCAAACTTCATCGTTTAATTTTAAGAGAAGAACCGAATGATAACACCATAATGAGGAGGGCTCGGATTGCGTGAACACAGACTGACCATCTCCTTAAGGTTACCCTTTTTTTGTTGATGATAAAGGCAGAGCAACGGCGGCAGGCGTGAGGCCTGCCGTGAAGAAAACCAATGGCTCAAGGCCTCCTGGTCGCGAAGAGGGCACGAAACTGTCATGTCGAGTGGAATGGGATCCTTGGACACGAAGGGCCACGGCCAGCCAGGCCACGACGGAGGGGCGCGGTGCCGTCACGCAGCTCCGGCGGTGCAGGGAAGCCGTGACCAGTGTGGGCCGCGGCGGAGTGGCCCGATGCCATCACACCGTAGCAGTGGTGCATAGCCGCTTCCATGGTGGGCCACGGTGGGGGGCCGTGGTGCTGTCGCACCTCATCGGTGGAGCAGAACCGGCTGGCCGCTCAGCCATCTAGACAAGGCGGGACCCCTCGGGTTCTGCGGAATGCCGAACCAGTGCCAAACACTGGTTCGGTCCGGAAGCAGGCGGTGTAACCCCCTATGCATGGTCGGTAGGCTAACTAGGCTGCCCTCGGCCGGGCCGCCCACTTGGGCCAGGCCGCCCCCTCTGGCCAGGCCACTCCCAAAAACCCTGGTCCACACCAAAATCGGGCCAGGTTAGTCCAATTAGGTTGGATCGGACCCGTACCCATTGGGCCAGTTTACACCTTTTCGCCCCTATCTTGGGCTATAGGTGTCCGATTGACGAACCTCCTGGGTGATGGAAATCTTGGAGCGAGTCAGTTATTTTGAAATATTCCACTTGAGGTTTGGACACCGTTGGTAAATGATCTGGTTGGTTTGAACCTAAAAACCAATCGGGCCCCATGAACAGAAATTCCAATAACACACAGACCGAGTGTCTGATTGACACACCATCTTTCATGTTGGAACCCTTAAAATATGTTGGACCCTTGGGTTAATCCATTGTGGAGTTTAGTGGTAGTCAAGGTAGTACTGTTATCTCAAGGGTAGATTCTACAAAACTCGAGTGCACCGGGTGCATGAAATCCTGTGGCTGAAAGTCAGGCCGAGGTTGGAGACAGATCAGACGGAGGTCAGCGCTCAACAATCCTGTGTGGGTTAGCACATACCAATCTTGTGTGGGTAAACACATACCGATCTTGTGTGGGTCAGCACTCAACAATCATGTGTGGGACAGTGCATACCGATCATGTGTCGGTCAGATCCTATGTTAGACATTTCGGGGGTTAGTACCTATCAATCCTGTGTGGGAGAGACTCCATATGGTCAGAATCAGTGCCTCTTGCCAGAAAAAGATGATCTAGCTTCGTGAATAATCATATGTATTTCTATACTTATTTCTATCACTTTGCGATATGAGGAGTTCCCCAATAGCTTTGGTTTCTATAATTAAAATCCTGGGTTGGGCTGAGTCAACGACTTTCGTGTTTTCCTTAGGATTGAGATGGGATACAAAATAACTTAGTTATATGTATGGGAATATAACTATGTAAGTGTTATCCATTGATTTCATTATTTTTGGGTTTCCTTATTTTATTTTGTGAGACCTTGAGGGTCTCGGGGTCTCTACTGAGTATCGTTATACACACCCTTTCACAGGTTATTCCCGGATCTCTTCGTGTTGGTTGTAGATAATGGACAGCATGGATTGGGACAGAGAGTAGCCAAATAGGATGGTACCCGGAGGTGGAACACTCGGTGAGACATACATGGAGCGGACAGAGGGAATTCGAGTGCTGAGGAGTCCATCTTTTCCTACCGTTCAGGTAGGAAGCCGAGAGGACGACCTAGTAGCAGCTTTACTTCTTTTTTCAATTGCATTCTACATTACTCTATATATTCATTTATTCATATTTTTATAGGTCTATTGATGTTTTTAAAAAGAAATTCTAATGCTTCCTGAGGGTTATCCTCATCTCACTCTCATTCCCATTTCATGTTCATTTATCCCATTCATGTTCCTATTCAATTTTTGATTCAATATTTTATTCATAATTATATTTCCATCCTTATGATTTATTATTATTAAAGTAATAAAATTATCTTTCCATATACTCCAATCATATTACCATACTTTTCATAAAATAATTTCACTTAAATAAATTATAAAATATTCTTTTCTTCTATGAAAATAACCTTTATAAAAATAAATTTCTGTTTTATTTATATATTCTCTATTTTTTTCAATTTTTTCATTTTGTGATCCCAATTCCCTAATTAAAATTTTCTATACATGATCCCTAATCAAAATCCTTCTCAATCTTAATCTTTATATCTCCTAATTTTTTGATTTCATGGATACATATATTCAAAATATAATTTTCGGTTATGGAGGGATCAATCAATATATTGGGATTCTTAAATCAGGATAACATATTGTTTTATTTTTTCACTAGGGTAGACACATGATACATTCTTTACATTATTTTTCTATAATGATAAAATTGATTCTTATAGTCAAACATAAATCATATGATTCATTAAATACATTATTATGGTTGTTACTTTAGTATAATGATTCTTGTTATAATAATTTATTCTAATATATTATTATTGGAGGGTATTCAGTTTGATGGATTTATAAACCCATAATTATTTATTTTATATATAGACACCAACATAATTATTTTCTGAATTATCAATCATTAGATATATGATATAAATTTTTTATATTATTTATCAATTTTCACATAATGTGATTAATATTTGACATAATAAAATCTAATTTGTCCTATTTATAAATCCCATAATTCCATTTGGAACTGAATCATCTATTATGATACAATTTAAATATCATGACTAAGAAACCATTGCTATTATATTTTTTCGGGTCATTAAACCAACTATAATAATAGGAATATTTCTAGTTTCCTTTTTATAAGATGTTATTTGACAAATAAATATGATTTTAAAATTATTAATTATTACCAATTTCCATTTCCTTCATATATATGATGATTTCACCAGGTTTATTATTATTATATACTGTATATATGTATACCTCAACTCTAGAAATATCTATGAATTATGCTAACCATTATTTGATATTTTACGGGCCATTTTTTTCATATAACATCCCACAATAGAAAACTATATTATTATGAATATACCACTGATGAATTAATTGATATATATATATATATTTTTTATTAATAAATGAAATATTATATAAGAATTATGGAAATAATATTATATGTGATGTTAAATATAATTACTCTACAAATTTTTTTTTGTAATAATACCTATAACATGTAATGAATGAAGGAATATTTTATCAACATTTTTTAGATCCAATATCCCAGACATCAGATGACTTATCTATGAGATGTTTTTTTTATTTTTACAATAATAAAAGAAAGAATATTCTAAAAAATTATTTTTCATGATCATGAATAATGATATGGGTATAAAATTTCATAATAATGTTTTTTATAATTAGTTTTATTAAATAGTATAATAAATATATCATAATTGTTTATTATATGATTAATATTTCTAGAGGAAGGAGGTTCATGAATAGAATCCCCCAATGTGGTGACAATAATAAATATGATGTTTTCACATTTTTTAAAACAAAACCTCATTGGAAATGATGTTGGAATCATCCTAGACATGATTTCATAAATAAAATTAAATTTTGATAATAACCATGACCAGTTGTATTAAAAAATAATCTATTACATCGATGTATAGAACATGAATATTTATTTTGATATTGAGCATAATTACTTTTGTGATCCATGTGTCCACTTTTGGTTGAATGGTGAAAATTCTTATATTTGATGATATTCATTGTGTTATAATTATTTTACCAATGTAACGTTGTTCTAGATATAATCTATTTTAATTGGGGAGGACGACAATTGTTGATATTATTAGTCAATATAATTAACAAATATCGAATTAAATAAATTTTATTTTATTAATTAAATAATAAACTATATTAAAAATAATTTCTAGTCACTATTAGAATAAATGGGGAGAAATAATTCCTTTATTTGATTCAAATGATGTTCAATAAACTATGAAAAAAACTTAATCTGTTTGAAATAAATTATTAAATATATTTAATTATTCTACAAAATAATATATAAAGATTAAAATATTTATTAATTTATAGAATTTGAAAATCGATAATTATTCCAAAGGTTAAAAGCTAAAAAATCATATGTTATGTTGAAACATTAGAGGAGTAGTTAATGAATACTATTTAGTATTATAAATTCATTAACCACAATCAAAAAGGGGAGAATCATACATGAATTTTTTCTAGTAAAATAATCGAAAATTTGATTAAAAGTATATGTTACCAATGCTATGGAAGAAGGAATTTAGAAAAAATAAAATATATGGAATAAAGTTATTCTTCCTATAGAGGAATTTGGAACATCATTTGTGATAAAATTTTTGAGTATTACATTTTAATAATGATGGGTGACCATAAGATAAAAATTTATTTTTTGAAATGTTCAACCCATTATACAATTGTCATAATTTTTTTAATTGTTTTAATTACATAATTAAATAGGGACTAATAAAGGGAAACTGATTCCCGAACCTCAAATGTAAAAATTTCAGGCTCACACATATTCTACAACAATAACATATTATACATAAAAATAATTTTTTTGATGCGATCTATTTCTATTATATCAAAAATATGTCTTATGAACATTAATTATTTATTAATGTAGTCATATATGTTGTGAAATTTCATGTTATTTATATATTTGTCACTCTAAATGCATGTAACAACCCATGATTTAAACAGAACTCTTTGTTTCATAAAATATACAACACACAACACTGAGCTTTAATGAACCACAAAATATTATTATTTTATGAGCACTACAACATTGAATTTGAATATGAAGGTACCAATAGAGTAAAAAATAAATAAATATATATAAAGGACATAATAATTATAAATTTATTAATAATTTAATAGGAAATTACCACCAAATTTTTAGTAAATTAATTTTATTCTTTTCAATAAGTTTTAATGTGTTTTTAAGAAAATCAGACAATTTATTTTCATAGAAAATATAAATATTATTTGTTAAAAGGAATATAAATATTGAAATATTCATAAAATTTGTTATAGTGTTAATTTTTTTTTCTCTAGAAATATATATTTTACATAAAATTGTAAAAATTCTTAAATTTTTTAAAATATATATTTTTTATTTCAAATATATAAAATTAATAATGTTTATAAATATAAATTTAGATTTTTAATAAATTTTATTAAATTGTCAAAAATAAATTTAATTTAAATAGAATCAAATATTTTAATGAATGTGATAAAAAATATTTCGATACATATGAATCGTTTTTATGAAAAAACTATATTTCCATTGTGTTCTATGGTTGAATAATTCATAAATGTCATCGACATGTAGAAATTAAATATTGAAAATTGGATTGCATATTTAGAATACCTATGTCCAAATTTGGTAAATACCACCATTTTATTATTGGTCATTATGAATAGTAACCATAACATGTTTTTATTACCACTATAATTGGTTATTTGGGGTTTAAAAATAATTTGATGATGCTCAAGTTTCATTTAGAAAACTTAGATTATTTAAATGGGTAATATTCAATTGTCAATAATAATCAAAAAAATCATAATATGACCTTTTTTCTATTTATCCATTTTATTGTCTTTTATATTATTAATTTAATATAGAATATAAAAAATAATTTTCTTTTATTTAATTTAAATAATATTTTTTTGATATTGATAATAACCACATATATCTATTTATAATTTATTATCAGGTTAATTTATTTCATATTTTTAGTTTTGAAATAATTACCTTAAATGATTGTGTAATGCCTAAATAGCATAGTGAATAAATGATTTAAACCCCCTAAGAGTAATGTTAGGTTCATGTGTTTATTTTTTTCATGAATCTTGAATATAAAAGTAACATATTATAGATCCTTAGAAGGTATATAATCTTATTCCTTTGATATCATTTTGTGTTGAAATTAAACCATTGTGAATATTTCATAGAATGTTGTTGATAGTAATTAATGATAATTGTAATTAATTAAATTCTAAATAAAAATAAAATTAAGTAAATAAGTAAATTAGGAAAAAAAATATGTTCTAAAAGTTCATCTATTGTCTTTTCCCAATCCTTTGTACACTATAAATGTAAAAATATTACCAATTAATTTTGAAAAATCAATTGCACAATCTTGGATAAAATTGGTTAAAAAATTTGATGAACAAAAACATAAGATTTAAAATGATATTTATTATAAGTAAAAAGACATAAATAATACCTAATAATTATATTAAGATAATAACGTGAATTATTACTCATTTAGGATCATTTCTGGTTTACAGTTTTAGTGAATAAGGATAGAAAACATATATTAAATCCCATAATCAAAGATATTGATACAAATAAAACAGTATCCAACTATTTCAAAATATAAAACATTTCATATTAAATATAATTTCATTCAAAAAACTTCAAAATATATAAAATTTATTCATTATATATCATACACATCATTATAACTTATGGAAAAATGCTAACAACATTGGATGAGACCAAAAAGATTAGTAAGTTATATAAAGAAATTGTTAGTCATGAGATGACATAAAAACTAATAAAACCAATCACATAAAAACTAATTAACATGAAAAGAAATTTCATATAGTATCATTGTGAAATAATAACAATATATCTCTTCAAATATCTTTTACACATTCTATAACTATTCAGTCAACTTCCATCAATGAAGTACCCAATGCATTAGAGAGATGTATTGGGGCTCACCCATCATAAATTGAGCTATAATAGTCTCAACCCAACATATATGGATCGATAATGGTATCAAAATAACATATATTGAGCTATAATGTGCTCATCAAAACATAAATTTATAAAAGGAACACATCATAGTAATAAAGCATCATGAAATTAGGATAAACCACTTATTCCAAATATTTAAAAAACATTCATTTTAAATTTCATTAATGTGACTTTTAAAAAGATTTTAATAGGACAGTACCTTATAAATATAATTGAAGTGAGAATTTCAACAATGGAATGGATATGTGTCTAAAATTTATTTAATAATTATACAAAATAATATAAACAATGTTCATATAAATAATCACAATACAACATAATTAATAATGTTGAAGGTTAACCCAATGAATGGAAGTTGGGTTAAGAGTTACCTTACCTAGGGTTCATCTTACTTCAAATTTGTTTATTAATCCTGTGTAATGGATAAAATAGTGTTATTAGTTTTTAATAGAAACATATTAAGTTTTATAAAAAGTTATATAATCATTTTATTACACCATTCAACCCATTAATTAGTAATATTTTGTAATTTAAATTATTTTGAGTGTGTTGTTTACATGGTCTCCAGGGTGGGTCTATAATGGATTTCCTTATCAAATGGAAGAAAAAAATACAAAGTGAAATAAGTGGTTATTTATATGTTAACATATTGATAAATTATACCATTTATCATTTTTATTTTCTGATATGAGGATGATTTATTTGTTAAAACAGTAAGGATATATGTTTCGATCATTTTTTCAGTTCTCCAATAATCAGCAACTTGTTCCATCATATCACTTTTATATTATGTATATAAGTTGATTAAAAATAATAGAGGTCATATAATACTCATTAAAATCACTTAAAACCATTTAAATGGTCTTACAACTATATTTGAAGGATGTAAAGGGTATTGAAAACAAATCATCCATGATGTCATAAAATCGACACTTCACAGACAATGTTCGTATTTAAAGAATCAGAGGGTGATGAGAAGGAATATGATGATGGAATTTTCCATAATCATGACAAAAATCTAGTATATAAGATACTATAGCTTATATTCCTCTTGTATAAGGGCAGTAGAATAGAGATTAAGAAAAATAAAACAATTCAAATGAAATTAAATTGAAATGAAAGATGATTTGTACCACTTGATATATTCCCCTTAGAATCATCCATAAGTCCTTTGGTATTTCCATTTTTGTGATTCCAGTAGGTCAAGGACATGGAAGAGTGCCTTGGGAAGAGTATTTGTAAGAACATAGACAAGGCTCAATGATTGAGTGTTGTGAGAGGGCGAGGGGTTTGAGGTTTGTATTTATAGTGGATGAGATCAGTTGTTTTACGTTATTTTAAATATTAGTTTAATATTATTGCTCAAGACTATGAATAGCCCTAATTCCTATAACCTAAAATAGTATTAAGTGCATGTGATTTTGATACAATATCCATATAGATTATCCATGACTCAATCATGATACATATATTCATTTATTTAGATCATTTCATTTATTATAAGATTACACTATTAATCAAAATTCAATTATTTCAAAAAAATACCAAAAAATCAACCCAAATATTTTCTATGTGTATAATTAAATATGAAATCAATTTTATCAAAATAAGTATCTAAATAAGTTAAATTTAAATTTAAATAAAATAGTAGTTTATTTTATACATAAGATTAATAATACTATAACTGATTTTAAAACACCTTTAAAAATTAATCAATGTCTCAGAAAATTATCATACAACAAAATTAAAGTAAATTAATAATTTATATCTACAATTTATGAAAGTAAATTTTTAATATGAATTATTAATTAATAAATAAATATAATTAAATATTTACCACTTATTAAAATACTAACAGTTATACTATGGTCATATTTTTTCTCATAAGTTAAATTTTTATTATACATTCATTGGTGAGGTCAATATTTATTTTCCTGATTTACTATTCATAAGGGTGATACAGCTATTCCTATGGGTTTGTTACTATTCATAAGAGTATGATAGCATGCAATAATTGTTTTGTCCTATCAAAATTTAAATTACATACTGATCAAAATTGTGTATATCAGATTGTTAAAATTCAAAACACGGAAATGAAAAAATTATTTTTAATTGATGTTTTATAAAAATATCCTAAAAACATGGTGTTTCTTTATAGAGATATAGTATTTCAAATATTTTTTGTAAAAACATGGGGTGTTACATTCTTACTTATCTAATAATGATTAGATGATTATATTAAGATTGTATATTCATTATATAATAATTAATACCATTTTTGGAGAGTTTTACATTATTAAGAGATATTATACTAAAATATTTTATATATTTCCAAAAATGACCTTACTGAAATTTTTTGATAAATAATTTATTATTAATTGAGTTAATGTTCATAAAAATATTATACTCATAAATGTGAATTGAAAATTTTTATAATTATCATCCATTGTTAATTTATGTGTCAATATTCCTTTTGTACTATCATTTTAGTACCCTAATTTTTAAAAGACACAAATATCATGATACTTGTAAAAAGGACAGACTATGGGAAAAAAATAAGATATTAGGTTAAAATAATATCATCACATGTTAAAAAATAATTTTATGATATTATTTTTATTATTCCTCCTATTATCATATAATTATTTTAATTAGATACTTCTTTTCAATAGGAATTAATTGATATTAATTTAACAATCAATATATTTCCAAGTGTTCCCCTCCCCCAATATATAAAAGGGAACATCCTCTCTTTCATTATTTACAATTATTTATCCTTCATTATTGTAAATTTCCTAACCTATTAACATCTTATATTTATTTATTATATCCTAGACTTTCAAGGATTCCTAAAGGAAATTTATTTAAGACATATAGTGTAAGACAATAGATGTTTCTAAATGAAGATGTATAACTCTTAATCAATATTTTAAAATTTATTTAATAGTATAACTCCTCCAAATACATTGAATATAGTATAAAATAATTAAACTAGAAAAGTAAACCTATTGAATTTTTATTATGAGTATATAATAAATTTTATATACCTTCTTCCAATCTATTGTAAAATGATAATACCACTCGTTCGTATGTGTAGATTTCTACCTCCAAGAAGCAATGTGATACAATTCTCATTTATAAATTAAACAAATGGAAATAAGGTATTATTTAAAAAATATTTATTATATAAATGATAACCTAATTATTCCATAAATTTGAATTGATATTTACCTAGCTTCATTCCCTATATTGAAAAATAGTAACATCATTCCCTATTTCACACAACCTAGGAATAGTGTAATTAATATTTCAACCATTTCGGATGACAGAAAATATATATAATAAATATAGAATATATATATTTTATGT
This sequence comes from Viscum album, assembly GCA_963277665.1. Classification (NCBI taxonomy): domain Eukaryota; kingdom Viridiplantae; phylum Streptophyta; class Magnoliopsida; order Santalales; family Viscaceae; genus Viscum; species Viscum album. The sequence continues at coordinate 616,819,445 of OY728127.1, read as the reverse complement.
TTAAAAGTATGTAGGATTGAACCATGATCAATGTACATGTAATAGAACTATAGAACAAAAACATCCTTAACAAAATGAAAAATTTATCACATGGAAATGAGGTTCAAAAAAACTATATACGGTTATTAAATTGATATAAGAATATCATATATTATATTATATGTAAATACATGGTTCTCTAATATAATTATAATATATTTAAATTTATCATACAGGTTCTTATAAAAAATTTGATGAACGTGCAACTTAAGGGAAGGGGATTTCCTTTCACTTTTGTTTTTTATCACACTTGTCATATTCAACACATATTTATTTTATTTTTTGAATATACATCCGATGAATTAATTTTTAAACAATTATAATTTAAATAATGATATTTAAATATCCATATAATTTACATTCATTCATGGGTCATATTATCCAAAAGATTCCCACTTGCTAAGAGATTTTTGTTTTAATACCAATGTTTATTGGGATTTCTTGTGACCCGTTTTTTGTTGAACAAATTTATGTATCTAAATCTTATTAATCTCAAAAAATTTAAAATAATATATTATATTAAGGTGATTTCATAAAATTTTTTATATATGCATCTTGGGCTAATAAACCCAAAACGAGTTTGAAATTTATATCTCACCCATACTTCTAGTACATGGTGAGTTTTCCCTTACTGCATGCCTAGTTTGACACTCCAATACAATTTTCATTGGTCAACATAAATTTTATTTATAAATTAATATGATGTATTTGAATATATAATGATAATGTATGACCTAGGTAAAATTGAAGGTGTAATAGATGGAAATAAAGGTGTAATTATTTAGACATCATATAAATGGTTTTTTATGAATTCGTAGTAGGATTACTTTTCCTCGCAATTTTTTTCTACATGAAAATCGGTTGAAAAAGGAGGAATTTTTTTACTATGATTGTGAAAGAAAAATTAATTATTTTCCTCATAAATAATCCAATGAAATAGGAAAAAGAATGCGGAACATTATTATTATTAATTATCATATATCTATTCATAAAATTAAAAATATCAATATCAGTATGTTTTTTGAGGAACCTAATATGAGAGAAATAGAGTTTCTTGAAATCCATGTGGAGAAAATTATTCATCTTCCTATGTATCTAGTCTATGGAAAATAACCTAGGGATATTAATTATATTAATGAGAATATGTTTAATGACATGAAAATAATGGTTTATATTATGTAATTACGGAGGACAAGGAAGAGTTCAATGGAATTATATAATGCTCATACTAATAGAATATTGAAAAATAAATTTTATTTTTTTTTAGATTTTCATATTATATTTAAAAAATGAAAGGGTTATCATATAAAACTAGGAATAAAATATGATATAACAATAATTAATTTTAAATGGCTAATGTGTATAAAATTATTTTATTGTAGAATTATATTATAAATTTGTTATATATAAGATATTATTGTCATAAGATTCTTAAAGCATCTAAGGATTTTTAAATAATAGTTATTCATTAAGGACTAGAAAAAATATTTAATGATAAGGTATATAATTGTGTGACACTTGATTGAGAGAAAAATAACATGAAATAAATGGTTGATTTTGATAAAATGTTTGTTTACAAGGGATTACATAACGATAATATAAATTTGTGATTATTGGTGACATTTGAATAGATTATTGATTTTATGTTAGTAATCTTTCGTAATTTTTACTCTATATATTTATTAATGATGACCATTAGAAATTTTGAAAGAATTTATATCTTTAATGAGGGAATATGAGATGGTATTTTGTGGTGACATGATGTTTTTATTGGGTTTTATGAATAATATACTATTTTGGTTCAAATAAACCATGGTATTAACATATGATTTTTTGTAATGTTAACTATTTCCAATTCTATAGCGGGATATTGATAATCATGATGGTTATAAATTTATTCATTAATGAGATGATATTTCTTGAGTAATTTTTTTTCATTATTATCATTACATTTCTTGTTAGTATATAAATTTTATTATTTATATTTTGGTTAATCTCACAACATAAAAATATTATATATTGATTTAACATGTGGATTAGATATATTTTGGGGGATGTTTCATTGAGTTATAGTATATGAAACCCCAATGTTTAACATTTTTATAAGTGAATGTTTTTTTTTTCACAATGAATGAAGTTAAACATTTTGAGATGCAAGTTGATAACGTATCGGATCACCATATAGGTTATATCATTAATTAATGTAGAAATTTTTTGATTTTATTTGTGATTTTGGTTTATATGGTTTTGGATTTATATATGTTGAAATTTATTCATTATTGTGGTAATTTCATGTTAAAATGAATAATTTCTTTATAGGTTCGTTTTTAAACATTTGATATTATCTTACATTATGTAAACCACTTTGGTTTTTTAAATGTGTTACAACATGCAGAATACCTTATCATCATTTGGTAGACTATGAGATCACTTATAAATACATTTTACTATATCATGCCTATAAATTATTCTTTAATAATTATTTTTTTAGATAGAAATAAGTGGTTTTGGATGAAATTTATGGAAGGATGAAATAATTATCATCAAGTATGTATATTTTATAATTTTCATGATAAATATAGTAAAATAAATCTTCTACACTAAGAAACATATATTTATGTAAAAACATTATCTTATAACATTATTTTTATTGAACCAGTATTATTTTAACCAACTCATTGATTTGTGGTTTTATGGTATTTAAAATTGACATTATTTTTAATATTATTATGATCAATGTTCTATACCTCTATGAAGCATTATTTATAAATTACATTTTATTGACTTGTATATATTTTCTATTCCCACTAATGTTTTCCAATATATAATCTTACTTATGTGTTATTTTAGATAACTATCATATTTCCCTTTACTTATTTTTGAGATGATGTTTTATTATGTTTTTTTACTATGTGGGTATATAAAAATTATTTTTAAAATATAAATATCATGATTTTCAATCACATGTTCAAATTTGGTAAATATTATTTATTGAATTTTTGGAATATTTAACAGAACTATAATTTCATGGAACACTATTTTTGATAGTGTATAAAAGATGGAACACCAAGCATTAATGAATGCCGAAATATTATTATCCTATCACTATTATTTAATAGGTATTAAAATGGATTTTATGAATAGAATTAATTTATTTCAATATATTACAAGGTTACAGTCAATAAAAAATTATTGATAAATTCTTAGGAAATTAATACTCAATTTTTAGTAAATCCATTTTATTCTTCAAAAGTTGTTTTTTTTAATTCATGTGGTTGAATATTATAAAAAATATATGGAAAATTTTAATATTTATATTATAAATATAACACCACTTTTTAAATCCTCGTATTAGAATTTGGTAATGAAAATTTTTGGTTATTTCTCAAAAAAAGTGATTTTCCATATAATAGTTTAAAATATATATTTTTTGGAATCATTTAATTTCTTTTTCTATATTTTAAAAAAGATCATTTTTATAGAATTAGTTTAAATTTAAAATAATTTCCCTTGAATTAGTAATAATAAAATTAATTTAATTTGAATTAATTTTAGATTTCAATTCGAAGAAAAGTATACATGAAAAATAATTTTTTGATAAAAATTATTATATTTCTCCTTTTATCAATAATTATTACCTAAAAATTTAATTTTAAAATATGGACCTCATATTTAGAATCTATAGATATAGATTTGATAAATAATTCCCCTTTTTTATTTCATTAGGAATACAAACCATAGTTAATTTTTATTATAAAGATAAAGGAAATAGTGTTAATTATGCATAACACTTAAGTTATTTGGCTTCAAATTCTTAAAAAAATTTGAATTTATTTAACTTGATGAGTCAATTTCGTCATTAATAAGTAATATTTTAAAATATTTCTTTTTTTTATCTTTTATTTTGATGTTTATCATTTATATTTTATTGATAAAGTCAAAATGGAACTTTATTTTATTTATTATATAATTATTTTTTACCAGAATAAAAAAACTTATGATTCATCCAAAATTTTACCATTAATATTAATGAATTATTTTATAGTTGTAAATTTTTTTATTATTTGTGATAAAATAATTAATATAAATTCTCATGCAATGCCATAGAATTCATGTTAAAGCGTTAAAAAATTCGTTAAATGACTTGAAAAACCCTAGAAGTAAATTTATATTTTGATCTAAAGTGTGCTAAGAATTTCAGATAAAAAATTATGTATAATATATCTTTTAAAGGATTATATTCTAATTCAATTAATTTCACGTTTTTATTAATGTCACTAAAAATGAGTATTTTTTAAAATATCATTAATAATATTTTATGCTCAATATATTTTAGTAATTGTTAAAAAGACCAAAAAAATAATGAAATTATACATTTAGGAAAAAAAATATTCAAATAGTTTATTCTATTCCAATTTATGAGCCATTTTCACCTTTATGTAAAATTAATACACATTAATATAGTAAATATTATAAACACTGTTATAGATAAAATTTGATAACCAATCACTAAAACCAAAAAATAATGTGTAAAATGATATCAAAACATAGATGTTTTTATTGTTTTATTTTTGTATGACTATAACATATTTTTTTATTTATTTCATTTTGGAAAAATGTATCATTTATTTAAAACGTATTATATTATAAAATTTTATGTATTTTAAAAAAATAGATTAATTTTTTTAATAAATAATACGTTATAAAATGTCATAAAATTAACAATTGTCACATATTCACCCACATTAATTGGATATGGACAATAATATTAAGCATGGTCCATTTATGTGTGAATTTTTATTTTAAAAAAAACTTCCAAAACTCCAAAATAGAAGAAAAAATTAACATCACATGATTTTGAAAAAGGATTTAAATTGGATAAAACATTGATTTTTTTGTCATATCATAAACAAATCTTGTAAAAAATCTATGTCATGAAATATATTTAGTCATTTTAAAAATATTTTAATTTTATATCAATTTTTACCAATTTCAATATAGAATATAATTTATATTAATTTCACATGTTGAGTAACTCCAATTTCTCCCCTCCCCTCACTTAATAAATTTTTCATCATCTCAAAAATTATTCATAGTTTTTGTTCCATATATCTTAACTTCTATCTTCCTTATTATCATGTCATAGTCCATAAAAAATAATATATATTATTGTTTTTCAAAAGGACCACTCTTTCAATGTATAAGTTGTAAGACATGAGAGGTTTCTCAATAAAGAGGAATAACTCTTAACTGGGCAATATAAATTTAATTTACTAGACTACATTGTCTAAATACGTAGTATAAATTATAAAATAATTACATAAATATATTATGTATGCTAAAAATATTTTATGGTAATGTAACAACCATTATCCTCCTTCTACCAATATGCTGGAAAATGATAGCTTTAGTCATGTGTATATATGGACTACGACCTAGACAATGTGATGTGAATCGTTTTTAATTTATTCATTACAATAATTGTAAAAATAAAAAATTTATTTTACAAACACGATACCTATTATATAATAATTATCCTAGAATGGTGAATTACAATATATCATTATTCCATTTCATCCTTGGGAAAATGGAATCATCATTCATGTTTATGTATATAATACTACCCTATGAATGGTGTAATTCATTTTTCTACTTCTATTGAATTGCTCTAATTTTATATATTTAATGAATATATATTTTATATCTACATCATGTTTATCATTATGAGGATAATGGATCACTGTTCATGTTATATATAAAAGAAATGAAAACCAAAACATCCACAAAAGAATGAAATAGGTTTCATGCGGCCAACTTTGTCAAGTTAAAAGGATGGGACAATATCTGGATTGAAAGTGACTACACCACCATCATCCAGGCCATTTGGAAGGGTGTGGCTAACTTTGCTTGGCCTCTCACAGCGCTTTGGAATATTTGCCTTAGCTCGCTCCAAAAGATCATATACATTGCCACCCATACCAACATGGAAGAAAACAAGGTGCCAGATGGGCTTTCTAACAAAGGGATCAACCAGGCCATCACTCGGAGTGATATGTTACCGGTTGATCTCATTCTGTTCCATGAAAATGATTGTAATAAAATTTCCTCCTTCATACTCTTGTAATTTTCCTTCATCTTTTTTAATAATTATTTTGTGTCTCGGTCTTTGACCAAGACGTTGCCTTTAAAAAATGAAATAGATAACCTGTAGAAACAATGATTTCTATAAAATATTATGGATAGGTGTTGAAATATTATAACTAGATTATATATGAAATTATATCTATTTTAGTTATTATTTTGTTATATTTATTTAAATTTTAATGTATTAACATTCAATATAAAAGGAACATTAGTTATGTAATTTTTACCTCACATGTATATCATTGAGACAAATTTAATAATCAAAACAAGTTTCTTTAATGTGGTATGCATAAATCTAATTAATTAATTTTAGGGCTATTAGACTGAAATTTATATGGATATATATAAATTTAAGTCTACTAATATCATGCGTTGTATTATTCAAAACATAAAAATTTAGTATGGTATTTATTTAAAAATATAATTGTTTACCGATATAGATTATGATTAACTTTCCAATAAGTAAATTTGATGATATACATCAATAGAATATCTTTAAATTTTTTCTATTCTGGTTATTCTTATTCATATCATTTCTTCATTACATTTTACTCTTATTATCTACTTAAGAGAAAAAATTACTTTATTATGAAATAATAAATTTATTTCTTTATTTAGTTGATGTCATTTTTATTCCATTTATTTTTTTTTTTAAATTTAATTTCATGAATTTTTTAACTATTTTCATAGGATTTATAAATTCATTTCACAAAAGACTATGTTTTTAATAATTTGATTAAATGGAATATTATTTTCAATTTCTAAATGAGGTACTTCGACTCTACATAAAAAGGTTAAAAATCATCAATTTTATGTACATTGCCTGGATGGGATTTCCCACCATCATGAAAAGTCAATAATTTGAAAAATCATTTAAAAATTTCCAAATTAATTTTCAATTAATTTTATTTGTTTAATATTTGTGAATATTTTGGATTTTAAGAATTCATTTCATAATATAAAGATTAATTACTAAAAATATATTCCAATTATTATTTTAAATAAAATATAATTTATCATAACTTCCCTTAATGTCATGTATGAGTAATTTGGGATATAGAAAATTGATATGATCCTTATTCTCTCTCCAGATGGTTTATTATTATGATAATGAAATTTTTTGGATACCCATTTTATTTACAACTATTATACAATGATGAATTGTTTGCATGATTTTCAGAACATTTTTTGTCAACTACTTCTAATAGAAGATGGGTATTTTATTATATTATGATACAAATATTAATATATTATGATTACATTATAGGAGGAAATAAAATTATATATCTCTCTAATTCATTGTGTAATGTCATATATCTCTGGATACAATAAGGGATGTAATAGGGAGTAAACCAAATTTAGTGATGGACTTTTTCCACTATGTTTGTCTTGGAAGTTAACATTGACGTAGTATATGATGGAATTGAGAGTGAAGCCAATACTAAGTAATAGTAATGGCATTAAGAATTGATTAATGAGTGTATTTTCTATGATTTTGTTTATGATAGAAAATTATATATTATGAGAATTTTAGTTTCTCACAGATCATGTTTATTGATGTCTATATGACACATATCTTACGAACTACCATACATTAGGTCATGACATTATATTATGATTATTGATATGAAGGTTATGGGTTTTAAATTGTATGATCATATTTTCCTAACAAATATCTCATGTTATGATTTTGTTGTCATTATTATCTCCCTTTCTAACCATTACTCAACATATGTTCTCTTTCTTTAATTAAGTACATTTCCCAGATTATGAATAATTTTATTTTTTATAATATGTATTTGAATTCAACAGGTAATTAAGAGCACTGTAGACTATGATAAACATCTCTTTTAAATATGATATTTATATATCCATGTTTCATAATAGACTATATCTATATGATACTGTTATAAAACATGATGTGGTGTATTGAATATCCATATAATAAGATGTAATATTAATTTATGAAAATGATGTGCTTTTATATTGAGATAGGATGATTTTTTTTATAATTGAATGGTTAATTGATTATATCTCGTTTGATTGGTGATTTTTCAATAATTATATTTTAGAAAATGTTAAATGAAAATATAATATCACTTACATTAGTATAGTTTTATATCCTTCAAAGGGAATACTAACTCACATCTAAAATAAGAATGGATCGCTTGATTATTCATATTATTAGGAAATGGAATGCTTATAATAAAAATGGTGTTATGGATTCCTCAGAAAAAATAGTAATATTAGAATAAATATAGATTATATCATCATTGTATACGATTTTGTTGTTGTCTTCCAAGAAGAGATTTCATGACCCCCTTTTACTCACATTTTTTTGTTATACTATTTTTCAAATATTTACCAATATCAATGAATAAATGTAGAATGGAACATGTTAAGAAAAGTGAGATGATAAATTGGATTCATCACCTCTTTTAAAATAGTTATATTTACAATTATAATACCTTTGATTGTTAATTTTTTAAATGTGATAAAAAATCTAGATCTATTTGTTTATTTATTGACTAGTAAGGTATTCCTCCACCTATGGTAACCCATTTTCGATATGAACCAGAGCACTTTGTGACCCCATTCATGCATCTCTATACATAATAGTATAAAAACAATTGTTCAAAACCAATTTCCATATCTGGGGAGGAAATTATCTCAATATCAGAAGAAAAAATATCGAATAAATTATAGATGAATAAATAAAAATATATATGGAACATACAGAATCATATAAAACTAAAAACCAAAAAATTCATGCAAGGAATAACATTATATTACAATATTTGACGAATATATGATGTATATACATGAACGATCCCCCACACTTTTGATAATCTTCATAAAAAATATGACGTAAACATGCCTAAAATAACCTGACTCCCACCTCTGTCTAGTCTTGTATCCATCCCCTAACTTATACATCCAAATTCTATGAACAAATATTAATATAGAAGTGAAGCACAAGGTCTAAATTTCCAATACGTTTTAAATTAAGTGTTTTAGAGACACATATTATTAGTCCACCACCATCATGTTTTCATAGATATATTACAGTATATAATATAGAAACAAACATGCATAATAGACATGTTTCAAATAATAATATGTGTTAGGATGTTATACATTAATCTCGCCACCAAGACACCTAAAGATTCATAATGTGTGGAAAATAATGGATAAAGATAAACCTATATAAGTATCCTATGTATTTCATTATGGAATTGACTGAAAAATCTCACATTGGTTGGTATATCGTATATGGGAATTGTCTCATACCCACATCTAATACCCACAAGTAAATATAAAAAGGAATCGATGGATGGAATATGAATAAGTATCCTCTTGGATTGGACATGTTGTGATGTACCATGAATATATATCATTTACAATGGTTCAAATATAATATTTTTTAATATGGTCATCACAATTTCCATCATCTTATCTTTTTCAAACAACCATCTCATGGTTGGTCTTATAAACATGAAATAAATTAGATGTCGAACCTACAAAGGGGGAAAACATTTCTAGACTCCATCAGAAGATGAACCATTACCTGAATGTTATTATAATTGTAAAATTTCACCTCAATATAATTTAAAATAGTTTCAGGATCATCCATTTAAAATCCAAAATCCATGGTTCAAACTATATATAATGATATCCTATAACTAGTGAATGATATTTTATTGTATTATAGAACTCTACATCCCAATCCCTCAGTTTCTTGGTCAAATAATTATTTATATTATATATACATGGTTATGAAAAACAAAAAAAAAACCTAGAATATGAGATCATACTAGCTCATATCATTCTATTAGTCCACCTATTGTAACCTAGATGATGATATCCCTAAATTGTTTTTCATATTCAACCAATAAATATTCCTAATAACTACAATACCTCTATTATAACCTACAAATTAGAGAAAACCTGATAGTGATTCTAATTATTCTTTTCCAAATATAACACATAATGCTCAGATCAAATTCCATTCCTCACTTCCTAAGAAATATGACACACATAATGGGAACAAATCCAACCTATGTGCAGTAATAAATTCATATCATCATCCCCCACATATTTTACAATGGGACATAATGACAATTCAAGGATTATATAGGCCCTCCGACTAGTTTTCCATAACTTCCATACACTATTCTCATATGTATTCTATGATATTTCAATGATAACCATAGATAATTTTTACTACAACTAATTTCTATCATATAAAATAGAAGAATTAACTTTGACCAATGTATAATAGAAGTCCTAGATATTATAGGACCCCGGGACACCCTGAGAGGGGAGGGGTGAATCAGGGTGACAAAATTTTCTTCTAAAAACTAGGATCTTGTAACCACGTTGGTAAGAAATAGTTAAAACTGTATGGTGGATATGATCAACAATGAATCATTCACATGCAAAGTCATGACACGATAATTTTTACTTGGTTCGCCACTAAGGGCTACGTATATGGGGCATACCCAGATAATTTTCCAGTCATACCAAATACCACAATTCTTCACTAGATGTGGATTAAAAAGGATCAGGCACAGTCACTCTGTCCCAAGCCCACGGCCTTTACAAAATATCGGGGGTAGATCACTGCATCCCTCGGGTCACTCCCGTTGACGCCCCCTGGCTCACTTCCTTTGGTGAAATCCCACTCAGTTTATAGACGTGAAGGTCTCTTCATTATCGCTAATGAGTAATTCTTATGTTGAATGCAGATGCTCTGTTGATGTCCAACTTTCACCCGTAGATGAATCTCACTTTGCACTGAGGGTACCGGGAAATCTCCCAACTTTCACGCTACTCAAAAACACTATCGTTCTTCTTTACTACATGGCGCGCAAGGCACATGCGCATAAATAATTTGGCGTGCAAGTCTCACCAAACCAATTTTGCGGCACCTCCTTCTTCAACTCCAAACATGCACGACTCACCGTCTTTTATGCCTAAACTACCTTGGACGCGCAGCCAACAACTGGCGTGCAACTTCTAGCTGCGCGACCAAACTACCACTTGCGTGACTACACCACTTGAATGATGGGAGCTTAGAAAATCACTAAGACTTGAACTCCATTCCAAATGAGGATGGGTGGTCCTCTATTTATAGGTATACTAGACACCCTGCGCTATGATGTGCAAGCCTCCCCTCGGAGCACATGTTCCAGCACGCAACTCCAACCGCCCTATCCTTTGTCACGCTAATCACTTGTGCAACCAAACCAATACTTTTTCAACCCACTTTCCATTGCCTTATTTTGATGTTCTGATCTTGAAAATCATACGGCATGCAACATTTTAATCCTCCTAGGCACCGGCGCGCAACACCTTTCTTGGCGTGCAAGTAACTTGCACGACACATATCCGGCGGAAAGTCCCTTTCCCAAAAACACTATTTTCCCCGTATGTCGATTTTGAGGTCCAGAAATTTGGAAAACACTGGAAAATGGTGCCACCTTCAATACTGTTATCTACTTGACCTGTATGAGCACTTTTCTAGCACACATTCTAAACTTCCTATGAGTATTGATGACAAACACAAACCATACTCCCATTCATACATAGATGACAATGGTTTCAAACTCCAATTCATGCATAGATAACCATGGTTCCAACAGATATAACCTATGTATCATCTACCATCTATATCTAAAGATACCAAAACCCACTAATGCATAACAAAATTATACGATTCCTTTTATCCTATAAGGTCCATGCCTATGTATAATTCACTCCTCAAATGGATCATGTAATCCATCTACTAATGAAATATCAGCATCAATCCACCCAAAATGGGTTATTAGGGTCAAAGGATACTACATAGATCATATAATAAATTCTCAATGATTATTTTCATCATTAACATCCTTCCAAGGCCCCCACAACACGAGGGACAACTGACCATTTCATATAGCCATAAAATATGAAATTGAGGATTATATTTATTTAATTTGACCACTACCATTATTACTTAACAAAACTAGATGTCATTCCTATTAGAATAATAATATAAATGACACTAAAAAATCACCCAACCATGCATAGAAATATCAATTCATTCTATTGAATCTTAAGACGTTCCCATTGGTCCTTTTGTAGCACACTGAAACCTTTATATAATTAATGAACCCAAAACCTAAAGAACATACCTGGATGTCAAATAAAAACACAATAAATATTGTTAAATATAAAATTAATCACATTCATAGGGATTATATGAGATAACTCAGCTAATATATCAGTTTAATTTGGCCACATTCACTTGAAATATTGAATCTTCACAAATCATACCTTTAATAGGATATACTGCATGAAAATTAAGATATGTTATGAACATAGAGAGATAGTTTAGGGAATACCATAATTCTTTTTTGAAGGAAAATTAATATTTATATGGAACTCTGATGTAGTAACATAAGAGAATCCATAATCCTTTATAATATGAAGAGGGACATGGGTAATTAGATAAGAGGTGTGCTGAGGGTTCTAGATAAAGAGGCTCATAACAGTGGTAATGATTCATTTATTAAAAAAACTAAACTAAAACATAAAAATACACCCCCAATACTAGAATGGGGTATTGGATTAGAGGACACTAGGAACCCGATGATCCTTTTGGGATCCATACATCAACCGGTATCTCCAGGTACATAGTGTTTTATTACCATTTATTTTATGGGTTGACTACATAAGATGTATCCCCAATACACATCAATCCATCTTATGAATCCCTAATGAACCACTGAAATGGATGATAATTTGAAAAAAAAATTCCCATATAGATTATATAACTCAAATATTTCTTATCTGAGTTCGAACTCTTAACTTATCCCATTATTATAGAACAAAAAATCCAATTCCCTTAATACCCCCACAATCATAATAATTTTGGCCATTATAAAATCAAAACCATAGGTATTATAAACCTCTATGATAATATAAGATAGTAGCTCAATACTTGATCAATCCAAAAGTGACTAAAATCCCATCACATTCTTTATTTGAAACAACTTTAATTAAAATATCAATTTTACGGATCCCTCAACACAAGATATATAAAAAAATATTTATTTGATCTTCAATAAGAATTATTTGATTAAATGAATCATATAATATTGAACCCAAATAAAGCCGCCAATATCCACTCAAAAGTGTTAGTCGAATATATCATACACTTACTATCCCACAAACCATAATAGGCCAATAAAATATTGTATTATATAAAAATCACAATGGATCAACCTGAGAGAAATCATTAAAACACACATTATTTATACATCCCTTCATCATAACCTCAACTAAAAACATTAAATCCCTTATTCCTATTAAATCTATCCAAAAATAACTAACACATGAATGTTTGTCATAATACTTGATCATTGTTGATTCCCAATCAAATTTAAAATAAAATGTAGTTATGTTATACTTTTTCATGAGTAAAGAGGTACTTAAATCCATGTCTACACACAACCTAAATATATATTCTCAAAACCAACCAAATTTTGATCCCACTGACTTGACCATCCAACAAAAATGAATCTTGAATTTTTTAATTCCAATGGAATTGGAAATATATCAATCTGCCACCATTTATAAAGGGAGGAAAATGTCATATTATTGTACATTCCATACTAGATTACATCAATATAATCAATACATAGAGTATCTCAATGTGTATTCCCAAATATAGGAATATGAATATCAATATCCCATTTTTTCTATTAAAGATAAATTCCAATAAACTATTAGATTTTTCTTACACAATACATCCTTCTCAAAACAAAACAAACTCCCCTCCTTATCTCTAATTTGAGGCCCAATTTTGTCAAACTATCCCTAATATCCCTTAGTAGATTTTAACAACAATTAAATTTGGATTAAAAGAATAAAAACCACATATTCATCATGGAATTAATCTCTTTAGTTCATTATAATAATAAAAAATACCCTAGAAGTCGCCAAAAATTATTATATACATTCTAGACACACAAAGTACAATCCTAGATTCTTCATATAAAAATAGTAAAAATTACATGAACAACCTACCAATATAAGATGATACATCACCTTACTCTACAATACTAGGCACTTATCCCATTTAAAGAATCCCATATCTCATTATCAAACACATCAAATAGCAAATTAATAACCCCATTTGAACATAAAAAACAGCACATCCCAATAAAAATTAACCTTAATCCTATTATAACAAAAAATGATTTAAATGTGAATATAAATAAGATACCTACCTCCAAATAATCATGGAATCACTAAAAATATATTTAAATATTAGTTATATACCAAATAATTGGTCAGTTTCACTTGGAAATTCAAATTAATGGAATTCCTCATGTGACTATTCATCGAGAATCTCTTATAAACAATGATATTAACATGGGGGTGATAACACACTAAATAATACAATTCCTCATGGTTCCATAAATATTATATCTAAAATCGAATGGAATTTTACAAGCATGCTACTATATTCATGTAATATCATCTGACTTTCTTTGAACGTAATTCCTGATGTGGTATTTTCAAACATACAACATAAAATATAGGCATACTATACTTTATATCTGAATATTGGCTTCCATTCCAAACCATATGAAAAATGATCATCATAACCCATCCTATAATACCAACACATACTTCATAAAGAACTAAATATTATCTATTCTACTGTAATAGAGTAATCACACACACAAAACTAATCACTTCATACCACCTTACAAAATCATCACTTCAGCACAAATATTCTGTAATCCTTCTTCTCAAAACCAAGATAACTTCATCCATTATACCGATCATAATAAGAATACCAACTAATGTTACTATTAGAAATGTAATACTAAACCTTCAAAATTATAAAAAAACTATTATCTAGCTACCAACAATAAGAACCATTAGCCTCCACCTTCTATTAACTATACTCTCACATCTAGAAACATATATCTTAATCCATATGAACTAAAATACAATCTCATTTAAGTGTCTTTTCCCATAAAATCAACTTATTATTACACCTCTAATGGTTCACATATTACTCGATAACATAAACAAACCAATCATATCCCATAAAACCCAATAATACTATAAAGAATCTACTATGATTATCACACCAATTACAAGATTAACAAATAATATCTTACCAAATGAACACCAAAATCAATCTAATGCATTCCAAAAATTCAACTAGAAAACAATGTTACATGACATTGTGATACACCGAAATGATATATCACTAACCAAAACGTTACCATCTAAAACTTGTCACATCATGGGAACATAATGAATTCATTATCCCTAAATGGAAAAAAATACCTAAGACTTTATCACGTTATCAAATGTGAGAAAATTAGTTATTGATTTAACTATAATTTATGAAATATATCAGGAATCCTTGGACATCAGTCGTCAAATCCATTTAAAATAATTTTATTTTACAGTTAAATATATGGGGTTTTAAAGATAGATAGTTTAGATATATAATTACCTAAAATGTGTGATTATAGATTAATTATATTGAAATAAAGGATTTCAAATAGTATAACAAATTTTTATAACCTCATTTAATCCCCACAATTATCATCTATCATTTCATCCCCATAATATTATAAATGATAAAATCCTTAATTTTTAACATCCAAAAAAATATATTTATTTTATTTATCTTTATTTTAAATCATATGATTTGAAATATATCAGAAAACTTATCATCGACGATATTTATAAAAAAAATTAATTTGAAATGCTTTATATATTTAAATCACTAAGGCATCATATAAATAATTTTAAGTGAATACCATATTGAAATACATCATGAAATTATTCCTATGACTAAAAATTTATTATTTAGGATTTAAAGTTATGCATTTTATCATTTTATTCAATAAAAAATATTACTCAAGGAAGGTAGAATTTTTGAAAAGTGATTTCCACCATCATATCATGATTTATTATGGGTAATTCATGGAAGCATGGGGATATATTCTACATCAATTATTTTTTCCATAAATAAAATATACAATAACAAAACAATTGTAAGAAAAATGGGAAACAATCCAAGAATTTAAACATCATTCAAATTTTTAAAAAAGAAGCTTGATAATTTTTCATGGTTCATCCCCGAAAGATCATTTGGAGTTTAGAACACCATCGAATTAGAAGGAAGAAAAAGATGATTTAATGGAAAATAAATACTCCCAATACAACCCAATAGTCTTAAATCCCTCAATGGTGATGGTGATGGATGATATTATATTATTTTACATTCAATTTTCCAAAAAACAAATCATTTATTAATGATACTATATGGGCTACTCAAGGAACACTCTATCCTACCAATTTTTTATATTTCGGACTAATTAGTCAACTAATCATGTAATAATATTCAATGGAGAGGTAATAATTAGATATATCTATAAAATACAGTGGCATAAACCCAATTATAATTCTAAATCCTGATTAATGTCTGAATAACTTTAGGTAAGTCTAATTTGTATCATCCTAAATGTCTTCACTTTGTGGGCCTTTTTGAACTAGTATACTCAAATACATATTTTGTTCGAGTCAGATGAATTGAAAACCAATTCCCATGGAATACAATAATAATATAATATTTTCATTCAGATTATTTTATATAAATATTTGGTAAAAATATTGAACATATATCAAATTGGGACATTATTCCATTACAACAAATTAAGCATATTTTCTTCACTTGAGTTTAAAATATTTACTGAGTAAATATGTATTAGTAATGTGATACTAAAATCCAAATAAAATATAATAGATAAGTATATGGGATTTAATATGTGATATATTTATTTATGACCACACCAAAAAAACAATTATACTCATAAAAATGTATTATATCCCTATCAATTCTTATTCCCAACTCAATGGTCAGAAAAAATCAAAGATTGTATTGAAATGAAATCCATCAAGACTCATTTATGAAATCACTTTTACCAAAATTATGATTCTATCACAATTTTTTTCTACTTCATATTTTCAGTCATGTAGAATCCCACATCCTACCTCACCTATAAATTTTCCCTCTTTACACAATGAATAAATGAAAGTGGAGCCATTTACATTTTCTAAAATTAATCTCATCACAAAATATTCCTTCAAATATTCATTATTCTATACTAGAACAAACTATCATGAAAATCAAGATGATATATAAAATTTTATTATTTTGATTATCAGTTGGAAAGATTTGATGATTAAAATTTCAAAAGGAGAAGGGATGTATTTAATATCTTATATATGAAAAATTTCAATATTTAAAATGCGTTCACAATTAATGTACATAATTTACCCCTTAGAGAGTGTATCACTTCTATGAAACATTTATATTTATTAAATTATAATGGGTTACTCTAATCAATGAATAATGAGAATAATTCCACTTTCTCATATTATTTGTATTATTCAATTTTTTTCCATGTATAGAAGAATTTTTTTTATAATATATTTGTTGGATATATAAAGGTATATATTTTTAATGCATTGATATAATATGTCTTTTAAAGCCACTATGAAAAATTAATGTAGGAGACCTATCATTTGACCCATACCAAAGAACCATTCCCATGAATTTCCCAAGAATCACACTATCCACCATACATGATAAAATAAAAAAAATGAATCTGTACATGATATATGATTTTTGGGAAAAATTATATTGTAATGTGTTAAATTATTTGAAATATCATGATCTAAAAAATAAAAAAAGGGTCAAATGTTATGGTGGAGAAAAAATACAAATAACTTACACAAACATACTTTAAATTAAATTATGTCCTTGGTCATACATGTAACACATTTGAATCTTATGGAATCAAATTTATTATGAAATTTTCTTATTTCTCTACATGTCATAAGACTCTCATTATTATCATTAAAATGAAGAATATGAAATAAATGGTTTATAATTTCTCTTCGATAATGGATTTAGATTATTTTTTATACTAAGAAGGAATGGGTTTGAAAAATATATTAAAATACTAAAAATGATTTTAAAATAAAAAATCTACAAAATAATTCCACAACAATATTCATTTGAAATAATTCAAGAAATAATAAGTTATTATCCACAAAATATATTTATGTTAAATATTTATCTAAAAACACAAAAAAATGGAAAAAAACATATGGGAACATTACAAAATTTAATTTTTATTTTTATATGTATACTTACAAAGAAAGTACAAAGAGATAAATTACTTTTTTTTAAAATTTAAATACAAATATCCAACATCTCTCTCACAAACACCTAAAAATTATTTTTTTCTCAATGAACAATGTTTAAATAATTTTAAAGGTAAATAAATTGATGGAGAAAGAAAATCGTTATAAGTGGGTTCATATATTGAATCCATAATTTGGTTTTCATCCATTATATACATTGTAACTTACTCGTAGAATTTTTTAAGTATATAACCATTGGATATAACCCTCTTTTAGATATTTTCATCATAACATATTGTTTTTAAAATCATTAACATTAGTAGCCATATAAGCATCAATCCATTGGGAAAGAAGCATACCAGTGAAGAGATTCATCATGGAAATTTACATGACGACCTTATCACTAATACGAAGCATTCATTTATGAATCCTCATATCATGTATTTACATAGTATTATTTTTATTGACCATGTAGTTCTTATATATATCATTGAAAGTTTCTTCCAAATATTGATTTTCTGAATTCCTTTTCCCACCATTATCTTTGAGATTTTAAATTAAAACTAATAACCTCCCAATATGCGTGGATATTTACATCTATATTGAGTTTAAAAGATACTGGATACATGAATATATACACCAAGATTCTTTTTTTAATTTTTATAAGAAGTATGATATTCCCTGAATGAATAATATAAGAAATATCAAGAACATTTCATACAGAGTAGTATCATTTTCCCTAATATTCACATAATTTACAAATTTGAGTTATCTTTTTATCAGTTCAATTAAGGTCAGTATGAACTGGTGACATTATAAAAAAAACATACATAAAAAAACATGCTTTCCATGATGCAACTAAAAAATTTTAATCTAGATCTCTACTAATGAATCTAAGAAAACAAAAACAACTAAAAATTTGAGACTTCAAAAAATTGACAACCAGTCGAGAGTCATGTGTCCTAGAAGATTTTTCTTCATAACTGGTACTTCCATATTTAGAAAAAATTTATATGTATATAAATTAATATTAAATTATAAATGGCCACGTGTGGTAAATTCCCCATAAATAGAATATCACAAAAAATAACATGGGTTGTTTTGGAACTTCATTCTTATTCAAAATACTCCCAACTAATAGAAATCATTTTCAAGACATATAAAACAGATGGTAATGCATATTAAATATTAGAAAATAAATTCCTTGATAAATTTATGTTTGAGATGTATGTTGTGATCCAATATGTCCCGTATAATCAAAACTATAGAACAACATCAAAACAAAGGGGGAACCAATGGTCTGAGGCATGCCAATGAACAACTTAGTCACTAAAAATTCTATGCAAGTTCATCCCAAATGTACTATCATGAACCATTCATATATAATTGGTCTTGTATAGTGTTCATATCTATAGGGAACCAAGATGATATTATAAAATTCCCAAAGTATGGTTAATAAGGGGTAAGGTCTGATTAATAAAAAAGGTTCACATTGGGGTGATTTATACAGTGGGGTGGGATGAGTTGAAAATATTATCCAATTTTTGTGAAATACTACTAATGTGGTAATATTGAAAATATACAACTTCATTCTTCTCCAAAGTATCATGGTCATATTCCATGTGGCGGACCATGCACTGTGTGGGGTATATCATAGCATTGGATTTCATATGGGGAATCCAATGTGTTACATGATCATAAAAATCATTTACTTTTGTCTCTGCAATTTAAAAACCAAATATATCTAAGGAAACATAATAAAAATAAGTTATATATAATGGTAATGTTGTTTTCTTGTGTAGTACCAAGGGTACCTGTTGTATGATCAATGTCATGTGGATCATACTATTTACTTTGCGATTAAACATTCTCTATTGCAACATCATATGCATCATAACTAAATTTGAATGCAATATACAAACATGGTGGAAGGCTTATGGGAGGTTATGTGAGACTCATTTTTAGTAATATAAATGCAAATTAAAAATTTATATTGAAAAAATAATGAAATTTTCGATATAATTAAGATATTTTATGTTTTGTCTTACTAAAGTCATTAAATATTTAGTGGTAAAAACTGGAATGTAACACTAAATATCATAACTCACAAAAAAAATTTGGAAACCGATGAGAGGGAGAGATTTGTTATTTTGATCTATCTACATGAATCCCTTATATTAAACACCCTTCACTGGAAATATCAATAACTATACCATGAAAAATAATTTATCAATCTTTAATACAAGATCTTTTTTGATTCCATGTTTCAAGAAAGAACCTAGGTCCTAAAAAATAGATAATATAAGGTCAATAAACTGAGAAAAAAATATAAAATACATCCACATAATCTCTTCAAAAATCAACATATAATTCGGTAAATTATCTAGATCATTATAGATAGAAAAATGAATCCACCTATTTCGAAATAAGCCTAATTATTAGGTAAATGTTTTCTTTTCTTGATCCACTAGGACAATATAAATTAGAATACATCCTATATATCCATCAAGGAAATAACAATGGGACTGAATATCCAATCCTTCTAACATTTAGTCAAAGAATTTTAGAGGATAATTTTATTTTATTGTGGTTGGATTTATGCTATGGTAGACAACATAGAATCACCAATAATTTTTCACAAGTGTCAAATCCAACTGATCATATTAATTTAATACTACCATTAATATTTTTTTTAAGGAACAATTTTAACATGGTTAATCCATTTATTATTATATATTATAATTATGATGCCAGAAGTTATTAATTTATTAACATTTAATTTTAGCACATTGGGGATGGTGGGGTTAGTCGGTGTTTTTCATAACATACATAGAGTCATAATCTAATGATATATGGTGCATAAAAATAGATGGGATAATCCTTGGAATTCAAGTTTATGATCAACATATCTCCTTCTTACACTCTCTTATATTTTTTATAAGTACAGATTCCTACTTAAAATAGATTTTTTGGAAATAATTAAGTGAAATTGGTTAATAACCACAAGATATAGATATTTTAGATTAGACAAAAGTGGTTTTAATTTCAATAGTGATGGTTTTTATATATAGGGAATGGCTTTAGATGGTGTATTGTTAATGAATATATCAGTATTCCCAGGTTTTTTCACCATATAATGATAATGAATTGATATTTTTCTATAGAGTCAATGATGGTCATGGGTATCTCATAACGAACACACTAATCAAATCAATAAAAAATTCCAAACCCACCAACCTCACAGAACAAGAATTATGGACAATATCAAAAATGAGTGAAGAATCGTGAAAACAATCAGATGATGTGATGAAGAGTGAATATTGTGTTTGTGTATATGTCATTATATTGTATTATTATTCAACAAATTATAAGAGTGAAGTGCTCATGAATATCGATATTCACACCATTAAGGAAATTTAATCTGAAATTTTTTCCCAAAGATACATCGATAGTGTTCAATTTTGAAAATTAATGATTTTCTTTTTTTAGTTATTGTATTTCCATGTATAAGGGAAACATCTCCTTTGCTTAGGGAATATTAAATATCAAGAATATAGAAATTTTCATGGAAGATGAAATTCATAACTCAGATGAAGATGTCCTAATGTAAATTAGTTGGGTGTGTTAATCCCTATAGGACATGTCTCATGCCTTTTATATCTGTTTGACGATATATAACATTAAATTAATTATATAGAGACTGAAGAATCAAATTAGTAGAAGTACATAAATACAATAGTGAATTGGAATAAACTGTATTTCTTATGGTACAAGGTATCATAAATTGGGTGGAATCATTAAATTTTACATCTTTCACTAGTTTTATGAAGGCCAATACATTAATTCCATATTTTACAATCTCATTCCCCTTTTTCACCATCTGTTGGTGAAAACTTCCTTTAAAAATATTGCATGATGAATTATATTAAGTACATCCAAGAGGGGAATGTTCACCTAAAACATTTTAAATGTATCCATGATCCCATTATAATTTAAATTACTAATTTTTTCATGGATTTATCGTCTATGTTTAAATTATAGAAGAATGTAATTTTTAGTGAAATAATCGATGATAAATTTTTATTATTATTATTTTCTATTATATCAAATGAATATTTTGTGGTGGGAGAATGAATTTATTCTACATGATATTGTAATTGGTCAGTATAATCATTTATTGGAAAATGTTCCTTAACACTATGAACTATGATAGAAAATAAATTAAATTTCTCCATGGTATTGGAAATAGGTTAGGATGGTTGTTTTCCTGAACCTTTATCTTTATATCTTAAATAGTATTTTCTAATTGTTCTCCATGTGTTCATGGGTCTATAATAGATGACTGCAGAGTGTATTAGAAAAATTGATTATAGGAGCCCATTTTATTATCCATATCCATGAGGACTGGTTTAAATTTTATAGGAGTAGGGTTATTATAAAAATTTGATGTCAAAAATGATTTTTATCATATTTTTTTATACTAGTTCATTTTAGAGAAGATTGATGTACCTCATTAGATGTAATATGGTACTTATTTCCACCTATTATTTTTATTTCAGAAATATATATCATGATTTAAGGTAGTATATTGTGAAAGAGGACGCCCATGTAAATCATCTATAGAAGAATCTGATGAGTCATGATGTTAGTATAAATTATCATATAAATGAGTGTTATCAGAAAAAATACCACATTCAATAGAAGATGTGGAGGTCTAGAATTACCATAAAATTAATATAATTATCATAATTGGTATACATATCGATATTTTAATATCTACTATTTATTCTAGGGATGAATGGATTTCCTCATGAATAGCTTATGTCATTGTAATTTATAATATTCCAAATTATTGTCTATTTTGAACAATGTGTTCAATTATGTCAAAAGTGGAATCATGGGTTACATCCACCAGGGCACTAACAACTATAACATCAATAATTCCATCTTTAATGTGGAAAATTACCTTATATATTTATCAAATGTAAAAATTTTCACTAGTTTTGGGTTGAGGGAATCCAGATCAATGAATTTTGGTTATCTCCTAGTATTCTTAAATGGTATATTTTTATGGTTTTCTAATGTTAAAAATTTCATTTCTAATGGATAATGATTATGAGATAGGTATAAAAGTCTATATAATGAATCATTTATGGTCACTATAGAAATAAATTGTGTCATGAATCTAATATATCCACTCTTTGGATAAACCATCATGGGGGAACATAAAGGACTAGATCATATTTAGGTCCTCATACACATTTGGAGTTTTATTGTAATGGAACACTATGTGAAACTACTTAAGATGTTTTTGAGGGTCCTCACTAGGATGAACGTTGAATTTATGAAGGATGTGTATAAGAGATAAGGATATCAAAAATAAGGATGATTCTGAATCATATTAGATGTGTGTAGATTGGTAAACCAAATCATGGGTCATCAGTTCATTTAATGATCTATTATTTGATAAATTTTTTAGAGATTGGTTTCTTTTCACCCTGGAATTAGTTAAAGACCTCATGAGTTTCCAAATTGAGATCCTCTATGAAACATAATTTACCTACATTAGAAGGTGTAATATCTGTGTTCATGTTTAATTTTATTTTCCGTTATATATTAAAAAATATTTATTTTCCGGATGGGGTCATCAAAATATGATGTGATGTTTTTTCTATTTTTTAATTTTTTTAAAAACTCATGAATAATTATAACACATTATAGAATAAAAATGAAAATTAAATTAATAATGATGATGAAATATATATATATATATATATATATATTACTAGGTATGATAAAAAAATAAGGGGAGAGATATTACACATTCGAAAATAATTCCCAAAATAGGGTACGGTCAAAATGAAAGTATGATGAAAAAAATTAAAAAAATGTAATCCCAATGAAAATTAATCTATCCACCAAATCAATAATGCCATAAAATTATCATTTTTCCAAAGAAGTCATAATATATTTTTATTTTTAAATAATTTCTATAGTATACTGAGAACCCAATTCCATCTCTCATTGGTGACTCAGATCCTTAAATAATGATATTATCTAATTTATAGATAAGTATAAATTAATTTAATGATTGTAGGTTTGGGATTCACATTACAAATTCATTCATTATAAAGGATTTTAAAATCAAAAATGGGGTTTTCAAAAGGATTACGATATTACGATCTCCTTGGGTAATCCCATGGATTGCATTATCTCATTGATTCTTTGGAAAAAATATAAACTTTTTATTCCATGATTTTAGGAAATGGAAAACAAATTGTTATGTTATTTCATTCTATATTAACACCATGTGTTTCATGATTCAGTTGATGTTGATCATCACCAACTACTGAATATCAATACAACTGTTTTGAAAAGATATGTGAACTGATCATGGAATGATAACAATATTGTGATGTGATGAAAATTTTGAGGTCATTTTTCATATTCGTATCATGAATAAAATATTCATATTATTGGGTTAAATTTATATATTTTATCTAACAACACAATCAAGAATATTTCTTTAAATTGGGAATGGGTGATAAAAGGAGGACACCACACTCAAATAATCACAAGATCTAGGTCTTGAATGGATGTATAATGATTTTTTAT
This sequence comes from Viscum album, assembly GCA_963277665.1. Lineage (NCBI taxonomy): Eukaryota > Viridiplantae > Streptophyta > Magnoliopsida > Santalales > Viscaceae > Viscum > Viscum album. The sequence goes on along the minus strand of OY728127.1, from coordinate 616,794,416 downwards.
GCTTTTATCTTGTGTTTGTGTGTGAAGAAAATCCTAAAAAATATATTTAATGAACTAATTGATGAATAATAGGACACAAACATGGAATAAAACCTTCATTCATTTTATTACAAAAAATGATTCTTTTGATTTCACAATGGCTTCCTCTAAGTGATCTCAAGTTTTTACAACACCATGGAATGGGATGGATGAAATTATAAAAATTAATGGATATAAAAAATACTCAACTCTAACCCTATGGTAATACATTACTAGATAATGAGGTTGGAGGAGTGATTTTAAGTGAAATTCAATTCCATTTTACAAAAATCAAGTCATATATCTATAACACTTACTGTGATGTCATTGGATGAAATTATCTATTTAATTATAACAAAATGGTGACTTAATTAAAAACTAATTCCTGACCAAATTTTTTGAATGGGTGGACCGTTGTGTTATCTATCCAATGATGGTTTAATTATTACAATAGGTGTTCTAAAGCTATAATAATGGAACAATAACTTAATGTTGGCCCAATCAATCTCACAAAGAATTTATTCACATTGTGGTACTATTGGTCTAAAATATTTCATTTTTATAGTTCAAATAATTAATGCTCCATTATCATTGATTCAAAGAAAAATGAGATTAATCATTTATATTATTTTATATAATGATATAATAAAAACAATTAACATATATCAAATTGGGAAATTGATAAATTTCATATTTTTAATATTTTTTTCATCGTATTAATTCTAAATATACAATGAGGATGAAATGATATGACAATGGGATACTAAATCCCATAAATATGAAAATATAATAATGGGGAAAATTTATAAAATATCATTAGGTGACCAATCCTAACAAAAAATGGAAGATCACCCTTCATACTTGTACATTTAAAACTATATCACAGCATGTAATTAAAGTATAAGGACACCATCTCATCGTCCATTGCAAAATATATCAGTATTTCTATATTTTTTATAATAAAAAAAATTTATTGGGATTTCAATTAATTGAATCCCATTTTCATCCTATAAAAAATCACTTTCTTTAAAAAAATATCGTACAAATATCATTTTCCAAAATCAAATATATTTTTAATATAATTTCACAAAGAAAAATATTAAACAACAAGTCCATATACCACGACATTCCCAATATGATCCATGGAATCCTGATATCTTTAAAACATGGTCAATGATTAATAAATAAATTACAATAAAAACCAAGAATGTTATATCATAAGGAATATGTCAATCAAAAAATCAGTGATAAAGATACCAAAATTACATACACCTAGAAACATGAATATTTTACTAGGAATGATATTCATGTTGAACTAATAAAATGTTTTTTTCATAGTCTATTACTTTCCATTCATGGAGTGCCAAATCCAAAAATAATAGGGACACTAAATTAATTCATTCATTAATCTTATTAATTTTATCCCTTGGGTAATCATTTTTCATCATATGTCATTGTGTAACATGAATTCAATAATTCCACCATGTATTATCAATTATTCTAAATTGTAGTGATACTTTATTACAAACAATAGATAGAGTATACTATATGTATCATCACACACAATATAAAATTAATTATTGAAACTTTATAAAAAACTCATTGTAACTTGTATAATAAATTAAATATTATAAATTTAAATATAAATTTAACATTAACATGTTGTCATAATATGGGAATCATTTCAGTTAAACATATATCAAGGATATCCCAATGGAATATTCAAGTGTAAATAAAACATGACAAAATTACAAGTTATACTTCTCTATTCCAAGTGATTTATATATACAAAATAATGTACTAGAAATCACTCAATTAATCTAAATAAGTGACTTATAAATATATGGTTTTCAATCATAAACATTGGATATACACCCACATGAATAACATATGGTGTTCAAAATGGATCTTATTTGGGCACCAACAGTGGTGTTCCTTAAATATGTACCAAAATTTATCATTGGAATACATATGGATTATATAAATAAAATAAAAAATAACATGTATAGTGACCCATGATTATCATAAAAAATAATATATTTATTTCAATACAAAATTAATACATTTTACAAATAGTCAAATAACCCATGGACTCATAGTTTTATAGTACGGGATACAAGTAACATAAAAATGTTATTTAAAACCCCTATAAACATTTATACATAACTATTCACCTCTAGAAAATCTTTTATACATCTTATATGACGTAATATTCTTGATTACATGGTGAATGGAATCATAAGAGGGGTTATATTTAGTGTTCACAATGTCATACTTGTCAACTAGTCATAATACTTTGTACATAAATGTATTGTAAAAAAGTAGTATGGGAGTAATAAATTTTAAAATTATTAGGATATCACAATTAAAAAATAATATGTGACTATTCATTCGGGATAACTATATATGAAAATAATTTGAGAAAATGTTCATTAAAAATAATGCATAAAAACATATGATGAACTAGAAATAAATACATGGGGAAGAATAATATGTTTAGAACATGGAATACCATAATAATTTGGAATTTCATGATAAGGCAGAATATTATTGTGAATCATAGGAAGATTATAAATTTAAGGAAACATTGTAATAAAATCCTATTGTGTGCACACATTTTTTTGGAATAAAACCATGTATATCCACCCATTAGTTTTGTGAAAACAAATGTATACCCCATATCATTATATCATTAGACATAAAAACATAAAAAATGAATTATAGAGAAATATATAACACACCCTTTCATTATCCATTAATATGATTTCAACTTATAATCAAATAATTCATCATATCATAAACTACCTATTAGAAAAAAATGGATTTGATAAATATTCCAAATTTTATCACATAAAAATAACATGATAATTTGATACAAAAAACATGATAAACCCAAAAGAGAATACATTATCTGATTTTAGAACCATTTATATATTATAATGGAATCCATTTTAAATAATAGTTAAACCACATTAATTAATTTTATTCATTTTTATAATCATCTTAAAATATACTTATTTTTGAGTCACATTACAAAAAAAATGAAAAATAAAGATGATATATCATAAATATTATCCTTGAAAACCAATTATAATGTATGAGTTATAATAAGAAATAATTTTACATAATATTTTCATTAATAAATAAATTTCATTGATAGATATCATTACACACTACACCATGATTATCTTTAGTTTCATACAACATCGAGTTTTATCAAACCATGAGGTTTTATTAATATTTTTAATTAATCAAATATGATATAACATCGACATTATACATTGTAGTATAAATATTTTTAAATATTTTTAAATATTATGTAAAACGGTTTAATATAATTAAAACATATTGCAAAAAAATTAATTTTTTAATATCTATATATGTTTTGAATATATTATTTTCTCATAAAATTATTTTTTTTATTTATTATTTAGAAAAATAGTAAAAATAATTTCTGAAAATAATAGAAAAATAAATTTTATAGAATAATAAAAACTTATGACATATTCATCTCAATATTATGTTAGGTGGAATATTTTGTATTTTTTCAATAAATAATTTTTTTATATAATTACATGTTTTAATATAAAACTGAATTTCCTTTGAAAGAATTTATACGTATCCTTTTAATTTTAAAAAGGATTTATATGTCTAATTATTTCAAATAAATATTAATTTTTCGAATTTAGGTTATTTTAATCATCTTTCAGTTGAATTTTGATAATGAATCATTTTAAAATAGTGAGAAATTTTCACATTGCAGAACTAAATTCTCATCACATCAATTCGTATTATTTCAATTAAAAAATTTCAAATTCTGTAGCTGTTATTTATAAAATTGTATACATTTTTTTAATAAGAAATATTTATATTTTTTAATAATTTAAATTTATTTTTTTATTGAAATAAATTGAAAAAATATTTAAAGTTATTTTTAGATGATTAATGTAAAATTGGGATTTTAAGGGGAAAAAATAAAACATGGTGGATTAAAAATGACCAAAATATTATTTTATTTGAATATATTGAATATATCATGTCAATTATTCGATAATGGCCAATTTGGGAGGCTTTTTCATTTGAAAACATGTGTACACATTTTTTATTTCAAAAATTACGAGTTTTCCCCTCACATCACTTATAAAAGGAAACTCCTTATACTCTATAAGGCACAATATGAAAAAATTATTTTGGGCCTAGAAATAAAAAAAAATGTTAACATCAATGATTCGTTCCCCTAATTTTAGATGCTTTCATTTTCATAAATATGGCCTAGAAATGATTTTGTTGTAAACTTGCTGAATTTTTTATGGAGAGACAACATGCATAACTGGGCATTTAATTTAATTTATTTCTGAAAATCATACAATTATTGTGGATAATGATGATATAATAACCTATTTATTTTCAATATAATGATATTTTGGTATGTTGTGGTAATTTACTATATACCTCTCAAACTCCATCAAATAAGTTATGAAATCTTCATTTGTGTGTACAATGGACTATCGCCTTCAGAATCGATGTTATTCATTTTCCATCACCACCTCTTAAAAATGTTTAAAATGAAGGAATAAATTTTCATATATTATATATAATACATTATTATAATTATTTAATTTTTATATAATATATAACTCAAAAATTTATAGTCAATGGAAATATAATAATGTTGCTCATATATGTGGAAGACTACCACTTCACAATGAGATGTTATTCATTCCCGAATTTCAAAGAAGGTAATAAGGATATGTTTAATGAAAATTTGTGATATATATATATATATAATAAATATTATTATTTAATTTTAAATTATTATTTACCATTATTTATTTCAATCCATCGAGTAAATTTATAGAGCATTCAACCATACATACGGCCAATCATCTACTTGAACGGGGAATTTCATTTTTATCCCAATCTTCTATGGATTACTATATATATATAAGATATATATATATATGTAATTTTTATAATTCTATATATAATGTACCCCCAATCAACTTAAGAGGACATGAAATAAAAAATACCTAGAAACATGAAAAACGTAGTGTTTTAACAAAATGTGACATTAATAACTAATTGGAAATAAAATTATATAATTAAATCATATGTGAAATTTTTATATGACTATATGAATGAATATTATTTAAAATTAATTTATATTTATTAAAAAATTAAATAATTTTCATTAATGTCATCTGAATCAACATGTTCGTGAGTTCTGTATCACTTTTTACATCCATGAGAAAGATGATTTTTTCACCACCTCCTTCAGTACTGTGGTGTATATATTACCCAATAATGAATTTTACAGTTATTTTGATTAAAATATTTTGAATTTAGTTACCCATTTTGGGTATCTGTTTTATGGATATTAATATTCAATGTTACCAACATGGTAATAGTTTTATGATAAGATATCTTCATTTATGGATACATTTATGGTTTATGCTAATAATGATAAAATATTACAATAAATTTATCTAAGAAGTCATGAATTTTATTCTACACTATTGATAACATGAGAATAATATTTTTCCCTCCACTTTCCCCTATTTAGGCATTTATTATTCCAAAATAATATTCTTAATGAAAAATGGAATCATTTGACTTTTTATTCAAAAAACATTTGTTTTGTATACAACATTTATAAAAATGTGTAAAATAAATAATTTTTGAATTTAAAAATGATTTATTAAATAATTTTTTACAATTGTTTTTTTATATTTTTTTAATTTATTTTTATTATAGTTTAAAATACAATGCATATTTATCTTTTACTAAATTTTTTAATGGAATCATTATTTTAACATGAACATAATTTTCCACCATTATGACCAATCAATGTTTTAATGAATAATTTACATGTGTCAAATGGTATTTTCTATGAAAATCATTTTAAAAATATTTAATGTATAATGAAATGTTTTTAAATTTTCTAGCTATTTCATCAATAAATAATCTACATGAATTTTTATAATAATCGTCCATATTTTATGACATCAATTGATGTTACATAAGTTTCACTAGGAATATTTTCAAATAACAATAATATTGTTATTTATTTATGTCATTTATTATTATTATATTATTTTTTTATGAAACACATTTCATTTCCTTGGTAATACAATAATGTATTTTTTATGGAAGAAGACACATTATTATATGTTATGATAAGATATATGATTTCTAATCTTATTCACATAGATATATGGATTATGATACATGCATGACCTATATCTACTGCCAATTTATTAGGTAAAGATGAATAAATCAAGATCAGTTATGATATGGGTGAACCATATTACATGTCTAAATTGATATTAGTTAACTTGATTACATTTCCACAATGATATGTGGTTAACTGATGAAGTTTTGATAGTGTTATTCATGAACAAGATTAAACTTTCACATTTTTATGTGTGGACATGGATATCCTATCCATAATGTTATTAGTGGACCTGTATTCAGTTCAGTAAGTCTATATATTGGATAATTCGATGAACATATAATAATTATTTATCATGTATTTATTTTTTAATTTTCACAATTTCATAAGGTTATAGCTTTGTAACAAATCTATACCTTCTTCCATTATTATGATCTCATGAATTATATTCTTATATTTTATTATGATTTTTTTTATGAAGCACCATGATTAAAGACATGAATCTTTTTTGTTATATGAAATGAATGTTATGGTTATTCGAATTTTATTATCATGTTTTCATACCCCCATTTTATGTTTATATTGTTATCTTCATTATTAACCCATTTTGAGCATTTGAGATCATACATTTTTAGGATTTTTTCACTATATTACGAAGAATGTGTTGGGTAGTGTATGACAATGAAAATAAATAAGTGAGAAAGATATTTATGGGAGATACTGAATATCATTCAAAAAATAAAAAAAATTTGTACCTTGTACCCAGTGGAAGTAAAACATTATGGTCCTTGGGAATATATCTAAGAAATGAAATGAATATTCATATATTATGATGAGATATCAAGGTAGAAGATGTTTGGGTATCTATAGTTGGCATCACCTACAAGGTTTAGTCAACCTTTAGAAACAATGATTGGAAAGCATCATTTGGATCCCAAATTTTTTGCCTAATTATGATTCAATGTATAAGACTGTGTATTGAATTTTGGTAATGGATAGGGAGAGGTTTTTCCATGAAATTTAATCCTTCCATGGATAATATAAGTGGATTTGGATCCAGAATGGTGGTGCATAGGGGTAATAACTCTGATAAGGGAACATTGAATAACACTCTATCACAACTGGTGCATGGAAATGAGCATTTTATAACACCTTATTTGACTCATTTAGTGTATATTCCTCAGAAATTCAAAAATTAATTACAAACAATAAAAATTTATTAAAAAGATTGTGACTGTGAATAACCATTGATAAAACTATGATTCTTGAGATTAAAAAAGATTGTGTCTTGATTTAGACATCCGATAATTATTTTTAGGATTATGTTATTCCCCACTATGTATATTGTTTCATACAATAAGTTATTTTTTTGTTTTAGTCAATGGATGGATCCTATAATAATAATTTTAATGATATGAGTAATAGATTATTCAATGATTTTCCTCCTGAATAACCAAACATGGTTGATGCTGGAATCAAAATACTCATTGACATACTTACACAACATTATCAAACTAAAAATCATGCTCTATATCCAATCATTACAGGGAGGTAACAACATTATGAAGAGTCCATCGTGATGAAATATCACCAATATAATAGTGATTCCAATAATCCAAAACATTCTGATTAATTGATTCATATAAATGGCAAGATATTTTCCATAAAACTATATTAAGATGATGAAAATTTATTCTGGTTGATTACCTTTAAGAACATAAGGTAAATAAATGTTTGACTATTAATATGTGTGTGAGGAAATGAGATGAAATTGAAACAATGATGATGGTTGAGTTATTGAAATTATTTTATAATAATCAAATTCCTTATATTCATCATACAAAATAGAAAACGTATTCCATGAGATTAAGACAAAGGATGATGATTCATTCGAAACCTTTGAAGTAACTTTCACAGGACTTGGGAGGTACTACTCCAGTATTATGAATTAATCTAAAGGTAATTTTGATCAAATTTTTAATAGAATATAGACAAAATTTATAAGGGATTTATTCGTATAGGACATTGGAAGATATGAATAAATAATTATATAATCACTAAAATTCGGAATGGAATATAAAACCCATCTAGGGTCAAGATATAAGAAAATTATGATGGTATTATATAAAATTTCCAAATATTTTTCACCTAGATGGAAGAATAATATTAAAACTCGTACCAACCACCATATAATATGGAACATTTTGGTGAGTCCCTAAAAAGATCAATAGTAATTTTCTTGTGTGGGATGTCAATACATTGATTAAAATAATGTATTATTATTGTAAAAAATACATTCAACAAAATTTGTGGAGATATATCTCAACAAAATGCACAACCCACGCTGTAGTGTTTCAAATTCAAGATGTATTCAGATCATTCTATCATGTTCTCAAATACATGTATAATGATGGGGATTGAAGCCATTAACCTATTAAGATGAGAGAGAAAATAAAATTTCATGTGATCCCTACTTATGATGTTGGGTTTGATAATGATGTAGTTAAAGGTACACTTACTATCCACTCAAGAACTACTGATATTTATATTACACTATATCAATCTATTCATTCTTATGTGATGAATTTTGAAAAGGTTTCATGAGCCCACCAAAGTAATTATATATTGAATTACTAATGTTAACCCATAAAAGTACAATGATGACTGTTGAAATATATTATTCATCCCCAGATGAGTTATTTTACAATTTTATTCATTCAAATATTTTTTGTATTCCCCTGGTTGAATTAAATATTTTCTTATAAATGGGTTTTCATTATCTATATAAGTACTAACATTATTTTCTTGGAAATAATGTCATGATAGATATTAAAAACCAACCAGTGATCATCTAACAATGTGACGATAAATATGAACTTTTAATAGAAAGACATCAATTTTTCTGTATTGATTCTTTTTCACATAGGGTGCATATATCTGATTGATGGGGTGTGTTTCAAAATCAATGATGTTACAATTATGTGGGAATTTTATGATGTCATTAAAAAAGAGATACATTTCCTTACACAAAGAAGTTATGTTGAGTTCTAAATAGAGCACATTCCCTGTTCTACCCCCATTTCCACAAATCCCAATAGAATATCCGAAATTTAGTTATAAAATTGAATAATAATTTCTAGGGAATACCCAAAAAATTATTTGGTCAACCAAGTGTGTAAAAATGGGGTTTACCTTTTTTTTGGTACAAATAAATATGTATAATTGTTAATATAAATTGATTCATGGGATATTAACTGTTACAAAATCAAGAAAAAATATAATCTAATACATAGTAATGACATATTTGATCATATGCATGGAGATAAATAATTTTCCTCGATTGATGTTCATTCATGATATTGTCAATTAATTGTCATAAGTATGATATAAAGAAGAAAACCTTTCGTATATGGTATTGAAACTATAAATATAAAGTCAAACTATTTGGTATTACTAATTCCCACTATTTTCATGGATTTAAAAAATGGAGTCATTCGATATTACCATGATTAGTTTGTTGTATTATTTTTATATGATATTAAAATTTATTCAATAAGAATTGAATAGAATGACGATCACTTGAGAATTGTACTATTGTTCCCATGGATCAACAAACAATATGAAACAATTTACAAAGGTTATTTTTTTCTAAAAAATTATTTATTTAGAGACATATAATCCCAGTATAGTTTATATTAGTAGACCCATAATAGATGAAGGCTACTGATTGTTGACTACTTCCAATATGAAGACCGAGATTTTTAGTCTTCCTTGTTTTATTGGATATTATTTACTATTTCTGGTGAATTTTTCTAGAATATCATATATACTCAAAAAAAATATAAGGTGTCAATGATACTCTAGAATGATAAATGTGAAATAAAAAAATCACTGGAATAAATAAATATTAGCCAGTGTACCTATTCTTATATAACACTAATGTGCATAAGGGTTTTTAATTAATATTGATTCATCCATGAAGAGAGTTGGATATTATAAAAACACTACTCTTTATTACACACATTAAGATGATTTATTACATAAAATTTCACTTTAGAAATGTATCAGGTTCAAGATGTCCAGTGTCTATGGAAAATAAGAACAATATATAACTTCTTAGAAAATGAAATATATATCATTATTGAAAATTGATTTTACATGACCAGACACATTCCGCCGTACTTAGCATTGCATGGGATAACCTGAGGACAGACATATGAAAATGGTGGTCTATAAAGCTTAGTATGCGAGAAAACATGGCATAACATGCTGTTTACAGTACATGTTAGGAAATAGGAATATACATGGAGTATTAGAGAAACATCAACATAAAATAATTATATAGCATGATTATCATAACATTGAAATATAGAAACAACATTTATCATGATATTAGCATGAGAAAAGGCTCACTGCACATGGGGAATGAGAAAAATATCATTTCACATTAATTATCAGGAGTAAACCCTCATTTCACTTGACATATCCTGATACTAATATTTACCCAATGCATTGGAGTGCTATCAGTGCGCACCCTTCTTAATATTTTCATGTAATGTATATGTGTTCCACATGGATCATATAACATGAATTCATTAAATATCATAATTTAGTCCATGATAACGGAAATTGGAATTAATAAATGAAACTATAAAATCAATAAGTAAATGATCATAAAGGTGAATACCCTTTATAGAGAAATTCTTATAGTATTCACTACATAATGACATTGGCTTGGAAAATCGTGGAGAAATTTTGGCAGCATAACGGTGTGAAATTTGAATTCATAATTATAGTGAATGAGAGGGAAAGGGGTTTCCCATCATTTTTCAATGAAATGTATAGTATTTTAGTCATATAGATATATGTCCCAACATATGTTATGGAATATAGACTTCTAATACAAAATAATTTCATGAATGTAATTGAGAAGAGAGAAGTTCCAAACATAATTTTGTCATATTTAATGGTTTACATGGGAAAAATTACTGAGAGTGTAAGAGGTATATCATCATTAAAAAATAGTTATTGATGTATTTTGGAGGTGTAAAATCAATACCCAACATTTGAAATTGAAAAAAAATGGTATAAAAACATAATGATATTTAGACAGAAATTTGAATGGAAGAAATCCCTTACTTGGAAGTGTGATCCCAAATGCTTGGGAGGGGCTTGATAAAGGCTTATTAAGAGCTTGGGGAACCTTGGGAGGATTATAGAGATAAGATAGAGGATGATATTCATGATCCATAGTAATTGAGTGATGTGTTAGAGGGAGCATGGGTGGGTTTATATTGGAAAAGAAAGGAATTATTTATTATTTAGGTTTCTGGAACCACACATTAAACTTATAAAAACCATAAACCATCGCATATATTTTGATAATGGAGAGTGAAAAGAATTATTTTACATAGTCAATGGGTGAGCTTATTAAAATTTTAGGCTTTCTTATGTTGATATGAGTCATACTCTCCAGGAAATAAATTTAAAAAGATAAAATGTTTTATAAGTCTCTGAGGGTTCACTATGGCATCATAAAATTAACAAAACATATATAAAATCACATTATATTAAATTTAACACATATATTGTCAAAAAAATATCATTAATATTATTTTATTACATCCCTATTTCGTTATTATGATTTCATAAATGAGGTTATATATTAAAACTATATTTATTTTTTCCCCTAAAATTCAACTGTCTCAGAAAATTATGACAAATTCACTGTTGGATAACTTAGATGACCTGATTACAAAAATAATATTAATTTTATCTAAATAATTTTCTTAACATTTGAATTTATAATATTAATATAAAAAATGAAATTTATCAAAAATTCATGGGTTGGACAAAACATTTTTCAAACAATGTTAAAAATTACAATTGTATTGAAAAAAAAATTTACGATCATTTATATTTATTAAAAAGTAATTTATTAATAATATTTTATAAAAATATTATTTAATTAAAAAATTCATCAATTCATCAAAACATATTTTTTAAAATTTTTATATTAATTAAAAATAATATATGTTCTTTAAAAACTATTTAAAAAATAACAATAATATAATGAATGTATATTCAATGTTCATTACAAAGAAAATACACATAATCCAAGGGCTAGGTTCTTGTCACACAACCCCTTATAACAACAGAATAAGGCCGAAGGGTAAGGTGTGCGATGGTTACAGACTCATGTGAGGGGTGGGGGGCTCAGATAACATCCCTCGGGTGGTAATATCTATCATCATTCACTTTATCTGTAGGAGGTTGTGTTCATGATTAACATGTTGAAGCTCGTCTTTGTCTTGGTGAAGAGTGAAGACCAGTGACACAAACTCCATTCCAATCTCTGAGAAATGGAATTCATGTGGACCAATTCTACAGTATGAGGTCATCTCTTTATTTGTCTGAGTAAATTGGATTTGTCAAAGCCCAAAATTTATACTAATCGTTGATCAGTGTTCAATGGCTACATTAGCAACGTTAAAAATTAAAAATGCTGTTTTGAAATCCAAAATAATAAAACCAAAGATGTGAATATGTTATATACCCATTTTACATAATAATACATTTAATTATATCAATAGAAATATTCATTAATGAATGTTGGTGTTGTTACATTTTCCCCCCTTAAGAAATTTTGCACTCAAATTTTTTTCCCACACTAAAATTGATGAGGGTAACTCTACTTCATCTCTTCCTTTAATTTCAATGTTTCTTCTTCAAACATGTGGTTTCTCGAAAACACATTCACGAGGGGCACTATCTTATTTCGTAGAACTTTTTACCTATGATCTAAGATCATCACCATATTCTCTTCAAAGGAGAGGTCATTTTCCAATGGTAACACCTCTAGAATGAGTACATGTCATGGGTTAAGACCATACTTACTAAAGACTGATACATGGAATACATCATGTACTATATACATGTTTTGTGGGAGTGATAGTCAATAGGCCACTGCACTAATGAGATCTAGGATCCCAAAAGGGATGATGTACCTTGGAATAAGATTTATCTTATTCCCAAATATCATTACACTCTTCCTGAATGATATGGGGAGGAATACCATATATTCGACATAAAACTCTTTTTCTCATCGAAGATTATCAGAATTTCTCTTTTTTTGACTTTGAGCATCTTTAATGTGCTATTGGATGGTCTAATCCTTCTCCACCATTTCTTCGACCATTTTTGGAACAATGAGTTTTCTCCCCCCAAAATCATCCCAACATGCCGGTGCACATCACCTCTTCCCATAAATGGATACATAAGGAGCCATCTGGATGCTTGTGTGGAAACTATTATTGTAAGATAACACAAAAATAGGAAGATATTGATCTCATCATACTTTAATGTCCATTGATCATGCTCTAAAAATTCCCTCATGTGTTTGGATTGTCCACTTAGATTGGCTATCAGTTTGGGGATGATAAGATGTACTAATTTTTAGCTCATCATTTAGAGCATGTTGAAGACACTTCCAGAATATAGAGGTGTATCTTTGATCTCGATAGGATACAGTAGATAGTGGTACTCTATGAAACCTCTCCACTTATCTGTTATATACTTGATCTAGTTGATCAAATGAGAAACCCTATTTTGTTGCAATAAAGTGTTCATTCATTGTAAGATGATCCACACCAACCTAGATAACATTGATTTCATTGGATATATTTCAATTTCTAGTGTCAAAGTCCATGGTGATATTCTCAAAATTCATAGCGGGTATGGGTAATGGTTGCATCATCACCTTAGACTTCTACTTCTCGGCCTTCACTGACTGACATACCTGGAATTTTGAAGTATACTCAATGATCTCCTTCTTCAAGTAATCCCACCAATAATGTTCTCGAATATCTTGATACATCTTTTTGTTTTCTAGGTGAATAGAGAAATTAAAATTATCTTCATTATCCAAATGATTTTTTTTTAAATCATGGAATGATGAAGTACATAGTTTTTTCTCAAATCTCACAATTCCTTATTCATTAAAATTTAACTCTGAGGATTCCCCTTTTCTGGTAGTTTCCACTATCTTCTAAATTTCCACATCATCATTTTGATCATCCTTTATCCATTAGAAAAGAGATTGTTTAATGATAATTTTTTATATTATTGATGATGTTTCTTTCTATATGATTTCCATGTCCATATTCATCAAATCTATGAATATTGGATCATTTTAAATTCTTATAAATTATATAATTGTTGTGATATTTTAATTTAGATCATCTTTGACCATTTTCACTTTCCCATGGTGTTAATGGATTTAGCAGTCATAGTCTTTGAAGAACTCTATGCATCCTCATTTTCACATATTCAACTTTTTATGGGTGAATTTATACATGAGGCTTTTTGTGATCCATGTGTATCTCACACATCTCCCCAAAGAGGTAATGTAGAATATATTATACAGAGAAGATTAGAGCATCCAACCCCATATCAATTGTCAGATAATTTTTCTCTTAAATATTCAATTACCTTGAAGAAAATGTAATCACATTTTCATTTTTCATCCACACACAGCCCATTCCCTTATTTGATGCATCACTAAATACCACAAAAAAATTATCCACTTGTGGGTACTTTGAGTACAAGCACAGTGATAAGACTCTTTTTCAACACCTTGGAGCTCGTTTTTCATTCAACACTCCAAATAAACATTACTCCCTTCTGAGTTATCTTGGTAAGAGTGTTGGACAATTGTGATAAATTTCTCAAAAATCAGTGATAATATCAAGATAATTGTAAGATGCTACGAATATCAGTTACCGATGTTTTCCACATCTATCCATCAAATATACCTATCTTGGAGGGATCCATATATATCTCATTACTTGTGATGATATGACCCTAGAATGAGACCTCCTTTATCCAGAACTCCCACTTGATGAACTTTTAATATAGATTCTTCTTTCGAAAGGACATCAACACAATTATTAGATGATCCTTATGCTCCTCCTTGGTTTTGGAGAATATTAAAATTTCATCAATAAAGACTACAACAAATTTTTCAAGGTAATATCTAAAGAATCTACTAATAATTTCTATAATGATTTTTGGTGCATTAGTGAGTCAGATAGACATTACAATGAATTCATAGTGCATTCATCTTGTATGAAAAGAAATCATGTGGATACAATCCTTCTTCACCCATACATGGTAATATCTTAACAGAAAATGCACCATTGAGAAGTATTGTGATCCATGTATCTGATTGAACAAGTCATCAATTCAATTCATAGGATAGTTGTTCTTTATCATAATTTTTTTTGAGCTCAAGATAATAAATTCAAAGGTGCATTGACCAATCCTTCATCATGACTGTAATGAATGGTGCACCCCTTGGTGAAGCCCTTGGGTGTATAAACCCTTTTTCCATAATATCATGTAGTAGTTTCTTCAGCTCTTCAAGATCTAGAACTTCCATTATAGATGGTGTCATGGATATTTTCCATGCACCGTGTATAGATCTATTGGTAATTCAACATCTCTTGTTGGAGGAAGACCAGAAAATTCCTCGGGAAACACATCAGGGAATTCCCTCACAATAAGGATGTCTCCAAGGATGGTTTCTTCCTTTCACTAAATCATCTGATCCAGATATGAAGGCTCATGTGGTAGTAATATCCATGCTTGAGATGATGGTTCTAAAGTAGATTCATCCCCCTCCTTGCACTTGTACAGAATCGGGGGTCAAGTCTCCATATGTAGAGTGATTTCCCTCTCATGGCAATTCGTACTATCTCTATATAAGAAAAGGAAATCCATGCTAAGAAATGCATAAAAATTTAGAAAAGATATTGTGAAGAGGTTGGACGGGAAATTATAACCACAAATTAGGACATAGGAGGAGTTATATTCAAGGGATGAAATGTTTTCTCCATTATCCATTCTCACCAACATATTTACTTCCATGATTTGTGGTGGTATTGGGATAGTTATACAAAAAATTTGGTATATAAGATAATATGTAGAACCAGAATAAAAATGTATTTTAACTATTCATGAATGAATAACTACTTTTCATGTCACCACATCATTATATAGGTTCACTTTGGTGGTAGTGATGATAAAATAACTCCCTTGCTGATGTGGAGGTTGTTGGTTTCCTCTGAAAACTCATGGCCTTGGGAACTGGTTTTCAAAGTTCCCAAGTTCATTGCAGTTGATGAAATTAACTACTCATTGATGGTCCAATGGAGAATTCATATCCTCTGTAGTAGCTGTGGGTTTTTCATTCTAGAAGATAATGGACAAGTTCCCTTCTCTTACACACCTAAAGCATTTCGACGTCCCCTTCGGGAAATTTCTGGGGGTCATTCTTTCCACACCTTTCTCAAGTGGGGTGATGATTTTTGATAGCACCATTGGATTTATCCATCAGAAAGCTAGAATTTATGTCCACCATACACTAATTATCCCCATGATACCCTAGAGATTCTTTGATCTCCATTTAATATTTGAGGTCACATCCGACAATTTCCTCATTTCTCTTGAAGTCAAGGATCTCTAGGGCTTCTCGTATTCTGCGTTTTATCCCACCAAAGAAGAAGTGATCCTTGAATTCATGGGTAATGACATAGTTGGAGGTGAATAATTCTATCCTTTAATGTTTCGCACGTATGCTCCTATGGATTAGTCGTCTATTTTGCTGGATAGAAAATAATTCTCATTCCATCTTATGTTTGAGGGTGCAAAGAAAATCTTTTTGAAATATTTATTTTGAAATACATAAATTCCAATACCATGATCTCCTCCTCAGGCTTCATATTTTTGATCAATTCCCACTATTGATCCGCTTTCCCTTCATATGGTAAGTTTCCAAAAGTTCATTCTCTCTTTCAGAACATGGAATAATGGATAAGATCTTCTCAATGTAGTTGATCCATTGGTCAGATATTGAGTGATCAGATGATCCATAAGAAGTTGGAGGCCTTTTTCTCATGAATCTATAAAATATGAAATGTTATTTCTTGGAGTGGGGGTTGAATGTTCCTCTTGAATCATGATTCTATTCAAAACATTAGTTAAATAAGAGAGTATTGTGACAAAGTTCATGATTACTACTCCCATTGGATTGAGAATCTCACTATAACAATCATCACATTGATCGTCACCTCTGTTTGTCAGCCTGGGTCCTCCTATTACTAGGAATTGGCTAGAGTAAAAGGAAAGTTTGTGGTAACACATAATGGATAATCCAAAGACAAAATTTATGACTTATAAATTATTTTATTTCAATAATTTATAAATTTATAGGATTTAGTCAATGTTGTTTATGCAATACGTCCCTAAACATATTTATAGCAGAATATATTTTATTCCCTTTACAGTGGTTCAAACTAAGCTAATGATTTTACCAAAATCATATCCCCTGAGAGTGTTGTAACCAATAGTGCCGCAAGGACCATTGTCTTCCACTAATTCCCATTCGAGTCTATCTCAAAGCGGTGTTTTCAGGGTTTACTGCTACATATATCTATGCCAGAGCCACCTCTACCTGTTCATATCAAGATAGGGATGCATTTTTTCAATAATGAACTTAGTAAATACTCACCAAAATTTAGGTATGTTTTAATTATACATATTCTTACACCTATGGCCCTCACTATAGTTTTCTAATCCTAATCCATAAAATAACTAAACCTATCCTCTAATACCTATTATAACTACCCAACTCTTTATTACCCACATAAAAATGATTTATTACACAAACAATCACTTAATATGAATCTGAGGATTGATTGGCCTAGTGTCTTTAGAAATTTAGAACATTACATAAAAACATAGAACATGAAATCAACATCTTTATTGAAAATTTCTTTTACCTGAAAACACCCATTTCACCGAACTTATCATTGAATAGGATAACCAGAGGACATGCATAAGAAAATGGAGAGTTATAAATCCCAGTAATTGATTAAAAAAGGAACGAAATGAAAAATACATTACATGTAAGGAAATAGTAATATCATTGGAGCATAAGAGAAACATGAACATAAAGGAATGATATTGCATGACTATCAAAACATTAGAATGTGGAAACAATATTTAACCTAATATTGGTATGATCCAAGGATAATTTCACATAGAGATTGTGTAATCCCTCATTTAACATTAATTATAATCAGTAAACACTCATTTTACTTGATTTATTTTGATACTAATCTTTTCCCAATGCGTTGGAGTGCTATCAGGGAGCACCCTTCTTAATAACTTCATTTCATGCATTATTGTTCCACATGTATCATATAACATGAATTAATTAAACATAAACTTAGTTACATGAAAAAAAGAATGTGGAATTGATACATGAAACTTGATAATAAATATGTAAATGTCAATAAAGGTGAATACACATGATTCAAAAATGGTCATGGTATTCAATACACAATGACTTGGTTTGGAAAATCACGGTATAATTTCTGCAGCAGAATAGTGTGACATAAGAATTCATAGAAATGGTTGATGAGATAGAAATGGGTTTCTCATAGTTTTTAAATGAAATGATCTTTAAAGGGTCATATAGATACATGTCCCAACATATTTAATGTAATAATATTCACAATACAAACAAATTTCTTGAATTTAAATGAGAAGAGTGAAATTCCTTGCAGAATTTTTTCATAGTAACATATGAACATGGGACACATTAATAAGATAGATTGTGGTCTCTCATCATTTAAACATAATTATGGAAGTATGGGGGATTGGATATATCATACACTTGCATTTTTAATTGAAAACAGATTGGTATAACAACATAATGAAATTTTGACAAAAATGTGTAAGGATGAAATCCCTTAGTTGGAAGTTTGATCCCAAATGCTTGGGAGAGGCTTGAGATAGGATTATTTGGAGCTTGGGGTGCCTTGAAAGGATTATATAGAATTTATGGAAGATATTGTTCTATCTATTAAATCTTTTACTGACGCGTTAGTGGGATCTTTGGTGGGTTTATATAAGAAAAGAGCGGAAAATCATTATTGTTTAGGTTTTGGGCAGCACGCATTAAACTAATCAAAACCAAAAAACATCCGTTGGTTCATTCCCATGGTTTCTTCAAATGGGTAGTGTAATGAATTATTTTATAAGCCCAATGGATGATATTTTTAAAATATTAGGCTTTCCTATGTTGAGGTGAGTCATACTCACAAGGAAATAAATTTAAAAAATTAAAATGTTTTATAAGTCTTGGAGGGTTCACTATGGAACCATAAAATTAGAAATTAAAGCCTAAAATATAACTATTTTAAGTTTAAAACATATATTACCCGAAAATACCATTTATTGTAATTTATTACATCACTATTGGGATATTATGATGTCATAAAACACAACATATATTTAAATGACATTTAATCTTTAGCCAAAAATTTAATTATCTATGAAAATTATGTATAATTCACCATTGGATAATTTCAAAGTCATGATTTAAAAAATAATATTCATATTATCAAAATAATTTTCTAAACATGTGAATTTTTTTAAAATAAAAACAGATATTTATAAAAAATTCATGGGTTTGACAAAAACAGTTTTCAATCCTTGATAAAAATTACAATTTTATTCATAAAAATTATACGATAATTTATATATAATAAAATGTAATTTAGTAATTTTATTTTATTAAAATATTATTTTATTCAAAAATCCATTAATTCTTGAAAGTATATTACTTAATTGAATATTAATTAAAAATAGTATCTCTACTTTAAAAACTATTTAAAAATTAACAATAATAAAATAAATTTAATTCTATATTCTATCCATAAATAATGCACATAATCATAGTTATAGGGTCTTGTTACATAACCCCTTATAACACCCGCATATGAACGAAGGGTATGGTTTGCGATGGTGAAAAAATGTTATGGTTTCTCAGATAACATCGCTCTGGTTGAAATCTCTACCGACTTCCACTTCTCCCGTATCGGGTTCCATTCGAGATTGACTTGTTGAAGCTCAGATTGGGCTTGGTCAAGAGTGAAGCCTAGTGAGGCCACCATCTTTCCTAAATCATATGATATATGATTATTACTATTCCATATATATCCACCTTGTTTCCTAGATCAGATGATAGAGATGATATATGATTATTACTATTCCATATATATCCACTATTGGAAAGGGAACATGGTGGCCAATGAATTGAGTTAACAGGATCAATATCAATAATCCATGATTGGGATCACAAATGATCTAATAATTCAAGATATGAAATTTATGGATTTATTAATCCAAATTAGTGGGGAAAAATATTATCTTTCTCCATAGAATGTAAAACAATCTATAAATGTGAACATAAAATAGTTGTATAAGGGAGATATTGATCTACAAAATAAGGATTGAAATATTACTCATTTTGACAGTGATCATGGTGGAATAACAGAATTTTTGAAATATGTATGTGATACCCACTTACGATATTTGGGTAAGGAGTACTAGGAGGAGTATAATAGTTCACAAATTCTTCATTCTAATGTACGAATATGTATCTAGAAATTAAATAGTACTTCTTATGGGGTGGTATGAATAGATATACCATCGATTTTGTATCTCGGTGCTTATTAAGCTGGCAAGTTAAGTCTTAGAGGTTAAAATATAAGGGGGCGTAACATCCATTACGAATAACCAAATAGAAATGAGAAGACATAACCATTGATTTTAGCATTTTTCACACCAAAATGTATATAGAGAATTATATTTTATGGGTTATAGGAGCTCTCCTAAATATTTCATTATACAATATCATTATCATAGAATGTTTATTTAAGATTATCTTTTTAGGAAAAAAATTAATGAAGTGGTATGTTTTTATAGAGTACCACTTTCAATTGTGTGTGATCTGGATTTGAGAATTACATCAATTTTCCCAAGAATTATTCAACAATATGTTTATCTAGAGATGAATTTCATGACTACGTATCTTCCTCAAATACATTATTAGTCTAAGATAAAAATTCTAATCCTAGAGGCCATACGAATATCTTCTTCTCTGGATTTTAATGGTGGTCTCTATCAACAACTTCATCTAGTTGAGATTTTATAGAACAATTGATTTTACCTTATAATTTAGATGGTTCCATTTGAAGGCCTATACATAATGATTTTTATCACTCCAATATGTCAAAATGATGTTTTGTGATGAATGATATTAGACATAATTATAGATTGAAAAAATGGTAGTGAAATTTTGATGCATCCGAAAACACATTATGGATGCTCAATGCCATAAGAATAGTTATTCAAAAATCAATATAGTTATTTGGAATTTTATGTTTGCAATACTTTGTTTCTATAAAATTACCAATTAAAAAAATTGATTGAGATTTTGGAATATGTGGAAACTAATATCATGGAATATGGTTCCATTAAAAAATAATTATCATGAAGGGATAATTACCAATCAATTGGTTCTTCCACCAAAACACTCTCATGTTTAGAATCTTTACCATGTGTCTATTTTTAGGAATTTCATACAAGATCCATCACATCTACTAAACTCAAAGGTTGTACAGATCTAGAATTATCTTTCATATGAGGAAAAATTATTGGATATTCCTTATGAAACATATAATGATCTTTTAAAAAATACCAATCAATAATCCAATGTTTTGTGCAAAACCCACTAGCTTGAGGAATCTATGAGGGAACCTGGGGATGTAATAAGGTAGATGTATCCTCAACTATTTGTACCAAATTCAATTAATTTAGATAGTCAATCTCATTTTATGGGGTATAATATAACAATTTGGTATTTTATAACTTCTTCCAAATTAATTTAATTTACTATGTGGCTTGTATTACATGAAACACCTAGTTTTGACTGTCTTAAACATGAATTTGAGTTTTAAAAATCAATGAGCTATTATTAATATTATTATTTAAAAACAACCATTATAACATAGAAGTTAAAAATAGATATATGAATAGTATTAATTATTTTTAAAATTATAATAATAATGGTTTTTTGTAAAGAAAACATTTTGCTAAAATAAAATTTAGTTTTATCTAATGCCTTAATTAGTCTAAAAATACTATTTCATATACAAAAAACATTTATATATTTTTGAGAAAAATAATAGAAATAATTTTTTGTTATTTTACAAAATTTATTCTAAAAACGAATCTTCTTTTTTAAAGTCTTCAAGAAAAAATTAGCTCAGGTATAACTTTTGCTATTTTTCAAAAAACATAATTTTTTCGATATCTAATGATATATATATGTCTTTATTAAAAATTACGATTTCATATCAAAAGATTATGAGGTTAATATAGTTTTATTATAATTTATAATTGAATATTGGTTAATTTTTATATAAAATAATCCAATTTAGTTCATTTGAATTATTTTCACATTGAGTTTTGTTGAATGAATTTTTTAAAAAAATTGAACATTTAATCTTTGGAAATCGACATTCTAGTCACATATGAAGATATATTTTTAAATTAAATTTTTTCAAATTATGTTAATATAATTTTAATGAATGGATTTATATTTTTAGAATCATTATAATTTACATTATCTAAAATTTTCAAATTAAATTTGAAAATAATTAATAGAAAAAATATTAAAAAATATTTGTCACAGTAAAGGTCAAGATTTTTTTACTTGGGGGTTGAACTAATATTATAAAGGATTAAAATCACCAAATACTTTTCCAAAATCCAATTTTAGAAATATTTAACCCTTATAATTTACAATTATCAACTATGAAATATTTTTTGAGCCATTTGGCATGTGAAAGACATAGTAAACAACTTTATATTAAAAACATAAAAGTGTTCCCCTCACCTTACTAAAAAAATAAAACCCCATCTAAACTCATATGCAAATATTAAACCCCATTTTATCAATTCACTTCTGAAATCCCTTCCATAAATTACTCCCCTCGTTATAATATCCTTATTTTTGATAAAAATTCAAAGATGTAATGCTTTTGTTTAAATCCCAATGTAATTATCCAAAAATTGGTAACATCACTAAGTGAGGATTTTATTTTATTTCAATATCCCTATCCTTCAATTAAAATAAAATCATGATGATTTAATCACCTCAGTATATTTTTTATACATTAAATTTTTCATGTTAATGCATTGACCTTCATCCACCCACCTTCCATCAAATCGGACATGAATTCATCATTTACGTGTATGGAGAACTCCCACCTCATGATCCATTATTATTAATTTACCATCACAACAATAAATTAATTATATAATTACATATTAAATAAAATAATGATGATATAATCACCTCAGTATATTTTGTATACATTAAATTTTTCATGTTAATGCATTGACCTTCATCCACCCACCTTCCATCAAATCGGATATGAATTCATCATTTACGTGTATGGAGAACTCCCACCTCATGATCCATTATTATTAATTTACCATCACAACAATAAATTAATTATATAATTACGTATTAAATATTAATATATGATAAATATGACATTAATATACGTTTTGAATTATTAAATGACATGTACGTCCTTATGTTTCATTTTATGGGAATATGATAACGTCGCATGTGTGTACGGTGGACTACTTCCCTACAAAATGATGTGATTCATTCATTATTTACATGGAAGGTAATAAATACCAGTTTAATGAAAATAAGTGATGTTCCTAAATAATTATTATTTAACGGTGATATATTATATACCATTACATATTTCAACCCATTGTGAAAATGGAAACAACTTTCTTGTGTAAGTATGACCAATTGTCTTTCTGAATGTTGTATTTCATATTCTATGTATACATTTTATGGATTTATATTAATAAATATATATTTAATATATATTATATTTACATAGTAATTAATATTCCTTAATATTTTGATATATTGTCAATGTATGTGGACCCAAAATAAAAAATATAAAAGTAGAGAAAAACAACGTAATTATTTCCCAAAACATTGCCTTAAAAAATAATTTTTATGATACGGGTAATAGAATTGTATAAGTATATCATATTTTATATAATATAAGTGGGTATATACTAGAAATATAATTTTAATAAATTAATATTTATTATATAGGTTTCTAGATTCCATTCAATTCAAGAGGAAGTCAAGGTAATGGATATCCGTCTCAATTTTCACTTTTATAAGACACATGTAAAAATCACCACCTATAACATTTATGTGTAGTAAATACTTTCCATGAATTTATTTTATGGATATTTTCTTAAAAAAATATGTGGACATTCATATCCATTTTGGGATCTCTATTTTATGTTGATCACAATTCAATGATGCCAATGTTGTAATGGTTTCATGAAACAATGTCATCATTAATAGAAATTTATTCCATTTATTCTTCAAATGATGAAATATTATGATATATATCTTAAGGAACTCTTGAAATTCCCTCAAATATAGTTATTTTATGATAAATCATTTCTTCCTTTCATTTTACTCTTTTTATGTACAAATTATTTTAAAAAAATATCTTCATCACAAAAAAATATTATTTCACATTTTGAACAAAAAATCCATTCAATCTATAAATTTGCTCTATAAAAATGTTCACTAAATTATTTCCTCATTTTTCAATGGATATATTAAATAATTTTTTTATTTAGTAAATTTTATTATAATGATTTTTCAATGTAATGTTCATCTTATTTTAAAAAACATGGAACATTTAGATTTTACTGAAAACGTGAAAGAATTTGTTGAATTAACATGCACACCAACATTATTTGTCATTACCACTCAATATTTTAGGATTTCTCTATATGATTTAGTGTTAATTTTCTTTGATAAGAGGTTTTAAAATTTTTTATGATTTAATAAATTAATTTTTTCCATATTTAATAGCAATTTTTCTTAGGAATTGTACTAACTAATTTTTCATAATTATATTCCACTTCATTTGACTTTCATTGATGATACATATGATTTACCTAGTATATAAACCAGTGAATGAATCTACATTCTTACAATATATGGTTTATGATTATTATAAAATTATTTTTTACAAACAAGTTTCCTTCCCCATGTTATACTATAATTAAATTTTTATAGACCCAGAACCATTTTTATCTGGTTGAGATATGATTATTGTTTTATGATCTCTTGGGACACAAATGTATTGATTATGTGGTGGGTGGGACCTTTAACTCCCTAAAATTATTTTGGTAATGATGTATAATGAAAGAGTAAATATGATAGATCAGAACCTGATTGATGATAAAAAAGTAATTTGTAAACCTAATGACATATTCACAGTGTTACTCTTGAACCTGATGACATGTTCAACGTGTAATTCATGAACCAAATTACATATTCAAAGTGTTATTCATGGACTTATATTTAATTTACATAAGGTTATATGTACACCATATTGTTTGTCCGTGTTTTTATTAATGGGATGGTTTTTTTTTGTATTTAACATAATGTACGGACAAATTCCGAATAAATTTTTTTTATAATTTTATATACTTATGTGAATTCCAATAATATAGGACATTTTCCAATGTTATGTTCTCATTGATTATATTTTTTATACGAAATTGATCTATTTTTTACAAAAATTAAATATTTTTTCCATGTATCAATTTTAGGTTATATGATATACATGGAATGGTTTTTCAATGGTAATTGATATATTCTCACACCCATTTACTAATGTATGGTACATATCTCCCTTATTTCCTCTTATAGAGCATATGATATCGCCCATTTAAATGTTTTCATCTCATTGTTAGGACGATATTGTTACATAGTGTATGGATATGATAATTATTGTGTGAGAAGATAATTGTTGGATATATTTAATATCATTCACTAAATTAGATGATTGTGTAAATTATCTCCAAATAAACTAAACCATTGTGTTCATTGGGAACATATTTTTTAAATTTAATGAATATAATTATACGATAATGTGATATATATTTTTGATATGTTTTTATCTCTACATAAACCATGGAAATAAATAATTTTTTTGATTTGATGTGATGTTGAAGTGAAGAATACCTGATCACTGAATTAAAATGACTTTGAAATATTTGTAAATTCCTTTATTTAAAATAAATATTGTTATAGGGAAATCAGAAAAAAAAAAAATTGTAATTAAATGAATAAATAAAGGTATTAAAATTATAGTTTCGACTAAGAAAGGGAGAAAATTTCACGATGTAAAAACCAGGATATGTAGAGAAGAATTCACTAAAGACACGAGATTTGTTCTCAACAAAATTTAATTTCCACAAAATAATATATTCATCAAAAAAGAAGTAGTCATCATGGAACATTATTTAACAATAATATAAGATAAAAATAATATATATCTATCTCATATGTATTGTTTGATCATAATTATAATTTATTTATAATAATAATGATTATTATGACTGAAAGGGGGATTTGGGTCATGAAAACCTCTTACCAATACTTCTAATTAGATTAATGATCCCTTTATTCATGTTCCCCAAAAATATATATCATAATCATATTTTTATTAAACTTATTTATTTATATATCCTTTTATTAAATTCTATCAAGAATTTTTGAAATATTTTTATTACATAGAAAAATTCTACTTTAAAAATAAGGAGCCATAAAAATTTATTATTTTAAACTTCTTGTGAAATGGATGTTTTTTCATCATGTGCCACACAGATTACAATTGTTCTATATCATAAAATGTAATATTAATATTTTTTAAAATAATTTATAAATTTATAAATTAATTTTTCATGTGTTTTGGTTAATGTTTGTGAAGATTAAATCAAAGACAAGCTCATTTTGGGGAGTATAATAAATAGAAGGTGGTATAATAAAAAATTTATTAGATATTAATATTAGGAATCCAAAATAATTTTGATAACATAAATATATAATTATTAAATTATTTCAATACAATATTGCATACATTTATTATCCATGATATAGAAATTTCAACATCACCTATGTAGGTTGTAAAAACGATATAAATAAGTGTGTATTATAATACTTGATCGAGTAATAAAATGTGATTATATAATCATAATATAACCTTTAAAAAACATGAAAATGTAATAATTATAAGATATCTTACTAAATATAATTTTTATAACCTTATGTGTTGTATGGATGTGAAAAATGATATTCATTGTTTTGTGGAGGGGGTAGTATGCATGTATGCATGATTAAAGATAAAATATCACAATGAATTTGTGAAATGATGGGTTATAAAATATATAAATATAATAATTTTATTTTTGTTATATTAAACCTAATTATTTATAAAATCCATCACTGGAAACATCCTATAGATATGGTGAGGGAAAAATAGTATCATGTAGTGGATGTGGTAGTACACTCATTCATATGTTATATGTCATCTTATATTCTTATTCTATTGAAAGGATTGATTAATTTCTTTTCTACTTAATATAATAATATTTATTTATAATAATGATACAAATTTAATTATAACAGTTAGGTTTGAAATGATTTAGTATGGGATAGAATAAAATAAATGACTAAGAGAATGCAATACGATTGTTGGAATCTATATTATTATTGTAAAACTCCTTTAATGGATATTAAATAGAAAGGGAAAAAATTTTAATGATCATTATATAGGTGGGAGATGGTTCTATAAGAATTTTTTTAACTTTCACGTATTAATTTATATATGTTTTTAACATGAATGGTTCGTAGTAGTATCATTTTAGAAGGGAGGAAATAGGAACTTCTAGAATTAGACATCATTTTTTAATAATTAAACTACACCATTAATGGTTATGTGGATAAAAAGTGGGAAACGAAATGGTGATGGAAAATATAAAATTTTAATATCCTCCCATATATTCGCCATGGGAAATGGAAGTTGTTATTTCGGGTTTATATATTTTTACCATTTACAAAAAATTACTATATTCTTCTTATTTAAATTTTAAGTTAGCATATAACATAAAAGAAAAAACATTATTGGATATTTTTACCTAATTCAGACAATATGATATAAAATTACAAATTAATAATGTCAACCAAAATTTATCAATAATTGAATGGATAATTTTAATATAAAAACAATTAATTCTATAACAAATAGTTTTTGAAACATAAAATTTTAATGGATTTAATTTATATTTATGATATAATTACCCTAGATAATGATTTTAATGAAATATAATTATTCATTATAAAAAATAAGAGGCATTATTGGAATTATGAAACAGAATTTAACCAAAAAACACTTAATTATATGAAACTATATGAAACATTATTAAAATAAAGGAACATTTTAATATAGTTTTGAAAATATTGGAAATCATTTTATATGTTAATAGAACATGATAAAATGAATAATTTTATTCTATATATACATATTTAATCACATAAAAGTTATTTTTAATTTCTCGGATAAGATTTAATAATGGTAAAATTATGAAAATAATAATTTCTTGAAATAATATATTTTTTATTAAAAAATCATTTCTGAAAAATACACTAAATTCATACTAAGAAAGTTGATCTATAAATTCTAAAAAATAATTTTATTTCATAAAAATAAAAATCTAATAAAATGTAAATTAATATTATAAAATTAATTAAACTATATAATTAAAATGGATTTTATTGTAAATATTTATTCTCAATATTAACAATTTGTATATTTTTACCTTATAAATATTTAATGGTTTGGATTTTACTCTTTATTGTAGATATATTAATAAATTTATCTTAATATTTTGTTGTCAATTTCCATTTCTTGTAAAATTTAATGAATGTTATTAAACATATCATATATTTTACAATGTCATTAATTTTGATTCATTACATTATAAAACCTAAAAATAATGTCCTTATCCAGATTTTTTCTCAAAGAGGAAAACAAGAGAGGATACAATTTCTTATTTAAATCTTATGGTTTCCAAGTAACATCTGAGAGCATATGATTCCTCCAAATAACATTGAACAATTTTGAAGTCTTATTCCAAAACACCTTATCTAATTGATCCAAAATTCTCACTAGTTATTCCTCAAATTATAAATCATGTTCTATTTTATATATTATTAATTCATCACGTGTGAGGGGTATGGTACTGAATTTCATAAAATTTCATATAAAATAGATCATGTACTGTGAATATGTATTAGGGAAGTGATTATGATTAAGATACTAACACGACAAGATCAATGATATATAAATGATTGATGTACCACATGATCAATTACATATTCTTCCGCTATTTCATTTTCTTTTTTCATGGACATATCCTGATAAATACCTTGTCTCAAATATTAAAATATTTATTTCATCAATGATTTTTAGGATTATAGTTATTTTTACATTTTTTTCATTAATATTTCACTAAAGGGTTATATACTTCGATGTAATTTCTTTGACATTCCCATCTCCATCTTCATCACTTCATGTAGTTGTCCTATATCTCATCCAATGATGAGCCTCATATTGTTCCATATATATTCTATATTAGAGGCGATTTTATATGTGAAATATACGATTGGATGTTGTAGATCCCAACAACCTTATAATTCAATTGGGAAATATATCAGCATATCCTCTAGAATCTGGATTGTCATCCTAGAATATCCATCTATCTAAGAGTGATAAGCTTAAATGTTTTTTATATAAATATCGTATAATCACAACTAATGAATTGATATACACAGTTCCTTTTAGAGAATTATTACAAAAAACAATAACATGAAATAAAAACTCTACGTCATGATATATTTCTAAATAATAAGATCATAAATTATATTAAGCTCCAAAAACAAATAGGATAATCTATGGGATAAATAAAACGTTATGTTTAGCAATAATTATTCATATGTCAATAAAAATGGTAATGCAGCATTGAGTATGATCCAAATTGAAAAACATGATAACATCAAAATAAGTCTCCTAAATAATAAAATCGATGCATCAAATAATGAATATGGAATCATAATTTAATAGATTCATAGTAATTTTGGAGTTAAATATAACATGAAATAATCAAAAATCAATAATGAAATACAAAATCAACACCACATGCAGAAAATATTCATATTTTGGATTAGGTTTATTCCCTAATCCCATATATAACATATCATCTAACAATACCACTACACTATACAATATAGATATATCATTGTGAACCCAAGATATTATGTACATGATTATTCCATTAATTAAATTATATCAATCTTATCTAATGAACATATGAATTCCCCTATTGATTTGAATGGGTTTTAAAATCATGCTGCATATCAAAATAAAATGATAATTCATAAACCAGGCATTTGAGAAATGGGAATAATCTTGTATTAACCCATAAAATAAAGGGATAATAGGATACATATATATATATATATATTAGTGGTATATATAAATAATTTATAATAACATATTAACATAAAAGATAGAGATAGAATGATATTTTCATAGATAGAGTTGCCATAAGAAAATGAAGAATGTTGGTTCAAATACATATCTTACCACATGTACTAGGATCACATTACACTTGGACATATCAACTTAGATAATAAAATTAGAATATTTAATTACATAATTAATAAAAAATTATATATATATATTTTTTATTTTCTAATAATTTCTATGTTATTTTATGTTGTGTATTATAAGATATGTGTTTTAAACTTCATGGTTCTGAGGGCATTCATTTCATTGTTACAGGGTCTAATCACTCATGTATAATTATTCATTTAATTGTATAATGGGAATAATAGGATATAAATTCAATGAAATTTTATATATTTACCTCATGAAATTATAATTTAATCAAATACCCATATGTTTTCGGACATAGGGATGATTATTTTAGTAAAAATGAATCTATTAAATAGTTATTTTATTAAGAAGGCTTTATCAACCATCAGAAAATCAATTTTTTATTTAATATAATTGTGATATATTAATTATAGAATGTGAAATTATTTATAATAGACTTTTATATTTTTATTCTACAATAATTATATTTTTATACACAGTTTTAATGATAGTGGTTAAACACAATGGTTTTTTTCTTATTGATGGTGATCCAACAATATTGTAAAAAATACATTCATTTTAAAAAATATGTGAGAGTAGAGTAACAATATAATACCATAATAAAAACTTAATAGAACATTTTTTAAATTAATGTCACTTTTTTCAGGTGGATGGGGATTATATGGTGTGTTCTAAATAAGAGTAATATTGAATGTGATTAGTTGAGAATCTTACATCTTCTTTTGGTTGTCTTTTATTAGGATACCGCTTTTGGATCCATGGAATGGCCTTTTGTTGAGACCAAAATCACTAGTAATATGGAAGATTATTGGGTTGATATTTGGATCAAAATGTGGAAAATACAAGTATTTGAAGGACTGAGGAGAAGAGGTTATAGAGAGTTGAATTTTTCAGGGGATGAGATTGGTGTTTAGATTATTATATTAATTAGATTATTATTTTATCTCAAAATTGGAAATAACATTGATTCTTCTCACTATATACATTAAATGGTGAATATGAGTTAGAAATAATTTGTTGTTATATTATATATGAATCAAAAAATAATGTGTTTAGCTTATAACGTAAAAATATAATTTAATGTAGATCCTTATTAATAACAAATTATAATATTTTAAAAAATACCAAAAATATTCTGCAAAACTATTTAAATAGTTCTAATTCCTATAATTCCATATACTATATGAAAAATATTTCATTATTTGAGAAATTATCTATTAATTAAAATCCAAATTAAAAAAATTCTTTATATTACAGTCGATTTCTCGACACATTGAATGGTTATATATGGTTTTGTAAAATTAGATCATAAATATTAAAAAAATATTAGTTTAAATATGTATTTATAATTAAATGTTTTATTTAAACCCATTATATTAATCCTAAAATTATAGTTAAAAAATTTATGTTTCATAAAAAACAATATAAATCATAATTTAAAATATTATTTACATGTAACCTGGTTTTAATATATCATATTTTCATTTTTTAGGATACCTAAATGTTATTTTACGATTTAGTAGAAGAGGATACTATTTATGTGTTTGTTATCTATTCCCAATAGTCGGATTATGATTTAAATGGTCATCATATTATTCAAAAGGGAATTTACTATTATAATAATCAGAATTTTAATGGACATATGGGTCCCTCCATTATATAAATAACTCATAATTATTTTGTTATTCATTATATTATATTTTCCCCCAGGATATATATATTTCAATTTAAAATTTCATATTATAATTGTAAGATTTTTTTTAATTCATACAATTTGTTTTTTGAATGTGGTAATTATGGTGTATCGAGAAAATATAAATTTTCATATTTTAGTTACATTCCTTTTAATTATATCTCCTCAATTGAATATGAGAATCCTTAATGTTCTAGTAAATAGTATTTTACTATTCTATAATTCCCACTAGCATTTCAGGACCATTTAGCTTGTTTTCACCATATTTATCTCAATAATTAAGTGTTATAATTATCTTTTAATAAAAAAACTATAAATATATTTATATGTATTCTTTAGTGAAGGATATTGTTGTATGATTACTCAATAAGTAGAAGATGTTTATCCCATCCACATTTGAAGTTCTTCGAGTATGATCTCAACATATCTTTATTGTATGGATAATCCACTCATTTTTTCCATTAATGTGATGGTGAAAAGTAGTACTAATGTTCAATTTAGTTTTTCTATAATGATAGAGAAATTTATAGAATATAATGGTAAATATATGATATCTATTTTGTAGAATCAATAATAGTGTTCCATGAATCATAACCACAACCATAATGTATATCAATTCAATTTGATCAAGTGTGATATCATATCCAATGGAAATTAAAATATCATTTTTTGTAATATGTACCACCATAAACCATATTTAATTATTTTCATTATAATTTATTCCGAAAATAAGTGTCAAATTCTCTGGTGGGTTTTTTTTAATTTTCATATAGGTATGAAAACTGGTTGCATCATCACATTTTCCTTTTTCCTTTTAGCAATAATTTTATAGCATACTAGGGAATTTGATATATATTCTCCAGTATCCTTCCCCACATTATCCCATTGATATTTTTTATAGATATATTGATATATCATCAAGCTCCCATAGTGTGTGGAGAATGTCGATCTATGTGCATCTTTCATAATCTCTTGATTTTCCATGGTGTTTTATGGTAATCATACTCATCACACATATTTTAGATTTCATTCTTTATAAATTTTGACATCTGCGGATTTATCTTTTAATATGTATTCCTCATTCATCTATACATTCATTATCATTATTTTAAATCCATTTATTTTCTCTAAAATAGAAGGTTGATAAATCAATCATGAAATGAATGTTTTTGTCACTTCTTGAATGATTCTCCTATCCATAATTTGAAAAATTAAGAACATTACATCCATAATAATTCTAATAAATGAAATGTTTGTTAGATCATCTATACATACAACAGAAACCACTTTATTTTCCTTACAAATATTGTATAATATTGACCAATTACAGTCCTGAATAATCTCTTACCATCGTAACTAAGTTATATTAACTCCCATTTATAGGAAAATGTATTTCAGGCCCTTATGATATGTATATATTTCACATTTCTCCCTATAGAGATAATCATTCTATATTTTCATTATTAAGATCACTACAACTAACATTGAATCCAGTTTTGGATTGTATTGGTCATTAACATTCAACTTCCTTATAGTAATGGCTATCATTTTTTAATTATGCATATGAACATATCCCATTAAATAATTTGAAGCAATATTCTATGACATGAAAAGTTTCCCACATTATGGAAGTGTGTGGAATGGTATAGTGATATAACTATTTTTAATTTTTATGAAATTATCTTGTCATTCATTAGTGAAGATGTTCATTATTCCCTTCCATGATAGTTCGGGTAATGGGTTTATAAATAGAATGAATATTCTCACAATTTATCGGTAATACACATCTTTTCCAAGGAAACGATAGAACTCTATGGTCTTTGAATCTACATAACATCCATTTCATTATAAGTGAGCATAGATATCTTCAAGCTGGTGATAAAAATCTATCATAATTTTAGTTCCTATATCCTAAACTCACATTTACAATTTTTTTAATATAACTTTTCCTTTTTCAATTCATATATACTCATTTACAATGTATCCCTCAGATTATCCTCTACTTTGGAGCATATCAGAATATAATCTATATTAACTACCAAATATGCCTCATGATATTCTATAAATTACAATAATGTCCATAATAATTTCTAAAGCATTAATGAGTCTTAAGGTAATCTATGTGATCTCATAATATCCATACATTGTTCTAAAGGAATCCCTTGGAGTATATTCACTATTTACCTTTAATTGGTGATAGCCTAGTTGATGTCCGTCCACAAAGGAATATTATCAATCATGTATGTGATCGAACAAATCATCTATCTAGGGTATGTGAGACTTCCACATTTTCATTATTTTTCTGATATTATGATAATCAATGTATAGTTTATTTGACAAATAATTACTCATGATGATGATGACCAGTGCACCCCGTAGTATTGTATCAATTATATAAAACCCTTTTCTATTTATTCATGTATCTCTTTCTTTTGTTATTATAACTCAATTTTTTCTATTCTATTATGATTCTTGGATATGGGTAGTGTTCAACATATAAATTTTACTGGGAACTCAATCACTCAATCATGAGTTTGATCAGGAAACTCATCATGTAATATATTAGTAGAATTCTTCATAATGGGAATTTATTACATCTTGGTGTCATACATAGTGTCATTGATTTTAGATATATATTCTATATTAGAATTAAATAATATGATGTACAAAGATGAATATTCCTAATGAGATTCATCCTTCTCCTTACACATGTATGGAATCAGAGGATTAGTCTAATAGTGAAGAGTGATCTCCCTCTCCTAACAGTTGACGTCAAATTGACACAATAGTATTCATTGCATTCCTAATAAAATATCCAACTCAATTGAATTATGTATGATGATATATGTTGGGAGTCTCGTTCAATTAAAATTGACCCTATTGGGGTTATATACTCTCAACATATTGATTTATCTATTTTTTATTTATATAAAACAAAAAAACCAATGATTTTAGGTTTGGTATGAACTGTTATACTAAAATGGATTGATATGAACGAATTAGTTGAAATATAATCATATATTCTCATAAATTGATAATTAGAACACATTCCAAAATTTTATCCAAGTTTTTGTTAATGTCATTATCTAAATTATATACATTGGTATGGCAATACTATAACTAATAATGTTATAATAGTTAAACTACTAACAGAGAATGAATTACTTGGAAATGAAAAGTATACCCTATCTTATGATTCCATAAGTTTCATCCATGGTTATAAATGGTAATTTTAATAATTATGGTTTCAATTATAACAATAAATTTTGGAAATTCACAATGATTTGTGTGGTGTTTAAGAATTTTCCAAAGCATATCACCCAAGAGTGTCATTCTAGGTGTGTAGTAATGCCTCTTTACTCTGAAAAAGGTGATGATTTAGTCAATTCCCCAAAAAAACATATGTGTGTTTATTAAATATATATACAACTTTTCCATTGTCATATCCATGTTTTGGATCCAGATATTGATGTAATTTCAGGGAAACCACTCACTCTAAAATTCATCAATATTCAAGGATATTTTCTTATATATAAATTTATCCCTAGAGTTATCACTATTGAATTATAGTTCCATGTACCCAAAATCACAATAACATAATTTGAACCAAAATATGGTAACCCAAAATTTTAAACATGTTATAAAAATATTATTAGTTTAAATATACATAAAATACAACCAATTAATTGAGTGGTCTAGTTTATTTTGAATACATGGTACATAAAACATCGACATGAAGCTAAAGCACAATATTTTTTCATTTAACCTTAATGATATCCTAATTACATTAGATTTCCAAAAATTTCATTGGATGATATGGAGAATAAAAAAAGAATTTGGCGAGCTATAAATTTCTGTAAGGGAATAAAACATCTAATAAATAATATAGAAAGGAAATGATTGAATGACATGATATCATAAAAGATAAACTCGTGAATAATCAAATGTGGAATAACATAAATAACATGGAATAATATAATCATGTAATTATAGTATTCTCTCAGCTATATATAACAATAAATGATCATAACTCAAGGATAACATCCATAAAGATGACACTTGAAATATAGAGTTACATCATCGAATAAGATCACTCCCAAATAACATACATAGCATATCATGAGACAAAAAAACTGAAAAATTAATTATAGTTATATATGTGATCACCCTTCAACACATATACATTATTATGCATCCAACCAATTAAAATTAATCATAATTCAATAACATAAGATTTATCTAGCAAATAAAATTACTAAATAATCTTTCCTCATTAAAAAATCAAAATGTATTTATTTAAGAAGGAATTAGAGAATTGAAAATAAGCTTTGTATTACCCTTAAAAGGAAGAGATAATAATCATGGTATTTATGAGAAATATGTGTATAATGATTTTTAATTCATTTAATAATAATATATGTAAAGGGAATGTCATATAGGTTTATAAGGGTTATAATCCAATGAAAAGGTGTTTTTTAGAAAGTTATATAACCTTATATTCCAAATCACCCTAGAACCATCCTCAAAAACCATAATAATAGAATTTTACTCATTAGTTAATTATTTAAAACCATGTTAATATATATTTAAATTATAATAATTATTTTATATAAATTTATTACTATTTCTATATGATATTATGTTTTAATTCATTATTTATAGGGTGTTCATTTTATAGTTCCAAGGTCGAATAACTCATTGATAATTATTTAACTTCATTTCGAAAGTGATCTATAATATAGTAATGAAATGAAATGTTATTAATTTACATACCTATTGTCTTATTTTACTAGATATTCATATGTGTCCTGAAATAGGGATGATTCATTTTATAAAAATGTTAATGTTAAATGATCATTTTATTTTGGTTGTTTTCCTGACCATCTCACACTACATTCATTCAAATTTATATTATTTATATACATTCAATATATAATAATAAATGTGTAAAAATAATTTCATCGTAATACCATTTAACCATAATAATACGTATATGAATTTCCTTGAAAGCAATGGAAAAAAAATTTGTATGTTGTTCACAGAACTGAAGAAAAAACTATATTGTAATCATTGAATTTTTTAAAGAACCAAAAGAGGGTAGGGTTCAGGATAAAAATTCCTCCATATTAATAATATATAAATATATTTAGGGTAATTATTATATAATATTTAGGTGTATGTTGATCATATGGGATGGTAGAAGAAGAATAAAATCGAATGCGATTTGTAAGAGATCATACCTCTTCTATTGGTCGTTTCTCCTTATGATACCACTAAAGGGTAACAAACCATCTTGAATACCCCTAAAACCTAGAACCAACATGAGCCACCACATCCCAAAATGGATTTTTAGATTTCCACAAGATGGGGAATAAAACCTATGAATCAAACAAGTACTAGAGGGAGTGATTCCACCTATCCTGAAGCAATTGCAGGTTGCATATATAGACAAGATATTGGGAAATGGGGAATGATAAATGTATTCAATAACTGAATCCAAAAATCTCAAAATTAGAAATATTCTCAAAGAGACATTCCGCCCAAAAATGACTACTAGAATAGGAAAAAAGAAATATCTGATGTGATACCATGGGTAGAATCCCACCATCTCACATCCAACTACATATCCAGCTTACTGAGAACCTATCTTCCTCACTATGTCTCATTTCCTTTCCCAACATTGATTTACATTAAATTGTATACACCCAACCAAATAAGTGCATTGTGCGTGGGCTAGTAAGGCTACAGGTATCCTAACAACATTTTTCATAATAATTCACTCTACAATAATCCATATATGGTCAATTAAAATAAATCATGTCATGATAAGAGGTAATGTATTTATATAAAGGATCATAAATATTTCAATTACTACAAAAATTAAAAACTCAATAATGGAATATAAAATTATAGAATAAATTTACAAAAGTAGATGATGAAAAGACATTTAATCCATATGATAGCCAAAACATTTTCCATCTACACACAAGTAAAAACGTCCATGGAAATCAACTACTTCATCTAGCAGACTACTCAATATACAACAAAGAATATTGAAAAACAAGTCCATTGATCATTATTAGGTCCACCCAGTCAAATACACTAATAGGGCATGAATCTGGTTGTGATTTATTAAAACCACTACCCCATAAAAAGTTACATCATTAAACAAAACACACTTATCTCTTTCCACCAAGGAAATATATTATCATAAATTATATCATACACCAGAAAAAGAACATTTCAAAAGGTTTTCCACCACTAAGTTACATCCACGGGGAATAAATCAATGATGTGAAAATGTACCAAATATTCAAAGCTCACTACCAATTACAAGTTTGAATAAAGATCACATCTATGCCCCGGATCACTACCTTTACATGATTTAGGGTCCTCACACTTCATTCCCAAGGGTTACTCCCTATGCCTCATTCCCTAGCTCATTGCCAGTTGAAAGGGTTATCATCTCCCTCTTCCTTTTCTTACTATTTTGTGAAGGTATCCACTATCAATTTATGGACATGTAGGTCCATTCATTTTCAAGAAATTATGAAACCTCAACTACAGATAAACGCTCTATAGAAGTCTCTCTTTCACAAATGGATGAAATACACTTTTTTATATATTATTAGTTTGGATAAATTTCATTTGAAAACAATTTATGTTCCTTAGTGTACAAGATTATTCTTCTATAGACCAAATAGCACAAATGATTCATGGAATCCATATTTTGTGTATTGACTCCACTCTTAACACTGCATACAACATGTACCAACCACATCCACTTACTACTTTTAGGAACTGCTTCCATGTACCGCCTTCAATTACCATTTCTTCTCCAATAAAATTACTTCAACCATGGACATAAATCCTTTGGAAGCATAAAATCCCAAAAAATGCATTCATAGACTATTCATGTGAACTAATTCACATCATGGAATCCTTCCTCGTGAACCACTATTAGACATAACTGAATTCTTCCAGAGGAATGATTTTCTATGATGAATATTTCTCTATATAATGATGAGAGTATAATTCCTTTTATAGTAAAATAGATCTAAAAATATATTTAATCATTTTCCCGGAATCTTCAATGTGTTATATCCTTCATCGTGTACCGCTCCTCTTGCGAACCCTTTTTCTTCTATGTGGTCAGTATACTACCACACTTCTTCAAAAAGGCCTATCTCATCATTAAAAAAACTTCATAGATATTCAAATCACCACCTCATTTCTAAAAATGAAAATCCATCCCACACACCTCAAGACTTCAATAAAATATAGGCCTTACAACAAACCTTATTCTCTTCATAAACTATTCCTCCTATGTGGTATTTGTACCGTGCTTTGTTGTCCGTGTAGTGTTACTACAGTTCTCAATGTTTTATAATCCTCTGATGAATTCTGCAATTATTTTTATGAACGTTCATATTTGGTCTGCTTAATGTGTACTCCTATGTAGAAATATTTCATTTGAAAAACCAAACTCCTGATTTTGTGGACCAAAACATTGGCAAGCACTGGGAAATTTCACCTCCTTAAAAACATAATTTAGAAAAAAGAAACTATATTCATTCATGATCATCCTCCCTTTTCATCAACCACAATCTTTCCCAAAAACACATAGAGGATTCCTTGAAGTATTTTCCCATATAATCTCTCCCAATGGGTTTGTTGATAACTATTTAAAATTGAATCCTTGTTAAACAACCTTATATCTTCTATCCGTATTCGCTTCTTGCGATTATGATAGTGATCGAGGATTTACTCAACAAACACTCCAATCCCACATGATCCATGCCTATTTTGAAATACAAAAGTATGATGAAAATTTCATCATTGAATCACTTAATTTTATTCAAAACCCACTCTTCTTCTTTCATCATGAACCAAACATATTGTTATATTCATCCTATGATCGATCACATATAGAATAATCATATTTTATACCCCCATGTATCAATACACCCCCTAACATTTTAAAATAATTTTCCTCCGTGCTCCACCTAGAAGCTTTTCCCCATTTATTGATTAAGACGTTTTCACTGTTTAAATAGCAACAATTTCTCCCCCATTGTAAATGAACATGAAATACAATTCATTGTAGTATTCAAACGGGTAATGAACCCACGTTCGTAAATTAATATAAAATACATAATTCATCGAGGAGAAGGGGTTCCACATGAACACTTTTTCAAGTGTGGGGAGTTGACTGAGCTACCAGATCCATTCGATGAATTTTTGAAGCTTTTTTGGGAAAATACATTATTAAAATTCCCAAAACTAGTTGCTTAGTAGTCATATACTCTATATTCATAATATTTTTCACTAACTTATCTTTGTGGAAATGATAATTTATCTCAATGGGATTTTAACTTGAGTGATGAAATGTAATTGTGATATGATTTATTAAAATTGATTGTCTCAATGGATTCTTATCAGATAATTCACTTCAACTCACATATCATCATATTATTGCTTCAAAAAAAATTGGGTGAAAGATGAAGTGGTCACAATATATTATGATTATGTGGTTCTCAATGAAATGAAATTTTGTTTTTGGGTATTCCAAGAAATACACAATCCTACAAGGCTAAACGAACCAACTAATGTTGAAATTCTATTATCTACTGATCCAACGCATTATTCATCTGTATATCCCATGAACTCATGCTACAATTTATCATTATACATAAAACCAAAATCCACCATTCCCATTATATACCAATGTATTATTTTTACTAAAACAATGGGCATTTCAATGGAATTTCTTCTATAATGTGCAGCTTTACATATGAAAAAAAATCAATATCTGGTCAATTAATTGTTATATACAATCGACATCAAATTATATACTTCTATTTCGTGATATTAACCTATTTACCATTATAATCCTTTGAAAATATCATCTGGGTAGCTACTAGAGTCATCATATCCTTGGAATTGTACATTCCAAATCTTCTCAAAACCACCATGTCATATTTTTTATCAAAAATGAATGGGCCATTAATTTTATGTGTCACTTGTAAACCATGGAAAGACATCAGTTCATGGTTCATTGAAATTTTAAAATAACATTTCATGAATTTAGATTAAATTGATAACAATCTTTTCAAATGATTTACTAAATATTACATCATCAATATACTCTAGAACTATCATCCTTTGATTACTGTCATTGTATAAATACATATTGTAATCATGTCCACTATGTTGAAATCCGAGATTCTCTAAATAATGATCTATCATTGAATATCAAGCTCATAGAGCTTTCTTTAAACCATATAAATCCTTCTCTAGCCAACACAGTCTGTTCTCATCTTCATGAATGTAAAAAAATATGGCTTCTCAATGTAAACATAAAATTCTAGAACCCCAATGTCAAATTTGGACTTAACATCAATCTAGAAAACATTAAACATTCTTTGTACTAATAAGGACAAGAATAGCCTGATTGTGTTGATCTTGAAAAAAATGTGTAAATGTTTCATCAACAGAAATACCCTCTATCTGAGAGTACACTTTGCATAACTGTTTTTCTCTTATTCAAATCACAACACCATATTTATTCAACATGTTATGAAAGACCCATTTCATCTAGATGACATTCTTATCTATTAGTCTCAAAACATCCTCCTATATCTGATTCTTCTAAATTTGGTCTTGCTTTTCATTCATATCATGATACCATTTCTCAAAACCATCATCTTCACCAAAAAAAAATTAGTCTATACCTTTGATAATTAGGATGCTTGTTGTAAATTATTCATCCTCCTTGTCTTAATTGGCACTATCTACTTAGCAATTATGTTCTGTCATTCAATTTTATATCTTCTCTTCTATATTTGTGATGATACTGAATTTAGGTCAATAATATCATTATCTGAATATTATTTGAATCATCCTATCGAACTGGAGTATCCCCTGATCATCTGGGATCATCATCACTATCCTCCTTTGATTGATCATGTAATTGTTGATGATTTTTCTCATTCTACACTACAGATACATCATGACATTAAACCACCTTTCCAAGAATTTTTTTAGGCATTTGTTTTTAGTTTCGTTTTTTTTTTGTAATAGCCAATAAATATGCCAT
Source organism: Viscum album (assembly GCA_963277665.1). Lineage (NCBI taxonomy): Eukaryota > Viridiplantae > Streptophyta > Magnoliopsida > Santalales > Viscaceae > Viscum > Viscum album. Next base: position 616,751,931 of record OY728127.1, on the reverse strand, counting down.
CATCTACATGGGATTAAAACACCCCATGTTTATCCTTATTTATAATGAATCATTTACTTCTGATGACACAAAATTAATTCAATGATCGATCCTTTCCATATCATAGCTCATATAAAGTATACTCTTCTTTAGGACATAATAATGGTATGTTTAATGTGTATACTACTATCATCACTACTTCATTCCAACATTTCCATAGAAGGTCATTCTAAATGAGAACTTTTCTAGACACGTTGAAGATTATTAAATTTATTTTTTCAATTAAATTTTTTCTACAGTGTATTTCTCATTACAAAACCTCGATGCCTTATCACTTGTTTCTCAAGATAATACTCCTATTGGATATTTTTTTAACCATGTTCCATTATCTATATATAACATTTTGTTTTTCTGACTGAGAATATTTTCAATATCTCATCGACATCTTCTAATGAAATTGAACACCTCAGTCTTGTGGGTAATAATTGATACCCACACCACTTTTTTATAATCACCAAGGAATACATCATAATATCTCCTTCCATAAAGTGATATTGGTGAAATTGGTTCACAAGCATCAATATGTAGAATCAAAAGAAATATTTTTGATCATTTCTCTTTTTCCATGTATTTCTATCAAATTATCTTCCCTTGTTGGAATCTATCAAACATTTGTGTACAATCACGTGATAATATAGTGAGATCCCCCATAGCCACATATTTTACCAAATATTCAAAACATATTTGGATCAACTTGATGAGACATTCATGACACAACTTATTATCTTATACCTTGGACATAAAGCATATACCACCTTCTCCAATCACAAGGTAGATATTCCATTTTGTACTCTTTACATACAATAAAACAACACCATCTTCTATCATGATGAGAAATAATTTCTTCGAAAATATTACGGAATGTCCGGAGTCACACAGTTGACATACATTGAATAAGTGATATCAAATAAATTCAACATCCAATATATCAACACCTCTTATATCATTCCTCTAAAAATTTTCATTCCCACCACCAATAATTATCAACCCTTTATCATTCGAAATTATATGATACCTTCTTTATCATACATGATTCTTGTCACCATATCCTTATTTTTTGTCATATGGGTGGTGAATACACTATCAATGAACCATATCCCAGGGTGATTTTATGCCTTAAATGCAATTTCATATACCACATCATACTAAGATCATTTCATTTTTATCCATGTATTTTACTTCAAACCCAGTATGGATTGGTACAATTGAAATTCCTCTGAATATGATAGACCAAATTTATATTGTTGTATAGAAAATCAATTGTTCTTTTTAAACTCATTTGATAATGATATCTTATGATACCTATAACAAACCTCGGTTTTCATCAGCACATTCATCAGTATTGTTGATGATCAATATCATTCGATGTTTCTGAATCCACCACACCAGAAATAATGACCATCAAATAGTGTCAATGAAAATTGATCTCAATATGATAGACTATGTTGGCATCATTACCTTCAGTTCATATAATCTATTGAAAAAAAAAATTAGTGTCCCATATTTCCAAAATAATAGAATCTAATGTGGGGTACATTTTTATTTTTAAATATTGTAGCACTGGTAATCCCATGGGTTATTTGAATCTTTTAATTCTGTTTCATACCCAAAACTATCATAAATCTCATAATGGGTTCTTCTGTCCGGACTTCAACCATTAAAAAATTCTATTTTTAATATATCCACATAATATCAATACCATTGGATGTTTATATTGCTTCTGTTTTTCAAGACAACTATGCTCTACTTTAATAAAAAAATTGCATGTGTTACATTTTTTCACAATATTGTTCTGTTAGTCTACAATTTCTCTTTCTCCATAACACTTTAGATACTGATGACTACATCTTCATGGTCTTATATATGATTAATTTTATATTTTCCATTTTCATTCAAACAATAAATTTTTGTTTTATGTTCTTCAATTTTGATGATGTACTAAACAATCCTAAATGGTCTCTCTAGTATTGACGGCTTCAATTTATCAGTTTCTTCATTCATCTTTCACTTCTATTCTTCATGATACTGCATGTAGATTTGGGAATCATAACCCACATTATTGGGTTTCTTAATTTTTGTTCACCAAAAATATATATCCTCAAGAGAAGGTTCAAATTAAAATTAAAGGTAAAATATTCCTTGACATTCTCATTAATCATTATCACTTTCTTATTTTGTAACAGAATTTCTGACAACCACCAAAAATTCCACTACTTCATTATCCTGGCAATCCTCCAACTATTATTCCTTATATTCATCTAAAATATCATCTTATTTTGAATAATGATTCTTCTTTTTGAAGAAATATCTCTTATAAAATCTATTACAATTAACATTGGATGGATACTTCTTTTGATGAATTTCATAATTTTCATCATTTTCATCATCATTATTCATGGGACTCATTGCTTAAATATTTCCAATATTGTAAAGACCCGCAAATTTCAAGGAAATTTTTTTTTTAATTTTCATTGGAATTTTACAAGAGCACAGCTTCAGACGGCACTTGATTCCGAGGCCCGGTGCGCCCGGAATCAATTTCCAAAGTTTGGCTCAGGTACGTTCAGTGAACGGACGAGCGGGTTTTTCTATCTTTTGAACCGGTGCCCGGAATCGAATTCTGAGGGCACCGATGAAATCGCATCGCCGGTATTTGCTTAGGAACGCCTCTTCCGGAGTTGCGTTTGCTCAACCGTGGTTTTTAAAATTTTGGGCTTTAAGTCGGAAATAAAATAAAGGTTGTGCGACAACTTTATTTTATTTCACTTAAGCCGCTTGGAAGTCACTTGAAAGCCACTTGAGCTGAGTTAAAGCGGATAGGGTGCTATCCGTAAATATCCTACCCTCTTGGTAGGATATTTGTGAGGTGGGGCCCGCACGAGCCCCGCCGTTTCTTTTGCTAAGTAACGCACCCGCGAAAACCCGTCAAAGTAACTGAAAAGTCAACCGGCGCGTTTTCTTTAATTCTTAACAGACCATTTAATTAGGCGGTTTATTTCGTGAATTAAATGGGCTGTTTTATTCGTTGAATTAATTCAACGAATTTAATGGGTCGTTACTTACGCGTTTGCGTTCGTTGGAAAAATAATAAAATAGACAAACTTGTCTATTTTGGAGGATCCTCCTATTGTGCGAGATCCTCTAAACCTCCACCCTCCTCGCGAAGAACGCGAAGAACGTGAAGAACGCGAAGAACGCCGGCGACCGGAATCCGACGACGCACACCGTGATCTGCGAAGTCGACGAGCTCTACCCGCGACGTTCTTCGGCGACGCCTCTTCTTCCGCGGCCGATCCTCGTTCGGCAACTAAGGTGAGAAACGGATCATTTAATTCTCCCTTTTAATTTCAATGACAACGGATTTAATTAATTAAATCCATTTGTTCTAGATCCGGAGATCGTCGGCGCGACGTTTTTCCAGCGGCGCGACGATCCCCTCCTTCCGCGACGAGCGATTCCGCGACGACCTCACGTCCGACGGCGACATCGAAGTAGGGGTTTATCTTCTTGTGATTATCTTTCGGCGATTCTACTTCTTTTTTAACCAAGAACCGGCATGAATAATTTCAAGTGGTTAAAAATTGAATTGTCGTTTTAAAGAAAAAGAAGTGAACAATTTTTTATCTTTGATTAAAAATTGTTGTAGCCCCTTCCTCCCGTTGTTTATGACTAACGCGGAGGGTGCGGGTCTAACAAACAAGACCCGGCAACCCTCCGCCGATCTTTCTTGTGTGCGGTTTTGGAAAGCGACAACGAACCGTGCGGCAGGGGCGATCCGTTGATCCCGCAGTGAAGATCGGCCCCCGGGAGGAGCTGTGGCGCAGACGGGAGGCAAAACGGGCCACCGGAGCAACTCCGGCGGCCCGCGGAAGGCGGCGGCGGCGCCCGGCGCGCCGCCGGAGGATCCGCCGCGGCACGGCCGCGGCGGCGGCGAACCGCCGGACCGCGACGCGGTCCGGCCACCCAGCACGCGGCCCGCGCGGGCCGCGTTCCTCCAAGCCGCGGGTCAAACCCGTGGCGGTTTCCTTCGGCCGCTCGGCCGAAGCCGAGCCGGCCGGTCCGGTCGGCCGGGCCGCGCCGAGGCCGGACCGGACCCGGCCTAGCCGGGTCGGGCCGGGTCGCCCCGGGCCCAGAACCCCCGTTTTCGGGCCCTCTCCGGTCTTTTGCCCATATCTTGGGCCTAGGACCTCCGATTGACGAACCGTCAGCGGCTACGCGATCCGTGGATCGATACGGTCGTTTCGGTATATTACACTCAAGGTTTCGGAAGACTTTGGGTTCGGCCGGATTGGTTCGTACACGAAACCAACCGGGCCCTCGGAGCGGAAACGCTCATAACTTGAGCTACGGACGTCCGATCGACGTACTGTCACCTGTGGTAGTTTCCTCTAAGTGAGACGGAACTTTTGGAATACTCCGCCCGAGGATTGGACACAGGCGGAGTACGGTTGGGTTGGTTTTGCCCTAAAAACCAACCAGGCCCATGGGACGAAAATGCCAATAACTCTCAGACCGGGCGTCTGATTGACGCGCCGTCTGTTGCGTTGAGATCCTGTTGTCGATACAAAACTTTTGGATACATCAACTTCGGACTACGTGTCAGTTGATGTATCAGCCACTCGGCTCGTGGAGCGGACCCTCCTAAACGAGCTCGCTGTGTGCGGGAACCCTAGTGCTGGTTGTGACTTCGACGACAGAGCAGAGATCCTCCGTGGACTGCGACGACGACAGAGCAGAGATCCTCCGTGGACTGCGTCGACTACTGCACTCAACGATCCTACGTGGATCAGTGCTACAGGTCCTGTGTGGGCCCGATCCTGTGTGGGTCCTTACTACCGGTTCTGTGTGAGCCACTACCTACAGGTTCTGTGTGAGCCTGATCCTGTGTGGGTCTTTTGCGGGGGTTAGTACCTATCGATCCTTCGTGGGTCCAACGACTTAGATGGATCAGTGATCATCTTTGACGTCATCTGAAAAAGTATACCTGGTTGAGCTGAATCTTATGTTACTCTCCTTTGTGGAATGTGTTGAACTATCCTATGTGGATTTACTGTTTACTCTCCTTTGTGGATTTGAGTCTTGCTTTCTTGTGTGGATTGAGTTGTTCTTGAGCTCGTGAGCAGAGCTAGAAGTGGGGACTTAGGTATATGTATGGGCATATACCTAAGTCGAGTCAGATGTTACTTCGTGATTGCACCTTCCTTTTTGTGCTATATCCTTTGTGGATTTCGGGAGACCTTCGGGGGCTCGAGGTCCTTACTGAGTAGCTTATACTCACCCTTGCACGGGCTATGCCCGCACCTTGTTGTGTTGGATGCAGACGACGGACAGTGCTGATCTCGGTTGGGGCGTGGAGCAGGACGGTACCTGGAGGCGGACCACTGGGCGGGATGTGCTCGGAGCGGACGTGGGACCCGAGGAGCCTGGAGGCTATCTGTACCCACCCTTCAGGTGGGATTGCCAGTGGACGACACGAGGCCGCCGTCTTTTCTTCAGTTGCTGTTCTTTACCTTTTCAGTTGTACTTTCAGTTGGGCTTGTATTCCGGCCCCCTTTACTTTTCTGCACTTGGTAGTTACTTTCCGCTTGCTGACTCTGTGGTGGTTGTTACTTATAAAGGCAATGCCTTCCCTGTTTACCGGGATTTTACGCCATGGTGCTAGTCGCCAGCCCCTGGCCTATGGAAGGCGGGCTTGGGGTAGTCACGGCACGGGCCCCGAGGTCGGGTCGTGAAAAATTGGTATCAGAGGTGGTCGATTCTACCGCAAACTCTGATCGTCTTTTCTTTCTATATGAAGCAATAGTGTTTAGTGTATTAAGTGTGGTTATCAGTTCAGGGAGCCCAGTGTTGGTGCGGCGGCCGACGTATCCGTACACCAGGACCATGACTCCTGATTTCCGACTTAATGCATGAAAACATTGATTGTGTGTGTGATCCAAGTCTTATTTGTGATTACTTGTGTCAGCTCACCGGGTATACTGATCTGCTTCATGAAAGTCTCAAGTCTTCTTTGTGATTACTTGTGCCAGCTCACCAGGTATACTGTTCTAACTGTGGTGCTCTTGTTCTCCTTTTCAGGATGGCCCCGCGACGACAGCCAGCTAGGGTTCCGAGTGTAGGGCGCGACGGCAGCCCACCGAGCGACGAGGCCTCGGTGCAGGGCCCTTTGCCAGCAGTGGCACCGGCGGTAGCTTTACCCGCCGAGCCACCGATGCTACCAGTACCAAACGCTGACGATGCACGTCGCCTCAGGGCACTGCATGAGTTTCAGAGCCAGCGACCGCCCAGGTTTCGCGGTGAGGCGGACCCCGAGGCCGTCGAGGACTGGCTAGAGGCGATGGTACGGATCTTTAGGCTAGTGAGGACACCAGCGGATCTCATGGTGATTCTCGCGGCGAGCCTCCTGCAGGCGGCGGCAGGACGATGGTGGAGCTTGATGCTCCAGGTTCACGATGAGGCATCCTTGCTCTGGAAGGGCTTCGAGAGCCTCTTCCGCTCTGAGTTCGTCCCGGCCACCCTCCGAGCGGTGCGCATCCAGGAGCTTCTCCAGCTGCGCCAGGGCAGCATGACGGTCGCTCAGTACGCGGCGAGGTTCACTGACCTATCTCGCTACTCGACCGACATGGTACGGGACCCCTTCTTCCGGGCCCGGACCTTCGAGCAGGGCTTGCGGCAGGAGATTCGGGCGTCGCTGATCTCCCTCAGCATTCCGACCCAGGCAGGAGTACTGGAGCGAGCCCTCCTGATCGAGAGCTTCCTGGCAGAGCCTTCTTCAGCGGCGAGACCTAGCGCAGGGCGGCAGGTAGCTGAGCCTTCGGCAGCAGGTAGCCGACGGATGACTCTCAGGTCCAGGCAGACCAGACCCCCACGCAGACGGCCTCAGGACATCGGCTCAGCAGTGCGGGGCACACAGCGGAGTGCCAGCCTTCCGAGAGGCAGGCAGTGCTACTTCTGCGGTGGGCAGGGTCACATGGCTCGTGACTGCCCGACTCGCCGACCAGAGGAGCAGCAGACGGTGGAGGGGCCACCCAGGCAGAGGCAGAGGGTCGACCATGGTGGTCCGCAGGGAGGAGGCGGACGAGGCAGAGGAGCTGGCCGAGCAGCGGGTGGTGGGCGACGCTTCCAGGCTCTACCCCCACCACCACCAGGAGGGCCACCTCGACCACAGGGAGCTGGCGGGCAGGGACAGGCCCAGCTCCAGGCAGTGGAGGCCTACGACCCCGACATGCCAGAGATGATTCGAGGTACGATCTGTGTCTATTCCACCCTTGCTGCAGTACTTATAGACACAGGAGCGAGTCACTCTTTCATAGCCTCTGCCCTTGTTCGGAGCTCGGAGATTCCGACTGAGCCGTTGGCTCGATCCTTACGGCTAGAGACTCCTACGGGAGCAAACTCGACGATTACGCACTGGTGCTGGCAGTGTGAGCTTACTCTAGGAGGCGAGAGCTTCGGCTGGGATCTCCTTGTAGCGGTGTCGAGGCCTTACGACGTCATCTTGGGCATGGATTGGCTATCCATGGTTCATGCCCAGATCGACTGTTTTAGGCGCAAGGTGCGATGTGTTCGCACCGACGGGAGCAGGTTTACCTTCACCGGCGAGAAGGGAACCTTTGCAGCACAGGATGGACTTCCGCGGAGGAGAGTGCAGCCCATCTCTCATCAGTTGGCTAGCCTCATCCTAGGAGTAGTGGACGTGCGGAGTCCAGTTTTTCCTGCAGTGGTGGACCAGTACATGGACGTCTTTCCCGACGACGTTCCAGGGATACCTCCTCGTAGAGAGGTAGACTTTTACATTGACTTGTACCCCGGGACAGCCCCGATATCTACTCCAGCATACCGGATGGCCCCCGCCGAGCTTCGAGAGCTGCGGGTACAGTTGGAGGACTTGCAGAGCAAGGGGTTTATCCGACCCAGTGTTTCACCCTGGGCTTCCCCGATATTGTTCGCCAAGAAGGCAGACGGGAGCTTGAGACTGTGTGTCGACTATCGTCGCCTGAACCAGGTGACAGTGAGGAACAAGTATCCGCTGCCACGGATTGATGACCTCTTCGATCAGCTCAAGGGAGCGCGGTGGTTCTCGAAGATAGACCTCCGGTCAGGCTATCATCAGCTCAGAGTTCGAGACGAGGACGTGCAGAAGACGGCCTTCAGGTGTCGGTATGGCCATTATGAGTTCTTGGTTATGTCGTTCGGCGTAACCAATGCTCCAGCAGTGTTCATGAGCCTCATTAACAGGATCTTCCAGCCATACCTCGACCGATTTGTCATGGTCTTCATTGACGACATTTTGGTATACTCGACGACTGAGGAGGAGCATGCCTACCACCTGCGAGTTGTGCTAGACACACTCCGAGAGCACCAGCTTTATGGAAAGCTCTCAAAATGCCAGTTCTGGTTAGGTGAGGTCCATTTCTTGGGGCACGTCATCTCTGAGGCGGGAGTTGCAGTGGATCCCGCGAATATCGAGGCAGTGCTAGCTTGGGAGCCACCCAGGAGCGTGACGGATGTGCGGAGCTTCTTGGGACTAGCCGGATACTATCGGAGATTTGTGCCAGACTTCTCCAGAGTTGCGGCACCACTATCAGCCTTGACAAAGAAGGGGAAACCCTTTGTGTGGTCAGACAGATGTCAGCAGAGCTTCCAGGACCTGAGACAGAGATTGACCAGCGCACCTATCTTGAGGTTGCCTGAGGAGGGAGTTGGATACGTAGTTTACTGCGACGCATCAGGGACTGGACTCGGGTGCGTCCTGAGGCAGGAGCGGGCCGTGATCGCCTACGGATCACGTCAGTTGAGGCCGCATGAGCAGAACTACGCCACTCATGACCTGGAGTTAGCAGCAGTGGTCTTCGCTCTGAAGACTTGGCGGCACTATCTGATGGGCGAGCGCTTCACAGTCTTTTCTGACCACCAGAGTCTCAGGTATATCTTCTCTCAGAAGGACCTGAACCTGAGACAGCGGAGATGGCTTGAGTTTTTTCAGGACTATGACTTTGAGATAGTCTATACTCCTGGGAAGGGGAACGTGGTAGCCGATGCCCTCAGCAGGAGGACGGGCATTCAGCTACTTGAGGAGGCGACAGAGCAGCTAGCCTCCTTACAGATATCCTTCGTGGATAGAGACGGAGCAGCCTTTCTTCAGTCTCTCACAGTCTCTCCTCCACTTCTACAGCGGGTCAGAGAGGCTCAGCGTGGGGACGCTGACTGTGAGACCCGGCGTGCACTGATATCCTCAGGTCAGGCGCCTGATGGTTTCTCCCTTGGAGCAGAGCACGACATCCTTTTCAGAGGACGTACCTTCGTACCAGTCGCTTTACGAGAGGAGGTGCTGAGAGAGTTTCACACTTCTCCCTTGGCGGTGCATCCCGGAGTGGCGAAGATGTACCAGGATCTCAGACGACAGCACTGGTGGTCGGGCATGAAGAAAGCTGTGGCAGAGTTCGTTTCACGATGCCTCACCTGCCAGCAGGTGAAGGCAGAGCATCAGGTACCAGCAGGCTTGGTACAGCCCTTGGAGGTCCCAGAGTGGAAGTGGGACGGCATATCTATGGACTTCGTGACTGGACTTCCACGCACTTCCAGAGGTCACGACTCCATTTGGGTGATTGTCGACCGACTCACCAAGTCGGCACACTTCTTACCCGTCAGAGAGCAGGGCTCAGTGTAGAGCTTGGGACGTCTTTAAGTCCAGGAGATCGTACGGCTTCACGGTGTGCCATCGTCTAACGTCTCCGATCGAGATGCTCGTTTCACTTCCCGGCTTTGGAAGGGGTTGCAGGAGGCGTTCGGGACGCGGCTCCATCTGAGCACAGCCTTCCACCCTCAGACGGATGGTCAGACTGAGAGGACCATAGAGACACTCGAGAACATGCTCCGTGCATGTGTTCTCGACTTTGGTCGCAGCTGGGAGGACCACCTACCCTTGGTGGAGTTCGCATACAACAACAGCTACCACTCCACCATCGGGATGGCACCATACGAGGCGTTGTACGGTAGACCCTGTAGATCACCGTTGTGCTGGACAGACCCTGGGGAGTCAGCACTCGTGGGACCAGAGATGGTCCAAGCCACGACAGAGAAGGTCCAGATCATCCAGAAGAGGATGAGGACAGCTCAGAGCCGGCAGAAGTCATATGCTGATAGGAGGAGGAGGCCACTAGAGTTCGAGGGTGGCGACCACGTCTTTTTGCGTGTCTCACCTCGACGTGGTTAACGAAGATTTGGCCGAGGCGGCAAGTTGTCTCCACGCTTCATCGGGCCTTTCCAGGTCCTCAGCAGGATAGGAGAGGTGGCTTATCGCCTGGCTCTACCACCTCAGTTGCACCGGGTGCACGACGTCTTCCACGTGTCTCAGCTGAGGAGATACGTGCACGACCCGACGCACATCATCGACTTTGGGGAGCTGGACGTGGATGATGGGGCGACTTTTGCGGAGGTCCCAGTGGAGATCGAGGATCGACAGGAGCGGGTCCTACGTGGGCGGTCGATTCCTCTTGTGCGCGTCAGATGGCAGCACGGGAACCTCCAGGAGAGCACTTGGGAGCGGGAGGCTCAGATGCGTGCTCAGTACCCCCATTTTTTCCCCTAGTTTTTGATGTATCTTTACGAGGACGTAAAGCCCTGAGGTGGGAGTAATGTAAAGACCCGCAAATTTCAAGGAAATTTTTTTTTAATTTTCTTTGGAATTTTACAAGAGCGCAGCTTCAGACGGCACTTGATTCCGAGGCCCGGTGCGCCCGGAATCAATTTCTGAAGTTTGGCTCGGGTACGTTCAGTGAACGGACGAGCGGGTTTTTCTATCTTTTGAACCAGTGCCCGGAATCGAATTCTGAGGGCACCGATGAAATCGCAGCGCCGGTATTTGCTTAGGAACACCTCTTCCGGAGTTGCTTTTGCTCAACCGTGGTTTCTAAAATTTTGGGCTTTAAGTCGGAAATAAAATAAAGGTTGTGCGACAACTTTATTTTATTTCACTTAAGCCGCTTGGAAGTCACTTGAAAGCCACTTGAGCTGAGTTAAAGCGGATAGGGTGCTATCCGGAAATATCCTACCCTCTTGGTAGGATATTTGTGAGGTGGGGCCCGCACGAGCCCCGCCGTTTCTTTCGCTAAGTAACGCACCCGCGAAAACCTGTCAAAGTAACTGAAAAGTCAACCGGCGTGTTTTCTTTAATTCTTAACAGACCATTTAATTGGGCGGTTTATTTCGTGAATTAAATGGGCTGTTTTATTCGTTGAATTAATTCAACGAATTTAATGGGTCGTTACTTACGTGTTTGCGTTCGTTGGCAAAATAATAAAATAGACAAACTTGTCTATTTTGTAGGATCCTCCTGTTGTGCGAGATCCTCTAAACCTCCACCCTCCTCACGAAGAACGCGAAGAACGTGAAGAACGCGAAGAACGCCGGCGACCGGAATCCGACGACGCACACCGTGATCTGCGACGTCGACGAGCTCTACCCGCGACGTTCTTCGGCGACGCCTCTTCTTCCGCGGCCGATCCTCGTTCGGCAACTAAGGTGAGAAACGGATCGTTTAATTCTACCTTTTAATTTCAATGACAACGGATTTAATTAATTAAATCCGTTTGTTCTAGATCCAGAGATCGACGGCGCGACGTTTTTCCAGCGGCGCGACGATCCCCTCCTTCCGCGACGAGCGATTCCGCGACGACCTCACGTCCGACGGCGACATCGTAGTAGGGGTTTATCTTCTTGTGATTATCCTTCGGCGATTCTACTTCTTTTGGAACCAAGAACCGGCATGAATAATTTCAAGTGGTTAAAAATTGAATTGCCGTTTTAAAGAAAAAGAAGTGAACAATTTTTTATCTTTGATTAAAAATTGTTGTAGCCCCTTCCTCCCGTTGTTTATGACTAACGCGGAGGGTGCGGGTCTAACAAACAAGACCCGGCAACCCTCCGCCGATCTTTCTTGTGTGCGGTTTTGGAAAGCGACGACGAACCGTGCGGCAGGGGCGATCCATTGATCCCGCAGTGAAGATCGGCCCCCGGGAGGAGCTGTGGCGCAGACGGGAGGCAAAACGGGCCACCGGAGCAACTCCGGCGGCCGGCGGAAGGCGGCGGCGGCCCGGGTCGCCGGCGCGGCGGCGGCGAACCGCCGGACCGCGACGCGGTCCGGCCACCCAGCACGCGGCCCGCGCGGGCCGCGTTCCTCCAAGCCGCGGGTCAAACCCGCGGCGGTTTCCTTCGGCCGCTCGGCCGAAGCCGAGCCGGCCGGTCCGGTCGGCCGGGCCGCGCCCAGGCCGGACCGGACCCGGCCTCGCCGGGTCGGGCCGGGTCGCCCCGGGCCCAGAACCCCCGTTTTCGGGCCTTCTCTGGTCTTTTGCCCATATATTGGGCCTAGAACCTCCGATTGACGAAACGTCAGCAGCTACGCGATCCTTGTATCGATACGGTCGTTTTGGTATATTACACTCCAGGTTTCGGAAGACTTTGGGTACGGCCGGGTTGGTTCGTACACGAAACCAACCGGGCCCTCGGAGCGGAAACGCTCATAACTTGAGCTACGGACGTACCGTCAGTTGTGGTAGTTTCCTCTAAGTGAGACGGAACTTTTGGCATACTCCGCCCGAGGATCGGACACAGGCGGAGTACGGTCGGGTTGGTTTTTCCCTAAAAACCAACCAGGCCCCTGGGACGAAAATGCCAATAACTCTCAGACCCGGCGTCTGATTGACGCACCGTCTGTTGCGTTGAGATCCTGTTGTCGATAGGGAACTTTTGGATACATCAACTTCGGACTACGTGTCAGTTGATGTATCAGCCTCTCGGCTCGTGGAGCGGACCCTCCTAAACGAGCTCGCTGTGTGCGGGAACCCTAGTGCTGGTTGTGACTTCGACGACAGAGCAGAGATCCTCCGTGGACTGTGACGACGACAGAGCAGAGATCCTCAGTGGACTGCGACGACGACAGAGCAGAGATCCTTCGTGGACTGCGGCGACGACTGTGCGGAGATCCTCAGTGGACTGCGTCGACTACTGCACTCAGCGATCCTACGTGGATCAGTGCTACAGGTCCTGTGTGGGCCCGATCCTGTGTGGGTCCTTACTACCGGTTCTGTGTGAGCCACTGCCTACAGGTTCTGTGTGAGCCCGATCCTGTGTGGGTCTTTTGCGGGGGTTAGTACCTATCGATCCTTCGTGGTTCCGACGACTTAGATGGATCAGTGATCATCTTTGACGTCATCTGAAAAAGTATACATGGTTGAGCTGAATCTTATGTTACTCTCCTTTGTGGAATGTGTTGAACTATCCTATGTGGATTTACTGTTTACTCTCCTTTGTGGATTTGAGTCTTGCTTTCTTGTGTGGATTGAGTTGTTCTTGAGCTCGTGAGCAGAGCTAGAAGTGGGGACTTAGGTATATGTATGGGCATATACCTAAGTCGAGTCAGATGTTACTTCGTAATTGCACCTTCCTTTTTGTGCTATATCCTTTGTGGATTTCGGGAGACCTTCGGGGGTCTCGGGGTCCTTACTGAGTAGCTTATACTCACCCCTGCACGGGCTATGCCCGCACCTTGTTGTGTTGGATGCAGACGACGGACAGCGCTGATCTCGGTTGGGGCGTGGAGCAGGACGGTACCTGGAGGCGGACCACTGGGCGGGACGTGCTCGGAGCGGACGTGGGACCCGAGGAGCCTGGAGGCTATCTGTACCCACCCTTCAGGTGGGATTGCCAGTGGACGACACGAGGCCGCCGTCTTTTCTTCAGTTGTTGTTCTTTACCTTTTCAGTTGTACTTTCAGTTGGGCTTGTATTCCGGCCCCCTTTACTTTTCTGCACTTGGTAGTTACTTTCCGCTTGCTGACTCTGTGGTGGTTGTTACTTATAAAGGCAATGCCTTCCCTGTTTACCGGGATTTTACGCCTTGGTGATAGTCGCCAGCCCCTGGCCTATGGAAGGCGGGCTTGGGGTAGTCACGGCACGGGCCCCGAGGTCGGGTCGTGACAAATATGTCCACATAGAAAGCATGCAACCATAATTTTACAATTGAACATTTCTCTTATTATAACAGGATTTTGGGATGGAAATGACATGAAATCTTCCAAATTGTCTTGTTCTTTACTATCTTTAATAGAATGCCTTTTATGGTGTTTAATGCCACATCTTTAGAATTCCCATTTTCCACCACATATTTATCATCATTTATAATTTCCAACGAAACAAGATTACTCTACATGGTATCCAATGTCAAATCAATCTGATCCCTATCTTCCAATATAGATTCCTTTGGATTAATATAATGTGGATGTTTTAACTTGATTCACATAAAAATCATTATATCTTCGATTATTTCTCCAATAACATGCATGTATTCAAAAAAAAATTCACCCAATGAATAAATGTATGAGTAAACTCAATAGGTATAATTCTGATATCCAAATATTTTTTTCCATAGAACCTGATGTTTTTCTTCTCCGACTTTTGAGTCTCCCTTGTAAATATACATCAAATTTTCCCATATATCAGGTAATGACATACATTTCATCATAATTTTATAAAATTCATTTGGTAAGGCTCCCCCTAATGAATTGATCAATTTTGAATCAACATCCAATTCCCTTCGGTCATTTTCAGATAAAGCACAAATGTTAATATTGGGTGATATTCAATGCATAGTGATTGTAAATACATCCATTCCTAAGGATTATATGTTTTTATACATCAAATTCTTCCATATCTAAAAATGTCTTCCATCACAGATCATAATTATTTTTGGATTGTGACCCTCCATTTATTCTACTGAGAGAGAATGAATGAATTTTAAAAATTCCCTATGATACCAATTTTTAGGTCCACTAGGTAAAATACCTTGAGAGGGGTGGGGGGGTTAATCTGGGTTTGATAGAGTAAAACTACAATGCCTTATGATCTTGTTTCATCATAAAAAAATTCTCCCTATCTCCAACAGCAATGTATAAATCGAAATGAAATCATAAACAAGGAACAAAAATTTCACAGGGTTCACCCTCATTGGGAAATATCCATGTAGCATATAACGATGATTGGTTGATGTAATTAATCCAATAATTCTCTTAACCATTTACAAGGATATGGATAGATTAATTTTATGCACAGGTTCACTATATTTACATGATTTAGGGTATGCTCACAGCATTCGAAAGGGTCACGCTCTAGGCCACTTTCATTGGATCACTACTGTTTGAATAGATCACCATCTCCCTCTCCCTTTGCTCACAACTCTAGGAAGGGTTCCAGTCACATCTTATGGACTTGTAGGTCTCATCCAATTCATGAAATCACCCATCCAGAACTCTAGATAAATGATAATTTAAAGTTCCATTTCTACACATATATGAAGTCCACATTTCCATGTAATGTTAAATAACGGAGATTGAATTCATGAACTATTTTTTTACCTTTGTGATCGTGTTTCTTCTTTCGCATATCACAAAGTGGATATGCTTCTCGGACCATATACTCTGTGAACCAACTCAGATTTCTCCAACACGTATTGCATCTATGTACTACCTCTTATAACATCTTCTATGAACCGCTTCCATGTACTTACTTTCCTTACCACTTCCTATTTTGTATAATTCATTTATTCGTGATCTAATTTTATTTTATTACTCAAGAACCCCGCAAAAACACTTTTGTAGACCATTATCATGAGCTACTTCACTTCATGATATCCATCACCATGAACCAATTTCGAACATATTTGAATTATTTTCGAAAAATGATATTCTCTAATGAAAATTTATGTACATAATGATGGGATTATCACTAATTTTATAGGTCAATAGATAATAAATTATCACTAATAGGGTATCCCCAAATCATAGATTCAGGGTAGCCATCTCCATGTACCGCTTATCTCATGAACTGTTTTCTCATTTGTAGTCTATTTACGCCACTATTCCTTATGGTATCTGATCTCTTCCAGAAGAAAAAAATTTCAAAGGTCCATAAATCATAGCATAGATTTTCCAAACGACAATCCATACAGTTTAACTCAATCCTGTCTTAAGATTCATTACTTCTAGTGATACATCTTCACTTCACGAACCATTACTCCTATATTTCCCATTACTATGCTTGGCAGTCCGCATAGCGCTACTATGCTTTTCATAGATCCACACACCATTGATGTTCTCCATGAACTGTTATGTAATATATGTATTGGTTTTCAGGCACTGTCTACCCATATATTGGAATCATCCTTTTTCAAAAACCATATTATTTATTTTGAGGTCCAAAGAATACAAAAATATTCTGAAACTGCGCCACCTAGAATATCTACATCGGAAAACACCTACCATAGTCATTCAAGGTCATCTAGATTTGTTAGAAAAAACATAATCAAACCCAAAACCATTGATAGGATTACTTGATTAATGTTTTCCTAATAATTACAAACCTAATGTGTAGATAAATCATTGATGAGTGACCATAAAATAATATGAACAAGATGTCCTGAGAACGACAGGCCAAGGGAGAAGTGAAAATACCCATGAGATAACCTGCCAATGGAAATATGGAAATGTCCTAAAGATAAACCATCCAAATACATTATAAGGGCTTGAAATGTGTTTCATTTCTAAAATAATTTCAATTCTTTGAAAATAATCATTTTCCATTTACATAAAACAAGGGGAAATAAATTTTTAGCCAAAATTCATTTAATGTCATAGAAAATTAATGCCATCATTATTTATAAATGAATTTATAAAAATATAAACAATATAGTTCATCAGAACTTGATACATATAGAATCAAGTACCTCAAAACATGGGGGTGCACGTGCCCCTAAGGGATCCACCAACGAGAGAACACAACAACAAAAATAGAGTCATCACAATCCATCTACACACCATATAATTGATCTCATTTAAAAAAGGGTTTCTATAGAAGAGGAAACGATACATACCTCAGGTACACATACACCACTCACAACAACCAACAATGGAAACATGCCCTAAAATTAGATCGTATTGTAGATCTAGAAGAAAGAAAGAATAAAAATCATCATAGGTCAACAGATCTAATATTATGATGTCACAATGCCATATTGATCAAAGCAATAAAGAATAGGAAAGTATTACTTGCCTAATGAGATGTAGAACAACTATCAGGATGATCAAATAATGAATTGTTAAATTTGGATCATTTTATGACTCCAAAAAACACTGGAGAATCCTTCTATGTCAAGATCCAAAAGAGCCATGGATGAATGAAAATTCAAATTTTCAGTACGCCGCCCTAATATCCAAATTCCATATAGTTACATGATTTTTATCTCTTTTATAGTTCATTTGGACCATGAAACTTATGAATTCCACAAAAGATATTACTTTTTTATAAAAAACCAAAACTTTTATTGTTCCATGTCCTCAAACAATTACATGACACATAAAATTATCAATGATTTGTAAAAGTTTATAAATTCTGTCTGTCGACCATGTATATTTCATCTGACCCCCTTAAAATTAATGTAATTTACCTTCAGGAAGAAGAAAAATACACATTCTTACAAAAAACATAAAAATTGCCCTGGAATTTTCCGAAATGAGGATGAAACCCAAAAATACATTATGAAATTTATAGATGAATTCCATTAATTTAAATAACAATCATCCCAAAACTATTACTTATTATTCATAATAATGTCTATGCATCCTTAGGAGTCCTAAGTCACATGTAATTAATGATGAACACAAGTAAAAGGAAGAGAATTACCTGAATGTATATAATGGGGTTTTAAAAACTCCTCACTATAACACTTCCCATCTTTGAGATGTTATGTTTTAGAATGAATTATATTAAAGAGGTACGACCACAACTCCATTACTAATAATTCACACTCCAACGTCTCATGAGAATCTAATATATTCCTCCATAACACTCTGATGTATGTAATAGACTCAAGGTGAAATATGTACAACGTAAAAAATTTCAAAAACATTCATGAAATATCCTCATGAGATTCTAGATGTAACTAAGAAAACAAATTAGGACATTCTACTCATTCATTGATACCTAATCATCTTTTCATGTAAACTACATTCTATGTGGGTCTGAACTAAATCCCCATCCAATGTGTGTAGGGCATATTGATATCAAATGATAGAATGTATTCCACCCACCACCTCATTCTTCTATTCATTTATCAATGAGGATAAAATTTAAAATAATCTCATTTGGTTAAGAAAATACTTTTAACCTTTCCCCAAAAAGAAAACACTACCAACAATTAAGAACATTCATTAATGAAAAAAATCACTAAATAATTAGTGAATAAATTTTTATCTTTTGGTCTAAGATGATGAGATTATAAATACACCACATGATCATCATTCATAACAAACCAACCCAAACCAGTTCTAGATGCATCATTGAATCCCACATCCCACTTAGTGGAATCATGAAATATTCTAATTGGAGATGATGTCAGAATTCATTTCATCTCATTAAAATAAGGCTAACATTTTCTATCCCATATAAATTTCAACCATTTCCTAGTAATATCAGTCAATCATGATCCCAAAAAAATACATGAAAAAACATCTATTGTATCCAGAAAGACCAAGGAAACAACGAATTCAAAAGGCATTCTATGGCTCTTCCCACAAAAAAAAATAGACATTAACATTATTAGATCAACTGATACACCATGGTTTGAAATCACATTCTTCATGAATTTCCAATCTTTGATCCAAAAGATTCATTTTTAAATCACTCGAAATAAATGTTTACTAAAATTGATTTCCAAAACCAAACTCATTTGATTTTCATGCTTGTGCTGAGATCTTCAATAAACCAAAATATCATCAAAAAACACTGACACAAATAATTCTAGATTATGATGGAATGTATAATTTATCGAATCCAGGAAAATTTAAATAGTTTTTTTCTGACCCAATGGAATGTCATGATATTCATAATTGATATTTGAACTTTTGAATGTCCCCTATGGTATATCATACTCCTAGGCTATGATCTGATGATAAATCGACCAATGATAAATATTTTATAAAAAAATTTCCTAATTTATAAAATCAAAAAAATCCTCCACACAAGTAAGACATTATTTTTTCTTAACCATTACATTGTTCAATATTTGATTGTCTACACACAACCATAGAAAAAAGTTTACATTTATAGAAAATATCTCTAATGCTACAAATGGTGAAACAATAGGGGGAACACAAAACTTTTTTAATAGGTTGTCCAAATGAATAGTGATCTCATTAATCTCTACTAGTTACATTTGATAGAAAGGTAACAATATCAGTTCCATAGCTATAATGATGTCAATTTTAAACTGAACCTCCCTCCATATGGGATTCAAAGAAAAAATTTGGTATAAAACATTAGTAAACAATAAATAGTGGTTGAATAGTCAAAAAAATTTCCATAGAATCAACTGTAGTAGTTGACAATAAACTCATGACCACTCGGTGGTAAGGTCTTAAAAGGCCATACATAGGATACCACTTTCCCTAAATCATCTGATACCTTTAATCACATGGAATAAATTATAATCCATAATGATAATAATAAAACCTATATTTTTAAGAAACATTCCAATCCAAATCAATGAAGACATCAAAAAGATCCTTATCCGAAACTAGGAAATCACATACAAGCTCCATATTTTTTGATAATAGCACAAAATATATACACTAAAAACCATACTCTTTTCCCTTCCAAGTAGTTGTCAAAAACACCATAAAAATCTAATGATATCAACTAGAATTATTTTAATATCAACAAAACTCCTAGATATAAATTATTGGGAAGCAACAGTGTCAATTGGAGAAATAACTACTAAAGATACCATAAATATTTTACCTAGTACTATCATGGTATCCACATCTATATTCACTGGATACAAATATACATCATAATAGTGGGTCAATCTATAATTCATGGCTATTGGTGCTGAAGAGTCCTACATACAAGAACCATCTCTAATACACATATGATGATCTATCCACTTCCTGATTTTCCATGACCCTTACTTGAAGCTACCACTAGGTGAAATCCAAGGTGTAGATGATACAACATTTCCTTCCCTATTAATCACTTCCCTAATTTCTATATAAATTGTATATGAATAGGTCAAAGTAATAATAATAAATACATATTATCTCATATCTAACAAAAAAACATGTAGGGACATCTGATCCTTTAGTTGGCCATTCCTTATAACACGTGATGAAAAACGAATGATCTCAACAGGGCGATTGGTGAATCATTAAAATTTCTTTTATCACTGATACATAATGATTAAATCCATATATTTATCTATCATTAGCAATGTTGGACTTAACTATTAGAAAACGTGAGTCTTCAAACCCTTCCTACAATTGCCCAAATGCTTATCATCCTGTAACATGGAATCCCACCAAAAATATCTAGGAAACTCATGTATGAAAATATCACAATTAGCCTTGATATTTTTTGGTATTTCATGGAATTCATAGATATGATCGATCGTCTCGGTCAGGTCCTCAACTATTTGTGGTATAATTGAATCTTTGATGGATGGGGTCTTCTCCTAAAAATACTCCCGTGATATATTTTTGTGTCCTCTAACTTCTGGTTGTACCTCAATAATTATTTTTTGAACATATGGAAAATAATGGTAAACAAAGCTAAATTACATCATGAATGAATAATTAATTTTTTCAACCATTGGAGAATTCCCTTTATGAGAATCAATGACACCCTACTAAGGAACTCATAGAACACATATTTGAGGCATAATGATAAACTCGACAACTGAATCAATGATTATATAATAGGCTAATCATAGTTCAAACTAGATGACCCATGAGAAAAACAAATATGAATATTATAAACTCAAAATAGGGGACACACATCCCATCATAACATGGTAACATGGGTCACCTCATGTCATGATATGAATAAGAAAATCCCATAATATACTTCTGATGTCCGAACAATCCCATATCCATTTTAGCAAACATCCCAAGACAAGCACTATTTAGAATATGCAACCTCAAATACCAAACTGTAATGATCTAACATGAAAACACTTTCAAGCAATTACCTAACCCAACCCAACAAATACCATATGCGAATTATCAATCACTGGAGGCAGACAACTATAACCTCATCACCAAAAAACAAGAGGTAATAAATCTTACCAACATGAAGAAAGGATAAAAAAACATATATACAAACATGAAATATGGAAATAGAAGAACATAGTTATATCCCACAATTGAATCCAAAAAATATAAAATTAGAAACAACCTCGATGTACAGGACTATAAAAAATGGATTACTAAAATTGGAAGAACTAGCTACTTCATGTGATAGCATGGGAAGACAAAACACAATCTCAAAAAAAGTTACCCATCTAGCTGACTAAAAACCTCCCCTTTTCACTACCACACCTTTCCTTTCCCAATATAAAAACTCATTCATTGGTCAACAAACCTTCAAATAATTGTGCCTTTTGTGAGCTAGACAAGTCACTAGGATCCCACAAAGGTGTTCTGTAAAAAGTCTTTATATTATAATCCCTATACCCTCTTTTAAAATAAATCATGGCATGATATATTGTAAAGAAGTTAAATAAAATAATGATATATATATATATATATTGTTTTCCTACTTCTTCCAAAAAAAGTCAGATATATATATTTCAAGAATAATTTTACATCATTGATTTTAAAAAATAAAAACATTAATATCATATAATAAAGTTTATAAATAAATGATCAAATAAATCCTACTAAGAAACGCATATTTTCAGGCAAGAAGACCAGTCATACTGCATCAATCACTTTTTCATAACATGTTCCCAAAAAATTATCCTAACGATTATAGTAACACCCCCTATGTTACCCCACAAAATAATATTAATATGATGTTCCAAGAATAACATTCCTAGAGAGTAGAAAAAGGACCCTTGAGAAAATCTCCTATGGGAAAAATAGATATTGTTAATAAGATAATCCTTTCACCAATGTATCCAATAAATCTCAAGTTATTCATTTCATAAATCATTTCAATGATATAAAAATAAACCATTTTATATTATCCTAAAACCTAAAAACCCACCTTTAATCATAGATTCATTTACACACACAAAACAATCAGTCCAATTATTTTCATAATTCAATATATTAAAATTATCAATACAATTCATCAACACAAGCCATAGACATAACTACCTTCCTCAAAAATTGGCTTCACACACACCCAAAAAAGGACCACAAACAAGAGAAAAAAATGAAGAATAAATCCCTAGAATCAATCCACACACACTATAATTGATTTGATTTTAGGAAATGTTTGTTGAAAAAGTGAAAATGACACATTCCTCCTGAATCTCGAGCCTCCTCCCCACATCAAACAATGGAATCATTATCCAGATCAAATCATATCATAGATCATGGAAAATGAAATAAGAAACATCATCCCATGTCACTGAATCTGATAATGTGCTGACATGAGACAAATGTGATCAAATCAATGACGAATCAGAAAGTCTTGAATTCCAATAGAAATGAAATACAAACATCATGATGATTAACTACCAAATGGATTAGTCCGGATAGATTAGAGACCCAAAAATCCACTGAAAAGGCCTTATAGGTTGAGAGAAAATGGAGATATGGATAAATGAATGAATTTATTTCTCATCAGGATCACTAAATTCAACCCCTTGATAGTTATAGTATGTATAACCATATTTAATATTATGTATTCCAAAAAAATAAGTACGATTAAAAACACATGGAATTTTTATTAGAAACTAATCATTAGTTATTACATGTCATGTAACTATTTCATGTAGCATCCCATTTTCATTCTATGTAAAAATTTTATGACATGTGTATGAAGACATTGTAGACATATTGTAACCCCTATAAATGCATAAAAATTACCCAACACACAAAAGACAAAATCCAAGATCTTACACAATAGCATAAAAACACCTCAGGTGTTCTCTAAAATCTTGAATAATCCTGGAAATAAACATACACATTTGGTCCTGTTATACATTAATTTAATCAACATAAATCTAATAAAATTATTTAATTTTCCCCATAAAATATTCTCCCCTATTGGTTTTCCAAATATGAAACCACTTAAAGAGGAAAATAATTAATGGAATTAGAATTACTTAGATGCAGGTAAAAAGATGTTACAATAAGAATTCATGAAATGTAATTTAATATGGAAATAATATCTACTACATATGAGAGAATAATAGTAACAGAGTATGGAATAAATTTGTAATGATCAAGGAACTATAAGGTGTGATTAAAAGGGGCTATGAGGGCTGGTACTTATAGGTAGAGATGTGTGTTTTTTATTATTATATTAATTTTTATGTTATATTTAATCACACCTGTAAAAAAAATATTGTTTTCACTATATAATATAAATGGTTTAGGTGAGTCAAAAATAATTGTTAAATAAGACATCCATGAATAAAAAATTCATGTGTTTAGACTATAATGTTAAATCCATTAATTTATCATCATCCACTATTTACCAAAATTAAAATATTAGAGAAACAGATAGACCCTAACCATATTTTATGTGTTGATTAAAAAAATGAAATATGGTTCATTAAAATAATTTCCCATATATGTGATACTGAATATCATTTGTTTGAAATGTACTAGTTTTAATATTATGAATAATTTTTGGACCCATTGAAAAATTATTTATTATCTCATTAATTTTTTTTATCAGCATGATATAAAATAATATTTAATTATAAACACGTATTAGAAAAATAATATTGGAAGTACTTATATTTATTATAAATTTTTAATTTAAACATTTATATCTATCACAAAATAAAAAGTATTATATAATTATTTGAGAAACATTTATTAAAATGTACACGGTTTTAAATATATTGATTTTTTTATTTTCATTATGATTCATGTTTTTTTTAAATTTCATCATTGATGATACTTTTACTGTAGTCATACTATTTTTCCCAATGTTCATATTACTTTTCCAATAGTTGGATTATAATTTTAGTAGTGAGATTCCCATTCCAACAACCAAAATTTTAGTTTTCATATTTGTCCCTAATTTATACAAATAACTCATATTTCATTTATTCATAATTTACAAATATTTTCTCTCAAGGGTATATACGTTAATTTTCACAATGGATATTAAATTTATTATAATTTTTATTTTTTATATAGTGTTATTCATATGATTGGTTATTATCATGGTTTGATGATATTCACATTATCATTTATAACTATCTTATTTCCATTTTTATACCATTGTAATATTTTCAATTAATATGGTAATATTTATTCCCTAAATTTAACAGTCAAAATAATATAATAACTTTTTTATTTTATCATGTGGTATGTGAAAATTATTCAACAATACTAAATACGTCTTAATTATGAGAACAAAAATTCCATTAATAATTGTTTTTGTTGTATCAAGATAAACCATAGATCACAATAATATTATAAATTTGGTCATGATATATGTATTAATTGATGGTGATAAAATGTTATGGATTTTTATATTGGTCAACTAAAACTAACATAAAATTATAGTCTATTATTTTGTTGGGGATCCCCAATACAAAATTTGATAAAATTATAGTCCATTATAGTCCATTCAAGTCCATTCAATTTTTTCATTCATCTTTATGTTGTTGGAACACCATGATTTGATATGTTTATTAAGATATTTCTTTCTTAATTTTACCCCAATTGAAGTTTTGTTTATATTTCTATAATGATATAAGTTTCCTGGATTAGTATAAAAGGATGATCCATGAAAATCGTCCAAATTATAGTTCTTCAGTTTATGTTCTTAAGGGATGAATACCTATGTTCGAAGAATTATATCTCCATATTTATCACAGATAAACTTTATAATACTCTTTATGTTCTTCCTTAGTTATTTATCATATATCTAGGATTAATTTATCTTCTCATGACTGGATGAATGATAAGTTATTTGGGAAATGTGGGGTTTCAACTTTTTCGTATCGAATCTGGATGCATCCATTATAAATCCTTGAGTGTTAATTAATTTATTTCCAAATTATGGGTATGATTGAATAAAAATACCTCCACATGGAATTATCAACCATTTTTCCTTCCCAAGGTGGTATATATTAATAATATGTAGTTATTGATTACATAAAACCCACTCTTTTGGAATATGATCAAATTTATTAATGTGAATATCTATATTTGTATCCTATAGTCTGTATAAATTTCACACCCCTCAATATAGAGATTATGAAGTTTTATTTTCATTAAAAATAATACTACTGCCAACTCCAGATCATGATTTTTGTATTTAACCACATGTGTTATTAATTTTCCTTACTGATTAGTAATTTCATTCTTATTCTAAATAGTAAACCATTTCAAACCCTTTAAAGAAGTATCACTAGATATCAAAAATTCTTATCCAATACAAGGTAGATCATGAACATGTGTATCAGAAAATATTTTCTTAATATCCATAATTCGTTCCAATCATTCCATTGTCCAAAAGAACTTCACTCCATTCTAAGTCAACATGGACAGTATAATGAATATCAGTGATAATTTACACATGAAATAAAGGTAGTGTCAATCTAATCCATCAAATAATCCAATATCAATCATTGTGTTTTGTCTCCAACATTTTTCAATTACATCACTCTTTTAAGTGTCCATAGATATACCCAAACTAGTGATAACATGACCTATGATTGATACTTTTTTTAATGAAAATTTAGGCATGTTAATCTTGGAATAATTTTTTTATTCCGATAAGGTATCTACCAAAAAAATTTAATTATCTGCATGCTTATCCGTGTTTTATAATAAATGATATTTTTATCAATAAATAAAACAAAAAATTCATCATGGTAATTTCTAAAGACTCTATTCATCAAATATATAAATATTTTGGCAGAATATTTAAGGTGAAATGGAATAACTATATGATAATTGTTTTTATACAATATTCAAAAAGCTAGCTTTCGTTTCTATTATCTCCTTAAAACCAATTGATGATATTTGCATCATTTATCAATAATTGAAATATTTTGAGCTCATCGTTGTTTATTGAATAGATTATCAATAATAAGAGAAGGATATAATATATTTATCATAAAATTTGTAAGTTCATGATAGTGAATATTGAGGCTCATTGGAGAATAACTATTCCTAACATAAAAATATATAGTTTCACCCCAATGTAAGGAACTCTAGAATAAAATTACAATAACTAGATTCTCTTGATGTTACTTATATAATTTTTCCAACACAACATGGTCATTCACGTATAGTTATTTTGGATAGGTATATATCCTGGAATGAGATTGATTGAAAACTAAATCTCATTGTTAATTTTAAATCCATCCCTTGTCATTATCAAATAGATTCCCTCATTTGTAGGTATCATAACAAATATTAAATAATTTTCTCTAAAGGTATCTCATATTCATCCATGAATTGACATTTCATCATAGGATTGTAGGTGATATGTAATAATATCACATTATCCTAACAATTGTTATTTATTTTAAATAGGTATATAAAATATATACCCATTATCACGTCATATTCAACTTGGGAATATCAAATAAATCCATATGGATTATCATCCCAAATTAATCTATCAGTAACGAGTTATATGTCATGGCTGGTATCATCAGGCAGCCAAATGTTTTCAAATGTAGTTTGTTACCGATGGATTGAGTTGGTAAATCCACATTTAAACAAAAATGTTGTGATATAAAATATTTAAATGAATCAAATGAAATTATGAAATATATATAAATATATTGAAGAATAAATTTATCATTCTACACTTCATTATCATTATCCATCTCACTAGTAAATATAGAAAACCATTTAATATGCTCTCATGATGTAGGAGGTTATTGATGACTATTCTCATATATATCCTAGGTTTGTATAGTTTATTTTCAAAATTCTCAAAAAAAATTACCTCAAGAATTGAATGCAGGTGATATATGATTTGGATCCTTTAAATCTTTGCTTTTTTTCATAGAACATTTAGTCCAACATCATTATTATTATATAAATTTCCTACCCAACCAAACATTTAAAACATTCCAAATCCCTTGAGGTTGTTTCTTAGGTTTTCCACCTTCATTTAAGAAAGAAATTTATTTGGACCATAATTCCCCCATATTTGTTATCAGGAGAGATTTTTAGATAATCTACATTTTTTAATGTATTATAATGAAATAAAGTCCCCAATTTTATTCTCCACATTTAGTGAATATTGAACAATATCATCAAGTAATCTTACATCTCTCAAATCTAATTAACCCTGACCGCTTTGTTTTTATCCACCAAATAAATGGTAGATATTTAATTAATATTTATATATATAAACAAAGTGAATAAATTCAATGCCTCATGGTTTTTTCTTAATAGGTTCTTTTATATCCTTACCCATTCGTATAGATCAATGAATTCCCACCCTATATTTTGGAGTGTGTTTTCATGAAAATTCTTCCCAATGAACACATTCACGAAATCCTCTAAATCCATGGAGTATGATTCCTTCATTTATGTGGTATTCATAATGATAATCCCATAGTATTTAAACACTCCGTCAAACTGATTAATAATAAAAAATATCCTACTTTTGATATATGGAATGTAGGATAAAAATAAATTTTATATCATATCGATCCATTTCACAATAGTATATTAATTCGACTAGTAACTAAAGGTGTTTAAATACTGATAAATAAATTATAAAAAATAAGGATTCACCCTTTTTTGTTTGATTACAAAATCATTGTGATTCCCATTATTATTCATTACATCTGATAGTTCCATAATAATTCATATTAGGTGTATTATACTGACTCCCATACCATTTAGTTTCTGATTAATATAATATGTTTATTTTCCACAACCCACATTATTTTCGTGGTTCATAATAGTTTGTGAAATTAATAAAATAAAAAAATGTTTATGGACATAATTTAGTAAATTTAATTTGGTGAAACTATGAATTAATAATGAGAAACTCCTAAATGATGTAAATATTTAAAAATTTACTAATCTATTGTATTTAATGTATGTTATCAATGTAATTTTACTTTTTTGGATTCAACAGCACAAAAAAAATTCAAATATAACATTATGGTTCATAAAGTTAATTTCAAATAACCAAATCCTAATCCATGGGTTGGTCTATATTGGTGTGAGTTCATATAACCACAAATCATGATACTGTGTGATAATATATTAAATTCTCAACCAACCCTTTTTGGGGTGATTACTTATTAGTGCATCTGTACTGTAGCTGCATCCACATATCAATATACATAGATGGATTCATTGTTAAGAAAACCCCATAATATATTCATTAATTAAATATGATGATATAATCTAACACATAGACTCATTCCTAAATTTCACACAAATGATTTATAAAACAATACCCAAAATAGCTAACCCTTGAACTTGTTATTGAATATAGTATCCCAAAATAATCATACATAAATACAGAATTGATTAAATGGATTAATTAAAACATTCTAAAAAAATCATAGAAACCAATTTAGAAATGGTTTGTTGAATTCGAGACAATATAAAAAGGAATTTTATTTCACCACACATATGAGGGTTGCTCTATCACCCTTATCTTATAGTCTCTCTTTGCAACATCTCATTTTTTATAATAGTTTACATGACTTATGTGTTGGAAATATAATATGGTGTATGATTTAAATATCATTAACATAAATATATCAACTAGTTATAATTGTTAGAACATAAATATGGAGAAAAAATCAAGGTAGTTGTATGGGAAAAAATGATTGTTAGATGAAAAGAGAAAAACATTATTGATCCATCAAGGGGGTTTGGCGTAGATTTATTTATTCCATTGGTTTCGGTATCTCTTGTGGTGATGGTTCTTAGCCTCAGGAGTGTTGTCCCTACATACGGGGTTGGGGATTCATGGTGGTGATCGTCGATGGTGTTTCCCTCCTTTGGATGGATTCCACTTGTTTCTTATGTCTTTGGGGAGCTTATAATGGTTATTTGATTTTTCATTCATTGGGTTCCTGGACATATTTCGATTTGAAGGTGGCATGGTTTAATCTATTCTGCATCTTCTTCAGTCAGCTGCTTCTAGGAAAGGATGCATGTGTTTGAGGGAACATGGATAAAGTGGTTCCAATGGATGAGTCTAGTTTTGGTGGTGTTCGGAACGTCACATTCATGTTGAATTTGTTAAAGTTTAACATTCTCTTAAACATGTATTTTGGTGATGTTTTGATTTTGGGGTCCAAAAATGGTAATTATGAGGTTCCCTATGACCATAAATTGGTTTAATTGAAAATGAAAACATGGGTTTTGATTGTTGAGACTAACGAATTCTCATCAAAATATACATTTGTTAACATATAACGAATATGAAATCAGTAAATTAAAAATAATAGTATCTTAAGGGCATGGAGTATTAAAATCATTTGGCATATTCTAACAATAAAAAAATGGGAAATAGATGAAAAAAATAAGTATAGAAATTTATTTTTTACAAATCCATGTATGTTTTCCATTTATTTTTTCAGAAAAAAGTATAAGTATGTATATCCATTAGTTTACAGATTAAATCTATGTTTTTTTATGAATCATTATCTAACGAGATATATATCCATAATAAATTAATTGGAGGGAGATATTGGACATCCCATGTCATCATCCATAACAAAGTGTGCCACTTATCAGAAAATATTTTATAAATTTTTAAAAACCCTTGAGA
The DNA here is from genome assembly GCA_963277665.1 of Viscum album. NCBI lineage: Eukaryota > Viridiplantae > Streptophyta > Magnoliopsida > Santalales > Viscaceae > Viscum > Viscum album. The sequence continues at coordinate 616,722,103 of OY728127.1, read as the reverse complement.
AGTATAATTCTTTTTTTATCTTCTTAAATTTATTCACATGAAAAATATGATCATTTGATACTAAAAACACGATCACCCTAATAGAGAACATATCATTTGATTTATAATACATTATGTTATTGGAGAATAATTTATTTACATGAATGATACATAACTAGACCTATACAAATTAACACATTTATAATATCATCATAAAAAATGATTTTCAACACACATTCAAAAAACAATTTCTCGATTATAATGATGAAAAATCATAAATATTTTTATTGAATAAAAAATTAAAAAATTATAATTATAAAATAAATTAATCAAAATTAAGATTTTAATATATAATTGATGAATATATTATCATTGAGTAGAAAAGAAATTGAAAAAAATTGAAAATTCCTTTATTGACATCCGATATTAGTAAAAGGATATCAAAACTGAAGTTACCAAAAACCATTAGATATAAAATTACTCTATATTCAATATAAACATTAAATTAGTGAAAATTTTGTATCATGAGGGATAGCGAATTTAGAGTATCAGGATCATAACACATCAAAAAGAATCTAAAACACAACATCTCTATTTTTTCCTAGACAATCATCATCAATTTCACATTTTCCACTAAAAAATGCATTAGATAAATTGTGTAATAAATTAAATAAATTATTTATCTATACATCCCATAAATGGGAATAAATAATCTAATGAAGAATATCATATGAGTTAAAAGGTATAAAAAGTTATCATATGCGAAAATTCTCATAGATAATCATATGAGACCTAACCATATGTACTATGGATTAATAATATCATGAAATAATTGAAATTTGGAAGAAATATATAACATGACATAATCACAATTCAATGATAACTACAAAGACTACATCACAAGGTGGACCGTGTCCTATAAGGGATTACAATTACTCCCAAATCTCTTATGTAATGTCTCTTGAGACAAAAACATTACCCAATTAATTGTAGTGATATTTGGGTGCACACAACAAAATATGAACATGATTTTTTTCCATAAATGGTAATCCATTATATGTCATAAACTTAACAATTACCCATGGAAACAAATTGTTATCATAATCTTACCTCATCAAATAATCAAATATGATTTAATAAAGATTTACAAGATAAGGTGAAATTAAATATTATGAAAATTTATATAAATGTACATAGGAATATGTATCAAAATATAATATTAATTGAGGAATAATTACATTAAATTATTGTTACAAAAAAAGATTTATGGTGATTAATGTTCCCCTTAATCATGTATGATATTAAAGGATACATTGGATAAATGAATTTAACACCTATATTACCCTATTAAAAAAGGTAGATTTATTTATTTTTATATGTAATTTAAATATTTATATATATATATTATCATTACATAATATCAAATAGATAGAGAATATGTGTTAATGTGATATATTTCATAAACAAATAAAAATTACTGGCTCACAAAGATTCTGTTCCTTATATTCCAGAACTATTCTACACTTGCTCTTAATCTGTAATTATAAACATTAATTCATTTATTTATAAATTCTAAACCTTTTATGCCTCTATTTAATATATTATATTTTTATTATGTGCATTTATTTCAATTTAAATGGGATATAACGATTAATTCCCTTTTTTGAGGGAATTCATTTCATGGTTCCATGGTCGTATAACTTCTATATAATTATGGATGTTCTTTATAAAATGGAATATGACTATAAAAGTGAAATGAAATGTAATTTATTTCCTTATATAAATTTTATTGGTCCAAAATATGCATATATTTTACAACATATTAATGAATAAATGAGTAAAAATGTTAATTCCATATTTATAACTCATTTAGGATATTTAACCAACCATCAAAAAATGGATTTCATTTAATTAATATTATGTTATTATATATATTATTAAATATTAAATAGGATTTAAAATACTTATTGAACAATTAATTAATAATAATAATATTTTCTAACCATTCTCGAATTTGGTAGTGGAAGGAAAAAATCATTATCCATGGAGGCAGTGAACAAATATAATATGGAAAATGGTTTCTTTTTTAGAAAAATAGTACTCAAGGAGAAATATAGATAGTATATATTAAATTATAAATAAAAAACTACATTATATTTATGATATTTGTGTTTTTATTATAATTTTGGGACGGAGTATATGAGAACAAGGTAAATAATGAATTAATTTAAAAGTGGTAAATAGTGAATATTACCTCTTGAATTTTGTCTCACGAATAAACTCATTATGTCACTTGGAAATTTAAATTTTTGAGGTAAAATGAATAAGGACCTGGTAAATAATATTCTCATGAGAATTGAGTAGAAATTTGGAATTATAAAAGTTGTAAAAGGTTGTAGTAGTAAGACTTTTGTGTTGTGCAATTTATATTGGGAGGAGAGTGGAGGTTTTGAATATTATTTAAAATATTTCATTATATTTTGTAAAATACAACAAATAATAAGGTTTCATGTTAATATATATATATTATATGTTTCATGTTAGTTTAAACTAATAGTTTCTTATATCATCCATAACTCTAAACATAATGACATTATCTTATAATGATAAATATCTTATTCTGTTCTATTTCACTAGAGAACAAAAAAATTAACAATTTTTTAAACAAATCCATCGTAATTTTTATTTGATGTGTACATTACAAAAATATATTCCTATTTTTGAAAATATTTTAATTATTATGAAAATTTTAATTTTTATATTAAACCCTCTCTTATTTAAAAAATAAAAATTATAATATAATGATGAATTTTTTAACCCTATGAAATATTAAATATGGTTTTATTAAATTATATTATTATTATTATATAATAGAAAATTAATATATAAAATCATATTTTTAAATTAAAATTTATATAAAATAATTATATTTATTCAAAAGGTGGAATTAAAATATTTATGTTTTCGAAATATATAAACACGAAAATTTTTTTTAAACAGTTCTTTTTGTGTACTCCTATATAAAAATATCATATTTTTCATTTATATTTAACCTAATTATAATATTACTATTTCATATGTATGATAGTGTTATAGTGGTAGTGATACTATTCCCAAAGATTAGATGACTATTCTAACAATCTTGTTACTATTCCATTAGTTTGATTTGTAAAGGTCATATGGGTTACCTACATAATATAAATACAACATATTTCATTAATATTTCATTCAAAAATATTAATTATCGTTATTATATTTATTTTTTTATTTTTAAAATACATATTGAAATAATGATATGATACTTCATTTCTGTAGTATTTGTTTATGAGTGTTATTATTCTAGGGAATCAATTAGATATAAATTTTCCTATTATTACACTCTTATTTTATATATTTTATTTCAGTCTGATAAAATAATTTCTTATGGTCATTTTTATTGACTAAAATAATATTCAAATTAATATACTTATTTTTTTTGTTTTCATCATCTGGTGCATCTTCTTTATACTATATTATTAATTATGACAAAAATATAAGAAGGAAAATTACATTGACAATATTCTTATTCATTACATTCTTCCTCCTTAAGTAATTTCACCCTTGATATATCATTTTACATAATAAGGTGAAAATTGTTGAGGGTACTTCTACATAATATGTTCCATTTCATCCCATACCTCTTTTGTGGAGTAATGGTTTTTCTATAATACATGGAGTAGGTGAGATTTCTTATAACATCAATCATTATCTCTATGATCTATGATATTGACCTCATTATCCTCATTATAAAAAAATTTCAAACTGTACTTCCATCAAATTTAGTTAATGTGATTGATTTGAATCATATGTCCCCCTGAGGGTCACAACAAATACATTATGTACTGTATAAAGGGTTGGTATGAGTGCTAGTCGGTGGGTATAGATTGGACCTTTTCAAGAAATAAACATGGCATGATGTTATTAGGAATAAAAATTCCACTCATCCATAAACCTTTCACACTCTTCTATGGATATATTTAGAGGATCAATTTTTCACTTACCAAAAACATTTGGTCTCATCAATTTTTTTTAAAATATATCTACTATCAACATTGAGCGTCTATGATGTCCTATTGAATAGTCATTACCTTTTCTTCTAATTTCATGAACCACTTTCGATACCAATGTCTTATGTTCACCAACTTAATCCCATCATAGTGGTGTCTTATATCAATTCCAAAAATGAACATCATATAGAGATAGTTTCTTTTGTGGGAGGAAATAATTATTATATGAGAACGCGACTAAAGTGAGAAGATGGACCTATCCTCATTTGGTGTCTACAGATCATGATCCCAACATTATGTAATGTGTATAGACAATCTCCTCAGAATTATCACCAGTTTTGGGGTGATAGTTTATATATTTTTTGACATGGTTTGTAGATCATGTTAAAGTATATTACATATAATAAATATAAAAATCATATATTTAATGGATACAATTGGTAATGGTGTTCCATAAAGCCTCACATATAATCTAATATATATCCTCTAAAGTTGATTGAGGGATGAGTCCTCATCAATAGTGACTAGATGAAAATTCTTTGTAAAATGGACCACCAAATTTCATATATTATTATGCCATCTTGATATATTCAGAAGGGAAGTAAAAAATCAAATGGAGATTTTTTCCACTTCCATTTAGGTTTGGAAATGCATTGGAGAATACAACTAGATTTTTACTTTTAGAACATATTAATCTATATACATTCATGTGATATGATAAGACAAATTTTCAATTCCTTGAAGAATTATTCACGTTTATCTAATAATAGATACACTATCTCCTTTCGATTCAGATTTTTTATATAGTTCAACAGTGTCAATATGTTTCTTTAAAATCCTCTTTATTACACAACTTTTCTGATGAAACTACAAATATCCGTTAACAAGAGATGGTTAGGGCCACTACAATATTGTCTTTTTAACTAAATAGTCAATAAATATCCATTTTATAGTGATAAAATTCTCCCTGAATTGTAGTTCCTGAATCCATAACAAACATTTACCAATATATTTATATAGATTCAACTTTTTAAAAGAATTAAGAGTACTATGAAATATTTTCCCCATAATCCTCCATACATTTAAAGTATATAAGAATATCATCTGTAAATACTAACTTAAATTTGACAATATAAACTATAAATATGTTCGTCATTAATATTAAAAATATTGATGGATCATTATTCAGTCTGAAGGGCCTCATTATGACCTTATAGAATTTATACCCCATTTGAATAGAATTCATGGGACTATCATCCTTTATCAATTTTTATTATTGAAATCTTGATTGAAGGACCACTATACTTAAATAATGGGCCCCTTGTAGTTAACTTAAAAACTCATCTATCAATGTCCAGTGATACATTAAATATTATCATTTTTTTGAGTTCATCATAATTAATGGAAAATCACATTCACCAATCATTTTTCATAACAAAGAATACTGTAACACCACACAGTGAAGCCCATGTGTTTATAAAATTCTTAATCTGAATCTGTTTTAATTTATTCTTAGTTCTACATACTCTATTATATCCACTTTGTTTATATATCTGGATATGGGTTGAGATTTATTTTTATGATAGATTGATAACTTCACCTTATAATTAGGAGGGTAGGAAGGTATTTCACCGAGGAAATCATCAGTATAAACCCTCATAATATCCATTTAATAGAGAATTATTCTCTTATGGGTCTATAATATTTTGATCTAGATATGATTTCTAATAAGAAAAAATATAACCATGACTAAGATAAATATTCCAAAAGTGATTCATTCTCCACTATAAACATGTACAAAATTAAAGGGTGACTCATGATGAGAATAGTGATATAACTTACTTGGTGGTTGATGTTAGCTTTATTTGAAAATAACCAATCCATTACCTTTATATCATAAAATTAGTATAAAGTAATAAAAAAAATATTCTCATTATGTTTTAGTCCAAAAATAGTTCTTACGGAGGAGTTGAATTCGTTGAATTTTTTATTTTTTTCATTTCATATTCCCACGGATAGCACAACCCTATAATTATAAGGTGGTTGTTGAATTTTTTTTTACTATTCATTAATGATATGAAAGAATTTTCTTATCCATCATAATAAATATAATTAACAATTCAAAAAAATAATAATTATTATACATATCACCACATCATTGTTGTGATCGACCACAATTGTTGTGGTTATATATTCTCTTCCTTTCAATCTTTTCAAAATAGGTTGTTATTGTTTATTGTGTCCTATAACCATTTTCGTTGGTCATTGGATCACAGAAATCACATGTTCTCTATAGTTGATTCATTGTACTATATGAAGAATATTTATTTGAACCTTTTATCCATATATTTCATTAGTGAATTGTTTTATCCATCTCATTGAAATCCATTTCCTTAATCCCCTCTTATTCAAATTTTAATCAACTCCTAACTCCATGAAGACATTTTTTAGGTTTCTTCTTCCAAATTTTTCGGAATACTCGTAGTTGGGTTTTCTTCCACATTGATAGTAATCTATTTATAATCTCCAATAGAACACCACTATACACATTTTATTTATTGGCCCATGAGACCACTAATATTCACCAATCCCTATTCAGATATAAATTTAATAAGAAACAAGTTTTTTGTTACATGAAAATTATCAAATTATCAAATTAGAACTTTTTATAATATAAATGGATATAATCCACTAATTTAATGATATATCAAACATTATATGTAGTTGAAATAGTCAATGGGGTACCCATTGAGAATTGTGAGGTTTTCCCCATATGCTCTGATAGAATAATATTTTGTTTCTTTACTATAAGGATCATCCTCTCCATTTAATTAAGGATATTTTAGAGAAAATAATTACTAAAAAATATTTTACTAAATCATTTTCATTCCATTACAAAAATTTCATATTTTTAACTCTTGTTCAAGATTATATTTCTCCACTAAAAATCATCCCCTTTGAGATGTTAGATATTAAGAATGATTTTCTCTTTTTTTAAATGTTTCTGAAATTAAATATCATCTCAATGGATTTAATGAATTCTGCTTTTAAAATGGTATAATAAGATGTACTAATGGTTTTTGGCCTTTTTGATATAAATGACATGATTTTAGCTTACCCTTTCTATTTATAAGGTGGGTGTTCAACATGATTTGTGTCATTATTTATATCATGGATTAGTATAGCCACTACTACCTTAATGTTCATGTTTCCCCCAACTATATTGTTAGAAATATAATTATTTAAATCAATACATTTACTATCCAATTTTTTATGAGAAGAGTTCATCCAATTTATAGAATTATATAAAATAACTAAATAAGCATATGAGATTTCATTATCTAACAGACAAATAAAAATAAAAATATGAATGCTTATAGAATAATATATAAATAGAATGTATTTCTTGATATATGAGTCTCTATTTTTAAATCAAGGTTATCAATATTATTTTTCCAATTATTTTTTTGACCTTGAATATATATTCATCATCCTCATACTTATTTGTAACAATTTGTTATGTTGAAAAAGAATATATACCATGACTTTAAGAACATGTATGTTATAAGGTCTCTTGTTCATTCACTATGGGATGATTGAGTTTATTCCAATATTTCTTTTTGAGGGATATTAACCATAGGTATTGATGTGTGAGATACACTTCCACTTGTAGTATCTAGAATAGAATTTATTTATTATGATACCAAACTCTCTAATCATCTCTAAAATATCAACACATTCTCATAGATGCTGACGTATCATTAAGGTTCTCACAAAAGTATTCTAGTTCTAATAGAAAATAATAACTAGTCCTCACCCTATACATCTATTCTATACAAACACATTCACACATATTATTACATGATTTTAAACTCAGTGATCCCAAAAAAAATTAATATTATGTTCATGTATCTTTGGAATACTATGTTCATAATACAAGACAAATAAACTAAAATTGAACCTCTATATTTTATTTTCCCTAATGACCTCCTAAAATGTTATAGTATAACATGGTGTTGTATTGGAGAAATGTGTTTGTTGTAAATCCTAGAAAGGTAATTCATATGATAAGGAATCATATCCTATGATTTGAAGGGAATAATTTTTTTTTCATAAATGGAACTTGTAGAGACACCAACCCCATTTTCCCAAAGTGAGTGTCTACATTGTAATATTTTCAGAAGACAAAAAGAATCAAAATATATATAAAGGAAGATTTCAGTTGTTTTTGGTAAACAATACTAATTCAATAAATTTTAATAGATATATTAAAAAAATTATTCCAAGGATACAATTATTTCCCCCAGTATATCCCTTCATATAAATCATAGTACACTTCATTTAATCATATTGAGAGGAAATAATATACGGGTGAGATAAAATATGTAATAAGGGTTATTTATACTTTATTCTATGATGAGTCAAAAATTAATAATTAGTACAGTAGTAAAATAATTGAACACACACACTATTTAATCAATAACATTGTAATCATAAAAATATAATATAAGGCATAAGCTATGTTTCATGTCAAATAACAGAAAGCACATTAAAATTATTCCATAAAATAAGACTGAAATTATTCTAGAGATAATATAATTGTAGAAATATTGTGGATAATAATATCTGAATTCTTAATGCAAGTAATTATTAATAATTTGATATCATATCTCAAGAAACATTATAGTTCTACCATCATGATCTATCCTCATGATATATTAACAATATAGTTTTACAACCCATCAGATTTGGTTAACTGGTTTGTCTCATGAGACATGAAGATGCATTGAGGGGTGTTATATAACATGTCCCACCCATGTCTGCAAGCCCAATGTATTTCTTATATATCTAAAAATAAATTAAATTAATGTATCAATATTCCATAGCATCAAAAATATATATTATGTAAAGGATAAATATTTTTCAATATTTCCCTACATAATCATTTAACTATCAAGATAAAAACCATATATAAATATCTAAAATGGAATAAGACATATTTTTATCCCTTATTCAAGAATATTTACATATAAGAGAAATGTAATGTAAATATTAAAATGATCTTAATAATGTGATTGTGTGAAGAGATTTGATAATAAAATAAATTGATATTATATAATACCTTCTGAAACATTCTAATTTTCATGTCATCCTCCCTTAGATGAAATAAGTAAAAATAAAACAAAAATACCATTAAGTGTAAATTAATAATTATATTAAATGTCAAAAGATAAATATGCACACCATATGAATGAAATTAGGTTTATAACATTTCTATATGCCACAATGAAGTGGAATTAAGATAATTTCCCATAGCTTAGGGTTATGTTTGGTTGGACGTACGTTGACTTCCTATTATTTTGGTAAAACCCTTAGATGTTGCCAAAAATACATTCTTGTTTGAATTTTATCCCACACAAATGCTTATATGATGAGAGGGATGTATTTTTTATGTAAATTAGGCATGGATTGGTTAACACTAATGTCTTGAGAGGTTTATAGAAATGTGGGTAGCGAGTTCCCCTTTATAATTATTTAGTGGCATTTTTGTAAATAGAAAAAAAAATTATATAATGGAATGTCACTCTAACTTTTTGTGGATAAAAATTTTATAAATAATCGATTGGATGGATGATATTTTAAATAAACACTTCCACCACAAAAATTTACCCATGATTCAAACATTTCAAACATTTTCCTTATGTATATTCCCTTATTAACACATTTTTTCCAACATGATAATTGGTTATTTAATATAGGTATTTAAATAATTAAGGATAAGAAAATTATCCATATTAGATAATTTTTAACAACTTTTTATAATTAAAAAATATATCTTATCTAATAAAAATCTAATTTATGTTGAAAATAAGTTTCAAAAGAAGCCCATATGATGTTTAAAAAAACCAGATTAACCCCCACAATGCATACAATGTTTTATTCTATTTGGGGATAAATTTAGTAATTATAAATGAAAACATGGTGCATCACTTGAAAATAGATTATATTTATTAACAATTATAAATAACTTGTGTAAAAGTAGGGGTTTTGGTAATTTTAAATAATTTTTTTAAAATATAATTAATAATTAAATAAAATTAATCTCAATTTTTTATATTTTTCATTGAATTTGAATTTTAAAAATATCAATAATTAGATTAAATCCATATCTATTATTTTAAAACATGAGTAAAATTTTATTTTTATCTAGAAAATTAATTGTACAAAATAATTCATTCAATTTACTTCTCTTTAAAAAAACATATGATCATTTATTTAATTTTTTTACTATTTAAAAAATTATTAATATGGAATTTCATAATAAATAATAGTAACTAAATAATATATAAAATTAAAAATAAATTAAAAAACACTTTTTCTGTAATATTAATATCTATAACTGAATATATTTGGTTTTTTCCCTATCCTGGTGATTTTTATATATTAAAATTATTGAAGAATACTTTTTTCTTCTTTTTCATTACTTGACATATTATGTCAGTCCAAATCATGGAAAAGTGTCCGAAAAACACATTTATTCTATAATGAGGTGATAAGTGTCAAAATATTTTCGTCCAATGGTTGTTGTAAAAATTGGTATGACATTTTAACCATTAACTTCTTTGTTTATCCTGTATTAAACATATTATTACCTTAAATGTGGTAAATAATATTTTTATGTTTTCCCTTTTAATTTAATTGAAAAAATATTTTTACATAATTATATAATACATTTTATTCATATTCCAAATAAAAAATTCATTTTTACAAACTCCAATCATAGAGGTTTAAAAAATTTATATCATATTAATCATGATAACATGAGGAGAAACTCAGTATTCAATGCGAAAATGTTGTGGGATTACAATGTTGTCATATAAAAATTAAATATAAAAATTAATTTTTAACAACAATGCTTTAATAATGGAAATAAAAATGAAAAAAAATTACATTGGAACCAATTCAAAATATAATCCTAACTTCTAAATAATTTAAATGAAAATTCCAATTTAAATTAAAATTACATATTTTCCACTATTCATCGAAAAATGAAATATTTCATACAAATATAAAAAATTAACACTATAAAATTTTTATTATTATTTATTAAATTTAGTAAATTTCATAAAATAAATGTTCTAATACTAGTAAATCTTTATTTTAAATTATATGTTCAATGAGAGACAAAAATTTCATTTATAAAAAAAGTGTTTTTCAAAAAAAATATTTATTTTTATTGAATGAATTATTGTTTATTTATATAAAATGGATAATTAAAATTTTACAAATTTGGATAGTAATATTTATACAATCCAATTTAATGACTAGGTATTCTATATTTGTTTTTCACTTTATCTTGGGGTAGTATGTTCTACAAGATATAGAATAGATTCATTTTAAGAAATATATTTCACGGCTGGTTTTTTATCGATGTTTCATGTTTAATACAGTAATAAATAAAATGTTATTTTTTGAATATATTTGTGTTTCATCCACCCTATAATAAATTCATTTTACCATTAACATTTAATATCAAATCTGAAAAAAAAAATTGACATTTTAAAATAAAATTATTGACGAACCCACATCATACAAATGGTTAATAAAGTATCTTATTAGTAATAGATAAAGGTAATACAAAGCTCATATGTAATAACACATACTAGGTTTTAAAATATGATAAATTTTGTGGAAAGTCAAAAAACATACATATAATAAAAAATTAACACCCAAGTACTGATGGAGAGTGATGGAGATCATAGTCAATAGAAATTTAGTGACCACAAATCAATAAACATGTGTTGTTAGAAAGGTCAATTATATCCTAAAAATGATGATAATTGAATAAAAAAAATTTCCAACACCCTTTCCATATATTTGAGTAATTATTTCAATCTCTATGAATATATGAAAATATATATACATTATAAATTTCTATTTTATAATTACTATTTTTCCTTTGGGCGTGCTTTGATCAATTTACAATTAATTCCTTACTTCAATAAATGAATTTCTATAAATAAATTCTGATATACCCAAATCACTGAAATTCCATTTTAATTTTTTATAATAACTATAATAGAATTATAGGTTAATTCATTGATCACTACATGAAAATGGAAATTTCCCGGCAGTTTTTTTGGAAATGGTTGTGATTTAATCCGCCACCATATGATTCTGTGGAGGTTTCAAAAAACTGCCTCTAAAGTGTTTCTATGAATAAAATATGTGGTGGTTTCCATGATGTGGCTCATTTTTATAGTAACTGTCATAGTGTGTGAACTTCATGGATGTTTTATGGTTTCAGTGGTGGTTATTCCTGATGAAACTTATATTATTTTTATCGGTGGTTATAATCGCGGTAAGAAAAATCTGTTTCGATGGGAAAACCCATAGCTAAAATGATATAAAATACCATGAATTAATAAAGGAATATGAAAACTGTGTAGCCGTAGTTTTAACTGCAACTTAATTATTGTCCGTAGTGGTGATTTTATCCACCATGAATAGAAAAATAATGTAATTTTAGATGCAATTAAAACCGCCTCAAAATATATTGTATTTATTTTATAGTGGTTAAAACTTATTCAAAATCAAGATTTACAAAAAAAACACTGGATATTGCATGCCCATTACCAATACCCTGAAAAAAACCCATTCCCATTGATATAACATATAACACATCAGAACCCCAACACATCTCAACCACCACACATCACAACTACCCCACATCACCACCACCACAAATCATAACCACTAAACATCACAACCACCAAGCATAATTTAGATTCAATTAGGTTTTTTGTCATAATTAATAAATTTTAATGAAGGGTATTCACCTAAAAATACAATATTTCATGGGAACCCAATTTAATAGTTAGGTATATATTCTTAGTTGTATTCATATGTGGTGAGGTTATACAAACCTTCATAGAATGTTTTATAAAAACCAAAACAACACACTATCTCAAAATAAGTAATAATTGATATCCATGTTTGTGTAGCCATATAAGAAGAAATAATAAGAATAAGTAAAAATCTGGTTATTTCTCTCATCCCCTTAAGATTCAATTAAGAATCTTCATTATTTTTATTAAGATGATTTTTACCATTTTACAAAATAAATACAAAAGCATGACATTTCCTAGTGTACATATAATGAAGGGGACATGAAGGATCCCCAACTATGATTGAATCTTCTAGGAGAAATGAATAGTAACCAAGGATAAACAATCATTATTATCAAGTAAATCACTATTTAATCCATTTAATAATAAAAATCCATTTGATTCCACCCATAAAAGAGGATAATTACAGCCATAATTAACACATGAATATAATAGAAAGATAATAAATGAGTAATGGGAAACCAGAGGGCTACCATGAATCAAATAAATTCAATATAAATGATCCAATATAACCCGAGGGGTTTGGAACAGCATCGGAGGTGACTAGGGAATGGGAGGATGAGTAAGGGTCAACCATGAACTGAGGGAAAGACTAAAATTAAAAATAATTAGGTAATAAAACTCTTATTTATAAGGGAATCACACTAGAGTCTACCAAAACATGGTAAATATCTCAAAGCCATCTGATTGGTTTGGTAATAATGTTATCTAGAACCATTATTGTCATTTTATATTTTACGCAAACTTAAAATGGAATTTTTTCCTCCCATAAATCATTTAACATTGAGTGGTATAATCCATAGTGGTAACTTATATGCTTCCATGTATATAATCCCTGAACTAGTTTCCATTTCTAAACCATTTTACTCTCACCATTCCCAAGGCTACAATGTGGTGAGCTTGGGTTTCTTATTATAGAAAGGTGGTCCTCTAATATTCCATGACCACCCAAGGGAATTTCAAGATTCTCATGTTGAAAAGAAAACCCACGAGGACAACATGCATAGCTCCAAGTCATGCCCATGTCATGGTTATGAATCATATTTTACACAAGAGCACACCCAACATAAAACCACATCCTTCATATCCAGACAAGTCATTACACAAGATGTGGTGGCCTTCAAAAGACTAAAACACCACTAAAAACGTCAAAATAACCATAAAATATCTCCCTAAACATCCACAATACTTGATATACAAAAAGGTAAGTTCATAAATGGTATGAACCATTACACTCAATCTTGTTATTTTTCTATCCATATTATTTCTCAATTCTATGCTAAGGTGATCATATTTTCCCCGTAATTATAAGAACTATGTGTGGATTGATTCCTATTTTCGTGGGATATATAGTGATTCATAGATCTACTATATCAAACCCAACCAATGTACTATTATAAAATCCCCCACATTACTTTAGTGGCTGGGTTTCTTCATTCACATTAGTTTTCCTTCCATAGGGTTGGCATCAAGACAAGTTTAATTCATTCTTCACATCTGTTTAAACTACATTAAACCTCATGAAATAAGGTATTTTTTATAGATCTTAAACTATAGATCATTTTATTCATTTTTACATGATGTTAATCTCATTGATACACGATCCATATTATAAGACATGAAACTTAATAAATTTGTCTAACTAGTAATAATTTTCCTCCTCTACATATTTCTAAAATCTATATAAGGATCCTTGGAATGTGGTTCTTTATCTATAAACAAATGTTATGAAAAAAATGACTCTTATCCAAAGAAAAAAGCCTAATATACATAAGGGTATTATATAAAAACTATATGTGGATTGATTCATGATGTTTCAATATATGTAATGATATTGGAATCTCCTATAATAGGCCTCAGTGAAAAATATAGTCACACTAGTTATACCCTAAAGGCTAGAACCTTCCTCATTCACATCAATTAGTTTATTAATTTCTTAAATAATTGTTCCCACACATCTCATCCATCCCCTCATATACACGAGAGGAATTTTTTGAGAGGAACTTTTCTAAGAACTATGAATTGATTGATTCCTATTTTTATTGGATATGTTTTTGATCGTTTAGCCTTGTGTATCAAACCTAATAAATTTAGTACAAATTAATCATAATAAATGATTCATGAAAATAAAGAATCAACATATATGGTGCATAACACACCTGAGAAATCATGAAATAAAAAGAAGAATCTGAAATAAATATAATAAATAAAAGGAATCATGAGAAATCTTGAAAATTTTATGTAAAGAAAATGTTATGTGGAAACTATGTGCCACAGATAATACATATAAAACTGATAGTTACCATATTTTTTCAGTATAACAACAAATCCACTAATCACAGCCCGATTATGCACACAACTCATAACCCTCTCCACCACCAAATCTACATCCTACTACCACCTAAAAAACATTTATTGAAAATTAAATACTATAATATATTTATATTTAATAATAAAACCAATAAATGTTTTCAAACTAATTGATTTTTAATGTTTCTGATTTAACTTCTCACAACCAGTCGATTCAATAATAACGGTGGAAAATATGGCCATCTTTTGATATAAATGAGCCAATGCATTCTGCATAGCGGATATCTGAGCCCCTAGTTATGAATTGTGTTTCTTAGAGAAACAACCTCTCTCTGAGTATCTCGGGTTATGGACATACTAGAACTAGGTGTATATGTAGATGCAACTCCAAATGGAATGTTGAAGAACTCAGATTGTATGGGTCCCAATTCCATAACGCGCACTCTTATTGGATGCACTTTCACAAGAAATTTAGTAACCAGGTCATCCTGGATGACTGAATTGTACTGTGCAGGATTTCCATCCCACAGTTCATTAATTTTTACCTATAAATAAAATAGTATTCATCAAAGAAGCAATATATATTAACATTGTAACAACTGATAATATTTTATTATAATGAAAAATGAGTTCATATACCATCTTATTTGGAAGGATCTTAACAAAACTTCCATTATATGTTTGGTGAACATTTAACCACACTTCTGTTCGGGATGCTTCATTCCCTGAAATCCGTGACTGCATTAAACATAAATAAATCAACATTTTAATATATTAAACAAATTATATTGTATTATAAATTTTTAAACTAATGAAAAGATTACCAGAGAAGATAGGTTTCTAGAAAATCTCTTTCCATTTTTTGTCATGATTTTTCAATGTCCACTTTCGTAATATCACATTAGAATCTGTAAAGTAGAAAAACATAAGTACAAAAAAATTAATTTTGAAAATATTAATTACATGAAATTCAATTACAACATAATCTATTAATATAACATTTATTCGGGAATGAGAACATTAATTTTCCAACTAATATGCATATATCTCCAATCATCAAACAAAATAGGAAGGGAAACAGGCTCCATGGCCAGTTGGACTAAAATGTTGCCAAGTATTCATATGGAATCATCCATAGAGACCCCATATGAATCAAATGAGAAAAATATCTTCTCTCCATTTAGATTCCATACATCAGAACGTTTTATATTTTTCTCCATAGTTTAATTGTTTTAATATGTATTGAACAATCATTTAGTATAAAAAAGTGCAATAAATTTATTCATATTAAAAATTGTACCTATAACAGTCACCCTCTAGTATCCTTCTAAAGATCTAGTAGTGGAAAACCTCATTCCCACTATTGAGGCACCAGAAGCGGGATGTGATGACTGTGCTACTGAAGGGACACTCATAGAGGGCATGATAGATGGTTCAGGAGGAGATGGTGCAGGGGAGAAGGTGAATAGTGACTTAGATGTCGTAGGGAGGGAGATAGATGGATCGCCAATTGTCGATGTGGTTGATGAAACCGTATATCACATCTTCACAAGAATTCCTATAATTTAATTAAATAACATTATGTTTAAAACTTATATTTCTATAAATATATGTAGAAAAATAAAATAAAAAATGTAACAGATGAATAGTACTATCAAACAAAATATAAATAACAATTATAATGAATGATTACACAAACTAAATAAGTTGTCGATAAAATAATGTATAACTGTATATACTATCATTTTCTACTTCAATCATATCAGTTTCCTTTTCCTATACTTCATCCACATCATTCAACCCCGCTACACTAATATTATCAATATAAGGGTGGAAAAATAATTTTGATTCTTATTGTTGATGATATTCAATGTCAGAGGTCAAATCATCCACTTCATAATCCATATCATAAAAATCTATTTTTTTATGTGAGAAACTACACTCCATCATTCATCCACAGCATGTTTAACATAATATACCATTTCTGCTTGCGATGATAAGATATATGGATCATTCAGTTCATGATCACTAATATCCATCATGTGAGATAAGTTCACATAAGTAAACCGGAGGGAATCTCTATTAACACCTCTGATAATATCGACCCAATTCATTTTGAATAAAACAATTGAAAAATACATGTGGTAGTTTAATTCAATAATATCGGTCTGCATTCCATAGAATCCAACTTCAGAAAATGTAGATATACCACATTTTATTGTTTTTAAACCATCTTCTCGATCGACAGTACGAAATCTAAATCCAATCACGTTCTATGCGTTGAACATTCGAACTTGGTTTAGAGGACCATGAGAAAGAAACATCAAATCATATGATAACACTTCTCGAGCATCAGTATTCATGATCTAAAAAAATAAATATACATTAATAGAATTATAAAATATTTGGGTCAACCTAATATTCATATTTATTGCTATATTAATTAGTATACACATCGTGCAAACCATACTACAATCTCTTTATAAATAGTTATTTTTATATCATTCTAATTTCATGTTCGGCCTCTCTTTACTATCACTGTTTTTATCCTCAAATAATCAAAAAATGGATCTCTAATTTCACTATTCAGCATCACATATCTATGTGCATGTAATAATTCCATTTTAGTAATTGTAACATCTGATCTCCTCTTAACTGATTGAACAATAGCAGAAAATAGTTTTTATTTCCCTTTTATTTAAGATTGATTCAATGGGACGTTAACATGTCCAAGTAGATTAAATATTGTCTCAATATCATCTAGGTATCTAGAACAAAAGGTAATACACTCTTCTACCAAATATCCTTCAGAAAAAGAGACTTCTGTTTGAGCTTTTTTTCTCACATAGGATTTCAAATGCCCTTGATATCTATGAAGTAAAATTTACAAACATAATTATGCATTTAAATAAAAGCAAAAATTGGTTACATAACTGAGTAAGATATAAATAATGAACCTATCAATTAGATACATCCATTGATAATGAATAGTGTATCCTAATTTTGCTTCCTCAACCAAATGAATAGTTAAATTCGTCATCACACTAAAAATCGGTGGAAAAAAGATCATCTCCATTGAAAAAAGTATCAATACATACCTCTTATGAAGGTTGTCAAGCTCAAATTTATGTAGATATTTCTCATATAGTTGTCTAAAAATGTGAAAAAATTTAGTACAACATCAGTAAATCTTTTTGGAAATAATGAACACAATTCCAATGGTAGTAACTGCTGTAACAATATAAGTAAATCGTTACTTTTCGATCCATGTATGTTACGATTATTGAAGTCAAAAAAACCTTAATATGTTACTTGAAAACCCCTAAAATACATTCAGAGGTTTTAAAATTCAATGGAATGTATCTTTATCCATTTTTTCATGTTAAAATTTACCAAAGTATAATTTCCAATCTTATCTGGATAGAGATCATGTTTCATGTTCATTACATGCAATTCATTCCACGAATTGAGATGATCCATATACTTTCCATGCTCATTAAGCAATGTGAAGATAAAATTGTTACATAAATTCTTATCAATATGCATCACATCAAGATTATGCTGCAACAAATTAAATTACAAAAATGGATTTTTGAAGAAAATATTTTTTTTCATCCATTGTTGCATTCCGATTTCACTTGATAATGCCCATAAAACTCATTTCTCACTATCATTCAATTGAGAAATCTTATTAATTTTTTATTCATCTTTTCCATGTTTTTTCAATAATTTTGAACCAGTTATTAACTTTGGAGGTGGTCTACGATCAATGAAATCGTTAAATTTTGACCTGTTTAGCCGAAATCTATGAGATGCATTGACAAATAATAGATGGCACATGAAGCACCATTTTGTACCGTGAGGATGTTGTTTTAGATGAAAATAAATGTTACAAATAGGATAATCAAAACCTGTGTAAGTGATCCAACCATTTAAATTTCCAATCCCATGTAAGTCATTAATGGTCCATACTAAAGCAGCATGCATTTTGACCAATGTTTTAGAAAAATCATCAAATTCCTCCACAACATTGCTCCCTAACTCCTATAATTTTTAAATTAAAGGATGGAAGTATATAAAAATATCATTTCTTGGAATTTTTTTTCTAGGAATAATCATCGAAATGAAAAAATACATTTATTGAATAAACATCCCTAGAGGTAGATTATAAGGGATCAATACAACTATCAAAATTCATTAACTAGAACTCGAAGTCCCAAATGGGTTGAATCCATCAGTATCCAATCCCAATCGAAAATTCCAAGGATCAACTGAGAAATCTAGATATAATGAATCAAAGTACTTCTATGATTGTGAATCTTGTGGATGTCACATTAACCCATCATTTTTATTATCTAAAAATTTCCACATGATGTGTCCAGCGGTTTTCAATGACAAGAATAATCTTTGAAATCGATGCTTTATATAAAATTAATGAAAAATATTTATACGAGCGATCATTTTCAACTTATTCATGGTAGTATGTTGATTCATACTTCAATAATCTCCCATTAAATTTCATCTAGAAGAAGAACATTATTTTCAATTTTGTCTACTTGAATCCTCTTGCCAGTAAAGCATACCATCATTGGGACACACATGTATTTTTCTATAATTTAAACCAATCCTATTAACTAACTTTTAATATCATAATATGTCTTGAGAATTTTTTATTTAGGAAATGCACCATGAAACAATTCCAATATCATGGACATTTCCTTATTTGTAATTCCACATAGAGATTTGATATGTTATAACTTCATCAAAAAAGAGTGTTTTGAATATTTCAAACATTAACTACATAAATCATGATTTCAATAGTCATCTAAATCATGAAACAACTTTTCCTTAGTGAATTTTTCTCTTACATTAGTCTCCACATAATCAAGAGGTGGATCAAATAATATGTTAAAATCTCCATCTTGTTGTCCTAAAGTCTCAAACACATAACTTGTCACGTTGCTATTGTTATCACCCTCAACGGGATGTTCTGAAATGTTTTGAGGTTGATGGTGGTGTCTTTCAGTGCCAAATGAATCAATTATAAGTTTTTTCATTTCATATCCCATTTTCAATGATATAGGGAGTTCATTCTGTTGATTGACATCAGTTCTCAAACT
The DNA here is from genome assembly GCA_963277665.1 of Viscum album. Classification (NCBI taxonomy): domain Eukaryota; kingdom Viridiplantae; phylum Streptophyta; class Magnoliopsida; order Santalales; family Viscaceae; genus Viscum; species Viscum album. The sequence goes on along the minus strand of OY728127.1, from coordinate 616,701,739 downwards.
TTCTATATCATTCGATTCTCAATGCCAAATACCACACATATATTGACCAGGGAATTGTTTCAATATTAAATTTACATAAACTTCATCTCACTTCAAAAATGTTCTATATTTACATTTAGGACATGGACATATTTTTCACCCTTAAATGGACCGATTGGAAATTTCAAAATCTAAAAACTCTTCCAAACCCTTAATATACTGAGGTGTTTTCCTCAGTAAGGTGATCCAACTTTTATCCGTGTATATCACAATGTTCCTAGACAATATTAAAAAAATTTATGACACATAACTATTAATAAACATGGAAAGAGATTCATATATACTAGTATAAAAAATATATAAATATGTTAACGATATGGATAAAGACTATGATTAGATCAAAAAAACCTCAAATACAGTTTTTCCCTATAGTCTATGGTTACTTAAGGAACATTAAGAATAAATATTTCAATAAAATTTCTCATAATATACATATACTATCTCAGAAATAATATCTCATGTTTTCCAAGACTACCCAAACTATATAGAAATTTCATTGAAGAGGCATGATTGACTTTGATACAAATTTGTCAGAAACCAACTGAGATAAACTACATAAGGGGCACATAATATATTTTTTACATATCCCAGTGGCTATACCCAATCACAAAAGTTTAGTCACTACTGTCTAGAAATATAAATAGACATTATTAAATCATTTCAAAGTGAATTTCCCTAAAATTTGCGTGATATAAGAATCTACGTCAAATTAAGAATTAATTATCATTTCTGTAAAAATATACATGATTAAGTCATTTCCCTCAAGAATTGGCATGTATAAACCATTTTACATCATTTTCAGTAATAGAAGCATGGTGATTAAATATAGGGTTATTACGAGTCACAAGGATTCACAAAATATCAGTGAAATATGCCTCTAGGTGTACAAACACTCCTTAGATCCACTAGAATTAGAGCAATATTTTAACACCCCAATGAATGAACTAATTTCCCTTAAGTAGTTTTGTTTCATAATCATCATCAAGTCAATGTATGCTATTAATTTTTCTAACATGACAATTCTTTAACCAAACTACTATTAATCCCATTTTCTTCAAGGAAATTAGTCACAATTTTTGATATCATTTAGTAAAATCAATAATTCAATCAATCAAATAAATAGTCCCCAAGTTATTTTTTCAAAACATGTATTTCATTTCTAAAACTAATATCAAATTGTTTTTAACAAAAAATCATGCCTTTAATTTAAAATCATTTCATTTTAAAACATACAACATTTTATGATTTTATATCTCTTTAAATCATTCATCAAATATTATCCTGAGGCATTTTAATCAATTTTTATAACAAATACCATCTGATATATCATACTACGTGAAACTAATATCAAATGGAAACTGTATCGACTAAATATTAAATTAAATTTAAATAATAACTCTCTCAAAAGAATCAACATAGTTATAATATCAATGGGTAGAAAAATTAAATTAATAAAAAATAAGTATAATGTCAGAAAACGTACTTTCTCCTTGGGACACAAATATTTCCACTAATATAATGGAACAAGGTTTCAAGAATTCCCATTTTCACATAAAACAAAAAAGTCAGTATATGTTTTTATTTCCTTTATGTCAATGAATTAGTATTAATAATACATAATAATTAAATAATTTTATTATTTAAAAATAAATGACGTGTCATCTGAAATGAAATATTAATAAAATTCCATTTTCTTGGAATAGTATTGAAGTGGATATTAGAAATAATATTTATTTTATAGAATATAAATTTAAGTGACATTATGATATTTCTTGGTAAGGAGTTAATAAATCTAATTCAATATTCAATGATTGATATATTGTACCTATTTTCAGAAAACATTGATATTTATTTGTTTTCTGAAATGTTTTAAAAATTAAAATGTCATACTTGAATTATTTAGGCATAGTTATGGGGCACAATAACATTGAAAATCCACAAGAAAATTACGGGAACAAAAAATGATTATTAGTTCTATGTAACCAGGAATAATTTACGAAATAATAAATAAAAACAATCCATATTCAGATCCCAAAAATCATCAATGAACATATAAGCACTCATAAAAAATTCCTCATTTCAAAATGATCATGAATGTAACCAATTACCCTGAGTACCAATACACACAATGGTGCATAATAACATTAAGAATTATGAGAATTGAAACTAAGCTTTATTCATTCCATCACACTAATATATAAGAGAATACAACTAATTTATGTCTATATTTTAGGTTATAACTCCAAAAATTCACACCATAAGTATGAAACAAAAATATATAATAAAGAATATTAAATTGTATCTACATACTACCAGAATGTAGGTAATGAGGTGAGGGGAAAGGGATTCGAGGGTCACTAGGGGGTCTCTTGGGGGTTTGGGGGAGATGGGGGGTCTCGGGGGGGAGTGTCAGGTTTGAGAAAAAAAAATTTAGTAGCGGTTTATTAAAAACCTATGTTTAATCATTAGAAAAATTAGCAGTGGTTCCGTAAACCACAACTAAATAACCACCTCTAAAGGCTGTTAATGTTTTAGTGGACCTATAGATATTTTTTTATTAAAAAATGGAAGAAAAATGATATCCAATATGTGTACATCTCTATATTGTGATGTAAAACATTAATCTCTAAAATCTCCACCAATGTTAATATTTTACCATTTCCTAAATTATTTACCATATTATCTTTTTAAACAATTGTGATCAAAAAAATTAAATATTTCATCAAATTTTTAATTTCAATTAATCATTAATCTTCCAAATATATTGAATTAATATTTAATTAACACATACTGAACATGTGAATACCCTCTTCATGAATTCATGTGAAACATTATAATAACCAAATTTTTTGTATAACCTTATATAGTACCTAAATGACGTCTTATTTATTAATTAAATACGATATTATTTTTTTTATTCTGTAAATATATGAATTATTTCAACTCAAATAATGATATAATATACCACACTATCCACAAATCGGTAATTAATTCCAATTAAATCAGTAATATCTAATTTATACTAACCATATCTATCATATATTTATCCCAACATCACTATCTCAACATCAAGAACATATTAAGGGTTACTTTTCCATAAATCATATGTCTTCCAATTTGTTATAAATTCCACCAAATCATTTTTCATGGTCATCGGAACCACTCAACATATGATTTCAAATCCTTAATGAAAACGTATAACTATACAATAATTATACATTTCATAATTCTAATCACCATGATATCATTGAAAAAATATTAAAATGACATAATCATTGAATTAAAATACCTAATAACATCAATCTTCTCACTCCCTTATCAAAACGATAACTTGGAATTATCATCTGATTCATTCACACTTATTTCCAGTCATATTTTATTTATACTCTCTTCATCATTAAAAAAATATCAATTACTCCTAAAACCATTCGGTATTAATTCATGAGACATCCCAATAAGAACAATTTTTTTAAAATACCCATACTTTTCACAATTTATTTATTCCCAAGATGATGATACATTAGGAAATCACTATTATTATTCATTGTGTTAACCAAACATTTCATTTTCCTTTACAATTAATTGATTTTTATCCTTACTTTCCACTCTCAAAACATATTCATGTAAATTTGAGAAATTCTCTTGACTTCTACTTTCAACATTCATAAAAAATCTGAAATAGAATATTATTTTACCCCTTGGATTCCAATAACCAATATTTATTAGAACTCTTTCTTTCTCTTCATTGGTGATTCTGAGATTTGGATAATGTAATCATTGTAAATCATTTTTCATGATAAGGTATTTTTCATAATTCTAATATAAGTCACTCCACTTATAATTCCATCCAGGTTCTAATCATAATAATTTCTATCAAATTCAATATTTACATTGTTCCTTCTACTTATATCCACTAACTAAAACTAGAATGTGTATTTTATTAAAAATTAATCATAGTGGAAAAATATAATCTTTTAAAATAACTTATCGGATGCCTAATTCATGATAAATTATTTTTAATCCATGAAAACATGGGTTTATCTTAGTTTATTCATTTTCATCATCTATTTAAATCCTTTATACTGGTTTTTAATGGATTTGATAATTTGCAGAGCACATCCACCAAGAGATTCAAACTAGGTGTAATGTCTGTCAGATTTACTTGTATAATTTGATGATACCTTTAAGCACAATTCACCCCTTTAAGATTTATTAGTCTAAGAAATATTTTTTCCAGAAGCATCTTCAAATATAATTACTATTTAGGGATTTATTTCCTATAAAACCCACATAACATTTACCTTGAGAAAATATTTTGATGTTCAATCATTCTAATTCTCAAAACATATTATAGGATAATGATCTATAACATATTAATTCATAAATATTTTTTTATATGTTTTTAATAATCATAATCATATCAGAACTATATATACCCCAAACAAAGTATCCCAAAACCAATTTTTAATTTATTACATTGGAATACGTTAAATGAACAACATCTCAATAGACTGAATTGATTAGTAGTCTTGGTAATGTAGATATATATTAATCTTACATTACATTTGAATTCATAAATTAAAGAATGTTTTTTTCTAGGATAAAATATTTCCCTTAGAGCATATCCTTTCATGTCAATCATAATATACATCATGGAATCTTGGATAATGGCAACAAAATACAGGGTATCTCAAATTCTCATTAAGGGTTATGTACAATGGAAAATATCATGAATTAATAATAAATAATAAACATTTATATTAAAATAACTTAACAAACATGTCATAAAATAAATAAAATGGATAACAAAATTAGATAAGATAATGAACATCCAATATTTCAATTTAAATAAATAAATACACATGAAATATAATCAATAAATGTAGAACTATGTGAATCAATAGATAATATAAGTTCTAAAATATCTTAGACAATAATAATTTAATTCATAATAAATGCAATTATTATTTATTTGAAATCATTTATTATTCTCATGGTACATCTACCATCAATATCTCTCATCAAGGAAGATTAAAACACGATGGTAAAAAGTAATTTGATTTGGAAAACTTGCATGTCTCATTAGACATATACATGCATTGAGGGAATATCTATTACTAGACTACACTCATATCTATATATAAAAAATAATTCCTCACTTTTAGAAAAATATATTAATTTCATGATTCAATATGACTTGCCATCAAATATCCATTTCGATTATGAGATACATATTTATCAAAATTTCCTTAGTTATTCAAAAAACTTCCAAAGTAAACACCATATGGTAAAATAGAATATGATTTAGAAAATTATCATATACATTATAAGTTAATATTTATATCTATGATAAACATAATTTATAATAGGAAATTATCAAAATAATGTTATTGTTTCAAGGTAATGTTAAAAGAAAAAAATAATGTTCTAGTATACAATACCCTTTAACACATGGAAATTTTCATAAAAAATTCCTGTAAGTGAAATAAGTCAAATTAAAACATAAATATAATAAAATGTGATTGAATTTTATATTAAATTTTAATGTGGTGGTATATAAAAATATAAATAAATTATGTTTATAACATCACTATATTCGTCAATGAATGGAAACTAATATAATGCCCCTTACATTGAGCTTCCATTTTGTAGAATTTTATTTACCCCATACTCTCTAGGTAACCACATTAGATTTTCCCCAATGGACATAAATATATTTATTTCTTGAAAAAATATGTCTTCTTAGATGAGAGGATGTAATTTGGGTTGTGATTTGGGTAGGTCTTGGTTGACCGAAATGTATTAAGATGTGTGAATAAGTGAGGGTAGTGAGTCCCCGTTTATAATTAAAGTCGATGGTCATTTATGTTAATACCCAAATTATTCAACAATGGGTTGACAATATCACCACTTGAGGCCTTATAATTGAAGAAGTAATGTTTTGTAGAGATTTTATGGTTGAAAGACACCTCTAAAACACTTAAACCCCTGTTTTCAAACAGGTTACTATTTAGCCATTATTTTTATTACCATTTTACCAATTTAGTTTTTATCATGGTAATATATTTTTTATCGTTGGTAATTAAATTTTTAAGAATAAAATAAAAATAAAAATATTATATAATTTAGTCCTACTTATTAATAATATTGAAACATGATAATCTAATAAAACCCTATGTGTGTATAAAATTAGTATTTACACAAACGTAAGTAACATGAAAAAAAAACTAATTTAACCATAACCACTCTATCATTTCTTTCACTATTTAAGGGTAAATATATTATATATAAATGATCAATTGGTACATTAATAGACTATAGATGAAATTTATTATCATTTTCTAATTTTTCGGTTGAATATGGTTTTTAAAATTTATAATCCTTTACTAAAATATGATTTGTTGTATATTAATAATAATGTCACTTTTCAAATTAGTCATTTAATTTTATTTTAAAAAATATCCATAAAATGAATGTATAAGGACCCAGACATAAATGTCACATAATCTTGAATTAAATGAATAATTCACATTGAGGATCTATTCAGGTTTAGACTTCTAGAGAATTAATCCATAACTATTACATTGCATCTCAAAAATTACCAGGTAGACACTTCTACTCAGTTTCCAATTTTTCATGAAATAAAAACTCTTTAAAAAAATAGTCATGTCTATTCCCATGTTTTAGATATCATGACTTTTACATGATCACATCCTTGTCCATATTCATCTTTAGGTCCTATGAAAATCATTTTAATACATGGCATGAACATAAAAAGCACAATAAGGGTTATAAAACAAAGAAAGAAAACATTATTTAATCATTGCATACATAACATAAGAACTTTAACATACCTCATGAAATCATATGATTTATGAATTTCACATAGAAAACATAAAACATAAAGAAATCATGTGGCATTCATATCATACTTACATTGTATCTATCACAACTACATAGGGAGTTACATTTGGAATGCCCATCACAGTATATTCATTAAATCTCTTAGGAGAAACATTAATGTTTACCTACATCACATTACCCAATGAATTGGGGAGCTATATCAGGATCACCAATCCTAGGTTTATCACGGAATCACCCGTATATGTAACAATTCCCAAGAACCATAACATGTTTGTAACAAATAAAACAAATATAAAGATAAAATTTCCACATTTCAATCACAATATTTCATTTAAATATAATGACATGAAAAATAAATTATCCAAACCATTTTAAATAGAGAAATATGTAAATTATTACTTGGTATTTATTTTCTTTTTATAAACATTATGGCTTGTTATGGAAGCCCAAAGATCAAATAATACTCACAGCGTCGGAAATGGCCATTGTCACCGCTTACGTTAAAAAGAAACATTATTTTTTGTCATTTAGTAAAAAAGAATCATATAAAAAGAGTCCATTTGAATGAAATGAAAATTCAATGGTTTTTATACAACGTATAAATGAAAATTGTGTATTGAAACAAAACATGCCTCTATAAAAGGAGATTGAGACGAAGTCCCTTACCTCGTGTCCGACTTGACTCGTTCCTTCTTTAATAACCATAATATAAACTAAATTTAATTTCTACTTTCTTAAGAACCATTTTAAAGTTTAATATTCCTTTTTTATCCTGTATTTCTATGTTATAAACATTATTTATTTATTTAAGTTAATAATGTCCATTTTGTTGATATTTGGTACTTGTGTCAAAAATAGACATCTTATAATTACATGTAGTTCACATGGTCAAAAGTTCATAATATCCCGAATTATATTTATGATTTAGATATCATATATATACAGTATTTACATGTATTTATAATAGTACATAACATTTGGAGGTAAAAAAATAAAATGCACCGTTCATGGAGACAGTAAGCCGTACGTACTCATGAACGCTACTTTTATTTATATTATTTATTTTAATGGAATTAAAACACAAAGATACATAGGTATATTATAATTACTGTATAATATAATATATAATATCATTAATTCCATCCTTTATAGGTCCCACATATGGCATTAATGAGTCATATCACTTTGAGAGGGTGGTAGTCCACACTTCCTCAAATGAAATTATCGCGTTTACCAATAATGGAAACCATAAATGATTTATATAAAAGGAAAATACAGAAAAATAAAGAAAACATAAAGATAAAATATATCATATATAAATATAGTGTCATCTTAATGGACACCATGAGATATGGTAGGATATCATCGAACAAACTTCGTTTCGTGAGGCGTTAGTTTTCCATTCACAGAAACATTATACTCTTCACTCATTAGATGGATCTGTGTGTAAGTGTAGTTCGAATACCTCTGATAACCACATCCTATTATATTTAGTATACTGCGGTTGTTATAAAATAAAGGAATAAAAATATTTTAGGGGTTTTAGAAGTAAAATAATTGAATGGAAGTTGAGGGAATTCGTTACATTTATTTTGTGTAACTCCCTTTGGTTTGAACCAAAAGGAAATCTAGAAATTCCTTCTTCCTAAGGTAAGGCTTCTAGGGGGAGGATAGGGATATTGAGAAATTATTTGGACAGGGGTTGAAAGATCCATGTGGATTTAGAGGTTTGAGGAAAGAATTAGATGTGAGGATTTTTATAAGGGGGAGTAGGGGCTCTTTAGGAATGTGTGAAAATGCTATTTTGTTATATAATGATATTCAGTTTATAAAGGTCCAAAAATAATTAAAGTTGATGATGATATGACTAATGGTTGAAATAAAATCATCCAATAAGAATTGGATTGGTTTTAGATATTGTTGTAATATTTATAATCTTATGTATTTAAATCATTTATTAATGATGTAAATACTTTATCATTATTGTTTCATTAATAATTTAATTTATTCGATGTCTAAAAATTATAAAACAAATACAATAATGTAGGAAATATTTTTATCTTTACAATTAATATTTATAGTTGAAAAGATAACTTATATAACCCCTTGTAATATTTAATTTACTAAAAGATATCTGTTTATGCCATTTTTTCCTTTACATTATGTTAATTAAATTATAGTGTCATTATCAATTCCATGTGGCTCCATTGGGTCCCAAAATCGACCCAAAATGCCCGTGGTCATAAATGACTCAACCAATAAAGGTAGGACATGTGTTACGGTAATTGTTTATTATTAAAATATTTTTTTACCTTGAATTTCCCTATTTACCATTAACCGCGTTGAATAAAAGTCAAAAGTAACTATTCAAAAAAATATTTTAATAACATTGAACCACCTTTTACATACTAATAATAAACATTTATGTCATATTTTCAAAACTCAATCCACAGTGGTGGTAAAATTTCATTTAAATAAAAAATTCAGTTTTTTTATGTATGGCATAGTAGTTTCATTATTCATCAAACATTGATGTTTTTCATAGAAATACAAAAAATTAATCCTTAAAAATATTTTATATTTCAAATTAAAAAATAAATTCCATTTTACCAAATTTAAAACATTTCTGTTGGATTAATAAATTTAAAATTATTTCCCATTATCAAAACAAATAGCGTGTTTTTACGAAACAATAACTATCAAAATATTGATACTTGTTTATGTCTAATTTCAAGATGAAATTAATTCCAATTACCAACATTGGATTAAATGGTAAAAACATAATACAATTACTGTCACAAACCAAATCTGGTCACCACCAAAACCGACACCAAACCCAGCTCGTGACATGACCTGAAGTGCATTCCTATCCCTACGGTCTGGCACAAGTCCCCGGGTATCATTTATTTTTGTTTGGGAAAAATTTACCCGAATATGAAGGCATTAAACATTAAAAACAATCCATAATATAAATCTGAACTTTTTGAGCCAAACAGAACATAATTAAAATCCATAACTAAATACATTGGTTTAAAGATAATACAAGTGGTCCAAATAAAAATAATTATAGCATCAAGACATCCCCAAGGACTCCACACGACTAGGGGTCATCGCCCCCAAGCTGTCTCCACAACTCTACACCAAGGATGGGAACTAACACCCTGAACCGCCATCACCCTTAGCCTTTCCTTCACCTGAATCAAACATAACCAAGTCTAATTACACCCAAGGGGTGTATGTAGGGTTTTAGACTAAGCCCAATAGGATACCACCCAATTATTCCAAGGAGTAATAAATTTAATGTGAAAAAGCAAGCAGTTTTCAAACGCAAGGAAAAGTAGTGTTAAAATTTCAAGAAATGAAACCTCCAATTGAAAATAGTTTTCAATCAAAAATTTTCATAATGTTAACCCATTAAAATAGAAATGTTAGATACTATAATTTACTTCCAAAGACACCCTAAGACATGGGTAAGTACTACAAATCCAATGAGCAACAACATTGGGAACACCCCTAGGCACTAGGTTGTCTTGGGCCCTATGTACCTCGTACCTCGGTGTAAAGTAACCATAGAAAAATCTGTTCTCGTGCACGAGACACTAGTATGGAACAAACCCATAACCTAATGGTCCCCAATAATCATCCACATAGTTTAGTTAGAGTTGTTGTTATCCAAATGCTAAGTGAAACAGGGACAAAACCCATCCGGTCCACTAGCCGTACTAGTACAAATCCGCCCCACCTAGGTACCCGAGCTTCCCCTTTTGTGCTCAATAAATTTCAGCATGAAACATAAATCTATTTTCATATAAAACACCAATACTATTCAAAAAAAACCAATATTGTATCTATCACATTTTATACCACTTAAAACATGCAAAAAAACACATAGATTTTTCATAAAACAATTCCTCAAAATCTTGTAGTGCTTCGGACGAAAAACTCCATATAAACCTCACATGCATACTATGTGCACATTTTTAAGTTTCCAAAATAGAGAGGGAATCCTACTAAATTTCAGTGATAACAAAAAATCATTTTTAGGGCAGCCCCATATGGTTAAAGAAACGACATCATTGCAAAATCTCCATTTTTACAGAACACAACTCTTAGAATTTCATGTGGTTCACAAACACCATTAAAACCAGATTTTGCAGCAACAAATAGAAGGGATAATCATTAAAAACAGTTTTTTTATCCCTATTATAGTTAAATAAAATCAACTAATTACTTAAAGGTTATCCCCAATTAAACTAATAAAACATTTCCATGGAGAAACCCCCAATTTCACATGAAATTTGCTTTTAGTATTCATTTTAAATACAAACAACACTAAAACTATTTTTTTTAGAAATAATTAAATTAAATAATCATGAAAATACCATAAAAACAGTATCCAATTCACAATGATTTCATACACAATGGAATCACCTACGAAAACCAAGGAAACCCTTGAATCCTTTGTGTGAAAACTCAAACGCACCACCGCCGCACCTCAAGGAAGGTAAACCAGACCTAAAATCAAAATTTAAGACCATGAAACACAATATAAAAACATAATTTTTAAACCCTAATTTCTGGACATTAAGAACCTCAATGATAAGGGAATAAACCCTAACACATTGGATGTAACCCTAAAGAAATTGAAAGAAGAAATAAGGAGAACAACTTACTTAAAATATCTTGTAGAAATCACCCCAAAAATTACCAGTACCTGATTTCAAAAATACCCAAACCTTCAAAGGAGGTTCTAACAAGGATAAGGAGATCATTTTATAATTTTAATGGGTGAAAAAGAGTAAAAATTGATAGATTTATGAAGGAAATACTTTACCTCTTCAAATCTGGTCGATTTGAGGAAGCCTATGAAGTTTTGCACCATCACGCGATTAACCAGAGATCCAAAGAGGACGGAGAGAGCTCCGAAGCACGGATGGTTTAATTGGGCTTGGTTGGGACTTGGAATCACCGAAAAATCCCAAAAATGGAATAAGTTATAACATAATCAAAATTTATTTTTAAAACATGAATTGGGCTTCCGGGCTGGCCCAACCCCTTAGATAAAAACCCAAATAAACCCTGGTTAAGGATTTATAAAAGATCCCAATTGAAATTGTGGTGTTAATAGGTCAGGTGAGGTCATATGTAAAGTTTAATGGGTGAAAAATATTAAAAAATTAAAAAGTTATAAAAGAAACAAAATTGGTTTTTAAATCTGGAATTGGGCTCACGGTTTGGCCCAATTCATGAAAACTCTCTCATTCCTCTATAAAAGATTGGGAACCCCCCCCCCCCCCAAACAAAGTATGAATGGAAATTAGATTAAATTTACCTTCAAAATAATTCATGGGTGTGACAATTCTCCCCACCATAAAGCATTCTGCCCCCGGAATGCTACAACAACACCAGATGCAAAAGCAAAGCCCAAACGATAGACCAAGACAGACTTCCTTGCCATGTTTGCTCCTGCGTCAAAAAGGGAGAACATCTCCAGTTGATCGAACAAAGGAAGATAATACTCTCACCTACCAAAAATAACCCCACTTACTTAAAATTATGAAACACATTCAAAACACATCCCAAAACAAAACACCTCAAACACTACAAGATGACGCTCAAGCAATCCACTTGATACGAACAATGAACTCAAATAACGCTACCACAACATTACGTAAACAAAACTATTGGGTGTTCTCCAACCCCAATTTTACCCAAGTAACAAATTTTTTGATTGATAGACTTGAACGATTCTACCTCTTACCTAGAATACACCATGGAGAAAACTGAGTCACTAGTGCGGGGTGACCCAATCTGGACATCCCACCACCAGGGACAACTCAATTTCTAATACAGAATAAGGATAACAATTGGGGAAGGAAAGAACGGTCTCCCCATAATAAGGGTAAACTAACATTATTCCTTTTCCAAGAGAACACACATGATACCCATGACAGGTCTCCCCACCATAATAACGAACACAAATTTCCTTAAGACAAAATCAAGACACTAACAGGGGGCCTCGAACAGACTTCCCAGCATTAGGGGTAGATTAAAATCATAATTCATCAAATGAAACATACATGAGTCCCATTGTGGGTATACCCCAAAAAAACCCAACCCTATTAACTAAATAGTATGGGATAACAACAACAAAAACAACAGGATTTTATGGATCTGGCATGGCCGCACGGTTGGTTCACACGGTTTGGGAAACCATGAGTTAACTATGCAGATCATTCTGTCCAAAGAGGAAACATCACATAGTTTCCTTGGCCAAGGATCATGGACGTGTGGTGACCAAGCGGTAGCTACTGTCTCATATCACACGGTCCCTTGGGTTGGCACATGGTTACTGCTAACCACGCACAAACTATGCACTTCAACCTGCCTAACCCAAATTTTAAACTTTTCTCCAAAAACACAAAGGACCCCAAAGGGGAAAAAAATCAACTCAGGGTATGACATGGGAACAAGGTACTCACACCTCTTTCCACCAAATGTGAGAAATTGGAACAAGAATATGACACCATAGGTTTAAACTATTCCTATCTTTCATATTGAGGATATGAACATGACCAAAAGTTTGAACGACACTAGGATTTCCCCTAACTACGCGTCAGCTTCTCTCTGAGGCCTATGGCTGGAGATCAATGGATTGAAGCATCTTCGGCCTCGAAGTTAGGATTTGAAAACCCCTAAACTGAACATCTTCTTCCTGTTCCAAAAAAAATTATATTGTAATCTCATATGGTCTCACTGAGACATGACACACTTCAAACCCGCTTTTCCCCAACCCATCATTTTACCAAAACAAGAACTTAGAGGTTGCACACACATCACCCCTTTTTTTTATTCTAATGATAAATATCGGAATGAAAGTACAAATAGAAACACATTCCTCTAGATCATAGGATTTTGAATTTCTTATAGGGAGACACACATCCAACAAAAAAATAGTGACCCTCATAAGATTTCACAATATCCACCCTTATAGTCAAATGAACACATGACATCTCAAGGCATCACCAAACATTACCATTGTGGATAAAAGAAAACACAAAGAGAGGGACCTTTTACTGAGTCCCAAACAGCACATGATTCCAGCAAGTGTCCATAATAGCCACTCTTCGCTCAATCTTTCACACTGGTGGCCTAACATGAACTCTTACTTCCGTGAGACTGACAAAAGACCCAGAGGCCCTTTAAGGCATCGTTCTACACTGACAACCCTGAACATCATTGACCTTAGACAACTTAGAAAAAATAAGAAACTAAGGTCTATATCAACCTCCCACAAACACACTCCCACTATAGGGGGATCCACATAATTGAAAAAGAAGAGGGGTAAACACAATATCCAAACCTCAAGAATAAAGTCCTTATATTGATCAACTAGAGGATCATTCAACGGTGAATCACCATAGGAAAAACATGAATCATACACTAACACATTATGGGGGTGTCCCCTAGCCTACAGGAAAACCCACGGACCCATCCAATCTGGTTATTTGGTCACAATAGACCACAAACCTGAACCGGACACATGAGGGAAGCCACCACATTGGCCTCCCAATCTTTTCCTAAAAAGAAACCACTAACCAACACTTCATTCCAACCTAACAATGAAACACAAACCCAAAACATCATTCAACAATATGGGTTATTGAACTCGAAACATCTCACATTAATAATCCCTAATTCACATAATCCATACCTCCCAACCATACATTATCAAAACACAACACTTTCCTACAAAAAAATTATTAAAAAATAGTGTTGATGGGTTGCGCATTTACCAATAGTATCTCATGAGCCTTACACATTCATGTTTACATGCCACACTGGGAACCCACCTCATACCCGTCCATATTCCCAAATAAACCTATGCATGTGGTCACTCTTTAGAGCACCAATTACCAAAAATAAAACCTTTCCTCTTTTTAAAATCAAAACTTTTAACCACACTTTCCCTTTCTCAAAAACAATAACCACAATATCAAAACCCAATTTTTCAACTCACAAACCATTTTAGAAAAGAATAAATATTTCAATAAAATCCCATATTCATTCCATTCACAACTGTTTAAAAACATTTCAACCCATTTCAAATCAACTTTAATTTCCTGATAAACACCATTTCATAAATCTCCATTTAATTAAGAACACAACTCTTCTCATTTCAAGAAAAGGTTCTAAAAGATCATAATTTTTTTTCAGTAGTCACCAAACTCAAAATCCATCTTCAACCCCCACACAAAATTCTAGAACACTTAATTCAATCCAAAACACTTTTCCACGGTTTAAAAAAAATTCCACTTGAAACATATTTTCAAAACCCCAATTAACATAGTTCATAATTTCAAAAGAGGTGTAAACACATAATTTACCCTTTTGAAATAATTATGAAATTTCATTTATAGGCCTTAACAAAAATATAACCATTTTCACTTTACTAGAAAATAACTTCACAAAAATTCACACTCCTTAAAGTGAAGTAATTTTTTTTTTCTTAAAAAAACCAAGATTCCAAGATTCCAAAACAAAGAGACACAAGACAATGTGAGAGGAAACTAGTTTCAGTGGGTGAATTGGACATATGGTTGGCAGCCATATTCCAATAAGTTCCCCTTCACAGAGAGTATTCTAGGGAAATATCCACGGCTCCACATGGCTTTCCAGGCCCTGCGAGCTCACTGAGATTATTCGCCCAACTCTCTTTTCATTTCCCATAGTCATCATTAAACCAAGAAAACTGAAGGACTCTGATAAATCCATAATTCCCCTAGTGAATTGAATCCCATCATGAGGTGTGATGGCCAGGAACACTACCCACGACTGAAATGTCAAGTCCCGACAATCCTAGCTCCAGACTATCCTGACTCTTCCCCAAATAACATGACCCAAGGAGCGAACCTCCTCTGATACCATTTTGTCACGAACCGAATCTGGTCGCCGCCAAAACCGGCACCAAACCCAGCCTGTGACATGACTCGAAGGGCATTCCCTACCCCCACAGGCTGGAACAAGTGCCTGGGTATCATTTATTTTTGTTTGGGAATGATTTACCCAAATATGAAGGCATAAAACATTAAAAACAATCTATAATCTAAATCTGGAATTTTTTGAGCCAAACAAGACTTAAGTAAAAACCATAACTAAATAAATTGGTTTAAAGATAGTACAAGTGGTCCAAATAAAAATATTTATAGCATCAAGATATCCCCAAGGACTCCACACGACTAGGGGTCATCGCCCCCAAGCTGTCTCCACAACTTCGCCCCAAGGATGGGAACTAACACCCTGAACCGCCATCACCCTTGGACTTTCCATCACCTGAATAAAACATAACCAAGTCTACTTACACACAAGGGGTGTATGTAGGGTGTGAACCTAATCCCAATAGGATACCACCCAATGATTCCAAGGAGTAAGAAATTCAATGTGAAAAAGCAAGCAGTTTTCAAACGGAAGGAAAAGTAGTGTCAAAATTTCAAGAAATGAAACCTCCAATTGAAAATAGTTTTCAATACAAAATTTTCAGAAAAATAACACATTAAAATAAAAAATTTAGATACTGTAATTTACTTCAAAACAAACCCTACGACATGGGTAAATACTACAAATCCAAAGAGCAACAACATTGGGAACACCCCTAGGCACTAGGTTGTCTTGGGCCCTATGTACCTCGTATCTCAGTGTAAAGTAACCATAGAAAAATCTGTTCTCATGCACGAGCCACTAGTAGGGAACATACCCATAACCTAGTGGTCCCCAATAATCATCCACATAGTTTAGTTAGAGTTTTCATGTCATGACCCGTCCTTGGGGCCCGTGTCGTGACTACCCCAAGCTCGCCTTCCATAGGCTAGGGGCTGGCGACTAGCACCAAATGCGTAAATCCCGATAACTGGGAAGGTATTGCCTTTATAAAAGTAAACAAAACACTACAGTGTACAAGAGGAAGTAAAACACTATGTACAAAGAGAAGTGCTGAAAGGTAAATGGGCCAGAATACAAACCCAAATGAAAGTACAACTACAACGGAACAAAGTAAAATAGAAAAAGACAACAGCTAGAAGAAAGGAAGCAGCTCCTGGGTCGTCCTCCTCGGATCCTACCTGAAGGGTATGTATAGATGGCGCAGATCCTGGTCGTCCACCACGGATCCTACCTGAAGGGTAGGTATAGATAGCCTCCTCAACACTCTCGCCCGTCAACCTCTTCCGTGTGTCGTCTCGTCGTGTAGTCCACCTCCGAGTACTGACTCGTCGTGTAGTCCACCTCCGGGTACCGTCCAGTCCTCGAACACTCGGCCTCCGTCAGCACTGCCCGTCGTCTGCAACCAACACAACGAGGTGCGGGCATAGCCCGTGCAGGGGTGAGTATAACGATACTCAGTAGGGACCCCGAGACCCTCAAGGTCTCACTAAAACCAACAAGGATAACCACAAAGAATATCTCAATAGATAACCTCTACTTAGGTATATGCCCATAAATATACCTAAGTTATCAAGTAACCCATCTCAATCCTGAGAAAACACAAGGATTGTGAAATCAACGGATAACCACTACCCAGGTATATGCCCATACATATACCTATGTTATCATGTAACCCATCTTAATCCTGAGGAAACACAAGGATTGTGAAATCAACGAATAACCACTACCCAGGTATATGCCCATACATATACCTAAGGTATCAAGTAACCCATCTCAATCATGAGGAAACACAAAGGTCAAATACTCAGCTCAAACCAGGATTTTCATTATCAAAACCGTAACTGCTGAAGAGCTCCGTCTCTGGAGTGTACAGTGGTCCTGTCACGACTCCGAGGTACTACTCACTAACCTAAGACTGCTGAGGTACTCCTCCTGTCTAGTATCGCGGGCTAGCCACCCAAACACAGTAGTTCTTCCCGCCGGGGTATGCCACCCAAACACAGTAGTGCACAGCCCCTACTAGCCTGCTGAGGCACTCTCCGGATGAGTACCGCGGTTCTGCACTGTCACACAGGTAGTGCTCCATCCGCCATGGTTCTGCACCTCACAATGTAGTGCTCCGTCCACTGGGCTAGTCGACTCACTCCAAGTCGAGTCGGTCAAGCAGTCGTCAGGTCTCAGTCGGCTACACGGTCTCTGTACTCCGCACGCTCGTCTCTGAGAGGGTCTGCTCCACGAGCTACAAGTCGATACTCCAAGTATCTCAAAGTCTCACGAAGAAGTATCTCAAAGAACCGCCTCGTCATAGGGCTCTCAACACAACAGACGGTGCGTCAATCGGACGCTCGGTCTGTGAGTTACTAGCCTTTTCGCCCCAGGGGCCCGGTTGGTTTCGTGAGCGAACCAATCACGTCTGTATCTCAACTTTACGCTGAACTCTCATAGGGTATAACCATAGGGACCGTTTCTCAACGAGATCATCAATGCCACTGACGGTTCGTCAAACGGACGTCTAGTCTGAATGATATCAGCTTTTCGGTTCCATGGGCCCGGTTGGATTTCGGGTGCAATCCAACTCGGCCACTATCCAACAGCAACCAAAACTCGGGATAAGTATGCCAAAAGTTCCGTCCCATCAAGAGTAAATCATCGAGACAGACGGTGCGTCAATCGGACGCCCGGTCTGTGAGTTATTGGCTTTTTCGTTCCAGGGGCCCGGTTGGTTTCATGAGCGAACCAGCCCGACCGCACTCCGACAGCATCCAAACCTCGAGCAGATTAAGCCAAAAGATCTATCTCATTTAGAGGAAAGAAACAAAGTCAACATCACGTCAATCGAACGTCCGGAGCTCAAGATATGAGTGTTTTCGCTCCGAGGGCCCGGTTGGTTTCGTATCCGAACCAACCCGGATGAACCCGAAGTTTTCCGAAACTTTGAGTGCGATATATTGAAACGACCGTCTCGATCCAAGGATCGCATCGCCGCTGGCGGTGCATCGTTCGGAGTCCCGTAGCTCAAGTTATGAGAAAAATACCGAAAATGTCCGGGGACAGGGGGTCTAGGCCCGGAACGACCCGGTTTGGTGCGACCCGACCCGGCCCGTCGGGTCGGACCAGCTCGGCTTGGTCGAGCCGGCCGAGTGGAGGAAGCCGCGGGGTGGGCGCTGCCCCCACGGGATGAGAAGCCGCGGCCCACATGGGGTCGCGCTGGATCAGCGGTCGCGGCAAAGCCGCGTCCCGTGTCTGCCCGACCCGCCCGACCGCCGGTCCGCTGGCCGCCGCCGCCGCCGCTTCAGCCGCGGCGGCCCTGTCTGGCGGCGCGCCGGGGCGCCGCCACCTCCGGTGGGTTCCGCGGGTCACCGGAGTTGCTTCGGTGGTCCGATTTCTTTTCCGTCTGCGCCGTAGCTCCTCCCGGGTCCCGTACATCACTGCGGAAACAATGAATCACCTTTGCGGCATGATTTGTCACCGCCCTCCAATCCGCACATTAACGAAGAACTGCGGAGGGTTGTCGGGCCGTTTTTGTTTGGCCCGCACCCTCCGCGTTAGGTGATAATAATCATAAGAAGATAATCCACACATGGAAAACAAAACAAAATGCAATTTTAATAAATTAAAATTGTTCTTGATTCAGGTTCTTTGTTTTTAGGAGGAAACAACCACGGAAAGAAATTCATTTCACAAACATAAACCCCTACCTTAACTTCGTCATCGGACGCGAGATCGACCGTCACGGAAGAAATGGTCATCGTGTCGCGGAAGGGCGTCGTTGTCGTGCGGTACTCGGCGTCGCGTTGATGAACTCCGAGGATCGAGAACACACAGATTTAATTATAATAATTAAATCCATGTTGATGTTATAAACCAAAAAGAATTAAAAAGGAGTGTTACCCCCTACCTTGTCGTTGTTAATCAAAGGTTGTCGCGGGGTTGGATCGTCGTGGAAGAAGCGTTGTGGAGGGAGAATCGTGGAAGAAGTGTCGGTGACGTCGCGGTGCACGGCGTCGCGTCGTCGATCTCCGAGGGTTTGGCGTTCTTCGTCGGAGGTCGGAGCGTTTTTCGCGTTCTTCACGTTCTTCGCATTCTTCATCGAAGAAAAATGCTTTCCTCCCAAATTCTCTCCATGCCACAAGTCCAACTAAATAAAATAAGTTCAACCCTTATTTTATTATTGACCTAAGCTTTTGAAATTCAAAATATAAGAAACGAACAATTAATTCGTTGAATTAATTGTAATGATTTAACTGCCCAATTAATTGGGGTGGTTATTAACCAAAAAAACGCACGGTTGACTTTCATAAAGATGGGTTTTCGTGGGTGCGTTACTTAGCGGAAAAGAAACGGTGGGGCTCTTGCGGGCCCCACCTCACAAATATCCTACCAGGAGGGTAGGATATTTCGGGTTCTACCCTATCCACTTCAACTCAGCTTAAGCAGCTTAAATTGGCTTTTAAGTGGATTTAAGTGAAATAAAATAAAGTTTGTCATACCACATTATTTTATTTCTTAACTTAAAGCCCAAAAATTAAGAAACACACCCGAGCAAACGCAACTCTAGAAGAGGCGTTTCTAAGAAAATACAGGCGCTGCGATTCCATCGGTGCCCTCGGAATTTGATTCCGAGCATCAGTTAAAAGAGTTAGAAAAACCCGCTCATTCGTTCACTAAACGTACCCGAGCCAAACATCAGAAAATGATTCTGGGCACACCGGGTCTCGGAATCAGGCGCCGTCAGAAACTACGTTCTTGTAAAACTCCAAAGAAAATTAAAAAAAAATTCCTTGAAATTTCGGTGTCCTTACATTACTCCCACCTCAGGGCTTTACGACCCATTAAAGCTTCAACACAAACTAGGGTTAGAAAAGCGGTATTGAACATGCACCTGAGCCTTCCGCTCCAATGTGCTTACCTGGAGGTTCTGCACTGCCAAAGAAAGCGCACCCGAGGAATTGATCGTCCACGTAGGATCCTCTCATGTCGATCCTCGATCCCCACTGGAACCTCCATGAAAAAAACCTCATTGCCATCGTCCAGCTCCTCATGGTTGATGATATGCGAAGGGTCGAGCACGTATCTCTTCAGTTGAGATACCTGGAAGACGTCGTGCACCTGGTGCAACTGAGGTGGATGGGTCAAGCGGTAAACCACCTCGCCTACCCAGCTGATCACCTAGAAAGGTCTGTTGAACCTCGGAGATAACTTGCCGCCTTGGCCACATCTCCGTAAACCTCATCGAGGTGAGACCCGTAGAAGGACATGATCATTATCCTATAACTCCAGAGGAATCCAATTCCTGTTAGAACTGGAACTCAAATGACTGCTTCCATGAGGGTAAGGTTGACCGACTCAAGAGTGATCGGTCACACCCTCCTATGCATGAGTTATCCTGTGCTGCTTGGGGTTTCCTTTTCGCCGACCAAGGAAAACCCGTCCCGACGTCGTAGTTAAACCACAACCTTTTTGCATAATACCATCAATTTGTGTATGAACTGTGATTTCCCAGTCCATACTCAAACCAACGTCGTAAGGCCATGACGCTTTCACCAAGAGATTCCAACCGAAACTCTCTCCTCGAGGGTCTGACCACACCTTCAGCGTAAGTGTGATTATCGAGTCTCCTCCCAAGGTATCTCCAGATGTGAGTGTCAAGTCCACGACTTACCGGAAACTCTAGGTCTGGGACAAGATTTGTGAAAGTGTGGAATGATTCATATCGACGTCTGTTACTACAATAGCTAGTATTGGACACAGACTGTCCCTTGAATCATTTTTAGAGCCACTGGGTCACACTCTTTGACCGCATGCAGCTGCACTCTTCCTCCGCCCACCAGCTCCCTGATCCTGGCGGGGATAAATAAGGTGGGTGGTTGTAGAATGTTAAGATGTACACCACCTCATGGTGCTCTCATAGCTCTGCCTCCACGTCTGCGGCTTCGCAGACTCATCTCTCCTTTAAGATTCCTCTTATGGAAACATTTAACATGCCCGAGTCTCCAAGACTGGCGTCGGTTTCCTATTTCTTACTTCACTGTGCAGTCTTCATCCACTCCTAGATGATCTGCACCTTCTTTGCCTATGATCTGAAGAGCTGCTAAAATTTCTCCTTTGTCGAAAAGAAAAATTCGGTCTCATCCCCTGGATGAACCATGCCCATTGCCTAATACAGTCAATCCTGACATGAATGATGTATTCATGCCATGGATGACGTCGTAAGGCCTCAACGTAACTACCAAGAGATCCAACTGTCACTCTCGCCTCCAAGGGTCGAGTCACACTGTCGGCATCAGTGTGAGGTCATTGGGTCTTCTCTAGTAGAAATCTAGAAAGTGAGGGTCAATTCAACAGTTTTAACCGGGACCACTCAGTATCAACCAAACAAAAGGACAAGAAAGAAAACAAAGCAAAGTGTCTTTTTATTATTGCAGCTCATAGTACAAAGACATGAATACAACAGCAAAATGGAACTAGAGTACAAGGGAAATATCCACTAGTTCCGCTCCTGTCAACCTGCTCCCGAAGCTCTACTGCCTTGTCCCCTTCTCGGTTGTTGCTCAAGCACCCGCCGCTGCTTCTGCCTCGGTGGCTCCTCCAAAGCCTGCGGATCAACTGTACGAGGAGTCGGACAGTCACGTGCCAGGTGACCCTTTCCGCCGCATGAGTAACACTGTCTGTTTCTGGCACGCATGGCTCCGACCCCACCCTGGGTGCCCCGCACCACCGGTCCTAAAACCCGAGATCTTCCAACTGCTGGTCTGGTCCTCATGGACCTCTGCATCATCTGTCAACTTCCCACAGATGACTCGGATACTGATCGAAAATCACGCGGCAAAGGTAGAAGCTCCTGTACACGCTCGGGGTGTAGAGCTACTGACACAAACTCCACCCTAAAGAAGGTCTCGAAGTCTTCCCATGATAAGGTCATCTCGTCGCAAAATTGGATGAAGTGGCTCCACCACCTGCCTGCAGCTTCCTGAAGAAGGCTGGCAGCAAAGATCACCATGAAGTCTGTCGGCGTCCCCACTAGCCTGAAGACTCTCACCACAGCCTCCAGCCAATCCTCAACCGCCTGCGGGTCCGTCTCTCCCTGGAACCTGGGTGGTCTCTGGCGCTAGAACTCATGCAGCACGCTCAAGTGGCGTGCATCGCCTACTGTTGGGGCTGGTGGCATCGGTGTCCCAACGTATGGTAGTACCGCTGGTGCCTCCGATGGTGCCTCAACTGCACGAGGGCCCTGTACCGAATCCACGTCTCTCGGTAAGCTGTCAGTACGCACGTCCCTCTGGGCTCTAGCTGGTCGTCCAAGAAAGGGAATCCTGGATGAAATAACGTGACACTGTCAAACGATTATACCTGGTGAGCTGACCTGGTTTGAGATGACATTTAAAAACTTCTGTTAACACACACGCAATCAGTGTTTTCGTGCACAAAGTCGGAAATCAGTTGTCAGGGTCCTGGTGTATGGATACGTCGGCCGCCCGCACCAACACTGGACTCCCAGAACTGAAAACCACACTCGGTACTCTTAACACTATTGCTTCAAAGAAAGAAAATATAAGAGTTATAAGTTCTGCGGTAGAACCGACTCCTTTGATACCAATTTGTCACAACCCGTCCTCGGGGCCCGGGTCGTGACTACCCCAAGCCCGCCTTCCATAGGCCAGGGGCTGGCGACTAGCACCAAAGGTGTAAATCCTGATAACTGGGAAGGAATTTCCTTTATAAAAGTAGACAAAACACTACAGAGTACAAGAGGAAATAAAACACTAAGTACAAAGAGAAGTGCTGAAAGGTAAATGGACCAGAATACAAACCTAAATGAAAGTAAAACTACAACTGAACAAAGTACAACAGAAAAAGACAAAAAACTGGAAGAAAGGAAGCAGCTCCTGGGTTGTCCTCCTCGGATCCTACCTGAAGGGTAGGTACAGATGGCGCAGCTCCTGGTCGTCCACCACGGATCCTACCTGAAGGGTAGGTACAGATAGCCTCCTCGACGCTCTCTCCCGTCAACCTCCTCTGTGTGTCGTCTCTTCGTGTAGTCCACCTCCGGGTACTGACTCGTCGTGTAGTCCACCTCCGGGTGTCGTCCATTCCTCGAACACTCGGCCTCCGTCAGCACTGCCCGTCGTCTGCGACCAACACAATGAGGTGCGGGCATATCCCGTGCAGGGGTGAGTATAACGATACTCAGTAGGGACCCCGAGACCCTCAAGGTCTCACTAAAACCAACAAGGATAACCACAAAGAATATCTCAATATATAACCTCTACTTAGGT
Source organism: Viscum album (assembly GCA_963277665.1). Classification (NCBI taxonomy): domain Eukaryota; kingdom Viridiplantae; phylum Streptophyta; class Magnoliopsida; order Santalales; family Viscaceae; genus Viscum; species Viscum album. The sequence continues at coordinate 616,677,620 of OY728127.1, read as the reverse complement.
ATATTCCCATACATATACCTAAGTTATCAAGTAACTCATCTCAATCCTGAGGAAACACAAGTATTGTGAAATCAATGGATAAACACTACCAAGGTATATGCCCATATATATACCTAAGTTATCAAGTAACCCATCTCAATCCTGAGGAAGCACAAGGATTGTGAAATCAACGGATAACCACTACCCAGGTATATGCCCATACATATACCTAAGTTATCAAGTAACCCATCTCAATCATGAGGAAACACAAAGGTCAAAGACTCAGCTCAAACCAGGATTTTCATTATCAAAACTGTAACTGTTGAAGAGCTCTGTCTGTGGAGTGTACAGTGGTCCTGTCATGACTCCGAGGTACTGCTCACTAACCTAAGACTGTTGAGGTACTCCTCCTGTCGAGTACCGCGGGCCAGCCACCCAAACACAGTAGTGCTTCCCGCCGGGGTATGCCACCCAAACACAGTAGTGCACACCTCCTAGTAGCCTGCTGAGGTACTCTCCGGACGAGTACATCGGGTCTGCACTGTCACACAGGTAGTGCTCCGTCCACCATGGGTCTGCACTTCACAAAGTAGTTCTCCGTCTACTGGGCTAGTAGACTCACTCCAAGTTGAGTCGGTCAAGAAGTCGTCAGGTCTCAGTCGGCTACACGGTCTCCGTACTCCGCACGCTCGTCTCTGGGAGGGTCCGCTCCATGAGCTACAAGTCGATACTCCAAGTATCCCATTGTGCCACGAAGAAGTATCTCAAAGGACTGCCTTGTCATAGGGGTCTCAACGCAACAGACGGCGCGTCAATCGGACACCCGGTCTGTGAGTTACTAGCCTTTTCGTCCCAGGGGCCCGGTTGGTTTCGTAAGTGAACCAATCCTGGCCGTATCTCAACATTACCCCGAACACTCATAGGGTATACCCATAGGGACCGTTTCTCAACGTGATCATCAACGCCGCTGACGGTTTCTCAAACGAACGTCCAGTCTGAAAGATATCAGCTTTTCCGTTCCAAGGTCCCGGTTGGATTTCGGGTGCAATCCAACTCGGCCACTATCAAACAGAAACCAAAACTCGGGCGAAGTTTTCCAAAAGTTCCTTCCCATCAAGAGTAAATCATCGAGATAGACGGTGCATCAATCGGACGCCCGGTCTGTGAGTTATTCGCTTTTTCGTTCTAGGGGCCCGGTTGGTTTTGTGAGCGAACCAGCCCGACCGCACTCCGAAGGCATCCAAACCTCGAGCAGAGTAAGCCAAAAGATCTGTCTCACTTAGAGGAAAGCAACAAAGTCGACAGCACGTCAATCGGATGACTGGAGCTCAAGATATGAGTGTTTCTGCTCCGAGAGCCCGGTTGGTTTCATATCCGAACCAAACCGACCGAACCCAAAGTGTTCCGAAACTTTGAGTGCGATATACCAAAACGATCGCCTCAATCCAAGGATCACATCGTTGTTGACGACGCGTAGTTCGGAGGCCCGTAGCTCAAGTTATGAGCAAAAGACCGAAAAAGTCCGGGGATGGGGGGGTCTGGGCCCGGACCGACCCGGCCCGACCCCCCTGGGTCGGCCCAAACCGGGTCAGGTCCGACCCAGTTTGGCGCGACCCGGCCCGGCCTGGGCGTGACCCGGCCTGGCGGGTCGGCCCGGCTAGGCTCGGCCGAGCCGGCCGAGCGGAGGAAGCCGCGGGGTGGGCGCTGCCCCTGCGGGATGAGAAGCTGCGACCCACGTGGGGTCGCGCTGGATCAGCGGACGCGCCAAAGCCGTGTCCCGTGTGTGCCGGACCCGCGCGGCCGCGGATCCGCTAGCCGCCGCCGCCGTGGCTTCAGCCGCGGTGGCCCTGTCTGCCGGCGCGCCGGGGCGTCGCCGCCTCCGGCCGCCGCGCCGGCGACCCCCGCCGCCGGGGGGTTCCGCGGGCCACCGGAGTTGCTCCGGTGGTCCGATTTTGTTTCCCTCTGCGCCGTAGCTCCTCCCGGGTCCCGTACACCACTGCAGAAACAACAAATCACCTTTTCGGCATGATTTTTCGATGCCCGCCAATCCGCACATTAACGAAGAACTACGGAGGGTTGTCGGGCCGTGTTTGTTTGGCACGCACCCTCCGCGTTAGGTGATAACAATCGGAAGAAGATAATCCCCACATGGAAAACAAAACAAAATGCAATTTTAATAAATTAAAATTGTTCTTGATTCAGGTTCTTTGTTTTTAGGGGGAAACAACCACGGAAATAAATTCATTTCACAAACAAAAACCCCTACCTTAACTTCTTCTTCGGACGCGAGATCGACCGTCGCGGAAGAAAGGGTCGTCGCGTCGCGGAAGGGCGTCGCTGTCGTGCGGTACTCGGCGTCACGTCAAAGAACTCCGAGGATCGAGAACATATAGATTTAATTATAATAATTAAATCCATGTTGATGTTATAAACCAAAAATAATTAAAAAGGAGCGCTACCCCCTACCTTGTCGTTGTCAATCGAAGGTTGTCGCGGGGTTGGATCGTCGTGGAAGAAGCATCGCGGAGGGAGAATCGTGGAAGAAGCATTGTTGACATCGCGGTGCATGGCGTCGCGTCGTCGATCTCTGAGGGTTTGGCGTTCTTCGTCGGAGGTCGGAGCGTTCTTCGCGTTCTTCGCGTTCTTCGTCGAAGAAGAACGCTTTCCTCCCAGTTTCTCTCCACGCCACAAGTCCAACTAAATAAAATAAGTTCAACCCTTATTTTATTATTGACCTAAGCTTTTGAAATTCAAAAGATAAGAAATGAACAATTAATTCGTTGAATTAATTGTTACGATTTAACTGCCCAATTAATTGGGGCGTTTCTTAACCAGAAAAACGCACGGTTGACTTTCATAAAGATGGGTTTTCGCGGGTGCGTTACTTAGCGGAAAAGAATCGGTGGGGCTCGTGCGGGCCCCACCTCAAAAATATCCTACCAGGAGGGTAGGATATTTCGTGTTCTACCCTATCCGCTTCAACTCAGCTTAAGTAGCTTAAAGTGGATTTAAGTGAAATAAAATAAAGTTTTTCGTACCACATTATTTTATTTCTTAACTTAAAGCCCAAAAATTAAAAACCACACCCGAGCAAACGCAACTCCAGAAGATGTGTTTCTAAGTAAATATCGGTGCTACGATTCCATCGGTGCCCTCGGAATTTGATTCCAAGCACCGGTTCAAAAGTTAGAAAAACCCGCTCATTCATTCACTGAACGTACCCGAGCCAAACTTCGGAAAATGATTTCAGGCACACCGGGCCTCGGAATCAGGCGCCGTCAGAAACTACGTTCTTGTAAAATTCCAAAGAAAATTAAGAAAAAAATTTACCTTGAAATTTCCGGGTCTTTACATGCCGTTATCCAACTTCTTAGTGAAACAGGGACAAAACCCATCCGGTCCACTAGCCATACTAGTAAAAATCCGCCCCACCAAGGTACTCGGGCTTCCCCTTTTGTGCTCAATCAATTTCAGCATGCAAGATAAAAAAAATTCATATAAAACACCATTATTGTTAAAACACAACCAATATAGTATCTGTCACATTTTATACCACTTAAAACACGAAAAAAAACACTTCAATTTTTCATAAAACAATTCCTCAAAATCCCGTAGTGTTTTGGACACAAAACTCCTTATAAACCTCACTTGCATACTATGTGCACATTTTTATGTTTCAAAAACAGAAAGGGAATCCAACTAAATTTCAGTGATAACACAAAATCATTTTTAGGGCTGCCCCATATGGTTCACGAAACGACATCATTGCAGAATCTCCATTTTTTACACAACAAAACTCTTAGAATTTCATGTGGTTCACAAACACCATTAAAACCAGATTTTGCAGCAACAAACAAAAGGGATAATCAGTAAAAACAGTTTTTTCCCCTATTATAGTTAAATAAAATTAAATAATTACTTATAGGGCATCCCCAATTAATCTAATAAAACATTTCCATGAAGAAACCCCCAATTTCACATGAAATTGGCATTTAGGATTCATTTTATATACAAACACCACTAAAACTATTTTTTCAGAAATATTTAAATTAAATAAGCATGAAAATACGATAAAAATAGTATCCAATTCTCAAATATTTAATACACAATGGAATCACCTACCAAAACCAAGGAAACCCTTGAATCCTTTGTGCGAAAACTCAAACGCACCACCGCCGCACCTCAAGGATGGTAAACCAGAACAAAAATCGTAATTTCAGACCATGAAACTAAAGGTAAAAACCTAATTTTTAAACCCTACATTCTGGACATTAGGAACCTCAATGATAAGGGAAGAAACCCTAAGTACATTGGATGTAACCCTAAACAAATTGAAAGAAGAAAGAAGGAGAACAACTTACTTTAAATATCTTGTAGAAATCACCCCAAAAAATACAAGTAGCTGATTTCAAAAATACCCAAACAATAAAGTGAGGTTCGAAAATGGATAAAGAGATCATTTAGGAATTTTAATGGGGGACAAAGAGTAAAATTTGAGTGAGTTATAAAGGAAATACTTTACCTCTTCAAATCTGGACGATTTGAGGAAGCCTATGAAGTTTGGCACCAACTTGCGATTAACCAGAGCTCCAAAGAGGGGGGGAGAGAGCTCCGACGTGTGGATGGGTTAATTGGGCTTGGGTGAGACTTGGAATCACCGTAAAATCCCAAAAATTGAATATGTTAAAACATAATAAAAATTTATTTTTAAAACAGGAATTGGGCTTTCGGGCTGGCCCAACCCCTTAGATAAAAACCCAAATAAACCCCGGTTATGGATTTCTAAAAGCTCTAAATTGCAATGGTGGTGTTAATAGGATATGGGAGGTCATTTTTGTAGTTGAATGAGTGAAAAATATTAAAAAATGAAAAAGTTATAAAAGAATCTAAATTGGTTTTTAAATCTGGAATTGGGCTCACGGTTTGGCCCAATTCATGAAAACTCTCTCATTCCTCCATAAAAGATTGGGAACCCCCCCCCCCCCAAAACAAAGTATAAATGGAAATTAAATGAAATTATCATTAAAATAAGTCATGGGTGTTACAATTACAATTTAAAACCAATTAAAAAAATAATATAATTATATTAATAAATTTTATTAAATGGAACTTTTGAATTAAAATACAGTATTTTTCACTATTCATAAAAAATTAATTTTATCAGAAAAATAAAAAAAATTACCAAGGGTAAATTTTGATGTCATGATTCTAAAGAAGAATTTTATATGGTCAAATTGATCATATGAAAGTTACAATAACTATATTTATAGAATTTTCTCCATCAAAAGGCGGTAAATCATCCATTTAATGTAAATTATACATAAAATTAGATTCATTCACATATTAAGCCACTAAATTTTATTTGATAAATGTAAAAACATTTAAAAAATATGTATAATAATATTTTAGTTAGTTTTTTTAATTCCTTCCAACACAAAGGCTAGGTGTTAACAACCATTTAAAATAATAATGTTATATTATCCGTGTGCAATGTATGATTTCCAAGAATTCTGTTGTTGCGTATCAGGTATGCCATCAAACATAACGTCCCCTTTAAAGAAAAATTAATATTTAATTCAAAAATATTAATAAATATGAAGATATATTATTCTATATTTAGTAGGTATGTTAAAACCTTCCCCCTGTTTTTAATTGCTTCCTAGATATTTTTATTCACTTATCAAATAAGTGGGGGTATTTATCCATCATAGCATTTTCAGATTCCCACATTGCCTCTTCAACCATATGGTTTTTTCACAAAACCTTTACCTGGTGAATTAAATTAATCCGAATCACTTTCTCTCTATGGTTATGAATCTATACTAGTTGTTCCTCATAAGAGAGACTCACTTCAAACTAAACTACCTCTGTGGTCAAAACAAGAGACAGATCTTGCATATACTTTCTCAACATTGAAAAATGAAAAAAATTGTGTAACTAGGACAAACATGGAGGTAATGCCACACTGTATGAAATAGATAAATCTTTCTCTAGGATTTCATAAGGTCCAATGAACCCCGGACTCAACTTTACTTTCTTACTAAAATGCATCACACTTTTCCATGGAGAAACTTTGAGAAATACATGATCACCTACCTTAAAAGAGAGATCCTTCCTCCAGATATCCGCATAACTTTTCTGCCTTCTCAAAGCTCTTATCATGTGCTTCTGAATCAACAGAATCTTTTATGCCATCTCTTCCACCAATTCTAGTCTCATCAGCTTTCCTTCACCTACTTCATCCCCAAAAGATGGAGTTCGACACCTTTTTCCGTATAATTCCTCAAATGGAGCCATTTGTATACTGGAATAAAAACTATTATTATATGAAAATTAAACCAAGGAAATATGTTGGAGCTAACTTCCCTGGTAATCTAGTGACCAAGTATGTAGCATATCCTTCGAGGTCTGAATTGTTCGTTCTGACTACCCATCTGATTGTGAATGAAAATCTCTACCAAAATTTAATTCAATACCCAATGACTTCAGAAGGCCTTTCAAAAATTTATAAGTAAACCAGGTATCATAAAAAATAAAATGGACAGTGGAACTCAATGTAACCAGACTATCTCTTTAACAGGCAACTGAGAATGTTGATCTAGAGACAAAGTATCTCTAACATGAACAAAATGACCAAATTTAGTCAACCAATCCACAATAACCCAGATTGCATTATTACCTTGATATTTATTTGGAAATCCCACAATTAAGTCCATGTATATATTTTCCCAATTCCACTCAAGCATTAGTAATGACTAAAGCATCCCATTCGGTAACTGACGCTCTACTTTAACCTGCTGACAACTCAAATACATCATAGAAAAATTAGCAATATATATTTTCATTGCACCCCACTAGTAATACTTATGAAGATCTCTATATATCATAGTACTGTCAGGACAAACTAAAAATAGAGAACTATGAGCTAGACATAAAAACTCATTCTTCAAATGTGAATCATAATGCACAAATAATCATTTCATAAACCTCAAATCACAATTGTTATCAATGCTAAATTCAAGAAACATACTCATCTGGACCAACTCTACCTTTTTCTATAACTCATTGTCTTCTTTCTGGGCTTGCCTGATTTTTTCTGATAGAGATGATCTCACTGACACCTGAAACAAAACTGAGAAATTTCCTACACCAACAACTTCTATTCAAATTTTTATCAAATAAACAACCAAAGGATATCGTTCTAAACATAGTATGGTTAATGAAGCATTACTTTTTTGAATTAAACCATCAGGAACATTATTTTCTTTTCCCAAATGGTAATGGATCGTGAAATCATAATACACGATTAATTTCAACTATCTCCTCTATCTCTTGTTCGATTCTTTCTGAGTGAATATATACTTAAAACTTTTGTGGTGAGTATATATTTCACAGTTTACTCTATAAAAATGATGCCTCCAATTTTTTAAAGAAAAAAACAACAATAAGTAATTGAAAATCATGTGTGGGGTTATTTAGCTCAAGATGTTTCAACTAACATGAAGCATAAGAAATTACCTTATCATTCTGCATAAGGACACAACCATGTCCTTTCAACGAAGCATCATTGTAAATAAAAAAATAACCATTTTTGGAAGGGTGTTCCAAAACTTGATCGTTCAACAATATTTTTTTCAATTCACAAAAACAATCATCACATTATTTTTTCCAAATGAAATTAATACCTTATCTTTTAAACATAGTCATTGGACTTGATAACTATGAAAACTTCTCAAAAAACCTCTACTAATAACCTGTTAAACCAAGAAAACTATTGATTATGGTTATATTTGTGGGTCTTTTCCATTCTTAAACAACCTTTGTTTTATCATGATCAATAGTTATGACATTTATTGAAAACATGTGACCAAGGAATGAAATTTATTGTAACAAAAATCTCCTGAAAATAATTTTATTCCATTTTCTAAAGGTCGGTTTAAGGGTTTCCGGTATCCATTACATGACTTCACCACTTGCACATCACCACTTCACAACATCGTGAATTCACCATTACAAAACCACAAAACAACATTAACACCACCACACAACAATTTCAACTGCATCAGCAGTTTAACACTTCATCACTAACATAATCAAGAATGAGAGACCACGAACCACCGAACACAAACATACCGTGCACCCTGATCTGAAGACAACCACAACTGTTCCTCATTCATCTAGGCTGCGTCCTCCACTGACCGAAGGACTGCCCAACTCAGATCCACTATCGCAAGCAACCGCAGTCATTCCTTCTACCCAGAACAGATAAAATCTTAAATGAAGTTTCACCAAATCAAAGGGCCATCACACACAGAAAACGAAGATCCATAAGACAAAAAATATGAAGAAGAACAAAATAGATGCTCTGACTCTAGGATGATTCCCGAAGCCCAAATCCCTTCAGCGCCACCTGTTCGGAGTGGAAGATAGCAGAAAAATACCACTTGCACTATCCAGAAGAAAAACGTAGACCACAGGTTGTTGGATCTAGAGCCTCAGTTTCAAAACATAACCACACCACAAGGAAAAACCCTATCCATCAAGACAACACATAAATGACTTTAATACTACTCTTTACTTTTAGATTTAAAAAACATCATCAAAGAACACAATGAGAATCTTATCAAAGAACTCACATAAATTTCTATTCATAAGATCCATGAATATTGCAGTTGAATTGGTTAAACCAAATGGCATAACTACAAATTCATAATGGCCATATCTAGTACGAAACACGCTTTTCGAAATGTCTGCTTCCATTACTTTCAATTGAGGTTACCATGACCTCAAATTAATCATCAAAAAATACAGATCTCTCGGGAGATGATCAAACAAATAATCAATATGAGGCAAAGGATACATCTTCATAATAGTGATGTTATTCAATGAACAATAATCGATGCAAAGTCCCGTTGAACCATCTTTCTTTTTAACAAATTATATAGGAGCTCCCCATGGTGATGAGCTAGGTTGAATAAAATTGTTTCCTAATAACTCATGTGATTGCTTATTTATCTCTAAAAGTTCAATTTGAGCCAATCAATAAGGGGGATTAGAAATTTGATTAACATTAGGTAATAATTCAACATTAAATTCAACTTCTCGATCAGGTATAATACATGGTAATTCATCAGGAAAAACTTCAAGGTACTCATTTACCATTGGCACATCTTTAATCTGAACAGTTCCATTGTTTTTAACAATATGTGAAAGGTATCATTAATTTCCTTATTTTACTAGTTTCTCAGCTTCCTGATATGTTAGTAAAAGAAGGTTTTCATTGTTATACACAAACATAAAATATTTCTGCAAATAAACCTCTTTAGCTCAGAAGTCAATCATAGCTTGATAAATAGAATTCCAATATATACCCAAAATAATATCAAACTCTACTAGAGAAAAAACAATAAGTTTTCCATGTAGATTCTTCCCACACATAAGAACATGAAGGTTCTTGTGTTTTTTTTCCTTGAAATTTCCTCCATGTGTTTTTACCATAATTTTAGGATTCATATCATGAGTTGGAATTCCCAATTTACTAGAAAACATATCAGAAATGAATGAATGTGGAGACCCCGAATCAAGAAACTCATTTTCATAATCCCTATAGAAAAACAGTGTACCAGATACTACCTTATTTGATGGCCCAATATCTGCTTAAGTATTTTCAAAGGATTTCACCACACATTTCCGCATTTTTCCGGCTGCTTTCCCTCAGTTGAGTTTTTAGTTTTATAGACATTTGTATAATGACCCATTTCATTGCACATTAAACACTTTACTAACTGCAAATTAGATTATTTCTTACCATTAACCTGATCTTTTTCACTGAAATTACAAGCCTTAGGTCCCATTTTAACACATTGGTAATAATTAACAGAATTCAAAAGACATTCACCAGCATTCCCACAATTTTCACATACTGAAAACATAATTTTTTTACCATCATACTTTTTTGAAGTGTTCTTCCCTTTCATCTGCCACCTCGACCACTTATTATGTTGTTTTTCAAAGAACACCTAATCATCAGAAAACTCCATTTCCACCTTCTCCATACAATGAAAAAGTTTTTCATAACTTTTGAACTCACAAGAAGCAAATGCCCATCAATACATTAAATTTAATCCCGATTAAAAATGGTAGATTTTACTATCAAAATCTCTTGTTAATTTTGGAGCATACCTTTCCCGTCGATTGAATTTTTCTTCATAAGTAGCCACTAAGTCATACTTTTGAATCAATTTTAGGAATTTTTATTTCCATCCTAAGATGAACCACCTTACGAAAATATTTCTCAAGAAACATACCATTGAATTAATCCAAAGCAAGATCATCAATCTCTTTACTATCCATAATATTATTCAATATCGACCACCACAGATCAGCTTCACCTTCAAAACAGTAAAGATCAAGACTAAAATTTTGATGTTATGAACTCCCCATGATATCAAAAAATTTCTCCAATGCTTTAATCGACAATTCTACTAGCATAGGTTCAGTTGATCCTCTGAATTATAGGGGATGTTGCCTCATGAAATTCTCCACTATTGACATGTTACATTATAGTATATCTGGTTGATCTCATGCATGGATACCACCACCATTTATTTCCTGAGTAAACTATTCCATTACTGGAACAAACTATTCAGTTCCAATTCTGACTATCTTCGGTTTCTTGTTTGGAAGGTAGTCTTCCTCCTGATGTCGTCCCAACATAGTTGTCTTGTTTCCTCAACGGAAAACCATTCTGAAAACAAATATATCTTAGGTGATGCAACATGATAATCTGTAAATTCTATATCATTTAAATATTAACATAAATTATGTTATATATATTAATTTAACAATATCCTAACTCTAAATGTTATCTAAAATGACCTCGAATACCAACTATAAGGACCTGGCCTTAAAGATAACATAATATTGAATTATATGAATAATTCACATTGATGATCATTTCAGGTATAGATTTATAGTGAATTAGGGCATAACTATTACATTAAATCTCAAAAATTACAAGGAAGACACTTCTACTCAGTTTCCATTTTTTCATAAAATAAAAACTCTTGAAACAAAAATTCATGTCTAGTCCCATGTTTTAGATACCCTAACTTTTCCTTGATCCCATCCTCAACCCTATTCATCTTTAGGTCATCTGAAAAACATCTCATAACTGGGGATGAGCATAAATCGCTCATTAAGAGTTATAAAAAATGAAAGAAAAATTGTTTCATCATTGAATACATAACATAAGCTCTTTAACATACCTCATGAAATTATAATATTTATGAATAACACATTGAAAACATAAATCATAAAGGAAAACTGTGGAATTCATATCATACTTAAATTATAGCTATCCCAACTACATAGGGAGTTACATTTGGAATACCGATTATATTATATTCCATAAATCACATAGGAGAATCATTCACGTATACCTCTGTCAAATTACCTAATGAATTTGAGAGCTATCTCGTGCTCAAACACCCTAGGATTATCATGAAACTACCCTAATACATAACAATTCCCATGAACCAAAACATGTTCATAACACATTAATCAAACATAAAGGAATGATAAAATTTCCACATTACAATCACAATATATCATTTAAATATAATGACATAATAACTCTATTATCAAAAACATTTTCAATACTATAATACTTAAATGATTATATGGTATTTATTTTCCTTTTAAAAATTTATGGATTGTTAAGGAAGCTATAAAAAATTCAAATAATACACACGGCGACAGAAAGGGTCGTTGTCACCACTTATGTTAAAAAGAAATATATTTTTTTCCACATAGTAAAATGACCTTTTGAAAAATATTCACATTGAATGAGATGAAAAGATAAAGGTGTTTATACAATGTATAATAGAAAATTGTTTATTAAAACAAAATATGATTCAATGAAAGGAGATTGAGATGATATCCCTTACCTCATGTCCGACATGACTCTTTCGTTATTTAATTTCATGAATAATAAACTAAAGTTAATTTATACTTGATTAATAACATTTTTAGGTTTATTATTCCTTTTAAATCACTTATTTCCTTGTTATAATCATTATGTAATCATTTAAGTTAGTAACGTTCGTTTTGTCGATAATTGGTACATGAGTCCAAAATGAACTTATTACAAATACATGTTGTATACATGGTCCAAAGTTAATTATATCCATAATTATATTCATGATTTAGATCAAATATATATCATATATATCCATTATATACATTTATTTATAATAGTACATAATATTTGGATGTAAGACATGAAATGCCCCGTTCATGGATATGGTTAGTCGTACGTACACATGGACGCTACTTTATCTTATATTTATTATTTTAATGGAATTAAAAAATAATTATAAATAGGTATATTATAATACCAGTATAATAACTTATATAATATCATTAATTCCATCTTTTATACATCCCACGTATGTCATTAGTGAGTCATATCACTTTGAGGGGGCGGTAGTCCACACATCCTCAAATGGAATTATAGAATTTACCAATAATGGAAACCATAAAGGTATTCTATAAATATAAGATATAAAAGAATAAAGAAAACATAATCATAATATATATCATATATAAATATATTTTCATCTAAATGTCCACCATGAGAGGCGGTTGGAGATAATCAAAAAATCATCATTTCGTGAGGCGTTAGTTTTTCACTCATAGAAACATTATGTTCATCACCCATTATATGGAGGTGTCTGTAAATGTAGTTTAATTTTTCTCATAAAAACATAATATTATATTGAGGATACTGGGGTTATTATAAATTAAATGAATAAAAAGAGTTTATATGTTGTAGATGTAAAATAAAAGAAAATAAGTTAAGAGAAACCATTACCTTTATTTTGGGGTACTCCCTTTGGTTTGATCCAAAAGGAATTCATGAAGTGACTTCTTCCTAAGTTAAGGATTCTAGGAAGATGATAGGGATCTTGAGAGATTGTTTGGGTAGGGTTTAGGCAAGACAGGTGGCTTTAGAGGTGTGAGAAAAGAATTAGAAGTGAGGTTATCTTATAAGGGGGAGGATGGGATCTTTAGGAATGTATCAACAAAAAAATTTTATATAATGATATTCAGTTTCTAAAGGTCCAAAACTAATTAAAGTTGAAGATAAGAATAATAATGGGAGAAATAAAATCATACAATACGAATTTTATAGGTTTGGTATATTGTTTTAATATTAATAATCTTATTTATTTAAATCATTTATTTATGAGGTAAATACTTCATCGTTATTCTTTCGTGAATAATTCAATTTATTTGATGTCTAAAAATTATAAAAAAAATATACCACAATTTATTAAATCTGTTTAGATTTCCAATGAATATTTATATTTGAAAAGATAACTTCTATAACCCTGTGTAATAATTAAATCACTGAAAGATATTTGTTTCTGTCATTTATTCCTTTACTTTATGTTAATTAAAATAATGTGTCATTATCACTTCCAATTGACTCCATGGGGTCCCCAAATCGACCCAAATATGTCCATGGTCGTAAATGACACATACAATTAGGTTTGTACATGTTTTAAGGTAATTTTTTATTAATACAATATTGTTTTACCTTGAATATCCCTATTTACCATTTACTATAGTAAATAAAAGTCAAAAGTAACTATTCACCAAAAAATATTTTCATCTTATTGAACCAAATTTTACTAAAAAATAACAACTATATATATAGGATTTTTTAAACTCAATCTACAAAAGTGGTAAAATTTCAATTAAATGAAAATGTCTTTTTTTACTAAAACTTTGTGGTTTAACTATTTATAAAAAATTGATGTTTTTCAGAAAAATACAACAAATTTAGCCTAAGATATATTTGATATTCCAAATTCAAAAATGATGTCTATTTTTTCAAATTTAAAACATAGATTTTGAATCAATTAATTTAATATTAATTCCCATTATCCAAACAAATAGTGTGTATTTAATAAACAATAACTATCAAAAGATTGATACTTAATTATGTGCTATATCAATGTGAAATTTATTCCAATGACAAACATTGGATTAATAGGTAAAAAAATTATAATTTTAAATGAATAAAAATAATAATCTAACCATATAAATAAATTATATTAAATAGAACTTTTCAATTAAAATACATTATTTTTCACTATTTAAAAAAAATCATTATATTAAGAAAATACCAAAAATTTACCAAAGGTAAATTTGGACCTCCTAATTCTAATGGAGAATTGTATTTGGTCAAATGGAACATATAAAAATGACTATAACTATATTTAAGGATGGTTCTCCGTTGAACGGTGGTAAATCAACCATTAAGGTAAATTATGCTTAAAATTAGATTCATTCACATTTTATGCCTCTAACTTTTATTGGATAAATGTAAAAACATTTAACAAACATGTATAGTCATATTGTAGTTAGTTCAATTCTATCTCGCCAACACAACGGCTAGGCGTTAACTAAAATTTAATATAAAAATATTATATTTTTAGTGCGCAACGTTAGATTTCAAAAAAACATGTTGTTGTGTATCTGGTAATCCCTCAATAATAGCATCCCGTTTAAATTAAAATTAATATTTAATTCAAAAATTCTAATAAATATAAAAATATATTATGTTTTATTTACTTGGGATGTTATGTAATGAATTTTAAAATATTATGTTAATGCTTATATCACAAGATATTATTATATTAAAAAATAATTGGACATAATAATTCATTCAATTTACTTCACTTTTAATTTTATTTGTATTATTTATTTTATTTTGGCATTAATTAAATAATAAATTAGTTATTGTTTCGTGATAATTTATTGAAGTTATATGATCTCAAAAAACTAGAAATAAATTTTCAAAAAAAAACTCATTTATCATTAAACATAATATTTACAAATCAATAATTTTTTTTCCCTTTCCCTATTCATTGTTTATATTAAAAGCAAGGAAGGTTCCTTTTTTGTCTACATTGTGACATAAATTAATATAAAGGTCTCTTTCATTTACAATTTCCCCTAAAACACAAAAAACACATACCTAAGGTGATAAGGGTCTAATTATGGGATTGTATTGGGTGTTGTAAAAATTGGATAGTCATTTTATCCCTTATCTTCTTTATTTCACCCATAATATATCTATTATTACCATAACCACTATATATAATGTTTTAGAATTTTCACAATTAATTTTGATTAAAAAAATATTTTTAACTAATTATAAAATATAAAATATGATGATTCCAAATATATAATTAATTTTTCTAAATTACACTCATATTATAAGAAATTTTAATTTAACATCAATCCCAATTACGTGATGAAAAAATGGTTTTCAAATTGAAAATTTTTAAATGATTTAAATATTTTTTGATCAATATACATTATGAAAATGATAAAAAAGGAATAAATTAGATTATAAGATATAAAATTCAATTAATTTTAATATATAAAAAATTAAAATTATTTATCAACTTATTATATAATTTAAATAATTTATTTATCAATTATGATTATCATTTTTCATTATTCATAATACAAATAAATATTTTAGATAATCCCCAAAATACCCCTTAGCTAATTTTGATAAAATGATTAAAAAAATGAATCTTATTTTATAAAATTTAATTTCAGTAATAGATAATAATATGTTTTTAAATTATGCTTTGTAGGAGATACTAAGTAGAATTTTGGAAAAACATATTTTTTAAAAACCATTTTTTTCTATTAATTGATTATAACTTTATTTTTGAATAATTTATAACCATAATTTTACTAATTTATTTATTAGTATTCATTCCACATAATTAAATACTTGGAATACAATATTAGGTTTCACTATGAATTCTGGTTTCATGTTTCAAAAGTTGTAGATGAGATTAAATTCAAATAACTATATTTTGTGGGTTATTTAGGCTCAATGTTGTGTGTCATATAAACTACCACAATAATGTTATTATATATAAATTTCATTGTTTTACAAAAAGGATTTTATTTAATTTTATTTGATAATATAATAAGAAAAAGGTATTCATTTGATCATGTAATCATAAAAAAGTGGAAAGAACCAATAAATGAACATAAACACATGTCAAAGATAACTACAATGAATATATCACGATGTGGACCTAATTCTACAATATATTAAGTAAACTCTATAATTTATTATAAAATGTGTCATGTGAATATATCATATAATATGGTGTTCATTATAGAATAAATACTTCAAATTGGTGATATATAAAATGATTAGGGGATAGAAAATTTC
Organism: Viscum album; assembly: GCA_963277665.1. Classification (NCBI taxonomy): domain Eukaryota; kingdom Viridiplantae; phylum Streptophyta; class Magnoliopsida; order Santalales; family Viscaceae; genus Viscum; species Viscum album. Next base: position 616,661,365 of record OY728127.1, on the reverse strand, counting down.
TGGTTAATCTCTTTTTATTTAAGAGGGGGCATTTGAAATTAAATTAAAAAATATATTAAACAACCAATGGAATATAATATAATGTAGTTATATAGGTATTAAACAAATATATATTTTTTATATGAATAACATAACATCAATGAGAGATAAAAGTTGAGTTATATAGAGAATCATCATAACTAAATGAAAAAGGGTGGTTGGGAGAGACCTCGTATCTCATATGCTAAAATATTTTTTCAAATTCACTTGATAAAATCTGTAATCAAATTAAATTCATAAAATCATTAATTAATGAACATTTAGATATTTATATTATTTATTATGAATAAAATAGATTAATTTTTAAGTGTTTAAATTAGATATAATGTTTATTTTTTAAATTTCAGAGGGTGTTCTTTTTATGGTTCCAAGTCGGATTACTCCGGTATAATTATGGATGTTCATTGAAAATGGGAATATATATTTAAAAGTGAGTTGAAATGATATTAATTTCTTTTATATAATATTATGGGTCCATAATATAATAAATTTTTTTATGAAATTTAAATTATTCAAATAGTAAAAATGTTAATATTATTTAGATATTTTATTTAGGTTGTTTTGCATACAAACATGGACTAGTTTTTTTAATATATTTCCAATTATTTCATTATATAATTTACAAAAAATGAAATTTGTTAAAATATACATATAAAAATCTTATTTAACCACAGTAATATTTTTTTACCATCCTCGAATGTGGTATTGTAAAATAAAAATCACCATCCACATAGGTGGTGAACAGATATAAAATGCAAAATGGTTTTGTCATTATAATAATAGTAGAAGGGTCTAGAAAGGATGATAAAAAATATATTATCACTATAATATTTGAATATATATATATATGAGACACTAGAATCATTATTTCATTATGGGTGGGTGATGAATGGAGAAGGTAAAAAAAGTAAACAATTTAATAGAGGTTGATTGTAGATAATGTATCATGAATTTTGTGTCATTGAAAAAAATACTTATAGTACATGGATTTGGTATTTCAGGGACACTAATGGAAATAGGATGTGGGTGAGAGGATTTGGATGTTATTTGGGTATAAATATTTAATGTAAAATTTAGCGACCCAATCATTTTTTCACATATTATCACATGATTTTTAATATAAGTATCCATTAAATGTAAAATAAGGATCAAAATTCCCTTATGTCTATGGAATTGTATGAACATATAATATCAAAATGAAAGTAGAATGTATTTATTTTAATCACCATAATGAGATATTAAATCCCTTTTCTCTTAATTGTGAATGTGATAACCTATAGAATACATAGATAAAATATGTTAGCTAAAAAACATGTAATGGAATAATCATGATATTGAAGGAAGGTGTGTTTGACACTGGTTTAACATGAGATCATAAAAGACATAAGTCCTTGGTAATATCATGGTAAAATAACATTAATAATTTTTTTATAAGACAATGTAATCCTAGGAAATGTGGTTTAAACATAAAGCTATACATACTCATAATTCAAGGATAACTACAAATAAAACATTATATGGTGGATAGCATCCCATCATAGATTAAGTTGAGTACATAATCATTTAAATAATGTCACTTGTGAAAAAAACATTACAAAATTAATTCCATTATAATCTATGAACACACATAAATACATGTTCTCATTAATATGTTCCACTATATGAAATCCATCAAAAGGCATAGTCAGAGGAATTACCCATTGAATGGAATGGGTTTCATATTCCTTCCTCGTATCATAATCAATGGACATTTTGAGGATTTTACAAATAGTAGAATAAATTAAATATTATATATGGATATATTTGATTACATAGTAACAGGTCTTAAAATATGGTTTTCATTTTCAAATATAGACTATAAATTAGTGTTTTAATGATAAATTTATATAAATGTTTACCTTAATAGAATTTTATTTTGATGAAGTAATTTGAGAAATAAAGACGTGGCATTAATTACATCATCAAACAAAGGTATAATGATAATGGTATATAAGTAATATAAATTAATACAATCTTTTATATGAATACATAACATCAAATATACATAGAATTTTATTTAGAGATAAACATTTAATAACATGATGAAAATGGGTGGTTTAGAGAGATCCATTATCATATGTATTGTGTCTCTTCGTGAGTGTCAGATTCTCTGACATCATAAATGTATATTTTTTAAAAATATATTCTACTATAATAATATTTTAAATAAAACCATTATAATTTTTTATATATCAAATTACAACCTATTTATTATTAATCCAATTTAAAAACCACAATCCGATGTGATAACTACATTTTTCATGCATGTTTTGCTTCAAATGTCATTGCATTTATAACTTTTTTATGGTTTCATATTCAATATAATGATAGATATTATTTTTATAGAATATATATATATATATATATATATATAATTAGATTCATCTATAAAGGGTGGAGATAAATACATCTCGGTCAAACAATTCAACGATATTGTTGGTCATACAAACACATGAATGTTGCTTCATTTTTTGTTGGGTGGAACAAGATAATGTAAAACAAAAAAATCATCATTTAAAAAATCATAATAATATATATAGAATATATTTATACACTCAATCATTCATTAAAAAAATGTTTTATGTTGTGTTGGAAAAAAATTACATTGTTTCAGGAGGTGGTAGTATACCACACACAAGAATGATGATTCTGTTTCCTATTTCATGTATGATGAGATTCATGATGGTGTTGAAAGTAACATGGTACATTTTCTTTATATTTTATACACATTTTTACTATTTTATATATTTTTAATAATATTTGGAGTATTTTTAATATGAAATAAAAGCTAAACATTTTTTTTAATGCTATACATATTCATAAAAAAACAACCTTTTCATTTAAATAGATTCCCAATATAGTGGGTGTTATGCAAAAAAAAATACATCTGAAAATTTTGAAGGTGGTTAAGAAGGGGTTTTCATGTATTTAACGAAATAAAATGTATTTTATGTTCGAATAATATAGGATATGATGTGTACTTTTATAAGTGATCGATAGGAACTCATGTAATTGCATTAAATATTAAATTAATATTAATTATATTTCATGGAAAAAGGATTAAAACAGATATAATTATAAGATAACATGTAATTGTTTTTAAATAATATAAATCAATAAAATTATGAAAATATTAGTGTGTGATTATACCCTTATCTCTCATTTTTAACCAACATTAATTTTTATTGATAATTATCATGATAACGAGGTTTTAACTATTTAAGGGCCAATATAAACAGTATACAAAGAAATATTGTCCGTAAATGGTCTAAAATTTATATTTCTAAAAATATACTAATGAAATTGTTGAATATATAATATTTAAGAATATGAAATCATTTAATAATTTATTATTTCATTTAAAATAACATTGCGGTATGTTTTAGTACTATTCATTTAATTTTTATTTGAAAACAACCTGAATATAATGTAATATGAATTTAATTAATTGAAACATAACTAATATGTAAATTTTTTATATAAAATTCTAGTAATACTATAAATAATTTAAATTATATTACATTGATAATTATTAAAATCCTTAATTATATATTTCTATTAAATAAATAGATATAAGGTTGGTATTGTAAAAATATTTTATGAAAATATTAGAACATTAAAAATTAATAAAAAACTATATTCATAAAAAAATTATTTTTCAAATACGTATTTATAGTTTCAAATATGATATCATTATCACTATTAGAAAATATATTATATATTAAAACAAATAAAACTGCATTTTTTTAATTTATCTTTCACATAAATATTACAGTGTTCATGATCTAGAAATATAGAATCAAATTGACTTATTTTACAAAACATTATGGATATGGATGGAAAAAACTTATAAAACAAAATAAAAATAGGAGTTGTGGTCTTTTTTAGTCCTTATCATAATATGATACCTTACATACCTAATTTACCATTAACATGGAGAAATTATTTTCTATTTGTACTATTCACAATGAATAAAAATAAGGGTCTCATTTTTACCAAAATGGGAAATCAATATTATAAATAAGAATTATATTTTTAATGATTAATTTATATATTTTTCAGAAATTAATTTTTGATGAAAAAGAAAAACACAACAAAATATTTTTTTATGAATATTATTTTTATTTATATTATATTTTTCCATACCAAAATATATTATATAATTCATTACATGGACCATAATCTGAATAAATTTAATCAACTGTTTCTAAAAAACATAAAAATAATCTAAAATAATTTTTTCAATGTATTTTCTTGAAAATTAATTATAGTTTCAAATAAGATTTTTTATTTTAACTATCAATTGAAAAGAAATCATTTCAAAAAAAAACTAAATATTTCCTTATAATAATTTTTATATGATGATTCTTGAAATGAAATTATTTGTATGAAATATATTTTCTATATGTTATTCAATTTTATTACATTGTTTTATCACAAAAACAATAAAAATCATTTTTCATGAAAACTATTTTTTATAGAATAAAATAAATTCATTAATAATTTAGTTATTTTTTAATAAGAATAAATATATAAATTTATAATAATAAGGAACATTAGAAATATATTTCATATTTTGGTTCATCCTATTTATTCCGACAAACATAATGACAATGTTATTGGATGTTAGTATTTCATGGTTCGTTTAATATCAATGTTTCATGGTGTATATTTTGTCAATCATATTGTTCCTTGAAAATTGTTTTGTGCTATATTATTCCCCCCTAAAGAAATTTTTTATTGAAATTAAATGTTAGATACTACATTTAAAATATATATGGTTACCTATTCATCATTTTTCATTCTAGTTACCTAGTTCCCGCCCCTTATTTATTGTTTCATCATAGTAATTTTACAATGGGAATTATCTAATTATATAAAACAACATCTCTTCATTCTATTATCATCGTCGACATCTCCGCATAAGAAAGATCGTCTTCTAACTTTAATACTTATTGGTTCAATACATTTAAGGGATATGGTATGTACTTATTCAAGTGGGAATTTTGGAATACATCGTGCACTTATGAGACGATTGGGGGGACGGATGTCGATAGGCCACAACATCAATGTGATTGAGAAACTCAAATGGGTCAATATATATAGGGTTCATCATGTGCTTCCTTCTAAATATCACGTGTCCCTTCCATGGAGATATTTGGATAAACAATTTTTGTTCAATCAGAAAATCCATGTATTGTAAACATTTCACATTATAAAACTTTTATAAACAATGAGAATCCTTGTTGTGTTGTACATTAGTATGATCCATATATATCTTTTACTCAACAATTTCATGTCTCAAGAACATGAATACACCAACTCTATCCCAGAAAAAAGGTGTTCTACATCTCATCGACCAAAATTCAATCTTACAAGAATATTTATTTTCTTGAGTTAAATATATTATTGATTGAGAACACAACCAGAGGAAGATCTGGATCACAACATCCTTTTATTCCATCAATAATTCTTTGAACATCTTTTCTATTTTCTTGATAGTCCACTCCAATTAGTAGTAATTATGGGGATGATAAGTCATAATTAAGGATTAGTAAATTTTTTTCGATAGTGAATACATTTCTAAAATGTGGATGTAAATCTAGGATCTTGATTGGATATAATATTAGACAGAAATCCTTGATTCTCATTTCTTATTTTATATATATCCTAATAAACTAATACTGTTTTAATCACAATTAAATTTTAATAATGTTGGAGTTATTAAATGGTGATCCACACCAAGCCTTATAAAATTATTTCCACTTTATTTATTTGGATGACTGGTGACAATTTCCAGCATAATTTTTTTCCAATTTATATATACTTATTGATAATGGATTCATCATCCCTGTATAATTTTTTCCTTTCACCATTAACATACTAAAACACCAGACACATTGAATTATATTTTGTGATCACATTTTTCATATTGTCCAACCAATTATTCTCTCAGAGAACCTAGTACATCTATATGATCGTTGATGTGTAAGGATGTTCTAGCTAATTGAATCATTCAATATCACTCTTTTTTCAATATATTTGGTACACATAATGGTGAATCAAATTTTATAAATTCTTCATCAATTTTTAACTCAATAGATATAATTTTTTATTTAGCTTTCACCTTTATAGAAATTTCTATAGAACCTAATTGATAATCCATAAAATTCTATAAATGGTATATTTGAGAAATATTTAGGGGGTGGAATGATTATTTTTCATTCTTTTTTATTCCCATGTCCAAATATTTTGTACCTATGTGAATTGGATCCATTTCAACTATCCACATTGAAAATATTTCAAATCATTTCGACATAGGGCATCTGAAACATCTTATTAACTCTCAATATTGTAATAGATTAAGTTGTCATAGTCCATCATTAGGATGAACATATTATATTTGACATATTATGATCCTACTGTGATAGTGTGTATTTGAAGCTTATATGACCTATATACATTTCACACATCTCCCTGTGAAGATATTTACAAAATATTTTCAATGAAATTATAATTTTATCCATCTATATATCAGGTGTTTGATAGTTATTCTATTGTACATTCAACTGCATCATGCATTAGGTTATCTTGTTATTATTTTTCAATAATATATTTCCCAAATAATTCATTACCATACTTGAATCATCACTTTTTCCAATTAATATCATATGTAGAATGATTCTTCCCAAAATTTTGACACAAGGGGGTTGGGATTAGATTTCTCTATAATATTGATATGTTTAACCACCTAAATAAAACAGTAATATATGATTCATTTCTCTGGTACCATGATAACATTATGATTCTCCAATATTCAACTCTAACATGAGGGAACAACAAGGATTTTATTGTATTGAATCATCATTGATTTTTAGACATGTCTTTTACCATCTAATGATATTGTTGACATTATATTTGGTTATTATAATAATATTAGAGGAATGTATTGGAATCCTTGTGATGTATGCCTCATATTCCTCAATACGCTCTTCGAAATGTTTACTTATTCTGGGTAAATCCCTCTAGTTTTTAAGATTGTGATTTTACAGAAAAAAAAATTAATTGAACAATGTTTTCTTAAATTATGCTTACTCTATGGAATCATAGAACTATTTGGACATCACGTACTTCATTAGTTATCACCACCAGTTGAATTCTACTTCTTGTTATAAATAACTAATATATAATTCAATTATATGTATTATATGAAATAGAATACCATTTGAATGGAGTCTGTCCATTTTTCATTGATGATTGTATTCGAAGAACCAATAATTTTAGGAGGACATTTTTTGTGAATCATTCAACCTAAACTAGTATTTATTAGGAGAAATAGGTTGTTTCTCATGATTCTAGTTACTATTCAGATAATGATTCTAGAGATCATGTAAAACCTTGAATTTCCCAGCTCCCACTCCTATATAGTATGGTAGATAATTATGGAAATCATCACATTTCCCATCACAGTGGTTGTCTACACAATTCCTCCAATTTCATACATTATATTAAAAAACTAAAACCAGAAAATTATAAATAAAGAAACCTGAAAAATGAATCTTATAACCTTAGAATGAATTAATTATAAATGATTATTATATCTTAATTTTCATGTCTCTAGGTTTCAATCAGATTTATCCCCGGATACTTTTCTATTAATTTTGACACATAATATTATATTCAAGTACATTATAATGGTTTAGTAATAGTTTATGAATTTTTCATATAATATTCCCCATTAATATCAACTCATATGTGCATCGAGGAAAAATTATATTGATCAAGGTGAAGACTAATTAATCACATTGTTATACATTATTTGAGTTATTATCCCTAGGTAAAATATTCTGAGATCCATATCTAGTTGTAGTATCCAAAAAATGAATTTAATTTCATTGAACCCACTATTTCTATAGGTAACTAAAATTCAAAGGTAAGATACTATAAAAATAATTAGCTGATGGGTTTTGACTAAGGGGTTTTAAAAATAATAACTAAAAAATAGAAATGAATTAATATAATTACAACCATATAGACCCAATTTTTCTCACACATATTATTACTTGTTTTTTAACACAAATATCAATAACATAAAAAAATGATCGAAAGGCCTCATGGCATTGAAAATGCATCCTAAAAAAACCCCAACATGAAAATAATACTTCTTAATATTAACATCCATAATGAGATCCTTAATAAATTTTATCTTTCAAATATTCATGAGATAACCTGGGAAATACATTGGAAAAGGAATTGAGCTAAAAGTCCATAAAAGGGAATAAACAAGAAATAGATGGATAAACGGCTAGTCAAAGGTATAACATGATATCATAAAAGAGATGGTACATGAGTAATAAAATCACAGGATAGAATAAATAACAAGGTATCATAAAATCAGGATAACATAATAAATTTTTTAGAAAATAAACACATAACATATGTATAAGATAATGATAACTGCTAAGGAAACATAACATGGTGGACTGAGTCCTATCCTTTATTATGATTACTCCATAATCCTATACCTAACATCTCAATACCCTAAAATTTTGTTCCCATTAAATTGGATTTATATCTATTTGAAACAACCATATCATATTTTTTATTATGTGTTCCATAAGAGGAAGTCAATCATAAGGATTAATCATAATAATTCCCCATGATATGTAATGGATATTATAATTGTGCTTCAAATAAAAAAATTAAAATTAGATAATTATTAAAAATAGAATAAGGGATTAAGTATTATGGATATTTATAATTTATTACATAATAATATACCTGAATATAATGTCTTCATTGGGAAATAAAAAAAACAAATTATATTTTAAAAGATTAATGGATAGAAAAGATTCCCTAAATAATATTTGATTTTAAATAAGGAATTTCATGAATGATATAATAGAATATATTAACCCATAAAATGAAGATATGATGATATAGTTATATATTTAAGATAAATATATAAATTATTTATTTTCAATTGATAAAAACATTGATATATTACTTCTTCTAAAGAGATAATAGTTATAACTTGGTGAAAAGGTGTTATTTTGAGATATACGTTTCCTCAGGTCTTTTTTTACTCATATTTATTAGAGACACAAATGTAAAAACTATAAATTTATTATAAATTTATTCATGTACAATACTATTTTATATAATTCCCTATATTATATTCTTATAAAATTATACCACTGATTTATTAATAACATTTTATGAAAAATACTTTTCTTGGTGAAAATGCTTCCTTTTTCATTCATGTAATTGTTCATCAATTACCATCATTATACAATGATCATGGATACAATATCACTATATGTTTTCAATTTTTTAATATCATATGTATTCAATAATTGTATAATTATATTCAATTATGCAATTTATATTTAAAAATGAATTCCATTGTTTTTTAAAATGGTATGGCGTTTACGTGAATAAATGATGTTTCCATATTCGATGATTGTACGTAAAAAATGATTAAACAAATAAGATATCAATAATAATAATGATATCATAAATAATTTATATATTTATATCAAAATGATATTTATAAATAATCCTGAGATCCTATCATAGAAAATGTATTACATTAGTTCGCCAGGTGGTAATCTCTCATACATGCGAATGAATATTTCATATCCGAATTAATGGAAGATGATCAGATGTGGGTGATGATTTTTCATATTACAAAAATATTCAATTGAATATGTTTGTTTTATTATATTAATATTTTTAATAATATTTAATGAAATTAGTAGAATAAAGACATATAAAAAATTAGAATAATGATTATACCTCAAATTTAGGCTCCCTCGTTTTCATTATAGATTAGACCCTAAATGAATGGATTTTTAAAAAAAATACATATATACTATAAGGAGATATTTTTGGAATGAATCCAGGTATTTATTGTCCAAAATAAATTCATATTTAATTCTGATGAAAACTGCATATGGGGTTTTCTATAAATAATGATGGGAGGGTCACTCCAGGCATTATCTAAAATATTGAAATACAATAATGTAATTATCATGGGAAAAATAACATATATTATATAAATAATACATAATATGTGTATGGATCAAAATATTATCATCCAATATGATTTTTACAATTTTATATTATTTTTTCCCTTATATATTTATATAACCCCTTGACGACCCTTTTTTACATTTACAACAATCAACAAGTTTTTACAATTTGGGTGTGAATATAATTACTAAAAAAATAAGATTAGTACATATAACACAATTTTTATGAATTTTTTTTCAAATAATTTAATTTATTTCATTCCTCTAGTAACACATGAAATTGAGTTTTATGGGCCATAGTATACGATTAGAATTATTATTTAAACATGACCTTTATTACCAAGATGTTTATCATGGAAGAATGAATAGTAATATATATATTAAAAAAATTATGAATAATGATTTTATATAATGAAAACATATTTATAACAATGTTATTACTTTTTTGTAAATTCCTTATATGATTTGACGATACTATATTCTCAAAAAATGGTTTTATTTAATTTTTTGAAAAAATAATAAAATAAATTTTTGACCCTTTTATAAAATTTATTTGAAAAATGTATCTCTATTTTTTAATCAACTTTTCATAAATATATTTTAATGAATTTTGGATAGTTTTTATAACAGCTAAATGTTTCAGTGAATACCGAAAATTAATAATTTTTATTCAAAATATCCTTTTATTTTAATGAATTTAAAAAGTTACATATTGTTTAAAAATATTTTTGATATATAATTTGTTCCATAAAATATTTATTATTTAAATTTATATCATTTTTAATACTTCAAATACTTAAATTTTTTCCCAAAATTTTATATATATATATATATATATAGAAATTTTCACTTTGAGATAATACCTTTTCATCATGTCTACATGATCAATTAAAAATTAACTCCTACCACTTAATTTAAATGAAATTGTCAATATTAATCCCATTCTAGAATCATAAAAATAAATATTATATAATATGATCAAATAAATATTTTTCCAAAATGAATACTACAAATACACAATATCTATTACCATGGTTAAGGATAAAATGGGTTTACCAGGGATGTTAATCTAAAATGATATGTGGTAAAATTACATAAAACATTACTTAAACACCATTATATGGCAATAAATTCACCTTATGAAATAAAATGTTATATAATGGGTCATTTAATAGCCTTTGAACATTTGAAAAATTGGGGTACTCCATATTCATCTCAAAACATTCATGTGTATCCTCTCCCCTGCTTATAAAATGGATCCCCTCACCTCTTAACACTTATAAAACGTAATGGTTTAGCCCAAAAATCCAAAAATATTTTCCATAATTACTTAAAAACATTATAGAGTCCTTTTGGATTTATAATCTTTTCTAGGAGTTTTTTTGGGGTAATCCTTATGAGTTTATCCAAATAAGAGTTGTCCATCTGGACCGAGGATTTCTATTTTATTTATTCTTAAACAACAGTCTAATCCTCTTAAATTATGGAGGAATAATAATAAAACTATCTCTAAAATATAAACATGTTGTTATTATAATTGAATAAAATATATTATCCTCCACTTCTATTATATGTTAAATGAAATCCACAATTGTGTGTAATGAGGACTAACACCTCAGTAACCGATGTAATTCATTTCCTTTCACCACATATCATGGGTGGTTATAATAATGTTTTCAAAATATTAATATAATGTTTATTAAAAAATTAAACACGTATAATTATAAATTCAAAAATGTATTCTTAATTTAAATTTAGTGGGAATATAAAAATATCACTTGTGGGTATGGCGGACTGTCGCCTAACAAAGTGAATTTTTGTTCATCAATATGCTTTACGTGGATGGTAATAGGTATAAGTTTAATGAAAATATATTATATATATGAAAATAATTTATTCATAAAATGGAAAATATTGCTATGGTTTCTATAATATCATTCATCAAGAAAATGTATTTAAAGTTCATGAGTACGTACCACCTACCATTTCCATGAATGGTGTAATTCATTTTCAATCTATAAAATTAAAGGATTATTATAAGTAAATATATATTAAATATCTATTATGTTAATATTATTTTTAAATTTATTTGGAATAATAAATCATGATATAATTATATGGACCAAAAATAATGAATCAAAATAGAAAAGAAAAAATATGCAGTTATAAACCGAAACATGATTTAATCAATAAATTTTTTATTAATGGGTAGTAAAATCACATAAGAAAATAATATAGGGTATGATATATATATTTATGGTTCAATTTTGTATTTATAATAAAAAAATATTTCTAATATATGACGATATAACATTTATTAAGAAATTCATGACTTAACATATGAAATTTTAATGTCACCATTATTTCATCGGGAGGTGTGACACAACTTTTAGGTTGATCTAATTATTTCCCTATCTAGAGAGAGGGATGATGAGGCCCAGTGTTTCCTTCTTGGATTTTTTTATAGTGGACTACTTTGATCATTTTCATTGTTGTTTATTTTGTTTACTTTTTGTATTTATCTCTCTTTATTTTTAAATGGTTCCCACATTCCATTTCCTAAAAGATGTTATTTCATTTTTATGTTAAATAAAGGAGACTTGAACATCAAATATTGATAAAAATATTTTTTTCTATTGGACACATTCCTAAGACACCACAACATTTTCTGGAAGTATGTACCACCCATAAGTTTAATTTATGATTCTTATTTACATAATAATGGGATAAAAATAACCATATAGTATTCTATATTTTAGGAGACTTACGATTTAGAAGATACCATAGTGAACAATGTTTGTTGTTACAGTCTCATTGTTATAAGGATTATTTATTTAATTATTTCAAGGACGATTCATTATGATCTACAATTCAATAAATTCATCTGTATTCTTATCATCCCTTCATTTTAAGAAAATACATGATTTCACTTAATTTTATTATCCTAATGTAATGAAAATTACAAAATATTTTATCACTGACAAACCCAATTAATTATTTTCTTTTTTCAAAAACCTTTTTCATTCATGAATATATTTTCAAAAAATGTTTTAATGTAGTTTTTTCCATTATCCAATTTCTATTAAAATGAATTTTTAACCATTTATTACATTTTAGTAAAATATTTCATATAAATTTGGAGTGATTCTATAAATGGGGTTGTTAATTCTTATAATTTAATATATTAATAGAATATTTTTTTTAACATGTATGGGATGAATAAAATTTTCTCTATCACATCCCCTAAATTATTTGACGAATTAATAAAAAATTTCAATTATTATATCAAATGAAAATGTTGTCTTTAATGTTTGAAAAATTATTATATTTTAAATATTTGATTTTAAATTAAAATGACTTTTTAATCAGGAAATTAATATATTATTTCAGTTATATTTTATTCATCACTAAAAATAACCATTTGTTTTGATTTTATAATATCACGTATATGATCCAATGTTATCATCCTTATTCAGTCATTGGATGTTTTTTGTTACTATTTATGATGATAATATATTTATGAAGCTGATTCATTATCCATAGGTTGCGATATGCTAAATTGAGGAAATATTTATGAAACTTATTTCATTCCCTAATGTTATTCTATGATGAATCTTTTTTGAAATCTATTTCCTTTTTAATGGGTTATGATATGATGAATATTTTATTATCTTTTGGAAAAAAAGATTATTGATTAATTTGTGGGTGGAAATAGTATCACCCTCTAATGCATTGGGTATATATTTTTATGTCATGAGATAATAATGGGAAATAAAATTTTTTTCTTGATCATCCATGGTAACATTATCATATTCCTGATCTATAATGGGAAATAGGTGGCAGTTCATGATCCATTGTGAAATGGAAAATATGTTTTGATGATTGTACTATTTAGATTTTACAGTATCATTTGTTATCCTTGACATCCTAAATTGATTCAATACATGGGATTATTCCACACTTACATGACATGTACTTATAGTTTATGATTGATTTATGATGATCTATCACCCTTATGGTTAATGTATTTTGAAATGATAATGGTTTATTTCGTGGAACATTTTAATGATCAATGATATATTGTATATGAAAATTTTAAGTAATATTTAGAATATCATACCCTTCTTATTATAATATTATTTAATATAATAAAAAATTTATATGTTATATACATAAACTTACTGAGATTTTGAGCTCACCCTTTCTTATGTTCATTTTCACCATCTTATGAATAATTCCATTTTTAGGGTATGTATATCAATATTACTAAATGGGAAGATATTTTATGGGAGTTGTTTTTGATTTTAACTAAAAAATAATATTTTTTATTAGTATCAAAATATATTATACCTTTATGATCCTTATGTGTGTATTAATGAAATATATTGAATATTTATATATAATGATATAATATATGTGTTCGAAATTATAGGATCGTTACATTTTGTGTCAAAGAAAAATTTTATTTTTCCTTTTGAAACTATAATGAGAAAACATTAGTGTGGTCCCTAGGGATATACAGAATGATATGTATAAGAAAATATCAGTTTATAATAAAATTTTCATGAATTTAGGTGAATGATAGAGAGAGTGGTTCCCAGGAAAATACATCCCTTTATATATATTATATGTTAATGTGACACTATCATGATTGAACATAGTGTTTATAAATTTGTAATCGGTGTTTTAGGATGGACTCAATCGTCCCCCAGTGCAGAAAATGGGCATTTCTACACAACTTATTTGAAATTCTTGGGGGATATGATATGGAAATTATCAAACACTCTAGTATATAATATGAACAATAATAACATAGTTTATACCTATGGTGTGGAATATTGTATATAAGGATTTATGATTTAGACATCCTAGGAAGGATTATTCATGATTAATCACTATTATTAATGATATTTGATGTTTATGAAAACTAGTTATTTTTAGTAGGATATTATATATAGATTGATGAATATGAGGTGTTAATATGTACGGTAAATTATTTTAGTATCATATTTGAGGTTAGTTATTTGTATTCCTGTAAATCGTGACATGTATCAAGGAAGCTAATTCGTATACTCGATGGTTACATGATAAATTAGTTGTGAAACTACCAAATGGTACGATGATCACATATCAAGGATAATATTTTTTTTCCAATCTTTTTTATTTAATATTACATCCAAATAATATTTTTATTCCATTAATGGTTAAATTCGATGTTATAATTGTCATGAATTAGATTTATCTTTATAAGGTCCACATCAACTATCATGGAAGGTATTTCATATATGAAATTCCAAAAACAAGCTATAATCATATATCATTGGGATGATAAATATGAATTTATAATCTAAAATACACCCATTTATGGGTTTCTATTTCTATTCCAAATATAAATACATTCTCATATGGAGGGAGAGATTCTGAATATTGATGATATACATATTGTGTATTAGATTATTGATGTCATTCATCAAAAATAATATAGTATTCCTCAAAATCATGATTTTGAGTTCCCAATAGAAATTATAACCAGTGATTAATATATTTTAAACACTTTCTTTAAAATGGACCCAATCAAGTGGTCGTAACTATATATTAAACTCCAGGAAATCCATTAGAAATGATTCATTCGGCCAAGTGTGTCACTATGGGGTTCACTAATTATTTTTTAAACAAAAAAATTTATATCAATGAAAATATTTAATTATTATCATGAATGGAAAATTATTATAATCAATAATAAGTATCCTCTACCATATATAAATTCGTTATTTGATCAACTAAAAAGAACTCAATAATTTTCTATGATTCATCATCATTCAAGATATAATAAATAGATGGTCAGGATATAGGATATACCCAATGGTGTATTCTATAAATGGTATGTACACATGGGATATATAGTAATTCAATTTGGTTATAAAAATTATTATATTACATTAATGGATTTAATGAATATAAATTATAGATAATTCCATGAATAGATTATTTTAGTCTTTATAGATAATATTCATATCCATTCAAACATCATGGAATACCTTGAATATCACATTATTTTTTTACTATAGAACCTAAAGAAGGGGGCATTATAAAAAAATAAAAAAACTGCATATTTTCTGAAAATGGTTTCATTTTTTGGTCATATAATATCAAAGAGAGCGAATACCATGGATCGAAAAATTTTGGAGGAAAATTAAAGATGGCCAAGTCTAACAATGGTAAATAACATCCAATGTATTATGGATTTGAATTGGTAGTATCAATGGACTGCGGGTTATTTTTCATTACTACCTAATCCATTGACAATGTTAAATAGAAGGATAACCAGGTTCATCTGGATATATGGATGCATAGAAAGATTCATGGATATAATGAGAGGATTAGTCAGCAAACATATTCATACATTACCGTATAGTAGAGAAGGTTCTATAATCTATAGCGATTTATCAAATAAAGTATTGGTATGAATACTCTTTCTACATTAAATTATATCATATTCATCATCATGAAAATTAATATTTCTTGATAAAAATTACCCAAATCATCATTTGGAGTTATTTTTTGTAATTTTTTCATTGAGTGTACAAATTAATTTTATTTATAAGGAAAATATTGATATATATGTTGACAAATAATTTTAAGAGTATATTCAAAAACCATGAGTATAATATGTGCCAGTGTGGTTGGTTGAAGATGATTAAATATTATGACTACTCAATAATGTACAACCCTGGGAAATTAAAAAAGGTGGTCACTGCTTTGAGTTGAATAAATCATGTTTTCTTACCATTGATAAGATCACAAAAGATCCAATATTTATTGATTTTCAATGGATGGGTCCTGAAATATTTCTGAAATTTATATACCCAGATAATTCCATATAAATTATTTTTTCTTAAATACATGGGAATTTTACGAGTCCGTGAAAACTGAGGGTGCCTGATTCTGAGGTCTGGTGTACCCGGAATCAATTTCTGATTTTTTGTGCGGGTACGTTCAACATATTTACAAGCGGGATTTTATAACTTTGGAACCGGTGGTCGGAATTGAAATCTGAGGGCACAGTTGAACTCGTAGCACCGGTATTCACTTATGAAGACTTTCACCTCGACGGCAGTGGGTCGAGAATAAATGTTAGATTTTTTGTTTTCATGGAAAATAATAAAATAAAGTATGTGTCACACTATTTTATTTAAGCTTCTATGTAGGTGACTAGTAGTTAAAACCTCCTCAGGGAGGTGGAGGTGGGACCACCACACCATAACCTCACATTAAAGGTTATGGTGGTGGGGCCCACTCAAACATAACCTCCCCTGAGAGGTTACCACGTGTGGACCACATGAGGGCTTAACCATCTATTGATGGAAGGGAGTAAAACCTCTTATCTCTCCCTCATTAATGAGGGAGAGCCTCTTGTCCTTTAATTAATTTGTGAAAATCTCCCCTAATAAATTCTTGCCAATACATGTGAATTAATGAGGTGGAGTCTTTTAATTTAATTCACCCATTTAAATTTGTGCCAATGAAATTATAGATAAACTAATCTATTATTTGGTACAATGATTTAACTTTGGTGACTGAAGAGAAAGATCTCAATGAGGAACCTCACCTTCCAATGAAGAACACGATCTTCTTCCAACAAAAAATGCCCACGATGGACCCCTTCGATCTTCTTCCCCAGACACCCACCGACGTGGAACAACTTCCACAACCATCGTGCGAATTAGGGAGTGGAAGAGTGCAACGGACGTGATGAGAGACAACTCTGTCTTCTTCCGTGACTCTGTCAACGAATGCCAAAGGACGAATCAAAGGTATGGGAATTAATTTTTTGTTATATCCCTTTTCTCTTTCTCTTCATTGGATAGAAATAATTTCTTGCGGAGTTTGTAAAAGAATCGGTGTTCATCGTACTACTTGATGAACCAATTAATATCATCCTAAACGCAGAGGGTGTGGGCCAAACCAACAAGGCCCGACCCCTCTGCCAATCTTGTCCATGTTGAACATTCCGCGACGAGGTGGAACGAGGGGATGAAGGAGGAAATGACAAAGGTCGCGCTACCCGCAGCCTCTGCGAATCGCGCCACCCCCACAGTGCACAGGTGCTTCTGGCCGAACCCTGTCAGCCCGCACCGGCCCGAGCCATGCCGAACCGGCCTTCCCCAACACCATCCGGCCACCGGCCTACCTGCCAGCGGCCTCCCACGCACCCTACCACTGCCCTGCCTGACACCCTGCTGGCCTGCCCATGCCCCACACGGCCTGCCCGCGCCCTCCCGCGCCCCGCACACCCTACCTGTGGCATGCCCGACACCCTATCGGCCTGCCAACACCCCGCGCGGCCTCCCATGTGCCTCACCACCCTTCCCAGGCCGCCACACACCCTACCTGGCCTGCCTGTGGATAGTCGCACCCTTCTCGGCTAGCCCACGGCCTACAGTGCCCTGCCCAGCTACCGCCTACCTCCTGGCCTCTCGAGCCGGTCTGCGGTGAGCCATGTGGTGTCGCTAGACGATCTGACTCGGCCTTCTAGCCTG
Source organism: Viscum album (assembly GCA_963277665.1). Taxonomy (NCBI): domain Eukaryota; kingdom Viridiplantae; phylum Streptophyta; class Magnoliopsida; order Santalales; family Viscaceae; genus Viscum; species Viscum album. The sequence goes on along the minus strand of OY728127.1, from coordinate 616,642,713 downwards.
AGCCGCACGAGTCGCTCCCCACATGGTGCTGGCCGAATCAGCACTGACCTCCGGACCGAGCCGCCTATGGGATGTCCTACAGGCCGAGCTGCCCTTCCAGTCCGCTGGGCCAGGCCCAGCGGACCAGGCCAAACCTAACAGGCTAGACTACCCTATGGGTCTGGCCAGACCCGGCAGGTCTGACCGAGTCGGCCTAGACTATGACATGCTGAGTCAGTCTGACAGGGTAGGAACTGACCCGGGCCCACTACCGACCTTTACATTCTTTTCACCATATCATTGGCATCAGTCGACTGGTTGACATACTGTCAGCAGCACTGGTAATCATTGAACGTAATGATCCATTTGAATATAACCCACTAGAGTTTGGGGTAATGTTGTGATATGGTCAGGTTTGGTCATACATGAATCCAACATGGACCTCGGGACTAAAACGCTAATAACTCATAGACCGGGAATCTGATTGACACACCATCTGTTGTGTTGATACCCCTATGAAGAGGCAGAACATTGAGATACTTACATGTGGGACTTCATGACAGTTGGAGTATTGGCCACTATCTTGTGGAGTTGATCATCCAGATACGAGAATGAATTTGTGTGGGAACCAAGTTGATGGCCGACACTTCACGACTGCTAATCGAGTGACTCGGAGTTACTCATATGTCCCAGTGTGGAGCACCAGGTTGTGGCGAAAGACCCACGTTGTAGGAGTTCCTAGTTTTGGCAGAAGTCCCACGATACTTGACAAGAGGATTACCTCTACATGCTATGAGGGGGAGCACTTGATTTTCATGACAGACATGTAGTGGGGAGAACCTCTGTGTGAGCGTGGAAGACCCACTATACTCGACATGAGGACTACCTCAACAGTCCAAGTTAGTGGGAAGTGCCTCTATGGGATGCATCAGAACAACTATACTCAATAAAGGAGGAGTTCTATAGCAGTCGAGGGTTCAGATTGACACTCTCTCTGGAATAAAATCACGGTTGAGCCGAGTCAGTGACTTTTGTGTTTACCTCCTGATTTTCATGGATTACATGATAACATAGGTATATGTATGGAAATATACCTATGTGAGGTTATCTGTTTATTTCATAATTTTGCGTTTATCCTTTTTGAATTTTTTGAGAGCTTGAGGGTCTCGCGGCCCCTACTGAGTATCGTTATACTCACCCTAGCACAGGCTATTCCTGCATCTCGTTGTGTTGTTTGCAGACGATGGATAGTTATAACTGAGAATCAGAGTAGTAGGACTAGATTGTACAAGGAGGTGGACCATATGGAGAGTCGGTACATGGAGGAGACTGACAGATGTGGAGTGCTGAGGAGGTGATCAGAACCTATCCTTCAGTTAAAAATCCCCAGAAGATGACCCAGTAACTTCTATTCCTATTATTCAGTTGTACTTGTTTTTAGTTGTATTTGTACTTTACACTTGGGCTTGTATTTCTTGCCCCTTTACTTTTCATCACTCCATTTGTATACAGTTTTACATAGAGTTTTGCTTCCTTCCTATTTTTTTGTGTGTTGTGTAATTTATAAAGGAAATGCCTTCCCAATTTTAGTGATTTATGTCTTTGGTGTTAGTCTCCAGCCCCTGGCCTATGAAAGGCGGTTATGGTGCAGACACAGCACGAGCCCCGGGGGACGGGTCGTGACAAATTGGTATCAGAGAAGTCAGATATATCATAGAAAATAGGACTCTGATCTTTCTTTTCAGTGAAGCAATAGTGTTAAGGGTATAATGTTTGGTTTTCAGTTCATGGATTCCAGTGTTGGTGCGTCAGTGGATGTATCTATACATCGAGACTCTTACTACTTATTTCTAACTCAGTGCACGAAAACACTGATTGCATGTGAGTCTTCAAAAGATTTTCTTTATGTCATCTCAACTAGTTCATCTCACCAGGTATAATCTTTTTACTGTGTCGCATTTGTTTCATTCAGAATTCCTCCCCATGGACGACTAGTTAGAGCCCCGAGATTCGTACGCACAGATTGCCCACCGAGCTACGATGCCTTCGTGAATGGCCCTATTCCAGCGGAGGTACCAGTGGTACCACAACCGGTTGGCCCACTGATTCCACCAGCACCATCAATAGATGATGTACGAAGCTTGAGCACATTTCATGAGGTCCAGTTCTAGAGGAAAACCAGGTTCATGGGAGTGACGGACCCACGGGCAGCTGAGGATTGGATGGAGTCTGTGGTGAGAGTCTTCCTACTGGTAGGGACACCTATAGACTTCATGGTGATTCTTTCTTCCAGCCTTCTATAGGCAGCAGCTTGCTGATGGTAGAGCATGATGCTCTATATTCATGACGAGATGACACTTCTCTAGATGGACTTCGAGAGCCAGTTTCGGGCAGAGCTTGTCTCAGTGACCCTATGTGTTGTGCGGATACAAGAGTTACTTCTTCTACAGTAGGGTAGGATGACAGTAGCTTAGTACTAAGTGAGTTTCACCGACCTCTTGTGAAACTCAACAGATATGGTGTGGGGCCCATTATTCAGGGCCCGGACCTTCGAGCTAGAGATTTGGCGAGATATCATAGCTTCGGTGACCTCGCTCAGCATCTCGACATAGGCGATGGTGTTGGAGCGATCCCTCATAGTGGAGAGTTTCCTTGCTGAGCATCCTCCAACAGCGAGACCCACCACTGGTCGACATGCACCGTAGTCTTCTACTTATGGTAGTAGAGAGATGACACAGAGGTCCAAGAAGACCAAACCTACAGTTGGACGACCGCACGACTTAGGATTGCTTATGCGGGGACACGCTAAGTGGAGACAGACCGGCCAGGAGATAGAAATGTTACTCATGCGGTGGATAAGGTCACATGGCTCGTGAATACCCGACCCACTGTTTGGTTGATCAGAAGTCAGTTGAGGGACCACCCAGGCAGAGACATAGATTCGATTGAGGCGGTCTTCAGTGAGCAGGTGGCCGTGGCAGAGGAGCTGGTCATGCAGTAGGAGGTGGGAAACAATTCGAGGTGTTACCACCACCACGTCCAAGAGGTACATCCTGACCACAGGGAGCAAGTGGACAGGGGAGAGCACATATCTTGGTAGTTGAGGATTACGATCACAGCACTCCGGAGATGATTTGAGGTACGATCTATGTCTACTCCAACTTGGATTTAGTTCTTATTAACACAGGTGCCAGTGACGCCTTCATTACCACTACCCTTGTTTAGATCTCTGAGATTTCGATAGAGCCGTTGGCTTGATCCTTACTATTATAGACTTCTACTAGAGATGACTCGATGATTACACACTTGTGCTGGTAGTGTGAGCTTACTCTAGGAGGAGAGAGCTTCATCTGGGATCTCCTAGTAGCGTCGTTGAGGCCATAAAATGTCATCTTGGGTATGGACTGGTTATCTACAGTCCATGCTTAGATAGACTGTATTAGGTGCAAAGTGCGGTGTATCCGCATGGATGGGCCCAGGTTTACCTTCACCGGTGAGAAGGGAGCTTTTGTAGCATAGGATAAACTTACTTAGAGGAGGGTGCTTCTGATCACTCATCAGTTGGCCTACCTTAACCTCAGATATGGTGATGTGGCGAGTCTGAGCTATCCTGTAGTGGTGGATCAGTACGTGGATGTTTTCCATGACAATGTTCCAGGACTAAATCCTCAAGGACAGGTGGAATTATACATTGAAATGTACCCTGGGACAGCACCGATATCTACACCAGCATATCAGAAGGCTCCCATTGAGCTTCGTGAGCTGCGGGTATAGTTGGATGACTTATAGGGGAAGGGATTCATCTGGCCCAGTGTTTCTCCCTGGGCAGCCCCGATTTTTTTCACCAAGAATGCGGATGGAATCTTGTGGTTTTTGTCGACTACGTTCACCTAAACCAGGTGACCTTAAAGAACAATTACTCACTCCCAAGGATTGACGACCTATTTGATCAGCTGAAGGGAACATGGTGGTTCTCAAAGATAGACCTTAGGTCAGGCTATCACCAGCTTATAGTTCGAGATGAGGATGTGCAGAAGACGGCCTACAGGTGTCGGTACGACCACTAATTGTTCTTGGTTATGCTTTTCAGTGTAACCAACACTCCAGAAGTATTCATGGGACTCATGAACATGTTCATCTAGCCATACCTTCATCTCTTTGTCATAGTATTCATCGAAGAAATTATGATATAATCAACTACTGAGGAGGAGCATGCTTTCCATTTTCGGGTAGTACTGGGCACACTCCGAGAGCACCAGCTTTATGTTAAGCTCTCAAAGGTCCAATTCTGGATGATAGAGGTTCACTTTTTGGGTCATGTCATCTCGAAGGATGGAGTTGTAGTGGATCCAGCGAAGAATGAGGCGGTACTTTCTTGGGATCCACCCAGTAGTGTGATGGAGGTACGAAGATTCTAGGGTTTGGCTGGATACTATAAAAGGTTCGTTCCAGACTATTCCAGAGTTACAACACCACTATCAGCCTTGAGGATGAAGGGGAAACCCTTTGTGTGGTCGGAGAAATTCTAGCAGATCTTTTAGGAGCTGAGGTAGAGGCTGACAAGTTCCTCCATCTTGAGTCTTCAAGAGGAAGGCGTAGGTCATGTAGTCTATTATGATGCATCAGGGACCAGACTGGGGTGTGTCCTGATGTAGTGGTGAGCAGTGATCATGTATAGTTCTCGAAAGGTTAGACAACATGAGAAAAACTACACAACCCATGACCTAGAGTTAGCAGTAGTGGTCTTCGCCTTGATGATTTGGCGACACTATCTGATGGTTTAGCATTTCACTGTGTACTCTGATCATAAGAGTCTCAGGTATACCTTCTCTCAAAAGGACCTGAACATGAGACATCAGTGATGACTTGAGTTATTCCTGGACTATGACTTCGAGATAGTCTATACTCTTGGGAAAGGGAACGTTGTAGTAGATGCACTTAGTAGGGGATCTGGTATAGAGCTCCTAGGCGAGGCGACAGAGTAGGTTGCTTCCTTAAAGATATCATTTGTGGATAGAGAAGGAGTTTCCTTTCTGCAGTCTCTTACAGTAACTTCCCCACATCATCTACAAGTCAGGGAGGCACAACATGGAGACACTAACTATGAGACACGACATGCTCATATATCCACAGGGCAGGCACCTGATGGATTTTCTAAAGGTGGGGAGCATGTAATCCTCTTCAGAGGATGTACAATGGTGTCAACGTCACTTTAGGAGGATATGTTGAGGGAGTTCCACACATCCTCTCAAGCGGTACATCCAGGAGTGGCGGAGATGTAGCAAGACCTTCGACGACAGAACTAGTGGCTAGTTATGATGAAGGCAGTAGCGTAATATGTATCACAATGCCTCACATGTCAGCAAGTGAAGGCAGAGCACCAGGTACCAGCAGGCTTGGATCAGCCTTTAGATGTCCCAGAGTGAATGTGTGATGGGATATCCATGGACTTCATGATGGTTCTTCCATGTATGTCTATGGAACATGACTCTATCTGGGTGATCATCGACTGACTCACCAAGTCATAGAACTTCATACTAATCATATTTAAGGGTTAATTAGAGAGATTGGGATGCCTCTACATGTAGGAGATTATGAGGCTACGTGGAGTACCTTCTTCTATTGTCTCTGACCGTGAAACAATATTTACATCCCGGTTATGGAAGGGGTTTCCGAGGGCTTTTGGAACGTAGATTCTTCTGAGCACCACCTTCCATCTTCAGACAGATGGTCAGACTGAGTGGACCATTCAGACCCTCCAGGACATGCTACATGATTGTGTCCTCAACTTTAATCGGAGCTAGGAGGATCACTTACCATTGGAGGAGTTTTCATACTACAACGACTAACACTCCACCATTAGCGTAACACTTTTTGAGGAATTTATGGTCGACCGTAAAGATATCCACTATGCTGGACAGATCCAGGGGAGTCATCACTGGTGGGACAAGAGATGGTATGGTCTACCACAGAGAAGGTGCAGATCATCCAGGAGTAGATGAAAAATGCACAGAGTTGGAAGAAGTCCTATTCTTACAGGAGACAAAGACCTCTGGAGTTCGAGGATGGCGACCACATATTTCTACGGGTCTCACCTCAACGAGGACTACAGAGATTTGGCCGAGGCGGAAAATTATCTCAAAGATTAATCGGTCCTTTCCAGGTCCTTAGTAGAGTCAGCGAGGTGGAATACCACTTAGATCCTCCTTCTCAGTTGCACCGGGTGCATGATGTCTTCCATGTATCCCAGCTGAGGATATATGTGCATGACCCTTCTCACATCATCAGCCATAGGGAGATGGACGTCGATGATGGGAAAACATTTATGGAGGTTCCAGTGGATATTGAGGGTAGAAAGGAGTGGGTCCTTTGAGGACAGCTGATACCTCTGGCACACATACATTGGCATCACGAGAACCTCTAGGATAGAACATGGGAGCAGGAGATTAAAATGCATGCTCAATACCCCCCCATTAATTCCCTTAGTTCGAGTAGTAGCATATGGGGATGTAAAGCTCTGAGGTGGGGAGAATGTAAAGACCCATAAATTCTATGGAAATTTTTTTAAAATACATAGTAATTTTACGAGTGCGAGAAAACTGACGGTGCGTGATTCCAAGGTCCAGTGTGCCCAGTATCAATTTATTATGTTTTTTTCGGGTACATTTAGTAAATGTACGATCGATATTTTATAACATTTGAACTAGTGCTCAGAATTGAAATCTGAGGGAACCATTGAACTCATTGCGCCGATATTCTGTTAAGAAGACTTTCACCTCGAAGGCTGTTGGTCAAGAATAAATGCTATATTTTGGGTTTTCATGGTAAATTATAAAATAAATTGTGCATCAATTTATTTTATTTAAGATGACATGTGGGTGACTGGTAGTTAAAACCTCCTCATGGGAGTAGGAGGTGGGACCCCCACAACTTAACCTCTCATGAGTGGTTATGGTGGTGGTTCCAACCCAAACATAACATCTAGTGAGAGGTTACCACATGGGGAAAAATGAGGGCTTAACTCCCTTTTGATGGAAGGGAGTAAAACCTCTCAACTCTCATTCATTTATGAGGGAGAGCCTCTTGACCTGCCTTAAATTAATTTGTGCCAATCTCCCCTAATTAATTCTTTCCAACAAACGTGAATTAATGGGGTGAAGCCTTTTAAATTAATTCACCCTTTTGAATTTGTGCCAATAAAATAATAGATAAAATAATCTATTATTTCGCACAATGATTTAACTTTGGTGACTAAATAGAAAACCATCAACGAGGAATATCTCCATCCAACGAAGAATGCGTTCTTCTTCCAACGAAAAAATCGGCGTTGGTCGCCATCGATATTTTTCCCCTGAACACCTACCAACATTGAACCACTTTCACAACTATCGTGTGAATTCATGAGTGGAAGAGTGCAGTGGATGCGATGAGGGACAACTCCATCTTCTTCAGTGACTCCATCAATGATTGATGAACGAAGAATCAATGTTAGGGGATTTACTTTTGTGTTATATCCCTTTTCTCTTTCTCTTCCTCGTATATAATGAATTTCTTGTGGAGTTTGAAAAATAATTATTGTTCATTATACTACTTGATGAACCAATTGATACCACCATAAACGCAGAGGGTACAGGCTAAAACAACATGGTCTGACCCCTCCACCGATCTTGTGTATGTTGAAATTTCGGCGACGAAGTGACAATGAAGCGATGAAGGAGACAATGACAAAGGCTGTGCTACCCACGACCTCCGCGAATTGTGCCACCCCCGCGGCGCACCCGTGCTTCCGGCCGAACACCGCCGGCCAGAGCCCCGCCAAACTGGCTTGCCCGGCTGCCACTCGGCCATCGGCCCGCCTTCCCGTGTCCTCTCGTGCGCCCTGACCATGGCCTTCCCGGCACCCACCCAGCCTGCCCGTGCCCCACACGGGATACCTGCGGCCTACCTGCGTCCTGCGCGCCCTGCCCGCAGCCTGCCCGGTGTCCTGCCGGCCTACTCGTGCCCCGTGCGGGCTGCCCGACACCCTCTTGGCATGCCGAGGCCGCCACGTGCCCTTTCCAGCTCCCCATGGCATGTCGCGCCCTGCCCGGCTACTGTCAACCTCCCGGCCTCCGGAGCCAGCCTATGGAGTCCCTCGTGCCGTCTCTAGCCAAACTGGCTCGACCTCCCAACCTGTGCCTCCTGAGCCGCACCGCGCATGGTGCTGGATGAACCGGCCATGACCTCCGGACTGAGCCGCCTTCACGGTGACCTCCGGGCCAAACTTCCCTTCTAGTCCACTAAGCAGGGTCGCGCGGACCGATTCGAACCTAACAGGCCAGCCCGCCCAATAGGTCAAGCCAGACCCAACAGGTCTGACCTGGTTGACCTCGATCGGGTCAGCTCAGACTAAGACGGGTTGAGTCGGTCTAACCGGGTCAGATCGGACCTGGGCCCACTATCTCCCTTTACTTTCTGTAGGCCATATCTTTGGCACTGATGGACCGTTTGACGATATTTCCGCAGAACATGTAATCTTGGAACATATCTATACCATTGATTATACCCCACTAGAGTTAGGGGTAATGTTGAGATATGGTCAGGTTGGGTCGTACACGAATCTAATAGGGGCCCTGGAACTAAAAGGAAAAATAACTCATAGACAGGGAGTCCGATTGACGTGTGGCCTATTGCATTGAGACCCCTATGACGAGGCGGACCTTTGAGATACTTCTAAGTGGGACTTCATAATAGTTGGAGTATCGACCAGTAGCTTGTGGAGTGGATCTTCCAGAGATTAGCAGGCATTTGTGCAGGAACCTAGTAGATGGCTGAGACTTGATGATTGTTGATCGAGAAACTCACAGTGACTTGTATGGCCCAGTGGGGAGAACCTGGTTCTAGTGACAGACCCACAGCGGAGGAGCGCCAGGTTGTGGTTGCAGACCCACTGTACTCTACAGGAGGAGTACCTCTGCAGGCTATGAGGGGGAGCACCTAGTTTTGGTAGCAGACCTATCGTGGGGAGCTCGTCTTTGTGAGTGTGGCAGACCCATGGTAGTCGACAGAAGGAGTACCTCACCAGTCCATGTTACTGGGAAGCGCCTCTGTGTGATACGGCAGGCCCACTGTACTCGACAGAGAAGGATTTCTCCAGTAGCTGAGGGTTTAGATTGATAATATCCCAAGAATAAAATACTGGTTGATCTGTGTTAGTGACTTTTGTGTTTACATAATTATTGAGATGGATTACTTGATAACGTAGTTATATGTATGGGAATATACCTAAGTGATGTTATCTATTGATTTCATACCTTTTGGTTTATCACTGTTGGATTTTGTGAGACCTTGAGGGTCGCTGGGTCCCTACATAGTATCATTATACTCACCCTTGTACGGGCTATGCCAGCTCCTCGTTGTGTAGGTTGGAGACGACAGATAGCGCTGGTTGAGGATAAGGGTAGCGGGATTGGAAGATACCCAGAGGTGGACCTTTAGGCAAGTCAATACACAGAAGAGACTAAAATATGTGGAGTGCTGAGGAGGGGATCAGTAACTACCCTTCCGGTAGGGATCCTCATAGGATGTCCCAGTAGCTGTTATACCTTTTCTTCAGTTGTACTTGTTCTCAGTTGTATTTGTACTTTATAGTTGGGATTGAATTTCGGGCCCCTTTCGTATTCAGCACACCTTTTGTATACAATTTAACTTAGTTTTTTTGCTTCCATCTTATACTCTGTTTTGTGTGGTGTAATTTATAAAGGCATTATTTTCCCATTTTTAGGGATTTACGCGTTCGGTGCTAGTCACCAGTCCCTGGCCTATGAAAGGATGCCTTGGGGTAGTCATGTCATGTTCCCTGGGGGACGGGTCATGACTTTGAAGGGGGAAAAATATTTTCTTTCTCAAATGGATGTTTAACCATCTATAAAATTTACGATTAAAGAGACAGTTAACGTTGATTTAGAGTTGAAAAATAAATTTATAATTGTTCCAGAGTAAAATAATTATTATTATGGATTAATAAGGTTGATTAACAATGTAGGTGTCCCCTGCAATCTATATTTTCTGAGGGATCAATTATAGAAGGTCATGTTACTTTATTCTATATTCATCTAGGAATTATTGAGATTTATAGAGATATAATGAGTATTTACAATGGGAGGAATGCTTGGATTTTTACTAAAATTTTTATCTTAGACCACGGTATGTGAGAATGTTAATGATGTGAGATAAAATTATAAGGAGATGTTAAAAAAATTTCCCAAAAATGATTGTAAATGGTAATATATCACCATGTATTTTTTCATTAGACTCCTGAAAACAACTGGTGGTAGTAATACAATATGGGAGATAGATGATCAATGAATGAAGTCAAAAAACAACATCTATTTAGTAAAATATTTATCTCTATATAATATCAATTTTATATACTTTAACGAACTAGTAATCTTACATGAAATGTAACATTCTAATATATCTAATCAAGATTCAGGGTTTATGTTGATGTTCTGAGGAAGTAATCGAAAGTCAATGGGTACAGATTTATTTTTCCACAATGCACATCATGCTTAGATAGACGATCAGTTTGAGAGGACAATTGAAACCCAAGAAGAGATATTTATATATTATTCTATGGGTTCCAATTGTACTTGATATCTAATCCTTCCTCTAGTTGAGTTTTCTTATAACAATACCTAACACTCCAGTATTAAGACATATCCCTATGAATCCCTCTATGGACTAAATTTTAGATCCCCAACATGTAGGGATGATGAATGAAAATGAAATATATTGGGATGTAATCTATCATATGAAATGTTGTTGAATATTTTAACCATTCAACAACACATAAGAAAATCAACGTGTCTGTAGTAATGTTATGATGACAATCACTTGAATGATCTGTAATTTTTTTATTGTGATAAATTTTTACTATGAATTTACCCATTGATGAATGTGATGCGATTTAAAACATAGGCAAAACTATGTATTAAGTATGTCAGTACTTTTGAAATTATTGATCGAATCTGGATTGTACCTATTCAATTTGTTCTTACAATGAACCCCTCTCAAGTCCTTGATATGTTCCACGTATCTCTATAGAAGATGTAAATGCCTATTCTTTCACATGTACAAATCTTAGAGGTCATACCACAAGAATAGTATCCTTCTCAAGAAAAATGATATGTGGAGATTCTATAACATAAAAGGCTATGACACAAGAACACCCAACTAATAAATCTTATGTTGAGAAACCAAAAATTTGTTGAATCTTTATGGGAACATGAGGATATAATTAAGTAGAATTATACTTATTTTATTATTTAATTGTATAATCCTAGGTAAATAAAGAATGTGATATTTTCATAGTTATTAATACTGGTTAATTAAATATTTATTTTACTTTAATTGGGATTGTATGTTTTATCGAGTACGTGATACACAACAATGAGTTTCTCTGAAATCTAATGTTGCACACAATGCTGAGTCATACTGGAAAAAATATAATATTATAATATTATTTTAAATGGTATTTAACACCTATCCATTGTATTGGAAATAATGAAAAAAACTAATTACATATATAATTATTCATGTTTGTTAAATGTTATTACATTAATCTAATTAATTTTTTACGAATAAAATGGGAATAAATCCAATTTTAAGCATTAATACATTAATATTCTATAAAATGTAGATTTAACACCATTTGATGGAAATCCATTTTTAAATCTACTGTTTGAGACTTTTATATGTTCTAATTGACTAAATAATATTCTTATTTAGAATTGAGACATCAAAATTTACTTTGGATGAAGTTTTGGTATTTTTATATAATGTTCAATATTTATTGAGTAGAGAAAATATGGAATTTTAATTAAAACTACAATTTATTCTATTTTATTTATATAGTTATGTTATATTTTTAATTTAGTTTAATGTGTAACTAAACTATATTTTTACCATTTAATTCAATTTTGGTCTTTTGAAGTAATTTTACTTTTAAATTGAACGTAAACAATTGTAAATATTTTTATAATTATTATCTTCAAAAACACACTTTTTGGTTATGAAAATGAGGATTAATTTTAAATTAATTTTTGAAACTTATATATTTTGAATTTCGAAAAATGTATTCTTTATTTGTATATAGGAGTTAAAAATTGTGTAAATAGGTAAATATTATTTTTAGAAATTATGAATAGTAACTTTGGTAAATATTGTATTTACATGGTTAAAGTGTAATCTGGTCAATAAGTGTAAAAAATAATATTATAATAATATTATATTTCTTTAACAAGTTTCTTAATTCTATTATCTAATACATGTCTGAAAATGGGATTCCATGGGTTGATTTTGGCAGCCCATGGAGCGACTTTTATGTGAAAATGAAACATATTAAAAATAAATTATAGTTAAGGAAAACATATTATAAAAATATATCTCTTAGTAAACCAATTATTATTGTGGGCTATATAACTGATATTTTCGACTATAAATAGTCATTAGAATTATAAAAATATTAACTAAATTATATTATTTTATTTATAATTTTTATAAATCATATCAATAAACTTATTTAGGACACAATGACGATGTATTGATTACCTCATTAATTAATGTTTTAAATAAATTCCATTATAAATAATAAGTAAATTTAATTTGAAACGTTTTATTCCATCCACTATTTTTATGGATGAGTATAACTTGTTATATTTGATTACATTTAGTTTGATCTAAAGAATCAAGATGTTATTTATTTTGTTTAAAAGCCTTGATATGAATAGTTTCGAAATTGACACAAATGGTTTTTTAAATCAATCAATATTTTATTAAATGATAAAATTGTCCTAAAATCTATGATTCATACAAATGACATATATGATGTTACTGATGTCATTAATGATCCATTTTTTGGCCTCATACCATTTTATTGTAAATATAATAACCATATATTTTAAAAATACTAGAGGACATGGTAAATGTAAAATTAGTTAACTAAAAGTTAATGCTTAATGATAATGTTTGTATTATGCACTAAACATGAATAAAACCCATTGGATGAGAGGATTTAGATCAATAAAATTATAATAAAATAATTAAATGAGTTGGGTACCATTTGAAATCGATATTCAGTTTATAATAAAATAATATTTTCAAACATTCTTAAAAAGACCCTCCTCCCCCTTATAAAATTCCATCAATTCTAACCCTTACTCACACCTATTAGGCACACTTCACTAGTCCAAACTCTTCCAAAATAATCTTCTGACATCCCTATCATAAAACATGAAGCCTTAACATTGGTATAAGGCACTTCATGAATGTATTATGATTCAATCAAATGGTAGTTACCTGATTTAAAGGTAACGTCTTCTCCCAAGTTCTTTTATTTTATTTTCCCTCTACAACCCCCTAAAATCACTTTATTTAATTATTTTATAAGATCACCAGTAACAAAAAAAATTCTAGGATGTTTTTTTGGAAGGATTCTAACTAACCATCCACACACCTCTATCTAATGGATACGAACATACTGTTTCAATCGACGACGTACTATTGCCTCACAAAATGATGATTGTTCAAATATCTTCTACCACCTCTCATGGTGGGTATTATGATGTCAATATATTTATATATGAAATATATTATATTTATATTGTCAATATTTTTATGTATTCTTAATTTATAGCATACCTTTATTGTTTCCATAACTGGTAAATACAATAATTTCATTTGAGGAAATGCACACTATGGCCCCCTCAAAGTGATAAGACATGTTAATTCCAAATGTTGAAGGTATAAAATATGGAGATAAAGAAATTTTATATTTTATTATACTATAATTATAGTATACCTATGTATCAATAATTTTTGATTCCATTAAATACGAAATATAAATGAATGTAGCATTCATGCGTACGTACCGCTTACCGTCTCCATGAATTGTGAGTTTTATTTATTTTCTCAAAATGTTATGAACTATTATAAATTCAAATATATAATGGAAATATATGATAAATATGATATCTAAATTGTGAATATAATTCTTGAGATAATCAAATTTTGGCCACAGGGACAACTTTTTATTATAATATGTTTATTTTGGAATCAAGTACCAAATATATTCAAAATGATAGTTATTAACATAAATGATAATGTAATGTTTATAACATTATAATAAGTAACATAAAAGGAATAAAAAATTATAATGGTTCTTATGAAATTATAAATTAACTTTAGTTTATTATTCAAGATATTAAAGAATGAATGTGTTACGTTGGACATGAGTTAAGGGACTTCGTCTCAATATCATTTAATTGATTCATATATTGATTTATACACGACATTATTTTATATGGTGTATGAACCCCTTTGAATTTTAATTTAAGTTAAAGGGAATATTTTTCTATGAAGCATTTTACTAAATGAAAAATGGAATGTTTCTTTATAACGTATGAGGTGACAATGACTATTCCTCCACCGGGAGCATTATTTGATATTTGGATTCCTTAACAAGTCGTAGCGTATTTTTATGATGGAAAATAAATACAATATACACTTTTTATGTATTTTGGTATTGAAAATGGTTTTTATAATATATTTATTATGACAATATATTTAAATGTAATATTTGGATTGCAATATAGAAATGTTATCTTTCCTTTATGCTTGTTCATGTGTTATGATTATGTTATAGTTCTTGGGCATTGTATACGCATACGGGTGGTTTCGTGATAATCCTAGGGCTGGTGATCCCAAGATTGTTGTCCAATGCATTGGGTGACATGACAGAGGTAGACATTGATGTTTCTCCTAAGAGGTTTAGGGAATATAGTATGATGGGAATTCTAAATGTTACTCCCTATGTAGTTGTGAATACTACATGTCTGTATTTTATAGACGCTACAAGTTACCCTTATGATTTATTATTTCCATTTTTCATTCATAAAACTTATGATTTTGTGTGGTATGTTATATATTATAATGTATTATTTCATTAATTTTCATGTATTGACGGACTAATGTTTTCTTTCCTTGTTTTATAACCCTTACGGAGCTTTTTATTCTCATCCGATGTTTTAGAATTTATTCCCCAGGGTATATGGAAGGGTAAGAGAAAGGCAAAATTCTAGAAGATTTATATCATGAAATGAACTCTTTTTTTATTTAAGGGGATTTATTATTGCGAAAACAGTTGGATAGATTATAATTTTCATCTTTTTAATTTTTGAAATGTAATGTAATTGTTATGACCTTATTCTATAAAAAACTAAACCTGAAAATATCCTCAATTAGAATTATTAACTTAATTCATGATTATGTAATTATCAATAATATGGCCTTAAAGATTGTATCATAGGTCGGCTTAGTTAAATTTTGATTTTAGGTTGTTATTTAAGAATAATTGATATAACCATAATGGTTATCATATTATAAATACTCATAGTTATTTTATATAAGTTGAATGGGTTTAATATAACATGAATAAGTATATCTTAGTGTTTACCCTCCACATAAGATATTATATGAAAATTTTTCTGATATACTCACACTGTCCTTTTTGGTTTTAGTAAATATATGGATCTAGCTGGCACCAAAGTATCAATGGATGTTTATAAAACTATGACGGTCATGAAAATAAGAAACTGAATGAAATGGGACCTTAAATGATGACTCTTGTGGTCAATTTTCAACCAACTATCAGGAGTCATGATTGGCCACCTGAACCATGGTGATTATATAAGGCATAATATATGCGAGAAACAAATACCTATAGAAGTTCTGGTAATAATCAAAAATTTAAGTATATTCAAAAACCTATGCGTCAAGGATGTGGAAAGAAACCTCTAAGAAAATGTTTCAAAGGGATGGGAAGATTCAATAGATGTGATAATATAGGTAATGAAATAATAACCTATGATGGAAAATGGAAGCATATAGTTGACTCAAGGAAAGGGAATGCAGTTCATTCTGAGGGATAAATTTAATTTTTTAAATGTGTTTTTCATGGTCATTATACATATAGATGTCCTGCAAATAAGGTTCAGGAATGGGATCATCGGTACCATAAAAATATAGGTTTACCAATACCAAATTCCATTCTAATCGATGATGAGAAAACTGACAATGACCAATGAATGGTATAGATTATTTCTTAGCTGATGTGTTCACATTATTTAATCATGGGATATGACTCAAGATTTTGTTTGTAGGAAGGAAGTATTAGGATTATGTTGGGAAATAATGGTTAATATATAATGAAGAATGTTTAATGAGTAAGAATTATACGTATAAGATATTGAAGAGTTATTCTAGATTTTTGGATTATGAAATTCTTAAAAGTTTTAAGGCTCTTTTGATGATGGGATTATATTAGAAGAATTTTTTTAGAATTAACAATCCTGACGTTTGATATGGTAAAATCTTATTCAAGGAATAATTATCTTTTCTTTAGTGGATATAGTTATAAAGTACCATTTGGGTATATATGAACCTCAAATTTGATATAATTATAGGTTATTACTTTTTGGAATGAAAATGTGAGGTATGGGATAACATTTGTGGTTAAAGTTTTTTATGGTTAATTTTGAGGAATTTATCTCATTTCATTGAATGTTATAAAATTATGTTGTTTTTGAAAAAGGACAAGAATAATACCGTGTGACAACCTGTTGGTTTAGACAAAGCTGTGTGAATCTAAATCACAACTGAAGTGTGATTACGATTTATCTCCTACCACTGGACTTGATGATTCCTTGGTTAGTATGACTATCTCTTTTTAGTTAAAGGATGTTATGGATCAAGAATAAGTTGATTTAGGGAACTTATGTTTTATAAGGTGGATATAATATGTATTGGAAAATGATTAGGTGATTAAGTGATAATGTTTATTTAGTAAGTTGTCCTCTCTTTTAGGAACACTATAGGTTCATGGAAAATATAATACTATGTGATCTCATTTATGGATTAATGGTTGAAATTTTATTTAGGAAGAATCTATGTTTTTATTGTAGAAATATAAAAAATTGGATTATTTATGGAAATGATTAACCTTTCATTGATAATATGTGATTAGGTTAATTACACCATAGTATGAGACTTTAGGAGTAGTCAATGTTATTTGAAGATAAATGTTATTATTACTATGGAAGACGGTGTGATTAAATCCTTTTGAGTTTTTTGAATCAATCTCATTTTGGGTTACATTAAAAATGTTTTAGGAAAATTTTTTATTGAATGGCCTTTGATGATCTTTGGGTATTGTTTGTCGAATTTTAAGTATTAAGAGTAGTACTTCTTTTTATAATGTATTATACTTTTAGGGGATTATCTGATCTTGTACTAACCGTTATTGTTTTGGTTAATGTCTAAAGACAATAGAAATATATAGTTTGTCTTTTGTGGATAATGTTAATATTTAGAAGTTGATTCTTGCATTTTAGGTGTGACCATGTTATCTTGAATACTCATCATTTGGAGAAAAGATTAATTTTTTGTTGAAACTTATTATAGGATGAAACTCTACTTGAAATGTACGTTTATCTACTTATTTTATTAATCAATCTCATAAATAAATTTTCCATCATTATTAAATGAAACATAAAATAAAATGTTTTCTGTTTAATTTTACTAGTGGGAAACCAATGTCCATTTAACGTATCACAAGTTTTTCATTTCTAGTGGTTAACATTCTCCTGATCACGTTTTTATCACCCTCCATCAGAACATGACACATATTTTCCCCTTCATATCCAAGTTTTCATGGAATCCTAGAATGGGTAATCACATGGGACAATTTTACATATCATTATTTCTTTTAAAGAGATGTTTTTATTGATTCATTTTATTATATGGGACATTAAATGAAGTTTCTAAGCCCAATTATAAAAATGAGAGGAAGCAATCCCCAAATAGGGGGAAAGATGTAACATCCTGGGTAAATAAAGAATATGATATTATTAATATTTTTTAATATTTTTTAATTAAATATTAATTTTGCGTTAAATTAAATGCTATTTTTGATGGCCTGCCCAACACGAAACACTGGGTTCCTTTAATCTATCATTCATTAAACAATGCTGATTGATACTGAAAAAAATATAGTAATATAATATTATTTTAAATGGTATTTAACACTTAGATGTTGTATTGTTAGGAGACAAAAGATCTAACTAAAATATGATTATAAATGTTTTTTTATGTTTTTATTTTTATCCAATAAAATTTATAGGGTTAAAATGAGAATGAATAAAATTTAATACATAAATACTCTAGTATACATTAAATGGTTGATTTATCGCCTATTTATTGGGATCCCTTTTTAAATATAATTCTGTCACTTTTATATCGCATATTTGACAATTTAATATTATTCTTTAGAATCGAGTCATCAAAATTTTCTTTGGATGAAATTTTGGTATTTTACTGATAATATTCATTTTTTAATGAAGAGTGAAAAATACTACACTTCAATTCAATATTGCATTTTAATCTATTTTATTTATATTTTGAAATTATATTTTTAATTGGCTTTAAAATTTAAATTGAATACATTTTTACCATTTAATTCAATGTTGTACATTGGATGTAATTTAACTGAAAAATTGAACAATAACCATTGACAACCATTTGATAGTTATTATTTCATAAAAACACGTTTTTTAGTTTTGAAAAACAGAATAAATATTAAATTAATTTCTACAACTTCAATATTTTTTATTTGGAAAAATGGATTCCATATTTGTTATAAGGATTTCCAAATTGTGTTAATAGTTAAATTTTAATTTTAGGCATTATGAATTGTAACTTCAATAAATATTTTATTTACAATTTTTAGATGTTAAATCTCGTAATAATAGTGTAAAACAATAATATTTTAATAATTTTAAATTACCCTAAATCATTTTCTAATCCTATTAGCTGATACAATTTTGATTATGAGAATCCTAGGGTTGATTTTGGAACCCTATGTAACCTCATATAAGTGAAAATGACACTTTATAAAAATTAATTTAATCTTATGAGAAATGAATCATAAACATATGTCTCATAGTGAAAAAAATTATAATGGGATATATAAGGGATATTTTAGACTATAAAAATTAATAAGAAATAAAAAATATTTCCTAACTCATTAAATTTTAATTATAATTTTTAGACAACATATTAATAAATTTATTTATGACACAAATATGATGTAAATATTATCTAAATAATGAATGATTTAAATAAATTATATTATAAATATTAAAATAATTTTATTTTGGAACTTTTTAGGAAATAATATAATTTTTAGGATTCTTAGATCTTGTTATATTTGAATTTATGTTTCTTTTTCTTAGGAATCATGTAGTTTTATATTTTGTTTAAAAGTCATAATATGAATAGTTCTTAAATTGTCATTAATGAGTTTTTAAATAAATAAATATTTTATAAAATGACAAGATAGTCCTAAAAATATAAAATTAAGATACATTACATATATTATTTTGATAATGTTATTATTTATCCACTTTTTGGTCACATGGAATTTTATATTAAATATATTTACCATATAGTATGAATATACCAGTGTACATGGCGAAGGATAAAACTGTTATCTAATAGTTGAAGCTAAAAGATAAGGTTGATTTTATGCAGCTGACATTTCTAAAACCCATTGGATGAAAGGAGTTAGAACAAAAATCAGTTTATATTAGAATTAAATGAGTTGTGGACCTTTTGAAATAGAAATTCCATTTATAATAAAATAATAATTTTAATCGTTCTTAATGATCCCCTCACCGCCTTATAAAAAGCCATCACTTCTAACCCCTACTCTAGTCTCTCGATCCCCCTTGGATCATCCAAAATATAACCAAATAAGTTGAAAACATCCATGTTTTTCACCTATAATCCTTAACATAGGTATATGGAACTTCAAGAAAGCCTTTTCATTCAAACCAAAGGTTGTAATCCTATTTAATGTTAACGTCTTCTCTCAAGTTATTTTATTTTATTTTCCTTCTCCATCCCCATAAACTCTCTTTATTACATTATTTTATAACAAACAATTTTTCCTAAATACACTAGTATGTTGTTTTGGGAGGGATTTAAACTTCATTTCCTAACACCTCAATCTAATGGATACAAACATATTGTTTAGGTGGACGACATTCTACTACCGAATGAAACTATGATTGTTCAAATATCTACCACCACCTGTATTGTTAGACATTATGATGGAAAAATATTTATATTTCCTGTAAATTATATTTATTTTGTGACTATTAATATTTATTTTTCATTTATTTCATAACATTATGGTTTCAATAATTGGTAAATACGATAATTTCATTTGAGGAAGTGCGGACTGCTGCCCCCTCAAAGAGATATGACTCATTCATGCCATACATGGAATGTATAAAGGATGGAGTTAATGAAATTATATATGATATAATACTAAGTTTATAATACACCTATGTATCATTATGTCTTCATTATTTTAAATATAAAATAGAAATGAATGTTGCATTCACGCGCACGTACGGCTTACCGTCTTAATGAATGGTGCATTTCATTTCTTCTCTCGAAATGTTATGTACTATTATATATATATATATATATACTGGATATATTTTATGTATATTATATCTTAATCATGAATATCATTCTGGAGATAGTGGAATTTTGACAACTTAAACAACTTTTAATTATAAAATGTTAATTTGTGACTCAATTACCAAATATCGACAAAACGACTGTTATTAACTTATATGATTATGTAATGCTTATAGCATGGTAATAAGTAATATAAATGGAATAATAAACATGAAAAATGTCCTTAATCAAGTTGAAATTAACATTATTTTATTATTCAGGAGAATAATTAACCAACGAGTCATGTCAGACACTAGGTAATGGACTTCGTCTCAATATTATTTCATTAAGTAATACTTTAATTTATACATCACATTCTATTATATGGTGTATAGACCACATTCCCATTGAATTTCATTCTATGAGAATCATTTTCTATGTATAATTTTACTAAATAAAAAAGGTAATATTTATCTTTAATGTCTGTGGTGACAACAACCTTTCTGCAACTACGAGCATTATTTGATATTTGGATTTCTTAACAAATTGTCCTATTTTTTATAATGGAAAATAAACACCATGTACTATTTTTTTACATATTTTGGTATTGAAAATGGTATTGATAAATTAATAATTAATAAAATATATTTAAATTTTATATTGTGATTTCAATATTTAGATGTTATCTTTTCTTTATGCGTGTCCATGTGTTACTATTATGTTATGGTTCTTGGTCATTGATTACTCAAATGGGTGGTTTTGTGATAAATCTACGGTAGGTGATCCTGAGATAGCTCTCCAATGCATTGGATAACGTGACATATGTAAATTTTTATGTTTCTACTACGAGATTTATGGAATATACTGTGATGGGTATTCCAAACGTGACTCCCAATGTAGTTGTGAAAGCTATAATGTAAGTATGTAATGGGTGAAACAATTGAACTTTTTGATTTATGATTTCCATGTGTTATTCTAAAACATATTATTTTTTGTGTATGTTGGTGATTGAAAAGTATGAATTCATTGATTTGAATATATTGATGGACTAATGTTTTCTTTCCTTATTTAAAAACCTTATGAAGATTTTTATGCTCATCCCATGTTTGGAAATGTTTTTTTACATTGTAAAAGGATGGGTAAGACAATAGATGAATTCAAGAATATTTATATAATGAAAATAAATCATTTTTATTTAATAAGTTTTATTATTATGAAAAATATTGGTATAGAGAACGGGTGTCTAAATTGTAATAATTGAAATGTAATGTAATAGTTACAGCCTAAATCCTTAAAACTCTAAACCAAAAAAGATCCTCAATGTGAATTATTGACTTAATTCAAGATTATGTAATGTTTAGGGCTGAGGCTATATAATAATATTGATTAATAGAGAAGGGGAAATTCATTTGATGTGTGGTAAAATGTATAACACTATGTTTTTATGGATTATTTTAAAAATAATTTACATTCTTCTATATATTGGGATATACGCAACACCTATTTTTAACGAACAACAATTTACTATTGTTATTTTAATTTATAAATGACTATAATAACCATGTAATTAAAATATGATATATGAATTGCAATAATTTTATATTAAATATTTAGTAAAATAGTTTTATTTATATAAAATATATTGATAAAAAGGTACATAATGTTCTTTTATTGTAATTTTATGATATGAAAATACTATTTTTCCCCAAAACATTTTTCTAATATTTTTTTCAAAAAATATAAATATTAATATCACAAAATTATAAAAGAATTATTCCAAAAATTTAAATTCATTTACATAATTATAGGGTCAATATTTAAATTTTTTTTAATTTTAATACTTTTGGGAAATGATTAAATTTTCAGTGAATAGTTCAAAATACTGATATTCTAATAAACCACATTTCCTTTATTGGAATTTGCAATGTAAAAACATTCCTAAAAATGTATTAGAAGTAAAACATGTTCAACTAGATATTTTGTAATTATATTTTAGTCATTTTAATTTTTTTCAAATTTATTTTTTATATTAAAAAAATATATTCTTAAAACAATTTTCACTTTTAAAAATGAGGGTTCCTTATATCTACAGGTTAATTATAAATTAAATTTTATGACTATCAAAATATTATTTGGAAAATTTAATTACATTTATTGAATCAAAATAATTAAAAAATTTAATTAGGTAAAATTAATTTTTAGTCATGATAAATAGTAAAACAAAATATTTTAATTATCACAATTGAGGTTAAAATGGGTTTACCAAAGGTGAAACAGAACAATTTATGAGGTATAATGACATAATAGAATTTCTATATACCATTTTTGAGCCATATATAGACTATATTTCATCTATGGTTTGGTAATGATCCATTTTGGAGACTTTTTTAATGTGAATAACATAGTTACAGATTATTATTTTCAATATTCTTTGTGTGTCATCTCCCCCACTTAGAAAAGTGCATCTAGATTATCTTATTTTCACAATTATGAAACCTATTGACTCATGCCTGACCTTAAAAAATCAATTCATTTCTTAAATACTCACTTTCTAGATGTATGATTGGATATGAAATTCAACCTACGTAGACTTTTTTTAACAGACGAATGATGTCTAAAGTTGTGGTATCCTTATAAATTGAGAATTGTCATTTTATTTCCCCCATACTCCTTGTAATAAAATTCCATTATTATGATATATTAATAAAAAATATCCAACATCTACTAATATTTTATTATTTTATGTTAATAAAATTTATTTACCTCGTCTTCTATCACATAGAAAATGAAACTATCGATCATGTGTATGGTGGACTACCACCCCACGAACAGTAGTTATTTTTTCTCATCATCACCTATAATGGGTGGAAATAATGTTTTATATAATATATTAATATGATATTTATGACCTTATTATACATGTGTAAGTATAAAATCACATTTAAGTTCATAATTTCCATTATGTGGAAATATGATTACATCACTTATGTGTACGGTGGACTTAAGCTTCGGGAAGTTGTAATGACCCGAAACATTATAAAGAAATATACCCTTATGATTTAACTAAATTAATTATTATGTAATTTCATTATAGAATGTACATTAATTTTTTGGTTTAATTATATCATATCTAATTTAAATGGCTACTAAGAATCAATACTATTTATAGTCAACTTTTAGGGTTTCAACAAATCAAAATGACACAAAAAAGGAAGTGATGTCCTCAACCAGTAGGATCATGCCCAATAAATACAATTTTTGGATCGTATATTGGAAACATCATCCCGTAGGTTTTCCTTTTACAAATCCAAAGCATGGATCTAACATCTTAAGCTTGCATGAATCTCTACAAACGAGAAGTCCAAGATCCTTGAGATCACAACCCAATCTATGTTAACCGAACCACACTATAACATTCCCAAAATTATGAACCCTACACATATAGAGTTTTATAGTGGATTAAAGGTATATTTATCATGAACCTTGAAATATGATATTGTAAATTATTTTGTAATGAATAATGAGTTTATTTTAATGCCATTATTTTAAATTTTGATATGATTTTTATTAAAATATAATGGAACAAAAAATGTATTTTTTGGTAATATTCATATTCAATTAAATAATTTATTTTTAGGAAATATAGTATTTTTGAAATAAATTATATTTTAATAAAATTATTTTATTAAATATAAAAGATCAAATTATTATGATGTCAAATGAATCTTTTATACGGGTTCAAAAAAGTTTAATATTAAAAAACCCCACATTTCAATATAAATTTTGATAATTATATTAAATAATGTCTATAATATTAAAAAAATTATTTAGATAAAGGGAATATTATTTTTTGAATCATATTTTCTAAAATATCCAATGGTGAATTTTTAATAATTTTCCAAGATGGTAGAGTTTTGGTGTAAATTTTTAATACCATATTAATATACATTATATATTATGACATCATAACCACACAATATTAATGTTATAAATACTATAAATGATATAAAAAAACAAATAAATGTTTTACCATTGAAAAACAATTTCAATTTTTTATTAATTTTATAAATCCTTTATAAATCCTCCAAATATCTTAATATATTTTAATTTTTTTGATTCATTTATTTAATATTATGACTCAATTACACATAATAAATTGTGTACTATTATTAATTAACAGCCATGGGATTATAAAATTATGAAAACCATTCATATTTTGTAGAAAAAAGTTCTATAAAACATGGGAGTGTTTTTTCTCTTTATTATTTTAGTCCAAAATCTATGTTTCTGAAATAATAATGAATCCATTACTATTTTCCTATATAATCCCACTAAAGATCCAATTTGGTTCAATAAAAATAATTGGGTTAATTTGTTACTCTTCCCTACCCACTCTAACTCCTCCCAAGGTTCCCTAAGCTCTTAATAATCCCATACCAAGTATTTTCAGTCACACAATCATGTAATGGTTTTCTCTCTTCTCATTTACATTCAATAACATCTTTTATGTTATGATTATTAGTATCCATATTTGGTTTTTGAGGTTTTTTCATATGACCCCCTTACCTTACATTTTATTTATAAATGATGGTATTCCCCATTCATTACCATTAATCTCCCTCATTATCATTTACACAAACCCTTTACCATGCTAAAATTTATTACATTATCATGACATTCTATTATTTATTTTAGTTTCATTATTATCCTATGTATTCTATTTAAAATTACCAATGATAGATACTTATTTCCATTGAATTGATATCACACAATTGATGTGAGTATGTTGATATACATGTTTATCCTTCATCAAAACATATTATTAATTTTACAAGTGATTCTGTTATGACGGAAAATTTCACCTTGATTTTCCATTAAAAAACAATTGTGTAGTGAACACCATTCACATTTCCTATCAAGGATTTCCATACTACCATAATCCATTTAATATTTAAAAACATGGATTTATTCCACACTCCTAGATCATGGAATAAAATATCATCATGAATGATTCCATGTTATATAATATTTGTTGCACACATAAGCATGAGAGTGAAATGAAAGTGACAGGAGTGTTGGGAATTGAGTAACTATCCAATGCATTGTGTAATATTTAGTTTCATGAGGCATTATGTTCGGATATTGAGTGAACATGATTCCTTTATAGTAATTTTTCCATCACGATGTCGTGGTTGTTATACTTTACCTATGTTTATTATGATGTGGTATATATTGTTCCCACATTTCTCATGTTGCTTTTATAATTTCCAAGAAATATCATACCTTAGTATTAATGTTTATGATTATCAATCATTTATTCCCAACTGGTATCCTTATTATCTAACATGTTTTATTTTAATCATTTTATGAAATATTTACTCACTTACATGGCATTATAGCTCACCACATTCTTATACATGTATGTTGGTTATCCCATGTAGTTTTAAAATCCATGGAATTTTAAAAGATTGTTCATAAACTTTCCAATAGTATTTTTGAATCCCATGATCATGATGATATTGTGTTTATATAATTCTAGAACAATATTGGCTTCTAAATATTACAACTTTTATTATGTAAAATATTATGAAATTAATCATGTGTTAATTTAAATTAAAGAGAAGGATTTTTTATAGTTGGTATCAATGGAAAAACATAGTTATTTTTTACATTTTTATTAGAAAACTCTAGAGAATGGCTTAGGGATAAGAATATGGAAAATAAAACATCCCTAATTTTTGTTAATGTATAGAGTGAGTTGTTTATCAAGACACTAAATCCATATATTGTAAAACCACAAGTCATATGGACCATTTTTTGATATAAATTGAAATTTACATTTATATCATTCAATTCACTAATTCGAACATTCCTTTCAAACTAACCCAACTTGTTGTATGTTACAAACAACATCATGTCGTCATACAGAACATGAAACACTGAGAATAGATTTTGATCAATGCATAAAAAAATATTTTTTGACTATTTTACATGAAACAACATTGGAATCTTATACTACATGCAACACTAACTTGGAATGTGTTATACTAAATAGAGACCTTCCTCGATAGCTTGTGTTTTACATAATATCGAGTTTCACTAAAAAATAAAATATTATTAAAAATTACTATTTAATGGGATATAAACTAGATATTATGAATAGTTTTTAACACATTTTTAAAATTATATAACATTAACATAAAAATTTTGTATTTTCTAGAACATGATATATGAACAAATTCAATTTTTTAGATAAAAGAATTTTTTTAAGAAATGCAGATTTGTTAATTTTGATGGAGAAAAAAAATTTAAATCATGTTTTTAACACATAAATATATTTATCTTTAAAAATAAAACATTATATAAAATTGGGATACAAAAATTTATCTATGTAGAATTTTGGTATTTTTCTAATGAAATTCATATTTTGATGAACAGTGCAAAATACTGCATTTTATTTCCAAACAACCTTTGCATCTAATTTATTTATATATATAGATTAAATTATTAGTTTTTTTAATATGTAATTGGATTATTTTTTATAATTTAATCCAATTTTTTCACTTAATGTAATCTCACATTTCAATTGTACAGAAATACTTGACAGATTTTTGATAAGTTTATACTTCTTAAAAAACTGCTTTTTGGTTTTTGAAAATGTGAGTTAATTTTAAATTAATGTATACCAATTAAGTGTTTCGAATTATGAAAAATGGATTCCATTTTGGGAAAAAGTTGGTCAAAAATATGTTAAATGAAAATTTTATATTTTTGGATATAATGAATAGTAACTATGGTAATTTTTATTTACCACAGCTAAAGGCAAATAATGTAAATTACGGTAACTAACAATATGAGAAAGATAATAAAATTAGCCAAATACCATCCAAAATATTATTTGATGAATTAATGACTTCCAATATCATATTTGGGTCAGAATTGATTCATTTAATGGATATTGATCCGTGAATGTGATGTAAATATAATTAAAACAAAAGAAGTTTACAAAATGTCACTCTCATGTATTGTATAAATATAATAATTTTAATATAGCAATAAAAATGTAAAAACATAATCATAAATAGTCTCCAAAAAATAATTAAATTAAATAAATTATGTGAATTTATTTAGAATTTTTAGATATTAAATAATTACAATTAATGATGAAACAGTAGTGATGTATACATTATTTTATTGATAGAAATATCAAATAAATTGTTTTAAAAATTTTAAAATAAATATGATATCAACATGTTAATGTTATACATGAATTTTATTTCTTATTCTGAGATGTTAGGAGTGTATTTAATTTTTTGGATCGAATTTATCTTCTCTGTGGATTTATTTAAAGTCAAATAAATGAATGGTGTCGAAATTGACAATATTTATATTTTATAAAAATAAAATATTATTAAATTATTGAAAAATTTCAAAAATATTTAATGATTAGAGATTGAAAATTATATTGCAGAAAATTTTACAATGTATCCAATTATGGTTAATTCACAACACATAATTAAATATTTGTAACCATTTAATATTTGGAAATTTATTGTCATAAATAAAATTAAATAGATTAAATAAGGATAAATCAAATTGATGAGGGTTAATATAAAATTAAACTATGTCTAAATGTTATTTGTTGAGAATATATTGACCCATAATCATATTATATTCCATATAAATGAGTATGGGAGCATTATAAACTGAAAATTTATATAAAATAAATTGTTACTTAAAGACATTCTAATGGTTCCCCTCCCCCTCTTATAATAGCGAACCTCTCCTTTTCATTTAATAACACCTCCAAAGCCAATTGTTTTGGCCAATACCTTCCCAAATATCCTTCCAAATTCTCTCACTTAATTCGAGAGGCCACTCATTGGGTAGTAAGCAATATTAAAGAGTCATTTTGTTTATTCCAAATGGAGATACCTGAAAAAGAGGTAATTTTTTTATCACCTCTTCCACAATTAAGTTCATCTTATACATCATATTATTAAGTTGTACTCATAATAAATTAACAAATCCAGAATATTTTACATTCTAAAATTTTATTATAAATATTAGACAACATTATACAACCTTTTACCCATTTTTTGAGTAATAATATCACAATGCGTGTGTACGTACGACTTATTATCTCCCTATCGTGGTGTAGTTTGTTATTCAACAATAAATAACTGGGATAGGTATAATGATGTGTCTAATTTATTTAAATAATTAATATAACCAAATAATTATTCTTTATAATTAATATACATCCAATTCAATTCCATTTAACCATTATTTGAATCATTTCATTTCTCGTGTGTACGTACGGCTTACCGTCTCCACGACGCGATGTGATTCATTCTCCACGCTAACCATTCGGGAATGATTATAATGTATATATAATAAATTATAGTGAAATATATTTCATAATATTTATACTATAAATATTTTTTTGTGATTTTTTGTGTATATATATATATGTCATTTACTTAATTTATTCAATTCAATAAGGAAACAGAAACAACGTTCATTGTACTAATGAACTATCGCCCCCATGAATGGTGTATTCTATTTATTTTTTATATTTATTATATATATTTATATATTTATATGAATAATATTTATTAAATATAAATCATGTTTTATATTATTAAAGTTTGTAAATCACAATCTGTGTAATATGATCAATAATAACGTGTCGAAACATTTATGATAAATAAAACGATTATTACCCAAAACTATGATTTAAGATTGAATTAATAAATAAACAGGTAATATAAATTCATAAGTGAATCATATAAGATATCATAAATATCATTATGGTTCTATTATAAGATAATAATATATCTAATCCCACTATACAATAGTTTCAGACACATATAAGTGAAATCAAACTTAGGGTAAGGTATAATTTTGCAAATCTCATTTTTTCCTAGGTAGTTTATAAAAAAGTATTTTATGGGTTAAACTTGTCATCCATAACCATGTTTCCTAAATATATAATATTATTTTTATTCTTATACATTTTATTAACTTCAATTTAATCGACTGGTTTATTTTTATTAAATGGTATGGAACAAATCATTCTTTCACTTTCAATATGAGGTACATTATGACTTTTCCTGTAAGAGTTCAACGAGAATGTAATCTTGTAAATTTTATGGCATCAATGGATTTTCACATATACACAAGTCCTTATTTCCATAATGATTCCTCTACATTAATTCAATTTTATTTTCAAATAGATAATTTTCTATTAAAATTTTTCTTCATTTTGAGAAAGGAAAACATTTTGGTAGAAGAATGTATATTTTTGTCAGAAATTAAATTCAAATGTTTTATCAAAATTTCATTATTTATATGATGACCTATGGTTATTTTTATACACCTATTATTACATTTATTTTATTGTTATTATGATGGAATTATTTTTATGATATCCATTTACATTATGTGGATTATGTAATTATGGAAGGATGTTTATGAAACTGTTTTTCAGATACATGGGTTATGCTGTGGTGAATTGTATATATATTATGGCACCTGTTAGAATGATTCATTGATGAGATGGGTGGGACAAATACTCCCTCAAATTCATTAGGTAAAAACTTATTTCTCATTAGACATATATAAATGGAATATAAATAAAATTTAGTTTAGTAATACTTGGCATGAATGGTAATAAAATCTGGTTCAGTAATGCATGGATGGAATGACAAGTAAACCTAGTTCAGTAATATACTATGTCAATAATATTGGTCTTAGTATAATTGAATTGTATACTATGGAAATAATATTATGTGATTTTTTTTCTTCCATAATTCTATGTTTTATTTCAATTCCATATTATCATGGTAAATGTTCCTTTATAATCGATACCTTACGAAATACCAATATTAAGTTCATAACTCATGATTTTGATATGAAAACATTATTTTCTTGTTTTTACATTCTTTTGATTATGATTTGTTTTATATTATAAATCATTACCCTTACTGGGCAATTGATTTCACCATTTTTATTTTTTTTTCAAGGATATGAAGAATGGTTTTATGTAGGAAAATAAAAGTGGCAGATCATTTTGGGAGATGTTGAATATCATTCACCATGTAAGTTGATTATGTTCTATGTTTTAAATGAAACTAAACTAATGCGGTATTTTTGTGTCATTTTGTGGAATTTATTAATTATTATGAAAATAGAAATTTAATATTCATGTACGTCAAGATTGTGTCTTTACAGCAAGTATCAGAGCGATGGTTTTGTTAACCGTTGGAAACTATGATGTGAAAAAATTATTAAGGTCCATAGAGATATTTATAACCTATGTATATGGATTTCCCTAAGGGTAAGTATAACAATATGATTAATCCATATAGTTAGGGTAAAGATCATTAATATACTAGGATTATACCTGATATGTTATAGATTGAATGTAATCCCCCTTTATTATATTGCATTCATAATATGATTTCTGACTCTCAGACTATTATTTTTTGGTTTTATAAAATAGATATAAATAGGATGATTTATGATAATGTTGATTATTATTGACAGTGGAATTATATTATTCATGGTAAACCAAATTAAATGGGTTATGGAAGGTGACAAATAGTTATCAAGTATAATGATCAATATCATAACATGATAAATTATCTCAACATGGTGAGTTTCCAAACCCAGCTAATAAGAGAATAATGGAGTTTCATTGTGATCATAGATGAAATAATGTTCAATTATCCTCATCAAAATAATGTGGGAAAATGAATCATGTTGAATGTTTCAATGGAACATGAAGATTAATTGGGTGTGGAAAAGTAGGACATAGATACCATAATTAAATGAAAACGGTCTAGTTAACGTAATTAACAAGGATAATGGTATTTCTAAGACATCAATGATGGTTAAATTTTTTAAATGTGGAATGTATGGGATTTATTCAAATCTATTACCTATAGTAAAATATCATAAAGAGAATCATCATAGTCATTTGAGTAGTATTCATGTTGGTGGGGATGAAAAGACTACGAATGATATAAGAGATAAAAGATGTGTTAATGGATAAAAGGTGAAACACGCTCAATGGTTAATGAATATAGTAAAGTGATTGTATGTTTATCAAGAATAATGTTGTATATGTAATATTATTGTACTATGTAATAGAGAAACATCTAATAATTATTTAAAAAAAAATTCCTTACGTATTTGAATGTATATGTTGAATGGCACAGGTAATAATGAAATGTTAGTTATTTATTTTTGGAAAACAAATGATTTTTTAATAATGATTAGATATGGAGATAATGAGTATTTTGATAGTATTAATGACCTCATGAATAATATACAAACAATTTGATATAATGGTTTTAGTGTATAGAATGTTTTTTTTTTTTGTGTTTGAAAAGAGTTAATATTGACACAATGAATGTTTTCACTAAGGTTCTAGGGTAATTCATATTATTATAATGTTTAGAAAGGATACATGATTATAGTATTGACATGTTTAGAATGTGAAAACCTTCAAATAATTTATGAGATATGGGAGATAACTGATAAGTCAATTTTGGTCACCTCATCCAAATGTTTTTTATTTTTAGTTTTTTGAAGAATTGTAGGGTAATCAGTTTATGGATAGTATGAGTTATACTCTAGTTAATGTTTGTTAGATCAATATATTTCCCCACTATAGGATGGATTATGCATATTTCATTATCTGTGACAAATTTTTTTTGATATTGATGTAATTATCAATCATTATATCTAATTATATGCAAACACTTAAAAAATAAAAATTTCAGCATCATTTCTTTAAATATATGATTAGGTGGATATTTTTCAAGGCACAAACAATGGTGTTAATGTACAAAAATATAGTAAGTGTTAATTCTAATTAAATTTTTTAAACAATAGGGAATGAATCATGGAAACAAAAGTAGTTATCCTACTACCTTCCTATCCGATGAATCAGATGGCTCCTTAAATAATCACAGATTTATGGATTTCATGATATTAACATTATCCAAAACTTTTTCACTATCACTCTTTTTCAGAATAAGAGGGTTACATTTCTTTTCCATATCCTTGTTTTCACATCCCAACTTTGTTCTCCTATGTGAAACCTATTGTTCAATTAAATTGGGTAACCATTATGTTTCTAACATACCTTTTTAACATAATATTTTAGTATTCATTTTTTAGATATGGATTTCTTTCAAAGAAAATTTCATGTAGAAAACTTTTTTTAACACTTATGAATTTTGAGTGGGTAAATTATTTTTAATGGTCTTTAATGTAACACTATAAGTTTTTATGGACCATTTCATTCGAATAAACTAAAATTTCCATTTATATCTTGAAATTCACTAAGTCAAAAATTCAATTCACTCCAAATCAACTTGTCGTAAGATACATAAAACACCGAGTTGGCATACAATATACACAACACTTAGAATATATTTGGTTTAATTTTTTAAAGAAATATTTTTGTAATATAATATATGAATCACCGAAGGGATATTACACTCTACACAACACTAACATGACTTGTGTTATAGGTAATAGTGAATTTCCTTGATAGCTTGCATTGTACACAATATCGAGTTTCACTAAAAAACAAAATATTATTAAAATATTATTATTTAATGGGATCTAAACTAGACATTATGAATAATATCATCCAAATTTTAAATTTATATTTCATTAAAATGCATATTACATATTTTATAGAACATGTTATATGAACATATTCAAAATTTTGGATAAAAGAAGTATTTGTTTTAAAATGAATTTTTGTTTCCTTTTTGTGGGCCACCAATTTTAAATAATTTTTTAACACTTTTATATATTATATTTGTCACAATAAACATATTTATTTGGTAGCAGGACATAATAATTAATCATGGATGAAATTTTGGTTTTTTCCGACAAAATTTAGATATATATTAATAGTAAAAAATAATGCAATTCAATTCAAAACAGCCTTTCGGTCAAATTTATTTATATATTTAGATCAAATTTTCATTTAGTTTTACTGTCAAATTGTATTATTATTTTTATTCTTAACCCATATTTTCACGGAATGTAATTTCACTTTTAAATTGTACATAAATACATGACAATATTTTGATATGTTTTTTACTACTTAAAAACCAGCATTGTGGTTTTTGACAACGGTAATTAATTTTAAATTAATTTATGACAATTAATTATTTTGAATTATGAATAATTGATTCCATATTTCTAATCAATGGTTAAAATTTATGTTAATATGTTTATTTTATTTTTATAGAAATTATGAATAGTAATTACGGTAATTTTTATTTACCAAAGTTAAAGGTAAATAAGTTAGATTGTGGAAGAAAAAAATATGATATAGATAATAAAATTACCCTAACACATGAAGAAATAATTTTGGACGAATTAATGTCAACCAATATCACCTATATGTCAGAATTTAATTACTTAATGGACTTTGTTCCATGATTGTGATGTAATTGTAATTGAAACAACATAAGGTGACAACATGTCACTCTCTTATATCTCTAATGTATAATAACTTCAATATATGATAAGCATGAGAAAACATAGAAAATAAATATTCTAAACTAATATAATGAAAATATCTACATCATGTCAACTTATATTGAATTTTTATATAGTATATAATTACCATTAATGATGACACAACAGTGATGTACCAATAATTTTATAAATAGAAATACCAAATAATCAAATTTAAAATATTAAAATAATTATGATATGAACCAATTAATGTTCTCCCAGAATATTTTTGGTGTCTATGGAATTTTAGTAGCATATTAGATATTATGGACTGAATTTATCTTCTTTGTGGATAATATTTAATGTTAAATAAAAGAATATTTTCAAAATTGACAGTATTAATATTTTATAAAAATAACATATTATTAAATTATTTAAAATCATAAAAATATATAATAATTAATTAGTGAAAATTATATGGTCTAAAATTTCATAAAATATATAAATATGGATAATTTAAAAAACCAAAGAATGTTTTTTATTGCCATTTATTTTTTAAGAATATTATTACCACAAATAAAATTAAATTAATTAAATAATTAAAAATCCAAATGATAAGGATTAAAATAAAAACAAAACATGTATAAATTTTATTTGTTGATAGGATTTAAAGACATAATCATCTTATATTATATATAAATTAGTTTGAGAGTATTATAAACCAAAAATTAATTTATAGTAAATTTATATTTCAATACATTCCAAATGTGCCACTCCCCCCTCTTATGAAATGGAATCTCTCCTTCTATTTTAATCACACCTCCAAATCCCATTGTCTCATCCAAATGATGCCAAAATATCTTAAAATCTTCCCTAACTTCATTATTATATCCATCCTTTTTCTTATTAATCCATATTAAGGGGATCTTTTGGGCATACAAAAAAACCTGAAAAGAGGTAATTGTTTTATCACCTCTTCAAAAATTATTTTCTAGTTCTACATCTAATTATTATTATTTTCTCATAATAATGTGATGAATCATGTATAGTAAAAATGGGGATATTTTCTTATAATTATGGGATAAGCTTATACCTCTGTTTATCCATCTTATGAATAAAAATATCACCATGTGTGCGTACACATGGCTTATCGTATCCACACCATGGTGTAATTTGTTATTAAAAAATACTTAATTTGGATGGATATAGTTATTATTATAATTGCTTTAAATAATGAATATTCAAGGATAATAATTATATATAATTTGTATACAATGAAATTCCATACCATTTTAACAATTAAGTGAATGATATCGTCACTTGTTCGGGCGTACGACATACCGTCTCCACAACGCGATGAGATTCATTCCCCACGATAACCATTCAAGAATGATTATAAAGTATATATAATAATAATCATGAAATATATGACATAATAATTTATTTTTTATTTATATATATATATATATTTATTTTAATTTAGGTCATTCAATTCAATAAGGAAATGAAAATAGCGTTCATGCTTACGTATAACCTATCGTCTTCATGAACAGTGTATTCCATTTCATTTTTATATATGTTATATATAATTATATACTAAATATTTATGATATATAAATAATTTTTCACATTATTTAATTATGTGAATCATGATCTATGTAATAATATCAAGAAATTACATGTCAAAACATGTATGATAAATTAAACGATTATTACACAAAACACTACTTTAACATGGACTTATTAAATAAACAGTTAATATAAATCCATATTTGAATAATATTTTATATCAAAACTATTATTATATTTCTATTACATGTTAATAATATTTTTAAACCCATTATACAGGAGTTTCATACACATATGGATGAAATCATACATATGTTAAGGGATAATTTTGCAAATCCAATTTTTATTCAACATTGTTTATACATAAGTATTTATGGAGGTATATTTATAATCCAAGTACATGTTTACTAAATATATAATAATATCTCTATTATTATACAATTTATATATTAAATTTTACCCATGGGTGAATTTTTTTTAATTGGTATTGAATGATCATTTCAATCATTTTCCATAGGATGTACTTTTTGACATTTCCTGCAAGAATATAACATGAATGTATTTTTTAGCTTATACGCCATAAATGGATTTTTATCTATTCATAATGCCTTATTTCCATTAAAATTACTCAAAAAAAATTCATGTTTCCATTAAACTAAATAATTTTAAATTAAAATTTCAGGAAATTTTTGAAAAGAACGCGTTATTGAAGAAGAATGAAAAGTTTCTTCAAGAAATAAGTTCTATTTTTTTATAAAAATTATTTTTCATCTGAGATCACATAGGGTTATGTTTATATACCTATTATTACCATTATTTTTTCATTATTATTGAAATATTTTTATGAATCCATTTATATTATATGGATTATGTTATGAAATAATGATTTTTGGAATCTCATTTTTTGTTCCTTGGGTAATGATATGATTGCGGGATTATGTTTGGTTGAACATGTGAGAATGGTTTCATTATAAGATTTTTGGGAACTATATCTACCTCCAATTAATTGGGAAATGTTTCATATCTCATGAGAAATAGATGACTATAAAAACAATTAAATCATTTTCAGTAATACAAGGATGGAATGAAAAGAAAATCTTGTTTAGTAATGCATGGCTGGAATGAAATGTAATCCCAGTTCAGAAATGGAAATTATCCATGATGATGGTCTTGGATGAAATAACTCGGTTACTATAGAAATCATATTATTTGTTTATTACATAATTCCATGTTTTATTCCAATGCTATTTCGTTATGGTTAATATTCCATTATGATATATGCCTTAAAAAATTCCATGATTTTTTTAATGAGTCACAATTTTGAAATTTAAACGTTATGTTCATGTTTTTTCATTATGATGTTTATGGTTTGATTTTTGTACTCTATGTTTACACTTATTGAGAATTTGAGCTCACCGTTTTTATGTTTTCATTTCACCAATATATAAATAATTAATTTATATAGGAAACCAAAATTGGAAGATATTTAGGGTAGATGTTGAAGAAATATCCCCATGTTAGAAGATTATGCTCTATGTTTTCAATGAAACTATACTAATAATAACATTGTGTCTCTAGTTGAGTAATGTATTATGTATTCCATAAAATAAATGTAATTTCTATGTACATCAATGTTGGGTATTTAGATATATGGATTATATAAGAGAATGTTTATCTAACAAAAATGCACAAAGGGTTAAAACCCAAAAACACCATGTTGATCTAGACTCGATTAGGAACTTGTGCATGAAAACGAGCCTTACTGCACACCAAGTTTGAATCTTCTCTGGTATATCCTCTGGTAAATTAATAATCCCATTAAGAACCATTATTATGTTAAAAAAACAAAATAATATAAGTTAGGATATGGATCATGGATAACAAAAATTGAGGCCTATACATTTATATGTTAAGGAAGTACATGTAATTTTTAATATTTCACCATAATGTCATTGGATTTAGGATTATGTGTTTAGTATTTTTTAAATATTAATCCCTAATTTTCCCTTTATTGTAGATAATGATCAAAAATATGAGGAATTGGTTAAACAACCAATTTGATGGGAAATGTGAGGACTACCCAAATGTGAATCCTAATATTATGGGACTGGGAATCGTTAAAATTTGGACACTACTCTCTTAGATGATTTAGTTTCTGAATAGAAATATGGATCAAGAGTGGAATAAAAATCCCTCTATTTAACAACATGCTTCAAATGAGAAATTTATAAGACAAAGACCTCTAATTTTCAATGGATTATTTGTGACCTTAATCCCAGAACAAAGGATAAACTCCATTGAGAAGAACTTCTACATCCTTAATTGATTTGAGAAAGATATGGTTTTGCAGTATGTTCATCATAAGAAGGGTTATGTTGATTAGTGGGGGAAATTGGTAAAGAATACGAAGCATGATGAATAGAAATATGTTATGGGGTTGAAAGA
The DNA here is from genome assembly GCA_963277665.1 of Viscum album. Classification (NCBI taxonomy): domain Eukaryota; kingdom Viridiplantae; phylum Streptophyta; class Magnoliopsida; order Santalales; family Viscaceae; genus Viscum; species Viscum album. Next base: position 616,604,661 of record OY728127.1, on the reverse strand, counting down.
ATTTTTGAGAAAAAAAATTCTATAAATATTTTCCTCACTCCCTCTGAAATAAAATAGAAAGGGACATCCATTCCCTTATGAAAAATGAAAATGAATCTATCTAGGAAAATTAGTCAAACATCATAATACACGCATGATATGACTCTGGAATTATCATTACCCATGAATTCAGGTATGACTACATCTTTATTATTCTATAACCCAATATACAAAAATCATTGGAAATCTATTAGTTTGATAGCCATTAAAAAATTGTGTGATATTTCCTCGAAGTGGAAATGTAAATGAGATAATATAAATGATATCATAGGTATATGTAGTGGGAATTGGATTATAATTTTATCTCTCTCATGGATCAATATAATGGTTCCAAGAAATTTATACATCCCACTTTCTAAATGATACATTAATAAAAACCCTATAAATTTCATAAGGGGGTGAAGGAAAGATTTCTGTGTAGGAGGAACAGACACCTAGAAAAGGATTACAAATAGGAGAAACCCACTAATGAGTTGGAGGAGAAGAATGCTCTCAGAAACCCTTGAAACATTATTTATTTCATTAACTGAAAGGAATAAGGGAACATTACAAACCAATTCATTATGATATGGGTTCTTTTAGGCATCCAAAAACCACCATGCAAGAAATAGGGATATTTTTCCATCACAACCATTGTGGTGGATCCCAAAAATGATGTAATGTCAGGTATGGTAGTTATTCATTCAAAAATATCATATTTAATTTTTTATTATGGTTATATTCATTACTTTATCACATGAAATAATAGTACCACTATTCAAAACCCACCACTAATCTTGTAAGTGGCGTGTAAAGACCCAGAAATATCGTGGATTTTTTTTAAATACATGGGAATTTTACGAGTCCGCGGTATCTGATGACGCTTGATCCCGAGGCCCGGTGTGCCCGAAATCAATTTATGAAGTTTTGTTCGGGTACGTTCTGTAATGGTACGTATGGAATTTTTATAACTTTGAACCGGTGCTTGGAACTGAAATATGATGGCACTGTTGAACTCGCATCATCAGTGATTGCTTAGTGAGACCTTCACTGCGGATGTGTTCTAATGGGAATGGATATTAGATTTTGGAGCTGTCTAATTATAATGAATAAAAATAAAGTACTAACTTTATTTTTATTAAGGTGGTTAGTGGTTGGGGCCACCACACCGTAACCTCCCATGGGAGGTTATGGTGGTGGGTCCCATCCACACATAACCTCCCTTGGGAGGATTTCTTGGTGGGGACCACCCAGGGGTTTTCACTCCTTGCGACATCCCATTTAAGTGGGATGAAACCCTATCTTCATTAATTTTTAACTCTCCACATCCCCATTAATTAATTGGACACCTCTCTTCTTTAATTAACATGAACTCCTCACCTCCCCCTATATTGAATTTGAACCTCCCCATTAATTATTTGAGTTGTCTCATTTAATTAAAAACAACCCTTTTTGTTGTTGTGCCGAGGAAATAATAGAGAACTTCCTCTATTATTTTTGGTGGGAATTTTTACTTAGTTGAGATTTGGAGAACCTTTGGAGGAACATCATTATTTCTATGAAGAACATGAAGAACATATCTTCCGCCGCCGAAGAATGAAGATTCCATCTTCGTCCTTCTTCAACCGACGCATGAAAAGGGAAGCTTCGTCCTTGAAGAACACCCACGACATCTCCAACAAAATTCATCCACATCAATGGAGATGACGCCACCAACGAAGAACATCTCCAACAATTACATCACCTGCTTCCGCCGCCAAAGAGCAACAATCAAGGTGGGGGTTATTTTTTTCGATTGAATATTAACCACCGTAGCCTGTCGTATGTTGTGTGCTTTGAGAACCGAATGATATCACCATAACGAGGAGGGTTTGGACCGCATGAACATGGCATGCCCCTCCCCTTTTGATGGTTCATGTTTGATGACGATGGAGAGAGTACAAGTGGCGACTGACAACAAGATGTCCGTGAAAAAAGCCGGCGACGCAAGGTCACCGGGTCACCACAAGGGCGTGGCACCACCATGCCGTGCTGAGAACCGAGTCGCGGCCATGCTGTCGTGGCAGTGCCGGGGGGTGTGGTGTCATCGCACAACACTGGGTAGAAGGGTCATAGCCATAAGGGCCGTGGTAGTCAGACAACGAGCACGACGCCCTCACTCCGTGCATAAGAGCGGGAGGCCGCAACCAGGTCGAGTCGCGGCAGAGGTGGCGTGGCGCCGTCACGCCGCGCTCAGTAGCAGGGGGTCGCGGCCAGGGCGGGCCGTGACAGTGGAGTAGAACTGCGGCACCGTCGTGCTGCAGTGGAAGGAATAGGAGTGGCTGGCATCATACCATCCACCTGCGACACGAAACCAGCAGGCCGCTCGACCATCCTGACAAAGCAGGACTACCCCGGTCTCGCGGCTCACTAAAACTGGCGCTTAGCACCGGTCCCTTCCGATCGGAAACGGGGGGGCACCCCCATCCCATGCGTGGCAAGCCTAGCTACCTCAGGCAAGGCTGCCACGGTCCAGGTTGCCTCGGGCCAGGCCACTGTCGGGCCGGGCTGCCTTCGGGCTAGGTCGCCTTCATGCAGGGCCGCCTTTCGGTTGGGCCGCCGTCGGGTCGGGCCGCCCCTTCGGGCCCAGTCGCACCCTCTCTTCATGCCGCCCAATCGGGCTGGGATGACCAATTAGGCAAGCCCGACCAGTCAGGCCGGACAGCCCCCTTGGACCGGGAAGGGTCGGGTCGGTCCGACTGGGTAGGACCGAACCCGGACCCGCTATGGCCCAATTACACCTTTTATCCCGCATTTTGGGCTACGGGTGTCCGAACGACGAACCGTCTTTGGAGACAGAGGGAATAAAGAATTAATTTTCTTTTTTAATACCACATTTGATGTTTGGAAACAGTTAGGGTATGACCAGATTGGTTTGAACCTATAAACTAACCAAGCCCATGGAACGGAAATGCCAATTACTCACAGAACTGGCCCCTGATTGACACGTCATCTGTCGTGTTGGCTTTCTTATGATGAGGCGAAAATACCGGATACATCAAATCAAGACTATGTTGTAGTTGATGTATCGACACTTGTCTCAAGAAGCGGTCCCTCCTAGAATCGAGCAAGCTGTGTACGGGAAACCTATGGATGACAGTGATGAGACTAGACCTGGATCCTCCATGGGTTCGACAGTGAAGAGAATGTAACTCAATCCACCGTTGGTTCAATAGTGACGAGACTATACTTTGATCCTCCGTGGGTTAGATAGTGATAATACTGGACCTGGATCCTCTGTGGGTTCGACAGTGACGAGACTGGACCTGGATCCTCTTTTGGGTTTGACAGTGACGAGACTGGACCAAGATCCTTCGTGGGATCGATAGTGTTGAGTCGGGACCTGGATCCTCTGTGGGTTCGAGAGTGACGAGATTGTACTAGGATCCTCTGTGGGTTTGACAGTGACGATATTGGACCTCGATCCTCCATGGGTTCAAAAATGACGATACTGGACCTGGTTCTTCTGTGGGTTCGATAGTGACAAGACCAGACCTGGATCATTCGTGGGTTTGACAGTGAAGAGAAGGTACATGGATCCCCAATGGATTCAATAGGGATGAGACTGGACCTAGATCCTCTGTGGGTTCAACAGCAATAAGAATAGACCTGGAACCTCTGTGGGTTTGACAGCGACAACTTTTGTACTGAGATCCCATATAGGATAGACAGCATCGACATAATGTTGTTTTATGTTTCTACGGATATCTATTATTCAATAGTGAAAGATCATTTAGTGGCTACAACTAATCATCTCTTACTCTATTTTAAGTTTTTTCTACCTTGTGTGAGCTGAGCCATTACCTTCTTGTTTACATCATGTATGAGATGTGTACTCTTGACGACTTAGGTATATGTATGAGAATATACCTATGTAAGGGTGGATGTTTTTTATTGAATTTTCATTGTGGATTAGTTGTTGTGAAGCCCATATGGCTTTCTATTGTGTGTAGTAACTATGGGATACAACTTGTGTTATATTTTTTTTGTGGAGTATTTCTACACATGAGGAAAAGAATGTGGCTGGGCTCAAGAGTTGGAGTTGGTTTGTGATTGGTAATTAAGGTATATGTATTGGAATATACCTTAGTTGGATTTGTTCATACTTTTTGATTGTGTATTACTACTGTATTTTACCCTTAGTAGATTCTGGGAGAACCTCGGGAGGTCTCGGGGTCCCCTACTGGGTATTTTTATACTCACCCCTGCACAGGCTTCGCCCGCACCTTGTTGTGTTCTGTGAAGACGACGTTCAACAGTGATCGAGGCTGAGGGTGTTAGAAGGGAGGCTGATCAGAGCTGGACTAGATGGAACGTACATTAGGGATGATTTGATCATGTTCTGTACCTACACTTCAGGTAGGATTCCTGGGTGGATGATCCAGGAGGTGTTTTTCCCTTTTTACTTATACTAGTACTTATTGTTCAGTTGGGTTTGTATACTAGCCCACACACATTCAGCACACCTTTATTTTCTATATTAGTACTAGTTGCATCTACTTCTTCTGTTCATATGTGTTGTGTTATAGGTTTAAAGGCAATGACTTCCCTTTTTATCAGGGTTTCACCTTTGGTGGTAGTCGCAAACCTCAGGCCTACGGAAGGCAGGTTTGAGGTAGTCACGGCATGGTCCCTGAGGATAGGTCATGAAAAATTGGTATTAAAGAGGATTTGATTCTACCATAGAACATGGACTCTGATTATTTTAATGGAAATAGTGTTAAGTGTTTTGGGTTTGGTTATCAGTTTAGGAAAACTGGTTTTGGTGTGGCGGCCGAAGTATCCATACACAAGGACTCTGACTTCTAATTTCCGACTCAGTGCACGAAAGATCTGATTGCGTGTGTGTTTCTTTTGAGAAGTTTTCTTTTTTTTTTACTTTGAGTCATATCACCAGATATAATTTTGTTCATGGAGTTGTTTATATTTTCAGGATGTTTTTTAATAGTCTGTCAGCGCGGGTTCCGAGTGGAGAGCGCAATGGTAGCCCACCGAGCGACGAGGCCACAGTGCATGGCCCCATAACAGCGATGGAACCAGAGGTACCACTAAAAAATTGGCTATTGTTTCTACCAGACCCATCAGAAGAGGGTGAGCACTTCTTGAGCGCATTGCATGGGATCCTGTGATAGAGGCCTCCAAGGTTTCGAGGCGAGACAGATTTTTAGACAGCTGGGTACTGGATGGAGTTTGTAGAATGAGTTTTCCACACATTTGGGATACCCACTGACTTGTTGGTGCAAATAGCAGTTAGTCTCTTTCATGGAGAAACTGAGAGGTTGTGGAGATTGATGCTCAAGTTTAACGATGAGGTGACCCTCACCTGGGGGATCATCGAGGGTCTTTTTAGGGCGGAGTTTGTATCAAAGAATCTATGCTCTGTACTTTCTTTGGAGTTGCTGCACAAGCTGTAGGGCATTTCGATAGTAGATGAGTCATCTGTAGAAGAAAGTGGGTGGATTACATTGGGGAACAAGCAGGTTAGATCTACTGTTACATGACCCCAAGATGTGGTATCGGGGGTGTGGGGAACCCGAGGCTGAGGGAGCTTTGAACGAATAATGGTCAGTTATTCCTGCATAAAATGGGGTCACAGAGCGCGTGACTATCTGCCTCCCCATACAGTTGATCATAAGGTGTTAGATGAGCCCCTGAGATAGAGGTAGGGGCAGGATCTTGAGCATCAGTCGAGTAGTGGACGAGGTAGTGGAGCAGGTCCTTCAGCGGATGGTGGTCAGATTTATCGATCACTACTACCACCACCCCTAAACGGTTCACCTCAAGCTCTGGGAGCAGGTGGATAGGATCAAGACTAGTTCCAAGCATAGATACCTTTTTTCATGGTGCTTCTATCTTCGTTGATGTCGTTGATTGTGGTTGCTTTGTGTCTTTGTACATTGAGATACAGTAATAAAAGACATTTTTCCTTGTGACGTTTACTTTCCTACCTTTTTGTGTGGTTGATACTGAGAGGTTCTGGTTAAAACCGTTGACTTGAACCTCACATTCGAGATTTCTACAGGAAGAGACCCAGTTACCACACACTAATGCCGACAGTGTGACTCAACCCTTGGAGGTGAGAGTAATGATTGGATCTCTTTGTAGTAGCGTTGAGGCCTTACGACGTCGTACATGGCATGAATTAGTACCGTTCATGTAAGGATTGAATTTATCAAGAAAAGGGAGTGGTTCATCCCTGGGACTACACCAGATTTCACTTTTCCGAAAAGGAAAAATATTAGCAGCTCTTGTAGGACGTAGGGGAAGAAGGGTGTACTCGAGTTCCTTATAATTGACCAGTCTCACCCATAGTTCATTGAGAGAATGGTTTACGGTTTAATCTAATCTCAATAGTCTTAGGTGTGTCTTCCCGTAAAAGGACGTGGACCTGAGATAGCGATGTTGGCTAGAGTTTCTCCTGGTTTATGACTTCAAATTAGTCTATACTACTGGGAAGGGGAAGGTTGTGATGGATGCTCTCAGTAGGAAATCAAGCTTTCAGCTGCAAGGAGAGGAAAAAGAGAAGATGACCGTGTTATAGATATCCATTGTGGATAGGGATGGAGCAGCCTATCTAGCGTCTCTTATGGTCACTCCTCCACTACTTCAGTGAGTCCTGGAGGCACAGCATGGAGACGTTGACTGTGAGACGTTACGTGCTTAGATATCCATAGGGCAGACAGCTGATGGATTTTCTGAATGTGGGGAGCACGTCATCATCTTCAGAGGATGTACCTTGGTACCAGTTGCACATTAGGAGGAAGTGTTGAGGGAGTTCTACACGTCCCCTCTAGAGGTACATCCAGGTGAGGCGAAGATGTATCAGGACCTCTGACGACAGTATTGGTGGCCAAATATGAAGAAGGTGGTAGTAGGGTTCAGTAGAGAGCCTAGGATACCTTTATGTACGAGAGATTATTCGGATTCATGGTGTTCCATTGACAATCATCTCCTATGGATATGCTTGTGTCACTTTATCGCTATGGAAGGGGTTGTAGGAGTCTCTTGGGATGCAGCTTTGCATAAGGACCACCTTCCATCCTCAGACGGATGGAAAGACTCAGAGGAACATTCAAACTCTCAAGGACATGCTCCATGCATGCATCCATGACTTCGGCCATAGCTAGGAGGATCAATTACCCTTTCTAGAGTATTCGTATAACAACAGCTACCTCTCCACCATCGGGATGGAGCCTTTTGAGGCACTGTACGGCCGGTCTTGCAGATCGCCTCTGTGCTGGACTGGCCCAATGGAGTCAGCACTTGTGGGACCCAATATGGTGCAGGCTATGACGGAGAAGGTGCAGATCATCCAGGAGTAGATGAAAACTACACAGATCAAGCAGAATTTCTATGCTAATACGAGATGAAGACCACTGGAGTTCGAGGATGGCGGCCACATCATTCTACTTGTCTCACCTCGACGAGGTCTACAGATAATTGGTTGAGGAAGAATGTTATCTCAGTGATTCATCGGACTGTTCCAGGTCCTTGGTAGATTAGGCAAGGTGGCTTACCGCATGGATTATTCACCTCAGTTACACAATATGCATGACGTCTTCCACGTATCTTAGTTGAGGAGATACATGCACGACCTGTCCCACATCATCGGCCACAGGGAGATGGACATCAATGATGAGGTGACTTTCATAGAGGTTCCAGTGGAGGTTGTGGATCGATAGGAGCGGGTCCTACATGGACGGTTGATACCTCTGTTTCACATTCTCTGGTAGCACAGGAACTTCCAGGAGAGGACATGGGAGAGGGAGGATCAGATGCATGCTTAGTACCCCCTTTTTTTCCTTAGTGTGAGTTATATTTTATGGGGACGTAAATCCATGAGGTGGGGGGAATGTAAAGAACCATAAATGTGGTGGAATTTTTTTTAAAAATATGGGAATTTCACGAGTCCACAGTTTCTGATGGCACTAGATTCTGAGGCCCGGTGTGCCTGGAATAAATTTCTCAAGATTTGATCGGGTATATTTAGTAAACGTATGTATGAGATTTTATAACTTTTGAACTGGTGCTCGGCACTGAAATCTGAGGGAACGGTTGAACTCATAGCATTGGTGATCGCTAAGTGAGGCCTTCACTGTAGTTGAATTCATATGGTAATGGAAGTTATATTTTTTAGGTTTTTAATTAAAATTAATAAAAATAGAGTATTAACTTTATTTTTATTAAGGTGGTTAAAACCACCAAGTAGTGGTTAGTGGTGGGGGCCACCACACCATAACCTCCCACGGGAGGTTATGGTGGTCGGGCCCACCCGCACATAACCTCTCATGGGAGGATTTCTTGGTGGGGACCACCCAGGTGTTATAACTCCTAGGGATATCTCAATTATGTGGGATGAAACCCTCACATAATTAATTTTTAACTCTCAACCTCCCCATTAATTAATTGGACACCTATCTCCTTTAATTAAATAGAACTCCTCACCTCCCCTTATTTAAATTTGAACCTCACCATTAATTTTATGAGTTGTCTCATTTAATTAAAAACAACCCTTTGTGTTGTGGTGCCAAATAAATAATAGAGAGCTTCCTATATTATTTTTGGTTGTCATTTTCTCTCGGTGGAGATATGGAGAACCTTTCAGAGAACTTCATTCTTTCCATGAAGAACATGAAGAGAATCTCTTTCTCCACCAAATAACTACAACACCGTCTTATTCCTTCTTCAACCGAGGAAAGAAAAGGGAAGTGACGTCCTTGAAGAACACTCATGACATCTCCAACGAACTTCATCCGCATCAAAGGAGAAGATGCTGCCTATGAAGAATGTCGCCAATGATGACATCACCTCTTTCTACCTCCAATGAGCGACAATCGAGGTAGCGGTTATTTTTATGATTGAATATTACCCTTCGTACCCCGTCGTATGTTTTGTGCTTTGAGAACCGATTGATATCACCTAACGAGGAGGGTTCGGACCGCATGAACACGGCCCGAACCTCCCCTTTTGTTGGTTCTTGTTTAATGCCGACAGAGGCGGTACACGCAGCGACCGACAATGAGCTGGACGTGAAGAAATCCAGTGGTGCAAGGCCACCAGGTCCCCACAAGGGCACGACATCGCCATGCCGCGCTGAGAACCGAACCGTGTCCAGGTAGGCCACGACGGTGCCAGAGGGGCGCAGTGCCATCACACTATGTTGGGAGGAAGGGTCGTGGCCAGAATGGCCTCTTTGGTCGAACGATGATCGTGGCGCCATCATGCCGTGCAGAGGAGCGAGAGACCACGGCCAGGCCAAGCCGCCGCGGAGGAGCCGTGGCGCCGTCGCGGTGCGAGGATCAGCAGGGGGCCGTGGCCAGGGCAGGCTGCGACAGTGGATCAGAACTGTGACGCTGTCACGCCATGGTGGAAGGACAAAGAGCGTCCAACGTTAGGCTAGCTACCGGTGACACGAAAACGGCTGGCCACTCGGCCAGCTAGACAAAGCGGGACCACCCGGGTCCCGCGGCTCACCAAAATTGGCACCTACCGTCGGTCCATTCGGATCGGAAAGGGGGGGGGACTTCCATGCGTGGACCACTAGGCCATACAGGCCGGCTAGCAGGGCCACCATGGGTCAAGCTACCATGGTCTGGGCCACCTTGGGCTAGGACACCCCTGGCCCGAGCCGCCCCTTCGGTCCAGGCCGCTCCCATGCTTCGGGCCACCCACTCGGGTCGGGCCGACCACTCGAGCCAGGTCGACCACTCCTACTGGGCCGACCAATCATGTCATGTCAGACCCACGGACTGGGTCAGACCCTGATTCGGACCGGGTCGGGCCGTGTTGGCCGACAGGGTCAGACCAGACTTGGACCCGCTATGCCCCGATTATACCATTTAGCCCGCATTTTAGGCTACGGGTGTTCGAACGATGAACCTTCTATGGAAAAGGAAGGCTTAGAGCAGGACAGTTCTTTTCACATACCCCACATGAGGTTTGGACGCATTTGGGGTACAGCCTAATTGGTTTGAACCTAAAAACCAACCGAGCCCCTCGAACCGAAATGCCAATAACTCATAGATCGGGCATCCGATTAATGCGTCGTCTGGAACATTGGGTTCCTTATGATGATATGAAACTACGGGATAAATCAACTCAAGAATACATGGTTGATGATGTACTGAAACTTGACTTGAGGAGCAGACCCTCCCAGAATCAAGCATGCTGTGTACGGGAACCCTATGGCTGACAGTGACGAGACTGGACCTGGATCCTCTGTGGGTTCGACAGTGACGAGACTGGGCCTGGATCCTCCATGGGTTCAACAGTTACGAGACTAGACCTGGATCCTCCATGGGTCCGATAGTGACGAGACTCGACCTCGATCCTCCATGGGTTCGATAGAGAAGAGACTGGACCTTGATCACCCGTGGGTTCAACAGTGACGATACTGGACCTAGATCCTCTGTGGGTTTGACAGTGATGATACTGGACCTAGATCCTCCATTGTTTTGATAGTGACAAGGTTGGACATGGATCCTTTGTGGGTTTGAAAGTGACAAGACTTCACATCGATCCTCCATGGGTTTGGCAGTGATAATACTGGACATGGATCCTCCTTGGGTTTGACAGTGACGAGACTGGACCTCTATCCTTCGTGGGTTCGACAACGACTATACTGGACCTAGAACCTCTATGGGTTAAACAACAAAGAATTTGGTACCAAGATCCCACGTTGGATCGACAGCATCTACAGACTATTGTTTTAGGTTTCTAAAGATATCTTTCGTTCGACAGTGAAATATGATTATGTGGCTACAACTAATAATCTCTTACTCTCTATTAATTTGTGTATACCTGTTGTGAGATGAGTCATTACCTTCGTGTTTACCTCATGTATGAGATGTGTACTCTTGACCACTTAGGTATATGTATGGGCATATACCTATATAAGGGGGATGTTTCTTTGTGGATGTTCCTTCGTGAATTTGTTGTGGTGAAGCCCATGGGGCTTTCTTCGATGAGCTATACCTATGGGATACACATTATTTTCTACTTTCATTGCGGAGTGTTTCTACACTTGAGGAACGGAATGTGGTTGGGCTCAAGAGTTGGATCTGGTTTGTGATTGGTAACATAGGTATATTTATGTGCATATACATAAGTAGGGTTGGTTGGTACTTTGTAATTGTACCATACTACTATAGATTATCTTTAGCGGATTCTGGGAGACCTTCGGGAGGTCTCGGGGTCCCCTACTGAGTATTGTTATACTCACCCCTACACAGGCTTTGCCCGCACGTTGTTGTCTTCTGTGCAGATAACGGTCAAGAGTGATCGAGGCTGAGGGTGAAGGATGGGAGGCTACTCAGAGCTGGACTAGACGAGACGTACCTCATGGATGAGTTGTTCGAGTTCTATACCTACCCTTCAGGTTGGATTCCCTGGTGGATGATCCATGAGCTGTTTTTTCCTTTTTACTTGTACAAGTACTTGTTATTCAGTTGGGTTTGTATACTAGCCCACATACTTTCAACACACCTTTCTTTCCAATATTAGTACTTGTTTCTTCTATTGCATGTGTTCATACTATGTGTGTTACAGGTTTAAAGTCAATTCCTTCTCATTTAATCAGGGTTTCCACTTTGGTGCTAGTCGCCAGCCCCTGGCCTATGGAAGGCAGGATTGGTGTAGTCACGACACAGGCCCTGAGGACGGGTCGTGACATGGCATTATTTTTGAAAATGATAAATGGGTAAATTAATCCATAAAAACTATATAACCACACACCTATGAAAATTTGTGGGCTGAAATTACAAATAATCCTTTCAATACTCTCTTTGGTATAATTATATGAGATTCTGGGTATGGATTTGATTCCACTAAAATATGCCCACAAAAATTATGTAATATGAAAATCACCCTCCATATTATGAAATGTCGATCGACTCTATACAAGTCATAGGAGGAGGATGAATATTTTTTACAACCAAAATATCAAGCACTAAAATTATTTCCCAGGGAGAAATATTATCTAATTCAAAATATGAAGTGTAATTATGGAATCATCCTTGAACTCACACACATTGTGAAAAAATGTGTTGATGTGTTTCCCAAGGAATTACCTGGTCTTCCTCCTAGTTGAGAGGTTCAATTTTAATTGAGATCATACCTAGGGAATTACCATTATCTGAGAATCCCTATTGAATCATTGTTGTGACACTTTTGTTGCAGAAGCAACAACTATATAATAATCTATGTAAAAGGATCATACACCTGTGGGCATCACCTTGTGGTGCACCATTCCTATCCATTAATAAGATGTTTTGGTCAATGTTCTGTTTGGATATAAGATCGGGGTATTCCCATGTCAATATGAGGGAGGAGGCTATTCCCAACACTTATTTTTGAACATGGTACATGCACTATGAGTTAAATGTAATACAATTTAGACTCCCTAATTCTCTACTAATATACATGGACGGGAAGAATAGTGCCTACAGAGATTACCATGAAAAATTAATGGTGTTATTTATAGATGATATAGTAATATTTTCCAAAACCATTTAGGATCATGAAGATCATTTGGGAACTATTATAAATTCTATTCTAAAGGAGAAGAGTTATTTCAAGTAATAAAATTTTTTGTTTTGGTTGAATGAATTCTCATTACTATGGAATATCATCACTATAAATGGGTTATTTTTTGACCAATAATTGAAATAATTAATTTATGAATGGTTGAGTCTAACCTCTATTACAAATATCCATAGTTTCATTGGATCATCTAGGTATTATCATCGATTTTTGAGAAATTTATCACGATTTTCTAACCCCTTATACAAGATAACTCTGATTTGAGTCATGTTTTCTTAGAATGATTTATGTAAAGAGATTATCATGGAGGTGAAAATGTGGCCTATAAATTCACATGTGCTCATACTACCCAAAGGTGGAGAAAATTTTGTAGAATTCATTAATTCTTTAAAGATGGGATTAGGTTGTGTGATAATGAAAAATGAATATGTGGGAACCTATGCTTAAAGGTAGTTTAGTGTTCATGAACAGAACAATCCAATGCATTTTCTATAGTTTCCTTTAACAATAATCTATTTTGAAAAATGTAATCATTATCTCTTTGGGGAAAAGTTTAAAATATATAAAGATAAAAAAATACTCATGTTTGTTTTCACACAGAAACAACATAATATAAATCAATAATGAAGGATAGAGCTAGTAAAGTATGATGACTAATTAGTCCACTACCATAATATTATAGATAATAATTTGGTGTCTTCAATAAGAAGAATGTATATAGAAATTTTGGAATTTTTGATAATTTAGAAGGGTCAAATCATATTATACTGGAAGACGATGGTCATGGGAATCATAATTGAAGAAACACCATCAATCCCTTCTTGAATGATTTATCAACCATCTATTTTGGAAGATATAAAGTATAATTAATGAGATTATTTGAAAAATCACAAGAGAGTTGAAACTATAATAAAATTTTATTACTCATAGTTCAATGTTAATGATTAAGTTGTTGTATGATTTGTGTCAGTTCAATATATACCATCAAATCCTGAGATAAATAATGATATGTTAATGATTCATATAGCTCAAACATCTCTACGCCCCCCATGAAGAAAAAATATGTTTTCAGATATCTAGTATCACTAATTTTGGTAAAATATGAAAAATTAAATCACAAAATATATATTTAGCTATCGTGTATGTTAATAAGTTAAATGGGAATGTGAAATATCCAAGGGGGTGATGCATCCATCACCAGTACCTATATGGAAATGGGAAAACATCGCCATCGAAATTTTCAATGGTTTTACAAAGACATCATGAATTAATAATTCTATATGTGTTTTGGAAGATCATATTACATATTATTTCACACTTCATTATGATTCAAGTTGACATCTATATCAATTAAATGGTATGTATGTAAATTTGAGAAGTGGTGATGCATCATGGAACAACATTATCAATTGTTTTTTATGGAGAATCAAGATTGACCTCTATGTTATAGAATAGTCTCCAACATTATATAAATATACTGTTGAACATTATCATGAATTTTCACACTTAAACTATTGTAAAATCTCAATAGACTATCCATACACTTGAGGAAATGTAGAGATCATGATCAATTGAAATTAATGGAGGATGGGATCAACATATTCTTCAGTTCATGTTCTTATAAAATAAAATTTTTCACTCATACTTCATAATGGTTATCAATGAAGACCTTTATTGTAAGTGGTTCATAACACCTAATTTTTGGGGTGTTTTTGGGGAACACAAACAGTGAAATCCTAAAATTGTTGAGGAAACAATGGAAAATGTGAAGACCATTATCTAGTACGTCAAGGCTGCCTAGATTTGACATAAAACATGTGATGAAAATCTTCAATGAGACTAAGGGTTTGATTTTGGAGACATGTTATTCCTCCACATATTTCCAGGGATGAATGGATTAAGATTTAGGTTAGATTTGAAAATCTTATTCCATGATACATCATCCCCCTTGAGATCCTTCACCAAATCCGAGAGGTGGCCTATTGAATAGTACTCACACATAAACTATCACAAATACGTGATGAATTCCATGTATCTTTATTGATATTGTACATACAAAACCCACAAATATAATTAATATAAATGTGGTACCATTGGAAAATTATCTCTTATATGAGGAGCAACCGGTATGTATATTGGATCATAGAGAAATTGTTCGAAAAAATAAGACAATTAACGTGGTCAAATTGTTGTGGAGAAACGAAAATGTTGATTCTGAAACATGGAAACCAGAGGAAGGGATGACATATAATTACCCACTTTTCTACTACTACAAGAAATTATTATTTTGACATTGAAATATCTTAATGAGGGAAGATTGTGATGACAGAAATATTTATAAATAAATTTTCCATTGGGAATTAATTAAAAGTATCTTTTTGTAATATGGTTATTGAAAAACAATTCAATTCATTGGTTTTAGTATATAATATTTGATGAAAATTAAAAGTAATCATAATTACCATTGATAATATATCAATTCAATAGTGGTCACATATTGTGTATTACTAACATATTTTAAAAAACCCAATTGACATAGAAAAAGTATGTGATGGCCTAAACCAGTAGGAATATACCCAATAAACCCCATCTATTAGAGATTATGTGGGAGATATAATCGATTTTATTTTATGTAGACCAATACCATGATAACACCCAATAACTTAATCATGTGAGAATACATTTATTTTAGATGTTCAATATCATCGAGATCATGGCCCAAATCATGTTAGCCAAACCACCCTTGAATGTCTCACCATCACTCACCGTAAACAAAGGGAATTTTCTGGTGTGTTAATGAGATATATATCATGACACAAGAAATTATAATTATGTACATTATTTTTTATATAATTATGAATATATATTCATCCTAATATTTTGACAATATTATTTTGTGACAATAAAACCCAAATTTTGTATTTGGGTAATATTAAAATTAAATTAAGGAATTTTTTGGAGAATTAAGAGGTTATTTTATAACTAATATCATGATAAAATAATTTTTATTACATATAAATGATCATATATTATTACTGATGTAAAATGTAATTTTTTAAGGGTTGAAAACCCATTATTGTCAAAAAACACAAAATTTCTCAACATATGTCGATTTTTGTTGTAAAAGTGAAAATTCGTATATTTATAATTTTTAAAAAAAAATTAAATTTTTTTATTATTTTGAGAATAACTATTTAGAAATTATCAAATGGTGAATATTTCATAATTTTCTAAGATTGTAAAATTTCAACTAAAAATTAGATACATTATAGATATACATTATATTTTATGACTTCCTAATGACCCAAAAGTAAACTAATAAATATTATAAAGGGAATAAATTACCAAATGTATGTTTTAAATTTAAATTAATGTGATTCTATGTTTATATTATACTTTTATAAATCCATTATAAATCCTCGATAACAATTAATATATTTTATGGTTTTAAAATCATTTCATTACTAGTATGACTAACTTCCACATATGCAATGGAAATATTTTTTAAATTTAATCCCTTGGACATATGAAATAACTAAAATTAATCCAATTTTGTAGAATCCATGTGAAAAATATTTGGTATAATTTCTGTTTTCTAATATATTATTTTATAGAGCCCAAAACCTATATTGGAGAAATGAAAATTAATTCACCATGGTTTTCATGTATATAGCCTCCCAAGATCCATTCTATCATCACTAAAAAATGGAGAACGTCCTAAAACATCCATAGCATCTATATAGTCCTCCCAAGGTAACCCCCAATGTCTCAAAATTCATCTTCCAAATAGTTTCAATCCCACATTCAGATAATGGATTTCTCTCTTCTCATTTTCATTCAAGAAATTTTTATATGATAAGATTCATAGTTTTAATTTTTTTTAGTTTTATTTACTAAACCACCCTTAAATTAAAATTTATGTTTAAATTGTTATTAAAACCTTTACATCTTATTAATACATCTCAAGAGCTTTTTTTAAACCCACTACCATGAAAAAAGTTTATAAGGGATACTACACTTTTCTTCATCATTCATGTTTTTAATTATAATATCTCAATTATTACAAAATCCTAATGTTGGGATATTTCGTTTTACATTACTAATACTTCCCATTTTATTTCCAAATTATTGAATTCAATTTTCCCTCTCATCAACCCATGTTATGAGTTTTTTATGAAATGACATAATGCTCCCAAATTTCATAGCGATTTTCCATTCGAAAATAGTCGTGTTGTTAATATAATTAATATTTCATATCAATGGTGTTCCCCATTATGATAATATAATTATTTTATATTGTAATTAAATGTATTTATTACACAAGGATTTATAATGGAACAAATTTTTATGATTAATGAATCCTTGTTGTTTCATCTATGTGGAACACCTAAACAAGAGAATGAACTGAAAGTGATGGATGCACTAAGAATTATATAGTGATCCAATGTATTGGGAATTTTTTTTCATGAGGAATTATATTTGTAGATGGAGTTAACTTTATTCCTTTATGTGGATTTTTTCATTATTATGTTGTGGAATTTATCCTTGACCTATGTTTATTTTATTGTGTTTTCAGTTGTTGAAAAATTTCACATGTTTCCTTTAGTATTATCATGTTATATCGTTCCTTATAATTCTTTTTTATATTTACAAATAGTGTATTCCTAATTTAATTTTCATATTTTATAAAATTTATTAATTTATTCATGATATTATATTTTTTCTCCTTTAATGGGATTTTTATATCACCTGGTTCTTAGGTATGTCTATTGGTTATCCCATTCTGTTTTAAAAGAAACAGAAATTTAGAACCCTGGTATGTATACTGTAAAAACTGTTTTCATATCCAATGAATAAATTTTTTTCTATGTAACTAATTAAAAAACAAAATAAACTTCGCAATATAATTGGTTTTATTAAGTTTAATATTATATAATAAATATTTTGTTAATGTGAATAAACATGAAAGGTTGTTATAAGAGCGATATGATTCATTATTTACATCAGTTGTACATGAAAGTTAATAAAGATATTATTAACGAAAATTTTTTATATATGTTAAATAAAATAATTCAATTCTGATAATATATTATTCAACATTCTTTTTTTCATCATCTGAGGAAATGGTTACAACTTTCAGGTGTATGCATGCTTTACCATCTCCATAACAAGTGTAATTTATTTTCAACCACAACCATTATTATATTATAATAAGTACATATATATTAAATATATATGATATTTATATATATTTAAAAATTATGTATATTATGAAATCATTGTCAAAATACAAGGACCAAAAATACCAACCCAAAATATATTGATAAAATGAAGTCATCATTACCTGAAACGTGATTTTGACATGGAATTGTAAATAAACAGGTAATAAAATGACATATGTAAATAAATTATTATAATATATATATATATATATATATATAATTATTTTAATTTAATATATTTATAATAATTTTATTATTAATATATTTTAGTTTTTAATGCGTATTAATGAATTCCTTACTTATTATAATGTATTTGCATCTCACTCTTATTTCTATGGGACACATTATTTATAAACCACTTGTTTCATTTGTATAGTGTATATAATCCCAATAAATAAAATTTTTTGTGAGTTATAATTATAAATATTTTATATAAATATCAATATAATATAATTAATTTCATGGGACAAATTATTCAAAAGAAACCAATGTGGTAAGTGATTAATGTTACATTATCAGTGCTATCAGGATTGTTGATGGCATAATTTAAATGATATGATATTGTGATCTACCATTCAAGAAGAATATTAATTTTGTTATCCCTTGGTTGTTTCATGATAATACATATTTTTAATTTCACTTTACTCTCTATATGTTCTCATGATTCTTAAAAAACCTTTTTAAGGAAAACATTAAATTATTTCTCTCTTTTTTCAAAAAACCATTTTTCGTCTAAGTCCAATATTTGTAAAATTCATTTAAAACATGTTTTAACATTGTGAATTTTATTTTAATAAAATTCATCTTATAAATTATTTAATAAAATAAATGGAATATTTAATTCATTTTTTAAATAATTTATTTTGGTCATTTATTTAAAAATGTGAAAAAATGATTTTTTTAATGTATAGGGAATATAAACAATTTCTACTGATCTGAACACTAATTTGTTGGAATATTTAATGAAAATTACTAATGCTTATTTCTACATAATTTGTTTCCTAATTTTTTGTTTAAATTTTAAATTTTAAATAAAAGATTTCAAATGAAAAGCGTATTTAACTCAAGAATATTTTTCTAATATTTTCGGGAATCTATATTCATAAATTTGAACTCCAATTTGAGTTACGTATGATTTAATTGGGATATAATACAATATTAACATAATTATTAATTATTTAAATGATTCATTTTTTATGATTATAATGATGATATATTTTTGAAACACTTTCTTTTACATGGTTTATTATATGATCGAATGATGAATTATTTATGAAACCCGTTACATTTCCTCATATTATGCTATGATGAAATATTTATGAAACGATGTTCTGTTTTCATGTTTTATGATCTATTGGAACAAAAATTTAAGGATTAAGTGATAGTTGGGACCATAATATACCTAGAATTATTTGGTAAATCGTCTATATCACTTGAGATAATAATGGGAAATAAGCCGACGTTCCTGATCAGTTATGGGAAATAATAAAATTTTCTTGATCAACTAAGAGAAATAAGTGATGATACCCTACCTCTTATTAAATGTAATGATAATTTTGATACCTGATTCATTGCTATTTGAATGAATTAGATGTAAACATTATATATGTAATTTTTTCAATACATATGATGGTGAAAAATTTATTAGATATGAACATATTATTCATGATTGGTTTATAATGATTTCTCACTATTATGGTTCATGTATTTTGAAATTATTGTTTTTTAGGGAATTTATAATGTTTACAAACCATGATATAATAGTTATTTATTTTTATATGTTATATTCATAATCTCATATCCATAATCTTATATTATAACTTCATATGATCATTAATTGATATCCTTCATGGTCACCCTTACATAGCGTCTCTGATCACCCATTCTTTTGATTACATTCTACCTATTATGAGTAAATGAGTATGTATGGTCTATCAATTAATATTACAGAATGGGATGATCATTGTTGGAGATGAGGAATATCTTTCATTAAATATAATTATTTTTTAACTAGATTCAAAAAACAATAAACCTTTACAATTCTTCAGGCTTGTATTTGATCAATGTTTTAAATATCATAATTTCATTATTTTTAATCTAAAATACCTAAAAAATGTAAAACAAATGAAAAAATTACTATGAAAATGGTTAAAAAATATTATTTCTATAAAAATATTATATTTCCTTTAATATTCATTGAAAAATAAATCATATATGACAAAAAAACAAACATCACCTAATGACTATTTTAATACATATATTTCTGATATAATGTTCATTTTATCAAAAAATTATTTAATAAATATTATATCTAAGATCCCGGTTTATGGAAAGGTATGTATTTGTTGTGTTTTGGTTGAATCCCTTGTTTCAGGCTTCAAGGGATGTCTTCTGAAGGTGTGAGAGGCCTTGGGGGTGTTTCGGGGGGCTTAGGGCACGAAAGAAATGAAATCTAGGCAAGAGAAGGTAGGGCGTATGGCATGCGCACGACCATGGCAAACTGTGCGGCCTACCCAGGAAAAACCATGGAACCCTTCCTCCTCTGGAAATAAGCATGTGCACGGTTTTCACACTGTTTTCCAAACCGTGCAGCTAAACTGTGTGGCCTATTAATGTTTGTAAAAATTATAAGTTTTCCAGTCCAGGCTTATAAACCACAAATCAGGATTTTCCTTCATTCATCCCCTCTCAACCCCAGTGACTGTCCTGACCCGTCCTCGGGGCCCGTGTCGTGACTACCCCAAGCCCGCCTTCCATAGGCCAGGGGCTGGCGACTTGCACCAATGGAGTAAATCCCAATAAACTTGGAAGGCATTGCCTTTATAAAGGTAAACAAAACACCACAGAGTACAAGCAGAAGTAAAACACTAAGTGCAAAAGGAAGTAATGAAAAGATGTGGGCCAGAATACAAACCCATCTGAAAGGTGCAGTTACAACTGTAAGGAAGTAAAACGGAAAAGACTAACAGCTGGAAGAAAAGTAGCAACTCCTGGGTCGTCCACCTCGGATCCTACCTAAAGGGAAGGTACAGATAGCGCAGCTCCTAGATCGTCCACCATGGATCCAACCTGAAACGTAGGTACAGATATCCTCCTCAACTCTCTCGCCCGTCAACCTCCTCTGAGTATCGTCTCATCGTGAAGTCCACCACCGGGTACCGTCCAGTCCTCAAACACTCGGCCTCCGTCAGCGCTGCCCGTCATCTGCAACCAACACAACGAGGTGTGGGCAAAGCCCGTGTAGGGGTGAGTATACGATACTCAGTAGGGACCCTGAGACCCTCAAGATATCACTAAATCTAACAAATATAACCAAAAAGAAGATCCCAATAGATAACCACTACTTAGGTATATGCCCATACATATACCTATGTTATCAAGTAACCCATCTCAATCATGAGGAAACACAAAGATTATGAAATCAACAGATAACCACTACCCAGGTATATGCCCATATATATACCTAAGTTATCAAGTGACCCATCTCAATCATGAGGTAAACACAAAGTTCATAGTCTCAGCTCAAACTAGGATTTTATTCATGATAACGACACCACAGCTACTGGAGAACTCCTCCTCTGTCGAGTACAGTGGGTCTACCGCTACAACCAAGTGCGTCCCAATAACCTTAGGCAACTGATGTACTCCACCTGTCAAGTATTGTGGGCATGCCGCTACAACCAAGCGCATCCCACCATGGGTCTTCCGCTAAAACCAAGCGCACCTCCGCCGTGGGTCTACCGCTACAACCAAGCACTCCCCACTAGGCTATCTGAATCACTCCGAGTCGATTGATCAGCAGTCGTCAAGTCTCAGTCAGCTACTAGGTCTCGGCACTCTGCTAGCCCGTCTCGGGGAGGGTCCGCTCCACGAGCTACTGGTCGATAATCCATGTATCACAAAGTCCCACGAAGAAGTATCTCAAAGGACCGCCTCATCATAGTGGTCTCAACGCAACAGACATCGCGTCAATCGGACACCCGGTCTATGAGTTATTAGCCTTTTCGTCCCTGGGGCCCGATTGGTTTCGTGTGCGAACCAACCCGGCCGTATCTTAACTGTACCCCCGAAATCTCATAGGGTATACTCATAGGGACCGTTTCTCCACGTGATCACAAATGCTGCGGACCGTTTGTCAAACGGATGTCCGGTCTGAAAGTTATCAGCTTTTCCGTTCTAGGGGCCCGGTTGGATTTCGGGTACAATCCAACCTGACCACTATCCAACTACACCCAAAACTAAGGAGAAGTTTTCCAAAAGTTTCTTCTCATAAAAAGGAATACAACAAAGTCGACGACACGTCAATCGGACGTCCGGAACTCATGATATAAGCATTTCTGCTCCGAGGGCCCGGTTGGTTTCGTATCCGAACCAACCCATCCGTACTCAAAGTTCTCCAAAACCTTGAGTGTAATATACCGAAATGACCGTCTCGATCCAAGGATCGAATCGCAGCTGATGGTGCATCGATCGTAGGTCTGTATCCCATGATATGGGAAAACAACCGTAAGAGGTCTGTGAATAGGCGGTTCGGGCCCGGTCCGACCCGGCCCGAGAGCCCTTAGGTCGGCCCGAACTGGGTTGACCCAACCCGGGTCCGGGTCCAGCCGACTTGGGCGCGGCCCGGCCCAGCTGGCGCAGCCCGGCGTGATGGCGTGATGGCGTGCTGGTGGTCCATTGGCCAGCACGGTGAAACCGAGTTGGGAGGTCGGGGGTGGGGGGGGCTACCCCCCTGTTCAATTAAGCGTGCCCCCCCCACGTGGGCGCCGCTGCTATTTCGCCAGCCGGGGGTTACGAACCCCCGGCTTCTCCCTTGACTGGTCGGCCCTCTCCGGTCGGCCGGCTGCTGCCGCCACGGGACCGGCTGGTCCTGTCCCCCTGCTCCGACGCTCGCGGCTGGAAACCGGCCACTGCTCCCTGCTCCGCCGTGGCCTAAGGCCACGGCCTTGGTCCTTCCGGAGGGGCACGATGGCGCTGCGCCCCTCTACTGTGGCCCAGCTCCGGCCACGGTGTTTTTGTGATTTTCCGGCGCGGCGCGACAGCGCCGCCAATCCTTACCGCATGATCCTGCGCGGTGCGACGACACCGCGCCATCTCCGTTCTAAACCACAACAAGGTAAATCAACATAATTAAGGGAGGATGGTCGGCCATGTTTGTGGGGTCCGGCCCCCTCCCATTAATTGATATCAAGCCATCCAATTTGAAACGATGAACGAAGATGGAAGAATTCACGAATAAAAACAATAAATCCCCTACCTCAAGCATTGTCGTCGAGCAAGGTTTGTCATGGAAAGGGATGTTGAGGAATTGATCATCGCGGAAGAAGAGGATCGTTTGTGTTTGTTGATCTCCGAGGAAGGTGTCTCTCGCCGTCATCCGTCGTTGGAAGTCGGCGTTATTCGTCTGCGGTAGTGCGTTCTTCACGTTCTTCGATGATGAACGAAGAACTTCAAGACTTCCCTTTTTCTCCAAAAGACTCAACACAACATGCTCAACAATAATAAAATAATTGTTTCACTTATTTTATTACTCATGACTTATGATTGAAATTCAAAAATTGAATTAAACCACTTAATTAACTCATGTGTCATTTAATAAGAGGGTTATGGGAGTTTAGGGATAATGAATGGATGAGGTTCGTCTGAGACCCACTGCCCTCATAACCTCTAATGGGAAGTTGGGTGGTTTCTAACTTCCACTCAAAGGACTACAACCTAGAAAGAAAAATAAAATTAATAGCAAAATTTTATTTTTAACTTCTATTATTTGTAACAACACCTCCCGTGTAAACGCAACTCTGGAAAATGTGTTCCTATACAATTACAGGCGCTGTGAATCCATTGGTTCCCTCAGAATTTGATTCTGAGCACCAGTTCAAATGTTAGGAAATCAAGCTTGTTCGTTCACTGAACGTACCTGAGCTAAACTTCAGAAAATGATTTTGGGCACACCGGGCCACAGAATCAGGCGCCGCCAGAAACTGCGTTCATGTAAAATCCCAAAGAAAATTAAGAAAAAAATTTCCCTGAAGTTTCCGGGTCTTTACATTACTCCCATCTCAGGGCTTTACGTCCCCATAACGTTTTAACACAAACTAGGGATACAAAAGCGGTACTGAGCACGCATCTAAGCCTTCCGCTCCCATGTGCTCACCTGGAGGTTCCCATACTGCCAGTGAAAGCGTACCCGAGGAATCGACCATCCTCGTAGGATCCACTCATGTCGATCCTCGATCCCCACTGGAACCTCCGTGAATGTCACCCCATCACCCATGTCCATCTCCCCATAGTCGATGATATGCGTTGAGTCAAGCACATATCTCCTTAGCCGAGGTACGTGGAAAATTTCATGCACCCGGTGGAACTGAGGTGGAAAGCTGAAGCGGTAAACCACCTCGCCTACCCTGCAGGGGACCTAGAAAGATCTGTTGATCCTCAGAGATATCTCACCGCCTCGGCTACATCTCCATAAACCTCGTCGAGGTGAGGCCCATATAAGAACATGGTATCCATCCTCGAACTCTAGAGGTCTCCCTTTCCTGATTAGAACAGAAACTCAAACTCCTGCTACCATGAGGGTAAGGTTGGCCAAGCCATGAATGATCGGCTACACCCTCACATGCACGAGTTTATCCTGTGCTGCCTGAGGTTTCCTTTTCGCCGATAATAGAAAACCCATCCGGGTATTTTCCTAATACCATCAAATTGAGTACGAGTAGTGATTGCCCAATCCATACTCAAACTAACGTTGTAAGGCCTCGACGCTGCCTCCAAGAGGTCCCAACCGAGACTCTTGCCTCAAGGGTCAGATCACACCGTCAGCGTAAGTCTGACTATCGAGTCTCCTCCCAAAGGTATCTCTAGACGTGAGGGTCAAGTAAACGTCTTAACAGAAAACTATAGGTCTCGGTCTAGATTCATGGAAGGAAGGGATGATTCGTATCGATTTCTGTGGCTATGGAAGCTAGTATATGACAAATTCCGCACATCGAATCATCCTTAGAGCCATTTCGGTCGCACACCTTGACCGCATGCAGGTACTCTTTCCCCTGACCTCCAGCTCCTTGAGCCTGGATGGGACAACAAAGGCGGGTGTTTGTAACATGTTGAAATGTACACCACCTCATGCTTCTCTCCAACCTCTGCCTCCACGTCTGATGCTCTGCAGATTTATCTATCCTTGACATTTCCTCTTCATGAAACATTCACACGCCCAAGTCTCTGAGACTGGCACCAGCTCGCTGCGTTCCAACTTCTAACATTCTACAGCTATATTCGTTTAGCCAAAGAACATTCAACCTCAAGGTTCTCTCTAGAACCCTAACGTGAGTAGGAATACATAGATGAAAAAGTGATGGCTTGAATCGTATTCATTGAGTACCCAGAATGTTCGTTATGCCTCGATGAATTCTCAGCTACCGACACGTCGTCCTGCCGAAGCTTTAAAAGCTCTAGAAAACTCTCAGCCACCTCCTCAAGCCAGTCCTCAGCCACATGTGAATCAGGTTCACCTCGGAACTTGAAGGTTTATGATGTTAGAACACGTGTAAGGCAGTAAGCTTACATGTGTCACCTATCGGTACTGCCGGTTGTAACTGCTGACCAACAGGTAGTGATGTATAGCTGACACACTACCCGAAGGCAATATCTCAGGCATCGGTCCATGTACCAAAGCCTCATCACTATGCGGACCATCATCATTGTCATTCACTAGAAATCACTAGTGGCCAAGTCCACCATCCACTCTGCTGATGTCTCAGCTAGGCGGAAAACTCTAGAAATCGCCTCTAGTCAGTGCTCTACTGTCTGGGGAACTGCCTCGCCTCGTATACTCAGAGGCCGCTACTGCTATAACTCGTGCAACGCGCTCTGCCAGCATGAAAATTTCACTAGTTTAGCTGGTGGCATCTACTGCCCAACAGGTGGTGGTGCTGCTGGTACACCACCCGAGGTTGCCAACATAGTAAAAAGGGCCCCGCACTGGAGCCTCGTCACTCGGTGGGCCATCATCATGTACTATCTCAGAACTCCAACTGATTGTCTGCATGGAGATATCCTGAACAGATATGACATGGTCAAACAATTTATACCTGGTGAGATGACCTGGTTTGTGCTGACTTTAAATCTCTTGGAAACACACACGCAATCAGTGTTTTCGTTCACAAAGTTGTAAATTAGTAGTCAGGGTCCTGGTGTACTGATATGTGGGCCGCCGCACCAACAATGGACTCCCTGAACTGAAAACCACACTCAGTACCCTTAACACTATTGATTCACAGAAAGGGAATATCAGAGTTATATGTTCTGCGGTATAACCGACTCCTCTGATACCAATTTGTCACGACCCGTCCTCGGGGCCCGTGCTGTGACTACCCCAAACCTGCCTTCCATAGGCCATGGGCTGGAGACTAGCACCAAAGGTGTAAATCCTGATAAACTGGGAAGGCATTGCCTTTATAATGGTAAAAAAAACACCACAGAGTACAAGCAGAAGTAAAAAATTTTGTGTAAAAGGAAGTACTGAAAAGAAGTGGGCCAGAATACAAACCCATCTGAAAAGTGAAGCAACAACTGAAAGGATGTAAAACGGAAAAGACTAACAGCTAGAAGAAAAGTAGCATCTCTTGGGTCGTCCACCTCGGATCCTACCTAAAGGGTAGGTACAGATAGTGCAGCTCCTGGATTGTCCACCATGGATCCTACCTGAAGCGTAGGTACGTATATCCTCCTCAACGCTCTTGCCCGTCAACTTCCTCCGAGTATCATCTCGTCGTGAAGTCCACCACTGGGTACCATCTAGTCCTCGAACACTCGGCCTCCGTCTGCGCTGCCCGTCGTCTGCAACCAACACAATGAGGTGCGGGCATAGCCCGTGCAGGGGTGAGTATATGATTCTCAATAGGGACCCCGAGACCCTCATGGTCTCACTAAATCCAACAAGGATAACCACAAAGAAGATCCTAATAGATAACCTCTACTTACGTATATCCCCATACATATACCTAAGTTATCAAGTAACCCATCTCAATCATGAAGAAACACAAGGATTATGAAATCAACGGATAACCACTACCCAGGTATATGCCCATACATACACCTAAGTTATCAAGTGACCTATCTCAATCATGAGGTAAACACAATGTTCATAGAATCAGCTCAAACCAGGATTTTATTCACGATAACGACACCACGGCTACTGGAGAACTCCTACTCTGTCGAGTACAGTGGGCCTGCCGCTACAACCAAGCACATCCCACTAACCTTGGACTGCTGAAGTACTCCACCTGTTGAGTAATGTGGGCATGCTGCTGCAACCAAGCACATCCCACCATGGGTTTGTCGCTACAACCAAGCGCACCCCCTCAAAGCCTACAGAGGTACTACTTCTGTCGAGTACCGTAGGTCTTTCGCTACAACCAAGCGCATCTCCGCCGTGGGTCTTCCACTACAACCAAGCACACCCCACTGGGCTATCCGAATCACTCCGAGTCGATCGATCAGCAGTCGTCAAGTCTCAGTCAACTACTAGGTCTCTGCACTCTACTATCTCGTCTCTGGGAGAGTCTGCTCCACGAGCTACTGGTTGATACTCCAAGTATCACAAAGTCCCATGAATAAGTGTCTCAAAGGACTGCCTCGTCATAGGGGTCTCAACGCAACAGACAGCGCATCAATCGTGCGCCTGGTCTGTGAGTTATTAGCCTTTTCGTCCCAGGGGCCCGGTTGGTTTTGTGTGCGAACCAACCCAGCCGTATCTCAAATTTACCCCGACCCCTCATAGGGTATACTCATAGGGACCGTTTCTCTACGTGATCACCAACTCCGCTGACGGTTTTTCAAACGGACGTCCGGTCTGAACGTTATTAGCTTTTTCGTTCTAGGGGTCTGGTTGGATTTCGGGTACAATCCAACCCGGCCACTAACCAACTGCAACCAAAACTCAGGCGAAGTATGCCAAAAGTTCTGTCTCATCAAGAGGAATCCATCAAAGTCGACGGCACATCAATCGGACACCCGAACTCAATATATAAGCATTTCCGCTCTGAGGGCCCGGTTGGTTTCGTATCCGAACCAACCCGGCCGTACTCAAAGTTCTCCGAAACCTTGAGTGTAATATACCGAAACGACTGTCTCTATCCAAGGATCACATCGCAGCTGATGGTGCATCGATCAGAGGTCCGTAGACGAAGATACGGACAAAAGACCGTAAGAGGTCCGCGAATAGGGGGTTCGGGCCCGGTCAGACCTGGCTCGAGACCCCCTAGGTCGGCCCGAACCGGGGCGACCCGACCCGGGTCCGGGTCCGGCCCGCTTGGGTGCGGCCCGGCCCGGTGTGCTGGCGCACTGGCGGTCCACTGGCCAGCTCGGTGAAACCGAGCTGGGCGGTCAAGGGGGGGGGGGCGTTGCTGCCCCCCTGTTCAATTAAACGTGGCCCCCCACATGGGGGCCACTGCTGTTCGGCCAGCCGAGGGTTACGAACCCCCGGCTTCTCCCCTGACTGGCCAGCCCACTCCGGTCGGCCTGCTGCTGCCGCCGTGGGATCGGTTGGTTGCGTCCCCCTACTCCGACGCCGGCGGCCGAAAACCGGCAGCCGCTCCCTGCTCTACCGCGGCCTGGGTCCGTCCGGCGCGGCGCGACGTCGTCGCGCCCCTCCGCCGCGCCCCTCTACCGCAGCCTCGCTCCGGCCGCGGTGTTTTCCTGATTCTACGGCGTGGCGCGATGGTGCCGCGCATCCTTGTCGTATGATCTCCCACGGTGCTACGACATCGTTCCATCTCCGTTCCAAACCCCAACAAGGTTAATCAGCAGAATTAAGGGAGGATGGTTGGCCGTGTTTGTGCGGTCCGACCCCCTCCCGTAAATTGATATCAAGCGGGCCAATTTGAAACGAGGAATGAAGATGGAAGAATTCACGAATAAAAACAATAAATACCCTACCTCAAGCATTGTCTTCGAACAAGGATTGTCACTAAAAGGGACGTCGCGGAATTGATTGTCGCGGAAGAAGAGGATCGTTGGCATTTGTTGATCTCTGAGGAAGGCGTCGCTCATCATCGTCCATCGTCAGAGGTCGACGTTCTTCATCGGTGGCGGTGCATTCTTCGCATTCTTCGACAAAGAACTAAGAAATTCAAGACTTCCCTTTTTCTCCCAAAGACTCAACACAACAAACCCAACAATAATAAAATAATTGTTTTACTTATTTTATTACTCATGACTTAAGTTTGAAATTTAAAAATTGAATTAAACCAATTAATTACCTCATGTGTCATTTAATAGGAGGGTTATGGGAGTTTATGGAAAATAAAGGTGTGGGGTTTGTGTGGGCCCCACCGCCCTCATAACCTCTCATGGGATGTTTGGTGGTTTCCCAGCTTCCACACAAAGGACTACCACTTAGAAAGAAAAATAAAATTTGTAGCTAATTTTTATTTTTAACTGCCATAATTTTTAACAACTCCTCCCGTGTAAAGGAAACTCCAGAAAATGTGTTCTTAATCAATTATCGGCGCTGCGAATCCATCGGTGCCCTCGGAAATCGATTCCGAGCACTGGATCAAAAGTTAGGAAATCCCGCTCATTCATTCACTGAACGTACCCGAGCTAATTTTCGGAAAATGATTTCGGGTACACCGGGCCTCAGAATCAGGCGCCGTCAGAAACTACATTCATGTAAAATCCCAATGAAAATTAAGAATAAAATTCATTGAAATTTCCAGGTCTTTACAATGATGAACGTGGCTGACCCAAGCTTCCCAGGAGTAGTTCTCATTCGATTCGAAGGCCTTTTTTGTTCTGTTGGTTGTGGGTCGAAGCTCCGGGTAAGGCTAATCCCATCCATGCTTCTCTTTTTGGTTTTGGCATTTCATGTTCTCTCCCTCTTGTTCTGAAGCTCTAAAACCCAATATTTTGGGTGAGTTTTAGTTTGAAGCTCCAAAGGTTGGTCAGATCAATGTCTAAGGACTTGATTGACAGTGCGTTCAACCACAGTTTCAAAGTTGGTGGTCTACAAGTGATATTCCATGGATATTTTGGTATTTGTGCATGTTTAATTGGGTTTTTGTTTCCCCTTGGTTGTTTTTGGAATAACCATGGCATGTTTGGTAATAATGGTGTTTAAAATGGAAAATGGGAACCCGAACGATCCCTGTGGGATGTGTTGGGATTGACTTGAACTAATTTAGGGCCATCCATGTGATGCGCCAGCTTCCTGGATATAGGGATTGATATTAAACAAGTGAAATTGTTGTACTAAATTATAGAGCCCTTGATAAACATGTTTTCATGATTGGATGAACTTGGAATAGAATTTAGGTGATGCACCTAGACTTGGAAATAATCTAAAGGTTATTTGGAATGGGTTGAGTGGTTGATTCTAGAAAATGAAGAATGGGTTAAATGGGTTAATGTGTAAACCGATTAAAGACCATAATGGGATAGATTATGGGTTTAATGTTGAATTCTTAGTGAGATAGGAATAAGACATGGGATTTGGGTGAACGGTTAAATGATATGAAATGATAATGTGTTAATGGGTCAATGCATGATGTGGATTCCCATGTGGGTTGTTGACAATAGTGTTTGCCGAAGGGAAATGGTTTGGATGGTTGATGGTTACTTATTTATAAGCATGTGAACATGGATTGGTAGATTGTGGTATGTCTTGAGGATCTACGCCCCTGGTGTGAGCTAAGACTGAGGTTCTAAACTCCATCCTAAATGCATGGGTTACGAATGGGGATTGAGGTTTTATTCTCCTAATGGTTGCATCCACCCCGATCGTGGCTTTGAGGTGATGTTATGTTTTCTATGTGGGGGTTATTCCTAGTGAGATAGGATAATGATGTGTTTATCCTCTTGCATGTGATTGTTGGCCTTAGACCCATGTAACACAATGTATGTGATTAACCCATGGAAATGTGATGAAATGGTAAGTGATGATAATTGGTAATTAATGAATGGTAATGGAATTGAAATGGCTTTGGATCTGAACTTGTTAATAATACCTTAATTAATGAATTGGAAATTATCATTCATATTCCTTTGCATGCACTACCTATTTACACTGGATATTTTGAAGACACCATTGGTGGTGTCCTACTAAGATGTACTCACACCCTGCTCGGGCCGTCGTTGGGTACCTGAGCAGACTTCATGTATGTAGGTCAGGAGAAGGGAAAAGGTCCTTTCTAGATAGTTGAGTGGACATGGTTATCACTTTGTGGAGGATCCTGACATGGATTCGGGACCATTTTGGTGATTTTGGACATTATCTTTATTTTGGGTTTTTGTTCACTCTTGAACTTGTAGAATGACATGGCATATTTATTGTTGGAAATGGTTTTTATACATGTTACTTGTTTATTGGTTATTGTTTCCACTATATGGTATATTTATGTTGTGGCTTACTCTGATAAAATGGGGGTATAGTCTCCTCGCATGACTCTATAGACCCTCGCTACTAGTCGGCATCCATTGGCGCATGGGGAGGCGCGCTTAAGGTTATGTAACCACCCGGCTCGGAGCACCGATTTAGTGGATTCCGGGTCAGGGATGTTACAAAGTGGTATCAGAGGGGGTCTTTCTTCTCTTTCTCTAAGGTCTTGCTATTTGGGATAGTTTTCCAAGGTATAAGATGTGTCAGGCCTTGGTAAAGAGCTCATGCTTGGGAGTAGCTAACCCATGTATGGGGGAACCCTAAGTCACCCTGGGTGGGAAATGTTGTTCTTGTTTGTGTGTTGTTACATTTGATGATATTTTACCGTAGGGTGATGCACATGTGGTTTGATGTGACTATTTTAGGTTATTTCCCTCATGGCCTTAATGACACGAGGATTTTCATTCATGAATCATTGTAGGAACCTTGGGAGATAGGTGGCATGCATCATGTTAGGCACAAGCATGGGATGAGTGTGTGAGGCAGGAAGGTAGGATGCATCATGCATTTCATGAAACCAAGAAATAATGGGAAGAATGAAATAAAACAAGTGGGTAATGTATGTTTAATGAAAAATAATGGTTTGAAATGATGTGGAAAATATTTTGTAAAACGCAGTGTGAGTTTGGTTGTAGTGCATGGTTGTTTACCCCTTGTGGACCATGGGTCGTGGTAGGGATGGTCGGGTTGGTGAATTTGAGGTGATAATGTTTTTAAATTAGAATATGAAAATGGTTTTTTGTAGCTAGTAATGATATTTTTTAGTATGTCATGAAAGTTTTATGGTATGTGTGCGGAATTCTGTGTTTTGCAATATAAAGAGATGCCACCAAGATGTCGATTTCCAATTGGGAAACGGGAGGATGGTACTGAGAACACTCCTTAGGTATAAGAGCATGAAAATGTGGTGATCAATGAAGGTAGAGAAGACCTATTTCAGGGGAACTTGGCTTGACTTATGCAGATGATGGATCGGGACCCTGGGCAGGTTACACTGAGTATGTTTGAGCTGACCAGGGAGTTCCAACTACAGCACCCTCTGACCTTCACCGGAGTGGGTGGGAAAGAGGAAATGGAGTTCTGGTAGGAGTATGTCCAGATGATACTGGATCATCTCGAGACCCAAGTCGAAAAGCTGGTAAAGCTGGCCGTTTATATGTTGTGAGGCCAGGCTAGGCATTGGTGGGACATTCAGGCTCAAATCGAGCAGGTTGAGGGAATTTCATGGAAGGTTTTTCATGAAAAGTTTCTGGAGCATTTATACCAAGAGACTTTGAGATAGGAGAGGGTAGCATAGTTAATGAGCCTAACTCAGGGATCGCTATCGGTGATGGACTATGCTAGTCGCTTCACTGATTTGAGACGCTTTCTCCCAGTGTTAGCGGGGGATGAGCCAGCAGAAAAAATGCATTTTCAGGATGGGTTGAGACATGAGATCATGTCTCAAGTAAATATCTTCCACTTGAAGAGGTTTGTAGAGGTGATGGAGCATGCACTCATCTCTGAAGGGATCCTGAAGGGAGCTTCAGGTGGTGGGCTTGTCGGTCCAGCTGGGTGGAAAAGTGGTGCATCTTCTGAAGTTCGGAAACGCCATTTGGAATGTTTCCAGCAAGGTGGTCAGAAGGGAGGGTCATCCTCTTAGAGTGGGAACTAGGTGTCTTGTTATCAGTGTGGTAGGCCAGGGCATATGTGTGGCCAGTTTCCTCGACCTCCAGTTGAGTGTCGTTCGTGCGGCAGTATGGGGCATGTGTCGAGGTTCTGCAGGAACCCTCAGAAAATGGGTGAGCATGATGGTGAAAAGAAGGTACTGGGTACGGGAAGGGGATCAGTTGCCCCGTATCAGGCAGGCGTTTAGAGCTCCACGGGCCGTATATGTAGGGGCGGGGGACGTGGAACTCTTGAGAAAGATTGCTCAGGCTAGCAAGGCAGTGTAGTGTAGGGTGATCAGGCAGGATCCCAGGGTAGAGGGGCAAGTGAGCTTCAGGAAGTTCAGTTTCTGCCTATTGATGGAGAGGCTAGACCATCGACTATTTGAGGTACGATCCCTGTAGCTTCTACTTTTTCTTGAATGTTGTTTGGAATAGGTGCCAAACCCTCTTTTATCTCTTCTCAACTTGTGTTAGTGTTGGGTTTACCTATGGAGAGGGTGTGTGGAGTTATGTTGATTGACACTTCGTTGTGGGTGTGGGTTGAGGATATCAAGCAATGAAAGGGATGTTCCTTAGAAGTTGGGGGGAATCATTTTCTACGGGATTTGTTCATTCTAGAGATGTCAGGGTTTGACCTAATCTTGGGAATTGATTTTCTGGTGTTGTATCGGGCGCACGTAGACTGTTATCATTATATAGTATCATTCAGGTCACTTGAGAGTGACGCTTATGTCCATCGTGGTGATTGGGATATTCGATCAGGTCGTGCAGGACGTTTGGTCAGCGGTTGGGTGGACTCACGGCTCGAGTGAAATGTCTCATGCTTGATGACAATGAAAGTGGGGAGCAGTCTGTTTTACCTCCTGTGGTGGATCGATTTCAGGACGTGTTTCCTGAGTATTTCTCAGGGTTACCCCCCGAGAGGGATGTTGACATCACGATCGTGTTGCCGTTGGGAGTGGAGCCAGTTTCTATTCCGCCATACCAAATGGCACCGGAAGAACTCCAGGAACTGATGGTTCAGCTTGAGGAGTTAGAGCGTAAGGGGTTTATCTGTCCTAGTACGTCTCCCTGAGGATATCCCGTGCTTTTTTCAAAGAAGTCAGATGGTTCGTTGAGGCTGTGTGTTGATTATCAAAAGTTGAACCAGATGACAGTGAAAAATCGGTACCCTCTTCCAAGAATTTATTACCTATTTGATCAGTTTAGGGGTGAATTAGTGTTTTCTAATATTGATCTGAGGTCAGGTTATCACCAGTTGAGGGTGAGGTCTTCTGACATACCGCTGACAACTTTCCGAAGTCGGTACAGGTTGTTTGAGTTTTTGGTAATGCCTTTCGGCTTGACCAATGCACCATTGGTGTTTTTGGATTTAATGAACTGGATATTTCATCCCTATCTATATTGGTTTTATGGTTTCCTTTGTTGACTATATCATAGTGTACTCGAAAAATCATGACGATCATGCCCAAAATCATGACATCATCTTGGGTATGCTAAGAGAGCATCAGCTATACGCCAAGTTATCAAAGTGTCAATTCTGAATAGGTGAGGTGCATTTTCTGGGTCACATCATCTTAGAGGCAGGTGTGTCAGTGGATCCAGGGAAATTACAGGCAGTTGTATCTTGGGAGTCTCCCTAGAGTGTCTGTGATGTTCGGAGCTTTCTAGGATTGGCTGGATATTACCAAAGTTTCATTCAGAATTTCTCTCACATGGCATCACCACTCTCAGGCTAGACCAAGAATGTAGTTATGTTTGAGTGGTCTGAGGCATGTGAGAATGCCTTCCAAGAGTTGAAGAAGTGGTTGAAGACTACACCTATCATGATCTTACCTGCACCAGGTAAGAAGTACATCGTGTTTCGTGATGCATCCGGAGTTGGACTTGGGGCTGTGTTGATACAAGATGAGCGGGTCCTGGCTTATAGTTCAAGGTAGTTGAGACCCCGTGATCGGAACTATCCCACTGATGACCTTGAGTTGGCTGTAGTGGTGTACGCCTTGAAGTGCTGGAGGCACTATCTATTGGAAGAATGGTTTTCTGTGTTTACCGACCATAAGAGTTTAAGGTACATCTTCTCATAGTGGGATCTGAATATTCAGTAGTAATGATGTGTTCAATATCTCCTGTATTTTGACTTTGAGTTGTTGTACATGCTAGGAAAGTGAAATAGTGTTCCCGAATCTCTGAGTAGTAAGGTCCATAATCAGGAGGTTCAGGAGTCCAGCACCGAGTGGAAGGTGATGGAATTTTTTGCAGAAATGCACCGGGAGGTGCAGGTGGAGAGTGGTAAAGTCACTCTTTATTCATTAACGATGGAGTCGATGGTTTTGAGTCGAGTTAAGGATTTTCATCATGATGATCCTAAGTGGTTGATCATGAAGGAAAGGCTAAAAGGTGGGGAGCTACCTTCTGGTTGGGTCGTCGACACAGAAGGTGTTGTTCGGGTTCCAGATTGTGTGGTTGTGCCAATGTGTGTGCGAGAAGAGTTGATGCGTGAGTTCCACGCATCAAAATGGGTAGTGAATCCCATTTTTACCAAGATGTACCGTGAACTCCAATGGCAGTTTTGGTGGCCTGGAATGAAGAATGAAGTTGCGGGCTTTGTGGCACGGTGTCTTACCTATCAGCAGGTGAAGGCCGAGCACCCAGGCCCAGGTTATTTGATGCATCCATTTCCCATTCCAGAATGGATGTGGGATGATGTGATAATGTATTTTGTCGTGGGTCTTCTGAGGGCCCCATAGAATAATGATTCAATCTTGGTGGTTGTGTATCAGTTAATGAAAGTGGCACATTTCTTACCGATTCAGGAGACCGTTACAATCGACCAGTTGGGTGAGCTGTATGTTCAGGAAATAGTGCAGTTTCATGGGGTGTCGCGGACCATATTTTCATACAGTGATCCGCTTTTCACATCGTGTTTCTGGTAAGGGTTGCAAAAGTAACTTGGTACAAAGGTTTTTTTGAGTACAACTTTCCACCCGCGGATGGATGGGCATTCAGAGTGTATAATCCAAGTGTTGGAGGAAATGATAAGAGCATATGTCCTGGACCTTGGTGATTCTTGGTAGAGGCACCTATCGCTAGTTGAGTTGGCCTACAACAACATTTTTCAGGCTACGATTCAGATTTCACCATTTGAGAAACTTTATGGGAGTTCATTTAGATCTCCGTTGTGTTGGCTAGAGGCCGGTGAATCTAAGTTCGTGGGGCCAAGTCTCGTGAAGGAGACTTCAGAGAAAGTTAAGTTGATCAGGAAGTGGATGGTTATGGCTCAGAGTAGTGAGAAGTCGTATGCAGATTAGAGGTGTAGACCTCTTGAGTTTGGGGTGGTTGATAAAGTGTTACTTCGGGTGTCTCCAAGGTTGGGTCACCGTCGGATTCGAAAGCAGGGTAAGTTGGTGCCTAGGTATGTGGGGCCTTTTGAGATTGTGGAAAGGATTGGACCAGTGGCTTACCGATTGTCTCTTCCACAGCAGTATGGTGGGATGCATGATATGTTTCATGAGTGGATAATGATTTCATCAATAAATATGACTAAAAACTGGTCAAGATATTTCTAGATGACAGGGTTAATGAGTCCCATGGATACAACCGGTGTGTTCCTAACAATGAATGACATGACCATGAACTCAATGGGCCCATATCTAAACCTGAAGGTAGTCTTTGAGATTTCACCCTCCTTCACCCTCACCTTGTGATATCCTGAAATCAGATCGATCCTGAAGAACAATCCTTCATAGTTCAACAGATCAAAAAAGGTCTTTGATCATCAAGAGGAGGTAATATTTTTGAATCGTTACCTAGTTCAGCCTCTAGTGGACTATACACAGCCTAAGACCACCGTCTTATTTCCTAGAGAACAAGACTTTAGCACCCCATGGAAATTCACATGGT
The DNA here is from genome assembly GCA_963277665.1 of Viscum album. Classification (NCBI taxonomy): domain Eukaryota; kingdom Viridiplantae; phylum Streptophyta; class Magnoliopsida; order Santalales; family Viscaceae; genus Viscum; species Viscum album. The sequence continues at coordinate 616,567,852 of OY728127.1, read as the reverse complement.
CGAATAAAACCCTTCATCATTATATCGTCAATCTGAATCCGCAACTCTTTAAATTCAGAAGGAGGCATCTGATAGGGAGCCATCGAAATTGGATGGGCTATAGGTTGCAAGTCTATCCTGAAATCAACAATACGTCCAGAGTATTGAGTCCCGAACTCATTAGTGAAGACTTAAATGAATCAATGGTGATCCCTAGGACTTCTAACACATCTATGTCTACTAAATCCACTAACATCTTGGTTTACATGGAAAGAAGGGGCTCCACATGCCGGCTGCCATCCTGGAAACTCCGTCCACCAATGAAAGTCACATGTTGCCCACCCATATCTGAAAAAATGATCCATCTTAGGATGAATTCGATGACAGCACATACATAGAATAGTAATTTGATGCCTAAAAATATATCTTATAGATTCATATATAGTAAAAGGTGCTCTCCACTAAACTGTTGTGGTCTAAACATCAGTCAACATCCCCGAAAAACATGAGACAAGCAAGTCTAACCTCTGACTAGCGTACTACAAACCAGGGGTATGGGAGGTCTTACTATTTCTAGACCCATATAATGGGATAAACTATGTGAAAAAAAGGATTGTGAAGATTCTAAATCCAACAAGGGACTTTCAAGTGTACTAAACTAGAAGATCATACATCAGACGACCTTCGGCCCTACTGAAATTGCTGCCTCCATGGCATGAAACTGCCCACAACCAGATCCCATGCTCCTCGGTTATCACCCACCTCCCCAACCACACCCTAGTCAAGGTACCTGATGTTATCCCTGAGGTCGGCCTCCTCTGACAATGTCTGCTCTTAGAGGGGCGAGAGCTGGCTATCCTTGCGACTGCTGATGCTAAAAGGACCTGGATGGAAACTGCAGCTACAGATTTGGTTGTAGAACATTCCCACCCCCACATTACTGCACTATGTCTAGGCACTGATTCCAACAGTGCCCACGACATCCACAAATGAAGCATTATGGTCTTGGGACCACAATAAAGGGTTGCGGATTGGGAAATCAAAACTGGAAATGATGGGACCAATTCCCCACTGGCTGAAAGCTGAAGGGCCCTAACACCGGATGCCTACTATTGACACAATTCCCCATTGAATATCCCAACTGGCTCCCCAATAACATCATGCCACCCACTATGTGAATCATCTCCACCACTTCAGAATTCTTCTAGACCTCCATGTATGTCGGTGGAGTGAAGGGAGTAACAACATACTGGAGTGAAGGTCGGAGTGCCTCCTCTAAATTTCTTTCCCAAGTCTCTTCATTCAAAAAGAGGTCAGGAGCCATGTGAAGGAGATAATTGAACTTGATCCCCAAATTTCTCATTTACATACTCCCCTATAAAAGGTATAGTAGCTCCTACCACTTCTCAGCCATCATCATGGATGGGAGGAATTACACCCGGAACTATCTATCGAAAGCAGTCCACGAAACCTCGACCTCCCTCTTCTCTCCATGATAGTGCATACAACATGGATGTGCTACACCTAGAATCTAGGTTATAACCACATAAACCCAGTATTCCATCGTTTCTCGGATCAATCCTAATGGTATCACCTACTCCTCGAGCCAGATCTCTCTCTCCATGACCGAGACGCTGCCCTGGTAATTCCTAAGGGACTACCACTGAAAGGCACGAAGCGTCCTCTGCCACAGTTCAACGTCTTCCTCTCGATCATCCCTATACTGTTTAGCGAAAAAATCATCCTAGGACTCGATCGCCCGTACTACCTATGGTCGTCATCTGGGTGCCACAACATTAAGGTAAACAAGAAATGTCTATGCCTGAGTAGAGTAGAATATATCTTTTAGTTATTCATATAAATGTTATTTATTTAAATTCCTAGAACACCCAGAACAGACAAGAACACAAGTCATTATGATGCATGAACCTTCCCTAGGGTCTCTACCCTACATTCAGTGTAGCCTCACATAGTCGTTTGGTAGGTCCAGAGTCCTTGCATTGGATCATGGGGGGCCCTAAAATCAAATGTCCTAGCCAGTATTCCCTGTCCTATTTCTTATAACATGATTCTCTAACACTATTTCCCCTACCATCCCATGTAATCCTCACTATTCCAAACTCCATACTCCATCCTATCTCTCAACCACTGCCTCTGATACCGTTACGTCATGACCTGACTTCACCATGAAGAGGGAAGGGATAACTGATTTCCATAACCGTCCATCCTCAAGTTGAAAGAGAGATAATGAGCCTCCCCTCTAAAAACTGACATTAATAGGGCTCGGAGTTGCGACTAGCACCAAGGGTATAGAATCAAAGAAAAAATTGAAGGAATTTTCGTTTTTATTTAGTAGGATCGGAAGATAAAATAGTAAATACCAAATAACACCAAGAAAGGAGGTAAAAGTATTTCCATAACAAAACATTCCCATATGCATGTTACAAAAGTTAGTGCTATAGAAAAAATATGAGAAATTTCCTCAAAAAGTTCCAAATGAATAGAAAAACAGCAATAAAAACAGTCCCAATGTCTTAACTAGTATGGTCCTGCACGATCAGCGAAGTCCATCTAGATTCCTAAAAGTAGTATTTTATACATTGGGTGACTATACATGTATACTCATTTGGGAAAACCCAAATACCTCATGAAAAATTTGGTAGATATTCTATTGCCCTATAAGAAAATGAGATAACCAAACCACCTAGCAGGGGAAACTGTCCATCCATCCTCACCAAGGAAAACTCCCTAAATAATAGAAGTCAAGTAAAGTAATAGTAATATTACATCTAAATTTGGGTACCCCACACCACTTCCCCAATTCTTATTAAATACATCCTTCATGTCAGACCTCTCCCACCATTCTCACTGCAGTCCCACTGCCATTCCCTGCCCGTACACACCTGGGCCACCACAACCACACATCCTGCACGTAAACAGATGGGCAAGAACAACTACCACCATGACTGAAGACACCCGGGCCACATCCTGAAGACACTTGGGAGAAAACATTAATACACACACCTAGGACAACCACCAAAATGTACCCAACTAGAAGAATCTTGGGCTAAAAATGGACCTCAGGCCGTCATTACCTACCCAAAGAATCTTGGACTACTTGTGAATGGAGGTAGAAAAAGAGAAAATAACTAGAAACTCATAACATTGTTGGAAAAACACCCTCCTCCAATAAATGGGTGTTTTCGACACGATGTTTTCAGCATGGGTGGGGCGCTATTAAGAAACATAAGAACAAAATTATACATATTTGTAAACAAGAAATCTTCCCAAGCTAGGCGTTCCAAAACCAGCCCATACACAATCAACCTCTTTACTATTCATTCATAAGAAGCACTATAGCCACAAATAAGCCACAAATCATTCCTATAAAACAATTCCCTACTGAACCCATTCTTTTTTTCATATTAAAGTGGTTACATTTTAAATATTTCTTCACTAACGGGCAACTTGCAGGCATAGCCACAAGCTAAAGGAAGGAAAAATTGTCAAGTAGCAATTTATGCATTCACACCCTGTTCTCTTGTAAGTCACTACAACAAAAGGAATCTGTGAGATCCCTCAATGTACTAGAACCTAACCATGCCCCAACATATGACCCCACACGACCTCAGATCCACAAACCAAAATCTGCACCACAATAGGGGATCCCATCCCCATCCACATCATGCCATAAGCATCAAGCATGTAAACCACACATGTTACCAAGACATTATAAGTGTGTTTTCTTGATTCTAACACACCATTCATTAAGTAGATTATTTTTGTTTGTTCAACTGGGGTGATCACTCAAGGATTCCTTTTCATTGGGTATCCATTTAATCAACTGACTTTACGTGATTAACCAATTTCCATGATACAACCATCCAATAATCACAGAAGATAGCGGCCCATTAGTGCTCACGGAAATACAACCAATGGCCCTAATTTCTAGTGGAAATAATCCCATAAAATTCAGAAAATATATACAATGGTAAAAGGTTGTATAAGAAGCATCAAACACACACTTTCATTCTTCAAAATTCAATGGATTATCTTCATTAAGGTTTGGTTTCTTCTATCCTTGAAGGAAAATTATTGTACCAACCCCACATGATACACAATAATAGGATAGGATGGAAAACCCTACTTGGATTATCAATGATCAATGTTTTTCTCCACATGCCAAGAAATGGGAAGTGTGACTTGCAGGGGAGGAACTTTGAGGACACCAATAGTGAGAAGGAACAACTCTAGCATAGGCGTGCCAGTAGCCCTGGGAAGGGGGACTCCAAACACAACAAGGAAAGGAAAGGATACTAGCCTAGATAAATTAATAAGGAATTCCTAGATGATAAAAAGTAAGATCCTGGAGTTACGAGATATGAAAATATTGAATGTCTTTAAAGGTGGTTTGTGGTTTCACCACATGGTTGGGTGGTTACACACGATTTAATTAATTTCCATTAAATATTTCTCATCGTAGAGGTGGCTATAACATCTATGTCTCAATGGATTTCCTGTAACTATAGAAAAACGTGAAAAACAGGTATGAAACAGGGAGTATGAAGAAATAGGTCTGACATCGAGGAAAAAGCCACACGTTTTGGTAAGTCAAGGGTCACCAGACTCTTGGGGGATTTTAGATATCATTTATGGGAACTCAATGGCATTAAATGGGGTATAAAAATGCATTTATGTCCAAAGATACATTGTAGGAGTGGAACTAGAAAAGAAATAATGGTGGGACTCAATTTGGTGAGACACCATCAGAGGTGCCATGGTAACAATTCCATCGTAAGCAGTTATACCGTTTTGGTGTGCGACTATGATGGTGTGACAGTTACGGTGCCACATTCATGGTGGCAATGTCATGGTGACACCTTAAATGGTTCCACTTTTACGGTGTGTGTCTGGGACAGGGGGACTACTAAGGTACCACCGTTACAGTTCCACCATCCCAGTGACACTGTTTCATTGTGTGACCATTACTGGTGCCACCGTTTTGGTGGAACTGTTTGATGGAACTAAAATTTTAGAAATGTACCGGACCAGGAAGATCTGGGCCATTACACATAAAATCAATATATATATAATTTTCTCTATAAGAATATATGTTGATGAAAATAATCATTTAAAAAATCATACTCAATAAATTATTATGTGTGTAATTAAAAATTGAATATTATATTATAAAATTATATTCATCATTTTTTAATATTTTCAATAAAAATACATAATTCATCAAAAATGGAATTAAAAAAAATATGAAATATTAACTCATATTTCCTATTGACCATCAAGATTTCTAATTTCTTACAGTATAAGAATTAATTATATGTTAAAAAATTATATTAATATGTTTTTCTATTTTTTACGTAGGTGTAGTGTTTTAAAAATTATATATAACATGAAAACTGTTTTACAAAGACTATAATTTTATGTCCTTATATATGTTTTAGGTAATCATTTGAAAACTAGGAAATTAGGATACCAGGTCGTGAAAACACTAGAAAAGATCCCATGAGGGAATCCAAATAGCATACCTCTTATCAAAGATGAAATGTGAAACCATTTTGAAATATATTATATCCAATTTTTAGAAGAAGAAGTGTTTTGAGGATGTAATCCAAATATAAAACCATCCATAAAAGAAGAAATAAAAACTCAATGTATGTTCCATGTTCAGTGCCATAACATGAAGTGGATTTTGAGGATGGAATTAATTGAGAAAATATCTACCAGAATTTATAACAAAAACATATGTTTGGACCTATGACTAAATTCAACATCAAGTGAATACGAAATTGTAAAAGGATCAACCATGTCAATTAATGAATTGATGGTTTGAATATCTCAACATGATATCACAATATATGTGAATGAATAAAAAATTGGTTTAAATACTCTCAACCGTAATCCCGATGTTTGTGGGCCTCTATAACATTTATACATCATAACAAAGGCCAAGATATACAACATCCACAGATGAAAATCCAATCGTATCTCACAATTTTTAAACATTCAAACAATCGTATTTCATTAATTTATCATTTCTAACCTAGATACTATATGGAATTTTTATAATAATAACCAAATATTTTTTATTTACAAAATAAATTAAATTCCATGGACTATCCAAGACCACAAAAAACATTAAACACTTTACTTGATTTATAAAAAAATGTTTATAAGAGATTATATCCATCCACATAAGCTATATAAACCATTAATAAATGATATTAAAGAATATTGGAAAACAATCCACTCCGTAGGAACAAATTGAATCATCGACAGAAAACATCAAACAACCTACCCAAAAGTTATACCATTACAAATACCATTGAAGTAATAAAATAATCATAAACCATACTACCAAAGACTAAATAACATACCATATAATACCCACACCTCTAATGGATAAAAATTTCGTTCTAAAAAAGACATATCAAAATCACTCTACCCATATCAATGGGTTACTGGGATGTATGAACAAAATATCCATTCCAATTCATAACATCAATATGAACTTTACCCAAGTCCCTCGATATAGAAGGGGAAGTAAATACTCTCATACCACATAGAATTATGTTATTCAAATTTCATTAAATTATCATATTCAACTATCATGTACATTGAAACAATCTAGAGGTCACTCCCACTAGATGAATGGAAACCATGAAAATCTAAAATCACCCAACTGTGTGATCCATGATAAACATATTCTGGATAAGTTATAATATAATATATAAAATAATTTGGTTCTCATGTAATCCCTTTATAGTGTTTAGAACCCATAAGTCAAGAAACAAAATTTTATATAACATAAAAAAAATATAAAATATGTTGAAATATGATATGAATAATCTACCAATTGATTAAATGAGATAAGTCATTTGATATCATAGATCAATTTTTCCACATTCACCTGAAATTATTGAATATAGTAAATATGAATTTAAAAAAGATTCCCAATGCGATATTAATGATAATAGAGAAATAATGTGATGTAAATTTGATCTTCCATAATCCTTCTCTACTAGATCATATTCCCATAGATGATAATTTGATCATATCATATATGGGAATATTTGAGCCATTAAAAGGGGAAGAAGTTGTGAATGAATAGAGAGATGAGGTGGATAGGGGTTCGGGTTTTAGAATCTCACAATATGGGGATCCAAATTAAAATAATTTTTTAATTAATACACATATTAAGTAACAAAATCACCCAAACCTCCATCAGTTACATTTTTGGATGCCACGGAGTACTCAGTTAGCCTCTTGGGAATCACAGATTTTATTTGAGTCACCTAGTAAAAAATTTACCCTATCTATGAAGCCAATTGGAATAATTCCCATGACATTGTTACCACATCACATTCAATTTACACTTTATTAAAATGAGAACTACATGAACAACTAGTAATGTGTAATAAAATCGTATAATAATTTCATAAAACTTATATTTAAAAATGAATTTTAAAATATCAAAACACCATCTCTATCAAGACTCAAAATTTAAATCCCCCATGATTTTCCAATCTTATATAACGTATTTTATCATATTTGATAAGTTAATCATATCATATTTCAGAATAAATATCTCTTACAAATTATCGAATATTAGTTTAATGAACTTTTTAGTGGCACATAATTTTCATTGATTATTAAATGATCTTGATATCATCAATATAAATTAAAAAATAAATATATTGGTATTATCTAATTTTAAAACATCTATAGGATCTAAAAAAATTTGTTCCTATTTCGATTACGAAATGAAATGAATATTTTTATTGATTTATCGTGTAATGTATTTTCATATTACCTCAAATTGTTTATATTATCCATTACTTATTATATTATAATTTATTCAAATAAAATTGGAGTATTTATAGGATAGATTTTTTATTGGATTATTAATCATATAAATTAAATGATTTATTTAAAATTCATCCATAGATATTTATTCTAATAAAAGGTGATGTTTTGAGGACATAAATTCATTACTAATGTCATTTTTGTTAATAATTGAAATAATAATATCATATAAGAATTGTTTAGGACTCCAATGGTGATAGAGATTATTAATTTTTATATCCCAAATATGTGTTTTCATGACATTTTGATTTTTAATGATTATATATAAAAATAACAATGATAAAATTTAATGAATTTTTTATTATGAAACACCCTAATATTTTTGTATCTATTTACCATTAATTTTTTTTTTCTATTTGAAATATTTTATTAATTGAACCATAAAACTAAAAGGAATAATTATATATTTTTTGTTAGTTTTATTAAAATTAGTCCTAAAATATATATATATTTCATATAATTAAATCTAAATATAAAATTCAACAATTTTTTAAATTATTTTTGTTAAAAATTACCTATTGATTATTACTTTAATGTTTTAGGGGTATTTTCCATATAAATTATTTTTAATGAAAACTGAATAAATGTGGACCAATTTTATTTCCATGAATTTTAAATTTATGCCATGATATTTTTATTGAATAATTCCATGGTTATAAGTTGATTTAAGATGGAAAAAACAGATGAAATGTGTATTATCATAAACATTAATAGTTTATAGATCATGAAAATAACCATGTTATGGCTATATATGAATCCATAAATTATATATTAGTAACAATATTTCAAAATCTGAAACCCTCTTTCAGACCAAAAAAATTGATGATAAAAATTATAATGTTTCATTTTGTTATTTAAGACCATTTTAAACAATTATTTTCTCGGTAACCCACAATATTATCAAAGAGAGATATAGTGAATTAATTTATGATGATTAAGCCAACCCAAGGAAATTTACAAAAAAAATACAAGTCATGAGTAATCCTCCAAAAATAAAATTTCAATATTGATGCTTAGCCTGGGTATAATGTGTTGCATCGTAGTGTCATGTTTTTCAATCAGTCACAACACAAGTTATTTCCCCAATGTTTTACACCTATCATGACCAGAATGAGAGGGTAATTCAGTCCTGATTTGATTTAATTAATTTTAAAGGTATTATGTCAAGTGGTTGTATTTCTTTTATAGTTAATTCATTTGGGTTCAATTTCAATGAATAAATTCTCTTCCTTACACTTTCATAGATTAAGAAACTTGATAAATGAGCTAAGAAGAATTATAAAACATATGAATAATAAACATATTTCCTAAATGGAATATGTTAAGTCCCTAACATATGATAAATAAAATACTCAACATGGAATTTTTTCACCATTTTATTTTAATTTAGTTATTTATTCTTTTGATTTCACATTCTAATCTAATAAACGAAATTATTTTCCCAATGTATTTTTGAATTATTCTCAAGAGTTCATCCCCAAACCCACCCATAACACCATTATATTAAAATTTAAATTACTTTGTTATTTAAATTAAATTAATAATTCTTATTTGATCTAGAGGGAAACAAGGATTTATTTTTGAAAGATCAAATTATTGTTGTTGTTTTAGGGTATGGTTTCCAATAATCATTTGATTAATTAGGAAATGTTCAAATATTTTATTTGATTTTTTTAATTTATAATTTATCATGTCATGAAATGGTTTCACTACATTATCTGATGCATCACTACTCCAATCATGTTAACTAAAAAGTATATGACATTTAATATGATCATGAGTTTCAAGAAAATAAAAGAAATGATGAAATTGATAAATAATATGATATGATTAATCATGAATGAAATGAAATTATAAGATTAGATACACAATTACCATTATAGATACATATTATCATAGTCCAAGAATGAACCTATTGTGTGGGGATTTAAATAACAATTATGGTGCCTCCAGTTATTGAATTATAATTCATAAAAATTCCAAAAATAATTCAACTGATGCCCAATTCATTCCAGTTTTCTATGCATCAAAATGAAGATCTGAACACCCACATTTGGTTGTTCTGAAACAATGTGGAAATTTTCATTTAAATAATGACTCCATAGATGTGTTATGTATACTATTAATCCATTTTTTAATATATAAATCATTGTAATTGACTAATATCCTCCCATTAGATTCCATCATTATATGGGATGGGTTGGTGAGAAATTTCATGGAAATATTAATTCCCCCATTAATATTTAGAAGCATCAAGGATGATATTGGAAATTTCATCCAATTTTATGATTAATAACATTGATTTATATGATAATGTTATAATTATTATAGTAAATAATTTCATCATAATAATATAGAAATATAACATTTAATTAATTTTTTTTATAAATTATTATATTGGGAAAATTAGACTATCATTTATTACATAGTTGGCAGGTCATTGAGGAGTAATCTACCAAAAGAGAGATATATAATTTCATAATAGGTTGATTGAAATATTTTATACTGGAATCAAAGGAACCCAAATAAATAGGGTTCATATAGTGTACAACCATGGGTGGATGGAAGTTTATATGGAGTCCATGAATAAAAAATAAGATACAATGACGGCCATGAAATACCCCAAAGGTATGTATATAAAAGCATTGAATTTTTTATATTATAATAATCAAAAAAAGTATTGGTTGGTGACAACAATTATTCTTATCTTATGCAATCAATATATGAAAGTAGGGATACCACCAACATGAAATACAAGGTCCCCCAATGAGAAGTCAAATTCACTCCATTGAGGAGATAATGGGGATATTTATGACCGACATTTGAGAAGTTGTAAAATAAAATAAAGTACATTACCATAATGGAAAGATAAAATTTGAACTTTTGATTTTCATGTGGGAAAGATTGATGCACCACATGGAGATAGACTGATATGAGTATTACCATTCCACCTCTAAAACAACCAGTACTTAGAATATATTGTTTTCACCATACGGAGAGTAAAATTGAACGACTCCCCAAGATCATGTAATAATATGTTTGAATTTTTTTTAAGAAGTTAACAAACATTAAAAAAAATTAATTAACATGTAATGTATGAATCATTACCAACATTCAATCCACAACAACCATTTCCCAAGACAGTGAAGCATTAAAACTTTTATATGTGGATACATAAATTAATAAATATTAAAAAATAAAATTAGTATTAAATGTGTTGAATAACTACCTAGGATTCCAACATATTAAATTTTTATTAAACAATTATTGACGAACAAAATCATGTTATATTTTTTAATAAAACAAATTATTAGGGAATGAACTACTATTGGGTCGAAGGATTCACTAAAAAATCTTCACTTTGGTATTTATTCCATTGTTATTATTATTTAATATAAAAAACATAGAATGAAATATTTTTGGTTTAGGTGAGGGTGTTAATATCATAGTTTAGACCACCATCAGATGCTTGGTCTTTGAGGACTAAAATCCCACAATATTTTCACTTCATCTATAATATTCGATAGTGAAATATCCATCTGGGAATATCAAAGACATTAACTATAAGGGAGAGAATATATATTACATTTGTATTTTTTCATTAAATATATCAGTGATTAGAGGAATCCTATTATTTATAAGAGACCATTTTTTGAACCTATAAATATTTTTGTTGATGTATAATAGTGTGTGTTCTATATATGAGATTGTAGTGAACTTGTCATATTTAATTGAAAATGAAAAATGAGAAACAATGAAAATAAGGGGATGGATTTTAAATAATATGAATTGTATGAAGTTGAATAGGGCTATGTTCCTGATGTAAAAACATCGCGTATATTTTTATTTATAATAAGGTGAAAATCATGGAAGATAAATAAAAACCTAGTGAAAAAATCCTTGGAAATGGTAGTCCATATGAATAAAAATAGAATAAATATAGTGAATATGTTTTAAAGGTAAATTACAATTTATTTTACGTTATCAACAGAAAACAATTGGTGGATAGGCCCAGTGCCGGTCAAGAAGAATTAAGATCATGGAAGAGTGAAACTGATTTTGGAAGAAGGAACATGGCCCATTTATGTGGTAAGGTCAATGATTAGGATATTTTTTATCCAGACCTGGTAAAATATTCTAATTTCTATATACTATGAGCTATGAATGAGTTTTTGAGAAAATGATGTGAAACACAATCATATTCTTGAGGAAACAATATTTTTTGTTATTTATTTTCTATTTTAAGGAACGTGGCCCCAATTAATAAAATATTGTATTGAAAAAAGGAAATGCACCATCACCTATGTATTTTAATTTTATATGAATTTATATTAAAAGAAGGTGTTTGTAGAAATAAAATGATTATATTGGGGGGTCACAAGTTGAATCTCATAAAGAAAATAGGGGAGTATGAGTTCAAATTTTTAGTATTTTCTAATCCCATACATTTTTTAAGAGTATTAAATCAAAATTCCAATCCCTAGAATATATTTCAAACATTAATCATTGTTGAAGAATAACAACAATTCTCACATGAATTATTATGAAATTTTTAAAATTTCATTGTTAATATGTTAAATGATAACATCAATGATTGAAATAGAAAAGTTAATCCATTCTATTTCGAATTGATGAATAATGATTTATAGAGATTTTAAAAAATTTTAAAATGGAATTTTTCTATGATTTTGATATACCTAGGAATTATAATATATATTTTTAATTTTAATTAATGCATGGTGTTAATTTCAATGATTTATTATCCCAATTATATGTTCTCTTTATTATTTTATTTTATATGCCAAATTTTTCAAAATAATTTTTTGATCATATTTATTTTTAAAATCATACATTCTTAATCATGGAGCATTCGTTGAATCATATAAATGGTATAATTATATAAATTCACTATTATAGTTTTTGAGGTATATTTTTTTATAATAATTTTATCTGAAAACCAATATTTTAAATAAAAGCATCATAATCCCATAGAATCTATCAATACCCTTATTAGGGATATTCTATATAAAAATCCTATTTTATGCTTTCCTTCTCAACTGTAAATATTTAGTATGATTATCAAAACCAATATTTGGGAGAGATATTATTCAATGGTGAATGTGATATATATATATATTGAAATTGATAATGTTGGGGGGTATTTACTTGGTAATATAGCGGAAATGATCATATTTTCTCATTAATATAATTTATTTGACAAACTGTTCAAAAAAATTCATAAAAATAAAAGAATAATATAAGAAATAGATAATTTTTAAGAGGTTTAAAAATTAAAATTTACATGACTGATGATTTTTATCATCATATGTTGTGTGCTTGATGTGATAAATTTTAAAAATAAGTTTTCTAAATAAATTTATATATATATATATATCAATATAAATTTTAATGGCGAATCATAATTTGTTATACATCAATTCATGACCTTATTTTGGGTTTTTAAAAGAAGAGAATATGTCAATTTTTATAGAGAATTTTTCTTTGTTCTCCATACTGATTATCATGGAATGTTCCTGAGTGATTATGATCCTTTTTGACCATTATATATTTTCACATCATTACACACATACCAAAGATCCTTTGTGACATTTAAGCCTAATGGGGAATCCCACAAGATTAATTGTTATTTTTAACTCTAAATGGTGGATTATATAGATATATTACCATCCTCTATTAAGGTGAATGATTCGAGATATACTAAAAAAATTAATTTTTTTATCATTATAATGATTTTTTTAAAGAACTCGATTTCATGTAGAAATAAAATTTTAAATAAATTAAAACATATGAATGTATGAATAATTGGAGTTATTATTCCAAATTAGGACAAATACAAATACATTGTTGAATCACATATTTAAAAAATGTGGTGTTTATGATATTTTTCCATGTAATTCATGATTCTTTACTTCCAAATTAAATAAATTGATTTTATTGAAATTGATATTTTGATATTTTATGAGTGTGTGTCCACTATAATTTAATTAGATTTTATTCTTTTGTAAAATCATGAGATTATGTGAGGGGGGGGGGTTTCTCTACATTTCACGCAAGTAATTTTTGAATATTTAATACCCTGATTTTGTAAATTAAATTCTATAAACATTCTTGATTATTTATTATTTAAACTATTATTTTGTTTTATTTAAACTACATTCAATAGAAATAGAGAAGAAAATATGAAAAATCTTAACATTAGGAGATTTTTGTGGAATGATTCCAAAATTAGATGAGATGTGTGAAAGAAAAAAATGAGCTAAATGTTGTTAGATGAAAAAATTCACTAGATGAGACAATAATTCAAATCATGAATATCCAAAAATCACCTTTTGATGGATTTTTTTGAATCCATCAATGGGAGATTTGCATGATATTTCACATCATGAAAACCGCTTTTAAATGATGAAAACTGATAATGGGAATTCTTAAGATCTTATTTTTTTTAAAAATTCCATTTATTTTCCTAATAATACCCATGGATGGTTATGATGAATAAAATGGATGGATTTATGAATTTTATTCCACTTAGAGGGGGCGGTGTTGAATTAAACCTATGAATATAGGTCATGGGTGATCCTGTAAAAAATATATTTTAAATATCTACGCATATCCTTGTTATGAAATGATGAATCAAAGAGTTACGCTTCTCCATTATTCACTATTGGAATTATTTTTTCCCAATTATAGACCGCTCCTTACTAGAATGAGGGGTACAGTTGTATAGTATATGTGATGTAATTTTAATTTAATTTTTTACATACATGCTTTTAAATTTTTAATTAGTTTTTGCTCAGTTGTTTTTTCATTTAATAATTTTTTATTCTTCACCATTAATTAATTGTTTCATCTGATAATTTAAATGAAAATAATTATAAAACAAATTAATAATTAAAAAATTCATGGAACATTATTCCTTATATTGGGATAATTTTGTTTAAACATGTTTATGAATCACCTAATTAATCAATCCGCCAAATGAAATTGTCTATTTCAAAAATAAAAAAAAATTAATAAATAATATAGAATTATCCAAGACCAAGGTTTTCCCGTGATTTAATTTGGATAACAAATTAACTAAAAAAATATTATCTTTCAATCCTATCATAAATGAATCATAATATTACAGAGCGTGATTTATTTTCTCAATCTTATGTCATTAAAATTCATTATTTTATTTAATTCACATTCAAATGGAATCAATTATTTTTTATATTTCATATGGGTTTTAGAAATAGTCTTCATAGTTTTACCATTTACTCTCAAATCACTACATTAATTTATTTTTCCACATAGTTTGGGTTTTAAACTAAATAAAATAGACTGACTGTCCCCTTAGGTAAATAATGATGCACTTTTTTCCTATCATAAATCATTACCACAATATAGTAATATAATATTATACACCATTAATTAAAATACAAGTTGAATAAAACAAAACATAAATTAAAAGACCAAAAACATGAAAAATATGTCCCTTTGGTTTGACGTGAAAATTTTCTGTGGTTGTAAATATATAATGTATGGAAAAAATAATAAAAATAATATACATTTTGAGAAGTATATAAATAGAATGATAAAGGATTTTAGATACTAATGTAATGATATATATTTAAATTTTGTATGATCTTTATATATATACCATAATTAGACATATGGTTTATGGGCATATGGTTATTGGATATATATTGGTTGGATATATGGATGTTGGATGTATTGTGGTTGTAAGAATTGGTATCAAATAAATACATTTCATTGTTTTTATTTATTAGTCAAAAAATAAATGTAATTAAAATAAAAATTAATAAATGTAATTAAAATAAAAGTCGTAGGAGCACACCTAGTTTGTTTGGCCTCTACAATAACAATTCAGTCCAAGTTCACCTTGGAATCCATGAAAGCGTCGATAATTTGAACAAAACATAACCCATGATGGCCAATCTCATGCAGGGTGACTAAAATAATACTGAGTAGGAAACCCTATAATTACAATAGAATATCAAAATGATATACAATAATAGTAAAAAAGATAACTGAATGAAGTATACCTTTAGGGAATACAATAATTATACCACAATGAAATAATTGAAGGAAAGTCAGCTCACATAGGTGTAAGTATGTAGTAAGAAAAATATGATTATCAAAGGGAATCCACCAAATATATAATATTTATAAGACATATAGTCTTTATGGGACATATAGTCTCGACAAGACCCTTATTCGTGAAGAGACATTTATTCTCGATAAAACACATAGTATCAGTAAGTCATGTAGTCTCCGAAAGTCTATTAGTCTCAAAATCTCATATATTTTCAAGGTCACAAAAAACTATAGGATTTCACTCATCGTGTGATTTTCCTAGGACAACCTACTCATAAATCCATTATGTCATATGAATAGTTCCACAAAAAACACACCTAGATTTTCAAAAAGGATCCTCTTATCATAAGGGTCCTAGGGTGGAAAATAGCTCACCAAAAGTACACATGGTTTGTATGTCATGATAAATTTTTTAAAAATAGTTTTCCTCAGTCGGATATAACCTGAAAGACCTGGCATGACCCACAGACTGCCCCGAGCCAGTCCCATCGACATGGCCAGTCATCCCACTAGACACGGTTGGGCCGACATGACTAGCCGACCAACCCTACTCAATCTGGCTAACCTGACCTGGCTTTTTCTGGCCTGTCACTAACTTTCCCAGCCCCCTGGAGTGGTAATAATCGTTTTTTCCAACCTGCTAGAATGATGGTCAGCTGAACTGCCACACATTGTCTACCACAATCACATCCCTTAAACAAAGAGGCGCTACCATGTTCAATGTGGATGACTTTCCCTGTTTGCCTACCTCACATCCTTTCTGCATACACGAGCTCCACATGGACCCATTGTGTTGTACACAACCTCCTCAAAACATCCCCTTCATGGCCCCTCTACCTCCACTGCATGTTCCTATGACTACTACCGTGACCATTGATATCGACCAGAACCGCTTCCCTAGCCGCCTCAGAGCACAAGTGGTGCTTCCCCATTCACAGGCCGCCAATCGTACTTCGATGCTCCATTTTTTGAATCGGGGCGACCTTCATGATCCTTGGTTCATGATCATCACTACTCAATACTCGATTTTTTCTTTCCAGAAATCATGGGGTCAGATACTGCTCAAAGCCTCCCATAAAGTATATATTTTAACACAAATGTCCAGATGTAAAGAACACCAAGAACATGGGAAGAGCATATAACAAATATGCCCGAAGGAAGGAACATTGTCCATTTTATTGGCCATAATCTATTCTAATTATAACAAGGAATGAATATTTAAGAAATATAATTGTTTATATCTCCCCTTTTAAACCTCATAGTAAGACACTGATCCTACAGGTGATCAAACAACAGATCAAACACATCATTGGTTGTCTCACATTAATCATTTAATTCATAAATAATGAAATATCACAATAATAAAACTCCCAAAATAAATGTTGGATCGATAACTGTTCGTTAAAAGTATGTTTTCATCATTGAAAAGATCTCCCAACTACATCGGTGTGATGATCTTCAAACTGTTCTCCGGTGTATAATCGTTCGACAGAGAACGTTCCTTCACCGCCTTTCAGAATAAATCTTGTGTTATGATGATAACATCGAAATCTTCGACTGGGATTATAAAAAAGAAAACTATTGTTTAATTGTCCTGAGTCATTAAATAAAATAAATATTATTTATTTTATTCCATTAAAAATAAAAAACAACTCTCTTTAGTTTACCTACAACGGCTGATGTTAGGACACACATAGTGTAAAATCAAATCTCAAAATGCAACGATGCCATCATATTTCAAATCCAAGCACTGATTTAGACGTTATTCCACTTCATTTAAAAAACTTTATGAGAATTATTTTTAATAATTTCATATTTTTTAAACACTTATTCCAGGAACCCTATTCCCTAGAATCATAATCCTTTTTATCCCATAGTATCGATATAATTCCATATAATTTTCAAAAATAATACATAGAAAATATATGATATTACACTCTCCCTAAATTATTGATTGAAATCCATGAAATCCAAAAAATAAATATTTACATAAAAACAGTGTTACTGAGCCTTAATCTGATCCTCCCACTCTCATGTTCTCTTAAACAGATTCCCATACTACCATTGAACACACACTAGAGTATTCGACCACCCGCAAAGTGTAATCTCTTATTGATCCTCGATCTCCACCCTGTACTCTGCAAAAGTTTCCACGTCATCAATGCCCATCTCTCCCTAGTCAATTAGGTGTGATAGATCATACAGGTATCTCATTAGCAATGAGACTTGGAATACTTCATCCATCCTATCATACTATAGATGTAAATCCAACCCTTATGATTCCTCTCTAACTCTACGTATTATATGGAAAGGGATGATAACCCTCAATGATATCTGGACACCTTCGCCTAATATCTGTATAATGCGTCGAGGGAATACCAGAAGGAACTCATGGTCTCCCTCATTGAACTCCAAACGCATTAACATACTATTAGAATAAGATTAACAATGGATATGTGCTGTCTTGATCCACTCCTATATAACCTAATCCTTCTCTGTAGTTTCCTACACAAACTCCATGACAATGATTTCTAGCTCTACTGGGTCCTTCTAGAAAATTAGTGACTTGAAGTGTCACATGTATAGGGCCTCAAATAGTTCTATAAAACTGGTGTAATGGTATCTCTTGTTCTACATAAACTCCACCAGTGTTGGGTGATCCTACTAATTGTGTCGAAAATATACAATGCAAGCATGTATAATGCCCTCCATAAACTGAATGGTCCACTTAGTCGAGCAATACATCTGTGGGTGAAATGTTTTGATCAAATGTAATTGATTCCAAAATTCATCCATGAATTCCTTATACAATCGGGGTGTGAAACGATCCTCAGGGTCTGAGACTATCTCTAATGGACTCCACAGAGTTTAATTATCTCTTGCACATAGTGGTCCCCCAAGATGTCTACTAATTTATTCTCCGAAATCGATAGGATGTGGAAAGATATGGAGAGTTTGTGAACAATTTCACAGATGGTATCATGTCCCCAATAAAAATATTTTAAATCAATCATGATTTCTGTGGATAATACTTCCCACATCCACTCTATAACTTCAAGGGGTAGAGTCAAACCTGTTAGAACCTGGTTCTCAACCTTCACTTATTGACAAGTGAGTAATCTAAATAATGAAATCTTTCACAACCTTCATCATCCCAGACCACCAAAACTGATGTCAATGATCCTGATACATCTTTTCCATAATGAGATATACCACTAATGGGGATTTATGGTACTCTATCAAGACAACATATCGTAACTCCATTTGTAAGACTGTGTGTCCACTAAAAATAACAACATGCTCCCACCTATTAAATATCCATCAATGACATGTCATATAGACATAAAAGAATTTATAGTCTCATAGTAGGTATCCCCGAGTTATGCCTTACTCACTTTCTATAATGTGTAAGTGGTAACAACCGCATATTGGTGGTAATTTTCTCCATCTCCATCCACAATGGATATCTGCAATGAGGCCGACTACTTTAAAACCTCATTTAGAAACTATTAACTGGATATTCATCTAACAAAATCTTCCCCCATGTTCCACATCCTAGTAGTATATAAAATATTGAATTCATATTTAGGGAGGAACTTTGGAAATTTCTTCTATCTCAAGTCCAGATCCTTCTAGGATCATATATAAATTAGACTTTTATGGTTAGAGTAGATGATAAATCACTCACCACACAGGTATTGTCACCACATATTCAATACTAAGAATACCATCACTAACTCAAGATCATGGATCATATAGTTCTGCTCATGTGGTCTTAACTAGCACAAACCATAGGAAATCACTACATTCCCCTACATCTATACACAACCAAAACTGGTTCCTAATGAATCACCCAATAACATGTATTCAACACCAACCTCAGAAAATAATAAAATTGGAGGCTCATCAATATCAGCCTCAACTGCTACAAACTCTCCATGACCTTCTCCATACAATTGAATGGATTCCCTATTCATGTTAAAGCTATTAAGTGTGTTGATACAATGGTAAAGTGGGTTACCATCCTCTGATAATACCCTCTCTGACCAAGTAATCATCACACCTTAGTAACACTCAAGGGTTGTTCCCAAGAAATCGCTACTTCAATCATCAATGGATCCAACACAACTCCAGCCTCTGAAATTACATTTCACATAAAATGGATGAACAATATCTATAAATATAACTTCGAGAGCTTCTAGTAAATATAGTGATCTCAGTGTTTGTCTAGGACCATCCTCATTTGTATAGTGTGCTCCTCCTAATATTTTAAATAATATTGGATTTCATCACTAAAGACCACCATGAACCAGTCTAAGTAACACTGGATGATCATGTTCATGAGATCCATGAACACTGTTGGGGAATCCATCACACCAAACAAAATCACCAGGAACTCATAATGGTTGAACCAAAATATGAATGTCGTATTCAATATATCCAAATATAGTGCTCAAAGTTGGTTATAGCTAAATATGAGCTCTATCTTTGTGAACCAAAATTCACCATTCATCTAATTGAAGATGTCATAGATCCTTAGTATTGGATAATAATTCTTCAAGATCACCTACTTCAGGTTCTAGGAGTCCTCATAGAACCTCATTCTCTCATCTGCCTTTATGAAAAACAAAAATGAGGCTACCCATGGTGGAACACCGGGTCTCACGAAACCCTTCCTCTTCAAGTTTTCCAATTGTGCCCTCTTTTGAAAAATCACTACATTATACATCTGATATGAATTTGTAATTATTCGTGTCTTCAGGGTGTATAGATCAATTTAGAAGCCTAACTCTATTATGGGAGGTCACACTAGAATATCCTCAGGATGGATGACCACATAATCAACCACCATTATAGGGAACTATGGACTCATATTATCCACTAAACTGAGGGTCAGGAAACCCAAAGATAATTCGTTTGTCAAACCCTATTATGTGTGATTCCATCCTTTGCTGATTGTGTTTCCATTTAACAAATGAAGAGCTAGTACCATCACATCAGACACACCACACACTCAACATAAAGTAGTCAATCTGATCGTGGACTGTGGATAAACAACATTTAACGAGAATTAAATCATATGTCTTCGACATCGCTACCATGAGATCCCATGAATAACACTATCCTCCAAGAGTGATGTCACACTAACTTCAATAGTTTTGTAATCATCTATTTTCCTCTCATAGGAATATCTAAATTCAAGGGTTCATTCAATAGTTCAACTAGAATCTCTGAGTATTAAACAAGGGTCATGTAATATAAGTATTGACTATAAACTATGTCTATCAAAATAATAGATAAGGATGAAAAGACACAAATCATTACTATAATAATCCTCGGATCCTATAGGTCATAAGCCTCCATCGCCTGAAGTTGTTCGTGGCCATATCCTCCCACTCTATAAGCCTGGTCTGGGACACCTCAGTGTGGTTGTGGTAATTCATCGAACCTCATCCCACCACATGATTCTCTACCTACTCCTCTACCATTTAATCCTCCCTATAGAACCCCTTACTCTAACATACACCTCAATATTAGCATACCCTGAACTGCCTCATGATCTATCATCGGATGTTTGAGGGATTCTCGGGCTTCATGTCCCTAACAACTGTAAGAGTAATAAAACTTGGCCTTCAGATTTATTACATTGTCCTGGGAGACTCACACTATTGATCATGTGTCATGGGGTCATCCCCTAGAGTCCCTAACCCACATGGGTCCCTACTATTGTTGTTAGCTTCCTACTTCTGAAGACTTATGTACCCGGTTCCTGGTGGTAGCTCCCACTTCTGGAGTCTACTCCATAATAAATCACTCCACTAGTAGATCATACTCTATTATGACAGTATATTAGAGAATTTTAGGGGATATCATGAATTCCCTAATATCTTAGTTCGTACCCTACATGATGTTATGACCCCTAAAGAACGGGTGTCGTACCATATCTATGAAATTACGATAATGATTAGTATGTCTCAACCAGTAATCTTCCACTATATGACTGCCCTTATGTAGATGAAAAAGCTACTATAGGCACCCTGAATGTAACGTAGCTTAAAATAACTCATCTCTGATGAGACTCTCAATGCCATCCCAAGAGAGAGTTGTCTCACCGTGTGTCTGGGTCACTAAGCTCCACCATCACCTCCATGAACCCTAAGTAAAACTCAGGGCTAGGACTTCCTTGGGGTCAGAAGGAGTCATCAAAAGAGGGGAAAACATGTAACTACCTCCCAAAAATCCTCAACCACCTATTTTTCTATCTCACCTTGAATCTTGGGAGGACTCAGCCTATGAAACTCATGAAACACAATCATCATATGTGCATCATCGACTGGTAGTGAGGGTAGTTATTGCTACTTGATGGGTGGTGGTATCACTAGTAAACCATCCATAGGTTCAATATCTAGTATACATCCTTGTATCGATGCCTCATTACTTGTAGGACCATCCCAATGATCACAAAATGGAATCATGGATACCTTTTTTGTGTGGAGGCATCCTAAAATAGAACAAGATCTACCATAGTCAATATTGTATACGTGGTGAGGTGACCCATGAAGGACATGAGAACACACCTGATCCAAAATGATGCATATTCTTTTTTTTCACACAACTAGTGTATCTATGTACCGATTCAAAAAATAAAGTTCCCAATGACCTATTTTATAGATACAGCTTCCACCGTACCAATACTAATATCCCATACCTAAAATCCAAACCTGAAACACATAAAACCTTTTCCCCAAACCAACATCACAAACCCCATATCCTTACTTATAACCAACCCCCTCTAAAACCAATCTTTCAAAACACATCCTAGAGGGTACCATGAAATGACTACCCCAATAAACCCTCAAATAGGCTATATGCTGGTTACTAAAACCGAGTCGACATATCCATAAAATTGGTGGCATTTTCCTGAGTAACTGTATAGACACTCACATCACTAATCCCAAATTTCTAATATGAAAAACAATAAAAACAATAAATCCTACCAGTAGGATACCAAAAAGAGAGTGAGATAGTAGAAAAATATAATCAAAAAATAGCCAGAACAAAATCCCACCAATATAAAGTGTTAGAAAAATTGAAGGTACAAGTACATGAAACACATCCGCAAAAATCCCTACCTAATGAGTAATGTATAGGGATAACTATCTAAATCCATAAGAGCACACCTCTATTATCTGGCAACACTAAGTGCTACATAGTCTTGTTCGACCCAGTACTACATCAATGTGTTGATCGTCTGCACAATACATGACACGTGTGGGAAATGCCTGTGTAGGGGTGAGTAAAACAATACGCAGTATGACACCCCAAAACCAAAAATGAATAAAAAAAATAAATGATGTATTCCACAGAGATTTACATGTAGTATACTAGAAAGTAATACATAAAGTATAGATCTGTGAAATAAAAAATGTTCAATCATTTCATATTGGTATAAGTATATAATATGCTAAATAAGATTATCAGACATATTCCACAATACACCTAGTATTGATATGACACGTAATCTCAATGAGACATGTCGTCCCGGTATGAAACACGGACCCAAAGAGAAATGCAGGCTTCATAATACGTGTAGTATTTAAATTTAACATTGTCTCAAAATGTCACATATACTCATAGATTCATGTAGTATAATGGTTACAACCAGCCATATGATTCCGCTCGAAGCATAATCATTCTAGGAGATCATACACCTCAATTAATTAGTTTGTATGCACACATCCACTAAAACTCCTTTATTGTATCTCAGACGTATTGTCTCATATCAAGGTTCCCAATAATGTAAATGGATCATCAAACAAGTAGATGGTTTCAATGATATTATACTTTTAGTAAAATAATCATCATCGAGACCGATCTATGTATGATCCGACTCGTGGGCCGACCCAACCAAAACTATCCTGACTACCTAGAACTGCTGCATGCGGCCCATTGGGCCATGTGTTCTATCTCACAAGGCCACTGGTGTGGACCAACTCCTATGGTTCCACCTACTAGCATGAAATTCGGCTAAACTGCCACATGTAGTCTTCCATGACTGCGTACCCCCAGTCAATGCATCATCGTTGTATTCAACGTCATCATACCACTATTTCCACCTACCTCATGGCCTCGCTGACTCCATGGGCTCCATGTAGCCCCCACAATATGTCCCCTCTCATCCCCATCATCAATATTTCCTACTCCTATGGCTTCTGTTATGTCCATCTAGAATGACTGGAGCCACCGCCTCGTGCTAGCAACACTTCCCATTTCGGGGTCACCTAGACATCCATTGATGATCCGTTTTTTCAAACGTGTCCCCTTACACTATCCTATAGATATGATATTCATTTATCCTTTCACTATTTAGTCCTTCCAATAATATGGGGATTATATAGTGCTCAGGGCATCCAGGAATGTCGAACTATGACAAAAAAGGTATAATGGTGAAGAACGCCTAGAATAGGGGAAGTGAGAACCAAAAATAATACAGGAGGAATGACCCTAGGCCCTTGCATGAGTTTTCCTACATCTGTTGTCATTAGAATGAATAACTAATAATAAATAAATCACACAGATTATATCACCCATTTTAAATACTATAATAAGACACCCATCTTGCTTGTGATTGAACCACGTATCAATTTGTTCAGGGGTTAGTCCACAGATATCATAGAATTTATAAATGGGGAAATATCCCAAATAAAACAACTATCTATGAGATTTTGGTTCATTTTTTGATGAGGAATTGTATGTTGTCGTCATTGATGAGATCTCTAAACTCCACTAGCGTGATGATCTTTAATACATTCTTTATTTCATCGTCGTTCATCAGAGAGAGTTCCTCCTACATCTTAAATAGGAATTATAGGGTTATGAAAATAACCTTGAAGTCATTGAAATTGTTTATTAACATTAAAAATATTAATCAATCATCTAGTGACATTAAATAATATATACATAATTTATTTTCATCCATTAAAAATCCAAAAACAACTTTTCACAGTTGACCGACACCGACCGATGTTAGGCTTTATCTATGGTAAACTCACTACTATGAACAAAATGGTACCCTTAGATTTCAAATTGGGGAGCATGTTTATATTTTATTAAACTTATTCAAAAAAAATGTGCATCTGTGATATGTAATATTTTTATATTATTTAAAATTTTCTTCCAGGCACATCGGGCCTCTGAATTTCATGCCTTCAATGCTCCGGGTTGAGAAATAATTCCATGTAATTTCTAAAATTAATATATAGAAAATCTAAGACATTATAGAAATTAATGAAAATAATTAATTAATATAATATAGTATAAAAATATTTATTTTTTGTAAAAAGGTATAAATACTTTTTTCAATCATATTTTTTATGAATTAAAAGAATGAAATTAACATGAATGGGTGGTTAAATTAAAATGGATTGAATATATTAAATTATAATCGGATGTGATGAAATTTATTTAATGCTAAAAATATGTATTTTTTGAGATAAATATTTTTAAATTATTTAGTAACTTTATCTTATTTACATTAATTCATTACATTTAATGTATTAATTTAAAATTGTGAAATTTTTTATTTTTTAAAAAATATATTACTAATCATTAAAAAATTATTTTGAATGAAATAGTAATAAAATACCTATTTATTATAAATGCATATTTTTTTTAAAAAAATTATTCAGGTCACTTACCCTTTTCATTTAAATGGTAAATTTTATTTGTTAATAAATTAAAATATTATGAACCGATTTATTATTTATAATATTCATATTGGAAATATATAATATTTTTAATTTAATATTTAGGGTTAATAATATGTCACTGAGGTGAATATTTCATGTTAATGGTATACTCTAGAAACACTAATATATATTATATATATAAAATAATTTATAATTTTGATGGTGAAAAAAAATCATGTGGATATTTTATATAATCAACATACTCATTTTTTCATACTTATGAGGCCATGTTGCATTTAAAAAAGACCTTCCATAACGATTAAGTAAAAATGAATTTAAAAAAAATAACTTATAAAATGACCTCAACACCCCCCCCCCCTTCAAAAACACTCATAACTTTTATTATATATTAAATCACATCCCATTTATCATTTCTTAAATAATTAATATATGATGAGATTATCCACATACCATGATGGAGTGTTATATCCATGTTCTGACGGAAACTCATATCTCGTTATTAATAGATAATAGTATGTATCTAATTTATTATTTAACATTTTCTATTACCATATCATCTAAAATAGTCATAAATTTAATTTTCCACACTAATAACTTATTATTAATATAAATATTATTATATGATAATCATAAGAAAATTAAATAAAACTAAATCCATACACATTAATTTGTATTGTGTATTCTTTATAGAAGAGTTTCACATATATTACTATAGAAAGGGTGATCATATTTATTATTTAAAAGTTTTACTGAATACCATTAAATGGTATAAAATGACTGAAATAAATTTCTTTTTTAAATTATAGATTTTAATCTATTACTTCTTAGTCATGTAATCCTATGTGAGTATTTATTAGTTGATCCTTCGAATACATGGGTGATTGAGGAATGACCATGTTCGATCACTAGAGTAGAGCTCAATTATTTCCATGAAAGATATATAGATAATAATTTATTAAAACATTTTCACACCATTTAAGTTTACTAACCATGTTAAATTATAGGAGAGTCATGTGTCTTAAGATAGATGAATTTGAAGAAAACCTCAAGGAGAAAAAAATGTTTTTTCAATGTAACTATAAACAAACTACCCTTTATTGTAAAAAAATGTTTTGATACATAGTGATGCATAAAGATGGTGTTTGATCACTGCCTTATACAATATGAAATTATGAATGTTTTTTCAATTTGTTAACTATAGACCTATCTAAGAAATTAACACAATATTTGGAGCATCTATTGTAAATATATGTATTAAATATATTGATGAATTACTTATATGGTAAAAATTGAAAAATATATTTTGAAAAAATATATAATGAAGTATATTTTTATACATACTGATTTGAACATGTGCTAGTGGAGACGGATGGTATCTGTCAAATAATTGATAGCTCGATACATTACCAAATGAGGTAGGATAAATGGGTTTTTGATTCTCTGACAATTAATGGATAAAATGTCTTATACATGAAATGTATTGAAAGAGACATACTAATCATGTATTTATAATGTATATACCATTAATGAAAAATGGTATCGGGAGAATACTACCTTTTTCATGTGATTTATCATTCACCCATCCATATTAAGGTCAAAGAGTATTAAAGGATGTTATAGAGATATAAATAGAGTTAAATATTCAAAAATTATACATTGAACATTACAAAATGAGTTTCAAAATTTTTATTTCTTCAATCATCATCAAATTTTTGGAATGAATTATTGTATAATTTACATAACCCATCACTGCTCTATAGCATAAATTCCTTTGATTTTTATTTTTATTAAAATAAACAATTTTAAAATATGTTGAGAGGAAGCCCATACAATGGTCAACATGCCTATATTAAATGGACATATGCCACACTACATTTCTCAGTGACTATAATAAATAGAACAAAGGGCCACTAATTAGCTCAATGGCCTAGAGCTACATATGCCAAAAATTGTAGGATGATGGAGAAGAAGACAACAAACCTCACACATTCATCGTTACGAAGTGTTTAATTTTGTATCTCTGAATTTGTATTCACGGTCAGTCACCACCACCCCTCATAAGGATTAAAATTAGTGTGGGGTCTGTATCTCAAAATATAACCTTCCACATCCCACCATCTCCATCTTGACTTCTTTTTCCCCACATTTCACTTTACTATTCTCAAATCATCACACAGACAACACCAATAGGTCCACCATGGAAATCATATATTCCTAAAAGATTAATAAATAGACATAAAGGCTAGAATTGATAAATAATCCTACTATTAAAATACATTACTATAATACCTGTTACTGAACCCAAAAAGACACTATAACGTAGAAATTATTCTACTACAGAGAAATCATCATGTGTTTAATGTAGGATTATAGAATTTAAATAAAATGGAATTTATTTTAGTTATTCATATGGCCTATATATTCCAATATTCCATTTTTTATATAGTTTATATACACAAAAAATCATCATAAATTATTACAATTTGGGAATATTCCATTCATGATAAAACATATAATATATTTGTGTTGTTTTTTGTATAGATATTATAAGATTAAAATTCCATTATATCTACTCAAGAAATAATATTTACATCAACATTACAGACAAGTATACAATAATATTGAGACATGGACATCAGAAAAAAAACCTTTTTTTCATTACCTAATATTTACATCACCATTAACATGTTGGGATGAAATTAGAGAGCTTATGATTCTATGTTTGAATATTGAACATGAAATGATAGTGATGATTCAACCACTTATAGATGAAATAGAACATAAAAAATTAATCAAAGGATCTATGTTTTTAACTACTAGTGTGATTAGGAATTTTATTGTGAATATAAATTTTATCGGTAGATATGTCTATGGAATATGGTAATGAGATTTGGGAATATTGGAAATCTAGGACCTAAAACATTTACCCTTATGAAATCTTGGATCGATGGGGATTATTTCATATCATTATTAACATCCACTAAACCTATCATATGTTCATGATGTGTTCCATGTATCACATTTTAGGATGAACCATACAGATCCATGAAATTTACAAATATCACTTGTTATAATACTGAAACATGATCTCTCTTTTGAGGAAGAACATGTTCAAATATTAAATCATAGAGATAAGGTAATATGAATAAATACCACCAACTTGGATAATGTTCTAAAGATCAATCATGAAATAGATGAATCTACATGGTAATTATAATATGTAATGAAACAGCTGTTATATAATTTTTTTCATTTGAGAATTTAAATTTCAAGGGAAAATTATTATAAGGCGGGAAGAAAAAGCCTAGTATTTTAGAATTTCATAACATTTAAATATTAACTATGTGTTATATAGTACATAATATGTGATAAAACTAACTAAAACAAACTAAAACAAACCATGATAATTTGTTTTTGTGATATAGTATTACAATGAAAGATTTCAGTTAAAGAATAATATAATATAATATGAAATATCATTAAAAAGGAATAATAAAATTAAAATCATATGTTTTTTAAAATATCATGCAAATGAAATCCTTATCTTTGTTGTTACCATTATATTCCATAAATCTAATTATTATTATTTAAGAAATGGAAACTCATTAGAAATTAAATAATTATTGTGAGCATAATTTTAATGAATATAGTGAATTATTATAGAGATTCTTATAAGTATATATAATAGAATGTAATATAACCATTACATATATCATAATTGGATCCATGACCACATTACATATTTTAATTGGACATATAGTCGTTGGGAATATGGTCATTATAAATATGTTCATTAGACATATGGTCATCATATATATATTGATTGGACATAATGTCGTTAGAAATATGACTATTAGATTTATGACCACTGGATATATGGATATTATATAAATTTTAATTGTATATACCATTATAAAATAAGTTACTTAATTTTGTTACTTATTAGTGACATATAAAATGGAATATAATTCATATACAATATATAATTCTGTAAAGAAATAAAAATATTAAATAAAAATATTTTAATATAAAACAATAAATTTTTCATTACATGTTATATTCTTATTATTTTGAAAAATGATTTTTTGTGTTTATAAAATTGAATTAAATATTATAATTCTACTGTGTTATTATAATTTATTGGTTGGTAGATAAATAATTCTAATAGGGTATAAAAAAAATTATATAATTCAAAAAGCGAGGTTTTTTTACCCATGATTTTATTTTTCTAATTGTTGTGTATTTTAATTTCTATAAATTAAATATTCAACATTTAAATTGATTATATTTTAAATTTAAAATATTTGAGGTATAAAAAAATATATTAACACTCATATATCTATAAATTTATTTGATATAATATTTGATACTCAATTAATTTAAAATTTTCATTTTTCTAAAAAAACAATTATATAAAATTTTTCTTTTCATTTAAAATATAAATATCATAAATTTATATATTTTACTATATTTAATGGTTTTTAAATTTTTATTCATAATTTCAAATTTATACAAGAAGTTTAATTTCTATTTTAGAATAAAAAATATGTTACTGGGGGAATAAGTGAAGAAATTCATTAAGTGAAAACACTATAAAATACGGTATATATTTAAAATGAGTTATAAAACATATTAAAATAAATATTAAAAGTGAAAAAAGGAGGTATCCTCAATAATCATTGGTTTTTTCACTTTTGGGGACACATTAAATTTAAAATTTGCATTTTGTAACCCTTAATGTGAAATTGATAAAAGTGCAACTCAAAAAATTTATAAAATTGCCTCTCCACAAACACATTGAAAACACTCATATGATTTATTTAAATCGTTAATAATTAAACATTATACCTCCAATAAATAATTATTTTATTGGCAGGATATTTTTAGTCTATGGAAATTTTCAAGAATGCTTCTTTCTGAAAAAAAATAATTCAATGAGATAATTCATCAAAATTATTTTTCAAATTACATTTATAAATTTTTTTTATTTTTTTCCCATGTAAATCTTTATAAATATAATTTTATAATTTAATGATTTTTTTTAATATTTATTCTTTTTTTTAGTTATAATAATATTATAAAATTGTAAACAATAACAAATTTAATAGTGTATTATGTTCTTGTTTGGGTTTGTACAACTAGATATGTGAACAATTATATACCGGCAATCATCATATTCATCGTGAAAAATAACTTTAAATTAATAGTTTTAATATTTGATAATAATTATTAATTTATGTTATGAATATGGCTCATAAAATATTACAAAAAATAAAATGGCCATTATAATGAAGGTTTTTCTTATCAGTTAAATACCGACAACATAATCATCTTGTATTACATTCTCACGAACCTTACCCATGCCATCATTAAATAAATATTTACCAAAATAAATCAATGATGAAAAATTATTCTTCTTCCCTACATAAGTTTTTTATTCTTAAATTTTTTCTTTCTAATATTGATGATATACATCTTTATTTTGATATTGTTTCTAAGGAATAAAAATTAAAAACATTTGACAATAAAGATTAACAATTAATAACTAATATACATTTAAAAATGATTATTATTGATGACTAAAAAAACTAATATATATTAATAAGTTTCCAAAATAATATATTAAGATAATAATAGTTATAACAACAGATTATATGGAACCCTTATGGAAATAGAGAGCAATGAATGCATTTCTCTCCTCATTTTTATTTTATTGAGATATGATTCATTTTAAAAAATTATATCTCTATGTACGGTGTATATAATTACTCATGTATATTTTTAGATATAAAAGGTATTGAATTTAATACAATTCATTGAACCAAAATGTTTTGTTTATTTAAAGGGGTTTTTATTCAAATGTTGACAAAGAAATAAATGTCTCATTCTAATATTTATTTAAAATTGTTATTTTTCATGTTCAATTTATTTATTTGGGAATTTTTTAATATTTCCCTCCAATTAAAATATAATTTTCTGATCTTTCTTTAGGGATTTAAATAACAACTAACAATTTTATCTTCCTTTGGTTCACAATTAAACCAAAAAGATGTGTGTAATTTGACAAAGTTTATCTCTTATTTATAATAGGGAATCATTCTACTTCCAGTCTAAATTTCACAAATTGTATAAATAATGATCATATATATATATGTATATATTATACTATAATTAACTGTATTAATTTTAACAATTTATTACTCATATACCAACTGTATCATTTATATATTTTAATAGTAATTTTGAATTAATTATAAAAATGGTTAAATATTTTCAATTTATTATGAGCTTCGTATTTTTGGAATTTAAATTAATAAAATGATTAAAATTGTGAAATTAGTTATATATATTATTCATTCATCATTATGATACATTTTTTTTAAATTCAAAAACTGATGATTCTAAATTTTTTTATCAAAATTAATCATTCAGTTATGGCCTCGAAATATTTTCACGGTTTTAACAAATTTTAATAATGATCCCCTGTATCGAAAATTAAATTTCCAAATAATGTGAAATATTTTGTAGGGATATATAAATATATTTATATTATTTTCTCTAAATATGGATTTCATGATTTATCCTTTTTAGGTCTATAAATACCT
The DNA here is from genome assembly GCA_963277665.1 of Viscum album. Taxonomy (NCBI): domain Eukaryota; kingdom Viridiplantae; phylum Streptophyta; class Magnoliopsida; order Santalales; family Viscaceae; genus Viscum; species Viscum album. Next base: position 616,535,559 of record OY728127.1, on the reverse strand, counting down.
GAAAAATATACCAAATGTAATTTGATGTTCTTGATAATAATATACATTTTTGATTATTAATTAGATAATAATATTCAGTAATTAATCCCCAAGGATCTGAGATAAGAAATCCAAAAAATAAAAAATTTAATTATTTCCAAAATCGATGATTCTACCACTTAATTTGATAACATTTCAGATCTTTTGGTGGAGTGATTGGGATGTAAAATGAGCAGTGGTCATCCTTATAAATATAAATTTCCAAATCCTTTAAATTATTGTTAAATTATTAATATAAAGTTATATGTTTTTATGGTATAATAGTACTTCATATTATTAATAAATATTAGTTTCATCTACCCATAATTCTCTTCTTTTTTATTTTTTCCCCAATATATTTATAACAAAAATGTATAAAAAGAATTAAACACCATAATTGTAAAAATAAAAATAATGGTGAAAATTTTCAGTTATTGTGCTTCAATTTATTATCATTATTTAATAATAAGAAATTTTATATTGATTAAATTTTTTTTCATTTAATGGTTACACAATTTTCATTATATTATTTTTCAACCTTATTCATCAATATTACATAACATTGATATCCTTGTAATTAATAGTGTCGGGGTTTAATTAGGAAGTGATGGTTATAAAATCTATATAGACACATAAATTTCATATATATATATATATATATATATCCCATATGAAAGGAATAATATTCAAAATCGTTTACCAATTCATGTCAATGAACAACAATGGTTTAGTTCTTTTGGAGATTAGGTGAAAACTTTTCTTATTTAGGGATGGATCTTTAATATCTCACACATTTATCTTCTCACGTAGTACTTCTCTTCACTATTACCTACCTAAATAATTCTTCATAACATATGGATGAAAACATAAGAAATGGTAATATTAGATTCTGTGTATGGGAAAATAAATGAGATATCAAAAAAACATGATCAAAATGGTATGGGAACATGAGAAAAATATTTGAATAAACATACCCTACATATCATAGAACATAAATATTGGACCTGGAATAAATATTGGTATTTTATATGACATGAATCATAATGTAATAAATATAACATGATCTATGACAACATAACATTTATCATTAGTTGTAGATTTTTTTCATTTAAAAAATAGTTTAACACTATAAACATTTATAGATAGAAACATGTTCACTCATAAATATAAGGAAATGAAATGATACCTTCACAAAATCATTTAGGCAAGATACTAGGTCGAAAAATATACTTTAGAAATTAAAAACAAGAATATTCATTACACCATGAACACATAATTATCCTTAGAAATGTTATTTTGGTCATATCATCATGATAGAACATAACATTGTGAACATGTCATCAGTATAAAACATAATATTGTGATCATATTATCAGGTTCATGCATATCATATTTAGATAAAACTGATATATATTTACCCATTGAATTTTTGGGATATATAGGACCCACCTGTCACATAATCCATACATTTATTCGCCATAAGATAATAAATCGTTCCTAATATCATTAACCATGAAAGTAGGTCTCATACCAAAAATATGTAATTATGGTATAACTTATTGGAAGAAATGGGTTTCATAATCATATTTTAATCATAATAATAAACAATAATGAAAATGAAAAATGATTGTATCATTGGATAATGTCCCCACAAAATCTAAAATAAAATCAAAGGATGACATCTTAGATAAAAAAATGATTTTGAACAATCAATATGGTAATTTCAAGAGGGAAATATAATTTAATATTTGGAGAACACTTAATTTAAACATAAATGATTTTTATAATCCATTTATTTTAAAATATACATTATAAAAATAATAATTTATTTAAAATTTCAATTCGTTAGGAAAGATGAATTTTCCATGCATGTTAATACAAAAATTCGTTTCACATTTTTGGAAATAGATAAAATCAGCATGTTATTAAAATGAAATAAACATTCAAACTACTACCATTTATAAAAATTAAATCATCATTAAAAATCCCTTATAAATATTTTGTAAGATGATTATAAATTCTTAAACCCAATTTTATTTCAAAAATATGTGGATGAAAAATGGGTTTTATACTGAAGGGAAAATTATTGTCGGCATTCCTTAAAAACATTATTTTAAAATATTAAGTACATAAATAGTGAATAATAAAATAAAAACATGTATACTCATGAAATATCTAATCTATATGAAATTTATGGAGCTCTTTGATATATAGATATTTATATTTCATTATTGGATGTTTAATTTTAAACAATCCTGATAAGTGATGAGATTATATCATAAAACCATTCCCATTTTGGTAACATTGATTCAAATTCCCTACAAAAGATATATATTAAAATGGATATATAAATCAAAACATGTTTTATGAAAATATTAATAATGGAAAATCATGGGGTGTATATATACCAAATAATAGAAAGATTGGGACAACATAGCATGTCTCTCATTGATGTAAAAAGTGAGAATGTTATCCCCTTCATTGATTCCCTCTTACATTGAAATCACTCGTGCATCTTATATAATAAATACTAATTTATTAATCATATATTCCAATAAATTTAACACACACACACATATATATTATTATAAATGCTTTACTAATAAACTGTAATTACTCTTTTATTAATAATTCATTTTTAAAGCCACATTTTAGGAAATAACAACGTAGTTTTTCATGAATGTTTTGATTTTTTATTTATAGTCCACAAAATTTTACCGTAGTTAAATTACAATATAATTTTAACCATGTGATAAATATCATATATATCATGTATATTTTTCTTTATTGTATTCCATACATAAAAGATATGGACTAATAAATATTATCTGTATGGATATAGTAGGTCGTACATATGCAAGAATGAAGATTTCATTTTCTTAAAGGACTAAATGTAGGAATTATAATGAATATAATATCATTATAATTAAAATTTTATTTTTCATATATCACAAATTATTATTAGAATAATAATTATTTCCTTTCCTTGTAAAGCATGAATGAATCACATCAATCCATGAGGTTGTAGTCTATATTACACATGAGCGAAATTATTGTATTCCCACAGAATGGATGGTAAGGAGGTATATGTGATAAAATAATTACATAAGAATAATAATATAATATAAATAATATTTTTTTTTCAAAATTACATTTATGAATGAGATGTGGTGATAGAAAATGAATTACATTGTTTTATGTGGTGGTACTCTTCTGTACACATGAATGATTACCTCATTTCCCCTTCGATGAAAGAAGAAATTAATATATGTCATGACCATAACATATATACATATCAATATATATAATATATGACATATATTGTGTCTCCATGGTTTAAAAATAATTTAATTTGGTGATAGAATAAATAAAATAAAACCCTTAGATAGGGACGTTACCTCTTATTCAAAAAACTTCATTTCATTTTCAGTTTTTTTCCTATGATTGTTTCTAACCAAAAATTAATTTTATGGTGGGAAACATAAACCTAGTTTACAAAATAGTTTTATTACTACAATTATGTTGTCATATGATATAATGAATCACATCCTAAAGGACTGAATAGTTTGGCAGTATTAGTAAACTAGATAAATACATGAGTCTCATAATACATTAGAATACAAAACTTACGTTATAAATTTTTTCATGTAGATTTCTTTTATTACTTATCTAATATCCATTTATATGAGTCATAGAAAATTTCTAAGAATCCTAGGGAAAGGAAAAAAATTAAATTTGAGGACAAATTATTAGTCTGGGTTGGGTAAAGTGAAATCAATAAAAAGTCAATAAAAAGATTCGATATGGAAAGGTAAATAACTGAATAGACATTCTATGTAATCAATAAAATTTTAAGTAACTGTGTAAACAATATGGAAAGGTAAAGCAATGAAATCTAATTCCATTTTATCAATAACATGCGTATTTTAATTTTTTAATTCAAAATCGATATGGAAAGTTAAAAAAATGTAACGTAAAACATTTAAATAAAAGGGGTTGGAATAAATATAGTGATATTATCATAGTGGAAATCTCCTTGATTGAAATAACATAATACTGAATGAAAGAAATACTAAATGAAAGAAATACTGAATTTTGGGATTTTTATTTGTAAGTTACTTGGTACCATTATCGTCAAGACCTTTCATAGCATGGATTAAATCATAATAGGTATGTACCCACAAATTCAATTCATTCTAATGAATTTTTCCCATGATACTAATGATTCATTCAGGGTATCTATATAACCATGACCCACCCATGGCGTACATGTCCAAATAATTCCTCACATATTGAATAATCAATAAAATTAAGATAAAATTTTCCTTATCAAATTTTCCTAGTGACTATAGAATACTTATTTATCAATATTTCTGTAGATATCAAATAATTGTCAATGATAAAAATCTATTTAATAATGGTATATTTTCTTGTAAATAATCATATCCAGGATAGATATTATTGTCATTTAAGGGAAATTAAACTTCTATAAGAAATTGAATAATTAAAGTCAATTTTATTGACTAAGAAATGAATGAATGAAGTGAATTCCAATATTAACCTTGGATAAAATGATCATAAATAAAATTGAGGAGGAATGATTATTTTTTAAGAATATACCCATTGGGGTCAGAATAAAATTATTTTGTCATCGACAAATTTAAATATATAGTAATGTTCATTAGTAATAATCATCATGAAAATAATCTTTCCATTTTTCTAATTATTTTAAAAATCCATTTCTTTGAAAATGTCAATAAAAAATTATTTAATTTTTTTTCATAAATATGAAAAGGAAGATTCAAATAAATTATGTTCATATCGGAATTTCATTCCATACACACTACATAGAAAATTAAATTTGTATTGTGAAAGGTCAAAAAAATTCGATAGAAAAAATAATATTCCTTTGATTTTTTTTGTAAAAAGTCAAACTGGGGATAAATAACAATTAAAAAATCATTTTTAAAATGTTAAACGTTTTTTGACAAAATTTCATGAATACATTGTTTTTTAAGATACATTATTTCCGATCAAAGGGATAAAATAAGGATAAATTTATTCCAAAACATAGGCATAATATTAATTACCAATGTTTAAAAAAATGGTACTGTTTATTGAAAAAGATAATTAATACTAGATAAGAATAAAATAATTTCTTTTATTACATAATACAATATAATATAATTAATGGAAATTCAGGAAAAAAATCATGATTGAAATGATATTTTGAATTAAACCCTTGAAACGATCGAAACATTGAAGTGATAATTAATCAACGAATCTATTATGTGTATCAAGATGTAAAACCATATAAATTAATTTTAAATAAAACACTATATAGTCATGGTTCATTATGAAAAAATAATGAAATAAGTGCATAATTGACATTTAATATCGTCAATAAAACAATATATATCCTAGAAGGTATAAGGTATAAATATTTTTATCCAATTATTTTTTTAAAATTGTATGTCATTTTCCCTCATAAGATTAATGTATAAACCATCTATATTCTTATTTTTTACTTCAATAGTTTTTAATTGATTTTAAATAGTTTCCTTAATTTTTATGGTAAAATTTTTATTTTACCATATTACTTAACATAAGTAATTATGAATCTAATTATAGAATCCTTTTGAATAAATTCACTGCCTTGATGTTGAATAAATTAATTTAAAAAAAATCTGGGACACACTGTGAGAAATATTGGTTATAATGAGAAAATTTTCAAACTTTTATAGTAATTCTATATCTAAAATCACCATGAAATTATAACATATGACCTAAATTCGAATAATTAATTTATAACTCAACTATTGAGAAATTATAATCATTTAAAACAATAATTAACCCTTATAAATTATAATGAAAAATATGCAATTTTCAATTAAAAAATATTTTTCTCTCTTCATTAAAAAAATGATGCTTCTAAAAGAAATCCAATCATTAAACCAATTATAATGTTGATACAATGATATTAGAAAATTATTATTATCCTTTCATTTGAATTCTATAATGGTTAGAGAAATTAATTTTAAATTATGGGCGCTATGCATGTGAAAATCGAATTTTCTAAGGATTTAGTTTCCAAGAAAATATTTATTTTTCATTTTAATGATTCCTAATTTATTTCTAATAAACATTTAATCATTAATTTAAAATTTCTTTAGTATTGTTCATACCATTCACATTAATAGCACTATTATAATTATAAATATATTAAATTAATAATGTATTTTTGTTTGAAAAAATGTTTCCTAACATATAAGGAATTCTTTATAAGGAAAACATTTTTCTATGTAATTCATGTTTCTTAGTATTTCATGTATTTTAATTCCTAAAATAGATTTATTTTTTTGTGGATATATATCATAAATTATGAATTTTTTAAAATTACTTCTGCATTGGTTGTTTCATGTTTTACAAGCAACTAAATAAGATGTTATTCTTTTAAAATTTCAGGATGTTGCATTCTCCCAAACATAAATAAAATTTTTCCTTACAAATTACGCTTGATCTCAGCAGTCGAGGGTTTTACATTTTGAAATACCAATGATAAAAAGAACACATTTAAAAAGGTTTCCTATAATATCACCTTTATAAGAGAGAAAAGGATATCTAATGGTCATATAGAAAAACACATATCATGGAATCACAGTAGGCAAACATTTATTTTGTGTGAATATATGGGCTTGGGGGAGAATCAAAAATAATTTTAGAGAGTTACTGAGGTAATTGATTACATGAAATATTATAATAAATGTTAATTTGAGGGCCAAAAATCCATATATCTTATATGTGTGGAAATGTCATTAATATTATCAAAAATGATGTTAATAAGATAAAATTTTATTTCTAGAACACCTTTTCGTAATTAGGGATATTTTTAATACTTGTTACGAATATAAATTTAAATAATTAGTTCATATATAATTATTTCAAATACAAAACATCATCATTTGGATTATCTTCTATCAATTGATTATTTACCCATTTACTCCAATAAATTAATATAATAAAATAATTTTTATTCCTGCAAAAAAATGTTTACCCTAAAAGGATCATAAAATTAAAAAAATCATTATATTTTTCTCTAAATATTTTCCAAAACAAATATGTTTTTAAAAATTTATCAAATATAATAAATTAAACTCAAATTCTCAAAATTAATTTTGTTGGATAATATTTATTTTTCATATCAATTAGATAAAAGAAATGATGCATTAACTGTGACATCTCATAGGCTAGTGGTAGGAATAAAAGAAATATCATCCTCTAGTAATGGGTTCAATCCCCCAAGCCCTTCCTAATGTATTGGGTTGCACTACATATGTGGGTGGTTTTATTTGTAATATATATTTATATAATTAATATAATGTTCCCAAAAATATGATGTAAATCATTGAGTTAAAATTAATCATTAAATAAGAATTTAACTAGAGTTTTAATTTTTTTTTCAAAGTATACTATTCTTTTATTATTATTATTATTCGGTAATTAATGATCAGGTTTACCAAATAGGTTATCAATACATTCCATAATATGTCTAAATAATATATTTCTATTATTCCAGTAATAATTTATCCACTAAAAAATATACCTTCAATAAATATATACAAAATTATTTTTTTATTTTTTGAAATTCCTATAATATATGACCTAAATATAGTTTTATATGAATTTAGACATCTGATCGATCATAAAATCATTAACCCATGGTGTTACCTATAGAAATTATATCAATTAATACAAAATTTATTTAAAATTTAAGTCAATAATTAGATGTTTCACGGTTCTTGTATTAAAAACACTTTCGACAAATTGACTTGACAATTTAATTCCTGAATCCCACTATATAAATATTTCATCCATTTATCACAAAAATTGGGTTACTTTCTATAAGGTTTAACCTTTAAACATGGTCATGGATTTTGGTAGTTCACGGGTTCTACATATTTAAGAATAAAACATAAAAATTCATACATATGATGCGATATAATTTATTAAATCTTACTCTTTATTTTTCCCACGAATTTATTTTCATTAGGTCATTATGTTCTATACGTAATGAATTTTCATAATATAATGAGAAAAATTCCTTGGATTCTCCATCCAGGCATCATACATAATGTAAATCAAGCCATTGTTTCTACATGGTCTCCACCATAAAAGATCTTTTAATAATTAAAAATTTTTCTTTTTGGTGATTTGAATAGTTTTTTAATTTAATTTTTGTTAAAATTATTTCTAGAAAATTGATTTGGCATAAACATGATATCATCCACTCTAATATTCATCTCATTTTGATTATCATATTCACTAACTAGTTTTTCATAAAAAACGTTACCATGATCCTATTGGGTTCCATTCATTGACTAAAACAATGATCATAGTGTGAGTAATAATAATCATTACAGGGAATATTTATATTCATTTTTACTATGTCTAAATAATGATAGATTATTTCCATTCATAGACACCATAATACTAACATTGTTCATTCAATGTCATCTAATCTCCAAATCCTTCAAAATGGTTGGTAAAAAATGTTATTCATCATTAGAACATCCTCTGGGTGTGTCAAAAAATGATTCACAGGAAGAATCATTATCTTGTACTGGGTAATGATCATGTCTAGCTCAACAAACCCATCATGGAGTTATTTCCACAAGGTAAATCATTAACATAACCACTCCCTCCTGTAGCATCTCTACTGTGATGTATTTCAAGGAAAAACAAAATAATCGATATCATATCAAAACATTAGTAAGTTCTTCAATAATTATCTTTAAATATAATCTTAGGGAAGCGTTCCCAAATCCATATAATCCAAAATCATGTTATCAAATTTTATAATAATATTCCCTTGACACCAACTATTTTATCCCTCACAATAGTAGCCTATAATTTATTCATGATACTATTATATTGGAATAGGATAAAAGTAATCATATAATGAATGACCTAATAGTTTAGTAGTATTGGTAAACTAGATACATAGTTTTTTTTCCATTAGATTGGAATACACAAATATTAAAATAAAATAATTAATGGGAAAAACTTACTCCATTTGTTTTATACATATATATCATTCATAGTCAAATTCATTGAATCCATGGGAAATGATATAAATTAAGGGTGAGATAAAATTCAATTTAATTATAATGTACATAGAAAAATAGAGAATCAATGATCCTAAATCATACTAAATGGTATATAAAGGAACATATATCCCATGTAATCAATAAAATGTGCAGGAAGTTCATAATCTATACCAAAAGTTAAATGATTGAATACACATTTCATATAATCAGTTACATGATAGTAATAAAAATATAAGGAATAATCATATTGGTAAGATAAATAACTAAACACACTCAATTTAAATAAATTATAATTAAATACATCAATAGTTAATTTCACAGTGAAAATATGATGGATTGAAATAACTTGATACTAAATAAATGAAATGATTAATTATTACACTCCATGTTTGCTAGGTAAATCGTACCTTTACCATCAAGTCCTTTTAAAAGATGGTTTAAAATATACTAGGAAAAATCCCATGTAACTAAGGCTCAACAAATAATAGGTATAATTCATAAACAATATTCCAGATCAAATATATATATTTATCAAACAATAAATATTTAATAATGTTTCTAAAGATTTAAAATAACTATCAATGAAAAAATCATAAGTCAATGTGGTATAATGTTCAGGAAATAAAAATATCCAATATAAATAATATTTTTTTAGGGGATATTTAATGTCCATTGGAATATGAATATATTATGTCAATGTTAATGAATACAAAAATGAATCAAGGAATTGAATTTAAATATATTCAATTGTTATAATTATCATAATCCATATGGATGAATAATAAAGATTTTATCAACATATTCCAATTGAAGTAATACTAGAGGGATGTTATCATTGATGAATAGAAATACCACAAAATGATATTAAAAAACATGCTTGAGGAAAATATATGTTCCGTTTTGAAATGATTTAGAAATTTTTTTTATTAGAAATAAAATATAAAAATGTATTTAAAAATATCCTCAAAGACTTGAAAATAAGATTCAATGAAATGAATCTCATGTAATATGTTAATTCAAAACATTTTGTAAAGAAAAATAATTTTATATGGTAAAAACATTAGAGATGTTCTTTGATTAGAAAGTGATATGAGTATTATTTTGAAAATTTTTTATAAGAAGAAAAAATTGGTAAAATTTATCTTTATAAATCAATTTGAAAATATTAATGACTTTTTGAAAACATTTTTGAATTTTTTTTAAATAAAACGAGTTGTAGACCCTAGAGAGAAAGGATGTTGGCTTTAAAAAACATTTTCTAATCAAATTTCAAAACCAATCAGTGGAAAATGAATCTATCATTCAAAAAATATCAAAAAGAACTATATGAGTATAAAAATATTTTTTTTAATATAATATTTATATATTTTCCATTAATCAAAATTCACTAAGAAACAACGATGATTAAATTTAATTGTGAAATAAATTCCTAAAATAATCACTACTTTGAAGTGAGAATTATTCAATTAATGTATTATTGATATATCACAAGCATTGCCTTCCAGATTTTGGCTCCAGAATGGTGATAAAGGTTATCCTCAAGAGGTGGTATTTGAAAATGTTCCACCTTATTGTAATTTCTACTACAAAGTGGGTCATACTATGGAGGATTGTGAGTCAAAAAAATTTGATCCACCTCATCCTCGTTGCAAAGCAGTTTGGGTAGAAAAAGCTAATGCTAAAATTAACTTGGATCCTCCTAAATCAAACACTGCTGATGATATTGTGACTCATATTGCCAAGGATGTCGCCAAGACTTCTAACGTATGTTCTTCTCTGGATATGAGCGAGAAAGAGATTTCACCCACTATGGTGAATTCAAATGCCCATCATAGTCCCTCACCCTTACTTGAAGATAGGTCGATAGCGAAAATAAAATAAGGCACTCAGGAAGATGAGGAAAAGGAGAGGTGTGATGCATCTAAAGATAATCTCTCAAAAAGTTATGAGGAAGATAAATCTTCTAATATTGATGAGAAATAGCTATGGGACATGTCCAGGAAAGGTAAGAAACTAATTGTGGGTGCAAATGGGTTTATTACACCCATTCCTAAAAAAACTAGAAAACGCAGGGATTTTTCACATGTGGAGATGACTATTGTCACTCGTTCCTTGGAAATTGCTAGAAATAATGTATCTGCCCTTATTAAAAATCAACATGTATAGAAGGAGCAACAAGCTGAAATTGTCGATAAATATAATATGCCAGCTTATGAAGCTCCTGATTCTTGGGCGGGACTCAGTGATGAAACCCTATACAATTCTTTTAGGAAAGGAGAGATCACTAAGAGAGCCTATTTGGCTGCAAAGCATGAAATATTCAATGAAAGAATCAGGAAAGATTTCTTAAACTGATCATTTTTCAGAAGACTAATTTCCAGCTTTCATCCACTTTTGTTCTTGCTTTTCTACTGGATAAAATATTTCTCTATGAAGACTGGATTTGAAATTTCCTACTGTCTTGATGAATCTGTTTTAGAGTTTTCTCTAATGAATTTTCTTTTATTTTCTCAATACTTTTCTTTCATGCTGCCTAATGTGATTCTGGATTTTTAGAGATGGCATGCAAAAGGGATGCACTGTTTATTGGTTTTTCTTCTTCAATTGATGTCTGAGATTCTCTTTAGAACAAAAGGGAGCCGGTTTGTATCCTGATACAATGTTTATTAAGGATTTTCCCCCATTTTTTTAAGTCTATTATACTGCTCCTAAGAGATATGCACTGGAGATGCTATTTGGAAGGTAATTGATTGAGCTCCTGGATGTTTCCCCATATTGGTTGATGTTGTTCTGGTCTTATTCTACATTGAGCTAGTTCTTTCATCTCTTTGGTCATAGTGTTTTTATTTGACCGTTTTCTAGAGTTCCCTTATTTCTGGTTGCTGTTAATCTGTTGTTTCTTGGATTGATTGTTTTCTTGATTGCACATGATATGACATGGAACCGAGTTTCCATCTTCCTGGATTGAACAACACATGTGCTTATGGATGATTTATGATGAGTATATTTGGATGCTGATTGGATTTCTGGTTCTGATTTATCATCCTAGCCTGCAACTTTTCAGATTAATGTGGTTCTTTAGGTGATGCTTGGTCTTCTTTCTCTTGATCTTCAACAGCATGACATTTTGGATGATTTATGGTTCATTTTAAGTGTTTCTATGTGGTATTCTTGTCGGCCAGTTGCATGATGCTGCAGATCTATTGTGTTTGATATTGGGATAGATATTTTGACTTCTGTTAGAAGTTTTCTTTCACCTCTGTTTGGCTTGAAGACCTCTTCTGACATCATCTGGACTTCTTAAAAACTTGCAGAGGAGATCTGCTATGTCTCCTTGCTACTTATTTACTTCTGAATTTAAACAGTAAGTTTGGATACCTTCTCTGTGAGCTCTGGATTTTATACAATCTCTCCTAGAAAAGAAGGGTTTTCTCATGAATTAAAGAGCAGGTATGGAAACTCCACTTTCACTTTTATATTCTTCATTGTTAATCTTTAATTGTAACCTTAACTTTGTGATGGTATAAGCATATTACACCTCGAATTTCCTTTGTAACCTTCTGATTAAATAAATTCCCTCAACATGAACTGGTTTTCTTGTTCTTGTCACTTTAAAAAAAATCGTTTATATTCATTTATTATTTTTTTTATTTTTCATAGTAATTTCATTATTTTATCATGTTTGTATTCTTATGCATGTTTCATTTTTTCACACATTATAGTGTTTAATCATTTCGAAAATATTAATAATTAAATAATTATCATATATACGCAATAATTATATTTTATAAAAAAATCATGATTGATATCTATGAAAAATGATGTATGTTACGATCATGAAGATAGTAAACTATACAAATTCATAAGTATCATTTTCCATTTTTCCATGATAATTACCGAAAGGGTATAATTAATATATTATATTTATATAAATATCATTAAATAATATATTACATATTATCTACTTATATATGTAAACCATGTGGTTTGGTTATTAATAGATATTCATGTCACATCATGATGGTAGCAGTCCACACGTACATGAATAATGTTATCTTCTTTCTATGTGAGAAATAGAAAGAAGAAAATTGATGCATTTTTTTTACATAATGATATATATTTAAATAATATAATAATAATTTCATTAATATAACATATAGTAATTATGATTATCTTTATTACCTTCCTTGTAGTATCACCCCTTGATTTATATTAACTAACATTTTCATTATGTGTTATATGTATATAATGTGTTTGAATTGTGTTTGGAGAGGTTTGGGAGCCTTTTATAAAATTCATGGGAATTTTATTATAATTTCATGGTATGATAATGGTTTGTGGATACAATGATACTCCTATAGAAAACTGTGCACAATGAAATTTTTGTTAAAGGGAAGGCGTATGGGATGCCCATAGTTTTTCAAACCATGTGTCAGCCGATACAAAATCACAGAACATGAGATATTTGGATTTCGTATGTTTACCATAAGGAATGGAAACCAAATGACCCAACTATGTGAGTTTCATCCTTGATGATATGTATGAAACATGGTTAGTGCAGATTTTTCCTTACTGTATGGAAAAACCATGCCCGATTAAAAAACAATATCTGAAAAAGGTGGATTTAGGTTGGATTAATGTGATAGTGCTTCATTTTTTCATAAAATATCTCTATAAAGGAATTTTACCTCTACCAAGGTGTATCAAATCTCCCCATATAATTCAATGTTATTTGGATGGGTTCTATGGTGCTTTGAAGATCAATTGTCTGCATAAGTCTTTATTCTTGGTGGTTTTTAGTCATTTTCTTTTGATTTACACCTCCCTCACAGTTAATTTCTTTTATCAACACTAGTTTTTAGTTTATCTAATGTTGTGGTGGCGAAATATGTTTATATTTTTTCTTGATGATTATAGTGGAAGATATCTAACAATGGTTTTTGGAGATTCACCTCGGTTTCATTGGCCTCTATTGTGTCATTTATCATTTTCATGAAATTTTCGTGGCAGGTGGCTTCAATCTGAACTCTATTATATAGAACATGAAGTATTAGTTTCAAATTTAGTTTTTTTGACTGAAATTGATTCTGTTATTTTCATGGATTTCCCAATAGAAACTCTCTAGAGTGATTTATTGTGGATTTAGGTAAATTTGTTGTTTTTATGGAATGTGAAATTGGTAATTAAATTTTAAAATAGTGATTTTAAAATTATTGTTTAGTTTTGATGCATAGAAATGTGTTTCCAATAAAATAATGATTTTATGGAAATGTTTTGTTGGAAATTGCCTCAATAAAAGAAGAATAATATTGAAAATGTGGAAATGGAGGATTTTTAATTGGTTGTTTTAATAATAGATGTATTTATTCTTGTTCATTCAAGACATATAAATGTAAGGAGTCTCCCCATATTTAGTGGGATGGATAAGGGTCAAGGATCTCCCCAGTCAATGTGGTCCATTTGGGGTGTTATATTGAAAGGATGTCTCATCACTCATCTGTATATAGAGGTCTTGGTTTCATGCATGGTTTTTTGTGTGGATATTTCAAATAGAACAAATTATGATAAATAGAACATGTGAAATATTTATAAATCATTCATTGGATTATTTCCTTGGTAAAATGGATTATTTGGTAAAACTGATTGATATTGAAAAGTTTTAAATTATGATTGAAATAGTTTTAATGTTTTTTATATACATATATTTATATAAAATTTCTATCATTTTATATCCTAGTAGGAACAGTAGTGATTTCATTTTTGGAAAACCTATTAATTTTTAGTACACGCCACAGCTCGGGAACAATGCCGATTTTGAAAATTTTGGTTGTTGAGACAAAGGAAAAGGAAAACTATAAAATATATTTATAATTAGTTCATGACACTAGGGGTGTTTTGTAGAGTTTATTATGGAGTATGTTACATCATTGGTGTTGTGGTTATCTTTGGGCTTTCATGGTCTTGTAGTCCTTCAAATTGTAATTGGTTTTTTTGTAGTCTTCCTATATGGTTATCATTGGATATGGTTTTGATATAAATGACATTATTCAATTGTCTTTCTTTTTTATCTATAATGATGCATTGGTTTATATGGTTATGTATTGTTTTTTTGTTGTTTTATTCTTAAATTTAAAATCATCCCCCATGTCTGTGGATGTTTTTAAATATTTATTTCCAGCCTTAGGAATATTTTGTATGTCACCTAAGGAAAAGTATCATTTCATGACCTTCTCATGACAATGATAAAACGAAGGGTTGTTATAAGTGGATTAAAATTCATCCTTAAAAACATCCCTTGGAAGGTGTGTTCATTGACTTAGTATGGGTTGTTGGTCTTGTAGTTGATTTCATTTTTGGCTATTCCTTGAGATGGGATCATAGAGTGGAGTATGACTGTCAGGACTCAAAATGTAGAAAATAAAAAGATGTAGCAAACCGTTTTGTGTTGAACTTTACATTACCATGTAATTGGGTACATAAGAGTTTTGGAATCACATATAGGGTTTGGAATCTCATTTTCATGTTCTTAACCATTGAGACAAGCATAAAATACCTTAGAGGAATGGCTTCCCACTAGGAGTGCATATTTAATTTTAAGTAACGATTTATAATTTGGTACCAAAATATTGAATTATTGAAAACTATTAAATATTTTTAAAATGTATGATTTGAAAATACAATTGTTTAGTTAATTTGAAAATGATTTTATTTTCAAGGAATATATATAATTTTCAAAAATGGTTGACGGTGGTAACTGTTGAAATTTAGAAAACATTGTTGTGATAGTATAATGTGTAGAATTTGAAATATAGTAGGGATTTGGCTTCTTAAGCATGTGACTTATGGAATTTGTTGAGTGTATAGAAAATGGAAACTATTTGGGGTCATAGAACCCATCTAGAGGAAGTTCAAAGAATAAGGTCCCAACTGAGCCATAGGTGAACCAACAACTGGTTCAGAGTATAGTCCAATGTTTCTAAGATGTGGATAGTTGAAAATGAGATATGATCCTAGTCATGTGGATCATTCAATAAGATTCCAGAAATAAAATCCACCCATCATTCAGGGTGATTCAGAACCATAAAAAGCAGAGATGTGTCAGAATAGAATGAATCGTAACATATATTTCCTCACAACAATAGTAGAGTTGAATGTCATTATTACGATGTACATAATGAAATATTTTTCACTCTTATGGTGGGATTTATCTATTCAAAATAAATTAGAACACAAACTTTCATGGGAGAATTTTGAATAATTTTTTATGAAACAACTCTATCCTCATAGATTAATAATTCTAAGAAATATGTACTTATTCAGCTTGAATTAGGAAAATATCTATGTCATAGTGTATGCGGATATATTCACGAATTTAGTTCACTTCTCACTAGAGGTTTCTTCCATTCCATCCTTCAAAGAACGAATCATGGGATTGGTGTTGAGGCCAAAGATTTTATTGAACATTGATCTTCTCTATATTACAAATTATATAAATATAGTCAGTAGTGTAATAGTATATGAATGGTATTTCTCATAAACTATGGGAGGAGGATGTATGATGATACATATGGAAATTGGTGGGAACCTGAATGTTGTGAGAAATAGGAAGAGGGACATCTATTTCTTACATTGGAGTTCTTCTCAAAATAAAATTGTTTAGTTTTTGAATCTCCCACCAAAAACAAAAATTTGACATTGTGGTTTTGAATGTGGGTTTTTTTGAAAAAATTATTCAATAATGTATTCAATAACCTAGATCATGCCACAATTTATATCAGATGAGGAAAATTTAGTGCTATTGTCAAAGTGTTCCATGGTCAAGTGTTCTTGAAACATCTCAAGTGTTGTAGGAATCATATGATTTAATGGGAAGAGGAAATCAAAATAACTCTATTTATAAGAATAAAGACAGACTTTGTGACTCCTAGAATACGATGACACATTATGCCTTAAAATCATAAAATTTTAATAATGAGAAAATTGTAACGATGAAACAATTATGTTGAGAAGAAAATTTTATTTTTGGATTACGAGACATGACCATCTACTATATGAGGAACAATACATTTTGAATTCTACCCTAATGAAAGTGTTTTTTTAAATGGTTTCATCCAATTACATTATTGTTTCTCATTCTAATTATTATCTATTTATTAATGTTTATATGATTCCCTCTGTTATAAAACATCGAACTTTTCCTGGTCAAAGAGAGCGTCAAGACTTTGTGTCAAGAGAATATTTTATAATTTTTGATGGAGATGACCATAAAAGGGTTTTCTCTTTGCTGGAAATAGATGAATTTGATATAATCATGGGTATTTATTAGTTGAAGACATACAAGGCTGACATCAAGTATTATACAAGAAAGATCATTTTTTAAACTAAATGTGGAATCATGCATCTCTATCGAGGTGACCAAAAAGTAATGCTGGGTTCAATTAGCTTGTTTACATAGGATTTAGGAATGATCTCATATCATTTGGTGGAATTGTATTTGGATTCGATGAAAGACATATATATGAATAGTTTTCTAATAGTGGTGGATCTGTTTCAATATGTGTTTCAAGAAAAAATTCCATGGTTGCTAACAATGAGAGAAGGGATGTTTATAATCTACCTCCTTCTAGGAAACATTCCTTTTTTTCTTCCATATTTTAGGTGGAACCAATTTAATGAGTGGAAATCATAGTGCTGTTGGTGGATCTTGAATATAAAAGGTTCATTCATTCTTGCATGACTTTATGGGCTGCACTAGTCTTACTTGTAAAAATGAGGGATGAAACACTAATGATATGTGTGAATTTTTATAATCATAACTATGTTATGATAAATAAATGATATCCACATCTAAAAATTGTTGATATATTAAAACAATTATTATGAGTTCAATGGTTCTCTAAGATTAGCTTTCTATCCGTATATCACCAAATTCAATTTTTGGAGGAGAATATTCTAAAATTAGATTTCATAAGATGATATGTCCATTATAAATATGTGTTAGTGCATTTCGTTCTAAAAAATGAACCATTTATCATTATGTATTTAAAGAGTTAGTTAATTCAGAGATATGTCGATTCATTAATGGTCGTGTTTTTGGATGGAATATTGGTGTATTCAATGACAACAGTTGACCATGATAAACACTTGGGTACAATGTTTGTAATCATGAGGGGTCCACATATGTATTCCAAAAAATCAAAAATTGATTTTTTGAAATAAGAGGAAATATTTGAATGCCATGTAATTTCAAAAGGGGTTTTTTATATGGATCTTGAAACGATTGATGTTGTGATCCCTTGGAATCCGCCAAAAAAATTATTTGAAATATATAGTTTTCATGGATTGGATAATTATTATTGATTCTTTATGCATTAATTTTTAGAAATATATTCACCTATGACAGCTTTTATGAAGAATATTTTTCAATTTCTATGAAATTTAAAATGACTGAAGACATTCAAAGAGATTAATATTCACCAAACATTAGTACAAATATTTATTTTGGTGGACTCAAGACAAGGGTAAGTGGCGTATCATGGATTATCATAATTTTGGATGGTTGTGTTTTCATTCAAGGAGGTAATGTGGATTATTAATGATCAATGGAGTTATGGGTATATGTGAAGAAAAACCTAACAAATGATTTTGTGTTTTCTTTCTTAGTCCATGCTTTGATGACATGACCTCATTATATCATTGATGAAAAATGATCTGCGTCTAAAAGTTATAATAGATTGAAAAATATTTCCACACATTGGGATTTGAACCTATGACAAATAATATGGGTGGAGTATACCAAAATGATTGACATTGAATTGATCAATACACTGGGAAAATGAATAAGTTGGTAAATGTATTATAAAAAAATTATTAAGATCAATTAGAAAAAGAAGCATCATATGAGTGGCAGTTGATGTCAGTCCTTGCTGATATGAACATGGATTGTGATGACCGAGGGGATGTTGTAGTGTTCATTCCAGTTTCATTTATTCTAGATCTAGTGAAGATGATGATAGGGGCATATACATCATATTTAGAATGATTAGTGATAATGTTAAAACTCAATTGATGGGAGAACATTAACGGTTGAATTTTTTATGTGATACTGGTGTTGTGGTTCAAAGATCATATGGTTATACCTATGGTTTATCAGAAAAATAATATTCATTCATAACACCATTCTAGACGGGGAGTTACTTCTGTAATAAATATGATTTAGAATATGTTCTATAGAATATTTCTAGTGGAGTGGGGAAAAAATGATTATTGGATGAGATTTTTTAGAAGCATAAATTTTGAGAATGTTTAGGTAGAGAATCATCAACCAGATAGTATGTTTAATTCATTACCAAAACCAGTTTGGAAGTTGGAGTAGATAGCTACAGATTTCATAATAGGTCTCACGTGAATAGTTTAGAATGAAGATATCGTATGGCTGGTAGTGGATCAGCTGCCAATATATGTTCCTTTAAGTCCAATTTCTGAAACCCATAAGTTTATGAAATTATTAAAAATATATAATTGTAAATTTGTAAAGAAACATGTAATTTTTGTTTCAAAATAATCAGATAGAGATCTGAAGATTACCTCTTGTTTCTAGAAATCATTATAAAAATTCCTTGGGACTCAGCGTATGGAGTATCATACATAGAATGGATAGAAAATCTAAAATAATGATAACTATGTTGTAATACATATAATGGGTTTGTGTAATGGATTTTGGTGGCACATGGGATGATAATGTACCATTAGTGGAGGTCTTTTATAATAACAGTTATCAGGCCTCAATACATATACCTTCGTTTAAAGCATTGTATGGGCATCCTTATCATTCTCTAAATTGTTTGGCTGAAACATATAATGAAACACTAGTAAGATTGATTATTGTCTAAGAGACTATAGAGAATATTCAGTTGATAAGGAAACTGATGGAGACAATTATGTGTAATCAGAAATCATATGTAGATCATCGTCTATGGTCATTGTCCACTGTAGTGACTGATCATGTGTTATTGAGAATCCCTCTAAGGATTTGACATCGAAGTTCCAGGACTTATGCAATGTTATCTCCTCAATATCTTGGTCCTTTTATAATACATGACTTGATTGGTGTGTTTGTATATCAGTTTTCAATTACACCATAGTTCAATGCGGTGAAAAATGTTCTCCACACATCTTAATTGGAAAAGCATCAGCTAGATCTAGACCATGTGACTTGAGGGGATCAAGATATCCTTTTTCCAGATGCTTCATTAGAACATATCCAAGTGTGGATTATGGACAAGTAATAGAATGTGTTTCATGGGAAAAAAATTAGCCTTGTGTGGGTTTTTTGGTAATATGATATGATTCAGGAATATACCTCCGAATGTGATAATTAAATGATCATTCCTGGGCCATAACTCATTCAGGTTAGTGATAGTTTTATACATTATGGGGATTGAAGGATGAATGAAGGGGATAATTTATCACCAGCCTTTTTCATGTATGTATGAATTTATTTAAATATTTTATGTATATAATGTGTTTCTATTAAGATTGCAATGGTTTAGGGAAATTTTAGAATGTTTTTTGGGGCATTTTTCTCAATGAACAGTTTTATCATGGTTTGGAAAACAATTTACTCCTATAGGAATCCTTATATAGTGAGGTAGAGGATAAATATAAGGAACACTAGTTGAACATGGTTATTCTTAACCATGCGACAACCTATGAGAAACCCTGAATAACAAGATAATGGTATTTGTCATAGTTAGAGCACAATTTGGAAACCATGCAATCCATTCATCTGAGGTTCATCTGTGAGGTAGTGTCTAGAAGACGATTACAGTAAATTACTCCTAACCATACGACTATAAAATTTGTAGTTAAAAAACTAGATCCTAATAATTTGGATCTAGGTTAGTAGAGTGTTTTAATGACCAATTTTTCTCCAAAACAACCTTGAATAATTATTTTTCTCTCTATATGGTCATAAAACCTCTCCCAGATTGAGTTATAAGTGATCCATATGGATTCTATGGTGTGTTAATACTCGATTCTTATCATAGGACTTCGTTCTTTGTCTTTTTTGGTTTTCTTTATATCAACTTGTCCTTATCTCAATGTTTGTTAGTTATATTCACACCATTGGTAGATATATGTTTTTTTATTTCAAATATTTTTATAGTTATTAATTTTTATGATATGGGAAGTGATCTATGAATTTTTTGGGATATTCAATGAGGTTTCATTGGTGTTATATGGTAGTTAATCATTTTCACCAAAGTCATGATATATGTAGATTCAGTCTTGACTCCAATATTTATTAATTGAAGGATTAGATTCAAATTTAATGTTTTGATTGAAATTTATAATGAAATTTTCTTGAATTTGTCATTGGAAACCCTCCTAACTGATAGTTTTTGGATTTATTGAAATTGGTTTTTTTTGGAAAATGAAATTGGAAATATGATTTTAAAATGGTGAATTTATAATAATTGTTTTGTTTTGATTCATATAAAAGTGTTCTCGTGCAATATTTTGTTTTATTGAAATGTTTTTTGAATGGATTTCTATAAAATATTAGATTTATTGAAATTGTTGAAATGATTATTTTGGAATTTTAATTTTTCATAATGGTCTTCAATTTTAAGGTGCATTTGGGATAGAAAAGGGTATGGAATCTCCCCCAAAATTCTTGGGATGGACAAGTTTAGTTCTCATCCCAATCAAAATGGTTCATTAACTTGAATATTTTTGAATGAATGACTCACAAATATAGTGATGCCAAGGTATCATAAATGGTGGGATGTGTGGATTTTTGGAATCGAATTGATTATAAAAAATTGAACATGTAAAATAGTTTTATATCATTGTCTGGTTACTTTCCTGGGAAAAATTGAATTTTATGGAAAACTGTTCAAAATGAAAATTATTTTATATTCTTATATAAATATATTTAGGTTGTCTTATATTGATTTTTTTATATAAATTCACTAACATATTCTAACATATCGGCACTAGTAGGGAAGTCGTTTTAGGAAAATCTACTATGTTATAGTAGTCACCCCCAGTCGAGAACATTATTGCATTTACTGATTTAATTTACAGAGGCATGGTAATATTTATTTAATCGCACATAATTAGAATTAAATCATGATACATGTGTCTTTTTGTGGAGTGGAACATGGTGTAGGTTGGAGCTTTGGAGTTATGGAGGTATTTTAGCATTATTGATCTTGTAGACTTATATTGTGTACTTTTATGTTTTTCATTCATCAGTTGTGGTATACATTAGAGTTGGTTTTGAAATAAATTATTTTTTAGTGGTATTTAATTTTTATCATGCATCATGTGGTGGTTTATTTGGTTATGTTTTTTTTGGTTAGTTTCTTTATTACCTAATGTAAAATCGTACCCCATGTGTATTGAATCCCTTTAGTATTCATTTCTATCTTAGGGAATCATTGGGATATGTCTTATGGAATATAATAATATTGGGTATCTTCCAATTAAAATCGTAAAAAATAGTGTTGATAAACATTTGATGATTTATTGAATTATGAATCACATATCTTCTTAAGGCACTAGTCTGCGATATACACAGGCTATGTTATCCTGTCTCATACAGAATGGAATATGAAATGAAAAGTTTTATATAGTGTTTATTTTGGTATAAATAAGTTACAGGTATCATATATGTAATATTTTTCATAAATCAAAACGATCCTTGAGAGGTGGAAAAGGAAAACTGAATGACCACCGTATTCCCAAATAATGATTTCAGAACCCATTTTATGGAATTATAGAAGGTTGTAAGTAATTTGATTTTTATAAAAACATCCTTGTATATTTAAGATACTGAGTATTTAATATCTAAAATTTATAATTTTAATTTATGAATATGGAGAAGGAAATAAAATAAAAACAGATGTTTAATAATATTAACTCTTCTTCAGATGTCCTCCTTATATTTTCACTAAATAATTTAATGTTTATATTTCATACAAAACTAGGATTTCTTGGATGGGGGGTTGGGAATTATGGGAGTTATTTGGGTATTAATTGGATTAAAAGGGGGTTTTATGGTTTGATATAGAGAAAATATGGGGTAGAGGCTTTTTGGGGGGTGAGTGGCACACTAGAAAATTTTAAATAGTGAACTCCACCCATGTTTATATCAAATCAGTAGGACCAAATAATGGAATATTATCTATAAAATAATTTAAATTTTCTAAATATTGTATGAAAATGTGTGTTGTAACATTTTCAATGTTGTTTTTCTTATTAATATTAAATTTCAATCCCTATGAGAAGTCATTTTTACCTTAATCACTATAATTTATTTTAACTATTTTCACTCATCACTATTTGAAAAAATTAAGTTTAAATTATTGGATAATAAAAATTATTATTATTAATAATACTTAATCCATATGGAAAAAATAAATTCATATATATGGAATAAATTCATTCAAAATTAAACCCACAAAAGCTGTAAGAATTTGGGATTATGTTGTGAAAATTTTTAAATATTTAAAATGATTATTTATCCAAATTAAAAAATGTAATTGATTTACATGACCTATATTAGATTAATATAATCACAATTTATGTTTTTATACTTTTAAAAAAAATCAATATATAACATAATATAAAAAATTATTTAGTTGAAATGGATGGTTTTAAGTGAAATACATTATTTTTCAATATTCAATAATTAAACAAAACATTAAAGAAATAACCCATAATTTAACCCAAAAATAATTCTGATATAAAAATTTATAAAATTTCGATTATTTTATCACATAATTTTCTATGATGTGGTAAAAAATAATTTTAAATTATGAGCACCAAGCACAACAAAACAATCATTATGGATAATAAATAATTTCAAAAAAAATCATATTGATTTAAATGATTCTTATTTTATTTATACTAATAGATTACCATAATTTCATAATATAGTTATTAATATTCATACTCTCTAATATAATGTCTAATTTATTACTATTATAATAAAATTTTAATAACATGTTGTAATTTATTAAAACTCATCCTTACATGTAATGTAACTATTCAATGAAAGACATTATTTCATTTAATTTATGATAATTCAGTATTATGTGGATGACAAGATATAGAATACATTGAATTTATACGATATAATGAATATATTTTATATTCTAAATATTATACAATCCTTTCGACTTCTGGTGTTTCTTTTCATATACACAATTTACAAATAAGTTATTCTTTTAGAATTTTGATGTGTTGCATCATGAATGATGGGAGGGAAATAAATAAGGGAAGTTAGTTATTGTTTTCATAATAGAAGTGTTCTGAATACATGAATTGAATTATAGTGTGTGGAATTTTATATACAATGTGTGTGGCACAATAGTTATTTTTTAATATAAAATGGTGTTCCTACAATTTTTAAATTCTAGAAGAATCTAAAATAATGTATTTTATACTATTATAGATTATAATGTTTAAATATATCCATAAAATGTTTATTTTTAATTTTTGTGCCATTATTTCCCCCTATATTTTTTTGTTTATCCCCCTCGATACACTATTTCACCTCAACTATGAAAAATATTTCTATACTGTTTTTTCTATTCATTATGGTCTAAAAAAATTTAACCCAATGTTATATTATAAATCATTCTGATTCAAAATATGGATTCCATTTATCCAATTTCATGTATATATGTGGAAAATTTTAATATTAATTAAAACCTATAGACTCAAGGAGAAAGTATTTTTCCCAATAGTAAATCATTAATAAATTTAAATATTTTTATTCCAAAATTCAGTGACAAAATAGTTCAAAAGAACAAAATTGGATTAAATAATATGTAATTGAAATAATTTCACCTCTAAAGATGAAATTTTATTTTTATTTTAATAATAAGATGTTCTTTATAAATATAATTATTTTTCACAATTAATTGAGAAATTATTCTTTTTAGAAAAATAACAAAATATCTATATGATAAATTGGAAAATGTATTTTAATAAATTTATTTTATAAAATTTTATTAATTTTTTAAATGTTTCAAAAATTAATTCTATTATTATAAAAAAAATATGTTAAAACATTTTTTGAGTAGTATTATTGAAACATATAATGAAATTTCAAAATATTATGTATTATTTATCAATATGTATTAATTATATAAAATCGTTATATATGATATTTTATTATTATTTATTAGTTTTCATATATATAATAATAAAGTTTATATTATGATGATCATGTTTTTTTAATTTTATTAATAATATCATTAATTTTTTCAAAACTATTTGTCGCATGTATGACAATCTATACTCATTCTTACGTGTAACAAAATCTATCGATGAAATTAAATTTATTGAGAAAAATATATTTCATAAAATCATGTGGTGTCACATTGTACAATACTAAAAGTACATTCTCACTTCATATTCTATCACATTCACATAAAAATGAGTAATCATATTCCTTATTATATGATCATGATGCCATTTAGATGTATCAAGATGGTGGTTTTGGAAAAAAAACATTGACCATGTGACTGATACTGTTTCATAGAAAATAATCTACATGATCCATAATCTCTAATTATAGTTCCATATATGAATTATAATTTTCTTTTGGTAAAAACTCTATTTTCATTACATGTGATGGATTATGTATGTACTTACTCATAAGAGATACAATAAATAGATTATGATCTTAGTGGAGGTTTGGTTGAATCATCATATGATAGACTATTTTCCTAAATTACAAACTAACATTAAGGAAAATGATATAAAAATGGATTTGTATAACCTAATTATAAAATTTCAGATCTTTCTTCCTTGTAAAAATTCATAGAATTTCCTTTTCACTAACATTAAATTTAGACTCACACATGTCATTGTCACCATAACTTTTTTGCTGACTCTCAGCTTCCTTGTCATGTTCCTGAGTAGTTCTAACATTTAAAGAATTTTATCATCAATATGAATTCCCAATATATTTCAATCATCAATTTTACTAAAACTTGTTGGATCTCTCCACATCATTGAAAATATAGGGATTCCTAAATAGACATCTTAATGCTCGAGTGAGATTTACTATTTTATGAAAAAACAACTAAAGTAGGGAGTTAATACCAAAAACCATTAAATCAATCTAAAATGATTTCTATATATCCCATTTGGATTGAATTTTTTCTATCGAACTAACTATCTCTTTTAGGATGATATACAATACTGAAACTGAACTTCATATCATTATATTATTATAGAATTAAAAAAGGCATTTAGGTAATCCTCAAATCATGATATGATGCAACAAAATTTTTTACTACATGAGACTATACCACTTATATAATCAATATACAAGAATGCTGATATAGTGAAAAATATTATATGATTGTAATGATGTGTATTTAATTTTTCCAGTGATAATATACAACCCATATTGCACAATTTTGTCTGGACGTATTGGGGTGTCTTATGACAAAATCCCTCATGTCATTTTCCCATTTTCATTTTTAATTAGTTAATGGATGTAACAATACATTATAATTTTCACACTCATAATTAACATAGAGACATACAAGTCACCTAGAGAAAAAATTCATGATATTTCAATTCACACCATCCCTCCAGATGTACTCAATTCAACCACTAAACATCTTTGTACTTTAAAAATTTATAGAGAATGAATAACTATGAGTCTGATATAAAAACTACTTGTTCCAATCGAGAATGGTTGGAAAAAAATAAGGATTCTTAATCGATTTCCTTCATCCAAGATCATGGTTAATATCATGATCATTTCAAACAATATTTTACTATTATATGTCATTCTTTTTCTCCACCTAAATCTTCACATGGATAGATTATAATACATTCAATTGGGAAAGATAATATTTACCATTACATCATGATATTTAGATCAATCATATACGAATCTAATTTTTTGACCTTTTGTTTTCCATATATGGGATAGGCTTGAAAGATCCTTTTGATTTAATGAAGCTTCTACCTTTTTCACTCCCCCATAGTGGTACCTTATTGAGAATTCTTAATAATTAGTAAAAGATGTTGAGAATATATAATTTAGCCTTTTTTATTAGTATATATATCACACATTCCTCAATTAATATAGGTATTACATATCATTAATGTAATAATTACCATATCTAATTCCTAATCATTAGTTGGCTAACTTTTCAGATAAACCATCAATTACCATGATCCATAATCTATAACCATGTCACTATTTAGAATAACACATCCCATTAACGTCGTGGATACATATCCATAGAGTATAAAAAAAATTCTACTATAGGGTAATGTAATAACAGGCTGTATAAATAATCATCAATTTAGTTCATTGAAAATTTCCCCATATTCATATGTCTATAGTATCAGGTCTCCCATATATGTTTACATGGTGATTTGAATAGATAATCCCAAGAAACAACCCGCAAAAAATTTAAAATATCCTATAAAACAAAAAAATATAGATCTCAGTTACCATGTTTGATTTGGGAGAATAATCAGTAGATTTACTATTTAATTGATCCCCAAATATACACATCTTGATATTATTTGACTAAGAAAATAAATTTTCTTTAGGATTTCACATTTATTAAATTTTTCATAAAGGATATATTTTATAAGATTAATTAGTACTATTATCAATTGATATTAATACTAAGATATGAACTATGAATATATAATAATTGAATCTATAAAGACTACAATAATCATATTAAGTAAATCCTTAAATACTTTATTCATTCAATCAATGAAAATATAGGGTGATTTAGTAATACTAAATGGAATCACTATATATTCATAGTGTACATACATTATAAAAATGTTGTCTTTGGTATATATTACATATTGACCCATAATTGATGATATATTGAATACATTTCAATCATGTAAAATTATTGATCTTCACATAGTTCATCAAATTGGTTATAAATGTGTAGTACATGATTCTTTTTATTTATAGTGATCCAATTAGTATCCTAGTAATAAATAAAAATTCTAATTAATCCATGATTATTTAAAAAAATAACAGGTTTATGATATGTTGACACAATTATCCCAGTGAATCCCTTATCAAGTTTCTCCATAGGATGATTCTTCAATTCTTACAACTCCCTCTTTATAAAAAGTCATTGAATTATGCATGATATTAAATTTTATTTCTTCTAATAATACATCCTAATGTTTTTGTGGATGTCTAGGAAACTCATTGGTAAATACATTGTAATACACCCACACAATATCCAATTCATCGAAGTTGAGATTCACCAAAACCATCAAGATAAATACCCTAATTGAATTGTAATCAAAACATTTATAATTGATGTGATTTTCATTGGATGTTTATAATTATATTTTTATTAATTAAGGTTTTTTGGATTTTTTGGAATATCCATCTTCAATTTCGTTCCTCAAAAATTAATTTGGGATTTATATTAAGAAACCCAATCCATTCCTCCAATAACATCCAATTCGACCAGAAGATGAATTACAATATTTATAAGAACCATATTATCCAAAACATAAACTATAGATGAATAATATATATTAGATGAAGTAATCATGTCATTGGGGTTTCCATAATAATTAAATATAGGATAATTTTTTACATCAACTTGATACCCATATCAAATACATCAAATAATAAATAATGGGTATATATACTATAAAATATGAAATTTTCATATTTAGAGTAGATGCTATGTGTGATTTTCGCTACATAATGATCACATACCATATCTGAAATAGATATTTCATGACATTTCCCTTCTCCAATCTAATTTATACAGTTTTTTCATGGATCACTATAATTAACCTTAATATTTTAGCAATAATAATCATAATTATTATACTGTTTACATTTAATACATTGGATTTTCATGGGTTCAATCTATTTATATCTCAATCTATTAATTTAATTAACAATATTCATCAAACTACTTCAACAATATTTCGGTTGATGTCAAGGATTCCTAAAAATGATACACATTCTTTTTTGTTTCATGAAATCATTATTTTGTTCCTTCCTATTATTTTCAAATGTAAGAGTTTGAAACATTGATTTATTCGATGTGACATATAATTGGAACTTATATGTAATCCAATATCAATTTTATTTCCACCCACACTAAGAGGGTTTAAAGATTCAATTTCTACTATTAGTAAACATTGAATGATTTCTTCATTGCTTCTAAAGTCAATTACGGCTAATTCACTTCAGATAATTGGATTACAGTTTAAAAGAATTATTTAATATTATATTTTGTATGATTGATAATAATAGATGAGTACCAAAAAAGTATTGTAATGATTTCTTCATAAATAATGATTGATTATTTATCCTTCTTCATGTGATTTGGGAATTATGTGTCCATTTTTTATATAGAATATGAGGAAAGTACATATTGAAAAATTATCAGGTAGTCTCATCCCATATAATGGATTAAAGTTTCTCCCATGTATTAATATTCATAATAAGGCCCCACCGTTGATCCAACTCATCATCTAAATGGTAGATAGTCAATGTTAAATTGTTATTCTATGAACAATGGAGAAAAGAAAATATTTTTTCAGTCATACTGATCAACATTTAGAAAATAGTGGGTCAGATGATCCACTAAAATATTGGGGATTTTTCATCTGGTCTATTGCAGTGGTCTTCCCAAATTTTCATTTTCTACAACTATAATTCCATAAGATTATTCTTCGATACTGGATTTGATCTCATGGGATATCCAGGGAGCCTTAAAGGTCTCCTCATTATATTAGCAGTTCATGGAGAGATAAACTCTCGACCTGGAGTGGCCTTCCTTGATTCTATTTATGGAATGGAGTGCATGGAGCAGCCTTAGAAAATGGAAATCAAGAAAGATGCTACTGTTGACATTCAGATCTGATCACACTTCATTGGGTGGTCCTTGATGTGTTTATATTGAAGTTTGGGATTTTGATCTCCAACATCATAACTCCTTGATTATGGTTGTTGGGTGTTCAATGATTGTATCTTTTTTTCCCTGTATTGTTTTCTTTTTTCTTCAATAAACGTCCATTTTCAATGTTTTTTTTACAAGGAATAATGATTTTGAAATTCAACTCTAATATATTTGGTTTTTTTAAAAGGATAATCATTTCATTTTCCACAATAATAAGACTTAATAATGTTTTTACAAGTCCCATCTGTTTTATAAAACCCAAAATCAGAATATAGGGAAACAAATTCATATTTTTGAATAAACATAATCATAAAAACAATTAACTTATAAGAATTTTAAATTGAATCCCCTATTTTTTTAATATAAGACAACTTAGGATTATCCTAGTTCATTCATAGTTACAATATATTTAAATCATTCTGGATGGTTCATATAGTATTTATGAATGTCCAAGGAATATCGCCTGAGAGTTTCAAACATGTGGTATAACATCTCCTATTATCCTACACAAGTTGATAATAGACCCTAGCTCAATCTACCATTTTTTAGCTATTACCACAATTTACAACAATACTAGATCCAAATCCACATGTATTTTTAGGAAAAGGATGTAATTACCTAGAAATAACAAACAATATTATTTTCAAAAATAATAGGACCTTTTCTCATACATTGAGTCATCCCTACAAATTTCATTACTGGTCTTAGTAATTTTTTCTCATACTAGCTTCCAATGGTTAAACAAAACATTCCTATTATAAATATTTTATAGTCCCAAAAATCTCATTAATTGATGTCTCATTTTAATATTTTAATATTGATTACATTTCATAATTACATGTTTGAGAACCCTAATTATTTAGTTCCATTTGAGACTGGGTAGTAATTATTCTTATTTGGTGAAATATATTCAATATCCTATATAGAGAACTTATAACATAGAACATATCTTATTAATCCCATACATAATACATTCATTATTACATGGAGATGAAAATATAATATATATTGATCTTAGATTCTCTTTATGATTAAATAAGGTAGATATCAACATAACACTATTACAAAGGAATGATAACATTAGAACGACATTTGAATAACCAAACCAAGCATCTCATTGAACATATACAAGAGTCATAGAATAAATAATGGATTTTCATAAGACAATAATCGAAATTTCATTAGATAAGATGATCCATAGGATTAAAAAATTGGATGAAAATATTAATTTTCATTATAATCTTAAGATTCTAACATTGTGAATATTTATCAATAGATAAATGATTAGTTATTAAGAAAAGGAAACCAAATCAAGCCCTAAAATAAACATATAGAAATGAAACAACATCCAATTTCTTCCATTTGAACGTGAAATCCATGTCCATTAATAACATTTTAAACATGTAGAAAGGTACACGGATAATATTGTGTACATTTCATTAGGTTCACATATAACATCGTGGAAAAGTTACCATGTTCATGTATAACATTTTGAACATAGAAATATGTTCTTTAATATCCTATTTATTAATGAGTTATCCATTTCAAACCGATGATTTGGAGAATTATATAAGTCCCACCACTCACAGAATCCATACATTTGTGTCCCAGAATATTATAAAACATTAATTATATTATAACGTAGTAAAAAATATCTATAATCATAAATATTTCATTATATTACCTAGGGAATGATATATGTTTTTTAAAAAAAATATCACAATCATAAACTATTAAAATAATTAATAAATATGGTTTCACTGGGACAGATTGTTATTAAAGGAAATGTAACATCAAAAGATATCATCTTATATGGAAAATTTCTAAAAATCACATGGAACTTTTTTTAAGAAAAATTGCATTCCCACATTGAATTACACTTCATTAAATCATAAAACATTTTTACAAATTCGTTTCCATTAATATAAATATTTAAAACTATATTGTAATCTTTAAAACATTTAGTGTTCATAATGATATAAAATTTTGTTCACATTAAATTGAAGATTCATTTCACATTTTTGGTCACGACTAAATATAGATTATTTCTAAAACATGTTAGATATTAAATTTAAAATCATTATAAAGAACATTATACATAGGTAAAGTTCATTAATAATTTTTTTGAGACATCAATAACATATTTGAACACATTTATAGTACTCATATATACAGAACAAAAGGTTGTTTTCAACTGAAATGTTAAATAATAATAGTTTAATTAAAATATATTGTGGAATCTTAGTTACATAAAGATAGTAAAATGAAAATAAAACATATATTAAAAATTCATAACATGAAGAGAGGAAAATTCAAGGCTTCTTTGAGAGATATAAAATACAATTTTGTTACTAGAAACAAAAAAAAATATACATTCCTGATTAATGATGACATTGTATAATAAAGGCAATACTAGTTTGAAAACATTCGATAATAAGCCCCATAAAGGATATATCCGAAAATGGATTTTTAAGTCAACATTTATTTATGAAAATAATCATAAATGTTGTTCATGGGAAGTATATAAACTATATTAATGAAATAGTTGGTGAATATATCATGTGTCTTATTGAAGAAAATAATTGATACATAAATCCCTTTCCTTGAGTTCCTCTTGACATTATAGTTCATTAGTATCATGTATAAAAATATAAATTTATAATAACAATATTCCATGAACATAACCATATACATATATCATATCATTGATTATTTAGATATTCCCTTTTATTAGTTTTTTATTAACAATTCCATCTTAATGTAATGTTTTAGGAAATAAAGCCTTTATTTTACGGGTATATTTTGATTTATTATTTTGGTTCCACATATATTGATTATTTTTATATCTTATAAAATTTTAACTACAATATAAATATCACATTTCTTCATAATGTATATATTTATAGTTATACATAAATTCTGGAGATAGAAAATGAAATACAATATTCATTGAGATGATAGGTCATATATACACCTGAATGATGACTCCACTTTCACATTGGATTGAAAGAATGAAATGTAAAAAATATATTTTCATTACATAATAATTCTTATTTCACATATATCACAAATTTTTGTCAAATATATCCTTTTTATCATCCGAGTAATGAATTAATGAATAATAATGCTTTGTTAGGTGATATTTCATCATACACGCATTGGACGCTAGTATATTTCCATAGAATGGAAAGTAAATAGGTATATGAGATGTAATAATTAAGGACATGTAATAATATCATATATATCATATATATACATTTAATACATCATTATATCCATACTTGATGGTTTTTTATGGAAATCAAATAACCTAGTTTGGAGAAACTGTAATCCATTATATACATGAATAATGATTTTCTATCCCATTTAAAGGAAGAGTAGATGGATATCGGTGATTTCCATAATATAAAACAATCCTAGTATCTGTATTATATATATAATTTTATATCACCATGTATTAATATCAATTGATGGTGATGTGGGTAGAATGAAAATAAAATGCCTGATTTGGGGCCTCACAACTTCTTCAGACAACTTCTTTTGGATAACACCAAAAACCATCATAAGATGTCTTCAATACCAAAATAAGGTCAAAATGTTGGAATAATGTAATTAAGTAAGTAATTTTTTCTGATTTTTTTCAAAAATTCATGTTTTATTAGAGAATATTATAGGAATGTGGGTAGTCTTTATAGGTGAGGTGAATCTCATACTTGTAAATTTGGAAATGAAAAATATGTATTCTAATTTTCCACATTAAAAATATCTCAATCATAAAACATTTTCTATAAATTGAAATTATAATTTTGAAATATTTTCATACCATATGTCTTGGGATTTTTTTTGTAATTTTTATTTAATATCATTTTAGTTTAACCAACTGGTATACCCGTTTTTACCTTAAATACAGTAAATAATTTTTTCTATATATAATATTCAATACGTTCAAAATTATTTTTAACATATTTTGGTAACAGAAATAATACAAATTTAAAATATATAACAAAATTAAAAAATTTAATTTGACAAAAGTAAATGTTTTATTTTAAAAGTAATCACATATTGATGATAAGAAATCGGTTTTGCAACGAGAAAATTTTTCAATCTTTAAAATTTTATTATAATAAAATTCAATGTGAAAATTATTACAGTGACATAAATTGGAATAATTATAATTTAAATGAATTAGATTTACATTTACTCTAATTTAAGAACCAAATTTACACTTATAAATTTAGTAAATGAAATATAATTTTTAATTAAAACCATTATTTTTCACTATAAATCAAAAAAAAATCATTGCCAAATAATTCAAAAAATTCAACTATATATTATTTTATAATTTTTGATGTAGAAAATAATTTTTATTTAATCATTTTAATATTGTAAAATTTTCAAAAATTTGTTTAAATAATTTTAAAAAAGTGAAATAAAAATCATATTTTGAGAAGGAATATTTTTGAAACCTATAGACACATTCCAAAAAAATAAGTATTTTTTTGTGAACATGATTTATTTATATAAAACCACAACATATAATATTTAAAAATTATTTAATACCATTAATATTACTAGGTTTAATTTATAGGTTTTAATGGTTTTTTAAAATAATAATGTTGATAATATATCATAGTTTGTTAAAACACAATGTCATGGGTGACAATAACTAAACTCGATGTTCTATATAGCACAATATATCAAAAAAAATATTATAAAAAAGACAATATAATTAATAAAATATTGGGGTATTATAATATCAGAATCCTAGATGAATCTATGATTTTTATTATATGATATGCATGGGTTTTGTTCTAGGTAAATGAAAATTCCTAGCATGATGGTTTTGGGGGCTAGTTGTTGATCTCGTCATTAACTGTAATATAGATATTTATTTAAAGAATAATAAAAGAATAGTTGTAAACCATATGATTCAGTACATTATCCCTTACTATGTTATTTTTGTTGTCAATTTTGTTTGTATTCATATTTTATTAAACCCATTTTATATTGTCATATGATTTAGATGGTTATTATAGATATTTTAAATAGTAACAATATGAATTTAATATTTTTGAGTTCCCACTTTGAGAGATCATCATTGAGATTACACAATGATATATTCATAGATAAATAAATTATATTGAGTCAAGATTCATGAAAAATCCATCCCTTTATTTTATTATATATTTCATTGTATATAGTTATATTATCATTTTTGGCCATTTTTTATTGCCCTTAATATTTTTTATTAAATTAATAATTAATTTTTTTATGTTTTCTAAACTAGTAAATTTTTTGACATTATAAATATATTAAATGGAATATATTTAACTAATTCTATATAAAATAATTATTCCATCTTGTTAATTAGATTTCACTATGAAACTTGGTTTTAAAAATTTTATAATTTTCCACATTAATTTTTATTTTCCTTAGTTTATAAATTGTTTCATTTTTGATAAACTATAATAACATTTTGAAAATTATTTTTTATTATTTTTGATGTTAATTTTATAATACTCTTGAAAATTAATTTTTACCTATATCAACATCTATAATAATTTCTTATACTTCACTTGGAATATAATATAATGATAGAATCCACCATCATTCTCTGGATGGATTACAATAATATACTACTGAAATCGTTATAAACCCTATTTATTTATCAATTTTTAAATATGATATGATGGGATTATGAGGGGTTTATTGTCTATGAGGCATATATATATATATATATATATTATATCATTATGTGATGGGAATGTACAATATAGATCCAATGAATTAACTAATGTTTTATACCTCATTAAGAATTTCTTGGACACATGTGGATTTGCAATGTCTATATTATTATGGGGGATGGGTGGATATCATATTCCCAATTTTTCATGGGCAGGACGATCAACTAATCCATTGTTATTTGATTTTATTAGTTTATTACATTACTATATGTTATTTATTATATTCTTGGGTTAATATTATAATATCATGTTATCCAACATACCTAGGTCATACTGTCATGAGTCACCATTTTTAACTCAGGTGTCAACATTCTCATAACATATGCTATATCTAATTCCCAAAGCTATATTTCCAGATTAATGATTTTCAATCCACGTCTTGTTATGTATAATTTCCATATAAAATGTTCATGTACCTTGATTATGTTGTCATTCACACTTGTTTTTCTTATTCTAACATATGATATTCGATTAATATCTATTATATTCACCCTTTACTTTGTATATAGTATTAAATTTTTTATTCTTAAACTTCCAAAGGTTATAAATAATTATCATGTATATGATATGAATGTGTTCATCTTGTGTGATGAGTAATTGAGAGAGATATCTATGAATAGTTTTAAATTATATGATTATATATTTAGTCTCCAAATGCACTTAAACTGTATGTTTCATTCTTTCTATTAGTATATACTATTACAAATAATCCTAAAAATGATTAACTTTATATATATATATATATATATATATATTATGAGTTAAGGATTCATAAATATCATTTAGAAACATAGTGTAATGAAATATTCTTTGAGTATAAGATGAGGTTGGATAATGCACCTTACATACCTTACCTTATGGGAGCATAGTTCTCTTAATATATAATTATTGTTGAATAATGATTTTATTTTTATATTAATGTTTAATGAGAAGGTTATATAATAAGTATATTAATAATCGATAACTTGCTATAATATCTATCCAACCAAAGAAAATGTGTGTCCCAATAATAATTGCGTCGTTGATTTTATTTTGAAAACACAATAAATTAGGTTATTAAATATATATATATATATATATGAATTAAAAAAAGTATGAAATATATATTCATATATAATGACTTAATCATTCATCAGTGGGGAAACCTATCAAATCTGAATTTTTATAACCACCCAATCTGTTAACATATGTTTGAGGGAAAAATGTTTCTAATTCCTTGAATATGAATAATTATGAAAATCTATTGTCCTTACATAGAATATAATACCATAATCTATAAATGATTTATTAATGTATTAAAATAAGAAATATCTTCTCTATATACCTGATATGGATTCTCAAATAAAATTTCTAAATATGTTCTAGAGATGTAAATAAGAAAACATTTAGTTATAGAGGTGAACTAATGTTTTTAAAGATATAATTATTTCTGAGTTAAATGTCAAAAATAAGGGATTCATAAATTTTTTTAAGAGTTCAGGAGTAGAAGAACTAAATATAAGACAAAATCCCTAAAACATGTTATATATAAAATTTATAATAAAAAGGTGTATATAATTCCTTGTGAGAACCATTGGTTTCATATAATAAATAATAAAGCATTAAAAATACACTAATATATATTAAATATAAGTAATTAAAAAATAATGGGATGTTACAAAATGAAATGATGTAACCACTTACACTAAATTTATGAAATTTTCATCATAATAGATTCTATAAATAGATTTTCAAAAACATAAAATATTAAATATTTTATTTCACTTTTGCATCATTTTATTTTTTTTTAAAAAATCATAGGAAAAATGATTAAAATATATCCCTTGAATACGTTTTTCACTATGAAGTAACAGATAATTATTCATAGGGATCCTCATAATATGATATTTGACCATGATATATGATTCCAATTTAATGTTTATAGGATTCACTAAAAGGTATTTAGTATAACTTAATTTTAAATAATTTCACTATTATTCTATAGTAAGAGAAAATACAAATACACTACCCAAAAATTATAATACATATTTAGTTCTTCATTGAATTATTTCAATGGAAACTATGATAAAAAAACATGTACTCAAGAAATTGGTAGTGATGGTTTAGATTTTGGGGTTTTGAATTTGATATATAAGGATTTTATTTTGGGAAAAAATAATTTATGACTTATAAGATAATGAATGATAAATTAGGAATATTATATTTTCCATTTTTTATTTTTGTATCCTTACAGAAGGAAGATAAATGAAATGATTATAATTTTCATAGAAATTCAACCTGATGTTAATAATATGTCATGTTTAATTAAAAAAGATGTGGATTGTTTTATTATTTATTGTTTTAAACCAACTATTAGTTTAATAATGGATTTTTATATTAATGATGATTATATATTTCATAATTTATATAATACATCAATTTTTTATTAAAATATTTAATAGATTTATTAGAAACTTGATGTCTTAAAGGTATAGTTTAGATGATATATTATTATGTCAGTGAATGAAATTTTTTATTTTTAAACACATTCTAGTTATTATAATTTTAATATTGAGTTTTTAGAGGAAACATTGAAGGTTTCACATTTCATTCAAAATCCATAGATATGATTTATTTCTAAAATAATGATGTGGCATTATAAATTATTCCATAATAGGATTTAGTCAATCAGGAATTTAAGTGTAATTTTTTTATATAATTGTTTTCAAATATTTGATTATATTTTATTGGATATTATATTGAATTGATAAACCACATCATTAGTTTTGTATTGATGACATGATTTTTTGGAAATGAGATTGCAATATTGGTAAAAATCTATAAACTCTTTACTTTTACATGAAACTGTCTAGGGACCTCATATAAACTAGAGGAATATTTTAGATTAATTTATAAATATAAATGGTATTCAATAAGGTATTTAATTAGGTAAGATACTAAATCAATGAATGAATCATAATAATGTGAGAGTCATGATCTGTGTTATTTTTTTATTAGTAGACTGATATTATCCTCTCTATCCATCAATATATGGTTTGTGGTAGGATAAATATGAGGTCTTTTATTAGTGTTGGGTATTTATAGTATTTGACAACAAAATTATTGATTAATAATTAAAATGGTAATAAGTATTGAATAAATGATTTGTATATATAGTCTAATGTAATGATATTTACGAATACAAATTGAAATGATCTTTCTGATGAATTATAAATTTCATACTTTTATATTTATGTATGTTGAAATTATTTTTACAATTTTTTATAATTTTTGGGGATAATATATATAAATAATATGATAATTAAGGATAATAAACAATATTTATTGGATATGAGTTGAATGTGATGTTTAATATACTTTTAATAATGAACATATTTAGAAGGTCATAATTATGACCATTCTTGTTGATGGAATTAGTATGTTTTATTGTTTCTAATCCAAAGATAAGTATGGGGGTATATGAAATGGTAAAATAATATTATATTAATTTTAAATTAGAATTATTATGTAGTAATTGTATGTAATTTTGTTTTTTTACCAACAATTTAATGGAAAAGAAGGTATACATTAGAATGTTCATGTGTAATGGGGGGTTAGGTTAATGTAATATGGTGGTGCACTATAAGGGTAAATGGTTAATAAATATGTTATTAAGGGGAATTTATATAGGTTACATGTATATAGTGTAAATAATAGAATTAGTAATATTAATGTT
Source organism: Viscum album (assembly GCA_963277665.1). Taxonomy (NCBI): domain Eukaryota; kingdom Viridiplantae; phylum Streptophyta; class Magnoliopsida; order Santalales; family Viscaceae; genus Viscum; species Viscum album. The sequence goes on along the minus strand of OY728127.1, from coordinate 616,496,018 downwards.
ATATATATTGGGCCTCATTTGAGGATTATAAATTCTTTTTTCTATATATTTTATTTCTGGAGGTTTATGATATTAATTTTGAATTTTTAATTGTTTTTTAGTATGAAAAATACTCCTTGAATGTTGGAGGGACCTTGTATGATAATTAGGTTTTTACAAAATTTTATTTTTAAATAAAAATATAAAATTAATGTTCAACTTCTTTGTTATTGGGAACAAGCATTTCGACCACGCGTGATTCAAATTTTCACCCCATTTGTGCACCATGGCCTCATATACGATTAGTTGGACTACGCATTCCACCAATTGAGATACCTAAAAATACTAACATACCTTTTTTTAATATTTTGTGTTTGTTATATTATTTCACAACAACAACATAAATATCATTTATCATGGTGTTGTTGGATATGATTTTGGTATAATGTATTTCTTTCAGAGTCATCGGTATTTTATCCGTATGTTTTCATTTTTTTCACATGGTAAAAATCTCAACATCTTAGGATTAGTCAAAATATATTATTAATATTGTATAAATTTATGTTAATTAAATATTGGGATATATAAAAAGCCTATGTGGGGATCAGTTCTTTAGTTTTGTTGTGTGATTATATGTTTTCCAATCAGTTGAGGTAATTTTATTCACCGACATTATATTTTTGAAATTTATATATTTTTCTTGGGTATGATATTTTATTTTAATTATTTTATTGTAAGAAAAAAATTTAAAGTTATAATTATTAATATTGAAATATGAATTTTTTTGGCTACTTTTGGTGAATTTTTTTAAAGGTTGGATCTAAATCCTCATTTATTGTTAAAGCAATGAAACTACCTCTTTTAACTAGTTAGAGGTAGACCCATCACATAGCCCGAGGGCCCTGTGGTCAATTATCCAATTACATGGTGCATAGGCCCAAATTTTTGGCCCATGGCCTATTTTGTGAACAATAATACTACAGTACCTACCTACTATTGTACCACATAGTTCCCACCGCAACAATAGTGACCCCTGCTGCCACTATAGTGACATGTCGCTGTTACCATACCCACCATTGCTAGAGTCCTGTCGCTACTACAATTCGATCCGTTACTGCTATACTATCCTGCAGCCAATGGGGTTTGAACCCCCTTTTTCATATAAAAATATCCCAATGGGTACTTTTTGGGAATGTTTAATGCATATATTTTTTAATGTGATGTGTTTTAGAAAATCGGGGAATTTAATTTTTTATTTTTTTTTCAAAAAATTTAAATAATATTGAAATTTGTTTCATAGTTGTTCTTATTTTTCTCATTATTAATGAAGTGGTAGGATGAAGGGTTTTACAGGAGATTTATATTTTTACATGAGTATAGGTGCATTATCAGATTTGAAGAGGATCATAATTTCCCTTATATTTTGGTTCGTTGTTGGGATTGATAAGCATCGATAATAAAGGTTACATTGTCAGTTCTCTTATGAGAAGGTGGGGTCCTTTTGGTAATATGTGGATGGATAGGTTTTTTAGGTTCCCTTATATTTTGGTGGGGGGCATGGTGTGTGTGGATATTTATATTCAAAATATTCAAAATTTGACAAGTTGGTTATTATTTATGTTAATTATATATTATTACTAGTGAATGAAATTTGAACTTATGGTATTATATAATCACATATGTTTGGGACACGTTTTACAAAACATGTCAAAATCAATGGTTATTATCAAAATAATGAGGTCTTTGTGATTTCTTAAAGAAATCCTTATAGTGACCACTATCCCAACATCATATAGGCGATGCCTACTACCATTACATTGGAATATGATTCAAGTTAAACATGACATAATGGAATGAATAGTTTATTATTATTTGAAAAATATAAATATAAGGGTTTTTGGTATTTCCATTCAATAAAAACCATACAAAATTAACATTTTTCATGAATAAAACTATATCCTAAAGCATATCCTTGCATATCATTCATAGTACTCTTCCTTGAATCTCGGAGAAAGGAAAACAAATAACGATTAGATCAAATTCCATGTAAGGGTTAAGTTATGAAATAATAATTCATCAATAAATAATAACTATCAATATTTCAATGTAAGTAACTAAGTATTAAAATCCATTTATATAACAAGATAAAGATTAATCAATATGGAAATGTAAATAACTGAGAACATGTCATGAGAAAATATAGGTCAGTCTGTGAGAAGGCCTAAAGGATGTTTCTTATTCACATGGGATAGAAACTAGTGTTCGGCATCAAAATAAATATATTAGGAATGAATTAACAAAAACATTAAACAATAATAAACTGAAAAATAAAACTAAAAACTAGTAGTAGAATTATAATAAAACATAATGGCTAAAAATACATTTACATGGCATTGTGGGTCTACACCAGTTATGGAACCACACTCGCTACTATAATGATCCAAAGCTAAGAGAACCTGAAATTGAAATTATATATTATGGATAAATATAGAGATGATTTGTATGGACGCCAAATATGAACCACTCCCAAGGCCTCACCATTAATGTTAAATCCATTCTTTCATGTTGGAAAAGAAGATATATAAAAATATGTTTTCCATTATTTTAAAAAAAAGTAACATGTCTCTAAAATCAAGAAAACCCCTTTTAATTTCCATTTTCCCAAAATAATTTCCTTGGAATATATTTCATATACATATATTCCTTTAATTTTAAGTTGTGTTGTAACAAGTGTTTTAAATTTGAAAAACAAGTAGACATGCCTGAAAATCAAATTGGAAAAATGTACCACCAAAGAAACCAGAACATACAAGTATACAACCATGAGAATTTACTGAACATCCATTGAGTAATCCCGAGATGTACTCGGTTTGGAACCACCTATCAATGTATGGTAAATATCCTATGACTACAACCAACTTTTCATCCTCAAATGATTAATCTACGGTATTTCTTGCTAGTCCAAATAGAAAATCATGGGGGTAACAACCCGTTTAATCAGGGTAGAACTACATCTATCACATGACCCACTAAAATAATCTTAAGATTCCCATCGTAAATGTATACTATATAAGTAGGAGGCCCTCACATGCATTACTCCACTTACCCATCATCACCTCACTTGCCTACCCCATACATGGGAACCACCTATACCATAATCCATCGTTGGAAATACCACTATTGGAGTTCCCACTATATAGATATACATATATATCACATGATTAAGGTTCCAACTGGGCTATCACATAATATGAAACCACAAACATTTCTACAAAATATAGTAGTTTTCACAAAGGCCTTCAACATTACACACACAAAATGAATTTGTAAAAATATCTAAAAAACAATTCAAAAAAAGTGAAATGAAACAAGCAAAAGTTCTTTCCAAACGTGCCATCGCACCAATAAATCCAATTCCTTTTTAATTTTTTTTTTCTTTTAGAAACCAAAATTAAAATTTCACCAAACAACCCATGATGCCAAACTAGAATTCATAACATTTAGAATTGAACTTTATATTCAAAAGTACCAAAGGGGACGAGTTTTATGGAATACACTCAGAACCATTTTCATATTACCAAATGTACCAAAATTCATATATAGTTCAATAAACCATTTTTTAAAATTTCCATATTAATTTAATGGTGTACCCATGTATTCACTTTATGAACATAGTAATGAACAAATATCTAATAACACATTCAATACAATTAAGTAACACACAAACCCTTCAAGCTGTAGACCATGACGAGTATTACATAAAACATTTTAACAAATCATTTTTGTTTCAAAAAATAAACATTAAAAATATGTAAATAATTTATAAAAGTATCCTAAAACACATAGGATAATTCATACATAAAGGAAACTTGTAATTATACTTTATATACTATAAAAATAATTGGGAAACGAATTCTAAGAGGCACAATAAATTTTACCAGACACAAAGGCATGTATATAAATATATATAAATACCACATAAACATAAAATACTCACTTTTAAATTAATATGAAACCAAGAAATTCAAAATTAAAGGAATGGTCATAGGAAACTGGCCACAGAAAGAAAGAGGACCAAGCTAAGAAACACCGTCACTTGAATGATTATAACAAAATATTGTTGCTAAACCACTAATAATGTTAACCTTCACAAACATGTATGGACACATAGCCCATATTCACATATATTTATGTCCATGAACATGTGAAAGGGGATCCTTACAGATATGCCAAAATTAAAAAACTAGTCACTACTCACATATGTATTCATTTCCATATATATACATTGGACCACCTAGCCGTATTCATTTATGTACACTATAAATGATGATTATACAAGTAATGGTGGATCCCACGTAGATATAAACATACCTATTACCACACAGGCGAGTCACCATATACCTAAATACTCGAAACCAAAAAGCCGAGACCAAAACACCTTGATTAAAACAACAAGAATCCATAAACATCACAAAATAATAAATTACTGGGGGGAGAGAAATGAAAAATATGTATACCATCACTTAAAATGATATCGGTGAACCATATCATTGGGAATCCACTACACCTTTGGGAGATGATTCACACAACCCTAAATAAAGAGAAAACCAGAATTGGGTAAACTCCTCGAACCCTAGGTTTAGAAAAACCATACCGGGAGAAAGATAAACTGATCCAATGCTGGAAAATGATATAAGGAGGTAGGAGGAGCAATACCTTGAAGGATCCAAGGAATATCTTGGGGAAATTTGGTGATGATGAAGGATGTAGAGGGGCTCACAAGGGTGTTTGTGCACGCGTGGGGTCACTAGAGAGGAGGAGGGCACCAGAGGGGGTCACTCTAGAGAGAATTCTAGTGAGAGGTCGGCTTATAGAAAAAGGAGGGGGTGCCATCCAGAGGTGCAGATAGGGTACGGTCTCACTAAGAGAGATAAGGGGGAAATGGGTTTGCTCGATGAGGGGTATGGGAGAGGGGATATCAATTTAGGGTTTCAAAAATAAGAACTAATTAAATTAATAAAAATAAAAATAATAAATGATATAATTACAATAAAAATAAAAATAATAATAATAATAACAATTATATTATTATTATTATTATTATTATCAGTTTTTAAAAAATACAATATTATTATTTTTCCACTTAATAACAATTTAAATAATTCTCTTTATATATTTTAATTAATTTTAATATCAACTTTAAAAGTACGGTTACCATGCACAATTTTGGAAATCATACTCCGATAATGAAAAATTGATCTTTCCCAATGAAAAAACCTCATTCAAAATTGCAACATTGTTACTCTTAACCATGAAAATCCTGTGCGAATGACACCTATTTTCTTGAAAACAATTTTATAATTCAACCCAAACCATCTTGAAATCAAAAAGGGATCAAAAATATTTAAAATAATTAAAATAATTTATTTTATTGAGGTAGTTTTGTGAAAATTCTCCCCACCACAAAGACATTCTTCCCCCATTGAGTCATGTTGCCAAACAAGAAATAAGACTGTGGAATAAAACTAAATGGGGCCAATAAAATCGTGAACATTGTTTTGAAGTTCACTCTCGATGAGAACATGAAAAGATTCATGGTGGGTATCCCCACAATTTAAGAGTCTACAATCTTAGGCTGACTATCACATATCAAAAAAGGTACTTGAAACTCAATCTAGAAACCTCCAGCACATGGGGAATCCCAAAAAAATAGCCCAAACCACAAATACAAAATTTTACCATGATTCATCATTTCTGTAAGAAAATAGTATCTCCATGACAAACATAATGTAAAATAATAATGAACCACAAAAGGGATAACCACACAAGATAAAAAACCATTCAGAGACTCACATTTGATGATGTAAAACCACTGAATTTTCATGAAAGGGGGATTGCAATGACATTATTATAACCAAAGTATAGAAATCAACTAATAAGGACCACAATGTGGAAACGATACCTCTACTCCTATTACAAAAAATATGACCTTAAATTTTGAGGAAGCTACAATAGATAATATCAATCTATCCCATTAAAAAAATGGAGACATAATCCAGAATAAGGTCCTTCACACCATTGGGGTTTCATGACTATGCACAATCTGTACCCTCAGGCATATGGTTGGAGCTCTTATTTATAAAGCATCGACTTCCTTATAGTTATAAGATGAAATCCTTAGACCAAGACTCTTTTTTATGACACCACTAGAAAAACATCTCCATGCTAACAAATGAGACACATTGACCAAATACATTAGATGATTATGAAAAGTTGACTTAATGTTCCCATACTGGCCACACCACAAGCAATCAAGAGAGAGGCCAGTATAATACCCAGATATTTTTTATCAATGATTTTCATTAAATGTTTTTATTCTTCAGAAGGATTTATTTTTCACACAATCATGAGTAAAAAAAACAACCAGACTCCATTACTATAAAATTATCATTATAGCCTAGTCGTTAGGTTAACATGAATATTTATAAGTAACATATTAAAATGTATTGTGAATTCATTGGCTATCAATTATATATATATAACATAAATTAGATATTTTTATTTTTGAGTGAATTAATTTTGGAAATGAAATTTTTGAGATATATATGTTTTATTCAAAATAAAATATTTTTTATTCGTCCAATGGTTATTTTAATCATTATGTGTGAATAAACACTATTTAGAGTAAAAATTATATATTTTTTAAAAAAAGTGTAATCTTACACATTTGAATGGAGAACCACTTTTAACATAATATTATTACACATTAAAAATATTTTTTTGAAAACATATACATGTTATTTTAAAGAAACATATAAAAAATTTCATTGGTTGAATTTAATATATTTTATGATTACATTCATGTTTCAAGGAATAGTAAAAACACACTAAATTTTAAGTAATAAAATCATTTTTCATCCAGAGAATTTAAACGGTTATATTATAAAATTTATTGGTTTTAATGTATAAATATAATATGTTTTTGTCATTCAATGTAATGTATGTAATTATAATTAATTATACAATGAATTCATATGTAAAAACATTTCAATATTTTGCAGCATTTTTACTTTTAAAAAACATTTCTATTATAGCGAAAATGGGATTAATTTTTAATTATTTACATCAATGTGTGTTTTTTTAATTTTTAAAAATTGAATACAAATTTTGAATTAGTAGTCTTGAATTATGTTAATAGGCGACTTTTTTTTGGAATTATGAATAGTAACATTGGTAATTATTTTTATTACCATGGTTAAAGGTATATCAAGTAATTAACGTTAAAAATAATATTTTAAAATTACCTTAAACTAGTAAAAAACATATTTTATGACTAAAAATACCCTTATAAGGCATTTTTCTTAATGGATTCACTTAATGGCCACTTACCTATGATTATGATATGAATGAAATAAAAACTACTGAATGTGACAAAATGTCACAATCTCATTTTATAAAAGTATATTAATATTAATATAAGGATAAATAAGAGATAATATCAACTATAGATTGTTCATAAAAGTTTAAAATAAATAATAAATCATATAAATTTATTTATTATTTATAGAGATCAAAAATTCACAATTAAATAGGACCCCAGAGCGATGTAACAATTATATTATTAATAGAAATATCATATAAATGGTTTCAAAAGTATTAAATAAATATGATATGAAGTCATTAATATTCTCCCCAAATTTTCTAGGTGATTATGAAATTTTGGGAGTGTATTGAATATTTTAGTTTGAATTTATCTTCAATTTGGATTTTTTAAAAGTCAAATAAATGAATAGTGTAAAAATTGACACTATTGATATTTAATAAAAATAACATTTGATTAAATTATTTTGAAATAATAAAAATATTTAGAATTTTCAAAGTGAAAATAATAAAATCTAAAATTTTAGAAAATATCAATTTATATTCAATTAACACTATATAAATAAATAGTTATAACCATTAAATATTTTGAATGTTATTACCCCAATTAAAATTAAATTGAATAACTAAGTGTCAATTTAAAAAATATGGTTTAAATTGACAATATATCAATACCAAAATTTATTGTATTATGAGATTGCAACACCATATCATCTCATATTTTATATTTGGACATTTTGGATGTGTTTTGAGTAGTTTTTTATTTTTATTATAAATTATTATTTATGGAGTTTCCAAAAGTGCCCCTCACCTCAATTATTATAGTAAACATCCTCCCACACCACTTCACATTATTTTGAGCCCTCAATCTCGTAAATCCCATGAATTTTTTCTTTCTCAAGATCCTTATTTTTATTCTAGAGGTTCTGTTCATCTTCAAATAAAAACTCTAAGTAATCTAAGAAGATATTTAGAAGAATCTCATCAAGGAAGAGGTAATATCTTCTACTGATTCCTTCAAAAATCATACTTCGTATACTATGACTTCATTATTTATTTAATTATAAATTAATATCATAAATATCCCAAATATACTGATATGTTATTATAAATATAAATCAACCATATTTCACCTGATATCCATCCTACCAAAAACAATATCCCCATGCGTGTGTATGTTCAACTTATCATCTCCATGCCGTTGTGTAATCTGTTTTTCAACCCCACCATACCTGGATGGGTATAATTATAGAATTTATAATTATATAATATTATTATAACATGAAAATAATTTTGAAATACCATACAACTTCCACTTCAATGCCATTAAAATATTTGGGAATTATATCGTCACTTGTGCATATGTACGACCTACCATCTCCACAATGCGATGTGATTCATTCTATATGATATTCATTAAAACATGATTATATACATTCATTGAATGAGTAAATATGATATATATTTTACTAATAACTTTTTTTAAATTATTTTATGATAATATGAGAAGTGGAACATGAGCTTATCTGACAAATCTTGCAAAAGAACATAAAGTAGTCAATATCTAAATAACGAGAAATAATGAAATGTTACTAATAAAGGGATGATAATATAGTAATTTATGATATCAGAAAAAACTATTATTATTTTTAATTAAGTAAATCAAATTATATATATCAATATACAGTAGGTTCAGAATCATACAAAGGATATTGGACCTAAGGTAACTGATAACATAGCAAATCTCTTTTTTATCTGTGATTGTTTATTCGTATGTATTTACTTTGGTATATTTATCATCCATGTCCATGTTTCGAAAATATTTATTTATATATTTTCTTAATATCCTTATATAGTAGTTTAGTTTCAATTTTACCAATTATTAATTTTTTTCAAAATGGTATAACTGGAATATTTTTTCATTCTTGGTACGAGGTACTTTTTGACTTTCCCAGCAAAAGTATGAGAAGAATATTTTTTACTTGTGTGGAATGAATGGATTTTTATTCTATCGTAATTTTTTTATTGATGATTAAACAACTAGAATACTTTGTTTTTCACATAAAATTATTTCATTTAAAATTGTGTTTCATTTTGAGGAAGGAAAAAGTTTTCGATGAAGAATGGATATTCTCCACATGAATTACAATCAGTTGTTTTATCAAAATAATATTCCATATACTATAAAATTATTTAAATAGGGTAATATTTATAACCATATTATTACTATTATTTCACAATGTGTTATTTAATAAATCCATTTTTTATATCAATTATGATGGAATGATGTTTACGAAACCCATTTTATTTAACGGGTAATGATATGGTGAATGTTTTTCTATTTTTATGGCACATGTAAGAATTGTTTTATTATGAGATAGGTGGGACACATATCTCCCTCCAATTCATTTGAAAAATATATATATCTCATAATATATACATGATGGAAAAAAATAAAATATGGTTCAACAATACATGGACGATACGAGGAGTTAACTCAGTTCTGTAACAGACATTGTCTATTATGATGGTCTCCACAGTGAGTGTTGAATAATATGAAATGATTTATTATGAATTCTTGTGCATTCCAAGAAAATCATGTCATATTTTATGAATATTGGGATTAAATTTCAATTTTATTGTTTATACCATGTAATGATATTGTGATATTTAATATGTAGGATAATATTTTCAAATGTTATGTTCTTATAATTATGATTTGATTGATATTTCCCTTGTTTACCCTTACGAAGATTTTGTGCTCACCCTTTAATTTTATTTTTTACTAGTACATGAATAAGGGTATTATGTAAGATCTGTAAAAAATTATTCTAGTTTGGAAGAAATAAGTTGGAGATAATTTAGATGTTTTATGAACCTGTTGTTTATGTTTCCTAGTTTCTAGAGACACTAAAACTATATGGTCTTGGTAATGTTTTTGTTATGTCATGTAATAAATATTCATCAATGTTTATTTAATATCTATATGTAATCTATGGTTCATTATAGTTGGTTTTATAGAAAATGTATTGTTGACCTTTGGATTCTAGGATGACAGAAACATAGTTAGAACCCCACGGATAAGTCTATGTATAGGAAACAATCCTATCCCAGTGCTTAAGGTATCTTCATGAATTAGCCTGGATAAAACATAATGTAAAATTATTTGAAATTTTATTATTAAATTATTTTTTTCAATTATGATGTGTGTTTCTCACATTATGCTTCTTGGTTTTAGTCAATGGATATATCCCGATGGAATCAAGTTAATGTTGAATGTGATGGGAAATGAAATGATTGTCCCCCCAGAGAAACTGTATGTTATACGAGCTGTAATGAAAACAATTATAGATAGGCTCACACAACATTCTCAATATATGAATCATGCGGGACTTCCAAATGAGAAAAGGAGGGAGAAACATTCGGTTGAATCCATCATGAGGCAGCATCTACCATCATTCAGTGGGTCTTCTGATCATTATTGGAGGAAAATGGTTTAGTACCACTGAGAAGATATTTTCAGTTCTATACTATTATAGACATGATATATTCAACTTAAAAATAGTTTTCATAGAATGTGAAGAAAATCAATGGTGAAATATTATCAAGAATACAAGTCAAATAGATGAAAATTAGTCCATGGAATGGGACGTGTTCATGAACATATTTATAAATAATTACTTTCCCCATATCCTTTGAACAATGATGGAGAAGGTTTTCCCTTATCATAATCCAAATGGTGATGAATCTATTCTTAACAAATAATAAAAGCTTACAAGAGTTGAAAGGTATGATTCTGGAATTATTATCCCACATAAGAGTAAAATTGATCTTTTCTTTAGTGGCCTAAAACCATTTTTCTAAAGGGAATTATCCATAAGGGACATCAACCACTCATGGAAACTTTTTGATGTTCTCTCAAGGTTGAGATGGACATTGGAGTGACCCATCAGTCATATGGGTTTGATGTGAAGCGAAAAAATGAATTTAAAGGAAAATTTAAAGACTGAATAGAAAAAAATGTTATGTTTTCCCTCATGATCATAGTGTGGAAAGATACATTGATGGAATTTTCTTAAAGGGACAATTAAATGTTTTAAGTGTGAAAAATAATTTCATCGGGCTGTTTAATGGCGAAATGATTGGAAAAATATTACAAATGATGTGATTAAAGAAAAGTTGATACAAAATTCTCCATCTACACATCAATGCTGCATGTTCAAGGAAATAGGGCATTATTTGAATCAATGCTCTAATCCAAGGATTATTTTTAATGATGAATGTCAAAAATATCTTAATGGGAAAAAAAAATATGTCTCACGCAACAACTATGAAAGACATGGAGTTTGATAATGATGTGATGAATGGTACACTTATCATGCCTTCTAAAGTAGTAAATGTTTTATTTGATTCAAAATCCACCCACTCTTTTAGCTCATTATATTTTTATAAGGGTTTCTCTATATTACCTAAAAAATTTGATGTTGAGTTACCTGTAAAAAAACTCATAATCGAACAACTGTCCCAAAAAATTATTATAATTATTCTCCAGTTGAAGTTTGTGGGATTGTTCTTCCAGCAAATTTTTTGATCCTTCATATATTTGAATTTTATGTGATTCATGGCATTGAATGGATTTCTATACATGGATCTCATATCAATTACCAAGAAACGGATGTCATATTTCATAATCTAAATCAAAATATTATCATATATCAATGCCAGGATGAATAAAAACTTTATGTATAACCTTATTTCTTCTTATGGGTCATGATTCTTATAGATAATGTATATTTATCTAAAATGGATTAGGAGAAACTTATTATTACGAATACAACCATTGTATGGGAGTTTGATGTTGTCTTTCCAGGGGAATTTCAAGGTCTTCCACCAAATCAGGAATGTTACTTCTTAGTAAAACTCATACCAGGTACAGTTCATATCTAAAAAAACCTTATATAATGGACCCAATTGATATGTAGTGATTTAACAAGATACTATAAGAGAATCCAGATAATGGATTCTTATTCACTAGTGTGTAACCCTGGGGAGCACATTTTAGGTTAGTTATGATGAAATATGGATCAGTGAGACTCTGTATTGATTATGGAGACCATAAGAAGATCACTATCAAGAAAAAATATCCTCTTCCCTGGATTGATAAATTATTTTACCCACTATGATGAGATCAATACTTTTCGATGATTGATATTACTTTAGGTTATCATCAATTCAAGGTCAAAAAGTAGGATATACTAATGACAACATTCTGTACAGTGTATGGTCACTATGAATTAATAGTGATTCCTTTTGGTCTTACAAATTCCATTTCTATCATCATAGATCTAATCAATATATTCATTTGAGACTATCTTGATCAATTTCTGGAAGTCTTTATAGACAAAATTATTATTTTTTCAAAAAATGGATGAACATGATGGTTACTTGAGGATTATACTAAACTCCTTGAGAATAGAGTTGATTAATGCGAAATTTACAAAGTATAAATTTTGGCTTCATAATGATTCATTTTTTGAGTCACATTCTCTCAATAGGGGATATCTATGGATCCACAAAAAGAAAGGTTATTGAATGATGGTCGAGACGAACAATGGTAACTGAAATCCGGTGATTTCTTGATTTGGATGTATATTTTTGACGATTTTTAAACTACTTTTTGAGATTTTCTAGTCCACTCACCATGTTGAATTGGAAAGGATTTGAGTTTGTTTGGATGGAGGTATGAGAAGAGATTTCAAAGACCTAAAAGTAAGGCAAGAAAGTGCACTTCTTCTCACACTACATTGTAGTGGAGAAATAATTTTTTATATATATGGATGCATCCAAGAAGGGGTTGGGATGTGTTCTCATGGAAACCGATATGGTGATAGCTTATTCATCATGGTAGTTGAAAACTCATGATCAAAATTTCCTAACTCATTATTTGGATTTAGCTACAATAGTAATTTCTTTAAAGATATTGAGAGATTATCATTATGGTAAATTGTGTGATATTTATACTGATCATAAATGTATAAACTATATTCTAAAAAATAGATGAATATGTGCCAAAGAAGATGGTTGGAGTTGATTAATGATTACGAATGCTCAACACATTACCACCATTAGCAAGAGAACATGGTGAAATATGATTTTATTCTTAAAGTCCATGATATCCTATCAATGATGAGAATCACAAAATATCCAATATTTATGGACGTTCAAAGGATAGATCTGTAAATTTTAATACAAGGAGAAAATACTTATATTTGTCAAATAAATGTGCAACCATCTATAAAAGTGTAGATTAAGGAGCACAAAAACTAGAAGTAGTGTTACAAAAGAATGTGGGAAATGTTCTTAATTGAAACCATGATTGTGATGAAATATTTAAGCCCAGGAAAGAGGGTTTTAATCTTCCCACGTTAGAATTAAAGAAGGAGATTTTGGATGAGGATTATAGTTCTTCATTCTCTATTCGCCCTAGAAGCACAAAGATATATATGGACCTGAAAGTATGCTTTTGATGGGATTAAATTAAAATAGATATCGATGAATATGCCTCCTGATGCTTTAGTTTTCATTATGTTAAGGTTGATAGATAGAAGTCTGATGGGATGTTACAACCATTAAATATACTATAATTGAAATGGGAAAAAATCACTATAGGCTTTTTCATCAGACATCCTAAAACATAAAATGGAATAATTTTATTTGGTATGTAGTTTATCACCATAAAAATTTATCACAGTTCATTTCTATTAGAGAGGATTTCTCTCTTTATCATTTTTCCATGATATATTTAAAGGAAGTGGTAATATTTCCTGGAGTACCAAATTCCATTATATCTTATTGGGATCTGAGGTTTACATCGATGTTCTCAAGAATTCATCTACATGATCTAGATATATAGTTATGTTTCATCACTTCTTATCATCCCCAGAAATACAGATAGTATGAGAACAAATCGAACACTATAAGACATATTTGGAGCTTTTTCTATGGATTTAAAATTTCGTTAGGATCCACACATATCATTGGTTGAATTTTCTTACAATAATAGCTTTAAATCAAATTGTCTAACAGCTCCTTATAAATCCCTCTTTAGAGAGATGTGAAGAACTCAAACTTACTATGATAAGGTTAGGGAATGAAATATATTATGGACATATCTTGTTGATGAAAACAAATAAAAAGTCAAACCTATTCAAAAACATATAATAGACGTCAGAGTCACCAAATATTCTATGATTATATCTGAAGAAAAAACCTTGATTTTAAAGTGGGTGAATATTTGTTTCTACAAATATCTCCCTGGAAGAGAGTAATGAGATTTTGAAATAAGGTAAATTTGAGCCCTTGGTTTTTAGGTCCTTTTGAAATTATTGATCATGTATGGAAGGTATCATACCAATTAGAGTTTCATCCAAATACCTCTAAAGATCATTCTGTGTTCTATGTATATCATTTGAGAACTTCTATACCTGATCCCTCACATTTACTAATATCTGAAGCCATAACACCAGATCAAGGTCTTTCTTAGGAAGAAAAACCGATATGGATTCTGGATCATAGATAAAAAGATCTACAAACCAAGACAACTCACTTGGATAATGTTTTATGGAGGATCCAAAACACTAAAAAATTTAATTGGGTACCTGACGATATGATGAGGGAATGGTTTCCTCGTTTATTTTTTTTACCATGTGATGAATTTTGAGGGAAAATTTATGTTTAAGAGGGGTAAAATGTAACATCAGGATTTTTTTGATGAAAAATTTTCATTAAATAATTTTTTATTTAGTTTCATTAGTTGTAGGAAATCATGAGTGTAAACAAACCATGAGATTCCATTCGTAATAAAATAGCATTATATCCTATCTATTCGGTCAGTGAGAATAATTTTAACTAACAAATGAAAATTTATTGTCACTTAATTGTCTATCAATTATTTATTAATAATATAAATTAAATATTTGTATTTTTCACTAAATAAATATTCCTAATGAAATTAATGGTATATATATTTCATATAAATAAAAAAATATTTTTTATTCATCCAAAGGATATTTTATTCATATGGTGTGAATAAATACTATATGTTGTTTGAAACCTAATTTTTTTTAAAATGGGTAATCTTATGCCATTGATTGGCGAACCACAATTAAATTATGATTTTGACACATAAATAATTTATATATGACAACATGAACATGTTAATTTTAATTGGGAAATACAAATTAAATTTGGATGAATTTATGATATTTTTTTATAACATTCAAGTTTTGATGAAGAGTAAAAACACAATAAATTTTATGTGAAACCATTTTTTTTCATCGAGATAATTTATATGGATAAATTATAATATTTAATGGTTTTAATGTAAAAATATGATATATATTTATAATTAAATATAATTTATTTAGTTATAATTAATTTTAAATTGAATTCATATATAAAAAAGTTTCAATGTTTTGCAATGTTTTATCTTTTTAAAAACACTTTATCTTATTCCAACAATGATATTAATTTTAAATTTATTACAATATATATTTTATTTTGAATTTATAAAAATGGAATCCTCATTTATAATCATTAGGTCCAAATTATGTTATTAGGATACTTTTATTTTTTCTCATTATGAATAGTAACATTGGTAAAAATATTTATTACCATGGTTAAAGTTAAATCATGTAAATAAAGGTAAAAATAATATATTAAAATTTTCATAATATGTGTAAAAATCATTTCAGATGACTAAATTTAACTCTTATCATTTTTTTATAAATTTAATAACATGATGACTACTACATATGAATATGACATGAATGTAATATAAACTAATTAATGTGTCAAAATGTCACAATCTCAATTTTTATTAGTATATTAATTTTAAAATTTGTATAAAATGTAGATAATATTGACTATAGATATTATATGGAAAGATAAAAAATTAACTAAGCCATAGACATTAATTTAAAATTTTGATATATTAAAAAATTACAATTAAAGATGACACAATAGTGATGTAAAAAATATTTTATTAATTGAAATATCAAATAAATGGTTTTATTAAAATAAATATAATATGTGCTAATTAATGAGATTAAAAAAATTTATATGTGACTATGTCATGTTAGGAGTGTAATTAATATTTCCATTCGAATTTATATAATATTTTGTTTTTTTTAATTAAAATAAATGAATTGTTTCAAAATTGACAGTATTGATATTTTAAAAAAATAAAATTTTATTAAAATATTTAAATAAATAAAAATATATAGAAATTAAAAAATGATAATTTTATGATCTATCAAATCATAAAATATCCATTTACAATCAATTGATCTTATATAAGTAAATTTTATAACCATTAAATATTTTTAATGTCATTACCACAATTAAAATTAAATAGAATAACTAAGTGTCCATTAAAAATATATTGGTTAAATTGACAAAATAACTTGTCCAAAATTTATTTTTGATGATATTACAACCCTATTTCAAATCATTTCCGAAATTGGGAATATTTCAAAGGTTTTTGTGTAGGGATTTATTTTATTGTAAAATATTATTTATAGAGTTTCTAAACGTTCCCCTCACCTCAATTATAATAGGGTTCCTCCTCCTTAACCTTTTCACATTATTTTGAGCCATAATTCTCATAAATCCCCTGCCCAATCTTCATATAAACTTCTTTATTTTCATTATATATTTTATGTTTATCATCAATATCAAAATATAAGTTCCCTAAGAAGAAATATAGAGGAAGCATGTGCAAGAAGAGGTAATCTCTACAATTAATTCCTTCAAATTTCATTCTTATCCTACTTCATCTACATTAGTTGATTCAGAATAATGTGTTAACAACATTATCACTCATATAATAATATGTTAATATAAAAATGAACCAACCATATCTCACACTCTATGTATCCTACAAAAAATGAAATCAATGCACGTGCGTTCGTACAACTTATCGTCTCTACATGACGGGGTAATCTATTTTTTACCTAAAACATAATTGGATGGGTATAGTGAAAAAAATAATTATATATGATTAATATAAAATTATACTAAATTTGAAATATCATACACCATCCAATTCAATATCATTCAATAATTTTGGGAATGATATCATCGCTCGTGCGTACATACAGCCTACAATCTCCACGATGTGATGCGATTAATTCTACCTCATATTCATTAAAACATGATTATATTCATTAATTTAATGAATAAAAATGATATATATTATAATAATTTCATTATTTAAATGATTTCACAATAATCTATGATGTCGAATGTGAACTTATTTGAAAAATCTTGCATTAGAGCATAAGGCAGTCAATATCCGTATAACGAGTGACAATTATTTGTTACTAACAAAAATATGATAATATAATCATATATGGTATCATAAAAACTATTATGATTCTAGAGTAATTTGAAAATGTTATTTATATCATTATACAGGAGGTTCAGATACATATGGATTATATCGTACCTAATGTAAGGGATAAATTTTCAAATCTCTTTTTTATCAGAAATTATTTTATCGTAAGTATTTATTGGGTTATATTTATCATCCACGTTCATGATTCCAAAATATTTATTTAAAAATGTACTTTATATGATTATATAATTTTTTAATGTTATTTTTTTCCATTGATAATTTTTTGTTAAATAGCATGAATGAAATAATTTGTCGTTTTCATTTCATTGTACTTTTTGACTTTTATAACAAAAGTACGAGATGAATGTTTTTTATCTTGAACAGAATTTACTAAATTTATTAATTTAATAATAACTTATTTCATTGTAGCTTCTTTTACAAGAATACAAGTTTATATTAACGAAATATTATATGTTCTTAAATTATTTGGTGTTTTGAGTAAGGAATTCATTTTTGAATAAGAAATGTTATTTTCCTCAAGAATTAATTTCAAATGTTTTCTAAAATTTATTTTCCATTTAAGATGAAACAACATAAAAATGGTCATATTTATAAACCTATTATTACTATTATTTAATTATTCATTATTTAGGAAATCCATTTTTGTTATATAAAATATTATGGAATGATGTTCGAGAAACACATTTTATTTCATGAGTTATAATATGGTGAATGATTTTATATTTCTATGGAACATGTATGAATGTTTTAATTATGAGATGGGTGGGAACATAATATATCTCCAATTAATTGGGTAATGATTTATATATAATTAGATAGACATGAATTAAATATCATGTAAATCACATTCAATAATAGAGGGCTAGAATGACGTGTGAACTCGATTCTTTAATGGAAATTGTATGCTATGATGGTCTCAGTAATGAGTCCTGACTAAAATGAAATAATTTTCTCATATTATGATTGTAAGAAACAAAAATTTCATGTATTATATTATAAATATTAGGACTACATTATAATTTTATGATTTATCTCATAACATGATATTATGATCTTTTATATAATGAATATGATTTTTAGATGTTATGTTATTATGATTATGATATGATTTTTATTTCCCTTTTTTACCATAATTGAGGATTTGAGGACACCATTTCATATGTTTCTTTTACCCAGGTCGTGAATAAGGATATTAATTAAGTTATGTCAAAAAAGTTTTCACCTTATGAAGAAATATGTGGGAGACAATGTGGATGTTTTACGAACTAGTTGTCTATGTTTCCCAGTTTCTAGAGACGCTAAACCTATACGGCCCAGGAGTGGGTTTTGATATGTTATATCATAAATATTCTTCAATTTTTATTTCATATATATGTATATGTAATGTGTATTCTGTTATATCCTAACTAATAAAAATGATATTGATATGATAAATTATCTAAAATTGGCTCCTCTGCATTTTCATCTTCGTCGTGGGGGGTAACTTCCTGATTGCCCAACGAAATAGGTATGTGAAACATTTATGGAGACCACACACAAGAGATACTTTAACTGATTACATGAATCTACATCTAGAGATAAAGGAACCATCTCCTTTAAATTCCCATGAATATCATTTACTATTCACTGGTCTTGATGGTCACTCTTGAGCTCTACCAATTTTCTAACATTCACCACCACAGGTATAAACCATCAGATGAAAGTGAGATTAAACACATTCCAAGACATACCATCATGAAACAATGCTGGTATCACCTTATTCCATCTATCCAATGTTAAACCTTCAAACAATCATGAAACACCATGGACTATCATGGCTTTGGGAGTCCCCAATAACATGAATCACCAAGGACTTCATCAAGCTAGTACACATTTTTAAATGGATAACTATCACAACATAATATGGGGAAAGAATGAATAACTCTATTACACCACTCCGCAAGGAGTCTAGATAGAACCATGACTTGAAGAGTTACACAAGAATCCAATGGGAACTTTTTAGGTTGCATTTTTAAAACATTAAGCACAAAGTTGAATAAAGAAACATCATCAACCAAAATTCTACACATCAATCATAATCCAAAATGAATAACAGAATTAACTACCTCTACCCCATTTCATGCTTTTCTAATACAAATTCTTGTGAAAAGGAATTTAAATCTCAAAAGTAAACACTATGAAATTTCTCACTCAACATAAAAACATTTAAATTAACCTATTTTGAAGCCATTTTTGATAAAAAAAACTACTTAAATTTTCACAATGGGTATTCCATGATGTCTTAAATTTGATCACTTATATAAATACCAAGGGTAAATTAAAAAAACATATCATTTACAAAAAAATAGTTCAACATAAAGAAAAATTTTCCAACCACTTTGAAAAACTAACTTATCATTAAAGAATCACATTTCCTAATTCCCATGAATTTTACATTTCACATTGCAATATATGTTTTCAAGATCCCAAAACAATTTTGGAAAACACCTTTTAATTTTTACTTTCAAACCATACGTTATATTAAAATAAAATAGTTTTCATTTCCAAAAACATTTACCCCTTTTAAGATACCTTTTCTATGAATCATTTTCATTATTTAAATATATTCAAGACATCCAAAATGAATCTCAAACATAACTCACATAAAAACTACCAGGAATAAATAACTAGTGGTTATCCCAACCCAACAACATTGTTTAGCTGACCACACTATGATAGAGAATCATGAACAAAACGTTCCTTGAAAAGTGCACTCCGGCTATACATGGGACTCTTCTCCATGAATCCTAGTCTGGTAACAACAGATCACTCCATTTTTAACCCTTATCCACGCATACAATGAAAAAAAATTATATATTTGGGAGTACCCAAAGAAACTCGAGGTTTGATACGGGAAATTGTTCATGAAATCCTTCTTGTACATACCTCTTGAGTCTTAAAAATCCTATACACCAAGCGACCTGACACCCCAAATAACATGGGCCTCATATAATACCATTTTACACAAACCAAAATGGGTCAACCCCAAAACGGACAGCTGAGCGGGTCTATGACAATGCCCAAAGGGTGTTCCCGATCCCCACGAGTTTTAAACTAGTTTCAAGAATCAAAAGAAATCTATTGTGAATGATTTATTCCAAAAATAAATAAATAAGAATAAAAAACAATAGAACTAAAATCTAGTATTTGATGGAGTATAAAACTGAATGGATAAAAATCCCTCTAAATGACCTTAGGGATCAGCACCAACCAGAAAACCACACTTGCTCCTAGAGTAATCCAAAAGAGAGGGAACTGAAAACTAAAAAGATAGTGTCGGTGTGAGAACCAAGATTCTCTATTGGGATTCCAAAGATAAAACATTCCCCATGCCACACCTTTTTTGTGAATTCAATTATTTTTTGTTTGAAAATAAGATATTAAAAAATAGTGTTTTAATTATATTACCAAAACAAATAAAATGTTTCTAAAATCTTGACATCACCTTTTTATTTCCATTTTGAAAAGAAAATTTCAATTATATATAATTCATTTCCATTAATTCCATAAAAATACATCTAGTGTTTTAATAAGTATTTTAAATATGAAAATCCTGTTGAGGTTCAATGAAATAAAATATAAAAAACTCTAACAAAAGATATAGGAACCTTGAAGTGTGAAATCATAGGAATTCCCTAAACATACCTAGATAGATCCCAGGATGTACTCAATTTGGAACCACCTATCGATATATGGTAAAAATACTATGTCTATAACCACCTGGCTGACTTCAACTGACCTATCCAGTGGTAGATCCCATCTTGCCTAACAGAAAATATTGGGGGTACTAACCCGTCTAATCTGGGATGACCGACCACTATAACTAATCCCTATAAAATATAACTAGGAAGCCCATGGTAATATTACACTATCTAAGATAGAGTCTCTCTCACATGTGACACTACTTACCATCTATCACCGCACATACCTATCCCATACACAAATACGACCAATACGATATCCAATATATGGAAATATATTTATAAAATCACCTAATATATAGATATACATATATATTACATCCTCAAGGTTCCAATTGGGTTGTCACATCATATAAATAGTAAAAAGTTTCTTTAAAATACACATGTTTTCACAGAGGCCTTCAACGTTACAAACCAAAATGTATTTTTCTAAACATTTCAAAAACCATTACCAATTAATTGTGAACTAACACTTTAACCTGATCATTCCAAATGGGACATCACACATTAAAATCCAATTCCATTTCAATTTTTTTCTCTAAAAACAACAAATTAAAATTCTCCCTGCAACCCAAGATGTCTTATTGGCTTTCCTAATATTTAGAAGTCAACTATCCTTTCTAAAGTACAATACATGCTAGGTTTTAAGGAACACATTGGGAATCGTTTTCATGTTACACAATGTACCAGAATTCTATTTAAGGATTGAAGAACCATTATTTCTATGGGCCCTCGTCATTTTATGGTTAACCCATGTGTGCACATTGTGCACAAAGTGATGGGACAACTCTAATGGCACATTCGAGACTATCGAAAACACCCAAAACCCTTCAAGGTTGAGACCAAGTCAATTATTACATAACACATTTTACTAATGAATTTTATTTTCACAAAATACACTTCCAAAAACTAGAAATCAATTTGAAAACTATTTTAAATAACCTAGCTTACATCACAGATAAAATAAGCCTATAAATAATATTTAACAAGATATAACAATAAATGGGATTCCAATTCCAAGTGGTGAAATCAATTTTACAAACGACATAGTTATTTTTATAAATATATAAAAATAAAACCAAAATATAGTAATCACACTTTTAAACTACTATGAAATCATATAATTTAAAATAAATGGAATGAACATTGGAAATCAACTACAATATGAAGCTCAATAAGCTTAGGCACATCTGCTCATGAAGATTTCTATCTAAAAGTATATTCTTTGACACTAAGAATATACACATTCACATACATGTAATGAAAAATAGAACCTATGCACAAATAATCATGTCCATGAATATGTGCACGGGGGTCTGTACACATATTCCTATATGAATATACTAATCTCCTCTCACCAATGTATGAATTTACATATATATGTGTGTGTGTGTGTGTGTTTGTGTGTTTTTGTACATGGGATCAACTATCTATTTATATGTACACTCACTATAATGGATGCTTATTCTTATAATGGGGATTCCAAATATATATTTACTTCCTTATGAACATGTAGGCTAGTCACCGTAGACCTGATGGCTCGAAACCACAAAGAAGATATAAACAAACATTAATTTAAATACCAGGAATCCATAAAAAAACATAATAACCTAAATTAGAGGGTGGAAACCAAGACAGAATGTGTAAACCTCACCTCAAATGATGATGGTGAACCATATCTAATAGAAACCAACTCGCCTTCGGTGTCAGTTTCCAGAACAAGCAAAAACACACCATGGGTGAAAATTAGCACAACCCTAAAGAAAGAGAAAACTAGAATCGGAACAACCCTTCAAACCTTAGTTTCATCCGAACATTATCAGGTGATGGATATGTCGAACCAAAGACAATAAAGGGAATGAGGGTGGTATAGGAGATATACCATAGAGGATTGGTTGATGATCCGTTGTAAATATACTATGAAATGAAAGAGATGAGCTTAAGGGGGGGCACATGAATAGGGTGGTCACACTAAAGGGGGTCACGATGAATAGAAGTTCAACCATAGGATAACGCATATGAGAAATAGGTGGTTCTCTCCAGAGGAGGAGACATTAGATGGTCACGCTGGGAGAGGATGGGGGAAATGGAGTAGTTGCATGGTGAGGGGTAGTGGAGAAGGGAATCAAATATAGAGTTTCAAAAAATAAACTAATTACATAATAATAATAATAATAATAATAATAATAATATCCACAAATATAATAATATTTACAGTTATATTGTTTTAATTATCATTTATTAAAAAAATTCATCATCAACATTTCCCCACATAATTATCATTTAAATAATTCTATTTTCATCTCTTAATAAATTTAAAAATCAATTTTTATAGAATGGGTATCACACACAATTGATAAAATCATGATTCAACCTTGCCAAATTTCACACTCTCGATGACAGGTCCTCTCACACGTTTTCCACACAATTACCCTTAACCATGAACATCCTATGAATAAGAGCCCATTGTTCTTGATACTTTATTTAAATTCTCCCGATAATGGACCAAAATCAAAATGAGTATATAATTATTAAAAATATAAAAAAATTTAGTTTAGGGATTTACAACACACAATACATTTAAATAACTATATATGGACTAATACATATAGAAATCTAGATAATTGAGAACACGTCCAATTTAATAAACTAGTTAATGTATAACTAATATATAATGTTGAATAACTTAGAAAAAATTACATGTAATTAATAAGATGAAGATGAAATGTATCGCAATATTTTCTCATTGAAAAAATATCATGGATAAAGATAAAAAAATTATAATGGAAGAAAAAGGTTTATTATTTAATTTTTTATATCCCCGGAACCTGAATCCATAAAAATCAAGATCTATTCTCAATATAGTTCAAAACTGGTGGATATAAATCAATTTATCTAATGCCAGCTAGTTGATTCATCCCATGATACTACCACCAAATTAAGGAGATATCATTAACCAGTCCCCACGAGAGTATTTAGTTCTATGAAATTTCCCATGCATCAGATTATCCATTTAATTTATAAACAATGTTCCTTGTCACATATTTTTATAGAGTAATGGAAGCATATGTAAATATATTTCTCTAGTCCATAAAATAACATTTAATTTAAAAAACATATTTTAAAAATGGTATATAGTAAAATCAATTATAATTTCAATGATAATTGATATGGATATTTATGGTAAATTAAATGTTCAATGATCAAATAAAAATGAATAACCCAATATGTATTTAATGAATAATAAAATTATTCAAATAAGTTAATGTAAATACTATTCATGGTCAAAATAATTAAAATAAATCCAGAATAAGAATAAGGATGGAATCAATGAAATATATTCACATTATATTAAGATAAATGGTTAATGTCACTACTGAATACAGTTAACACAAAATATATTTAAAAACATTATTTAGAAAAAAGAAGTATTTGTACGAAAATGGATTTCCAAATGATGAGATAAATTATGATGAATATTATTGAAACATTTTATATAGTATTTTAAGTACCAAAGAGTGGAAATCCACACTATCACTTAGAAAATTTCATGAAAAATCCTAACAACCTAAAATTAGAGGGTTTACTAAACAATGTTAACATAATATTAATTAATATATATTCATAAATAGATAATCTCCTTCACAATTATATTTTGAAATAAACCTTTTAAAGATCCTAATGTTGAGGTTTAAATTAATTTCTGAATAAATTATGAATATCAACTATAAATCTAAAAAAAATTGAAAACATAGAAATTTATATTGAATATTCATTCTAATAGTAATGATAGAATATTAATGACAATGAGGAAATAATATAGTCCATTTAAAAAAATTCAGTAATGAAGATATTTAACACTTGGAAACAAATAATTTAAATCCCCTTACGTGAAATAATTAATATTGAAACATAGAATAAAATGAAAATTGAATTATTCATTACATTACTCATCAAAAGTTATTATATAGACCATATAAAAAACAAGGTTTATATCATTAAAATATTCCGCACCCAAAAGAAATTGAGATGAAGTCCCTTACCTCAGACATCCTTTGGATTTAATGCTCTTTAAGCTCTAGTATAATTTTTCCATGATTTAATCCTCTCGAGATTTTATAAAAAGATTTAAATATCATATCTATTCCTTATATATGTATTTATTTTAATCCATAAATTATTTTTATAGAAAATGAAATACACCATTCATAGAGACAGTAGGTCGTACGTCTACATGAAAGACGATTAAATTTTCTTGTAATATTGAAAGAAAGAAAAATAAATTCAATATATACATATATATTATCAATTAAGTATAATTTTTTTACATTAATATCACATGAAATTTATCTAACCCATACATTAAAAAATACATGTAAAGTGTGAATGAATCACATTGCTTTGTGAGGTGGTAGCCCACTATAAAAATGTGAGTTGTTGTCGTATTAAAAAAATGGTGAGAAGGAATTTATGTGTTATATAATAATTAAAATATATTAAAAACATCATAAATATGATATATAAAATAAAAACTCTTTATCATTTTCATAAATCAAATATGGTAATGAAAAAACGAATGAAATCGGTTCACGTTGTGTTATTCATCCGTACACATGAATGCTGACTTGATAACACATTTGAGGGATTTTCACAATGTTTTAGGTAGTAAAAGGAAATTAGAAACATCTATAATTATGGAATATATTATTTTTATTATATAGTCGCAGCATAATATGAATTTGAGGATGTGTATATTGAATTTAAATGAAAATTCTTTTAAAAGAACATTACCTCTTCTTTGGGTATCTTCATTTGGATTGCATTATACCCTTCCATTGTGGAATTTCATTCCAAAATAAGCCTTCTAGGAATATGTGAATGAATTTGGGGAGTAATATTTTTCTCTTTTGTTTGAAAAAAAATTATTTAGTAGTGTGAATAATGAAAGCAAGTTCTTTTTTATAGTTGAGGAGGAGTGGCATTCTTGTAAATGCTGAAAAGTATTCACTATTGGGATGTATCTCTCATCTAATGGACCTAAAAATGTAACAATAATGTTTATATGGAATTATAATGATTATAAATACCTCCAACACACAAATAATATAATTTTGTATCATTTAATTCCTTGTCATTTATGATTAATAATTTTTAAACTTATTATTTTTAATAAAGATTACTTTATAGTTTTATTTACCAACAGAATTTATCCATTAACACTATAATTAATTGATAATTATTAGCTATTTTAGACCAATCAATTCAAAATATTAAGGTAAATTAATAAAATAATATATCATTGTGATTGTAACTTTAAATTTATTACAAATACATGTTAAGCAGAAATCCTAATTTTAACCTTAATAGGATAAATTTAATTTAATTTTCTTCCCATATCCTTATAGTCAGAAATTAGGATTCAAATATAGTAATTTCAAAAATTATTCTTATTAAATATATGTATTTTTTCATTATTTCAACTCACATAATCTATATAATCTATATTACTATTTATCATATAGATGTCAAGAGAAAAATATTTTTTAAGTGAAAATGTTCAAAACAAATTATAAGATTATATATCTAATTTAAAAATAAATATGATTATAATGAATTAAATTGGATTAATTGATGTATAATTTATCTAATTAAAATTTATGAAAAATACAATAAAAATATTTAATCATTATAATATATTTAGATGAAAAAATTAATTTTCAAATAAAAATAACTATTTTTCATTAGAGTTCATTAAATGAAAATACTCCGAAAATTTACAAAAATTCACCATAATATAATTTTAATATTTAAATTTCCAAAATTTTTAATATTTTTTCGGTTATAATTTTAAAATTTTAAAAATTTATTTCTAAATTGTTCAGGAAGAAAAGTATGTAAAATGACCATTAGAAAAATACATCTTTTTTAGGTGAAAATTTTATTTGATCTAATATAATGACCATAAAATCAGTTTTTTTGTGTCAAAAAAATTATTTAATATACTTATATTTGATTGATATCATATAGTAATAGTAATTTATTATATTCATTACAGTAGAATTTCATTGGCGCTTAATTATTTTTTCATAAAAACCATTCTTTTATATTCAAATGCTTATTATATCCATTTATAACTAAATTTTAACCAATGAATTAGATTATATGTCATCATATGTTACGTTAATCTATTAATCATGGTAAATTTAAATAATATTAGGTAATTATTATTTGAAATAATAATATTAATTGTAATTGATAAAAATCGGTTATCCATAAAATGCAAGCTATTGAAGAAAGTAAATGTTTCTTGTAACAAATGATAAACTCTATATTTCGTGCATTTCAACCTCTATCATGTAATAAATTTACATAAAATTTTAAATACAGAGTAATGTATCAGAATGTTATATTCACTTATATGTTTGGTGTTGTGTGTCGTACATTCTTTTGAATACGATATACATATATTAAAATTTCTATCTTTTATAATCAATATGGGACTAATACTAACCCCTTACTAAACCACTCTATAGATTTTTATATTACACAAAATCCAACACAAGTAGTGGAATTAAATTTAATGTAAAAAGTTTTGGATTAAATATCTGGATAATGAGTTGTGTGGGAGGGGTTCAAGGTGAGTTGATGACTCATAGTGTTTTTTGGGAGACATAGTGAATTCTCTTTTGATCTATTTTGGAGTGTAAAATTTTAAATAAATGTGATTATTATATTTTATTGGTATCTACATACATCCCATGGTGATCTTTTCCAATTTTTTAGTCAGGTTTTCAATAATTTTATCCTAAATTATATATGATATACATAATACTATTTTCCACAACATTATTGTTCATTTGTCTTATTATTTGGGGATATTGAATATTATGATACCTTAATATAATATTTTTGTTCGATCATAGAATGAGGAGTGTGATACATTTGAGTGTAAATCATCATCCAATGGTATTTTGGAACCCTATATTTTTTATTGAGATTGGTTATCAGGGGAATACAAAAATTCCCTAAGGGTTGGAATGTCAATTCAAGATATTACTAATGGTATTAATTGTTGTATTTCTATTTGGTATATGTATATATAGTCTATGTTATGACTAATGATATTGTTATAAAATATTTCTATAAATAAATATTTACATGGCCCCATGAATTAAATGGATACATTGGGAGACAATGTGTTTATAGAAAAACATACATCCAGTTTTTAACTAACATTAATTTCTCATCCATGGTCTTGGAAAAGGATGTTCACTATCATTTCATCATGTTATTTTGTTATATGAAATTTTTATGTTATGAAAATACTTCATTATACTATTTTAAAATAACATTTTTGTTGGCTGTTGTTCATATTTCAGTGGAAATGTTCTGGGAACCAAATAATGGAAAGGTGATAGAGGAATGAACATGGGGTGGCTATAAAATAGATATCGACAAGCTATTGGTATTTTACTATGTATTTCTGATATATTACACCCTATAAGCTAGATGTAGTTCCTTGACGAACCTCTTAGGATCCACCAACAACACTAGGGGTTAGATGTGGGAAAATGGGTATCTAGTGCGCCTATGGTGAATGTGAAATTGATCTGGCCTACATGTTTTAATTCCATATATTTTGACTAGTATTAATTATAAAAATATAAATTTTGAAACAACAATTCAGAAAAGGGTATTGACTCATATTATAACACACGTCCCATTCATCTCCCCTTGTAAATTCATTATTGGAATTATATAATGGTTCTTAATAAAAAAATTTCTCTCCAGAACTATCAATAATCATTACTTCTTATTCACAAATGAAAAATTGCCAACATTTTTTTAGGATATATTTTATAATTAAATAATTAATTGTCCCATTATATATATATTTGTGATGGATGTAACATGTTTCTTGTTTTTCTTGATCGAATTGGGATATATGATTAATAATAAATGTTGAACATGTATCTATTTTTTAATCAACATCATAAACCTCTTCTTGAAGGAGTATTGGTTACAAATCCTTAGTCCAATTACAATTCTATACTAAATTGGTGAGGATTTCAATATGATGGAAATGACCATAAAATAATATATAGAATTTTTATAAATTGGGGTTGTTTTTAAGAAAGTCATCATAGAATGAAAATACTTAAAAATTCTTATTCATTAATATATTTTTTTGTTAATTTATTATTAGTGGACTGATCATAATTGTATTGAATTATGTTTCTCTTCTATAATTGAGGGAAATTAACAATCCATTCTCTAATCATCAATGGATTTAGTGAATTTTCCACCCCTAGAACTACATACATTTTAATTGGTTCTATTGATGGACTACCTATAGTATGTAAATATATAATGACCTAATTGAATTGATATATTCTTATTTATCTATTATTAACTACTTTTACGATAAACTATAACACAAGTTTGGATCACTTTACATGTCATCTCATTCACTGTTATTGTGTGATGTGTTCATTCCTAAATCCCTCAAGAAACATAATAGTTCTTCTTAACACCCAATGATGTAACATGTTCTTTATATTTGAGGCCCTCATATTATATTTTGTTTTTTGTTTCATATTATCCTGAAAATATATATTTGATCATGCAACATGGTGATTTCAAGTGGGTGTGACCATAGAATAAGAGAACTATTTATGAGAAATATTTCCTTGCGTATTGAAATAGTATTGGTTTACCACTTTTGAAGATGACAACATGTTTTTATTTGATGATATTAAATTATCTTGATGATAAGTTATGATTTTACATTTATTATTTATCAATTTATGTGTCTTACCATGATTTTGAATGATTTAATTGGAACATTAAATTGGTGGACCATCACGTTTTGATTACCCCTTCAAGAAGGAGTGCACTCAACATATTGAGATGACTCCTAAGGACATTACACAAGGTATGAAAATTTTATCCTAATGGAAAAACACGAATGTCAATGTACTAAAGATACTAACAATGGGAATAAAAATGAATTACATTTGAATATTGAGTAACATGTTTAATTTAGGTCATATGTATATCAAGGAATAAGTGCACAATCCAAGTGTCCTTTTTTGGTCAATTTATTCTTCCATAAAATTATCTTTAAACATAAATCTATATCTTGTATTGTATTGTTGGGGATTATGGTGGATGAGTTCTTAGAAAATTATTGAAATTCATGTTTGTACATTTATTATTATCGTGGACTACACCTATTTTAAATGATCAAATTATTTAATAACACATAGGTGGTATTCTGCTAGGTTTTATAGCTGAATCCTTAAATAAAATTATCGAAGCATATGAATACGTCATGTATAAGGATCAATGAAATGGAAATTCCCCCATGGAAGATAGATGAGTCTCGATGCAACGATTTTATGGGGATATTGGGATATACTCTAGAGGATTCCATAGTTTTTTATTAATTTATTCCAAAACATTTACTTATAATCTAATATGGCAGTCCATTGTGGGACCCCAATTTGTTTATGTTTTTTAATTATATGATTTTTTGTTCCAAGAATTGATTAATTATGATTACATTAAAATCCACAGGATAGAGTGAATATTATATTATATTTATATTATTAATTATAGTACATGATATTAAAGGTATAGTTAACCGATTCAGAACCCTCAAACCATCACTACTGGTCGACAACCGCTAGCACATGAGAAGGCGAGAATGAGGTCTTGTTTTACTCCAGATCAGACTGAGTGGTTCAGGATGGGGAATTACAAAATTTTATCAGATTAATGTTATCATCATTTGATTTTTACAAATTAGGGACACAATATAAGAAGATTGGTTTTATGGGACATGGGGTGTGTAGATTTCGTATCCATGGTCATGTTATATGTAGTGGATCTCTATGTTACCATTGGTATGATAATTATTATAGTTTTTTGGATTTTTAGGGGTGTTTATCATTCTTTAGTAGGTACATTAGACACATTCCACACACACACATATATATATATATATATATGTTTCAATGAAAATTAGATCATCAATGTCAGAAATTTAATTTTTTTTTATTCTAGGATATTTTTTATTTCATTATTGTGTGATATATATATATATATATATATATATATATATTTAACCAGGTTACTGTCAACTATTTATAGTGTGCGTAATTGGATAAACCTAAAAGTTCTCTTATGTTTATATATATATATATATATATTATTTTTACTATCATGTATGGATTTGTAACAACAGTTTTTGCTATGAGGGAGACATCTTTTGTTAAGGGTATCCTTCATGTAAATATAAAATAATGTCAAAGTCTAATTAAGATCATTCATAAATGTTTTAGTTGTTTTTCTACATGTTACCCAATTTTTCTCCCAAATGACGACTAATGGGATGATCATTTAATGTGGTTTGGACCAGTCTTTCAAGGTATAATTACCATATTACACAACCTTTTATGTGAGAGGATACAACAAAGCAGGATCCTAGATATTTTCAATTATCACCAGTTGTAGGACCTCCATAGTTGGGAACCCTTCCACCGGTTCATGTCTAGGGAAGTAGTGTACCTATGAACCTGGTTGACTAATCCAAATAAATATTTCTCAATTAACCTATATAGTTTTAGAGAGATGGTGAATTCTAGAACTTAAAGGATTTCATAGTCTTAATCACGGGTTATGTCAGCCATATGGATACGCATGAGGATAGAAATATTTAAATTCACTCATTCACGATACATGTATATTTCAGATGTTGATAGAGTTCAATGGAATATCTAGTATTTATGTTGGTCTCACCTAGGATATTTTCAAGAATTTCTACATCTAGTATTTCTTCCATGATTTACTGATTCTTGTTATTGTGAAAAAACTTATGGAATTACAACAATGGTCCATGAATTTAACTAGATACTCAAATCAATTCATTGAGTTAAAATTTCCAATACTCTCATTGATGTATGTGAGGAATATAATTTCATGAATTTTATCTTTATAATTCTTTAATACCTCTAAAATTATGTTTAGAGTGTTCACGTAGTGAAATAACCAAATATTCTACATGGTTCATTGACTAGAACTGTAATTGTAGAGGTTGATAGTGCTATTGTTTTTCATCATTCAATCAATATATAGAGGGGTGTACCCATTTCTAATATGGTGAGTTTATACTATTATATGAGGAATAGGAATACTATGGACATGATACATAGTGGTGAAATATCAGTGTAGTGGAGCATGACTCCAATATCCTCCATAAGAGGATAAACATCATGATTCAAAATTATGAATGTTGGAAATTAATAAATGTTCTTTATGACACCTCATAGAATGTTATATAAGTGTAGAAACACAAAGAATTCTCCACATTTTTTTATTAAGTATTCATGGATGAGTTTCTAAAGTAGGTTATGATAGAGATGATCTATAACCCAGGGACATGGATGTCTTCTTCAATTGTAGGCTCTTATGATGATGACATATACTAGTTAGGATTCTTGGGGAAACATTTGATGAGATATGGCCGGTAAGGAATTATATAGTGTATTATACTCTTTCAAAAGCTAGTGGGGAACAATATTATATTCAAGGTACAATCTTGTTCACTTCTACCTTATAAATTTCATTTTTTGAAATTTTAACATCCTATTATTTCTAATAATAATAATTTTTTATTGGACTTAATATAATTTTTATTTTTTCTTCTGAGTTATATTCCCTCGATACACTCCTTGGAATGAAACCAGAATACAATCAGTGATTCCCAAATTTTCTTATACCCATTTCTAGTTACGGACATCTATAGAAATTCATGATTCTCAAAACCAAAACCATTGGTGTAATTCTACTAATGCACTACATGAAATAAATCTGATCTCACATAGATTGCTATCAGATATTGTTATCAATCACCTAATCTAAATTAGAGAAGTATATGATGAATATATAATGGGAACATGGAGATGATTGTGATAATCAAAAAATGAGTCAACACATTATGATCATATCATAGATGTTAGGATTGGATATATCAATAGTATTAGTTACATCCCCATCATTTTTTCTTCCATTATTGTATCTCTATTAGGATTATTTTCATGGTTATTTAATTGGACTTCTTCCACTGATATAGGAGTTGAAAATGAGATAGATTTCACAATATATATTCCCCAGGATTCAATACCCACTAGCCAGATAATTCCAAATAAATTGAATGATCACAACCAATAGCTTCAGTACTTATTTAAGATGGTATTTATCAAGCTAAATATATCACCATGGGCTTTTCTTGTTTTATCACATTGAAGTGAGAGGGTAGTATAAAACTATTTTTATATTAATATATTCTAATAGATGTTATAGATAAGAAAATATATTTTTTATCAATATTTATGATATCATGGATCAGTTACTGGGGGGTTAGTTGATCATTAAAATTGACATTAGGTCATGCAATCACCTATTGTAGGTTAGGGATTTGGACATCCCAAATATGTTGTTTCAATGTTGGTATGGGTTATATGAGTAACTGGTGAATCCATGTGGATTAAAAAATGAACTATATAAGTTCATGGATCTCATGAAAAAAACCTCTAACAATATCAAGACTCATTATTCGTCGTTTTCATTAATGAATTCCCCATCTACTCACCAACCCTAGAGCGGTATGTTTGGAATCTTAAGTATAAGTCCCTGACTATTAACATTACATATTTTTTACATAAGTCATAAAATATTCATTATATCAAATTGATGATATTTTCATGTTTATATCCTTTTAAAATTATTCAATAACTCATACAAAACTACTCAGATATTACAAAGTAGACACTTATACTTACTATCCATTTTTTTAATAAGAAAAACATT
Organism: Viscum album; assembly: GCA_963277665.1. Taxonomy (NCBI): domain Eukaryota; kingdom Viridiplantae; phylum Streptophyta; class Magnoliopsida; order Santalales; family Viscaceae; genus Viscum; species Viscum album. Next base: position 616,461,629 of record OY728127.1, on the reverse strand, counting down.
TAAAAATAAACATGGTATTTTTTAATGTTTGATCATTATAAAATTTCCTTGATCCCGTCCTTTACTATATTCTCCTTTAAATCCAATGGACAAAATTTCAAAACGTTGTATGAGCATAAAAATCTTCAGTAAGGGATACACATGAAAGGAATATTTTAGTCTTATTAAATCATGATATCCCATGAATACATTATCATAATGTTATAAATTTCACCCTAAAGAAAAAGTAACTAATATACATTGAATTTAATCTCATATCAAACCTTTTTTTGTAATCAAAAGATTATTATAAAACCTATAGAATGCATATGAAACATATAAGGGTAACATGGGGAAAATTATTCTTAAATGGAATAACCATACTATTGACTTCCTTAAATATCAATATTAAAAATAGAATGGACATATGTATAACTTCCATACTCAATTATTTGGTGGATATTATGTATCCAAACAACCTTGGTTAATCATATAACCACAAATATTTTTTTTATCATGTAACAACCCATCAAATTTCCATGTACCATTACATATTCATAACACGTAACAAATTGCGATTATAATCCTATAAATCATAAAATATAATTTGAAATCATAATAATTCATTTCAAGACCTTCAATGAGGAAAAACATTTAAAAAAATTCAATAAAAAATACCCAAACAAAGGGAACAAATTTCTTTTCTTATAAAACATTAATGATTATAGAGGAAGAAAAATATGAAATAATAGTTACAGTGTTGGATAATTAGTATTTCATTATATATGATAATACAATTCTTTTTGAAATTTTTTTAAAGCACATTATATAAAAATATTCCATTTGAATAAATTATAATGAAATATATATTCATATGGGTTATTTTTAAACCTCATAAAAGAAGGTGGTGTATAACATTGAAATATGTCTCAATGAATGGAGTATGAGATGATGCCCTTACCTCAAGTCAGATTCATCCCATATGTTATTTTTATTCTTATATAATAAAATTAGGTTTATTTATACCCTATTGAGAAAAAGTTTCTTATTAATTATTCCATTTATATCATTTATTTATAATGATATAAAAATTTCTTAATTATTTATGTTCACGTAGGATGCTTGTTGAGATTTAATACTTGATTCGAAAATGAACATGGAATGATGTCAATAATCCAAGGGTTCATAAGTCCATCATCTCCAAAATGTTATTAATTAAATTATTATATTTTATATATATAAATTACTATACTAAATCAAATCATGATGTATTGTCATAAAAATGAACAAAGCTATATTCATGAAGATGGTAGTGTGTAGGTACGCTTGAGTAACGTTTATCATTTTCCATTGATTGTTATAGAAATAAGGTAAGTATTATTTCATGTTTCTCAAAATATCATCACATAATTAATATCATATTAATAATTTAAGAATACTTATATTTAATATTCAAGTGATGTAAAGAACAAAAAAAGTCACATCGCTTCATGGAGGAGATAGTTCACATGTATGCATGAACAAAATTATCTTTTTTACGTGCATGGAATTTAAGAACATAATTGGAATATTGTTATCCTATAAGGATTAATATTTCATTAATATAATATATAAACATTAATTCCATTATGTTAACTAGTCATGTGAGATAGTTATGGAAAAGGAATTATATCTCTTCGTAGGGGTGATAGTTCAGCCATACGCCAGAATAATTAATTTATTTGTCATTTATTGGAAGTGGGGATAAATTTTGCTGATAATATTATCATAATATCATATCATTATAATTAAGATACATTTTTTATTATTTCATCATGTGTGATGAAGATTTGAATGATGAGGATGAACAAATAAAATATAGGCATGTAAATAATGACATTAACTTTCCCTTAGATGGTATCATTTATTAACACCATAAAACCTCTAAGATGGGTGTTCTAACAATAATAATTCCTAAATAATGTGGGGGATATAAAATAATAATTTTTTTGTGAAGATATTGGCTGACCAAAATGGTATTTGAATTGTAAGGATTATATATAAAGATTTTCTTTTTATAAGAGAGGGGGGAATTCTTGAATATATTAAATGTATTAAATTAATATAAAAATATTTATAATATGAATGGGTCCATGTTTATTTGGTTAAAAATATAAGATTCGAATGTTTATAAATCCATTCATCCAATAAATATTATACATGTTTTGTATACTCTTTAATCCCTCTCTATGTGTTTTCTCCCCTTTAACTCTAACATTTTTATTAATTAATTTACAATTTGATCATTAATAATAATTACCATGACATGTAAAACAACCACTTATTGATTTATTAATGAAATATTTTACTTATTTAGACATGTTGGTTGAATCATATTGTTTGATAAATTTTATATTAATTAATAAATATTTTATACATTATGTTATGAATTATTTCTACCATGACACTATTCATTAATGGACTTTAATTATAATCATAATAACATTATTATATTATAGAAATTATTTTAATATATCAATAACAAGTAAAATTAATCCATTAAATTTGTTGATGATGTCAAATATATCAATTTATATTTATGTTAATATTATTATATCATTTATTTGATTCTTCCATTAATAAACCTATCCCAGCATCATCATTGGGTCGTAATTAAATTTATTGTTTAAAGTCTAAAAATTATTAATAAATTATCAAGATGAAGAAAATAATTTTATATTTTTATGGATAATTTATAGTTGATGATATCACTTATATAACCCAATATTAAAATTGTTCTACTAATAAAAATCATGTTTATGACATCATCATTTTAACTTCAAATAAAATGTTATTAATTTCATAATAACACCCATGTGGCTTAAAAAGGCCACAATTTTGGAACAATTGTTGTATTGGTAAAATATAACAAATATATTAAGATTAGTAAAAGTGTTATTTCAGTATTATATTACTATAATATTATTGTTATCTTTAATTATCGTATTTTCTATCATGCATGATAAATAAAATACAAATTCTTATATTCACCAAAAAATATTTTTATCCTTTTTGAACACATTTTTGATACTAATTAAAACTATGTGTGTAATTGTTTTAAAATTAAATTCACAAAAGTGTGTGAAATTAAATAAAATTTATTCTGGTTGACGGATCAAAGAAACATGTTTTTGGAAGTGAAAATGCTCAAAAGTTCAAAAACATTTTATATCCAATTTCAATGGAAAATTTATTCCAATAACATTAATTTGGTTAACCTATAAAAATAATAATATAATTAAAAATTAAAAATAATTAAAATTATAAACTATTTGTATAAATAAATTAGATTAATTAGAATTTTTGAGTTAAAATGTATAATTTTTTACTAGATATTAAAATATGACAATTCTCATGATAATATAAAAAATTCACCCAATGTAAATTTTTATATCTATATTGTAAATAATATGTTTATTTTGTCAAATAAAATTATTATAATTAAAAAATACAAGATTAAATTTTGGTTCCCTATTAAATTTTTGTAATGATTTCTTAAAAATCAAATTCATGAATAATATGGAATTTCTTCTTCTATAGTGTCTAGAAGGAATATAAGATGTATTTAAAACATCATATTGAAGTTTAATTTAATTAATATAATCTAAAATCATTATTTTAATATTTCATAAACACCATTATTTACACATAATCATTTTTTCATAGAAACATGTCCTTTATATTTAATTGGTTTTTATTTTCATTTCTAATTAATTATCTAACTAATGAATCATTATATGAACATGTGTAAACATTCTAATCATAATTTATTAATTATCATTCATTTCCACCATTATAATGGATATGAGACAACAACAAATTCAAACAATAATATTAATAATATATTATTTTTTTGGTATAACTCTATCTTTTGTGAAACATATGATTTTTGAGAAACACATTTTACCATGTCAGGTATGCTATTGGACATATAATCCCTTTCATAATAAAATTAATATATAATTCCTAAATATTAATATATATGTAATATTATTATTCAGTAACTACTGGGGATGTTATATCCTTCCCCTGTTTTGAAATTATATCCTCGCAATTTTAAATTTTGGCTCAGTATCTAATGTATCACTTTCCAAAACTCCTTCATTGAAATACCACATCAAAAAAAGAGTCCACAATAACATCACTTTTAAAGAAAAATGTGCAGTTAAAATCTCACCTAAGATAACACATTATATTAATCAATATAAGAAACCATGGATATTTATGAAAATATAACCATCATTCTCTAATGGAGGGTGATAAAAAACATGGTGCAGAAAAAGATAACAATCACAAAACAATAAGATTGTGATTGGTTAAACATTCTTTAATTTCATATTAGGAAAATTAAATGGAAATCATTTTTGTTTTTTGATCCTTTATAGGGATATTTTAAATTAATATACTTCCTGGATGAGGATAAAAATAAATTATACGTACTTTACAAGTATTGTTTCATACTTTTAAAAAATTACACCTCAAACTCATCTTTTTCTCTAAATTATGAGTATTTAATAGGGATATTTTATGCCTGAAATACTAGAATCAAATTGAAGATATTGACATTATCAAAAAATATTACCAAAATTTTTATCCCATCTAAAAATATTAAAGAAAACAAAAAATATTATTATAAGATAAAAAAATAATTGAAAAACAGGAAACCATTGTATATATAAAAACTACTTTTAATTTCCAAAATTCAACTATAATATTAAAATTTCAACATAGAAATTTCAAAATATAAAATTCCTTAAAATCCCTAAAAATAAACCAAACCATGTAAAAAATCTAAAACACAAAAAAAATTGATTAAATACTCTTCCAAGATAAAATTTAACATTTATCATCAAAAAACATCAATCACCCTTAATGTTTTATTCCAAAAATTGACTAACCTGATCACATATTCTCCATGATAGGTTAATCCATTCAAAAAGTAACCTAACTTCACATAAGTCCACAATTAAAATCATATATTATTCCAAAATACATTTCAACCATTAATCCTTAGTTAAAATACCTTAGTATTATATTTACACTAATTATATGAAGTTTCATAATAGTGAACCTCATAAAAAATAACATTTATCACTTTATCCATGAATCATTTTCTAGTACCAAGTATATCTATTTAATATAACCTAAGTTCAAAAAATAAAAATATTACTCTTCCAAAAACTCTCTTAAATTTAAAAATGATGGAACAATATTAACCCGGGACTTCACATATGTTAGTAGTAGGAAATTCACCCTTGTAACCTGTCATTTGAGGGTTCAGTTCCCTTGGCCTTGCCAGAGAGGATGAGTAATCACCTATCATATGTGTTGTCATTTTCTATAAACTATATCATTCATCTAACATTATCAAAAATATGATAATTTCCTCAAAATAAACATTACATGATTTAACCTCAAAGGTTATCTCATACCTTTCATTTTGCATCAAAGAATTTAATAACCCTTAATTACTACAAAAAAGATCATATGAATGTTATCGGTTAATTTGTAATTTTTTTCAAAAATATAATTCACCATAAAATAATATTTTCACATAAAAAACATCAGGGTTTAATATTACATAGCTATAAAAGCACTCAAAATTACCCCCATCATCAAATGATTATTAATAATTTTAAAAATTTCCATGTTCTTAAGTAGTCCACTGTAATTAAATCCTTTATATGTGGAAATCATAATATTTAAATGTTATTCACAATCTATTAACTATGAATTCCCACCTTATCATTAAATACCTTGTTCTTTTTTATCAGAAATAAGGATTATATCCTCATGATTCATAAATTTTAATTTGATCAGGCCTTATTATTTTGGGATAGGAAGATAATTCATTCCTCAAATCGATATTTCCACATCTTCTTGATGTGTATTTTCACTTTCGATATGTTATCCTACATTAAAAAATTAAATTGTCACACCATTTATTTTATGTCACACTTATAAAGAGTTGGATAAGTTGAGATATTAAAGTCATATTAGAATGATATCATGACCCGTTATTTTTATGAAATGAGTTATTGATTTTAAAGACCCAAAATTTCGATGTAATTTTTTTAAATAAATGGGAATTTTATGAGTCAGCGAAAATTTACGGCACCTGATTCTGAGGCCCGGGGTTCACGGAATGAATTTCTAAACTTTTTTTCTGGTACCTTCAATAAACGTGTGAGTTATTTTTTCTAACTTTTTAATCGGTACTCTTAATTTAAATATGAGGGAATCGTTGAACTCACAATAAAAATTTTCTCTTAAGAAGACTTTCACCTTGATGAAAAATTATTTAAGGGTGATTGTTAGTTTTTGGGTTTTCATCAAAATAATAAAATAAAATAAATATCATTTTATTTTATTTCGAAATTCCTTGTGGATATTTTAGGTGGGGTCCACCTGAACTAAACATCTCTATGGAAGTTGGAAGTGGGGACCACTAGACCTTAAACATCCACGAGTGGTTAAGGTGGTGGACACCCGAACCCCAACCTCTCATGAGAGGTAATGGTTTTGGGGACCACCGAGGATGAAACCCCCCCCTTTAATTGGGAGAAACCCACAACTCCCACAATTAAAGAGGGAGAGCCTCTTGAACTCCTCCACATTAATTATTCCAACACACATAATTTATTTTACCAAATCATCTCTATAAATTAATTGAGTCAACACATCAATTAATTAATTAATCCATTTTGAATATTATGCCAATGATTAAATAGATATTTCAACCTATTGTTTTGGAAAAGAACTCACTTGGCTAGAATTGGGGAGAGGTGGTGCTCTTTGAATAAATATTCTCCAATGAAGAATGCTTCCTCCACGAATAACATCGACTTCTTCAACCTTTGTCCTCAGAACTTCCTTTGACGAAGGACATGTTCGTCTACAACGAATCGACGTCCGCCTTCTAGCACCAATGTCAACCAACATCAATCAAGGTAGGGATTTCAATTAAGTATGATCTTATTCCCTTGATTATTCCCTTAAAATTCAAAGAATGATGATCAACTTATTATCAAGTTGATCTGCAGATGTTTTACCTGCAGGTTAGGAATAAATTGTTGCAGGATGATTTAGGGGTTAAATCATTATTTTATTTACACTTCCCATGTACTCCCCTCTTTTTCCTTTGCGGGGATGGGAATAGAAATTATCAAGGGATTATGGGAATTGATGTTTTAAGAAAAATCTTCCATTCTCAGTCTTTGTTTATGTTGTTGAATACCACTTGCTACCACTCTAATCGTGGAGGTGCAGACCAAACTAACATGGCCCAACTCCCTCCATCGTCCTTCTTTGTGATGTTATTCGGAATGGAGGAAGGTGATGAGATAATGAAGGTGACGAAGGAAACGACGCCACCAATCACGGCCACCGTGACTCGTTCTGCCCCCGCGGCGCTCCAGCCTCATGAATGAACCCACCCTACTCTATGGAGGCACTGCCTTCCAGTCGCGCCTCCCATTCACGCCTGCCAAACAGGCCGGTCTGCGCCCTCAAGGTGATCTCCCAGCCGAACTGGCCTCGCGGTGCCCTCCCTGTCGAACCAGCCTCGCTGCGCCCTCTAAGACAAATTGGCCTCACGCCCTGCATTGAGCCGCCCCTGTGGCACCATCTGGGCCAAGCCGCCCACATGGCGCCCTCCGGGCCGAACCACCTTCATACTGACCCGCGGCTAGTCCTTACACTCACATCCAGTCCGCGTCCTCTTGGCTCTGCGCAACCCCTCGCGACCTGCTGGGTGGGGCCTAGTGGGCCGGATAGAACACAACGGGCTATCCCTCAAAACTGGTCGGGTCGATCCGAACTAGGTCAGCCCAGGCGGGGTCAGGCCGGGTAAGGCCGACGAGGTCTGAGCGGACTCAGGCTCACTATGATCCAATACTTTCTTTTAGCCATATCATTGGCTCCAGACCTCCGTTTGACGAACCATCAGCGTCATTGGGAATCTTGGAGCATGACTGTCCCTTTGAGTATGCCCACTGAAATTTGGGTTATAGTTGAGATATGGTCAAATTGGATCATGCACGAATCCAATCGGGCCCTTGGAACTAAAAGGATAATAAAAAATAGGCAGGGAGTCTGATTTACACGCCGTTAGTTGCCTTGAGACCCCTATAATGTGGAATACATTTGAGATAATTCTTTGTAAGACCTTGTGACAGTTGGTGTATCGACCAATAGCTTGTGGATTGGATCCTCTCGGAGACGAGCAAGCGTAGTGCGGAAACCTAGTAGCTGGATGAGACCTGACAACTACTGACTGTTTGACTCGGAGTTACTCTACTAGTCCAGTGGGGAGCGCCATGGTATCGCGGCAGACCCACGGTGGTGGATCGTGCTTGGTGATGTGGCAGACCCATGGTACTCGATAGGATAAATACCTAGCAGGATACGAGGGGGAGCTCACTTGGTGATGTGGCAGACCGACAGTGTGGAGAACCTCTGTGTGATGCAGAAGAGCCATGGTTCTCGAAAGAAGAGGTTCATCAGTTGTCCAAGCTTAGTGGGAAGCATGCTTGGTGTCACGGCAGGCCCACTGTACTCGATTGAGAAGTATTTCTCCAGCTTCAAAGGATTCGATAATGTGAATAAAATCCTGGTTGAGCTAAGTCAATTTCTCTGTGTTTTCCTCATGATTGATATGGATAACATGATAACATAGGTATATGTATGGGAATATACCTAAGTAAGGTTATCAGTTCATATCATACTCTGTGGTTTATCCTTAATGGATTTTTTTTTGTGATACCATGAGGGTCTCGGAGTCCCTACTGAGTATTTTTATACTCAACCTTGCATGGGCTATGCCCTCGCCTCGTTGTGTTGGATGCAGACGATGGACAGTGCTGACTGAGGCTGAGAGTAGCAGGACTAGACGATACTCAAAGGTGGACCATATAGCATGTCGGTAGATGGAGGAGATGGATGGATGTGGAGTGCTGGGGAGGTGATATATACATAAACATATGGTAGGAACCCCATAGAATGACACAGTAGTTATTTTTCCTTTTTCCTCAATTTTACATGTACTTTTATTTTCTTGTACGTTCTAGTTGGGATCGTATTCTGGCCCCTTTTACATTCAGCACTCTTTTTGAATATATAGTTTACTCGTGTTCATGTCTACTATGTGTGTTTATAGTTTATAAAGGAAATTCCTACCTAGTTTTAGGGAATTATGTCGTTGGTGCTAGTCACCTGCCCCTAACCTATGGAAGGCGGGCTTGGGGTAGTCACAGAACCGGCCCCAGGGGACGGATCATGAAAAATTGGTATCAGAGGAGTCAGTTCTACTGCAGAACATTGGACTCTGATATTTTCTGTGAATTAAAAGTGTTCAGTGTATTGAGTATGGTTTTCTATTCAGGAAGTCTAGTGTTTTTGTGGTAGCTGACATATCCATACACCATGAGCCTGACATCTGATTTCCAACTATGTGCACGAAAACACTAATTTCTTGTTTCTTTTCAAAAGTTTTCTTTATGTCAGCTCTACCAGGTCAATTCAACATGTATAACATTTTAACTATAGTTCACCTGTTTCTTTTCAGGAAGCCTCTACGTAGACAGTCGGCTAAAGTTCTTGAGAGTTGTATGCATAGATAGACCACTGAGATATAAGGACTCGGTGCAGGGATCTCTTCCAGTAGGGGGACCAGTGGAGGCAACAGGGGTACCACTCCCCATTGGGCCACCAATGCCATCTTCCCCTGCAGTAGAGGGTGTACGCCGCTTGAGCATGTTTCATGAGTTCCAGTGCCAGAGGCTAGACTTTTACATGCAGCATCGGCCAGATAGTGGAGCTTGATGCTCTTAGTTAATGACGAGATGACGCATATCTAGGAAGTCATAGAGGGCCTGTTTCGGGTACAATATTTCCCAGTGACTCTCTACATAGTGCACATAAAGGAGCTACTTCATCAATAGTATGGTAGCTTGATTTTAGCTCATTACTCAGTGAGGCTCAAAGACCACTCATGCTACTCCACAGATATGGTGCAAGACCCCTTCGTCAGGGCCCCTACCTTCGAGCAGGGGATCAGGCAGGAGATCAGGGCTTGGGTGATCTCACTCACCATCACGACGCAGGCGGGGATGTTAGAGAGATCCCTCCTAGTGGACAATTTCCTTGCAAAGTAGTTTCCAATAGCGAGATCCACCACCAGTCGACACATATCGAAGTCTTCTGCAGCTAGTGGAAGATATATGTTTAGAGGTCTAAGTGGAATAGATATACAGGTAGACAACCACGAGATTCAGATTTAGTTGTGTGGGGAACCCAAGGTGGAGACAGACATGCCAGGAGCGTGCAATGTTACAGATGCTGTAGGCAGTGTCACATGGCTCAGGACTGCCCAAACCATCGTTCAGATGATAAGAAGACGGTCGAAGGACCACCCAAGAAGAGACAAATATTTGACAGATGAGGTATGCAGGGAGTAGGTGGACTGGGGAGAGCCCAGCTCTAAACAGCTGAGGTCTACGACCACAGCGCTCCGGAGATGATCTGTGGTATGATCTGTGTCTACTCCACCATAGCTGTAGTACTTATAGACATAGGTTCCAGTAATTCTTTCATTGCAACTTCCCTCGTTCAGAGCTCAGAGACTCTAATGGAGCCGTTGGCTTGATCCTTACGGCTAGAGATTCCTACAGGAGCATATTTGACGATTACGTATTGGTGCTAGTAGTGCGAGCTTACTCGAGGAGGTGAGAGCTTCGGATGGGTTCTCCAAGTAGCGGTGTCGAGGCCTTACGACATCATCGTGGGTATGGAGTATTTATCTACAGTCTATTCTTAGATAGGATGTATTAGGCACAGAGTGCAGTGTGTCTGCACGGATGGGACCAGGTTTACCTTCACCGGAATGAAGAGAGCCTTTGCAGCACAGGATGGATTTACTCGGAGGAGAGTGCAGCCAATCACTCAAGAGTTGGCTAGCCTTACCCTCAGAGCTATTTATGTGGAGTGTCCAAGTTATCCTGTAGTGGTGGACCAGTACGCGGATGTCTTCCCTGATGATGTTCTGGGTCTACCTCCTCATAGATAGGTGGACTTTTACATTGATTTTCACCCCGGGACTGTAACACCCCGAGATCTTATGAAAAATATTATTTTAAATTTATTTGATTTCCTGTGTAGTACGTTAAACCAAAAAGAGCTTTCACTACACATATCCCTCACTTAGCTTGCTTTACACACAATCGTGACCTTCTACGATAGCGTGTGTTGTACGCAATATCGAGTTTCACTAAACAACGATATGTTATTAAAATATTATATAAACTTCCCGTTATGAATAGTAATACTCATGTTTTGAAATTTTATAAATTTTATCATTCAAAATGGACTTCATTTTTGGATTCGGAATATCGAAATTAGCCTAGGGTGAATTTTTGGTATTTTTCTGAAAACATACAATTTTTTATGAATAGTGAAAACACTGGGTTACTATTTAAAACAGACTTTTTATTTAAATAATTATTTGTTTTATTTAAATTTATTTTAGGTAAAAATTGATAAATAAAACCTATATATGTTCAATGTAATCAATTGGATTCATTTTATAATAATTTTAGATATATAAAAATTTTATTGAACTTTTCACCATCTTTTACCCACCCCTAGGCGAATTTGGAAATTCACATAAAACATAATTTTACCGCTTATATGAGTGGAATTTAGAAAATCCGAGAGACATGGTTTATATCAAGTACTAAAATGTGGTTCAATGAGATGAAAATAATTTTTGGTGAATAGTAACTTTTTACTTTTATTTACCACGGTTAAAAGTAAATAGGGTAATTAAGAGTAAAAATTATATTATTATTACCCAAACACATGTACTAATTCTATTGGATAAGTGTAATTCGACCAAAACATCCTTAGGAATAAAATATGACCATTTAGGTCCACTTGTATTAGATTAGGACATTTATTATTAATTTATTTAAAGAAGGGTTAAAATAGTAAAAATCAAAGTTTAATAACTATATCATTTTTAATATAGGTTTATACGTAAGATAAATTCGACTATAAATATTCATTTGAAATATAAAAATATTTCATACTTAATAGAATTTTATTTAAAAAATTTAGACATTATATAATTTATGTTATTTATGACACAATGGTGATGCAGTAATTACCTAAATAATGAAATATTAAAATAATTGATGTTATAAATACCCAAATAAATGTAATTTGAGACATTTTATGAATTCCACAAATTTTAAAGGTTAATATGACATGTTAGTATTGTATTAATTAACTTTTTTCGTTCTAATCATGCTGTTATGATTTTCACAAAAATTCATTACCAAATAGTGTCAAAATTGACATAAAATAGTTTTTAAAACAAATATTATATTATTAATTGTTATTATATTCCTAAAAATATAAGGTTCAGAAAAGATACTTATATCATGATATTTTTATCATTAATGGACCACTTGGGGATCACTTGGATGTATATGGTATGTTTATTAACTATATAATATAAAAATACAATGTGACATGGTAAATGTCAATCTAATTAACTAAGAGTTAAAACTAAAAGATAAGGTTAATATATTGATCCAAACCTGTCTAAAATCTATTGGTTGATAGCATTTCGACCTATCCACACCTTAGCTTCTAAATAAATCAATTCGGAGATATTAAAAACCGAATATGACTTTATTATAAAATACTATTTTATGTTTTTTCAAAGGTGCCCCTCTCCTCCCTTATAAAAAGGGAACCCCTTCCCTCTTCTCTTCACACCCTTTTGTGCCTTGAAGCTCGTACACCCCTACCCATTAATCTTCTCCACTTTCTATAAACATTTTGGAGGTTGTGGTCCTATCAAAAGACCAACTCTACTTCCTTAAGAGGAATCTTAAAGGAGGTGTGTCGAAGAAGTGGTAATCTCTTCTTCCGATTCTCTCAAGTTTCATTGTTCTTCTACTTCTTCTTCTTTAGTTGTTTCATTATGAAGTAATAAAATCAGTATCACTCATATACTGATATTTTATTATAATTATGAAACAACCCTATTTCACCATCAATCCATCCTACAGAAAATGAAATCTCCACGCGTGCGTACGTACGGAATACCGTCTCCGCGCCGTGGTGTAATCTGTTTTCGACCACCACCTTACATGGATGGTTATAATGGTGTAAGTAAATAACTATATATTATTATGGTAATGTGATATTGACTCTGAAATATTATACATACACTTCAATACAATTCCATGATCATGGGAATGATATCATTGCTCGTGCGTACGTACAAACAACCGTCTCCACGACGTGATGAGATTCATTCTCCATGTTAACCATTCATGAAGGATTATAAAGTATATATAATGAATAATAATGAAATATATGACATAACAATGATACTGGATTTATGTATATATATATGTATGTATGTCATCTACTTAATTCAACTCAATTCTATAAGGAAACGAAAACAGTGCTCATGCGTATGTATGGCATACCGTCTCCATGAACATTGTATTTCATTCCATTTATCGATCTATCATATAAATGATGAATATATATTATATATAAATAACTTTTTACATTCTGGAATTATGTAAATCAGTATATAAGTAATAATATCAAAAAAAACAAGTTGAAACACGCATGATAAATGAAACGATTTTACCAAAAAGTGTTGTTTTAACATGGAATTTACCAAAGATTGGGTAATATAAATTCATAAGTGAAACATATATGATATCATAACAATGAATATGATTTTGTAACAAGTCAATGACATTATTTAAATTATTATACAGGACGTTAGGATACATACAAAGCATATCGGACGTAAGGTAAGGTAAAATCTCGCAATCTCATTTTTATCCGAGATTATTTATACTTTAGAATTTACTGGGGAATATTTATCATCCACATCCATGTTTCCTCAATATGTAATATTACTTATATCCTCCTAAAATTTTTTAAATCCAATTTTACCTATTGGTTAATTTTTTGTAAAAGATATGAAAGGAATCTTTTGTGATTTTCAGTACGATATACTTTTTGACTTTTCCAGCAAAAGTACGAGAAGAATGTTTTTTTAACTTATACGACATGAACAGATTTTTACGGTTCCATAACGCCTTATTTTCAAAAATCTTACTCTAGAAGATTTAATTACTATTTTAAACAAAATCATTTTCTTTTAAAATTTCATGGCATTTTTTGAAAAGAAAATGAGTTTGAAGAAGAAAGGATACTTTACTCAAGAATTCATTTCATGTGTTTTATCAAAACCATTTTCCTTATAAGATGGAATTATTTCATATTTTTATGTTTCAAGTACAATGTCTCTATGATTTACATAGTTTCACTTTTATTATGATGAAATGATATACATTTTTTTGTATGGATTATGTTATGATGGGATGATGTTTATGAAACCCATTTTATATTTTGGGTAATGATGAATGATTTATGATCATGTTGTGACACAAGTAAGAATTACTTTAGTATGAGATGGGTGGGACCTATATCTCTCTCCAATTAATTGGGTAAAAATTTATATATCATGAGATAGACATGGCTGGAACAGTAAGTTAATCCGGCTTAGTAATGCAGGACTTGAACAAGGAGTGAACTCGATTCAGAAAGGGACTTTGTCCACTAAGATGGTCTTGGCAGCAATGCCTTGGCTACTATGGAAATCATATCATGTTATTAATGGTTGACACAATAACATGTTTTATTACCATGCTATTTTATCATGATTAATGTTTCTTTATGATCTATGCATTATGTACTTCCATGTTTTATGTCATTGCCCATGATTTTGATCTTTAAACATTATGTTCATGTTTTTAAGTTCAAATGTATATGATTTATTTTATTTTATCCATGATTACCCTTACTAAGCATTTGAGATCACCCTTTATATGTTTTCTTTTCCCCATGATTTAAAGAATGGTTTTAGGTAAGAAAACCAAAAGGAGAAGATCGTTATGGGAGATGTTGAAGATCTTTCACCACGATTAGAATATTATGTTCTGAGTTTCCAAAGACACTAAAAAATTATATTCCTTGTGTGTCTGTTATTGTTATTTATTAAGTATTTCTCAAAAGTAATGTAATGTCCATGTACGTCAATATTCGGGTCTCTACAGTTGGTATCAGAGGAAAGGTTTGGTTATCCTTTGGAAACTAGCATGCGAAAACTTTAGTGACATCCCTAGAGATATTTCTACGGTATGTCTAGGGATGACCCTAAGGATTAGTATAAGTATAGTTTATAGTCCTTGAATTATAGTAATGATATTATAATTAAACCTAAGATGGTATATATCGAAGGTACTCCACCTTTATTATGTTGTTTTCCCTAGCATGATTTTTTTTATCACACTATTATTTTTGGGTTTTAGACGATGATGGAACCCGAAGGAACCGTGTTAATCAATGTAATGGAAAATAAAATGATTGTCCTCTTGAACAAACCAATGTTGTGGGAGATGGAGTGGAAAATCATATTTCTATACTTACGCAAGCTATGAATCATTCTGGACATCTGAATGAGCAGAGAAGGGAACAATATTCTATTGAGTCCTTTATGAGGAAAAATCCACCTTCTTTCAATGGGACTTCTGATCCACTTGTTGCTGAACAATGGATCAGTACCATTGAATATATATTTTCCGTACTTCGTTGTTCAAAACATGATAAAGTAATTCTAGCAATTTACTGTTTAGAAGGTGAAGTAGACCAGTGGTGGGATCTAATTAAGAATACAAGTCCCCAAGATGAAATTGAATCCATGGAATGGGATGAGTTCAAGAACTTATATTTCAGTATGTACTTCACTCGTATTCCTTGAACAAAGATGGAAAAGGTGTTCCATGAGCTTAAGAAAAAGGATGATGAATCTGTTGGTATTTACAAATAAAATTTAACAAGGCTTACAAGGTATGCATCTGGCTTTATGATCTAACCTGAATGTAAAGTTGTTCGATTCTTCAGTGGCATAAAACCAAGTCTTCGAAGGTCATTAGCTATAAGAGACATCAATAGCTATGAAGAAATTTTGTGTTGTTCTATCAAGGTAGAAATAGAAGTTGGTGTTACATATCCTTCTCATGGTTTGGACAAGAAATGAAAGATGGAGTTCAAGGAGAAATCTCAGAACAATGGTGAAAAGAAAATGAATGTTTCTTTATGCTCGTTGTGTGGAAAGAATCATGGTGGATATTGTATTAAAGGGACTAGAAAATGTTTTTAGTGTAGAAAAGAAGGTCATCAAGCAGCTGAGTGTCAATGTAATGGAAAAAGGGTTGCTAATGATGTGAATAAAGAAAAAACTACAGAGAATGCACCAACAACACTTCAATGCTTCAAGTTCAATGAAATGGGGCATTATTCTAATCAATTCCCTAATACAAGGGTTATTGATGATCGACATGAGAAACCACTTACATAAAAGAGAAATGGGAAGTCATATGTGATCACTATTGGCAATGTTGAATATGAAAACGATGTGGTGGAATATTTAAGTGTTTATGTATTGGGATTCCAAAATAATGTTGTATATAGTATCATGGAATATTGGAATATTTATTTATTTGTCTATTGTGTTATTCAATAATTTTATGGAACTGGTAACCATGGAAAGTGATTGAGATATTTTCAAAAAGAAGATGATATGCGCATAATGAATGGATTAGAAGAAAATTAAATGTTTGACAGTATTCATGAGCTCATGAATGATATATGGACAAAGTTATATCATGGTTTGAGTATATAGAATGTTTGGATTTTGGTATATGGAAGGAGTTAACTTTTGACAGCATTCATGGTTTCACTAAGGTTCAATGGGTATTAATTATTCAATTGAATACATGATTAAGGTATTCCCATGTTTGGAATGTGACCAAAAAGATATACCGTATGATATATGGGGGATTAATGATTGTATTCACGTGATTGTTATATGACCTTTTTAGTAATCCTTCTCTTTATAATATGAGTTTGGAAAGATGTATTTTGGATAAGCCTAAAGATTCGAATGGATTTTGTTGAACATAAGTTAGTATTGTTTAAGTCTAGAAAATTGTTTTCGATATTATTGATAGAATGTTATAATAGTATAGTTTTAGAAAAAGGGCAACCCGTAGGACGGGCGACAACTCATCGCGTCAGACAACGATGTGGGAATCGAACCCACAACCAAAGTGCGATAGGACTTTATCGCCTACCACTAGCCTACAGGAATTCCCTAGTTAGTAGAAACAAGTTTTATTTTATTAAGAGCTATGATAGTTGAAGTATAAGTCCATTTTAGAAACCATATACGATTAATCTCATCATAGATGGACTTCTGTATATTTAATAAATTGTTATAAACTTTTTGCGATAGAAATAGATGGAATGGCCTATCATTCTATTTCATAATATTCTAACACTTCACTGAAGACAAATTCAACTTCACTTCATTAGGTGATAAAGAGGAAATTGTTCGAGGCACATGAAATGTTGAGATGATACCGAAATAAAGTATGTATTTCTTCTAATTCAAATTCTTCAACATTAGGGAAATGACCTTGAAAACAAAAAATGTGGTCCTAGTGCTCTCATATCTGATGAATCTGATAGTACCTTAGATCATCACAAATTTATGGCTTTGTGATTGTTGTCTTTTTCATAGCCATTTCCTCTACCACTCTTCATCAGAAGTTGATGGTTATATTTCTCTTCCATATCCATATTTTCACATATGTTCTCCTATGTGGAAACCCAGTGATTAGTTAATTTGGATAACTGTTACGTTTCATACATTAGTTTTTAAATTCACATTTTGGTATTATATTTTATGATGTTGGTTTCTATGAAAAAAAACTTTTAAGTAGTAAATAATTTATAACCCCGATGAATTTCAAGGTCGAAATTCGTTTTAAGGGGGGTAGAATGTAACACACTGAGATTTTATGAAAAATATTCTTTTTAATTTTTTTGATTTCTTGTGTTGTATGCTACACTAAAATGAGCATGTACTACACGCATCTCATACTTGGCTTGCATTACACGTAATCACGACCTTCCACGATAGCGTGTGTTGTACGCAATATCGAGTTTCCCTAAACAACGATATGTTATTAAAATATTATATAAACCAGCCGTTATGAATAGTAATACCCACATTTTGAAATTTTATAAATTTTATCTTTCAAAATGGACTTCATTTTTGGATTTGGAATATCGAAATTAGCCTAGGGTAATTTTTTGGTATTTTTCTGAAAACTGTCAATTTTTAATGAATAGTGAAAACACTATGTTACTATTTAAAATCCCACTTTTTATTTAAATAATTATTTATTTTATTTAAATTTATTTTAGGTCAAAATTGATACATAAAACCTATATAATTTCAATTTAATCAATTGGAGTCATTTTATAATAGTTTTAGATATAGAAAATTTTTATTGAACTTTTCACAGTCTTTTACCCACTTCCTAAGAGATTTTGGAAATTCACATAAAAATTAATTTTACCGATTCTGTGAATGTAATTTTGAAAATCTGAGAGACACGGTTAATATCAAGGACTAAAATGTGGTTCAATGAGATGAAAATAATTTTTGGTGAATAGTAACTTTTTACTTTTATTTACCACAGTTAAAAGTAAATAGGGTAATTAAGGGTAAAAATGATATTATTATTACCCTAACACATGACATTTTTCTATTGGATAAGTGTAATTAGACCAAAAACAACAGTAGGAATAAAATATGACCATTTAGGTCCACTTGGATTAGATTAGGACATTTATTATTAATTTATTTAAAGAACGGTTAAAATAGTTAAAATCAAGGATTAATAACTAAATCATTTTTAATATAGGGTTATACATAAGATATATTCAACTATAAATATTCATTAGAAAGATAAAAAGATTTACGACCTAATTGTATTTTATTTATAATTTTTAGACATTAAATAATTTTTGTTATTTATGACACACTGGTGATGCAGTAATTACCTAAATAATGAGATATAAAAATAATTGATGTTATAAATACCCAAATAAATGTAATTTCATACTTTTTAGGAATTACACTAATATTATAAGTTAATATGACATGTTATTATTGAATTAATTAACTTTTTTCGAACTAATAATGTTTTTATGGTTTTCACAAAAATCCATTACCAAATAGTGTCGAAATTAACATAAAATAGTTTTTAAAAAAAATATTATATTATTAATTATAATTATATTCCAAAAAATCTAAGGTTCGGCCAAGATACTTATATCATGTTAGGTGTATCATTAATGGACCACTTTGGGGTCTCTTGGATGTATATGTTATGTTTACTAACAATATAATATAAAAATACAAATTGACATGGTAAATGTCAATCTAATTAACTAAGAGTTTAAACTAAACGATAAGGTTAATATAATGACACAAACCTGTCTAAAATATATTGGTTCAGATGATTTCTACCCATACCCAACTTAGCTTCGGAATAAATCAATTTGGAGCTATTAAAAATCGAATATGACTTTATTATTAAATAATATTTTATGTTTTTCCAAAGGTGCCCCTCTTCTCCCTTATAAAAAGGGAACCCCTTCCCTCTTCTCTTCACACCCTTTTGAGCCTCAAATCTCGGAAAACCCCTACCCATTTCTCTTCTCCACTTCCCTAGAAACATTCTGGAGGTTTTGGTCTTATCGAAATACCAACTCTACTTCCTTAAGAGGAAGCTTAAAGGAGGTGCGTCGAAGAAGAGGTAATCTTTTCTTCTGATTCTCTCAAGTTTCATTCTTCTTCTACTTCATATTATTCTTTAGTTGTCTCATTATAAAGAAAAAACATCAATATTACTTATATACTGATATGTTATTATAAATATAAAACAACCTTATTTCACCTTCTATCCATCCTACGAAAAACGAAATCACCGCGCGTGCAGACGTACGGAATATTGTCTCCACGCCATTGTGTAATCTGTTTTTGACCACCACCGTACTTGGATGGGTATAATGGTGTAAATAAATAACTATATATGATTATTAAAAAGTGATATTGATTCTTAAATATTATACATACACTTCAATACAATTCAATGATCATGGGAATGATATCATCGCTCGTGCGTACGTACGGACTACCATCCCCACGACGCGATGAGATTCATTCTCAATGTTAACCATTAATGAATGATTATAAAGTATATATAATGAATAATAATTAAATATATGACATAATAATGATACTGGATTTTTGTATATATATATGTATGTCATCTACTTAATTCAATTTATTTCAATAAGGAAACGAAAATAGTGTTCATGCATACGTACGACCTACTGTCTCCATGAACGGTGTATTTCCTTACATTAATAGATCTATCATATATATGCTGAATATATATTTTATATAAATCATTTTTCACATTCTGGAATTATGTAAATCATTATATAAGTAATAATATCAAAAACAACATGTCAAAACACGTACGATAAATGAAACGATTTACCCAAAATGCTGTTTTAACATGGAATTTACAAAAGAACGGGTAATATAAAGTCATATGTGAACCATATATGATATCATAACAATGAATATGATTCTCTAATAAGTCAATTTCATTATTTCAATAATTATACATGAGGTTCAGATACATACAAAGCATATCAGATGTAAGGTAAGGGAAAATCTCGCAATCTCATTTTTATCCGAGATTGTTTATACTTTAGAATTTACTGGGGAATATTTGTCATACACAGCCATGATTACTCAATATGTAGTATTATTTCTATCCTCATAAAATTGTTTAAATCCTATTTGACCTATTGGTGAATTTTTAGTAAAATATATGAAATGAATCTTTTGTCATTTTCATTACGAGATACTTTTTGACTTTTCTAGAAAAAGTACGAGAAAATGTTTTTTTAACTCAAACGGCATGAACAGATTTTTACGGCTTCATAATGCCTTATTTTCACGAATATTACTCTACAAGATTTAATGACTATTTTCAAAAAAATCCATTTCTTTTAAAATTTAATGGCATTTTATGAAATGAAAATTATTTTGAAGAAGAAAGGATATTTTACCCAAAGATTCATTTCAAGTGTTTTATCAAAACCATTTTCCTTATAAGATGGAATTATTTCATATGTGTATGTTTCAAGTATAATGTCTCTATGATTTACATGGTTTCACTTTTCTTAAGATGAAATGATATCCATTTTTGTATGGATTATGTTATGATGGGATGATGTTTATGAAACCCATTTTATACATTGGGTAATGATGAATGATTTATGTTCATGTTGTGGCACAAGTAAGAATGATTTCAGTATGAGATGGGTGGGACCTATATCTCCCTCCAATGAATTGGTTAAATATTTATATCTCATTAGATAGACATGGCTATAATGGTAAGTTAATCTGGTTCAGTAATACAGAACTGGAACGATAAGTGAACTCGATTCAGAAAGGAACTATGTCCACTAAGATGGTCTTGGAAGCAATGCCTTGGCTAATATGGAAATAATATCAAGTGTTTCATGGATTACACAATCAGATGTTTTTTTCCCATGATATTTTATCATTATTAATGTTTTTTTATGATCTATGTCTTATTTACTGCCATGTTTTATTTCATTTCCCAAGATTTTGATGTTTAAACATTATGTTCATGTTTTTAAATTCAAATGTATATGATTTGTTTTATTTTATCAATGCTTACCCTTACTGAGCATTTGATCTCACCTTTTATATGTTTTAATTTCCCCAGGATTTAAAGAAAGGTTTTAGGTTAGAAAACCAAAAGGGGAAGATCTTTATGGAATATGTTGAAGCTCATTCACCATGATTAGAATATTACGTTCCTAGTTTCCAAAGACACTAAACTAGTACGGTCCTTGTGTGTATGTTTTTGTTATGTACATAGTATTCTGAAAAAGTAATGTAATGTCCATGTACGTCAAGATTAAGGTCTCTACAGGGACAACACCAATATCTACACCAGCATATCGGATGGCTCCCGCTGTGCTTTGTGAGTTGTGGGTACAGCTGGAGGACTTGTAGTGGAAGAGATTCATCTAACCCAGTGTTTCCACCTGTGCATCCCTGAGTCTATTCACCAAGAAGGTGAATGGGATCTTGAGGCTTTGTGTTGACTATCATCACCTGAACCAGGTGATAGTGAAGAACAAGTACACACTCCCAAGTATTGACGACCTCTTTGATCAGCTGTAGGGAGCACGGTGGTTCTCAAAGATAAACCTCTGATCTGGCTATCGCCATCTCAGAGTTTGAGATGAAGATTTGAAAGGGAAAATTTCCGATGTTGGTATGCCTACTAATAGATCTTGGTTATTCTATTCGGTGTAACCAACGCTCCAGTAGTGTTCATGAGACTCATAAAATGGGTCTCTTAACCATACCTAGATCACTTTGTCGTATTCTTCATCGACGACATTATGATCTACTCGACTACTGATGAGGAGCATGCCTATATTTTGCAGGTAGTACAGGACACAGTCCGAGAGAACCATCTTTATGGTATGCTCTCGATGTTCTATTTTTGGATCCGAGAGGTTCACTTTTGGGTACATGTCATATCGGAGGCTGAAGATGTTGTGGATCCAGTGATGATTGAGGTAATACTTTCTTGGGAACCACCCAAGAGTATGATGGAGGTATGGTGTTTCCTAGGTTTTGCTGGATACTACCGGGGATTTGTGCAAAACATCTCCAGTGTTGCAGCATCACAATCAGCATTGATGAAGAAGGGGATACACTTTGCGTGGATAGAGAGATTCCAGCTGAGCTTTCAGGAGCTGAGGCAGAGGGTGACTAGGGACCCCATATTGAGGCTTCCATAGGAAGGCATAGTATATGTAGTCTACTGCGACGCATCAGGGACCAGACTCGGATATGTCCTGATGCAGGAGCAAGCAGTGATCGCATATGATTCTCAGGAACTGAGACAACATGAGTAGAACTACGCTACCCATGACTTGGAGTTAGAACTAGTGGTATTTAAGTTGAATATGTGGAAACACTATCAGATGGAGGAGCGTTTTACCGTGTACCCGGATCATAAGAGTCATAAGTATATCTTATCCCATAAAAACCTGAACCTGAGATAGTGAAGTTGGCTTGAGTTCCTCTAGGACTATGACTTCGAGATAGTCTTTACTCATGGGATGTGGAACGTTGTAGTAGATTCACTCAGTAAGAGGTCTGTTATACATCTGATAGGCGAGGTGACGGAGTAGACGGCTGCTTTACAGTTATCCTTTGTGGATAGGTATGGAGAATCTTTTCTTTAGTCTCTTATGGTCACTCCCCCACTTCTTCAGTGATTCTGGGAGGCGCCGCATGGGGACGCTGACTGCGAGGCTCGACGTGCCCAGATATCAACAGGGCAGGCACCTGATGGATTTTCAGAAGGTTGGAAGCATGTCATCCTCTTTAGAGGACATACCTTGGAACTCGTGTCAATTCAGGAGGAAGTGTTGAGGGAGTTCCACACATCCCTTCTAGTGGTACATCCAAGATTGGAGAAGATATACCAGGATCTCCGATGAAAGCAATAGTGGCTGGGAATGAAGAAGGCAGCAGTAGAGTTTGTACCCCGATGCCTCACTTGTCATCAAGTGAAGGAACACTATCAGGTACCAGTAGGCTTGGTTATACCTTTAGAGGTCCCATAATGGATGTGGGATGGGATATCCATGGACTTTGTTACAGGACTTCAATGTACATCCAGTGTTAATGACTTGATTTGGGTGATTGTTGACTGACTAACCAAGTCATCCCACTTCCTACCAATCAGAGAGCAGGTTTCAGTAGAGAGCATGGGATTCCTATATGTGTAGGAGATTTTGAGGCTATATGGAGTAGCTGTGATGATTTTCTCCAATCATGATGCACATATTACTTCCCAGCAATAGAAGGGGTTACAGGAGGCTTTCGGGACACAACTTCATTTGAGAGCCACCTCCCATCCTCAGACGGATGGTCAGACTGAGTGGATCATTCAGACCCTCGAGGACATGATGTGTGCTTGTGTCCTCAACTTTAGTCACAGCTGGGAGGATCACATAACTTTGTAGGAGTTTTTATACAACAACATATATCACTCCACCATTGGGTGGCACCATTAGAGGCATTGTACAAGAGGACTTGCAGATCGCCTTTGTGCTGGACTGACCCAGGGGAGTCAGCACTAGTGGGACCAGAGATGGTATGGGTTACCACAAAGAAAGTGCAGATCATCCAGGAAAAGATGAAGACTTCACAGAGCTGGAATACATCGTATGCTGACATGAGACCGAGACCTCTAGGGTTAGAGGATGGTGCCTCATCTTTCTTCAGGTCCCACCTCGATGAGGATTGTGGAGATTTGGACAAGGCAACAAGTTATCTTCGAGGTTCATCACACCTTTTCAGGTCCTTAGCAGAGTTGTCAAGGTGGAATACCTCTTAGCTCTTCCACCTTAGTTGCACTGGGTGCACGACATCTTCCACGAATCCCAGCTGAGGAGATACGTTCACGAGCCTTCTCACATCATTGACCATATCGAGCATGACGTCGACGATGGGGAGACTTTTATTGAGTTTCCTGTAGATATTGAGGATCGACAAGAGTGGTTCATTCATGGATGGTCGATACCTCTGGTGCGCATTTGATGGAAGCACGTGAACCTACTGGGGAGCACATTTGAGCGGGATGCTTAGATCTGTGCTCATTACCCCCACTTGTTTACCTAGTTTGAGGTGTGGATTACGAGTACGTAGAGACCTGAGGTGGGAGAATGTAAATACCCAGAATTTGAATTTAATTTTTTTTAATAAATGTGAATTTTACGAGTTCGCGAAAAATTACAGTTCTTGATTTCTAGGCCTGGAGTGCCCGGAATGAATTTCTGAACTTTGTTTCGGGTACATTTAGTAAACAAGCGAGAGGGATTTTCAATTATTTGAACCGGTGCTCAGAATTAAAATCTGAAGGCACCGTTGAACTCGCAGTGCCAGTTTTTACATGAGGAGACTTTCACCGTGATGACAGCTGGTCATGGGTGAAAGTTAGTATTTGGATTTTTTGTTGAAATAATAAAATAAATAAACATCATTTTATTTTATTTTGAACTTCCATGTGGATATTTTTGGTGTGGTCCACCCGAAATAAACCTCCTTGGGGATATTGGATGTGGGGACCACTAGACCTTAACCTCCCATGAGAGATTATGGTGGTGGGGACCACCCGAACCATAACCTCTTATGAGAGTTTATAGTGGTGGGGACCACTGAGGATGAATCCCCCCTTTAATTGGGAGAAACCCTCAACTCCCGTAATTAATGAGGGAGAGCCTCTTGACCTCCTCCACTTTTATTGTGCCAACGCACATAATTTATTATGCCAAATCCTCCCCATTAATTACTTTAGACAGCACATCTTTTAATTAATTAAACGTTTTTGAATATTATTCCAACAACTTAATAGATATTTAAATCTATTGGTCGGAATTGGGGAGAGGATGAGCTCATTGGAGAAAGCTTCTATAAGGAATAATGATTCCTCCACGAAGAACATTGATGACTTTGACCTTCTTCCTCTGAATTTCATTTGACGTAGGACATGTTCTCCTACAACGAATCGATGTCTGACTTCACGTGCCAATGACAACCAACATTGAACAAGGTAGGGTTTTTAATTAAGAATGATTTTATTCCCTTGATTAATCCATTTTGAAAACAAAGGATGTGGATCAACATATTATCAAGTTGATCTGCAGATGTTTTCCTTGTGGGTTGGGAATAAATTGTTGCGGGAAGAAGTAGGGGTTTAATATTTATTGGATTTACACCTCCCATGATCTCCCTTCTTTTTCCATTGTGGAGTATGGAATAGAAATTATCTAGGTATTATGGGAATTGATGTTTAACCAAAATATTCCATGCTCGTTATTTGTTTATGTTCTTTAAGACCGGTTGCTACCACTCTAAACTCAGAGGGTGTGGGCCAAACTAACATGTCTAGACTGCCTCTTTTGTTATTCTTTGTGACATTCTTTGAAATGGAGGAAGGTGATGAGACGACGAAGGCAATGAAGGCAACAACGCCGCCTCCCATGACCACAATGACCCGTGCCACCCCCTTGGCGCACCAGCCTCACTGCAGAACTGGTCATGCCACCCTGGCCGCATCTCCGGCCAGTCGCGCCCCTCACCGGCCGTGCCCCCTACCGGCAGCACCGCCCCGGCCATGCTGGCTGAACCGGTAGTGGCTCCCACTAGTCACTGAGCTTCCCCGGCTGACATCGCCCACCAGTCTCCCGAGATGCCGCTTGATCATGACGATCTCCCAACTGAACCATCCTCACTGAGCCTTCCCGCACGAACCGACCTCGCATCGCCCTCAGAGCCGAACCTTCCCAATGCACTAGGCCGAGCCGGCCACGCATCGCCTTCCCTGCCGAACCGCCCCCACGCCGACTCGTGGAAGGTCTACGCCCTCGCGGTTGGTCCGCACCCTATTGATTCTATGCGGCCCCTCGCGGCCCGCTGGGCTCGTCCCAATGGGCTGGCCCGCCCAACGGGTCAGGCCGGTTCGACCCGATCTGAGTAGGCCCAAACTGGGTCGGGCCTGGTCGATCTAACCGGGTTGGACTGGACCTGGGCCCACTATGACCCTTTACCTTCTTTTGGCCATATCATTGCCACCAGACGGTTGTTTGACGAACCGTCAGTGGCGCAAGGAATTGTGGAGCGTGACTATCCCTATGAGTATACCATACTTTGTTTGGGGTATAGTTTGGATATTGTCAGATTGGATCGTGCATGAATCCAACCGGGCCCCCAGAACTAAAAGTATAAAAACTCACAGATCGAGTGTCCGATTGATGAGCCATCAGTTGCGTTGAGACCCCCTGACATGGGTGACCATTGAGATACCTCTTCACAGGAAATCATGATAGTAGGAGTATCAACTAGTAGCTCATGGAGCGGATCATCCCAGAGATGAGCAAGAATAGTGCGGAGACCTAGTAGTTGGATGATACATGAAGACTGATGACTTCTTGACTCGAAGTGACTCTACTAGCCCAGTAGGGAGCACCTTGGTGTCGCAGAAGACCCACGGTGGAGGAGCGCTCTTGGTGACACGGTATACCCACGGTACTCAAAAGGAGGAGGACCTCTGCAGGCTACGAGGGGGAGTACACTAGGTGACATGGCATACCCATGGTGGGGAGTGCCTCTGTGTGATGCGGCAGACCCACGATACTCGATAGGAAGAGTACATCAGCAGTCCGAGGTTAGTGGGAAGCACGCTTGGTGTCGCGGTAGTCCCACTGTACATGATTGAGTAAGGTTTCTCTAGCATCCATGGTTTCGATAATGTGAATAATATCATGGTTGATCTGAGTCGGTTTTACTATTTTTTCCTCGTGATTGAGATGGATCACTTGATAACATAGGTATATGTATGATGATATACCGATGTAAGTTTATCTATTGATATCATAAATTGTGGTTTATACGTGTTTTATTTTTTTTGTTAGACCTTGAGGGTCTCAGGGTCCTAATGAGTATAGTTATACTCACCCCTACATGGGCTATTCGAACACCTCATTGTATTCGATGCAGTCGACGGACAATGCTGAATGATGATGAGAGTACCCGGACAGGACGGTACCTAGAGGTGGACCATATGGATTGTTGGTACGCGGAGGAGATGAATAGATTTGGAGTGATGAAGAGATGATCTATACCTACCTTTCAGTTAGGAACCTCGGAGGATGACCAAATAACTATTTTTCCTTTCTCCTCTATTGTAATTGTACTTTCAATTTATTGTACTTTTCAGATGGCCTTGTATTCTACCCCCTTTTACATTCGGAACTCTTGTTGGTCATATAGTTTACTTGTGTTCATATCTGTTGTGTGTTTTTACAGGTTATAAAGGCAATGCCTTTCGAGTTTTAGTGAATTACTCCTTTGGTGCTAGTCGCCAGCCCCTGGCCTATGGAAGGCGGGCTTAGGGTAGTCACATCATGGTCCCCGAGGGACGGGTCATGACATTATTGGATTACTCCAACAATTTTTTAGAGGTTACCTAGATACTCAAGAACCTGTCATAATCACTCAAATGATATTTTGATGATCAAATCATTGTGAAGGTATACTAATGTTGTAAAAGATCTATTTACTTCCATTTGACTAATCATCCTTAATCTATTGAAAAGATTAATCTGTTAAGCAGGAAATGAATTATTAAAAGAATAATCCTCTATATGGTAACGATAACATAATTTTTTAGTAATACCCTAATCCATCAACATAATTATATCTCAATTTTTTAGGTTTTATCCAGTGAATCTAATTTATAATAATTATCCAAAATTTTCAATATCTTTATAACAATATAGGTTATATGGGATCTGTAACCTACACCCAAGTAACATTCTAACCTCTAACAATATCTAAACATTTCTTTTGATACCAACTATAATTACCTGGCCATAAAATTTACATATTCTTGAGATAAGATAAATAATTTTATTTGTTTCTAATTGAATATCATTTCATGTTTTTAGATTTAAATAATTTTTCCATAACTCTTACATAACAACTCAAATATTAAAAATTCAGAACTATTACTCACTATCAATTTTTTATATAAAACAAAAAAATTAAAAAGAAAAATTGTTTTGTTTCATGTTTGAACATCAGAAATGTTATTTCATACCATACATGAGTCTATAATCTATTATCTCCAATGAAAAATATATCAATACTTTGGATGAGAATAAAAATATAAGTATGGGATACACAAGAAGGATAACTATTAGTCATATTAAAACATGTAATCCCCAAAATACTATAACGTAAGGTAAAAAATTTCATTCTTGAGAAGTATTAAATAAATTCCATTGAATATAATTTCATTACATAATTTTTCGATAATAATTATATTAACATAAAACCCATAAAAATCATAAATAAGATATAAATTTTACATAGGACATAATCTTACTTATATGGAATTACCATACGGTCATCTTCCATACATATCACTCTTACTAATCAAATACCCATATGTTCGACTTCCTTAAAAAATTAAATGGATGTTATAATGTAACCACCCATCCTTGGTGGATCATGAAACCAACTATATCTAGATAATCTCATAACCACCCATAAAATGTCCTAGTACAATTATATAATCATAACACAAAACATATTTCAATATTCAACATTTTAGTAATAAAATTGAATTTGAAATAACAAGAAATAATTTCTAGATATTAAAATAGTCAATACATTTTAAATACCATTTTCAATAAATAAATTTCCTAAATTTTTAATGTGGTTTATTTTAATTCAAAAAACATTAAGGGTTATATAGGAATAAAAATATCAAATAAAGGTTGTATCGGTGGAGAAGTCATTATCTCCCCAACCATTAAAAACATTGTTTTTCTGCATTGTAAATATATTCATATAGATGGAATCCTTTTAATTAAATTGAATCAATCATAGGTTGATTTATACTTGATTTAGAACCATTTTCCTGATTATTATTCCCATTATGTCACTTATTTATAATGTTATAACAATTACATAATTATTTAAGTTCATGACATATGTTTTTTCGATATTTGTTACTTTACTAAAAAATTAGAATTGTACGATGTCAATAGTCTATGTGATAATAAGTATATAATATCTATAATAATATTAATGAAATTATTATAATTATTATATATCAGTTACAATTTTAAATCAATCCCTAATTTATAGTTATCAAAAACAAACAATGATATAATCATGGAGATAGTAGGTCGTATGTATGCATGAGTAACATTTTTCATTTTTCATTGATCATTGTGGATAGAAGTTAAATATTATTTTATCATTCCCGAATTATAATAAAATCATTAATATCATATTTATATTTTAAATATACATATATATTTCATATCAGTTATGTAACTAATATAAATTAGTCACATCACGTCGTAGAGGTAGTAGATTACATGTACGTAGGAATGGCGTTTACATTTCAATGTTCCTCGAAAGTAAGAAAATAATTTGAATATTATTATCATATAATGATTAATTTTTATTTAATATTAAATATTAAAATTAATTCCATCATTATAACTCATCATGAACGAATGTAATGGAAAAAAGAATTATATGGGTTCGTGGATATGGTAGTTCACCCATATACATGAATGATTAATTCCATTCCCTTTTAATAGATGTGGAGATTGATTTAGGTGATCATAATAACATAATAACATAATAAAAAATATGTTATACTATATTTATTATTTTATCATGGTTGAATAAGAATTTATGGAATTGGACAAATAATGATAATAAAAACAGTAAAATAAAAACATTATCGTTCCTTCATATGATCACCTTTTATAATACTTTAACACCTATTTCAAGGTTGTTATTCCAAAATTAAGGACACAAAACTAGGGTTAGGGAATATAGGAAGGGCTTATGGATAACCATGGTAAAATAAAATGGATTTTGATGTGTACGGAATAGATAAGAAGAGTGAATTTTTATTGGGGACATCAAGGGCACTCCTGGAATTATAAAAAGTATTAAATTAATATAAATTCATTTTCAATTCAAAATCTTTCCATGTTAAATTATTTATAATATAGCATTATTATGGGTCTAAATCTACTAATTCAACAAATTTTATACATGTTTTAAATAATCATTAATTCTAACCACTATTTTTTAATCCTTTTAACTCTTAACGTTTTAATAATTTATTTCAAATTTAAGAGTTAAAAATGAATATCATAACATTTTAAAAAACCATTTAAAGTCTCATTAATGAAATTTTTAGACTTCTGTGAACATTTTTACGAAATATCTTATTTTTAGAATTTTTATAACATTTAATTATGTAAAATATATTTTATGTTGCGAATTATGTCAATTTCTACACTATATATTACATGACATTTAATAAAATCATAAAATATTCATCACATTGAAAAATATAATTTAACATATAAATAACATTTCAAATTCATTTTTAAAATTCATGGATGGATCAATAATTTTATTTAATATTTATTTTAATATTATTAAAGTGATTTTTTATTCAACTTTAATAGACCTATTAATACCTCATCATTTTTTCCAAATTAATAAAATTATATAATTTATAAAAATTATAAATAAATTAACATGATATATATATCCATTTTAACATTATATGTAATATTAATTGTCAATGATATCACTTGAATTATCTATTTTTTAAATTGATTGAGTATTAAGAGACATGTTTTTGACCAATACAATAAATTTGGATACTGTATTTTATTGGACTATAATTAATCATACAATAAAATTATTACATTTTTCATGGTCGTTATATTTTATTATAATATAATTTTTACCATTAATTAACTACTTTTTATTTAATCATGGTAAATAAAATAATAAAGATAATATTCACCAAATATGATTTTCATCCTTTTATATTTAATTTTCAAGACTGATTACTACCATTTCATATAATTTTTAAATATTAAATTCACAAATGTAGCTAAAATTAATTTAAAATTAATCCTATTGATGTATCAAAGAAAAGAGTTTTTGACGTAAATTTCTTCAAAAGTTCACAATGTTTTTATGTCCAATTTCAATGACAAATTTATTCCTATGAACTATTTTATATTGGAGGTTGTAAATATAACATAATTACAGTTTAAAAATATTTAAAATGATAACCTATTTATATAAATAAATAATATGGAAAAGTAGTTATGAATTAAAATGCAGAATTTTTAACTATTCCTTTATATATGAAAATTTTTAGGAAAATACCAAAAAGTCACCCAAATTAATATTTATATCCTTCATATAAATAATTAGTTCATATTGACATGTTTAATTTTTAAAATTAAAAATAACTAGATTTTAAATGTGTTCTCCATTAAAAGGTTGTAATAATTCTTTTTTGAAAAATAAACCTTTTAAGAATAAAATTGTATTTTGTCTTATATAATGTCTAGAAATAAAATATAAGAAGGATTTTTACAAAATACTGAATTTATATTTAATTAATATACTACAACAAGGGTGATTTCACAGTTTTATCAACACAATTATTCTCAAAAAAATATTTTTTCATAAAAACACATCAATAATATTCGATAGTTTTTATTTTCATTTGTAATTAAATTGGTCACCAAAGAATCATTATATATACATATATAAACACTATTTTCAAAATTTTATATAATATTTTCCATTCCATCCATTATAATAGATATGATATAACTAAAACATAAATAAATAATATTAATAACATATTCATATTGTTGGTATGACTCACTCTTGTATGCAATATATGAATTCAGAGAAACCAATTATTTTGTGTGAGGAATGCTATTGGACATAACATCCATTTTAAATTAAAATTTCTATCTAATTCACACAAATTAATAAATATGTAATATTATTATTATATAATTACCCGGGATGTTACATCAATATATTTTTAAGTACAATTCAAGTATATCATCTTTTTATTAAGATGCTAATGTGTACCATTTGGATTTAGGAGGTAAAATTATTGGCCCATATTGTTTCTATGAATTTTATATACATGGACCCTTAGAAAATGGAGGTAGTGATATCTGGGACACGTTACAAAGAAATGTTTCAGATCAATTGATTTTTATTATTGAAAATATACTACAAAAAATATATCTAGTCTTCCCTCATTTATAATCACCCATGACTGTGATTGTGGATAACGGAGTCAATATACCATAGTTAAATGATTATTAAAAAGGAAAATTTTTAGGTGAATAAGTCGTTTTATACAAATCCAATTATGATAATTTAAAAACCGCGGATTTTTTATATTGTTTATTATGATGAAATTATAATTATAGTGGGAGCAGTACAAATATAGAGTGAGTGGGTAGAAGTTTATGTGTCAGGTCATTTGTTACTCCATTCGTGGAATTATCCAATGCACTAATTAGATATAAAAATCATGGGATACACCTTGTTGGGTTGTAAAAAATAACACTTTTGAAAGAGATTTTATTTCTACATAGCCAAAAATCACCTTTCCAATATCTTCTCATTGATGGACCCCAATCTAGGGTAATTATTTTGGTTATTTTTATGATAGATGATTGATTTTTCGATGCCCTATGAACCATGTAAATTCAAAATCACTAATGACTCTCTTATATATAATATGAATGTATCCAAAGTGTTTTCTGAGCATCTATCTATGGAATATTGGAACCTGATAAACATATTAATCAATTGGATGTTAAATTATTATTAGGACCTAGGATGAATGGATTTGACCTTCATTGAGGATTACATATTATCTTATACATCTATAGATGTCCTATCAGGAATATAAACCACAGTGTGTTTTGATGTGGGAAAATATAGTTGTAGGTGACAAGCTATAATAGTGGACATTTGGTAATGATAATTTGAAATTTGTACAAGGGTTACATGAAGTCCCTATATACATTACCTGGGAGTTGGTGAGATACTTCTATACATCTATATTGGTGGAACATCATGGTGAATTAGTGATATATCATGACTTTATGAGATAGTTTTAGTGGTCAGGGATAATGATGAAAATATAGAGATTTATTTATTGATGATTTACCTAAAATAACATGGGTAATGACAGAATAAATAATTTTAATATATGTTAATATGAGTTACATGGTTATATTTTTTATCAAAATATTATGTAGTTTTTAAATCCAGAATAAACAGTATTAACTAAACTATTTTATTATAAGATATTATTTTAAATATTATTTTATAAATAATATAATCTTAATTTAATAATATTAATTCCAATGTTTATGTAAAAATATAAAAATTTACTTTTGGTGAAATTTTGGTGTTGTCCAGGAAATGTTGATTTTTCATTGAATAGTGAAAAATATCGGCTTTTTTTTTGTAAAAAAGAGTACTATTTCAACTATTCTATGTATTATAAAAGTAAAAATAAATTTTCAAAATATTAAATAATTAATTAATATTATTTAATCAACAAAATTACTTTTTAATCAATAATATATTATTTTTGTGTTTTTAATAAGGTTTTTTTTTCAAAAATAATTGTTTTAAAATGCTTAATAGTCCCCAAGTTTATTTTAAAAAAATAAACCTTAATGTTTAATATTTTAAATTAAATTCTTATATATAATATAATTAAATATTTATTATATTTCTTATAATTATTTTTATTATTCATATAGTTAATATAAAATCATTTTTTTTCTCAAAAAGAATAATCTCCTTGAAAACCTTTTTTCCACTACGTCTGTGGGTTTTTTTAAATTTAAAATTTAAAATTATATTAATTGAATTTGATAAATTAGAAAAAAAATTTGGAATAATATTAATATATATATTTTAATAAGGTCATATTATTTTTTAACTAAAAATTATAGTTAATAAATTAAAAATTATTTATCGTGGTTGAGGCAAAAATGGATTTACTGGGGGTTAATATAGATACATATTAGGTAAAAATAAACATAAATATTGTATAAAATATATAATAACAGAAATAATTTATCATAAAATTATATTTTTTACTATTTTTAATTATTTTAGCATTCTGACATGAAAAAAATGGGTAGAATTCATTCATTTCGTAAATTACAAGTCTCCCACTCACTGAACTTTTAAAAGTCCATCGCCTCTCCTCCACTCTCTAAAAAATAAACAACCATTATATAATAAAATAACAACATAAGTATATTATCTAATTATTTACACTTATAATAGAATCCTTATGTTGGGATGAAATCCAACAATGGATGTAATTTACAAAAAACCAAAGAAGTTTCCCAAAGAGAGGTGACATTTTTCAAGTAGAATTTTTATTTTATTTATTAGACAAACAACATTAATGTTTAACCACCATGAGTATATAATAAAATAATCAAATTCATTATTTTTTTGTGTTATTATTTCAATTTAAGATACTAAAAAACACTACTCGTATATAAAATGTTTTACATAATGATTATTCTTTTGTTCAACATTCTACCATCTCACGAAGTGATGTTATTCATTTTTTCATTAACACATATCATAGTTTTTTAATACGATATATAAAATGTATAAACATATTATCTATTAAATAATTATACTTCATCATTCAATATTTCATATATACCTTTTTATGTTCTTTTATGTTGGGGACATGAGAACATTGTTCGTGTGTATGTTGGACTACCACCTCGTGAAAGGATGTGATTATTTTTAACTAACTCTTTACATATAATTTAATCAGGGTAATAATAATGAATATATATTATATAAATGAAATAATAATGATATTAATTTCGTATTTATCATTATAAAATGAAAATATTTCATTTTTTCATATTGTTTCTCATGTAGATAAATGATAACATTGTTCTTGAATGTGTCAACTATCGACTTCACAAAACAATGGGACTCCATTGTCACCGCCTAACTACATAGATGATATATATTAGTAAATTTAGTGAAATAATATGGTACAAATAATACTAATATTATTATTTAAATATCAAATATTACTTACCTATTTTCCATAATGTTCATTGAAAAATTGAAATGTTATACTTGCATACGTATGGTCGATAATCTTAATGATTGTAAAATACATTATTTCTAAAACCATATATCACGAAAATTCATAAAGGTATAATTAATTTAAAAATATAAAAAAAAATCCATAGTTATTATTTCTTAAATAATTATACAATGATCTCTTTGACCATAGTTTATCAACCAATGTCATTTTTGACACATAAGACAAATATAGTCAAAAAGGGAAATCATAAAATTTTATTTTCTGTAAATACCCAGACATTTCAAGGAAAATATTTTCCTAATTTATTTGAAATTTTATCTATATGTGGTTTCTGACGGCACCTGATTCCGAGGCCCGGTGTGCCCGGAATCAATTTCCGAAGTTTAGTTGTGGTACGTTCAGTGAACGAACGAGCGGGTTTTTCTAACTTTTGAACCAGTTCATGGAATCTAAATCTGAGGGCACTGATGAAACCGCAGTACCGGTAATTTCTTAAGACGACCCTTTCTGGAGTTTCGTTTTCTTAGGAGGATTTGTTAAAAAAAGAGTGAAGAATAAAAATATAATTGTTTTACAATTTTATTTTTATTTCTTGCTAAGTGGATTAAGTGTTGTGTCACAACACTTTTTCCCTCTCTTATGTGGTTTAACTCCTAGGTGTGGGAGTTGGAGTGGGACCCGTTGGGTTTCTAACTTCCCTTGGGAGAATAAAGGAGAGGTAGGGACCACACGAGCCCCACCCCTTCACATTTTTTTACCTCTGCAGGCTATTAGGGGGGTACACTACTGTGTTTGGGTGGCAGACCCCGGCGGGAAGCACTACTGTGTTTGGGTGGCTGACCCGTGGTACTCGACAAGAGGAGTACCTCAGCAGTCTTAGGTTAGTGAGCAGTACCTCGAATTCGTGACAGGATCATTGTACTCATCATATATGGAGCTCTTCAGCAGTTATGGTTTCGATAATTAAAATCCCGGTTTGAGCAGAGTCTATGACCTTTGTGTTTACCTCATGATTGATATGGGTCACTTGATAACATAGGTGTACGTGTGGGAATATACCTAGGTAGTGGTTATCTGTTGATTTCATAACCTTTGTGTTTCCACATTATTGAGATGGGGTACTTGATAACATAGGTATAAGTATGGGCTTATACCTAAGTAAGGGTTATATGTTGAGATCCTTCTTTGTGGTTATCCTTGTTGGATTTAGTGATACCTTGAGGGTCTCGGGGTCCCTACTGAGTATCGTATACTCACCCCCTGCACGGGCTATGCCCGCACCTCATTGTGTTGGTTGCAGACGACGGGCAGTGCTGACAGAGGCCGAGTGTTCAAGGACTGGACGGTGCTCGGAGGTGGACCTCATGACGAGTCAGTATCTGGAGGTGGTCTTCACGACGAGACGTTACCGGGAGGAGGTAGACGGGCAAGAGATTTGTGGAGGCTATCTGTACCAACCCTTCAGTTAAGATCTGTGGTGGACGATCCAGGAGCTGTGCTATCTGTACCTACCCTTCAGGTAGGATCTGAGGTGGACGATCCATGAGCTTCTTCTATTTTTCCAGCTGTTTGTCTTTTCTGTTGTACTTTCATTCGGTTGTAGCTGTACTTTCAGTTGGGTTTTTATTCTGGCCCACTTACTTTTCAGCACTTTCTTTTGTACTTTGTGTATTACATCCACTTGTACTCTGTGCTGTTTTTTTACTTTTATAAAGGCAATACCTTCCCAGTTATCGGGATTTACGACTTTGATTCCAATTAATCACGGCACGGGCCCCGAGGAAGGGTTGTGACATTTTCATTTTGTGATTTTTGGAAATTATATATGATGGGTTTTCCAAAATAGCACCTGGTAATTCAGTTACATCTAATGCAATGGGAGTTCCTAGGTTGTTCTCTAATTCATTTTCAGATGATTATATTCTCCATATAATTATAATATATGTTTTAAGTGTGGTTATTACAATTTGAATGAGTTTTTTTTCGGTTTTGTAACTGTTATATAAGATGATTCCTCATGGTAACTATATTAATTGTATATTCATGAAAATTCAATTTATTAAAAATAATTTTATTTCCAAAGGTAATAAAAATAAACTTTTAAAAAAATTGATAATTCCTTTTCTAAGATAAACATATGTTCATAATAAAGTGTATTAAATTGTTTTTCAGGTTTTTCATTAGATTACCGACTTTATTCTTTTTATATCCCTCACTATGATTTTTTTTCTCATCCCATATTTTTAAAATTATTTTAGTTGGACTAAATGATGTATAAGGTAAAGGAATATATAAATTTGAATGTCCAAATAATTTTTTGGAAGATAAATCTACTTTTATTTTATATGTTTTCTATTATGAGAAAAAATGGATTGTAATCAGAAGTGAAGAATTTTTATTTAATAGTTTTGTTATGTATGATTTGTAACCTTATTCTCTAAAACTATAAAATAGAAAAACATCCTAAAATATAACAGAATGACTTCTTGACAAACAACTATGTTTTTTTTAATTTTTTTTAGTTACTTATTGATTGTATCAAAGTGAGGTTTATATAATTTTAGAGTTCAGGATAATTTTAATAGAATTCTCTAGAATTATGACACTTTATGGCTACATAGTAATTATATAAAATTTTATGATTCCAACTAAAATATTCATTTTATTAATTTTATTACATCGAATAAAAAGGGAAGAATTAGTCACAAATCATTGTGTGTAAAATATCCTTCCATATAAGCTTCACAAAATGGCTAAAATTAGAATAGAATGGTTTCATTGTAGTGATGGATATGTTGAAAAAATCTATAAATAGTTATTGGTATTCATTCTTGAGATGAACCTTATCAACCATGGAAGAACATGTGATTTGTGGAGAATTTTATGTGGAAACATACCCCATAATTTAGCAGAACAATTTTCTCATTAATAGATGAAATAAGGAACAATTATGTAGAGAGAGAATTTGAAGTAATGGTATGTTCAAAATATCAAAAGGAAACTATTGTTATTTTTCCTTTTGATGGTAAAACTGATAAATTTAGGTTTCATTTGTTACGAATTCTATATATAAATTTTATATTTAATCCATTTAATAGTGAACATTATTTTTAAAAGATGATTCCCTAGCCAAAGACCAAGATACAATATATAATAACAAAGAGGTCAAGGGTTACAATAGTCTAAATGATGGAATCCATTTACAATCATTATCATGAAATGGGGTAAGATCATCATGAAAGTAAAATAGCCATGTAATGTCGTGGTTAACATCCCTATTAGCAAGGTCATCCACCACCTTGTCTACTTCATGGAAGGCATGAGTGAAAATATAATTGAATTCCATTGAGTGCTTGAAGACAACTCATCTAACGGGTTATGAGAGAGAAATCAAGATGCACCAGTCCATTCCATATTGAATGGGAAACATTTAATTATTTTCTCCTTGAGAAATGTTTATATAAGGTTATTCATCTCTATAAGGAATAAAAATTCCACAATTTTGAGGTAGAAAGATGATGATTTTGTAACCAGAAATGAATCAATGTTTACCATAATTTCTATGTATGTATTAGATATTTTCAAAAAATGGATAGTAAAATTAATATAAATTAAATAGTATTGAAACAAGAAAAGGTACTTGGAAACATGAAAATTTTAATGCTATGATGGGGCTTTTTGTTGTTGTGAAGATGTTGAGATATAGTTTTTGGAAACTCATGTTCCATGTTATGAAAAAATAAATATCATTATGGATGAAATGTGGTGGGTTTTCATACAATTATGAATAATAGAGGTAAGAAAATAATGTTCACATCTTATGGTATGGGTGGTAAAATGCACATTGAGAAAGTCTTATGAAATTACTAAAGTGATACTAACGTGAAATATTTGTATATATGGACTATGAATGTAAGAAAAATAATCATAAATAATCAAATAATATTATTACTTATAGTTTTACAAATTTTGAGGCTTTTTATTTGCAATATGTTGGGATATTATGTTAATGTCTGCCTGAAGTCAGAAACTCAGGTTGTAATTCATCAAGAGAGGAACAAAAATGATGTGGAAAGATCATTTTCTAAAACTATTATAGTTTTATGGGCTGTCAAATTAATTGGTTACAGGTATGTTACTATTTTATTCAAATTAATTCAATAACCTGTTTGGATCTGGATATTCATTTTCATTGAATTATGAGCGATTTTCATTTAAATTTAGAATGTCAACTCATGAAGGAAAGATATAAATTTTACTGAGAAAATTAGTTGGATGTTTTAATGAATCAAGGAATTATATAAATATCAATGTTGTTTTTAATGGGATGTTCCTTCTTACAATTCTTTTTGAACTAGCCATATTATTGTTTTAAATCATTATGGATATGGATTAAATTTACTTTTATCATTCTATGATAGACTAATGTTACAACAATGTTATATTTAATCCGTTAATTAATTTGATAACATAAAAAGAAGCTCTGAAAATTATTTCATATGGTAGTGATTTTTACCTAGATCAAATGGTGTAAAAGAATTAATCTATACATATTAATGATGTTCCCATAATGAATAAATAGAAGGATGTTTTTCCAAAATGATTTTCTTGGTGTTATTTTTTTAGGATGTTATGTTTACTATTAATATAGTATTTGATGATCATACTATTTATAAACACACATATCAATTGGATAAATCGAAAATGTTATAACTAAAAAGGAAACCAAAAGATTTATTTTATAATGGTTTAATTCATCAAAGAACATCAATATGGACAACACCAGTTTTTTGTGCTAAAAAGAAATATGGTTCAATGAGTCTATCCATTGACTATACAGATTTGAGTGACATCACATTTGATAAAATGTATAATTTTCCCCATATTGATCATTTTTTATCATCTCAAGGGAGAAAATAGTTTTTTGATGTTCGATATGTGGTTCTACAAAAATTATCTAAATCTGTTGGAGGATGAAATTTCGAAGATTGCATATCATACTAGATTTGTGCACTATGAGTTTCATTTTATGACTATTGGGTTTTCTAATGCACCGGTTTAATTTATAGACCTTGTGAAATAATTTTTTCATGAGTTCATGGAATAGTTCTTAGTTGTAATTATTAGTTATATTTTCATATAGTCTAAAATTCACGAGGAACATTAAATACATATAAGGATTGTTTTAGAAACTGTAACAGAAAAATAAACTATATGGTATATTTAGAATTTGTGAATTTTTCTTAAAAAAATTCTTTCAATGATCATATATTTTTCTAAATATATTATAAATTTTTACATTGCAATAAAATGTTATAGAAGTTTAGAAAATAACAAAAAATATCATGGAGATTCATAGTTTTCATGGATTTTTGGTTTAATAATGAAGGAGTTTATTTAAAAAAATATATTGGATTTCTAGACCAATGGTTACGTTAACTCAAAAATGAGTTATATTTATCTAGAAAAAATAATTGGATATTCATTTTTTGTAATGTAGGATAAGGTTGGGTGAATGATCCATTTTTTTAAATTCATTCTAGAAATAGATATTTTTCCCTCAATAAATATAATTCTATGAATGTGAATGATTGTGAGATAGTGTACAATGATTTATATACTGAAAATTATTCATGTCATTTAAAATCAATCAAGTAAAATTACCCTTAAAATGATATAGAATTATTATTTGTGGTTTTTTCTGGAAAAAATTTGTAGAATCAAATATATGGTTTAAATTGTAAAATTTATACTAATCATAAAATTTTGATGTATATATTGACATATAAATAATTAAACATGAGATAGAGATAATTTGTAGAACTGAACATGGGTTGTGATTGTGTGATTCATTAACAACTTGGAAAGGTAAAAAATATGCTGATGATTTGAGTTGAAAAATGTATTACATTAAAATTGTTATATATGGAACATTACCCTTTTGATAATTATTTGATAAATGTTTCCTATATTTTTGATACAATGATATCCTTTATTTTGTTTCAGGTGTTAGTGTAGTTGACTTAATTAGAAATAATTAGGAAATCAAAAAATAGGATTAACCATAGAATGAAAATTAATAATTCATTATAATGGTTATGTTTTTTTATTTTAATATAAATGGTAAAGGATTTTACTTTTTCCAAAAATGATTTTTTTCCTTTTGGTAACTAGTTTAATAAAGAGTTATAAAGTGATATTGAAATATCTCTATTTTTTATTCTTCCATAAACTGCTAATATGTATAGATTCATTCAGAAGTACTAGTGGTGGGTTTGAATGAAAATAGATATGACTAATTTCACGATGAATTGGTTGAATAATGAGTACGTTAATGAAGAATAGCAGTTACCAATGGGAATTTTTAGAACATTTCTAGGTCATTAAAGTAAATGGGATATTATATCAATGGATTGTGTGGTATGGTGGATGAATTCTTATTGAGGTAATACTGAGATTTGTGATATTGTAGATCTGTTAACTAAATCTATCCATTTACTTTCCTTAAATTTTAAAATTCCTATAGATCAAATTTCCAAATTATATCTCAAATATATATTTAGGTTACATATAGTTACCCTCTTTATTGAATCATACATATTCCTATGATGACATAT
This sequence comes from Viscum album, assembly GCA_963277665.1. Classification (NCBI taxonomy): domain Eukaryota; kingdom Viridiplantae; phylum Streptophyta; class Magnoliopsida; order Santalales; family Viscaceae; genus Viscum; species Viscum album. Next base: position 616,419,355 of record OY728127.1, on the reverse strand, counting down.
AATTTCTATAAAATACATTAGAAGTCATTAAGTGCTGAATTAAATTTCAATACAGCCTTTCATCCCCTATTTTATTGACTATATGAGTGAGAAATTCTGAAAATTAGAGACATTCTTCAATTTTTTATAATTAATTCCCATTGAATTTGGGATCAATATCTTTTAATAGTTGTGTTTTCATAAACAATAGTTCTCATTATAGTTTACACATGCCACCATTTATGGTATTATATAAAAATAGGATTTAGACACAATCATTATGGGATATTATTTTTAAAAGGGAGTTGAGGGGGCCAGATTTGGTTGAGGAATCAGAAGAGAAGGATTAGATGATTTGGAAAAATTTTATAATGACACATAGCAAGAATAGAAGTTTTGTGGACAACTAGTTGAATGTTCATTCTTTCAATTTAGGTGGTCATAACATCCTCAATGTTTCTCCATGGAGAGTTGTTATTCATTAATCAATGAGGGGAATCTATATAAATGGAACATTTGAGAATATGAAATCCGAGTTAATGATGGATCAGTTGTCTGCTAAGTGGCTTCACCATCGAGTTTGAACTAATAGTGAAAGTATTTCATGACATAATTTTATGAAAATATGTGTCAAATTTATGTCTTATTTTAAGTATATAACCAGTTAAGATGGAATAAAATCATTCATATGTAGAATATCCAGTTCATATTATTATCCTTATGTATATAAATATTATTTTAATAAGGTGATTCATCTAGTTATAGTTTTATGGAAAAACTATATTTTAGAAGAGGCCACATGGGAATTCATAAAATTCTATAAAGGAATGATATAACCACTAAAAATGTATATAAAATTGAGAGGAAAATTTATGTAAAATATTAGAATAATTTAAAAACCCAGGTAATGATAGAAGAAATCACTTTCATAATTATTTTTATACATTAGATAGTTCTATTAATTATAAAAATATCTACTAATTATTAAATAAAAAATTTAATGGTTTTAAATAAATTTTTTTCATATAAGTTTATATTAAAAATTTAAATTTATAAATTTTTCATAAAAAATTTTGAAATACTAATATTATTAATAGATTCTGAATATCTCAATTTACCTAATGGTAAATTTTTGGACATTCTATAAAATATTTATTTTTTATGTCAATAGTTAAAAATATAAATTTTTCAAAAAAATGCTTTTCATTGCAATAATTTCAGTACATTAAAAGTCCAAATATATATTTAGGATTATTTAATTTAATTTTAATAAAATATATTTTTATTCAATCTACTTAATAATATTTCAATTAGTAAATATTTTTTCAGTAAATGATGGTCTTTTTGATTAAAATGGGGTTTTTAAAAAACTATTTCAAAATACATAATAGTTATCAATTATAAGAAATTAAAATAAAAACTAATGGGGAAATTAAAAATTAAATTTATATATAATATGTCATTATTTTATAATTTAGTTTCAAATAAATATTATTATTCTATACAGACTTACTATAAAATCAATTTTTGATCTAACAAATATTCTTCTTGGAAACCCGCATTTTCGTCACGTCTCCAGGTTTTATTTTAATTGAATATTTTCCAATTAAATGAATTGAATAATGAAAAAAATTATTACATATTTTGAATCAAAATAATCTATATTTTTTAATAACACTAAATTAATTTTTTAACAGAAATGAATTTTCTAAACATTTAAAATTTATTATCAAAGTTAATGTAAAAACTGGTTTATTGAAAGTTATCCTAAAATAGTTAACGGTAAAAATGACCTAAAAACATGATTAAAATAATTTTTATAATAATATTTTTACCTATTAACTTATATAATAGATCATTTTACACAATTGGATCCTTTTTACATGATAAAAAATTTGGATGTGAATCATTTTTTCCAAAATTTCTATTCTACCACTCACCACACTTATAAATAGAAACCCCATATCCACCATTATTCACACATTAAAAACTATTTGGATTAAAAATACCTTCCAATATAACTTTTATTCCCTCCTAATTAAATATTAATCCATAATTTTTTTTTAATAATCCAATAATGTTATAAAATTCGTTCTAACAAAAATTAGTTATCGAAAGAAGATGTAACATTCTTCCACAAGAGTTTTAATTTTATTTCATCCAACTCCCAAAATCATATTCTTAAAACCTGATTATATGATAACCATAGTATCATTTATATAATTATGTATTATAATTTTAATTAAATAACCTGATTCCTTTTACTATTCCATCAAATGGGTTATGAAATAATCATTTGATTGCATGTCGGTCGACCATCTCCCGAACTGATGTCATTTGTTATTTTATTTCCACATCTCATGAATGACTATGATGATATACATAAAGTATATATATATCATATTTATAACATAATTATACCTATGGATTCATTATATCATATATAAATTTTTACAATAAATTTCATAAGGGTTTTGATAATGTTGTTCATGTGTATGGAAGTCTACTGCCTCACAAAGTGATGTGATTTATTTCCGATAATACATTAAATGAAAGGTATTGAGGTTAATGATAATAAAAATATGTGATATGAATTGATAAATTTGGTTATAAGTGAGATATTTATCATTATTAAAATATGATATATCATAATATTTTTTACCTTTTCCCTCATTGAAAAATGATAATGTCATTCGAGAATGTGTGGATAACCTCATTCAGGAAGTTATATGACTATAATTTCATCACCACACAATATGAGTGATATATATAATAATATTTAAATTAAAAAAATGTTAAATGTGATATTATGATCATTTATAGGAAATAAAATAATACTCATATTGTTTCCATAATTATCATTGGAAAATCGAAATGTTAAACATGCATACATACAGCCTACAACATCCATGATTATAACATATCCCATTTCCCAAACCCATCATTTATGATTTGTTTTAAATCCATAATAGTGGATAAATAATTAGAAATATGACTTTTATATTACTCTACGGACCTTTAAACAAAGAAAACTTTTCTATGGTCAAACTACAAAGTCATTTCTTAAACATAATCCTAATATAGTCAAAACATACTTCATAAATTTAATTGATAAATTAACTCTATATAGCAGTGTAACAAGTGAAATAGAATTTAAAAAATGAAAATGTTTCTTTATAAAGTAAAATATAATAATAAAATTGTTTTTTAGGAATATAAATACCATCCTGACATGTTGGACTGAAATGAAAGGACTTCATCTAAATTTCTCTTTATTAAGGAATATTGTGATGTTATACACCTATAAACTATTTTTAGGTGGATATAAAATCGCTCTAACATTTTATATAATGAAAATATATATTGTCATGGTATTTATTAATTTTTTATTGTTATTATTTCATGGGGATTATGATCAAAATATTTACAAAGTGCTAAGGGTCTTTAGTAAAAAATCCTCATATACTTTTTTCATACAACTATTTATATTCTATATCTATGTTTTTAAATACACTTAATGAAAAAATTACTAGGAAATTAATCACCCCAACCAAAATTTTATACCCATTTTTTCAATTCATTTTAAAAATAATCATTTTAACATGTTTTATTTGGAACATTTTGAAAATGAAAAATGGAATGTTCTATTCATAACATACATCATGAATATAAATTTTCAACTTCCATTTCCATTATTTTTTATTACATAGAATTATTTAATGTTTCATTCAGTAAAAAACCACTTTCCCATTTGTATTTAATTTCAGAATTGATTTTTTTTTATAAAATAAAATGGTTTTTTGAAATAATTATTTTATTTTCATATGATTTTAAAATATATTTTGAAATATTTTATGAAGAAAAATTGAATTCAAATTTTATTATTAATGTTGTTGTAATTTGAATTTATATACTATATGTTCACCCAAATTTCCCTAGGTAAGGATATTATATCTAAAATTTTGTGTGGGACTATATAATTCTAAAATTAATTGGTAATTTATTATGTTCTCTAGAGTATCATATTGAAGGCTGGTCGTATGGTTATTCCAGTTTTAACGATTTTGTAAGTGTTTTATAAGGGTTATATAAGATAATCTCCCAAGGATCCTACATGAATTTTTTATTCATTAAAATGAGTTTTTAGGGAAATTTTTTGTTTTCAAGATTAAATATAAATTATCTTTTAAAAAAATTATAATTCTCTTTTTGGGTAAAATGCATTCTATTTAAAAATTGATTTTTTATTGGTTTTATTTTTTTCACTAGACTAAATTTTATTTTCATTTTATGACCATTTACTCTATTTTTGTAATAATGCCACATTTTTAAAAAAAATCACATGACTTAAGGATGGTTATGTGAAAAATATATGTCTAGTTTTAAGTCATGATAATTTTGAATGAAAAAAAATCATTCATTATTTTAAAACATTTATAAAATGGAAAAAATGGATAATTACTAGAAGACATAAATTTTTATAATATGTTTTTTTCATATATTAGATAAATTTAAATTATATAAATCTCAAAAAATTATAAGATCTTCGCATTTAAGAGGTGTAATTCATGGATTAAAAATAAATATTATGTAATTTTTATAGTTAAGGCCTTATATTAACAACTAGAAGGTAAGATCCAAGCACTAGCATTCTAGTGAATTATTCCAGCCATATAATATTCTCTTATAGAAGTTGGTGGACGTCACTATGGACATTTATATTGGGTTTCCCAGGAACAGAAGGGTCCATGACACTCTCTATGTGATTTTTTATTAGATAATAAAATATTCACATTTAATACTGATGCATGAGTCTCACTGACTAGATGAGCTGGGAATGAATTATTCCCTTGAGAAATTATTCTTTTATAGTGTTACTATGATTGTAATATCTAATTTAGTCCCACATTTTATGTTTCAGTTTTTTAAGTGATCAAAAAATCCATAAGGACTCCTATGATACTAAAAATAACATTCTATTCTAATAAAGATGGGATATCAGTTAAGACGATTAATATACATATGGATATGATTCCTAAATAAATCTTATACTTATATAGACAATTTTATGATCATATAGACTTTGTTTAGTTTTAAAAAAAATTCTTTTTCCAGGAAACCATTTTTATGGGACCTTATGCGTATCTTTATTTAATGATATTTAATTCATAACTTTTTTGGCACGAAGATGGTGATACATCAGTTGTGGGACACATTTTGGTTAAGGAGACCTCAGAAATAATGTTTTTCATATTGGAGATTTTTACCACAACTTAGTGTAGTAAATTGTCTTATGTCGAACATAAATGGATACCTCTCTTGTTTGTATTTCTTGGTATAGTTTTCTTGAGCATAACATCTCAGTTTTTCAACCTTCGTATAAAGAAAAAATTAAACAATGATTCATATTTTTTGACCCTTTGAGATCAATGAGATTGATTGGATGCTACTTTTCCTTATGGATATTTCTTCTCTCCAATTAGGTATACATAATGTGTTTCATGTGTGTAAGGTATGAAAGTAAATTCCAGACCCCAAAAATGTAATTGAATAAAAGGATATTAAGATGGATCCTAATTAAATATACCTGGACTACCCAAAATGGATAGTAGAACATTGGGAGAACAACCTTAAATAGAGGATTGTACTGATAGACTGGATTTTGTGGGATTACGGATGGATCAAAGATGAGACTTTTGAGCGGGTGGAATATTTTTAGGCTCAACAGACCATGTTTTTTGAGAATAAATAAAGGTACTTATTAGGTGTGGGATTTCATTAAATGTAGATAATTGTAAAATTTTCACTTTTTTATTTATTATATGATTATGTTATCAAACTCTTTCATCCATTTTAATATTATCTTTTATATGGATTCATATTATATCAATTTAATGTAGAATGGGTCTAGGAACTGATGTTTGAAATTGTGGTTCAATATCAACCATTGGGTGGATGGAATATACCCATGGACTTGATGCTGGAACCTAGAAGCTAGTTGGTGAGGTTTTACTATGTCTGATAGTAACATCTGTCCCCACGTTCAATCTAATGGTTCCACCGTCTCCTTGGGAGGCCATCCGGGACATTGGTGTTCTCCTCCATTGGGTGAAATTAATGCACCCCATGAGTTTAAATTCCACACATTTTCTCGCACTTAAATTACATGAATCTAAAACTATACTTCCCATTCAAACCGATCACCTAACCTAAATTAATTAGAGACCCCCATTCAACTATGATTTGTTTTTGATCATTGGATTGATCTAGTGTGAACGGATTGGCATGTTTTCTCTACATATATAGAAAATCCATCTTCCTACATTATAGATGTGAATCGATATATATTATGGATTTGGTTTCATTGATTAAATATGGATGAATTATTCAATTCCTCATTAATAATTTATTGATATATCATACTGATGATCATTCATGAACTGATAAAGTCCCACATTTAAAAAAATATCATTCAATGGGGACGTGTTAATTCTTCATATTCCTAATACTATTCATGACGTTGGATATTTTATAAATTTTAATACATTAATGATTTCATGAAATTTTAGTGGAGTATTTGAGTGGTTATCAATAACCTCAATGACTAGAGATTAAACACTTAAAAATGGTCAATAGTATTTGGTAATTATTCATAGAAATAATATACTAAACCCTTATTTTTTAAGAATATCATTTTTGTCAATATATTTTGTTTGATCAATGATTATTGTATATTATTATAAATGTCATCATGAATTTTATGGGAATTTATTATCTATTCTCAAATAAAAATATGATCTGGTGAATTAGGGACACATCATTCAACATGCTTCAAAACTTTTTAAGTGGATAGAATCTATAACTACCCTAACTCTAGAAAGTCCATATTTAATTGTAATCTTTTAGAGTTTTCATTATGACCCACCTCTATGGGAAACTAGAACACAAAAAAGACACCCATTATGTATTATGTCATTATCAATTGGTGTACCTAATTTTTAGTCTTTGATCATTTGATAAATATTTTGTTCCTCATATCATCCTTAATGTAGGAAACTATATAACATTTTTATCTATTATTCTCTTGTATACATGACTTCATAATGTGATGGAATAGATTCATGATCTTGTATGATAGATTTTGATTTTGGATGTTTGTGTATCCAATGTGAACCGTTTATAAAACATGATTCCCATAGTATTTCTATAGTATATTATTATAATGAATTATGATTATCATAGGTTGTTTTATATTACTATTATATTCCCATAATGATGTGTTATTATTTTCCTTCTATTATATACCATATTATATTTGTTACCATACCTTTAGAAGATACCCCTATTACTCTTGACAGATATACCATGTTGATATAGATATCTCTTATATGGGGAGAGAACTTGATGTGTGGTGAGAAAAATGATGGTCCAAAAATAGGGTAGAAGATTGTTCTCCTTATAGGCCAAACAATAATGTGATATAATGAGAATAATGAGTTCATTTTCACTACTCAATTCCTTATGGGTGTGTAATAACATAGTGACATGATTTTCTATGTATATTTAGTACAATGTGAATAATCCATGTGTCCCATTTTGGCTTCTTTTTACAACCATACGATGATCCTTCTAACATGGAGTCAATGATATTATGGTTGGGTCTTGTGGGGGCTTGGTTGGAACATAGGTACTAATTACATAATTGTTATTATTTTTTGTGATTTTTTGTTATCATTAAATTAAAATGTTATACATGATTATGTTTCTTAAGGTTCCATTAATGGTGTCATACTCGGTTTTATAACTCACACAACACACATGAATCATGATTCATGTTTAGAAATCACGAATATGGATCCATGCATGGGAAAGGGGTATGTGATTGATATCAAATTCATAGATCATGGATCTGGTGGATTGCCCATGAAAACCACAAGAGGATTATACATATGATTATTTTTTACATTTAATCTATTGTAATTATATATTATTTTACCTTAATAAAATTGGTAACTGATTTTATATATATATTTATTGAATGATTTTTGGTCCATGTGTTTTTTGTTTATGATTAATTATATACCCACTTTTTACTATGATTATTTTATTATATAAATATTTTCCATGAAATTATATTATATGATTGTATTTTATCCCCACTTTCGGACATCATTCAATTACTACAAGTCGACAACATATTGCATACAGGGAGGAACACATAAGGTCTTTTGACTCTCCACCCCAGACGCATTGGTTCAAGAATGGATGTTATAATCTCAAAAATTAAATATCCATACATAAATTTAAAATTCATCATCATTAAATGGTTTTGATTAAATGTTTTATATTTACTATTAAATATATTTCAAAATGAGTCCTCAAAAAATAATGATTTTACGATTCTATGAAAATATGTTCAATATGAAAATATTGATATTCCATATTTTTAATTTGGTTGGGTATGGAATTTTTATTAAAAATGTAACCTAATTGGATGTATGTTATTATAATGTTTAATAGTGGTTGTTTAAAATGGAAATGAGTTTTTAAGTGGAATATATATATTATATGGTTATCTAGACTAACATAATTGTTTTAATCTTTGTTAAAGGGTTTTTAATTTGGAATTATAGAAATATGGTTCCAAGGAGTGATCATATAAATTTTAATGACGATATGAAAAATGTTATTCCTAATTACACTCCTCAATTTAAATAATTTTAAATGGGTTATGGGTGAGAGTACTAGACATTATGTAGGGTTTTGGAAGCAAAAAATTATTAATTGGATATGTTCATATAATATAAATGGTATAATCCTTTATGATTTCAAAAGGATATAGTTCCCGAAGAAGTGAACAACAAGTTAAATAAAATTATTATAATATTTTATTTAATTGATAAATATTTGTGCTTAAAGACAATATATGAAAAATATTTTGGGCATCTGAGTGATTAGTTGAATTTTCACAAGTTGGATAATATATATGAAGGCATAAAACAAGATGTATTTGAGAGTATATTTAACCAACACTTCTACCATCACACATTGAATGTATTTAAATATAAAAAAATATTTAACATAAAATATTTAGACTTTATAGTAATTGAATAAATTATTATATCTATGTATTTTTATTGAATTATTTCTAAAATAAATAAAAATTATTTTTAAAGGAAAATATATTTTTTATATTAGAACAATAAATATGATTTATTTTTGTGAGGTTTTTATTAACTCATATATTTAATTGATGAATAATTTTTTTATAGTTGAGAAGTATATTCTAGGAAATCATCCAAATAGAATACACTTCAATCATTTCAGTGGTCTTCGTGACTCATATAGTGGTAAAAATTAAATAAATTTGATTCTTCTAATTGGAGGAGTTTTATATATAGTCATGTTACATCAATTAGTTCTACTATGAGTTAAAGGGAGGATTAGAAATATACATTATGCATTGATTCCACTGCCAATTGAAAAAAATTATATATTTAATTGATATAAATATTTTATTATGGGTAGCCTAAAAACATGAAGTATTAATTATGGAATCCAAAAAATGAATCAATAGTAAAACAATCGAATCCCACATGGGTTTCCCATTCCTAGGGGTATACATCTTGATATAAAATCTAATATAAGAAGTTATTCTATATGAGGACTGACTCATTGAAAATTATTTGATTGAAATTTGAAAAATAAATGAAATTGAGTCAGACATAATCTATGTAGACATAAGTTCACTTATTTTATTAAATTATCGCCTGTTAGGGGTTTAGTAATGGTACAATAAAGTTAAATAAGGACATATTTTTTGATTCAATTATAAATATTTCAATATCTGATATAAAGGATTCTCATGCATTTATTTACGTGGGTTAGTGAACTCAGTGTTCATCAATAAATAAAAATTTTATCATGTAATTTTCATGAAATATATTCAGGTACATATCGATAGTTAAGGAATAATGTCTCCATGATACACAATTATGATATATTTTTTGAAATTATCATGTGAAAGTTTTTCCCTGACATGTTCGAATTTAACGTCATTACAGGTATCCGTTGAATGAATACATATACTATATATATCCGTTTTTATGTATATAATTTGATGTTATCACTTACAGAATGTGAGATTCATATATTTAGAAGGTAATGGAATGTGAATGAATGTTTTGAATTAACCATGATTATTGGTTCAATGAGTATAGATTATTGGTTATCATCAATGAAATTGGATTCAATTGAAATATATTGGTAGGTTATATTTATAGAGATAGTTAACCACTTGTAATATGTTTTTCTATATGTTTTTCTAGTCTTCTACCTACGTGTGATGTATATTTTTTGATTTAATTTTTTAGTGTAAAATTATCACATTTATCCTTTTATACCTAATAAATATATATGAATAATAGTTTTTCAATTTTTAGTTTGCTGTTTTAGTATATAAACTGAACATTAGTATAGAAACATCACATCAGGAGGCATCAAAACCTGAAATTAATTCCTACTTGCATAACCTGGATCATCCAATAATTAGAAATATATTGAAAATATTTCATCACAGTTATTTTTATTAGATGTTTAAAATTTATACATATGAATAGTTATTTATATATATATTATTGTAGTGAGGCTGTAATATATGTTAATAAATTTTGATGATGTATATTATCTTTATTGTTCATCTATGATTTATTCCTATAAAATGGAATACATAATCCAATTACTTAAAATAAATATTACATGTGAATAGGATTGATGTAGATAATTTGGAATGGGACATTAACATATTAATTATACAAATATTAATTGGTTTAGAAGACATAATAATAATATAGTATTTTTGGACATTGATGTGACAGAAAAATTAAATGAGGTGATGATAAAATCAAGACTCTCAGATTGGTAATGTACAGATCTCAGGGATTCCTTAAAATGAAGAGAGTTATTAGATGGATGGTTTATATAACTAGATTTTTTATTTTACACTAAATTGTTAATGGTTGTTTTTCAATTATGTAACAATAATTATTAATAGAGATTTAGTTATTCTAATTTTTTTGTTTATTCTACAGCCACGAATATATGTATGAACATGAAATGAATATTTTGGGGATCGGGAATAAATAGATATATAATAAGTTATGATTTTAATTTCGTATCTAATAATTGGTAAAACTATAAAATAAAACATAACTGATATATTTTAATCACATTATATCATAGATTGGATACAGGAAGATATCATAATTAATAGTATGGTAGATTTAACTAAAAACATGAAAAATACTTACATGATTTAAGAATTCAATCATATACTAACAGAATATTCTTATTTAAAATAAATTTAGAGGAAGAATATAATTGGAGTTGAAGATGTTTTATGTGTGGAAATTACATAGGATTCATAGTGTACCAAAATCAATTGTATGAAATATATCTTTATTTAGTTATACAATTTGGAATGAATATTAAAAAGTGACGGATATGAAATTACGGGTTTTTATCTACTATAATCAAATGATAAATGATTAATATTAGTGGACTATTAATATATTATAAGTCATGAAAAATGAATAAGTTATGGTACTTTATGGTTTTCGGGAAGGAAATCTATTGTTGGTGTAGTTTATATATGAAAACCATCATCATAATATGGTACTATTATATTCTCTCTATGTAATCAATAAGGCACAATATTCTTCATATAGTCCTAGTGGGACTATACCACCAATGAGATAGAGATAAATTAACAGTAGTAGAAAACAACAACACCCAATTTTTAAATGTTCCACTAATATCACTGGTAATAATGAAATACATATTTATGGTGATCATCTAATGATGATAAAATTGGTGTTATAGAACTCAAATAGAAACATGTGAATTTAAACATCACCCTCACTTATTATCAAGAGGATAATCAGTGGTGTGCAGTGTCTTTCATTGCACTACCCATAATTCAAATTTATTATCTATTTGTCATGGAAATAAGTACGAGGGTTATAATTAACACACTAAACAGGATAAATTAAATGTATCATTAATTCCAATGATTTCAACATCCCATTCTACAGGTGTATTTGGTATTTTTACATTATTTTCACCCATGATTTCATTTTGAAAATCCTAAATAGTTTACTTTGGAGTTTTCTAGGTATATAAATATATCTCTATGATTCACCACATACATATTGTATTAGAGAGTCACCGGTTCATTGTAAAGGTAACATTAATTTTAACTTCACACATTTGGTTGTGGTGTGATCCAAGGATCTATAATATATGAAATAATAAATTTCATGGACTTCAGAGTTTCTCAACATATCAATGACTGACGTTATGGCATTTCAAATTGATTGGGGGAATGGTGACATTGTATTTTGGAATACTAAAAACAATCCTATATACTTTTTTCAAACTCATTATGGCATGGGACCTTCATTGTGGTATAGAATGACTCAAATATAAATAACTATGTATTTTTTAAATCATGTCACCTAGGTGGTAGTGATAATGTTTTTCATACTAATTTATGGTTATCCTAACCCTAAGCGTAGCACCTTGATATTTTAAAAGAGAAATAATATATTTCATAGATTATATGATAAGAAAATATGAGACTATTAGAGAATTTAATGAACATATACTCTATGACATATTACTTTTTAAGTATAATCATTGTCATCGATGGTTTCTGAAACACACACACACGTGTTTAAAAAAAACCCATCATATATAATAATATTAATATTTAGACATTTTTATTATAACCTATTCATTATGTTCATATATATGAATTAGAATAACTAAATTATGAAAATATTATGTTCTACACATGAATTAAATTAATTAAATGGTTATCTATTGATTAAAAATAAATTAATAATCATTTGATGAAAATACTTTCATAAAAAAATGATATTTTCATAGAGGTGATTTAGTCTCTCGGGGATAAAATAATTCAAAATTAATATATAAACATCTATTTATTTATTTGTAAAATATAATTCAATTTTTAAATCCTCATGATAATATTATCTATGGGAGAATTGCTTTAAATTTTACTATGAGGTTAATGTTTTCAATAAATAGTGAAATGTACTCAATTTTATTGAAAAATATGCTTGTGATTAAATTATTTACAAGGAAGAATTATAAGGACCCGAAATTAAACATTACATAATCCTGAATTAAATGAATATTTTAAAATGAGGATCATTTCAGATTTAGTGTTTTAGTGAATTAGGCCATAACTAATACATATCAACTTGAATATTATAATTAGACACTACTACTCAGTATCCATTTTCTTCATAAAATAAAAAATAAACATGTCTAGTTCCATGTTTTAGAAATTATGAATTCTCCTAGATCTTATCATTGACCATTATTCAACTTTAATTACTATGGAAAACTTTTCCGAAACTTGGTATGAGCATCAAAAACTCAATAAGGGATATAAAATAAGGAATGAAAACATTATACCATCAATAAATACCAAACAGTGAAACCATACTTTTGTATCAGAACATACCTTATGATATCATAATATTTATGAATAACACACTGAAATCATAAACCATAATGGTTACTTATGACATACATAAAATAATTATATTGTAGTAATCACAGTTATGTAGGGAGTTACGTTGGAATACCCATCAGAGTATATTCCCTAAACCTCATAAGAGAAACATTAATGTTTTTGTCTGCCACGTTACCTAATATATTGGAGAGCTATCTTAGGCCACCCGCCATAGGTTTATCACGGAACCACCAACATAAGTAAACAATTCCCATGAACCCTAAAATATTCAAAACACTTAAAAAAAGAATAATAGAAATATAACATTACTGCATTGCAATCACAACATATCATTTCATGATATAGACATAATCAATAACTTTTCAAACCATTTTCAAAACCATTTAAAACATTTAATACAGTGATTCTTGAATCCAAGAGTCTCATTCCACATTGTAACTTTTAAATTAATTATTATTTGAAAACATTAATGTCAACATAAATAAATCCTTAAAACCATTCTTATAACATTTACATTAATGATAAATATTTATAATAATAAATCATTAAAACATTTAAAATGATATTTTAGTTAAAGAGTTTTTAACAATATGAGAGAATCTTGAAAACAAATAATTGAGGAATAACATTGAATCATAACTTTATAATATCATGAGAATAATGGTATTTATTATATAATATTCCAATGGATAGTATATACTCCATATAATAGTGAATTAGAGCACAACAACAATTAATTCTCAATGGAATGTAAATTGAGATGAAATCCCTTATAAAAACTGTATATTTAGATTCAGGATAAATCAATTACATAATAATTTGTGAAAAAAATTAATACACTCAATATGATTGGATATATAGTGTAAATAAATCAGAGAAAATTCACACATATTTTTGTAAAAACAACAACAATGACATGGATGTTTAACTCAATGAATGGAAATGTAGTTATAATTAATCTTATCGTGTTTATATCGATGACTTGAGAATTTATCAATGGATTGATTATGTGTATCAGATTTATATACACAAAAAGTGGATTGGAAATTACTACATATTTAAATATATAGTGATTTTACAAATAATCATGGAGTAACATAATTAATGAAGTATGCATAAAGCCCAATGAGTGGAAATTGAAATTTGAAATTCCATTACCAATTTGGTAACATACGAACCATACACCCCATGAAAGAGGGATCATACAATGAAGATGTAAATACAAATAAATTAATTATATTACACCAAGAATACAATCATGGACAGTACATACACCATAAAAAATAAAATATTGGCTAATATAGCAAGAATCTCACGGGAATAAAAAGTGAGATTTGAAAACCCTTACCACGTTGTAATCAATAAATTCGTACGAAAAAATTTAATAAACACCTAATTAATCACATAATACCATGAATATAAAGATAATAATGATAATATATTTCAAATTTCAGTACACAATACACCACATGCAATAAATAAGTGGTGAACAATAGAATTCTCACAGAATTAAAAGTGAGATAAGAAACCCCTTAACTCATGTCTGATATAACTTGTTTATTCCTTTTTCTTACTGAATAATTGTCTTAATTTAATTTATAAGTGATTAAGAGACCTTTTAAATTTTATTATTCCTTTTAAATAACTTATTACCATTTTATAAAAATTATGTAATCATTTAAGTATATAATGGTTGTTTTGTCGATATTTGGTACTTGAGTAAAAAATGAACAGCTTGTAAATACAATATGTCCATGTGGTCAAGAGTACATTATCACCAGAATTATATTAATGATTTATATATCATATATTTCATATATATCTTGTATATATATGTATTTATAATATTACATAACATTTAGAGTTAATAAATGAAATGCACCGTTCATGGAGACGGTAAGTCGTACGTATGCATGAACGTTGCTTCAATTTCTATTCCATATTTAATGAAATGAAAACCTATTGATACATAGGTATATTATAATTACAATATAATATACTATATAATTTCATTAACTCCATCCTTTTTATGTCCCATGTGTGGCACGATTGAGTCATATCACTTTGAGGGGGTGGTAGTCCGCATTTCCTCAAATGAAATTATCGCGTTTAACTATAATTGAAACCATAAAGGTATTATATAAATGAAAAATACATAAGAATAAAGAAATAATAAACATAATATATATCAAATATAAATAAAATTACATCATAATGGCCACCATAAGAGGTGGTAGGAAAATATTGAACAATCATCATTTCGTGAGGCGTTAGTTTGGCGTCCACAGAATCAATATGTTCTTTACCCATTAGATAGAGTTGTATGTATGTTTAGTTCGATTAATTATCATAAAAAAACCTTTTATATTGAGGATACTGGTTTTGTTATAAAATAAAAGAATAAAAGGATTTTAGGGGGTTGGAGGAGGTAAATAAAACAAAATAACTTAAGACAAGACGTTACATTTAAATCAGGAAACTCCCTATGGTATGAACCAAAAGGGTTTCTTTATGTTCCTTCTACCTATGTTATGGCTTCAAGGAGGAATATATTGTTTATGAGAGCTTATTTTGTCATGGGACGGAGGAACCAAGGGGCTTTAGAGGTGTTAGGAATGGGATAGAAATGGTTTCCTTTTATAAGTGGGAGGAGGGTCTCTTTATGAAAGTGTGAAAATATAATTTTATTATATAATTATTATCAGTTTCTAAATATAAAAATCTAATTAAAGTAGAATATAAGATGAATCAAAGTTGAAAAAAAATCTTCCAATAAGAATTGGATTGGTTTTGGTTATTTTTATAATCTTTATAATTTTTTTAATTTAAATAATTTTTTATTGAGGTAAACATTGCATCATTATTGTGTCATAAAAAATTTAATTATTAGATTTCTAAAAATTAAAAAAAATGATGTACAAAATATCTTTATCATTAAATAAATATTTATTTTCTAAAAGATAACTTACAAAACTCGATGTAAAAATTAACATTCTAAAAGATATTTTTTATGTCATTTTTGTCATTACTTTAAGTTAATTAAAATAATGTGTCATTATCAAACTTATGTGGATCAATTGTAACATACCAAGTAATTAATGTATAATAGATATTTTTATCTATGTCTATTAATGAATTATATAGTGTTTTAGAGGCTTAAAATGAAAATAAATCCATTCTTAAGCATGGAATACACGATTATTTTTTAAAAGACTATTTTACTGCCTTTTGATGGAAAACCATTTTTAAATATATATTTTGAAAATTTTATAAGATATATTTTTCAAAATAAACATATTCATTATGATTGAGTCGTTGAAATTTACATTGGATAAATTTTTGGTATTTTTCTGACAATGTTCATTTTTTATGAATAGTGAAAAAATACTGCATTTTACATCAAAACTGCTTTTTCATATAATTTAATTATATGGTTATATTATCCTTTTAATTGGTCTTAAAGTGTAATATGAATATATTTTTACCATTTAATCCAATGGTGGTCATTAGGATTAATTTCACTTTAGAATTGGTTATAAACTAATGCCAAACTTTTCATAGATATTGTTTCAAAAAAACCCGCTATTTGTTTTGACAACGGGAATTATTTTTAAATAAATTATTGCAATTTATGTGTTTGGAATTTGGTAAAATGGATTACATATTTGGAATCAGAAGGTCCAAATTATGTAATTAAGACTCTTTTATTTTTGGACATTATGAATAGTAACGATGGTAATTATCTTTAATTATCTTGATTAATGAGTAATCAGGTAGTTAAAGATAATAAAATGATATCATAATAATACAAAAAGACCACAACATGTGTCCTAAGGCTACTGGCTGTCTCATGGCCGACCATGGAATGCCTTGTTCTAAACATGGGGGCCCCATGGAATCACTTTTGTGAGAAAGTGACTTTTTATCTTTTTATTTTTAAAGAATGTTAAATGTGACAAAGAATGTATCACCTAAGTAAAATATTTTTAATTTTGTCTACATAAATTATCGTTTGGACTATAAATATTAATTATAAATCTAAAAAGATTTCCTACATCATAATATTTTTTTCATAATTTTTAGACTTTAAATAAATTAAATTATTTACGACATCATGATGATGCAGCGATTACCTCATTAATAAAGGATTTAAATAAAATGAAATGATAATGTAAATTATATGACCTACACATGTCCAAAACCTATTGGATGGGTGGATTTTGAACCCTTATCACCTTACCCTCGAATTATTTCAATGTGGGACATTTTGAATCCGAAATTCATTTTCAAATAAAGTAACATTTCTTTACTTTCCAAGAGTGCCCCTCCTCTCTTGTTATAAAAGGCCCCCACCTCTACCTCATTACCCACACTCCCAAGGCCTTTGGCACAGCCAACCCCTACCCGTTTTGTCTCTACACTTCCCTCTCTTACTCCATAAAGCCTCACTTTAGGCAGAAGTCTTCCCAAGGAAGCCTTTGAGCTCAAACCAAAGGGAGTTACCCGATTTTAAGGAGATTAAAGAACGACCGAGTCAAGTCGGACCCGATGTATGGGACTTCGTCTAAATCTCCTTTCATTGAGGCATATTTTGTTTTATACACAACCTTCTTTAATACGGTGTATAAACCCCTTTGACATATACGTTTATCCAAAGGAATCTTTTTTATACGAAGCGTTTTACTAAACGACAAAAGGGAATGTTTTTTTCGTATGTATGCGGCGACAACGACTTCTCCGCCACCATGACCATTATTTGAGTTTCGGCTTCCTCTAAAAGCCATACATTTTTTTAAAAGAAAAATAAATACCATTTTTTACTTTTCTTTTATTTTGGTATTAAAAATGGTTTTCATAATGTTTTTATATCAATGTGTTGTAATGATGTCTTGTGATTGAAAGGTGGAAATGTTATGTTTCATTTATGCATGTTTTATGTTATACGATTATGTTGAGGTTCTTGGGCATTATTATGAAGATGGGTGGTTTCATGATAAACTAAGGGCGGGTGAGCCCGATATTGCTCTCCAATGCATTGGGTAACGCGAAGGAGTGAAACATTAAGGTTTCTCCGAAGAGATTTAGGGAATATACGGTGATGGGTATTCCAAACATAACCAAGAGGGTTACTCCCTACGTAAGAATGTTATGAATGCCTCATGATACCTTTATGTCTTATGATTTCTATGATTTATTCATGATTTGATGAGGTATGTTAAAGTGCTTATGTTTTATGGGTAATGTATGATTTCATTCTTATGTATATATGTACCCATGTTTCCTTTCCATATTTTTATATCCCTTACTGAGCTTTTTATGCTCATCCCAAGTTTTTTTGAAATGTTTTTCACAGGTCAAGGGAAAGGTACATGATATGATGATAGTGTCAAGGAAGTGTCAAGAAATAATTCATGTTTTATTTTAAATATGTTTCCATTGATAGGAAAGAAGAATACTATCTTTATGTAACCACTTTGTTTATATGTGGAATGTAATGAAAGTTTTATGATCTAATTATCTAAAACTCTAAACCCGAAAAGATCCTCAATATGTAATCTTGTAATAACTCAAGATTAAGTATGGTTTAAGGCTGGGGCCTTATAGTTGGTATCAGAGGTTGGTTTAGATAACTTTAGGAGTTAGAATTCTATTAAACGATTATCCAAAAATATTTTTTGAAATGATATAGCATTTGAAGATTACCATGTTGCTTCATCTAAGACATGTTTGTTCAGAATGGTTTTCCGCAGAGGAAATAGGGAAGCAGTGCTAGGAAGGCATACAGAAGGAAATAACCTTCCGAATCAGCATCCTGAGATGGTCGGAATTGGAACTGAATAGTTTGTTGCCATAATGGCACAGTTGACTCAAGCGATAAATGGAGGTGGTATCCATACATGAGATCAGTCAGATCAACCCCAGAGGAACATGTTAGTGGTGGAACATTTCATGAGGCAACATCCCCCATTATTCAGAGGATCATCTCACCCTGTGCTAGCTGAAGGGTGGATTAAAGCACTGGAGAAGATTTTCGATGTCATGGGGCGTTCAGACAATCAAAAGGTTGGTCTCGCTATTTACCGTTTGGAGGGTGAAGTAGATCAGTGGTGGTCGATGGTTAAAAATATCAGGGACACCGATGAGTTTGATGCTCTTGACTGGGATGAATTCAAAGGTATGTTTCTTGAGAAGTATTTTCCTAAGGCTGTTCGACTTAGGATGGAAAAGCAATTCTTGGAATTGAGGCAAGAGGAAGACTCAGTGGTTGCCTATGAAAAAAGGTTCCCTCGATTGGAAAGGTATGCTCCAAATTTTATCTGAGACCTTGATAGTAAAATCAATCATTTTTACTTAGGGTTAAAGCCAAAATATTGAAGGGCATTGGCTTATTGTGAGTTCAAAAGTTATGAAAATCTTGTTCGATGTGCTGAGAAGGTGGAAATGGAATTTGCCAATGATCAAGTGTTCTATAGAAACCAATAGAATAAGAGACCGAGGTGGCAGGAGAAAGGAAATAATTCTTCAAAAAAGTCTGATGGTAAGAAAACTTAGTTTCCAGTTTGTGATAAATGTGGTAAAAGTCATGTTGGGGAATGTCTTCTGAATTATGGAAAGTGCTACCGATGTGGTAATATGGGACATAAGTCTCGTGATTGCACTGATAAAGATCAAGGAGAAGGTAAGACAAATTTTGATTTACAGTTAGTGAAATGTTTTAAGTGCAATGAGATGGGTCACTATGCAAACGAGTGTCCGACAAAGAGCTTGAGTGATGGGAAGCAGTTAGACTACAAGCAGAAAGGGGTGGTGAAATCCTTTGCAACTACTTCAGCAAATGTCGGGCCATCAAATGAAGTTGTATCAGGTACTTTGTTTGTTTTTTCATATTATGCCAGTGTGTTGTTTGATTTGGGGTCCACACATTCTTTCATCTCTAAAAACTTTTCTAGTAAATTTGGAATACCATCTCAAGAAATGACTCCTGAACTTTTGGTAAAAACACCTGGGGGAAATGTTGAGGCAAAAAGAATTTATAATAATCTTCCTATCCTTATCTGTGGAAAGAACCTACTTGAAAACCTTATTGTTCTACCTCTAGTAGAGTTTGATGTTATCCTGGGTATGGATTGGCTCTCTATTTACCATGCTAATATTGAATGTAGAGCTAAAGAAGTTTCTTTTCAGAAAGACTTTCAGTTTGTGTACAAGAATGAACCCTTACTGTTGATAACATATCAAGAGGCCAAGAAACTTATAAAATATGGAAATGAATGTTACCTTGCACACATCGTTGAAAATAAAGGAACTATTCAGATTAATGATGTGCCAGTGGTAAATTAGTATCCTGATGTTTTTCCTGATGAGTTGCCTCGAATAATACCAGATCAGGAAGTTGAGTTTACTGTTGAATTAGTTCCTGATGCTAAGCCAATTTCAAAACCCCCTTATCGAATGGCTCAAATTGAACTTTTAGAGTTGAAGGAGCAATTGCAATATTTATTAGAGAAAGGTTTCATTCGACCTAGAACATCACCATGGGGTGCTCCTGTTTTATTTTTTAAAAAGAAATATTGTTCAATGAGACTTTGCATTGATTATAGAGCCTTGAATAACATTACTGTTAAGAACAAATATCCTTTTCCTCATATCGATGATTTGTTTGATCAGCTCCAGGGAGCTCAGTATTTTTCAAAGATTCACTTGAGATCAGGGTATCATCAGCTAAATGTAAAGGAAGCATATGTTCCGAAGACTGTGTTCCATACAAGATATGGCCATTATGAATTTGTAGTAATGCCTTTTGGGCTAACCAATGCACCTGCTGTATTCATTGACTTAATGAATATAATTTTCCATGAGTTCTTGGATAAGTTTGTGGTGGTTTTCATTGATGATATTTTGGTGTTTTCTAAAAGTAAATAGGAGCATGAAATACATTTAAGGGTTATCTTGCAAACCTTAAAAGAAAAGAAATTGTATGGAAAATTCAGCAAGTGTGAGTTTTGTTTGCAAAAAATTTCTTTCCTTGGACACATTCTTTCTAAAGATGGGATAACTGTCGATTCTGCAAAAACAAAAGTTGTGGAAGACTGGCCAAGACCCACAAATGTAACTGAGATTCGTACCTTCCTTGGTATGGCAGGCTATTACCAAAGGTTTGTTAGAAATTTTTCATGGTTATCTAGTCCAATGACTAAGCTAACTCGGAAGGGTGTTATGTTTATTTGTACAATAGAATGTGATGATTGTTTTCAGGAATTGAAAAGAAGATTGGTGAATGATCTAGTTTTGGCACTACCTTCTAGGAATGGTGAGTTTGTTATCTACAATGATGCTTCATTGAAAGGACATGGTTGTGTACTAATGCAAAATGATCAGGTAATTGATTATTCTTCATGACAGTTGAAAACTCGTGAGGTAAATTACCCTACACATGATTTGGAATTAGCTACTGTTGTTTTTGCTCTAATAATTTGGAGGCATCATTTGTATGGAGTAAAGTGTGAAATATATACTGATCACAAAAGTTTAAAGTATATATTAACTCAGAAAGAGTTAAACATGAGACAGAGGAGATGGCTGGAATTAATCAAGGATTATGATTGTACAATTCATTACCATCTAGGAAAAGAAAATAAAGTGGTTGATGCTTTGAGTCGAAAAAGTAATGCTTCATTAGAAATGTTGCATTTGGAACGTGATCATTTGGTTATGGATTTGATGAACTTTGGCATAGAAGTTGTTGGTGCAGGAAGTGCTTCTGTTTTGTTTCAGGTATCAGTGAGATCATCTCTATTAGATAGAATCAAGCAAGCACAGAAGCAAGACAGTGAGTTGTAGAAAAAGGTAGAGCTGGTTCAGAAAGGTAAGTTGCATGAATTAAACATTGATATTGATTGTGTTTTGAGATTTGGGAAGAGATTGTGTGTGCCTTGTGATTCACAATTGAAGAGAGATTTGTTATGTGAAGCTCATAATTCTCCGTTTTCAGTTCATCGTGGAAGTACTAAGATGTACAGAGATCTGCGGGAGTATTACTGGTGGGATGGAATGAAAAGAGATATTGCTGATTTTACTGTGAAGTGTTTGACTTGTCAACAGGTTAAAGCAGATCAGCAGTTACCGAAAGGGATGCTTCAGCCTTTACCAGTACCAGAATGGAAATGGGAGAATATATCCATGGACTTTGTTATGGGATTACCAAAGACATCTCGAGGTAATAATGCAATCTGGGTTATTGTTGATCGCTTGACTAAATCTGCTCATTTCCTTTCTATTCAAGATACTTTCTCTCTAGATCAACTTTCTCGATTATACCTTAATGAGATAGTCTGGTTGCATGGAGTTACTCTATCCATTTTATCTGATCGTGATCTCAGGTTCACTTCTAACTTTTGGAAAGGCCTTCAGAAGTCGTTGGGTACTGAATTAAATTTTAGTACATCTTTTCATCCTCAATCAGATTGGCAATCAGAACGAACAATTCAGACCTTGGAGGATATGCTACGAGCTTGTTCGATGGATTATCAGGGAAGTTGGGACCAACATCTTTTTTTGGTTCAGTTTTCATATAATAACAGTTTTCATTCCAGTATACAGATGGCACCATTTGAGGCGTTATATGGGATGCGATGTCGAACTCCATATTTTTGGGATGAAGTGGGTGAAAGGAAGCTGATGGGACCAGAATTGGTAGAAGAGATGGCAGGAAAAGTTCAGCTGATACAGAAACACATGAGAACAGCTCATAGTAGGAAGAAGAGTTATGCAGACAACAGGAGGAAGGATCTAACTTTTGAGGTAGGTGATCGTGTTTTTCTCAAAGTCTCACCATGGAAAAGTGTGATGAGATTTGGTAGGAAAGTAAAGCTGAGTCCATGGTTCATTGGACCATATGAAATTCTGGAGAGAGTTGGATCAGTTGCATACCGGGTGGCTTTACCTCCGAGTTTATCTCAGGTACACAATGTGTTTCACGTTTCGATGTTGAGAAAGTATATTCCAGATCCATCTCATGTTTTGAGTCCAGAGGTAGTTCAGCTCGAAGAGAACCTATCTTATGAGGAACAACCAGTCCAGATTCTTGACCACAGGGAGCAAGTGTTACTAAATAAGGTGATTAATCAGGTAATGGTTTTTTGGAAAAACCATATGATGGAAGAGGCAACATGGGAATCTGAAAATGCAATGAGGGATAAGTACCCCCATTTATTTGATAAGTAAATAAATTGCGAGGACGCAATTTTCTAAAGGGGGGAGGATGTAACATCCCAAGTAAGTAATGAATAATAGATATTTTTATCTATGTCTATTAATGAATTAGATAGTGTTTTAGAGGCTTAAAATGAAAATAAATCCATTCTTAATCATGGAATACACTAATATTTTTTAAAAGATTGTTTTACTGCCTTTTGATGGAAAACCATTTTTAAATCTATCTTTTGACAATTTTATAAGATATATTTGTCAAAATAAACATATTCATTATGATTGTGACATTGAAATTTACATTGGATAAATTTTTGGTATTTTTCTGACAATGTTCATTTTTTAATGAATAGTGAAAAAATACTGCATTTTACATCAAAACTATTTATTCATTTAATTTAATTATATGGTTAGATTATCCTTTTAATTGGTCTTAAAGTGTAATATGAATATATTTTTACCATTTAATCCAACGGTGGTCATTAGGATTAATTTCACTTTGGAATTGGTCATAAACTAATGCCAAACTTTTCATAGATATTGTTTCAAAAAAAACCCGCTATTTGTTTTGACAACGGGAATTATTTTTAAATAAATTATTGAAATTTATGTGTTTGTAATTTGGTAAAATGGATTACATATTTGTAATCATAAGGTACAAATTATTTAATTAAGACTCTTTTATTTTTGGACATTATGAATAGTAACGATGGTAATTATCTTTAATTATCTTGATTAATGAGTAATCAGGTAGTTAAAGATAATAAAATGATATCATAATAATACAAAAAGACCACAACATGTGTCGTAAGGCTACTGGTTGTCTCATGGCCGACCATGGGATTCCTTGTTCCAATCTTGGGGGCCCCATGGAATCACTTTTGTGAGAAAGTGACTTTTTATCTTTTTATTTTTAAAGAATGTTAAATGTGACAAAGAACGTATCACCTAAGTAAAATATTTTTAATTTTGTCTAAATAAATGATCTTTTGGACTATAAATATTCATTATAAAGATAAAAATATTTCCTACATCATAGTATTTTTTTCATAATTTTTAGAATTTAAATAAATTAAATTATTTATGACATCATGATGATGCAACGATTACCTAATTAATAATGGTTTTAAATAAAATGAAATGATAATGTAAAATCTATGACCTACACATGTCCAAAAGCTATTGGATGGGTTGATTTAGAACCCTTATCACCTTACCCTCGAATTATATCAATGTGGGACCTTTTGAATCTGAAAATCATTTTCAAATAAAGTAACATTTCTTTACTTTCCAAGAGTGCCCCTCCTATCCTCTTATAAAAGGC
Organism: Viscum album; assembly: GCA_963277665.1. Taxonomy (NCBI): domain Eukaryota; kingdom Viridiplantae; phylum Streptophyta; class Magnoliopsida; order Santalales; family Viscaceae; genus Viscum; species Viscum album. Next base: position 616,394,279 of record OY728127.1, on the reverse strand, counting down.
CCCCAGCTCTACCTCATTACCCACACTCCCAAAGCCTTTGACTCGGCCAACCCCTACCCATTTTTTCTCTCCACTTCCCTCTCTTACTCCTTAAAGCCTCACTTTGGGCAGAAGTCTTCCCAAGGAAGCCTTTGAGCTCAAACCAAAGGGAGTTACCCGATTTTAAGGAGAGATTAAAGAACGACCGAGTCAAGTCGGACCCGAGGTATGGGACTTCATCTCAATCTCCTTTCATTGAGGCATATTTTGTTTTATACACAACCATCTTTTATAAGGTGTATAAAACCCTTTGACTTTTACTTTTATCCAAAAGGAATCTTTTTTATACGAAGCGTTTTACTAAACGACAAAAGGGAATGTTTTTGTCGTACGTATGCAGCGACAACGACTTATCTGCCGCCGTGACGATTATTTGAGTTTCGGCTTCCTCTACAAGCCATACCTTTTTTTAAAAGAAAAATAAATACCATGTTTTACTTTTCTTTTATTTTGGTATTGAAAATGGTTTTCATAATGTTTTTATATCAATGTGTTGTATTGATATCTTGTGATTGAAAGGTGGAAATGTAATGTTTCCTTTATGCATGTTTTATGTGATACGATTATGTTGAGGTTCTTGGGAATTATTATGAAGACGGGTGGTTCCGTGATAAACAAAGGGCGGGTGAGCCCGATATAGCTCTCCAATGCATTGGTTAATGCGAAGGAGTGAAACATTAAGGTTTCTCAGAAGAGATTTAGGGAATATATTGTGATGGGTATTCCAAATGTAACCAAGAGTGTTACTCCCTACGTAATAATGTTATGAATGCCTCAAGTTACCTTTATGTCTTATAATTTCTATGATTTATTCATGATTTGATGAGGTATGTAAAAGTGCTTATGTTTTATGGGTAAAGTATGATTTCATTCTTATGTATATATGTACCCATGTTTCCTTTCCATATTTTTATATCCTTTACTGAGCTTTTTATGCTCATCCCATGTTTTTTTGAAATGTTTTTCACAGGTCTAGGGAAAGGTACATGATATGATGATAGTGTCAAGGAAGTGTCAAGAAAGAATCCATGTTTTATTTTAAATATGTTTCCATTGATGGGAAAGAAGAATACTATCTTTATGTAACCACTTTGTTTATATGTGGAATGTAATGCAAGTTTTATGATCTAATTATCTAAAACTCTAAACCTAAAAAGATCCTCAATATGTAATCTTGTAATAACTCAATATTAAGTAAGGTTTAAGGCTGGGGCCTTATATAAATGGGGTCCCAAAATAGTCCCAAAAATGACCACGTTTTTCAATGAATCATCCAATAAGGAGAAGACAAGTGTTAAGGTAATTTTGTATTAATATGATATTTTTATTACCTTGAATTATAATATTTACCATTAACCGTGGTAAATAAAAGTTAAAAAGTTACTATCCACCATAAATAATTTTCATCTTATTGAACCAAATATTACATATTAATAACTACCATATATGTTGGATTTATGAAAATCAATTCACATAAGTGGTAAATTTCATTTAAATATAAAAAATCTGATTTTTAACTACTACTTTGTGCTTTCACTATTCATCAAAAATTGAAGTCTTTCAGAGAAATTCCAAAAATTCAGCCTATGATATATTTCATAATCCGATTTAAAAAATGTTGTTTATTTTTTCAAATTCAAAACAAAGAAGTGGGATTAATTAATTTAAAATTAATTCCAATTGTCAAAACAATAAGCGTGTTTTTAAGAAATAACTACAATCAAAAGATTGACACTTGTTTATGCCCAATTTTAAAGTGTAGTTTTTTCAAATGACCCAAATTGTATTAATTATTAATAATATAATCTAACTACTCTTTAAAACCAACTAAAATGATAATCTAACAATTAAAATTTGTTAAATTAAAAGGACGATTTGAAATAAAATACGATATTTTTTACTATTCATTGAAAATTTAAATTTATCCGAAAGATACCAAAAAATTACCCAATGTAAATGTTTATGTCCTAATTCTAAAGAAAAATTTAATTTTGAAAAATAGAACTTATAAAAGTGAAAAAAAATATATTTAAATAGGTTCCTCCATCAAAAGGTATAAAATTGACCTTTTAAAGTATATTAGAGTCTTTATACTTAAAATCTGATTGTTTCTTATTTTTAGCCTCTAAATTTTTTTGGATAAATGTAAAAATATTTAAAAAACATGTATAATCATTTTCTAGTTACTTCTATTCATTTATTATATTACAATGGATAGGCGTTAACTAACATTTAAAATAAGAATATTATTATATAATTTTTCACTACAACCCAACATTGTGTGCAACCTAAGATTTTAATGAAACTCGTTGTTGTGTATCGAGTATGCCATCGAACATCTCATTCCATTTAAATTATAATTAATAATTAATTTAAAAATATTAATAAACATGAAAATTTAATATTCTTTATTTACTGTTGATATTACATCCTTCCCCACTTTTGGAAATTGCGTCCACGAAATTTTAAAATTGGGCTTGGAAACATCATTAAATGTCCCACATCAGAAAAAGTTTCAATAAATATATCACATTAAAATAATATAAGATATGTACAAAGGTAACCCAAGACAAAAGAAACTAGGATTACAAGAAAACATTGATATCTAGGAGAAAACAAACCATCACGTTTTGATGGATAGTTATATAAAATATGGTTAGGAGATAGTTAACCACTAGAAAATCACAATCATGTGATGGGTTAAATGGTCTTAGATTCCCCAGTAGGAAAAGTTAACAGACAATGTTTTTGTTTTAAGTTTCATTTCATAAATTTGAGGAATTTATTTTTTAGTTTAACTAAAAATATAAGGAAACATACTTACTTGTCATGTATAATTTCATCCTTTACTAGATTTTTACAACAAACTCATTTGTTCTTAAAATGATGAGTATTAAATATGACTTGTTCACATTGAAAGTTCTATATTCAACATCTAGAGATTCACATAATCCAAAAAATATTAACTATATTTTTCCCATTCTTTTAGAAATTAATCAAAACCAAAATGGTTTGTATAAGGTTAGATAATATCTAAAAAAGGATCTTGTTTATCAAAAAGAAAATCTACTCTTAATCTCCAAATTTTTTCAAACAATACCCAAAGTTCAAAAATGACTATTCAATAAACAACTGTACCAAAAATTCTTAAAATTAATAAAAACTAAGATTTAAACCCAAATCGTAGGAGGATTTAATCACATAGTCTTCCAAGATAAATCATAAGATTAATCTCCAAATAACAGTAGTTACTATTAAAGTATCATATTGAAATGTAATTAACCAAATCACATATTCTCCATGATAGGTTAATCGTTTACATAGATAACATTAAATCAACATATTCTTGATTCATAAAATCATATAACTAAAAAGAATCAGTCATACTAATCCGGGAGTTCACATAGTCCAGTGGTAGGCAATAAATCCCTGTCACACATTGGTTATGGGTTCGATTCCCACCGCATTGTCCAACATGAGGGGTTGTCACACAGTCTGCGTGTTGTCCTTTTTCAAAATCTATATAATTTTATATCATTCCCAAAAAATAAAAATATTCATCAAATATAATCATAACAATTTTTGAGAACAAAGGTTATCTAATAACATTCATTTTTCATACCAAAATGTATTAACCTATAATTCCCTAAAATTCAAAGATCATATAATCCCAAATGGTTCATTATAACTATATCTACAAAAGAAAAGATAATTATGAATTGAATAAAATTTTCATATATAAAACATCAGTGTTAATCATACTACAAAATGACTTCTAATGTAATCCCATCATCAAAAGAGCTTTAATACTTTTAAGTATTTATCCATCCTAAAATTTACAATAACACTTGAATCCATTATATATTGACTTCTTACTAATTCAACATTATTCATGATCCATTATCAATTACTTTCCATATTATTCTGAAATACATATTCCTACAATGAAAATCATGAATCATATCCTAAGATTCAATAATGTCTAAACATTAGTTAAGAAATAATCCATACCATTCATTGGTTATTGTCTGATTCCACATCCTCAATTTCATTGGCATTAGGTATTGGTAAACATATATTTGTTTGATGTTGGTGATCCCATTCATGAAACTTCTTCATTGGACATCTGTATATATAATGACCAAGCACACCACACTTGATACATTCAATTGATCCCTTAGAATGTACTTCTTTCCCTTCCCCAGAGTCAACTTAATGCTTTCTTTTTCCATGGTAGGTTATTGCTTTATGACGTTCACATCCACATCTATTACAACCTCCTTTCACTTTGAAACATTTTCTTATGTGTTTCTTTCAACAACCTTGACACATATGTTTTTGAATATACTTACCTTTATGATTATTATTTGAACATCCGTGGGGATTTGTTAATCACATATATGATGCCTTATAAAAATTACCGATGTTCAGGTGGTCAATCATTACTATAGATAGTTGGTTGAGAATAACTAGAAGAGTTCTCATTGAAACTCTCATTTCATTCAGTTTCCCCTTCAGAAAACCATCATTACTTTCTTCACATCCATTGTTACAATGGTTCCTGTTAGATCAATCCATTTACTAAATCCAAAAAGTTGTGTTTGTGTATATCAGTAAAATAATCATATAATATCTTATGAGGAGGGTAAATACTAAGATATACTTATTTATGTTATCTTAAACTCATTCAATTTAACTAAAATAACTATGACACATTCGATAATCCTAACCATTATGGTAATGTCACTTATTCTTCAAGAACACCCTAACCTGTATATTAATCTAAACTGGCCTCTGATACCAACTCTATAGACCAAGCCTTAAACATTACATATTCATGAATTAAATGAATAATTCACATTGGTGATCTTTTCAGATTTAGTGTTTTAGAGAATTAGGCCATAACTATTACATATCAACTGGAATATTACAATCAGACACTAATATACAGCATACATGTTTTCATAAAATAAAAAAGAAACAGTTATAGTTCCATGTTTTAGATAGCATGAAATTTCATTGATCTCATCCTTGACCCTTATTTTAATGGCCCAGTACTCTCTGAACCATTTCATTGGGAAAATATTGTGTTTGAGGTGTTCCAGGAAGTCAAGGGGACATATCCCAAACACATTGGAAATTTTCGCTTCTTGTGAAGAGTATCATCGGTGACCCTCAGTGACCAATTACAATGGTATATAGTTGAGAATAGTTCATCAGTAAACTTCTGAGAACAGTGTTTCTAGAAAGGTGAGGTTCCAACGGTGAGGTTTCAATAGTGAGGTTCATGAATAGTGTTTCTAGAATATTGAGGTTCCAACAGTGATGTTCATGAATACAATTTCCAGAACAGTGAGGTTCCAATGGTGAGGTTTCAACGGTGAGGTTCGTGAACAGTGTTTTCAGAATAGTGAGGTTCCATTGTTAAGGTTTCAAAAGTGATGTTAATGAAAATATTTTCCAAAACAGTGAGGTTCCAACGGTGTGATTTCAATGGTGAGGTTCATGAACAGTGTTTCTAGAACGGTGAGGTTCCAACGGTTAGGATTCAACGGTGAGGTTCATGAACAGTGTTTCCAGAATAGTAAGGTTTTAATAGTGAGGTTTCAGCGGTGAGGTTCGTGAATAGTGTTTACAGAACGGTGAGGCTTTAACGACGAGGTTTCAACAATGAGGTTCATGAACAGTGTCTTCATTTTCCAAATTTAGTGTTCATGAACAGTGTTTCTAGCTTCCTACAGTTCCTCCCATTTGACATTTCATTTGACATAAAATGCATTTAATGCCTCGTTTTAAGGACTAGAGGGCTTATTAAAAGGATATAAATACTATATTAATTATTCCTATTGCTCGAGAAGTTTTTACTTGGACAAACTGTGTGGTTTATTGTGATCCGCATTTAATGGGAAATTAAACATATCTTAAACCACCACTCCGTTAAATCTTCTAATGGGACAGGATATCTTCCTTCCTAATTATTTCTCCTTGTTTTATAGTGTGATATACTTGAACATCCCATTCCATCTCAAAGGAGTTTCACAATTAATCTTTTCTCATCAGACTGGTTCTGCTCTGTTTTGATTCAACTAAGCTATATCTGTCAATCATCGATATAAGGTTTGTTTTATCGTCATTATTTTGGGGTTCATCTTCTCCTAATTCTACTTTACATATTATATCTTGTAATATCCATTCTTCTACTGGAGTTTACTTGGGTTTCATTTGGTGCAGTCATACCATGGCATCCTTGGGTGGATGCAGATGTCGCGAGAGGTAAATTGTGTCCTGTTGCGTGGATTTCCCACATATAGAGAACGTCAAAAACTATTTGAGGTAGGGTATTCATTTCTTCTCTATTATTTTACATGCAACTATATTGGTAGCATGTTTTATCCCACTGGATCACAATGCAATTGACCAAATAAATATTTGATCCGAATAAACAAATTGATATTGGTCATATGTTATTGCCTCTTGTTTTGATAGATAGTGTGATATCAATGCTTTTTGTGTTTAGTATTTCGTTCATAATGGAAATTGGTATTGAATGTAAATCCATAATTAACTGATAATGTTTTTGAAAAAGATAAAGAGGCATGTAAAGTAATTTGGTTCATCTTGTTGTAATTAGATGTTAATCAAAATGGCCCAGTAAGCATGTTTAATTATTTGTGACAGCTTACTGATTAGGTTTCCTGAATTTGGAACCTAAGAATAATAATCAGTTAATATATGATGGATTAATGAAATAGTTGATCAAAAAAAGATAACACATTATAGGGTAATGTGTTACCCTATTTTTTTCTAAAGGTCTAAGAGCCCAATTGATAAAATTTTTGTTTTCATGCTACTTCTGTTGTGATGTGAACCTAGATGGCTATTGTGATATGTGGGGGAATGTAGGACATTTGGTTGTGGTAGAAGATGACGCCTAGAGTGGCGAGATTCTTCAGTTTATGCATGTGGGTGTCGGGGAGGACAACGAGAATGATGGAACGTCAGGGATGTGATTGTTGGATGCCTACTGATTCATATTGGTTGATTATCTACATTACTTTTCCCCACTACTCAAGGAACCATGTTTAGTTTACCCTTCTTATGAAAGAGGCGAAGATGCTTTGGGTATGCCACGTACTTTCCATGTTTCGCTTCTCAAGGGAGGATGGGTCTACGCTCTTACTATAGGAAGCAAAGACTTGATGGGTAGAACATCTACTCACCGTGTTGATCCCATTGTGTTTAGTAGCATAGAATGTTTTTCTATAATTCCTAGGAATATGGGAAAGTGATTTTGTAATGAATAAATGAATAAATGACGTTAACCCTTGTTGTTAGAGTTGCTGGAACATATTGATGAGGTTGTAATTTTAAAGGGGCTGTGTACTTTGGGTGTGTTGGTAATGTACCTTAATGTTGAATTGGTGAGAGTTAATTAATGGTTAAAGAATTAATTAACGTAATGTTCAACAGATAAAAAGTTAATGAAATAATGTATTAAAGCTCATTAAATGGTTGTGTTCTTGTAGGATACCTAGTCTCAGAATAGCAGCCGGATTTCGAGAGACGTTAGAAGTAGATGAGTCTAAGACTAGGTTATACCCATAGTGTGGTTGTGACATATTGTATATCCTGTAATTTTGGTGCTTCTATATGCGACTCCACCCTGTCAGTAAGGGAAAATTACACCCTAGTAATTTTGTGCCCACGAGGGGTGTTTTCCCCCACATTAATGTGGGAGGATTAATGGCTGACTACCCCCTTTGGCCAAACTCTCTTCTCTTTGTAGTGACTTGTGCTGGTAGGAACAACAGTTAGTTTTTTTTCCATATATGTGTGTATAGTGCTGTAATGTCTTGTGGTTATTCACACACATATATTCTATATATTGTTTCCTATGGAAAACTATAGGTGTAACATGTATAGACTGTGATGGGATGAGTATCCTTACTCGGTTTGTGGGATGTAATAGCTAAGGTATAATACCCAATGTATGATACACGCTATGAGGGATATGGTGTCTCCAAGAAACTACATGGTTACTTTGATTACATGAACGTGGTGGTTTTGTTGCATGAGTTTCATGTTGTGGTGCTTCTCCCAGGTGTCTGTGGGCAAGCATTTTTAGAGAGAGATGGTTAGGATGTGCGATGTTGTGGAAAATCAACAAACTAGTGGGGAAGTAGTAACGGGGTACCCTTGATATTATTTATTATATTATAACTCATGTATGTGTATCATGGTGAGAGTAGCCATGGTGTGGTTGGGAACTTAGTTTACCTATTTAGGTGACGAGATAGTTTTACTTGTTGTTCACTGTTCTTTAGCAGACATCCTTTACTTTTGCATAAGAGGCTTCAGGGAGGATCCTGCTGAGTATACATTTAAAATAACCCAATGTATTTATAAACTATTTTAAGGTCACTTGGAGAAGGTTGGAGATCTATCTAGTTTCTACTAGCTTGCAGTCACAAGATCTTTTTGGGCATGTTGTTGCTACTGTTTTTACTTTCTTATGGGTACTCACAGTTTTCCCCTTCTAGTTGTAGTACTTTTACATGACATTACATACATACACTTGGTTGTTTCTTTATATGTCACTTCTGAGTTGAATTTGGTTTGTGTGTAACTTTTCTCTCTATTCTGTGTGTGTACTCTTAGAGGGTAATGCCTCCCATTTTTGTGTTTACTATACCCTTGGTGCTAGTCTCCAACCTAGGTCCTACTGGAGGCTATACATGGGGTGTCATTATCTTCCTTCCCACATTTCTGGACAAGGAGGTGTACACTTTGTGGGGTGGGGGTCGTGACAGAGTGGTATCATAGGCCTTTTTTATGGATAGGATGGAGTTTGGAGTTAGGCATTGGATAGGTGGCATGGGTTTGTTGGGAGACTATGTCATTCATGTTTAGCAAGTGATGTAATCACTAGAGACTGACTGAGACATATATGTTTAGGGCCCCCTATGATCTAATGTACGGACCTTTATGTTTACAATGACTACTAAATGAGGTGATACTAGTAGCAGGGTACAGTCCTAGGAATGTATCACGCATCATTCTTCATTGTGAATATGTTTTAATGGGTAGACCATGGGATAGGTTATTCTGAAATAAATAAAAGAAAATCATTGATTAATTAATGTTGAGACTTTTAGATTCTAGGTTTAGGATCCCTAACTGTTTGTTATTTTCTATTTATGTCTCAAGGTCAACGTCCTAATCAGGATCACATAGAAGATGTTCAGTAGGCTGGTCCAGCAGATCATCGCAGGGTAGAGGTTGATGAAGATGACACATAGAGGAAGAAACTTCATGTGTTTCAGCGCCAGAGACTATAGAAGTACGAGGGATTCATTTCAGATGCAGTCACAGAAGACTGGTTGAAGGAGGTCGAGATCGACTTTAGTTTTATCCATGCTTGGAAGGAGCACTGGGAGTCCTTGGTTGTGACAATGCTATGTGAAGCAGTGAGGAAGTGGTGGTTCTTGTTCCTCAGGGATCATGAGGAGTCAGCTATCTATTGGGAGGAGTTCCAAGACATGTTTAGAGTCGAGTTTCTTTCTTTGACTATGAAGGCCTCCAGTTTCTAGGATCTTCTTACGCCTCAATGGGGGAGCTCCAGTGTGCGAGATTTTGGAATAATTTTTAGGAACCTTTTACGAAATGATTCAGACATGTTTTCTGAAGAGGAGTCCAGGGTGAGGCATTTCTAGGAGTCATTGCATCCAGAGATCCAGCACCTGGTCACCCCATTTATGCTGAAGACATATCTTGAGGTGTTGGTCAGGGAAGATCTTTTCGATAGGACTTTGGTCAAGACCAGATCATCACTAGAGGGGAATTTTCATGATTCCTCGTTAATTATAGATGTGGTCTGGGGTTCCTGATTTTCAGGGCAGAAGAGTTTTCGTTAAGCCAATGGTAGGTCACATCCATTCACATCTCGTTTCCGCAGAGGTAGAAACACATTGGCTTATGTCTAGTGATAGGGAACCTATTTTTCTTGTTGTAGTTGAGGTCATCAGCCGAGGGTGTGCCCGACCGTTTAGAACAGTCATCGTGAACCATGTACTCTGCTCCATGCTCCTCCATTGAAGCAGTTCTAACCGAGGAGACAGCAGCAGGTTGCACCAGCTATAGATCCGAAGAGGGTAGAGGGGGCAGGAAGAGGAAAGCCTCATGACACTATTCATCCTTAGAGAGTAGAAATCGGCCATGGTGGTGGTCATTATCAGGGTCAGGGAGGTCGTAGAGGTGGTCGTGGTCAGCTTCATGCTCTAGTTTTTCCAACTCCAGGCGAGCCAGACGTTGTTCGAGGAACCCTTTGTTTTTTTTACCTCAGAAGTTTTCTTTTATTGATTCAAGAGCAACACACTCCTTCATGTCACCTACCATTTTCCATGCTTCGGTACTTGAGGTAGACAGGCTTCCTGTGCCTTTGGTGTTGACTACACCGGTTGGAGGTTGAGCTGACTTGTGTGATGTATGTAGAAACTGTGGTCTAGTGTTGGGGATGAACCACTCTTGGGGAGATTTTCTATGTTTACGAATACAGCCATATTATTTCATCCTCGGCATTGATTGATTATATTCAGTGCCTTCTCTCAAGGATTTCTTCAGGAAGATGGTTATTTTCGTTGATGCGGTTGGAGTGTTTGTGGTGTTTGTTAGTAAGGGAGATCCTCAGATGGGTCATAGGCATGTTACATCCTTATCATACATTATGGCTATGATGATGTTGAATTCTTCAAATGTATAGCTGTTGGTATTTCCTAGGGTCATAGATGAGTACCCTGATGATTTTCCAGAAGTGGTTGTGGCATTACCCCCTCGACGAGAGATCGGGTTTGGGGTCAAGTTATACCCTGGAGAATCTCATATCTCAATGTCTCCAAATAAGATATCACCTTATGATTTACGGGAGCTACATATACATCTTGATGGTCTGTTATAGTGTAGTTTTGTTCAGCCAAGTGTTTCACTGTGGGGTGCACCAGTTTTGTTCGTGAAGAAAGCTGACAGGAGTTTGCGGTTGTGTGTCGATGATCATCGCTTAAAAAAAGTGACAATAAAAAATCGCTATTATCATTCGTATATTGATAATTTATATGATCAACTGAAGGGTGAAATTTGGTTCTCAAAGATCTACTTTTCCTCAGGATATCATCAGATGCGTGTGAAGGATGAGGATATCCCGAAGAATACATTCCATTGTTGTCATGGGAATTATGAGTTCGTTGTAATGTTGTTCGGCATGATGAATGCTCCATCTATGTTCATGGGATTGATGAATGTTGTGTTCTATGAGTTCCTGGACATGATTTTGGTAGTTTTAATTGATGACATCCATGTGTACTCCATGTATAAAGAGGATCATGCAGAGAATCTAAACGTTATTTTGGGAGTTCTTCGTAAACATCAGTTGTTTGGGAAGTTGCTGATGAGTGAGTTTTGGGTATGAGAAAATTGTTTCGTGGGGAATATTGTGTCCCAGTAGGGAGTAGTTGTGGATCCATCATAGATAAAAGTAGTTGTGTCTTGGGAAGCCCCCAAGACAGTGTCGGAGGTGCGAAGTTTTCTAGGTCTAGCAGGCTACTACTATAGGTTCGAAGCCAATTTCTGAGAAGTTGTGACTCCTATGATAGCTTTGACCATGAAGGATCAGGAATTCATATGGATTTATTAGTTTTAGGCAGATTTCGAGTATCTAATGGAGAAGTTAGTAAGTGCGCGAGTTCTTTGTCTTCCAGCTAAGGGAGTTCAGATTGATGTTTTCTGTGTTGCTTCGCATCTGCAGTTGAGCTATGTTCTAATGTAGAAAAGATGAGTTATTTCTAATGGGTCTTGTAATTTATTTCCCTATGAACTCAACTATTCCACTCATGATCTTCAGTTTCCATCCATGGTTTTTGATCTAATGTTGTGGAGAAATTACCCCTTTGGAGAGTATTTTTTGGTTTTCACTGATAATAAGAGTTTGAGGTATATTTTCTTCCAATGTGACTTGACCATATGACATCATCAGTGGATGGTGTTCTTACAGGAATATGACATTGATATATCATATACACATATAATGTGGAATTTCGTAGCAGATGCACTTAGTCAAAAGTCACTAAGTGATGTTGTGCGTGAATTCGGTGATTCATGGAGAGTAATGGAAGAACATTCAGAATTACACCATGATATGGGTGATGTTGGGGTAGATATTTTCTTTTCCATATGATGGTGCAGTCATCTCTAGTGCAGATGGTGGAAGAGTCCCGGTTGGGGGATCTAGAGGTTGAGGTCTAGAGAGACTGAGTTGTTTGTGGTGAGGCCCCTAATGGGTGGTCTGAGGATGAACAACACCGAGTGTTTTCTCACAAAAGGATTTTTGTTTCTTTGATAATTCATGAGACGGTTATCAGAGAGTTTCATAGCTCACCTTTAGCACTACATTTAGGTGTGACGATGATTTCATGATCCTTGAGGATCAATTTTTCATGGCCTGGGCTGAAGCATTCAGTTGTGGAGTTTGTGTCTTGATGTTTGGTCTGCCGGTAGGTGAAGTCCGAACACCATGTTTCAGGTGGTCTTCTCTAGCCATTAGAGAATCCTTAGTGGACGTGGGAGGAAATATCAAAGGACATTAAACTAATTTACCTCGAGCTCCGGGAGTACATTATGCTATTTGTGTGGTAGTGGATCACTTAACAAAATCGGCCCACTTTATAGGAATCAAGGAGTCGAGCTCAGTGTATGTTTTTTCAAGGCAGTATCTAGAGGAGGTGGTGAGACTTCATGGAGTCCCTAAAAAAATAATTTCTAATCGAGATCCCTGTTTTACTACCTAGGTGTGGAGAGGTCTCCAACATGATTTCGGTTCACAAATATTCCATAATGCTACTTTTCATCTTCAAATGAATGGTTAGAAAGAGTGAACCATTCAGACTCTTGATGACATGTTATGCTCTTGTGTCATGGATTTTGGAGGTTTGTGGATGAGGCACTTACCCTTGGTGGAGTTCTCTTACAATAATAGTTTTCAATCCACCAATGATATGACACCATTTGAAACCATGTATGGCCAACCTTTTTGTTCTCTGTTGCACTGGACTGGGGTCGGGGAGTCTGCAATTCTCGGATTTGAAAAAGTGTAGAATACAACAGAGATAGTTTAGGTGATTGGTGAGATGATGAAGACAATGCAAGATTATTACAAATCATATTCTTATCAAAGGAGGAGACCCTTAGAGTTCAATTCTGGGGATCATGTATTTTTGAAGGTGACACCCCATCGTGGGAATTGAAGGTTTGGTCCTGGGAGTAAACTTTCTCCCCGCATTGTTCGGCCTTTCGAGGTGTTATCTCATTATGGAGCTATGGCGTATCGAGTAGCACTTCCCCTATAGATGAGTCAAATAAATGATAGTATCCATGTATCACAGCTTCGTCGTTATCTTCATGATGACTCTCACATCATCGATTGTGGAGAGATCTATGTTAATGATGATGTCATGACCCGTCCTCAGGGACCGTGCTGTGACTACACCAAGCCCGCCTTCCATAGGCCTGGGGCGGCGACTAGTACCAAAGGCGAATTGCTAAAAAAATGGAAGGCATTGCATTATAACTTGTAACACACACACATAGTCTGAACACGAGCAGTAGAGGAAACAAGTACTAAAATAGAAAAGTAAGGTGTGCTGAATGTAAGTGTTCCAGTATACAAACCCAACTGAAAATCGAGTACATGTATAAGTAAAATGGGAAAATTTCTCCTAGATCGTCCACTGGATAATTCTACCTGAAGGGTAGGTACAGAACTCGAACAACTTGTCCTTGCGGTATGTCCCGTCTAGTCCAGCCCCGAGCAGCCTCCGTCCGTCACCCTCAGCCTCGATCATAGTTTCCCGTCGTCTGCATAGAACTCAACAAGGTACGGGTGAAGCCCGTGTAGGGGTGAGTATAACAATACTTATTAGGGGACCCCGAGACCCCCAATGGTCTCCCAGAATCAACAAAGGACAAACCACAATAGTAATATACAATCAAGAAGTATCAACCAACACTAATTAGGTATATTCCCATACATATACCTAAGTTACCAGTCACAGTCCAACTCCAACTCCCGAGCCCAAACACAACCCAGTCCACAAAAGAAGTAAATTCAAACACCACTATTATAATGGTTGAAAGACATGAATCAGCTCGCATAGGTATACATCTTTTGTAGAGTGATAAAGATGATCAGATGTAGTCACAGATTCATCTAACTTGTCAGACCCACATAGGATACATGACCAGATAAGTCGTCTTACCCAAAAAGGATATAAGACCAGCTACTCTATCGGATGTACACAGGATACGGGAACATAAGTAAGAATTGTCAGACCCACAGAGGATCCCGGTACAGTAGTCATCACTATCGAACCCACGTAGAATTTTGTTACAGAATTCATCATTGTCGAACCCACATAATATTTCGATACAGAATTCTTCGCTGTCGAACCCACGTAGGATTTCGGTACAGAATTCATCGCATTCGAACCCACGTAGGATTCTGGTATAGATGTCGTTGTAGCCATCTCTAGGGTTCCCGCACACAGAACGCTCGATTCCGGGAGGGTCCGCACCTAGAGTCATGTTTTGATACATCAAATATCACTATGTCCTGAGTTCATGTATCATGTAGTTCCGTATCATCATAAGGAGCCCTACACGACAGATGTCGCGTCAACCGGATGCCCGGTCTGAGAGTTATAGGCATTTCTGTTCCAGGGGCCAGGTTGGATTTAAGCTCGTTCCAAACCTGGCCGTTTTCCAAAGTTGTCCAAAACTCACTTACAGTATCAAAAAAGGAACTCCTCGTCGCGAGGGTCCCAGTTCCACAGACAATGCGTCGATTGGACGTGTGGTCTTGATGTTATTCGCATCTAAGTGAAGACGGACCCGACCCGTCAAACCCAGTGGGCTGGCGGGTCGGCCCGGCCCGGCTCGGTGGGTCTGACCCGGATGGGGGGTCAGCCCAGCCTGGTTTGGCGGGTCTGAACCGGCTGGGGGGTCGGCTCGGCGTGTCCCACCTTCAGAACTGGCATGCGCTGCGGGCCGCTCCGGTTCACCCGGCGGCGCTGCCTCTACCCTACCCGACCAGCCGTAGCTGGCAGGTTCTACCCTACGCATACGGCCCACGTAGCGGGCCACAGTTCATCCCACAGGGTTCCTGCAGGGGCCGTGATTCTCCATCTCGTCCGGCCAAATCCGCCCTGTTCATCCAGCCACGCGGCCCGCAGTTTTGGGCTGTGGTCTCCTCCATGAGGTGCCTACACGCGCCGCGGTCCTCCGGCCCGGCCGGCAGGCGGCTAGCCGGTTCTTCCAGCCAAGCGGCCCATGAAAATGGCCCACAGTTTCCCTCCATGTGGCTAGTGCGACGGAACTGGTCCACCACCGCCGCTTCCCGGAATGGTTGCGGCCATCGGCTCTACAGCGCAGCACGGCGGCGCCACACCTCTTCATCCGTCGTGGCCCTCCCAGCCGTGGTTCCTATTTTGTCTTCCGCAGTTATTCTCCAGTGTGGTGTGATGTCACCGTGCCCTTTCATCTCCGCCTCTAACGTCATCAAATGGAAAAAACAAATGGGAGTGTCGGGTCGTGTTCATGCGGTCCGAACCCTCCTCATCATATGATATCATTTGGTTTTCCCCAACCAGAATCATATACGATGAAGTACGAAGGTGTAATCTCATATTTAAAATTAATAAAAAATTCCCCTACCTTGTATTTTGTCATTGAATGTTGAAGAGGTCATGAAAATAGAATTCAAGGACATCGTCGCATTTTATGCCCGACACACGTTGTCGATTCCGGGCTCAAGCGTCGTCTGTGTTCTTCGTCGGTGTTGATGCGTTCTTCATTGGAGAGGGAAGGCTCTCTCAAGGTTCCAACCAAAAGATCCACACAAGAATAATGCCAACCCCAGAAGAATAATAGACTTTTCTATTATTTAGTTTTTGGAAAAAGAATTCAAAATAAATCAAATATATTAATTAATTGAGGAATTAATTAATCTTTAGGTCTTGGCACCATTATGAGGGAAGGTGGAAGGTGGAGGGTTTAACCCACATAAATAGGGGGTTCAAAGGGTTTCAAGCTCGTGTGGGCCCAGCTATTAATATCATCCCAAGGGAGGTTATGTGTGGGTGGGACCCACCACTATCCTCTCATTGGTGGTTTTAACCACCATACATTAAAAATATGCTGCACACATTTTCATTTAACTTATTTAGAAAACAACAAAAATTAACTTCTTCTCTCGATAAAAAGAAAATGTGGTAATGGTCTACTTAAGAGAATATCGGGGCTACGAGTTCATCAGTGTCCTCATATATCAATTCTAAGCACCGGTTAAAAAGATATAAAATCCTGCATGTATGTTTACTGAACGTACCTGAACAAAACATCAGAAATTGATTTTGTGCTCCCCGGGCCTCGAAATCCATTTCCATCAGAAACTGCGGACTCGTAAAATTTCCATGTTTTGAAGAAAACAAATTTCATAGGATTTATGGGCCTTAAATTATCTCCACCTTAGGGATTTACATCCTCGTAAACCATAACACACACTAAGGAAACAAATGGGGGGTACTGTGCACGCATCTGAGCCTCCCTCTCCCATGTGATCTCCTAGAGTTTCCCTTGCTGCCAGTGAACGCGCACCAGAGGAATCGACCGTCCATGCAGGACCCGCTCCTGTCAATCCTCAATCCCCACTGGAACATCTGTAAAAGTATCCCCATCATCGATGTCCCACTCCCCATGGTCGATGATGTGGGACGGGTTGTGCACCTATCTCCTCAGTTGAGATACGTGGAAGATGTCGTGTACCCGGTGCAACTGAGGTAGAATGGACAGGTGGTAAGCCACCTTGCCTACCCTGCTAAGGACCTAAAAATGTTCGATGAATTGTGGAGATAACTTTCCAACTTAGCCAAATCTCCATAGACGTCGTCGAGGTGAGACCCATAGGAAGACGTGGTCCCGATCCTCGAACTCTAGTTGTCTTCGTCTCCTATCAGCATAAGGCTTCTATTAGCTATGTGCAGTCTTCATTCGCTCCCAGATGATCTGAACCTTCTCTGTCATTGCTTGTACAATCTCTGGTCCTACAAATGATGACTCCCCTAGACCAGTCCAACACAGAGGTGATCTGCAAGGTCGACCGTATAGTGCCTCATAAGGTTCCATCCCAATGGTCGAGTGGTACCTGTTGTTGTACGCAAACTCTACCAAGGGCAAGTGATCCTCCCAACTAAAACCAAAGTCGAGGACTCATGCACGAAGTATGTACTCGAGATTCTGAATAGTCCTCTCAGTATATCCATCCGTCTGAGGATGGAAGGTTTTTCTCAAGGGATCATGCGTCCCAAAAGCCACCTAGAACCCCTTCCATAGTCGGGAAGTGAAATGAGTATCTCGATCAGAGATGATTGTCGATGTCACACCATGAAGCTATACGTTCTCCTATATGTAGATTCATCCAAGGATCTCTATTGATCCATGTTCTCTAATTGGTAGGAAGTGGGCCGACTTGGGGAGTTGGTCTACGATCACCCAGATAGAGTCGTGTCCTCTGGATGTATGTGGAAGTCATGTCATGAAATCCATGGATATTCCGTCCCACTTCCACTCTGGGACCTCTTAGGGCTGAACCAACCCATCTAGAACCCGGTGCTCCACCCTCACCTGCTGACAAGTGAGGCATCGTGAGACAAACTCTGCTACTACCTTCTTCATACCCAGCCACCTGTGTTGTCGTATGAGGTCCGGATACATCTTCACCACTCATGGATGTACCGCTAGAGGAGAAGTGTGGAACTCCATCAACACTTCCTCCTGTAGTGCAACTGGTACCATGGTACATTCTCTAAAGAGAATGATGTTCTCCCCACCTTCAGAAAACTCATCATGAGCCTACCCTGAGGATATCTAAGTACATTGTGTCACACAGTCAATGTACCCATGTTGTGCCTCTCTGACTTGGTGAAAAAGTGGAGGAGTGACTATGAGAGACAATAGAGAGGCTGCTCCATCACTATCCAAAAAGGATATCTGCCATGCAGTCAGCTGCACTGTCACCTCTCCTAGAAGCTCAATGCCTGAACTCCTGCTGAGAGCATATTCTACAATGTTCCCCTTACCAGGAGTATATACTATCTAGAATTCATAGTCCTTGAGTAACTCGAGCCATCGTCGTTGTCTCAGGTTTAGGTCCTTCTATGAGAAGATGTACCTAAGAATCCGGTGGTTATAGTAGACTATAAAATTCTCTCCCATCAGATAGTATCGCCACATCTTCAAGGTGAAGTCCACTGCTGTTAACTCCAGGTCATGGGAAGCATAGTTTTGCTCGTGCTGTCACAACTACAGTGAACCATACACGATCACTGCTCACTCCTGCATCAGGACACACCTGATTCCAGTCCCTGATGCGTCATAGTAAACTATGTACCCTACTCCCTCCTCTGATAGCCTCATGATGGGCACACTGTTCAATCTCTGCCTCAGCTCTTGAAAGCTCTTCTAGCATCTATCTGACCACACGAATGGTTTCCCCTTTTTTGTCAATGCATAAAGTGGTGTGGCAGATCTGGAGATGTCTGGAACAAATCTTTGATAGTACCCAGCTAGTCCCTAGAAAATCCGCACATCTTTCACACTCCTGGGTGGCTCCCAAGAAAGTATTTCCTCGATCATTTCTGTATCCACTGCAACTCTAGCCTCCATGATGACATGTCCCAGAAAGTGAACCTCTAGAATCATGAACGGGCACTTTGAGAGTTTACCATAAAGCTGGTTCTCTCGAAGTGTTTCTAGTACTACCTGAAAATGGTAGGCATGCTCCTCCTTAGTAGTCAATTAAATCAGTATGTTGTCGATGAAGACTAAGACAAAAAGATCGAGGTAAGGCTGGATGATCATGTTCATGAGACTCATGAACATTTCTGGTGGGTTGGTTATGCCGAAGGGCATAACCAGGATCTCATGGTGTCCATACCGACACCTAAAGGTCATCTTCTGCACATCCTCATCTCGAACTCTATGTTGTGGAAAGCCTGACCTGATGTCTATCTTTGAGAAAAATCATTATCCTTTGAGCTGATCAAAGAGGTCATTAATCCTCGAGAGTTGGTACATATTCTTCATGGTCACCTGATTCAGGCAACAGTAGTTGACACACATTCATAAGCTCCCATTCGCCTTCTTGGAGAACAAAATTGGAGATGACCAGGGTTAAACACTGGGTCGGATAAATCCATTCCCCAGCAAGTCCTCCAATTGTACCTGAAGCTCACGAAGCTCGGCGGGATCCATACGATATACTAGAGTAGATATCGGTGTTGTCCTGGGGTACATGTCAATATAGAAGTCTACCAATCTGTGATGAGGTAGTCCTGGAACATCGTCAGGGAAAACATTCACATACTGAGCCACCACAATTGGAAAACTCGGACTCCGCACATCAACTGCTCTGAGGACGAGACTAGACAACTGATGTGTGATCGGCTAGCCCCTCCTCTGCCTAAGTCCATCCTGCACTGAAAAGGCTCCCTACTCACCGGTGAAGGTGAACCCGGTCCCATCCGTGCAGATACACCGCACTTTGTGCCTAATACAATCAATTTGAGCATGAACTGTGGATAACCATCCCATACCAAATATGAATTCGTAAGGCCTCAATGCCTCTACAAGAAGATACCAGTCGAATCTCTCGCCTCCTAGAGTAAACTCAAACTGCCGGCACCAGTGCGTAGTTGAAGAGTCTGCTCCTGTAGGGGTATCTAGCTGTAAAGATCGAGCCAACTGCTCCGTTGGAATCACTGAGCTCTGAACGAGGGAAGTGGCAATAAAATAATGACTCGAACATGTGTCTATAAGTACTGCAGTAATGGTGGAGTAGAACCAGATAGTACCTTGAATCATCTCAGGTGTGTCACGGTCGTAGGAATCGACTACCTGGAGCTGAGACCGCCTTTGTCTCCCATATCCATGTGGTCAGGGTGAACCTCCTGGTGGTGGTAGTTGTAGAGACTCGAAACGTCTTCCACCACCCGCTGCTCGGCTAGCTCCTCTTCCACGTCTGCATGCTCCCGGAGGACCACCATGGTCAAACCAATGCCTTTTCCTAATAGGTCCTTCTACTAACTACTGCTCATCTGCATGGCGGGTCGGGCAGTCTTGAGACATGTGGCCCTGCCCGCCGCATGCATAACACTGCCTTCTCCTCATATAACTGGCCCTGTCTCATGTGCCCTGCACGACCAAACCTTTATCCCAGGGTTTCCCACCTAATGGCCTGGTCCACTTGGACCTCTGTGCCATATGTCTTCATCTGGCTATAAAAGACTCCGCTACGTGTCACTTTGTGGTGGGTCTCGCTATTGGAGAATGTTCTGTGAGAAAACTCTCCACTTAAATGGCTCACTCCAGCACCCCCACCTACATCGGAATGCTGAAGGGAATCGTTGAAGCCCAGATCTCATGCATGAGTCCCTGCTTGAAGGTTTGGGCCCTGAAGAAGAGGTCGCGTACAATATCTGTGGAGTAGCATGAAAGGTCAGTGAACCTCGCTGAGTACTGAGCTACTGTCATGCTACCCTGCTTTAGATGAAGTAACTCCTGAATCTGCACTGCACAAAGGGGGGATCTAACATACTTTGATTGAAAGAGACTCTTGAGTTCTGCCTAGATTAATGATTCCTCATCATGCACATGGAGCATCAGGATCCACCATCTGCATGTTTCTGCATACAAGAGACTCACATCAAGGATCACCATGAGGTCTGCTGGTGTCCCTACCAATCAGAAAACTCTCACGACAGCCTCTAGGTAATCCTCAGCCGCTTGTGGGTCCATCTGTCCTCGGAACTATGGAGGCCTTTGGCGCTAGAACTCGTTAAATGAACTCAAGTGGTGTGCACTCTCTGCTGCTGGATCTGGTGGTATCGTTGGCCCAGTGGGTAGTGGTACCACTGGTACATCAGCTGTGATGGGTCACTGTACTGAGGCCTCATTGCTCTGTGGGGTACCATCTCCTACGAAACTCGGAACCCTAGCTGGATGCCTTAGTGGGGCCATCATGAAAAGAATCGGGTGCGCCACGTTAAAACAGTACACCAGGTGAGCTGACACAAAGTAATCACAAAGAAAACTTTTTCAAGGGAACATACACACAATCATTGTTTTCGTGCACTTAGTCGGAGATCAGATGTCAGAGTCATAGTGTATGGATACGTCGGCCGCCGCACCAACACCGGTTTCCCTAAATTGATAACCACACCCAAAACCCTTAACACAATTGCAGTTAAAAGAATCAGAGTCCATGTTCTGTGGTAGAACAGACTCTTCTGAAACCAATTTGTCACGACCCTTCCTCGGGGCCCATACCGTGAGCACCCCAATCCTGACTTCCATAGGTTAGGGGCTGGGGACTAGAACCAAAGGAGAATCCCTGATAAAAAGGGAAGTCATTGACTTTTATCCTGTAACACACACACATTCTGAACACAAGAATTAGATGAAATAGGTACTAAAATAGAAAACTAAGGTGTGCTGAAAGTAAGTGGGACAGTATACAAACGCAACTGAACATCAAGTACATGTACAAGTAAAATGGGAAAACAGCTCATGGATTGTCCACTGGGGAATATTACCTTGAGGGTTGGTACAGAACTCAAACCACTTGTACTTGTGGTATGCCCAGTTTAGTACAGCTCCAGGCAACCTCCGTTCATCACCCTCAGCCTTGATCACTACTATCCTTCATCTGCACAGAACACAACAAGGTGTGGGCGAAGCCCATGTGTGGGTGAGTCTAACAATACTTATTAGGCGACCACGAGACCCCCAAAGGTCTCCCAGAAACTATAATGGATAAAACAAAGTATAAATATACAATAATGAAGTATCAACCAACCCTACATAGGTATATGCTCATATATATACCTATGTTACCAATCACAGTCTGTCTCCAACTCCCAAGCCCAAACACATTCGATTCCACAAATGATGTAAAGTCAATTACCATGATTATAATGGTTGAACAACATGACTCATCTCACACAAGAATACATATTTTATTGAGTGATAGAGATGATCAGTTGTATTCACTGATCTATCTAATCAGTCGGACCCACACAGGATACAAGACCAGCTATGCTGTCAGACCCACATAGGATACAGGACCAACTACTATGTCGGACCCACACAAGATACAGGAACAGATGTCAGAACTATCGGACCCATAGAGGATCCCAGTACAGTAGTCATTGTTGTCGAACCCACGTATGATTCTGGTACAAAAGTCATCGTGGTCGAACCCACGTAGGATTTTGATATAGAATTCATCGCTGTCGAGCCCATGTAGGATTCCGGTACAGATGTTTTCGCAGTCGAACCCAAGTAGGATTCCGATACAGAAGTCGTCACAGCCAGCTCCAGCGTTCCTGCACACAACATGCTCGATTCCAAGAGGGTCCGCTCCTCGATTAAAGTTTTGATATATAAACTATCATGGTGTCCTGATTTTATGTATCCCTTATTTCCGTCTCATCAGAATGAACCCAACGTGACAGACGACGTGACAATCGGACTCCCAGATTGAGAGTTATTGGCATTTCTGTTCCAGTGGCCCGGTTGGATTTAAGTTCATTCCAAACCTGGCCATTTTCCAAAGTTGTCCAAAACTCATATAGAGCATTGAAAAAGGACCACATCATCTCGAGGGTCCTAGTGCCATAGACGGCGCATCTATTGGACGCGCGTTCTTGATGTTATTCACATCTATGAGAAGACGGGCCCGACCGGACAAACCCAGTGGGCTGGCGGGTCGGCCCAACCGGGCTCGGCGGGTTTGAACTGGCTTGGGGGTCAGCCCAGCCCAGTTTGGCGAGTCCGACCCAGCCGGGGGGTCGGCCAGGACCGGTGGGGGAACAGCCCACCTGCGGACCAGGTCCGCGCCGCGGGCTGGTCCGGTTCCCCAGGCGGCCCCAAGCGGCGCCGCCTCTCCCCTCCCCGGCCGGCCATAGCTGGCCGGTTCACCCTACCATGCGGCCCGATGTTGCCTCTATTCTCCAGCATGGTCGGTCGTAGCTGGCTGGTTCACCCTACCAAGCGTCCCGATGTTGCGGGTCGCGGGTTCTTCTATGCGGCGACTGCGAGCCCTGCGGTCCTCCAGCCCGGTCTGCAGGCAGCCGACCGGTTCTTCCAACTATGCGACCCATCGACACAGGCCGTGGTTCTCCTCCATGCAGCTGATGTGACAACACCAGTCCACCACCATCGCGGCCCAGCCTGGATGCAGCCTTTGGCTCCACTGCGCGGTGCGATGGCACCGCGCCTCTTCATCTGTCGCGTCCCTCCCGACCAGAGTTCCTCTTTTATCTACCGCCGTCCTCCTGGCCGTGGTTATTCTCTGGCATGGTGCGACGACACCACACTCTTTCAGATCCTCCTCTGACGTCATCAAATGGAAACAACAAAGGGGAGGGTCAGTCAGTGTTTGTGTGGTCCGAACCCTCCTAGTCATATGATATCATTTGGTTTTCCCCAACCAGAATCTTGTACGATTAATAATGACGGTGTAATATCATATTCAAAATTAATAAAAAATTCCCCTACCTCGTATTTTTTCGTTGAACGTTGAAGAGGGCATGGAAAAATAATTTGAATATTTCATCGAATGTTGCTCCCATCACACGCCGCTGATTTCGGGCTCAAGCGTTGTCCTCATTCTTCATCGATGACGATGCATTCTTCATTGGAGAGGGCAGTCTCTCTCAATGTTCCACCCAAAATCTCCACACAAAGATCATGCCAACCCCATAAGAATAATATACTTTTCTATTATTTAGTTGTTGGAAAAATAATTCAAAAGAATTCAAATAGATTAATTAATTGAGGCATTAATTAATCTTTAGGTTATGACACAATTATGATGTAAGTTGGAAGGTGGAGGGTATAACCCACATAAATAGGGGGTTCCATGGGTTTCAAGACCGTGTGGGTCCCACCTAGTAATATCCTCCCTGGGGAGGTTATGTGTTGGTGGGCCCCACCACTAACCTCCCTGTGGTGGTTTTAACCACCATACAATAAAAATATTTTGCACACATTTTTATTTAACTTATTTAGAAAACCCCCAAAATTAACTTCTTCTCTCGATAAAATGAAACTACGGTAAAGGCCTCCTTAAGAGAATATCAGCGCAGTGTGTTCATCAGTGTCCTCAGATTTAAATTCCGAGCACCGGTTCAAAATATATAAAATACCGCATGTATGTTTACTGAACGTACCTAAACAAAATTTCAGAAATTTTTTCTAGGCACACCGGGCCTCGGAATCAAGCGACGTTAGAAACTGCGGATTCATAATATTCCCATGTATTTAAACAAAATTCCACTAGATTTCCTAGTCTTTAGGATGATGCAACCTTTGAGGATCAACCTGTGGATATCCAAGATCGCAAGGAGAAGGTGTTGTGTGAGCATTCTATCCCCTTGGTTCGTGTCTTGTGGCGACACAATGGAAAGGATGTGAGTACCTGTGATCGTGAGTCACAGATACGTCCTCTGTACCCAGTGTTTTTTGATTTTTAACTCTTTTCATGAATCAATGTAGCCTTTTTGGTTATAAAACTTTCATGTTTATGAGATGGATTCCTTTTTTTCTTTGGTGGCTTTCTCTATAATGAGAGGTAACTCGATGGATGGTTGTTCAGACCCCATTTCATTTTCACATTATGTGGGTTTAGAATTCTCAGGGACGATAATGCTTTCAGAGGTATCTGATGTAATTGTATGGACCTCTACGGCCCATTCCTTTGTGAAAATATGTTGTTTGAGGTGTTCCGAGAGGTCAAGGTGACTTATCCCCAACACTTTGCCAATTATTCATTTTTGTGAACAATAGCATCGATGACCCTTGGAGAACTGTTCCAATGGTAGACAGTTGAGAACCGTGCATCACAAACATTTTGTGAACAGTGTTTCCAGAATGGCGATGTTCCAATAGTGAGGATTCAACAGTGATTTTCATGAATAGTTTTTCCATAAGAGTGAGGTTCCAACGGTGAGGTTTCAACGGTGAGGTTCATGAACAGTGTTTCATGAACAGTGATGTTCCAACGGTGAGGATCATGAAAAGTGTTTCCAAAATAGTGTGGTTCCGATGGAGATGTTTCAATGATGTGTTTCATGAACATTAGTTCAAGAATAGTGAGGTTCCAATGGTGAGGTTACAATGGTGAGCTTCATGAACAGTGTTTCTAGAAGGGTGAGGTTCCAACGGTGAGGTTTCAATAGTGAGGTTTATGAACAGTGTTTCCAGAATGGTGAGGTTCCAACAGTGAGGTTTCAATGGTGAGGTTCATGAACAATGTTTCCAGAACTGTGAGTTTTTAATAGTGAGGTTTCAATGGTGATTTTCATGAACAGTTTTTTTCCATTGCGAAATTTCGACTTTCTGAACAGTGAGTCTAGCTTCCTACAGTTTTCCCCTTTGAAGTTTCCTTTGATGTAAAATGCATTTTAAGCATCGTTTCAATAACTCTAGGAAATTTTTAAAGGCCATAAATGAAATATTAATTATTCTTATGGCTCAGGATGTTTTACAAGGTCAAACCGTGTGGTTTAATATGATCTTCTTTTAATGGGAAAATAAGCATATCATAAACCACCACACTGTTGAATCTTCTAATGGGGTGGTATATATTCCTCCCTAATACATTCTCCTTGTTCTCGACTATGAGACACTTGAACATCCCATTATTTCTCATAGGAGTTGCACTATAAAAATTTCCTCCTCGGATTGGTTCCCCTCTTTTTTGATGCAAACAAGATGTATCGATCAATCTTCTATATAAGGTATGTGTTGTCGTCATTCTTTTGGGGTTCATCTTATCATATTTCTCCTTTCCATATTATAGCATGTAATATCCATGATTCTAATGGAGTTTTCTTTGGGTTTCGTTGGTTCAGTCGTACTGTGGCATCCTCTGTTGGAAGTAGTTGTCACGAGAGGATGATCATGACCCATTGTGTGGAATGTGATCATATAATGAATGTCATGAACTATTTGGGGTAGGGGATTTGTTTCTTCTCTCTTCTTTTATGTGAAACTATATTGTTAACATGTTTTATTCCACTAGATCACAATGGAATTGACCTAATAAATATTTGAACTGGATAAACAAATTGATATTGGCCATCGTTTATTTCCTCTTATTTTTCTAGATAGTGTAATATCGATGCTTTATATGTTCAGAATTTTATACTTGATGAAAATTTGTAATGAAAGTAAACCCGAAATTAATTTATAATGGTTTTCCTAACGATAAAGAGGCATGTAAATTAGTCTGGATCGTCTTGTTGTAATTTGATGTTAATAAAAATGGATCAGTAAGAATGTTTAATTATTTGTGATATCTTACTGATAGTTTTCTCGAATTTGGATCATAATAATACTAATTGTTTAATATAAGATGGATTAAATAACCGGTTGATTGAAAAAAGATATCTCTTTGTTGGGTTCTGAGCTACCCTATTGTTTGTTAAAGGTCCAAGAGCCCAATTATTAAAATTTATATTTTCTTGTTGCTTGTGTTGTGATGTGAGCTTGGATGGCTGTTGTGATATTTGGGGGAATGGAGGCCTTTTGGTTGTGGCATAAGATGAAGTCTAGAGTGGTGATATGCCTTAGTTTATGCATGTGGGTGTTGGGGAGGACACTAGGGATGATGAAAGTTGATGGATGTGATTGTTGGATGGTTGATGATTCTTATTGTTTGATTATCTGATTTAATATTCCCCATTGCTCAAGGTAGCTGGTCTTGCTTACCCTTCTTCCGAAAGGGGATAAGAAGTGCGGGGTATGACATGTGATCTCTGTGTTTAGCTTCTCAAGGGAGGATGGGTCTATACTCTTGCTATAGGTGGAAAATACATGACAGGTAGTTCATTTACTGACCTTATTGATCCCCCTTGTGTTAAGTAGCATAGAATAATTTTATAGAATTCCTAGGATTAATAGAAAGTTATTAGGTAATGAATAATTGAATAAATGGTGTTAACCCTTGGGGTTGGAGTTGTTGGAACATAATGACGAGGTTGTAATTTTAAATGGACAATGTACTTTGGGTGTGATGATAAGGAAAATTAATGTGGAATTGGTACTAGTTAATTAATTATTAAATAATTAATTAACATAAATTGAAATTGATAAAAAGGGAATGAAATAATGAATTAAATCTTTTTACAGTGTTGTATTCTTATAGGATACATAGTATTAGAAGTTGCAGACAGAGTTCGAGAGACGTTAGCTACTATTGAGTCTATGAATAGGTTATTCCAATAGTGTGGTTGTGAGATATATTATATCCAATAGTTTTTGTGTTTCAATATGCTACTCCACCCAATCAGTATGTGCAACTGAAACCCTAGGGATTCTGAGCCCTCATGTGGTGTTTTCCCTAACATTCTGGTAGGAGGATGATTGGATGACTACCCCCTTCGGCCCCTCTCTATTCTCTTGGTAGTTACTTGTGCTGGTAGGAACATCAGTTTGTTTTCCCCATGTATGTGTATAGAGGTAAATAATGTCTTCTGGTTATTCATAGACATATATTCTGGATATAGTTTCTTATGGACTATAAAAGGTGTAACATGTATAGGTTGTGATGGCTTGAGGATCCTTACTCGGTGTATGGGTTGTAATGGATTGAGGTATAATACCCGACGTATGATACACATTATTCATGTTGTGGTCTCACCCAAAAACAACCTGGTTACATTTCTTACATGGATGTGGTGGTTTTGTGGCATGAGGTGCATGTTGTGGTGCTTTGCCCAGGTGTCTGTGGGCAAGACTTTTTGGAGAGAGATTCTTAGGACATGAGACATTGGGGAAATGTGGAAAACCAGTGTGGAATTATTAGTGGGGTACCCTTGATATACTTTATTATATTATATACTCCTGTATGCGTTACATGGTGAGAGTAGTCATGGTGAGGATGGGAACATAGTATACCACTTTTGATGATGAGTTAGTTTATATTGTTGTTCACTGTGCTTCAGCATGATTCCTTTACTTTTTCGCGAGAGGCATTGTAGAGGATCCTGTTGAGTATGCTGTTGTACTCACCCTATGTATTTAAAAACTGTTTTTAGGTCACTTGGAGCAGGTTGGGGATCAAGCTAGTTTCAACTAGCTTGCAGCTGCAGGAGCTATTTGGGCTTGTGGTTGCAACTGTTTTTCTATTATTTTGGGTACTTGTAGTTTTCCCCTTCCAGATTTAGTACTTTGGCATGACATTACATATGTGAACTTGGGTTTTACTTTATATTTTAGTTCCGAGTTTTAGTTTAATGGTGTCTATCTTGTCTCTTTTTTCCGCGTGTGTTCTCATAGAGGGTAATGCTTCCCATTTTTGTGTTTACTATACCCTCAGTATTAGTCTCCAACCCGGGGCATACTGAAGGCGAGACTTGGGGGTCATTATCTCCCTTCTCACATTGATGGCCCAAGAGGGGAATACTTTGTGGGGAGGGAGTCGTGAAACTTATTCATCTTAAATTACTATGGAAATAATTCAAAAAACATGAGATGAGCATAAAAAGCTCATTATTGTATATAAAATAAAGAATGAAAATATTATCCCATCAATAAATAATAAACAATGAAACCATAATTTTCAATCATAACATACCTTATGAAATCATATGATTTATGAATAACACACAGAAATCATAAATGATAATGGAAACATTTTTCATATCTAAAATACTTACATTGTAGCTATCACAGCTATGTAGGGAGTTATGTTGGAATAACCATCAAAGTATATTCCCTAAATCTCTTCGGAGAAACATTAATGTTTACCTTCGTCAAGGTACCCAATGCATTGGAGAGATATCTTGGGCTCTCCCGCCCTAGGTTTATCATAGAACCAACTATATACATAAACAATTCCCAAGAACCATATCATATTGATAACATATAAAACAATAATAAATGAAATATAACATTTCCACATTTCAATGAAAAGATAACATTTCAAGATATAGACATAGTCAATGCTTTGTCAAACCATTTTCAAAACCATTTAAAACATTTAATAAAGTGATTTTGTATCAATGTGTCTGATAGCACAATGAAACTTTTAAAATAAATATCATTTGAAAACATTTATATCCATTTAAAAAAAATCCTTAAAACAATTTTTATAACAAGGACATTAATGATAAATATTTATAAGAATAAATATTTAAAACATTTAAAACAATAATTTAGTTAAAGAGTTTTTAACAAAATGAGAGACTCTTGAATACAAATAATTTTGGAATAACATTGAATCAGAACTATATAATATCATGAGAATAAAGGGATTCATGATATAATAGGCTAATGTATAGTATATTAACCATATAAGAGTGAATTTGTTCATAACAATAGTGAAGTCTCAATGGAATATAAATTGAGACGAATCCCTTATAAAAACTGTATCCTTAGATTATGGATAAATACATTATATAATAATTTGTAACAAATATAAATACACTCAATATTATTGGATATTTAGAGTAAATCAATCATAGAACATTCAAACAATTTTTTGTAAAAACAAAACCAATGACTTGGTTGTTTAACTCAATGAATGGAAGTTGAGTTAAAATTACTCTTATCAAGTCCATATCATTGACATGAGAATTTATCAAAGGATTGATTATTTTTATTAGATGTATATGCACAAAAAGGGGAGTGGAATTTAATACTTAAGTAAATAAATATTGGTTTTATACATAATATTGATGTAAAATAACCAATTAAGTATTCCTAAATCCCAATGAGTGGAAATTGAAATTTGAAATTCCCTTACCAATTTGGTAACTTAAGAAACATACACACCATGAAAGAAGGATCATACAATGAAGATATTAATACCCATAAATGAAATTATATTACACCAAGAATACAATCATGGGTAGTATATACACTATAGAAATGGAAATAGTGGCTAATATAGCATAAATCTCACAGGAATAAAAAAGTGAGATTAATAACCCTTACCACGTTGTAATAAATCGAGTCATATGAACAAAAGTTAATAACCACCAAATGAATCAAATAATACCATGAATATAAATAGAATCATGAAAATATATATCAAATGTTTGTACACAATACACCACATGCAATAAATATGTGGTGAACAATGGAAATCTCATAGAATATAATGTGGGATAAGAAACCCCTTACCTCCTATCCCACTTGACTCGTTTGTTCATTATTCTTCCATAATAACAAACATAAGTTAATTTATAATTTATAAAGAACCATTTTTATTTTTATTAGTTCATTTATATCACTTATTACCATGTTATAAATATTATGTAATCACTTATGTTAATAATGGTCGTTTTGTTGATATTTGGTACTTGATTCAAAAATGAATACCATATAATTACAAGTTGTCCTTGTGGTCAAGAGAACATTATCTCAAGAATTATATTCTAGAAATATAAATCATTAATATCATATATATCCATTATATATATGTATTTATAACATTACATAACATTTTGAGGTAAAAAATGGAATACATTGTTCAGGGAGACGATAAGTCGTACGTACACAAGAATGCTTCTTTCATTTCTATTTCTTATTTAATGGAATAAAAAAATATTGATAAATAGGTATATTATAATTCCAGTATAATATAATATATAATTTCATTAAATCCATCATTTATACGTCTCACATATGGCATGAACGAGTCATATCACTTTGAGTGGGCAGTAGTCTGTATTTTCTCAAATGAAAGTATCATATTTACCCCTAATGGAAACCATAGTAGTATTCTATATATGTAAAATAAAGATGAATAAAATAACATAAAAATAATATATATCATGAATAAATTTAGTTCCATCCTAATGTCTAGTGTAAGAGGGGGTACGAGAAGATTGAACATTCATCATTTCGTGAAGCGTTAGTTTCCCTTCCATAGAAACATTATGTTCTTTACCCATTAGATGGAGGTGTGTGTAAATTTAGTTTGAATCCTTCTCATAAAAACAACCTATAATATTTAAGATACTAGTTTTTTTATAAAATAAATGAATAAAAAGATTTTATGGGGTTGAAGAATGAAAACAAAACAAAAGAACTTAAGAAAATATGTTATCTTTAAATCGAGAAACTCCCATTGGTTTGAACCAAAAAAATTTCTTGATGTCCCTTATGCCTAAGTTAATCCTTCTAGGTGGAATATATTGATCAATAGAGCTGATTTGGGTAGGGTTTGGATGATCCAAGTGGCTTGAGAAGTGTGAAGAATGGGTTAGAAGTGATGTCATTTTATAAGGGGGAGGGGCTCTTTAGGAAAGTGTGAAAATGTTATTTTAATATATAACAATTTTCTGTTTATAAAGAACAAAAACTCATTAAAGAAGAATATAAGATGAATCCTGGTCGTAATAAAATGTTCCAATAATAATTGGACAGGTTTTGGTTGTTTTTATAATCATTACAATCTTATTTTTTAAAATTATTTATCAATGAGGTAAAAACAGTATCAATATTGTGTCATAAATAATTTTATTTATTTGATGTCTAAAAAATATAAAAATATACCATGATGTAGTAAATATTTTTATCTTTACAAATAATATTTATAGTCGAAATTATAACTTATATAACCCTATTTAAAAATTAATTTACTAAAATATATTTTTTATGTCATTTTTTCCTTTACTTTAAGTTAATTAAAATAATGTGTCATTATATCTTATATGTGACTCTATGGGGTCCCAAAATAGACCCAAGGATTCCTATGGTCGTAAATAACTCATCCAATATGGTTAGAACATGTGTTAAGGTGATTTTATATTATTATGATATTTGTTTTACCTTGAATTACATTATTTACCTTTAAGCAATGTAAATAAAAGTCAAATGTTACTATCCACCAAAAAATATTTTAATATTATTGAACCAAAATTTACATATTAATAAGAAAAATGTATATAGGATTTTAAAAATTCTATTTATAGAAGCAGAAAATTCCATTTGAATGAAAAATATTGATTTTAAACTACTACTAAGTGGTTTCACTATTCATCAAAAAATTAAGATTTGGTGATAAATAGAAAAAATTCAGCCTAAGATATTTCTGAAATTCTGAACTCAAAAATGATGTATATTTTACAAAATAAAAAACATTTAAGTTGGATTAATTAATTTAAAATTAATTTCTGTTGTCAAAACAAAAAACATGTTTTTAAGAAATAATAGCTATCAAAAGATTGACACTTGATTATGCCAAATTTCAAAGTGAAATTTCTTCTGATGAAAACATTGGATTAACTAGTAAAAATATAATCTAATTAAACATTAAAACAACATAAAATTGAAATATAACATAATAAATAAATTATACTAAAAGTATAATTTGAATTAAAATACATTATTCTTCTCAATTCATTAAAAATTGATTTTTTTATAAAAATAACAAAAATTTAACCAAAGTAAATTATTATGTCTAGATTATAAATAAAAATTTTATTTTGATAAATATAACATATAAATGTGAGAAAAAATAGATTTAAATAGTGTTCCCCATCAAACGGTAGTAAATTGACATTCTAAATAATATTAGAGTATTAATGCTTAAAATCAGATTCTTTCTTATTTTAAGCCTCTAAATTTTTTTGGATAAATATAAAAATATTTAACAAACACGTATAATAATTTTGTAGTTCGTTTTGTTCATTCCCACCATTACAATGTCTTGGAATTAACTGCCATTTATAATAATAATAATAATAACATATTATTTATTAGTACAAATCAACATTATGTGCAACGTAAGATTTAAAAGAAACCGGTTGTTGTGTATCAGTTATTCCATTGAACACAACATCCCCTTTAAAATAAAATTAATAATTAATTTACAAATATTAATAAATATGAAACTATCATATTATTTATTTACCTGTGATGTTACATGAATTATATTATAAATATGTTTTATTGTAAAGTGGTTCAATTATTTTACAATTTAACTTATCAAATTCATTTAATTTTATTACATAATAAATTATGAATAAATAACTATATAACTTTGGAAATATTTAAGATTAAAAACCTTTTTTTGAATCATCTATATGTTTAATTTTGAATTTAATTCATCCAATTTTGTGAATTAGACACGAAAAAATTCCATTGTTGGATACTTCGTAATAAATATTATCCAATTAATTCAACATATTTTTTTCGATAATGAATTTTAAAAATTGTAAATATTAAATAATATTGTTAATAAGGAGGTGGGTATATTTTTTGTTATAAAAAAAAATTAATTGTTAAAAATTATCCAAAACAGGTATGATTTATATTTTATAGAAACATGGGTGCAATTGACTCTTATAAAAAATTCCAGTTGCGTCATTTCCCCCACATAAAAAGACCACTAAATCTCCCCTCATCCTCACACTACCAAAACAAATTGGATTATTAAATCCCAACTCAGATCTATTTTGTTCATCAATCCTCAAATAATACATGACTCATATGTATAATAAGTACAACCTTGTAATACTTCACATATAATACAAAATTTTCTCTACGATGAATATGAAAAATTCTTAAACATGTGTATTGTGTTTTTCCTCTTCTACCTCCCTTAAATAATCATAAAATATGATAATATAATAGAACTAGTATCCCCTATACACTGTGATGTAGTAATTATAATAGAATAACCTATATCAATCTTCACTTCCCAAATATGTGAATTGAAAATATCAGTCTAGTATGTAGTGGAATGTCACATCACAAACTGAAAAAATCCCTTTGGTTCACCACCTTTAAATGATTGATATAATGATGGATTTACCTTTTTTATATGATATTAATGAAATTTGTACCCTTTTTGAATTTTGATATCGCATATTCCTTATTTGTTTTATTTTTGTGGTGGATACAACAATGTCACTCGTCTTTATGAGAGACTACCACCTTGTGAAGCGATGTGATTTTATTATTTACATACACATTACATTGAATAATGTAAGAAAAATTTTAATTAATATAATTGATTTTTATAAGATTAAAGTTATTTTTTAAATATAACATTTCATATAAATTCAAACATTCCAATCCATTGGAAAAAAATAACACTGCCTGAGCATATGTTTACTCTTCACCTCTATGTAGCGACGTGTAAGGTTTTTAGTTTATTTTTCATGGAAGGTAATATGGATGGATTTAATTAATATAATGATATATATATATAATTATTATTTTATAAATATTAATGAATATGTATTTTTCTTTTGTTCCATTTTTATGGAATAATTGAAACATCTTTCATGTGTACGTATGAGTTACCATCTCCATGAATTGTGGAATAAATTTTATATATCAACCATTTATAAATTATTATA
Organism: Viscum album; assembly: GCA_963277665.1. Classification (NCBI taxonomy): domain Eukaryota; kingdom Viridiplantae; phylum Streptophyta; class Magnoliopsida; order Santalales; family Viscaceae; genus Viscum; species Viscum album. Next base: position 616,359,759 of record OY728127.1, on the reverse strand, counting down.
AATTCATATTTAATGAATAAATTTAATATTAATATCTTTTTTAAAATCATAGATAATCTAAAACAATAATCAATGTTAGAGGACCGAAATTTTTTATCCAAAACAAACATGAAAATTGATGTTATTATCATCTAGAAAAGTGATTTTAATAAAGAATTTTAATCAAAGGGGTCATAAAATACTATAAATAAATCATATATGATATTATGTGTATTATTATGGGTCAATTAAATTTATATAATAATCATAAATTTATTTTAATTTATTTTAGTACACATATGGAGGATGTTGAACCTTGCATAAGGGTTTCTCGTCTGACTTTTACCTTCATGGGACATATGACATATTCACCACTTATTCCATTATGAGCAGTATATAATTACCCATTGATATGTTATATGATGAATATCTATATATATATATATATTCATTTCATTATAATTATAATTTTATATTATTAATTTCATTGGTATTCTGACTGAAAATTTATAAAAAGTGGTTAGATATTCATATTTCAATCTATTTTTAATCACGATTGTTTCAATTTGAATATACCTTGATGGAAATTATTGTATCATTGTATATTAAACCAATTTCACATTCATATACTCTATTTTATCAAGATTATTTTAATTAATACTTCAATATTCTTGTATTTGGTACTTAAAACAACAAGGAAAATGTTTGTAACAAAATCTGACATTATTTATCTCTATGGTTGAAAATACCTTTTATTATGAATCCAGGTATTCTAAGATAAATTGAGAAATTATTTTATTGTTATAATAATGATTTATTAAATATTTTTTACCCATTTGTAACCCTTTTTACAAAATTATTTGAAATTAATCTACTTGTTATTTACAAATTAGTTACATTTGGATTTCACCAAAAAATTGAAAGGAAACATTATTAACAAAACTTAATTTCTTGAATTTTCTATAATAATGAATTTTGCTTTCAAAAAAATCATTATTACTATATATTTTTCTTTAATAAAAATTACTTTCAAAATATTTTTTGAACTTTCTAGTTTGAAATATATTTTAATAGTGAAATGGATATTTCCCCCAAGAAACTTTTTAACTGAATTCTTATTGAATTTTTATTCATCATCAACATATTACCATAATTTTACATATGAACTATTAGGGATGTGTCATATTTATATCATCCTTAATATTAATATGGAATGTTTATGAACATTTTTATTGGAATGTACTATTTTGATACCATTGTCCAAACTACACTAAATTTTTTATAATATTGTTTACTAATTGGGGAGATTATTATAATATCATGTAAAAGTTCTTAAATTTGAATTTTTATGTTTATAATACACCACCCCTTTCATATTTGAAATACATTAGATATATTAAGTGATATGTGGGTACCATTATAACTGATTGATACATCAATGTGACTCATAAGTCAAAGAATCTAAGGCATTTTTGCTGAGGCCCCACACAATTATGTATGATATATTAGTAGGATGCATTTCGTTTATGGTTAAGATGTATGACATTATGCAATGCCTCATTATCAGGATATGTATCGATCTTCCATGTTATTATTTACATAGTTATAATTTCCCTAGAAATGTTTTGAGATGAAGTGATTATGTATATGGAATTATTTGATCATTATTCATTACTAATATATAATTCATATGTTATTTATTAAATAGAAAGAATTTATGATATCTAACTTTCCATATTGAATTTGTTTTTTCATTAGATTATATTATCCTCATTAAATTACTAAGCAATTTAGCTCAACTCTTTATTATGTTTCATTCCCCATGAAGCCATGATGTGTATTTTAATTTATAAGTATGGTCATAAAATAGGAAATAATGATGTACTCTAAGAAAATACTATGTTTAATATTATCTTTTAAATTGTAATGTGAAATTCATGTTTGTATATATTTTACCAAATAAAAAAATGTTCCATTGAGATGAGATTATTTGTATCTTATGCTAATTTAATAATATAGACAATGTTTCCAGATAATTGGGTTCATGTTATTTAGACCATGATAGATAATATCAGGATGTAGTGTGTCTCCATGAAATTTTGAATGATCTCCAGAACAAATTCTGATCTTAACATACCCAAAGAATGATTTATAATCAATTTACCTCAAAAAACATCCACATATTCCCCTATTTGGTTCGATAATTGTATCTATATTGTGAGGATTTTAATTTTTTATTTATTCATATTAGTTTAATATTAGCATTTCATGTCCAGCTCTCATGTAGGAAAAGATAACTATCCTTCTATCCTTATTAAGGCATGGCATTTAATGCTAAAACATGACTCATATCGAATGAGATTAACTGATTTATTTATATTATTAACTCAATATACCTTCATCTCATGTTAGATTCAACCAATCACTTCATGGTATTGTATCTAATATATTGCAGCATGATATGAACTTTAAAAATTGGGTTTTCAAATATATATTATAAAATTATTCCATTCAATCCAGTAGAAATCATTGAGCATCTAACTCATACCAGATCAGGTTTCCAATAAATACAACATGAAATAATACTAAACTCAATAATTAATTATTCACAAGTAACATTTCACCACATGTCTCCATTATGAATGTTATCTTAACACCTCTCTATAGGATAGAACCTTGATTTCTAGATAACCCCATCCCATAGTGGGAGAACAATTCTATATTAACAATCTGAAAAATTGAAATATACTCATTTGGGATAATGTTTCTAGTTTATTGATTGAATACATGAGGTATAATAATGCTCCAACATCTCTAAAGGGTCTTCAATATCCTCCTTTATAATTTTTTTATTATGTTAACCAAAACATGATCTCTTCAATAAACATTAACGGTCCAAACCTCTTGTTCTTAATTCTACTCCCCCAAAATGATCACTTGTATAATGAAACAATATTATCTTCTCTTTTACTGGAATAATCCCATATATATTCTCATACTTCCAAAAAGAAATTAAAATTCATTGGATAGGTAAATATTAATAAAAGTAATTACATGGATATTTTTGGAACAATTCACTCCCAACAAAAATCTGATGTATAAGAAGGCATCCATTATTAGAGTATTATCATCCAACATCTATTAAACCATATATATTGATGTTTCAATGAAACACTAGGGATAAATTTTTCTATAACTAAACCCAAAATAATGAGTTATATTGATGTATCAAAACATTAACATTGAAAATCAAAGACACAACTCCTTCGGGTTGATATGAAATGGTTAAAAAAAGTATAAATCCAAACAAAATTTATGGTCTGACTGCTATAAAATATAGTAGTAAAATAACAAGCATTTGGATATTATTTTATTTCACACGCCATCAATATTCATAAATAGAAATTACATTCTAATTTTATATAGTAGTAGATACCTCTCATGAATCAGAAGTTTTAAATTTTTTGGGTAAATCATGGGAATTACATTCCTGTTAAGAAATTATAAAATCTAATTTATTTATGAAATTAATCCCCAATGATAATTTCACTACACCGATAATAGAAATCACAAATAGTATCCAACTCATGTTACAAAAATAGATGAAATTATTTTTATATATTTCCATTAAAAATTTGTTCATTAAACTATAAAATCTCAATTATAGAGATTATATAATCATAACTAAAATAATTATTTTAATCCAAATTCTATTTATTTAGTCGATATATATTTAATATATATTTTATATTATTCAATACAATGCATGGGAAATTTCATTAAAACCTTATAGTTTATTCATCAAGTGAAAAATTTGGATCCATCACTACCATAGATAATTATTTTTAGTTTTAAATTGTAGATTTCATCCCCATTTTTTCCATTAAGGAACACAAATATATAATCAATTATGAAATCCTTGTGGTTAATTTTCTTAAAAAACCTCTAGAATGAATAAATTGTTTTAGAAATTATGATTTCATAAAAGGCTTCCTCATTAAAAACACCCTTATGTTGAGAAAATCCTTTGAATAAAAGATGAGATTTTTTCTATACCGGTTTACTATATTCATTTATATGATTTCATAAACATGTTTTCTATTTATCAATTTATTTAATATGTTAAAAAATTATAAAATTTAATTCTTCTTAAATTTGGGTTTTATATTTTTACTTCTCTAAAATAAATTCATCATGTTGAAAGGCCTCATACATGCTCTTTTGTGTACCCCAATAAACTAATTTGTTGTGATTAGAATCTATACAGATACATTTTGTTTTTACCTTCTTTTTATAATCACAATGATTTCTATGGTTCAATATATCCTATATATAATTGGAACAAAGATACTATTATCTCTGGGAATTCATCTATTTTGTATTTTTCAGAATCATCTTCATTATTATGTAAATAATTGAAAATATCTAGAATCCCTATATGATATCTGGTTTTCTCTTCAAGGGCCTCTTAATGTGCATGGATTTAATTAATAATATAATAATTTTTTATTTAGTTTTTATTATTTTTATCACTATATTTAGTTTGTTAGCTTTATTTTAGAGTTTTGTAATATTTTATTTAAATTTACAATTGTACTGTTTTATATAATGATAATATATTTTTTACTTATTTATTAGTTTATATTAGTTTTATTAATTTTTTTAAATTTTTTTTATCATTATCATTTAATTATTTTTTTATAAATAAAAATTTCATAATTATGGATTATTATTTCCTTTCATTAATAGTATGTGGGTCAGCACATTTCATGTGGTAACTAAAATGGGTGGGGATACAGTAGTTGGGAATGAAAAGGTATAATTTAAAACCAAAAATAATAGTGACTCAATAGAGTGTTTTCATCGATTATAAAAAATTGAATATTTCCTCTGGAAGGGATCAAATTTTATTATTCATTGTTGATCAAATCATTTGAATACTAGAATGGTGATATTTATGTTTTTATGGATGGATACTCATGCATTAATAATATACTTGTCACACAATAAGATTTAGAGAAAATCACATCCAATCATCTGTATGGTAATTTATTTTAATGAAGAATTCCTTTTTGAATATTGAATTCTCCAACAACCATTCAATGATAAATATAGAAATATTTTATGACATGATTATTTATTTATTGGAAATATTCATGGATGACTTCACATTACTTTTGGGATTCATCTGATGGCTATCTAGAACATTTGGATAATGTTTTGGTGACATACGTAGAAACGAATACAGTGGTCAACTAGGATAAATTGAACATAATGGTACAAAGTTTAATACTTTTAGGTCATAAAATTTCAAGGACATGTATTGAAGTTCATACATCAAATATCAAGGTAATATTTGAGATTACCACACCTACTTCAGTTCATTCATTTCGAGGTATTCATGGTATTTTTGGATTCAACTATGGTTTTATTAAGGGTTTATATGTTTTTTCCCTCCCCCATTCCACCATTCATTGAAAATAATTTATATTCCACATCAGTTCATGAATGTACGAATGAATTTATATTTTTAAGGTAATTTTTGTTTTCAGAACTAATAATGATTTCAACATTTTGGGAGCATCCATTTAAGTTAATGAGTGATTCTAATGATTTTAAATTCTGGGATTCATTTGATAAACGGAACGATAGTTTCTTTAATCCAATATATTATGATATCATAACTTTTAATTATTCTTGATATAATTACACAACAACTGAGAGTGTGCTGCAAACAGTTGTCTTCATATTTAATAAATTATGATATCACCAAGTATTCATCAAATTCAATGACTTTACATATAACTATTCCATGAGGTATCTGATGGCCATTAAATATGAAAGGCTCAAACTCATTCAATGGATATTATTAGTTCTAGAATTTGGAAATGAATTTGAGTGAAAATTTTCATTAATAATATAATTTCTAAACATTTATCATTCCAAGACCATAAAACAAGTGAAATAAGTGTCAAATTAGTCTATTAAACATTTCATATGGGACAAATATATGCCACTAAGACAAATGACACCTTTAAATGATAATTCCATCAAATACATAACAATGGGAATGGTACACCAATAGTTTTCCTAATAGTAGAGATAATGATTATTTAATGAGGCATTCCATTACTAGTCAGATGAACCATTTGTTTTCAAGGAATTTTCTGCTATAATGATCAAAAGATGCATTCCAGAAGATGATTTTGGTAGTCCTTTGAACATGAACTGTGAAATAAAATATATAAGACACCATGGAATTCATAAAAAATCATAAAAATTGATACAATTTTGTTTTTAATGACCTGCCATGAATCATAACTCTCATTAGTTCATCATTCATTGTTTTAAAATATAATGGACATGGGGTAATGATGTATTCCTGAGTAACCCGTGCATTTATTTAGGGTAATTGACATTTTGACAAGTAGGGAATTGAAATATTAGGTCCTTTAGCACATTCATTTTGAAAATATACATACTTTTCTGTGTGAACAATGTGTCAATGTGGGTGGATGAAGATGAATTTTCAGAAAATACAACAAATTTTTTCATTTAATTTTTAAATAATTCATTTTACTCGGATCATAATTCAAATCCACATCATTAGTGACTATGTTACCCATATAAATAATCCTCTATTTAATATGCTAATGACTCTCCAAAGATGTCACCAGTACAAGATTGCCCCATTCCTATAACAGAACAATGGCCAAGATGAGGTTTTAGATAAAAAGTTAATGGGAATTTTAGATAATACTATTTGTACATATCAGAAATATTGGGCATTAAAACATGACGATACACTTTTTGATTACAATACTACAGACAAGACTCAAATGTTAAGGTTCCTCTATTACAATGTTTTCAAAAAAACATACACCTCCCATTACACTGTATCTGAAATATTATTTATTTTTAAAGAAGATGAATTTTTTTTAGAAATTGTCCAAGAAATGAATTTCATTTTGATGAATTAATTAGTAGAGATGAAGAGTTATGTGAATGAAAAATCATCATTCTATACTGAGAAAAAACCTGTTATGATAAATATATCCATAGGGAAAATTTCCCATGGGTGAAATATTCGAACACATTAACTCGTGACCTCTAATCCTGATAGGAAATCTCAAATCATATTTTCCATGTCCTTAAACTATAAAAATTGATTATCCATATGGTTTCATTGAAATAATTGATGGGAAGATGCCTCTATTTAAGGTTAATGTTCAGTGCCTCATGTTTTATCACACATATGATACAATATGATTCATTTATTAATTACTATTAGATTTAGAGGTTATCCATATTGTTGATGATGTTAAAAACTAAGGTAGTTGGGAGGTAACCCAACTACTTATACATTCATTGGTCTCTATTTTCACACACCCACACAATCAAACAATGATAATCCCTCTCTTTTTGTCTATATTTAAAAAAATATCTAGCTTGTCTGTCCTGTCTGTTGTAAACGATGAACCTTCTATGTGACAATATTCTCATTAACTATGGGTTATTTGGTATCAGACTGATGTCGAGTTCTATCTTGATGAGACATCATTATCAATCTTTTTTCAACATCTATCACCTCCATGATGAGCATGGATGATATTCCATCTACACTATATTCATGCTTGATATGCTCTTGGGGTGATTAATCCAACCAAGGGTCCATGTGTTTTTGATAACACAACCAATAGTTCATAGAATATTCCATGGAATTATGAATCAATTAAAGAAGATATTTGAACTAGATATATCAATCAAGATAAATATATAAAACCTATCACTTCCTTGGAGGAAACCCATGGTTTAATTTTTTTCATTTATTTATTATAGAAAATTTAAGGAGATAAACCAGGAATGGGATGATCGTTTTCATCTACTATTGAATTGTTTTTTCTCATTATATTCTCTAAAATATATTCTTTCATATGTATGATATTTTGTGTTATATTTATGATATGATGCAATTATGTGTTGTCCTTTTGTAGATTTTATAGGAAAACCTTTTTTGTAGATTCATCAGATATAGGAATCTGACCTATATCAATAAATACTTACTCAAGGAGGTCATTTAATTATAGTTCATATTTTTTTATTCTAGAAACATCTTGTTGATAAAATAATTTTAAAAAATATAAAATGATGTTTACTAATAACATTCCAATTATTTATTAACCTATTGGAAACTGGTTTCAATTTCATCGTAACATTGTTATTGGAATACCACTTGTCTCCCTAGAATGGAAAAGCATGTGATTTCAATTTTAAATGATTTGATTCATGATTCCAAAATTTAAATTATTGCTGATATTAGTATATGAATTGAAAATGTTCTCTTAAATATAAATTAATTTTTTGAAACCTATTTAATCTCATTTTTATATGTGATGTCTACCATTTAATTTCCATGAAAACGATAACTTTGGATCATTTTTTATCATCTAAACTTTCAGTTTTTTTATGAGGGAATCATCAACATGTTATGTCATCATGAACAATGAATGGTTTACTTTAATTTGATATAAGTTTTAAATGATTCACAAAAATTAGTGATGAAATTATTTGATATTCATCCCCTTTGACAATTGTATTGACCATTTCATTTTATCAATCGGATTGTCCTCATAAGACATGAAAAACTATTTTAATGATGATCCCATAGCTAATACCCTTTAAAAATATTTGTTGAATATTTTTAGGATGATTTTCGATCTATATATGGGGGAGATTTATTTAGGGTGAAGGTTTTTTAAAGGACTATTATCTATTTGATTCAAATGGCTTGATGATATTTCATCATGATCAAATGTGTAATATTTTATAGTATCCTTATTCAATACATATATTTCAATATGGGAAAGTAGATTATTATTGGTTCCAACAATGATTACTTATAAATTATTTATACGAAAACCAACTCCTTTAGGGGTACTAATATAATTTTTGATCCATTACTTTATGAGATATATCATTTTTTATATGACCTACATTCTCTGAGATGTTACATAATAAGTGTTTCTTGGGTTCTATATTTTGTAGAACTCGCAGCCAATGTTTCATGTCTTAATCTTGATCATCGAAGAGTAGAGTAGCATGTATTTTCCCTATGGTAGTTCGGTTTTAGGTTTTCTTTCATGTATATTTTACTAGGATACCACACAATAAAGATGATGATTTTATGATTGAGTTTCTTCAAGGTAAGATCCAATTTCAATTCCTCCATATCGATTAGTGCCAGAAGACATCCAGGAATATAAGGCTCAGTTAGGAGAGTTGGAAAGAAAATAATTAATTATTCCTAGCATTCCACCAAGTTCTCTTATGATATATTTCTCATGATGGTTGATAGATCATTGTGATATTTAATTTATAATAGGAAGATGAATCAGATGACATTCAAGAATAAATACCCTCTTCCCAAATTTGATGATCTTTTTGACAAGTTGAGGGGTGATGCAGTGTTCTACAAGATTGGTATGTGGTCTGGGTATCACCATATAATGGTGATACCTTCTGATGTAATACAAATGTATTTCTAGAGTAGGTTAGGGTTGTATGATTCTATTGTAACTCTATTAGATTTTACTGATACACTAGCAATGTTTAAGGATTTAATCAACTGAATTTTTCGCCCATTCATGGATCATTTTTTTGGTTTTATTCACCTATGATATCTTGTTGTATTCTAGACCAGAATATGTTCATTCCACACATTTTGACATTGTCCTGAGTTTTCTATGAGAGAGTAGGATTGAATCCAACCTATCAACTGATCATTTCTATATTGATAAATATCATTTCTTGGGTCTCAATTTTTTTTAAAATATGTTTGTTGGTGGATCTAGAGAATGTGAGGGTTGTGGTTTATTTGGATCAACCCAAAATTATATATGATGATCAGAGTATTCTAGTATTGGTTAGTTATTACAAATGTTAAATTAATGATTTCACCCATTTGGTATCTCCACTCTAAATCATAACCTTGAGGGGTTTTGTGTTTGAGTGATATTAGGTAAGAGAAAAATCATTTCAAGAGTTGAATAAGTGGTTTATCAGTGCATTGATCCAGATTTTACCTGAGCTAGGTAAGAATTAAACCATGCTTCATTATGCATCCAATGGTGGATATGGGACATTGTTAAAGCAGGATGATCATGTTGTAGCATACGAGAACAAATAGTTGAGGCCTTGTGAATAAAATTAACCGACTCATGGTCTTCTATGGGATGTTCTAGTTTTTTTCATTAAAGTTTTGGAGGTATTACCTTCTGGGATAGATGTTCATAATGATTACCAATCATAAAAGACTTGTCAACATTTTATCTCAACTAGATTTGAATCTTCAAAATTGATGATGGTTTCAATATAAGTTGTCTTTTGATTTCCAGTAGGATAGAACACTGCTAAAATGGAACGGTGTAAAAGATTAATTGTGTTGGAAAACTCATTGTTAGTAAATTCAGAAATTCATACCTGAGTGGGAGATAAATGATTTGTTTTCTGAATTTCATATATAGGTATAAATGGAATGGTTCATATGACCCTTATATCATTGACATTTGGTTCCTCACTTTTGACTAGGGCCAGGGAGAGTTAGCTTGAGGATCAAGCATGTTTGGTTATGAAGGAATGCATTAAAGGTGGATAATCACCTTCTATGTAACAACCTATATTTTAGTAGATATATTATTTCCACATATTAATAAATGCTTTGAGTATAATAATAATTTAATTATATTATTTTAGGATAAATTATTTTTTTTTAAGGGAAGTAATTAATATATATATATATGGTTCAAAAGAAAATTCTACTTTTAGAAAACTTTTTCTGAATTAGAATATATGATGAATCAATTAGTTAACATATCATATTTATATTTAATCCAGAATTATAGAATAAATATTTATTTAAAATACATGTATATGTATTTTGTGACTAATTAACATAGATTATAAAAATACAATAATAATAATAATTTATTTAAATACATATATGTATATTTTCAAGATCAATGAATATTTAATTTAAAACTAAATATTTTTTATTATTAAATTTTATTATGTTTTTCAAAGATATAATTTAAATTTAATAGAATTTGATTCATTAAAAACTTCATTTAAAATCATTATAATTTATTAATTTAATGAAAATGTTATAAACATTTTATTTTTATGTTTTTTTATTTTTCTAAAAAATTTAAAAAATATAAACATAATTATATATAAAACATTGTGTTTTTTGACTTTGATAGTATTTATTTTGTATTCAAAAATTAATTCATTAATTTTTTTTATAATTTATTAATTATGTTCTAATAGAAATATTTACCTTAATTTTCTTACATTAGAGAAAGATGACACACGACATGTATTTTCAATAAAAATTTACCTTATAAATTTTAGAAATCATTGATGATCCATAATAAAATAGACTGGATTATATAATATAATGGCTCGGACCTCTCTAGTCCATTAATTTGTGATGCTGCAGTGTTAGAGGAGTTCTGGGAGGTTAATGTGACTTGGGGTGCGTTTGGGATGACTTTAAGGAAAACTAAAGGGTAGTAGCTTTCGCATGGGCTGCACACGGTTTTTCGAAACCATGTGGCCATATCGTGCATAGTTAATGTTGGAGATAGTGGCTAACACATGGTTAGCACACGGTTTGCCTAACCATGCGGTCTAACCATGCGAGGAGTGTTTGAAGAGGTAGTAGAGACTGCACGGTTAGCGCACAATTTGTCTAACCTTGCGAACAAACCCTGCGGGCACTTAAATTAGAACCTAAAATTGTGGATCTCAACCATTTCGCCTCTATCCTAGTCGTTTAAGCTCCTAGGTGGCCATAACTCGGGATTACCCTTCCTTGAATTTAGGAGAACCTCTCCCAAGCGTTTTGGAGGAGATCTTAAGTCTTCTCTTGGAGAATCGATGCCGGTTTCATGAGGTATTTGATCGACTTAGATCAACTCCTCCTCTTCTCTTGGTTTATTAGATCTACACCCGTTATGAGTATATCTATGTGTGTGGATGCGAAATATGATGAGTTCGGTCTTGATCTTTCTAGGAGAATAGATTTAAGGAGGATTCTAGAGAATCAACCCAGCTTTCTTGTGCGTTCTTCATTTTTTGGAGTTTTCGTCAAAAACCCTTGAGGTAGGGGATTTGTTGCTTCTCTTTATTTTACATGAAACTATATTGTTAGCATGTTTAATCCCACATGATTAAAATGGAATTGACATAATAAATATTTTTAACCGGATAATGAAATTTTATCGATCATATGTTATTGCCTCTGGTTTTACTAGATAGTGTGATATCTATGCTTCCATTGATTAGTTGTTGTTCTTGATGGAAATCATTAAAGAATGTAAATTGGGACTAATTGATATTTGTTTGGAAAAAGATAAAGAGGCATGTAAAAAAATCCGGTTCTTTTTGTAATTTGATGTTAATCAGATTGGCATAGTAAGAATGTTTAATCATTTTTGATAGCTTACTGGTTAGGTTTCCTGATGTTGGAACCAACAGATTATAAATCTGTGAATTTAAGATGGTTTAAATATTTGATTGTTTGATAATTCCATGAAGGGTTTTAAGTTACCCTCTTGATTGTTAAAGGAACAAGATCCAAATTAATGTGATGTTTTCTTTCCTGATGCATGTGTTGTGATGTGATCTTGGATGGATGTTGTGATATTTGGTGGCATAGAGGCATTTTGTTTGTGGCAGCGGATGGATCCAAGAGTGGCGAGATGCATCGGTTTATGCATGTGGGTGTTGGGAAGGACACTGGGGTTGATGGAATGGGATGGATGTGATTGTTGGTTTCTTGATGGTTCTTTGGTTGCTTATATGCTTTACTTTTCCCCCACTGCTCAAGGAAGCTGGTCTCGCTTACCCTTCTTCCGAAAGAGGTAAAGACATGTGGGGTATGCCACATGCTTACCGTGTTTAGCTTCTCAAGGGGTAATGGTTCTACCTTCTTGCTATAGGCGGCAAAGAATCAACGGGTAGTACATCTACTCACCGTGTTGAGCCCCCTTGTGTTTAGTAGCATGGAATGCTTTTCAAGAACACCTGAGAATTTGGGAAAGTAATTCTGTAATGAATTTTTGAATAAATGTTGTTAACCCATGGGGTTGGAGTTCGCTGGAACATAATGATGAGGCTATAATTTTAAAGGGGTAGTGGACCTTGGGTGTGATGCTAATTAAGTTTAATGTGGAATTTTTCATGGTTAGTTAATGAAAAATTAATTAATGTATAGTTTAATTGATAAAAATGGAACGAAGTAATCTAATAATTCTCTTTAAATGGGTTTATGCTTATCAGATACCTAGTCATAGAAGTGGCGGCCCGGAGTCTGAGAGAGTTTAGCTGGAGTTGTGTCTAAGACTAGGTTACGCCCATAGTGTGGCTGTGAGATATAATATATTATGTACTTTTTGTTTTTCTATACCCTACTCCACCCTATCAGTAAGGGAAACTAACACCCCGGGGATTCTAAGCCCTGGAGGGGTGTTTTCCCCAACATTATCATGGGAGGATAAATGGCTGACTACCCCCTCTGGCCCCTCTCTCTTCTCCTGTTAGACACTTTTCTCGTTAGGCACAGCAGTTAGTTTTCCCATATATGTGTGTAGAGGGATGTAATGGAATTTGGTGTAACGTGTATAGGAAGTGATGGCTTGAGTATCCTTACTCAGTGTATGGGATGTAATGGATTGAGGTATAATACACGACGTATGATACACATTGTGTGAGATGTGGTGGGTCCAAAAAACAACCTGGTTAATTATGGTTGTGGGGATGGTGTGGTGCTTCACCCAGGTGTCTGCATGCAAGCCTTTTTGGAGAGAGATGCTTAGGACGTGTGACGTTGGGGTAAAGAAGCAATCTAGTGGGAAAGTCGTAGCGAGTTACCCTTGATATTCTTTATTATATGATATATTATTGTATGCATTTCTTGGTGAGAGTATCCATGGTGAGGTTGGGAACTTAGTATACCTGTTTAGGTGATGAGTTAGTTTCACTTGTTGTTCACTGTGCCTTAGCATGATTTCTTTACTTTTCACGAGAGGATTCAAGGAGGATCCTACTGAGTATACTGTTATACTCACCCAACGTAGATATAAACTGTTTTTCAGGTCACTTGGAGAAGGTTGGAGATCAAGCTGGTTTGTACTAGCTTGGGGTCGTAGGAGCTGTTCAGGCTCGTGGTTGCTGTCATTTTTACATTCTTTTGGGTACATCCAGTTTTTCCCTTTCAGTTGTAGTACATTCGCATGAAATTTCGTATGTGAACTTCAGTTTCTTTTATATTTTTCAGTTATGAGTTGGATTTGATTGGTTTCTATCTTATCTCTCTTTTCCGCATGTGTTCTCTTAGAGGGTAATGACTCCCATTTGTTTGTTACTATACCCTCGGTGCTAGTCGCCTACCCAGGGCCTACTGGAGGTGGGAATCAGGGGTCATTATCTACCTTCTCACATTTCCAACCTAGGAGGGGTACACATTGTGGGGAGGGGGTAGTGAAAGAGTGGTATCAGTGCTCTGGTTGAGATATAGGATGGAGTTTGGAGTTTGAAACATGTGAGGTTGCATGGGTTGGTATGGAAACAGTTTCATTCATGTTTAGCAAGTGAGGTAAACACTGGAGATAGGCTGAGACATAGGCGTTTAGGTCCCCCAATGATCTGATGTACGGACCACTAAGTTTACAATGGCTACTAAACATGTTGATACTAGTTGCAGGGTATAGGCCTAGGAAAGGATCATGCATCATTATTCTTTGTGCTTGTGTTTGAATGGGTATACCTTGGGATAGGTCAACCTAAAATTAATAAAAGAAAGCAATTAATTAATTAATGTTGAGTCCTCCATATTCCAGGTTTAGGAGCTATAATGGTTTGTTATTTTATAGGAATGGCTCCAGGTCGACGTCCTCATCAGGTTTTCACAGAAAACGTCCAGCAGGTTGTTCTATCAGGTCGTCGCAGGGTAGAGTTTGACGACGACAACACTTGGAGGAAGACACTCCATGAGTTTCAGCGCCAGATTCTACAGAAGTACGAGGGATCAATTTCATATGCATTCACGGGATACCTATTAGAGGAGGTCGAGATCTTCTTCAGTTCGATCCGTGCGCGGAAGGATCACTGAGTGTCCTTAGCTGTGACGATGCTAAGTTGAGCAGCAAGGCAGTGGTGGTTCTTTTTCCTCAGGGATCGAACTGAATCAGTGATCTCATGGGAGGAGTTCTAAGATAAGTTTAGAGTCAAGTTCCTTTCTTCGACTGTGGAGGCGTCCAGTATCCCGGAGCTTCATACCCTTCGACAGAGGAGATCTACTGTTCGAGAGTTTGGAATCTGATTTAGGAACCATTTACTATATGCTTTGGATCTGTTACCAGATGAGGAGGCCAGAGCGAGGCATTTCGAAGAGGCTTTGCATCCATCTATCTAGTTCCAGGTCACCCCATTTATACAAAAGACATATCTTGAGGTGCTGGAGAGGGTATAGGTTGTCGAGAGGACTTTGGCCAGGACAGGATCATCACGAGAGGGGGATCATCATGGTCCCTCACAAAGCAAGGCTGTGGTCCAGGGATCTTGGTTTTCATGGCATAAGAGTTTTTGTTCTTCTGGGGGTAGGTCCCAGCCCTTCACATCTCGTTTCTCTAGAGGCAGTAACTCTCAGGCCTATGCCAAGGGATAAGGTGCTTTTTTTCATGTGGTGGTCATTTCCATCAGCAGTGGGAGTGCCTAACCTTTCATAGTGGTCATTGTGCACTGGGTGCTAGGCTCCAGGTTCCACCATTGAGGCAGTTCCAGCCGAAGTAGTAGCAGCCAGTTGTACCAGATTTAGATCAGCAGAGGGTAGATGGGGCAGGTAGAGGATAGCCCCATGGCACTCCCCATCCTCAGAGAGAAGATCATGGTCATGGTGGTGGTCATCAGTAGGGTCAGATAGGCCATGGAGAAGGTCATGGTCAGCTTCATGCTCTAGCGTTTCCAGCACCAGGCGAGCCAGATGTCATTCGAGGTACCCTTTGCTTGTTTTTTACCTCAGTTTATGCCTTGTTTGATTCATGAGTGACACACACCTTTATATCACCAACCCTTGTCCATGATTTGGGACTTGAGGTATAGAGGCTTCCACTGCCCTTGGCGTTGACTATGCCAGTTGGAGGTCGAGATGACATGTTTGAAATATGTAGATACTGTGAGCTAGTGTTTGGGAAACACCTCTCTTGGAGAGATTTCCTATGTTTACGAATACAACCATATGATGTCATCCTTGGCATGGATTGGTTGTATTCGGTGCAGGCTATCATGGATTGCTTCTAGGAGAAGATCATTTTCATTGATGCAGATGGAGAGAAGTTGGTGTTTGTTGGTGAGCGAGATCCTCGGATGGGTCATAGGTGTGTTCCATCCTTATCATCCATGATGGCTGAGATGATACTGAGTTCATTAGAGGTTCGGTAGTTGGCGTTTCCAAGGGTCTTAGAGGAGTACCCTGATGTCTTTCCAGAAGAGGTTGTAACATTACCCTCTCGATGAGAGATCATGTTTGGGATCGAGCTACAGCCTGGAGCATCTCCTATCTGTATGTCTCCTTATAGTATGTCCCTTTCTAAGTTGCAAGAGCTACGTATACAGCATGATGGTCTATTACAGTGCGGTTTTGTTTGGCCATGTCTGTCACCGTGGGGTGCATTCGTTTTCTTTATGAAGACGGCTGAAGGTAGTTAGTGGTTGTGTGTCAATTATCATCGATTGAACAATGTGAAAATAAACAATAGCTATACTCTTCTGTGGATTAATGATTTATTCGATCAATTGACGTGTGAAATTTGGTTCTCAAAGATTTACTTGTGGTCAGGATATCATCATATGCCTATGAAGGATGAGGATATCCCAAAGACTTATTTCTGTTGTCGTCATGGGCATTATGAGTTTATTTTAATGCCATTTGATGTGATGAATGATCCAGATGTATTCATGGGATTGATGAATATTGTGTTCCATGAGTTCCTAGACTAGTTGGTGGTAGTTTTCATCGATGAAATCCTTGTGTAATCCACATATGAAGAGGAGAATGCAGAGCATATACAAGCTGTCTTGGGAGTCCTTCGTCAACATCAGCTGTTTAGGATGTTTTCTAAGATTGAGTTTTGGGCTCAAGAAGTCCGTTTCTTGGGGAACTTTGTGTCCCAATAGGGAGTAGCTGTGGACCCATTGAAGATAGAAGCAGTTGTGTCTTGGGCAGCCCCCAAGATAGTGTGAGAGGTGCGAAGTTTCCTTGGTCTCGAAGGCTACTACAGGAGGTTCGTAGCCAATTTCTCATGAGTTCTGACTCCACTGACAGCTTTGACTAGGAAGGATCAGGCATTCATATGGACTGATCAGTGTCAGTCATTAATTGAGTATCTAAAGGAGAAGTTAGTAAGTGCTCCAGTCCTTTGTCTTCCTGCTGAGGGAGTCCATTATGATGTTTTCTATGATGCTTCACATCTGGGGTTAGGCTGTGTTCTCATGAAGTAATGGTCAGTTATTTCTTATGGGTCTCGGCAGTTGCATCCCCATGAATGAAAGTATGCGACCCATGATCTTGAGTTGGCAAGTGTGGTGTTTTCTCTGATGTTGTGGAGACATTACCTCATTGGTGAGCGCTTTGTGGTTTTCACTGATCATAAGAGTTTGAGGCATGTTTTCTCCCAGTGTGACTTGAAGTTATGAAATCGTTAGTGGATAGAGTTATTATAGGAATATGACTTAAAAATATCAAATACACATGGAAAGGGGAATGTTGTAGCTGATGCGATGAGTCGAAAGTCATGTAGTGATGTTATGCGTGAATCCAGTTATTCTTAGAGAGTAATGGAAGAACTGTCAGCATTAAATCTTGATATGGGAGAAGTTGGGGGTAGAGGTTGTATTTTTCAGATGATGGTACAGTCATCCCTGGTGCAGAAGGTGGAAGAGTCCCAGTTGCGGGATCTTGAGGTGGAGGTCTAGAGAGACCGAGTTTTTTTGTGGAGAAGCCCCTGATCGTTGGTCTGAGGATGAACAATACCGATTGTTGTATCATGGAAGGATTTTTGTTCCAATGAAGATGTGTGATAAAGTTCTCCGAGAGTTCCATAGTTCACCCTTAGCTGTACATCCTGGCCAGACAAAGACGTACTGATCCTTGAGGAGTCATTTTTTGTGTCCTGGGCTGAAGCATGCAGTTTTGTTGTTTGTGTCTCGATGTTTAGTCTTCTAGAAGGTAAAGTCCAAACACCGTGTTCTAGGTGGTCTTCTCTAGAAATTAGAGATTCCTTAGTGGATGTGGGAGGACATGTCAATGGACTTCGTTACTGTTTTACCTCGAGCTCTGGGAGGAAATGATGCTATTTGGGTTATAGTGGATTTTTTAACAAAATCGTCCCACATTATTCCAATCATGGAGTCAAGCTCAGTGGAAGTTTTATCGAGGCAGTATCTAGAGGAGGTTGTGAGACTTCATGGAGTAACTAGGATGATCATTTCTGATCGAGATACTTGTTTTACATCTAGAGTGTGGAGAGGTCTCCAACATTCTTTCAATTCTAAACTATGCCTTAACATTTCTTTTCATCCTCAAATGGATGGTCAGACAGAGAAAAACATTTAGAATCTTGAAGACATGATATGATCATATTCTCTTGATTTTGGAGGTTCATGGATGAGGCACTTACCCTTGTTGGAGTTCTCCTACAATAATAGTTTTCATTCCACCATCGATATGGAGCCGTTTGAAGCCTTGTATGGCCGCCCTTGCCGTTCTTTATTGTGTTGGACTGGGGTTAGAGAGTCATCAATTCTTGGATTGAAACTAGTGAAGAATACAAAAGAGATTGTTTAGGTGATTCGTGAGAGGATAATGACAGAACAAGATAGTCAGAAATCTTATGCTGACCAAAGAAGGAGGCCTTCAGAGTTTAATGTGGGGGATCATGTGTTTCTGACGGTGACTCCCCGTCGTGGGAAACGAAGGTTTGGTTGTGTAAGTAAGAATTATCCCTGGTTTTCTGGGCTTTTTGAGGTGTTAGATCATGTTGGAGCCATGGCGTATCGAGTAGCACTTCCCCGACAGATGAGTCGGATACATGATGTTTTCCATGTATCACAGCTTTGTCGTTATCATCATGATTACTCTCACATCATCGATTGGGGAGAGATCGATGTTGATGATGATGCAACCATTGAGGAGCGACCTGTGGATATCAAAGACCACAAGGAGAAGGTGTTGTGCGGGGTTCTATTCCTTTAATTCGTGTATTGTGGTGACACGGTGGCTTGTAAGTGAGTACATGGGAACGTGAGACATAGTTACGTGCTCAGTACCCAGAGTTGTTTGATGTTTAACTCTTTTTAGGTTTGGATGTAACATACGTGGTTATGAAAAATTTCATGTTTATGAGATGGCTTGCTTATTTGAATTAGTAGATTGTTCTCTTTTGAGAGGTGTCTCGAGGGGTGGTTGTTCAGACCCTGTTTTATTTTCAATTTATGTGGGTTTTGGATTATTGAGGAAAAGAATGTTTTGAGAGGTATCTGATGTAATGGACTGGACCTCTTCAGTCCATTACTTTGTGAAAATGCAGTGTTATAGGTGTTCTGGGAGGTTAAGGTGACTTGGGGTGTGTTTTGGTGGACTTTAAGGAAAATTAAAGGGCAGTATAATTCACACGGGTTGTGCACGGTTTGTCTAAACTGTGTGGCCATACCATGCATAGTTAATGTTGGAGACAGTGGGTAATGCACGATTAGCGCATGGATTGTCTAAACATGCAGTCTAACCGTGCAAGGAGTGTTTGACAAGGCAGTAGCGACCGCACAGTTAGTGCACAGTTTGTCTAACCATGCGAGCAAACAGTGCAGACACTTAAATTTGATCCTAAAATTGTGGATCTCAACCATTTTGCCTCTAACATTCTCGTTTAAGCTCCTAAGGGGCCATAACTCGGGATGAACCTTCTATGAAGGTTGAAAAACCACTCCCAAGAGTTTTGGAGGCGATTAGAAGGATTCTCTTGGCGAATCGAAGCCGGTTTCTTGGGGTATGTGAATTTTCATTTTTGGTTCTTATATCTACTTAGATCTACTCCTCCTCTTCTCCCGATTTCTTAGATCTATGCCCATAATGGGTAGATCTAAGTGTGTGGATACCAAATATGATGAGTTTGGTCTTGATGTTTCTAGGAGAAGAGATGTATGGAGGATTCTTGAGAATCAACCCGACTTTTTTGTGCGTTCTACTTTTGTTTGGAGTTTTTGTCAAAAACCCTTAAGGTAGGGGATTTTTTGCTTCTCTTTCTTTTACATGCAACTGTATTGTTAGCATGTTTAATCCCACTGGATGAAAATGGAATTGATAGAATAAATATTTTGAACCAGATAAAGAAATTGTATCGATCGTATGTTATTGCATCTTGTTTTGCTAGATAGTGTGATATCTATGCCTGCTTTGCTTAGCTGTTGTTCTTGATGGAAATCGGTAAAGAACGTAAAATGGGACTAATTAATATTTTTGGCTAAAGATAAAGAGGCATGTGAATGAATCTTGTTCTTTTTGTAATTTTATGTTAATCAAATTGGCGTAGTAAGCATGATTAATCATTTTTGATAGCTTACTGGTTAGTTTTCCAGATGATGGAAGCAACGAATTATAAATATGTTAATTCAAGATGGTTTAAAGATTTAATTGTTTGATAATTCATTGAAGGGTTCTGATATACCCTCTTGATTGTTAATGGTCCAAGAGACCAATTGAAGTGATGTTTTCTTTCCTGCTCCATGTGTTGTGATGTGATATTGGATGGGTGTTGTGATTTGTGGGGGCATAGAGGCCTTTTGGTTGTGGTAGCGGATGGCGCCTAGAGTGGTGAGATGCATAGTTTGATGCATGTGGGTGTTGGGGAGGACACCGAGGTTGTTGGAATGGGATGGATTTCATTGTTGGTTACTTGCTGGTTCATTGGTTGTTTATCTTCTTTAATTTTCCCCATTGCTCAAGGTAGCCGGTCCTGCTTACCCTTCTTCCGAAATAGGTGAAGACACGCAGGGTATGTTGCGTAATTTCCGTGTTTAGCATCAAAATGGGGAATGGGTCTAATTTATTATTATAGGTGGAAAAGACTAGATGGGTAGTAAATATACTAATCGTGTCGAGCCCCCTTGTGTTTAGTAGCATTGAATTTTTTCTAGAATTCCTGGGAATATGGGAATGTAATTCTATAATGAATATTTGAATAAATGGTGTTAACCCCTGGGGTTGGAGTTCACTAGAACATAATGATGAGGCTATAATTTTAAAGGGGAAGTGGACCTTGGGTGTGATTCTAATGATGTTTAACGAGGAATTGTCTGTGGTTAATTAATAAAGAATTAATTAATGTACAGTGGAATTTATAAAAAGGGAATTAAGTAATCTAATAAAGGTCTTTAAATGGTTGTATACTTATAGGATACCTAGTATTAGAAGTATCAACTAGGAGTCCGGGAGACGTTAGCTGCAGTTGTATCTAAGACTAGGTTATGACCATAGTGTGGTTGTGAGTTATAATATATTCTGTACATTTTTTGTTTCTAAACGCCACTCCACCCTTTTAGTAAGGGAAACCGACACCCAGGGGATTCTGAGCCCTGGGGGGTGTTTTCCCCAACATTCTGGTGGGAGGATGAATGGATGACTACCCCCTTTGGCCCCACACTCTTATCTTGGTAGATACTTGTGTCTTTAGGCACAACAGTTAGTATTCCCCATATATGTGTGTAGAGGGTCATAATGTCTTGTGGTTATTCACTCATATATATTATGGATATAGTATCATTTTTACTACTATAGGTGTAATGTGTATAGGCTGTGATGGATTGAGGATCCTTACTCGGTGTATGGGCGGTAATGGATTGAGGTATAATACCAGATGTATGATACACGTTATGCGAGCTGTAGTGGCTCCCGGAAACTACCTGGATACTTATGGTTGTGGGGATGGTGTGGTGATTCGCCCAGGTGTATACGGGAAAGCCTTTGTGGTGCATGAGGTGTATATTGTGGTGCTTCGCCCAGGTGTCTGCGGGCAAGCCTTTTTGGAGAGAGATTATTAGGACGTGTGATGTTGGGGAAAAGCGGCGAACTAGTGGGGAAGTTGTAGCGGGGTACCCTAGATTTTCATTATTATATGATATATTCTTCTATGCGTTACTGGGTGAGAGTATCCATGGTGTGGTTGGGAACTTAGTATACCTGTTTAGGTGACGAGTTAGTTTCACTTGTTGTTCAATGTGCATTAGCATGATTTCTTTACTTTTCACGAGAGGCTTCAGGGAGGATCCTACTAAGTATACTGTTATACTCACCCTACGTATATATAAACTGTTTTTCAGGTCACTTGGAGCAGGTTGGAGATCAATCTAGTTTCTACTAGCTTGGGGTTACATGAGCTGTTCGAGATCGTGGTTGCTGTTGTTTTTACTTTCATTTGGGTACTTGCATTATTTTCCCATTCAGTTGTTTTACTTTTGCATGACAATTCATTTTTACACTTGGTTTTCTTTTATATTTCCAGTTCTGAGTTGGAGTTGATTGGTGTCTATCTTATCCCTCTCTTCCGCATGTGTTATCTTAGAGGGTAATGCCTCCCATTTGTGTGTTACTATACCCTCAGTGCTATTCGCCAACCCAGGGTCTACTGGAGGCGCGACTCAGGGGTCATTATCTCCATTCTCACTTTACTGACCCAGGAGGGGTACACTTTGTGGGGAGGGGGTCATGACATATAATGACTGTTATTTTGGAAGTGATAATTTATTAATTTATAATTATTTTGTGGGGAAAAAATTTGAGTTTCAAGAACTAACATAATTATTTAGATATATATTAGTATTTCGTTACTATAATATACATAAAATTATTATTATATTAAAATAAAAAAATATAAACAATAATTAATTTATGAAAATATGAATATGGGTTTTTTGGGTCCCTTACTTCAGTTGAAAAAGACAAAATCTCCCCCCACCCACATCGTCATCTTCCTTGCCAGGGGGAGAAATATATCATGATCACCATCGACTATCTTTAATCCTATTCTCCACTAATTTTCATTGAGTGTCCTCAAGCATTCGACATGTCTCATTCGGGAATCGGATGACTCAGTGATCCCACGTTCGGAAGAAATTGACAAACCTGCAGGCGGTTGGTAAGCCCACAAATCGCACTGACGACCAAAGATGGCTTCAGATGTAGTGTTACTCATGGATTCATCCTCTTGAAAACAATTTTTGGTGATGGTGAGTCTCAAATCTGGGATGTGGATGGTTCGTTAGTATTAGTTTGTTTTTTCATAATTGTGGTCATAGGGTACAAGGTTTCTGATTGTTCCTGTCTATGTTATAATAATGCTATTATTTTATGATGATGTAGAGAATCATGTGGTGTAATCCTACCATTCACACTGATCTTTTTTTGATTACTTTTTGGTGTCTGATTTTTTGTGTTTATAAGGTTCATCTGTGAAATTAAATTAGGGGAAGGGAGGAGGCTTTTGAAACCAGTTTTCTATTCCTTGAAGGCCATCTTCCTGTTGTTTTGTTCCAACATTAGTGTAGATCTTTGTTATAAATAGTCCCCATCCCTTCAAATGGTAAGGGGAATGTAATTATTCCTCTGATTAAATGTTTAAAATAGTTTCTTCATATATGATTCGGGTACACAAAATTTTTTCAATCCATTATTATGTTATATTTATAGCTATTATGATATGGTTAGGGAATTAATCTTTTATATCCTATATATAAATATTTCTAAATCACTCTATTTTCAATTGTAATCAATTATTCAAAATATAGATTTAATTTCAGGAATGTATAATTTTCATGTGTAATGAGTTTTAGTTATGATTTTGGGTATTTTAAATTCAAACTATTTATGTGTTTTTAGTGGTTTTAGTGTTTCAGGCTCTGTGAGATAAATTTTTTTTGAAGCATATTACTAATTTTTTATTATGTATGTTCTTAATATAATAATAGAACTGATTAATATCTCATTCATTTATTACCTTTAAATTTTTTTATTATAGTGTTTTATTTAAAAAAATGTATGTGTATAGAAATTTTTTATCTTGTGATGATTTTATCTATTTGATTCATGTTGTTTCTATATTTTAGAATCCTCATATCAATTTTTTTTAGTTGATTGCTAGTATTTATTTCGTGACTATTTTAATAATTTTATAATTTAATCATAATGATGGAAATGGTATTTTGTTTAGTAAAATATGTTTAAGGAAACAAATTGCCTTTTTCATCTTGAAATGGTCTCTATTTTATTAGTAACCCTCCTAGTTGTGCAAATTATTTTCCCAGTTTCCAAGCTATGGAATCATCTGAAAGGTAAGGGGTACTATCTATGAATCTATTTCAATTTAATCTTCTTAGAATGAACATAATTTTTTTCCATACTATTTATGAATAAATAATTTCTTTTATGAAATATATACTCTGGAAAATTTAATCGATATCAATATTTTTAATGTTATGTGTTGATTTGATTTAGTCAACTACTATAAAAAAATCTTCTAAGGATTTTATCAATTTTTATATTTTTATGATTGGAAGTGTGTATTATGTTTTTAATTCATGTATTGCATTTTATTTATGTATGTATGTACCTGTAAATATATATATATATATATATATATATATAATTTTTAATTTCATGATTCCAACCACTTATATATAGTTTTCAAGTTTATGTTTTAGAATTTAATCCTCTCATATATATACATGCACATCATTTCATTTTTGTCTACCAAATATATGTATGTACTAAAGAGAATATATTTCATGTAATATAATTTTTTTCATACATATGTTTATGAAATTGTGGTGTTTATGGGATACATTATTTCTATATTCATCCATATTTATATTCATTAACTATAAATGAATACTAATTATAAAATTCATGATTTGTTTTTATATGTATTCCAACATTTTCAAAATGATTGAATTTGAAATGGATGTAATTGAAATTTATGTAAAGTGGTTTCTTTTATGATATATATATATATATATATCATTTCTCATGAAATTGATATATTTAATTCATGTGTATATATATACAAAAATTTTGATGTATATATAAAAATATACATGTATTAATAATTATTTTTAAGTAATCAATCAGTTTTTATCTTTATAAATAAATGTATGTCCTTTATGTAAAACAGTTACATACATACAGATGAATTTATAATCATGAATTTTAAACAGGAAACCACTTTTATTTTGTCACCTATGATCAAGAATGTTCCTTACATGAAATGTTTTTCAAAAATCAATAATTAAAGGATATCTCATTATCTGTCAAGTGAAATGAGGGTTCACTCTTGCTAATTAATGTGCAATTAGGGTTTAATCTTGCTAATTCATGTTCAATGAGGTTTTCTCAATCTAATTCAGTTGCAATGATGGTTTACTCATGCCAATTCATGTGCAATGAGAGTTACCTCGTGCTAATTTTTGTGCAATGAGGGTTTACACCTGCTAATTCATGTACAATGAGGATTTTATCAATAAAATTCATGGGAAATGGTCCTTGACTCATGCTTACAACATGCTCTATGTATCGTGGGTGAACTGAGAATCCATGTTATGGTTGATTTTGCCTTTGAGAAATAATTATGAATCTTTATAAGATTTTCAAGTGAAGTTACTAATACATTATACATGATCAATGTGTATTTTCAAAATATTTTATATATAAATTGAAATCATTTTTCACTAAAATTTTTATTTTCATAAAGTATAAATGTTTTCCTAAGCTTTCATTAAAAAATTTTAAAACATGTTTAACATTTATTTTCAATTGAAAAAAACAGTTTTCATTAATTTTTGTTTAAAAAACCCCCTTCTGAGATTTTTGTCACTCACCCGATGTTTTTGAAATCTCCATCCACAAGGATCAAATATTCATATATGAAAGATAGTGGTCAAGTTCTAATAAGGTGTCTAACCATTATAATGGAAAATTTGAGTATTTCCATTTATAGGTTGTGTAATGAGGATTCACCAATGTATCAGTACTCTCAAAAACTCTATACCAATGTGATATGGGGTTGTGTTTAAAAAATAAATGAATTATATTTAATGGAAATAAAATAAGAACTATGTTTTATTGGTCATCAAAATTGGTGTCAGATCCGAGGTATAGATAACTTTTGAGGTTAGGATATGGAGAAACCTCTATGAATTTATAGAGGTCTTCCATTAATTATCATGGGATTTACATTAAGTAAAGATCTTGAGCTCCTAGTTTTCCAAATTCTGAATAGTGAAATTAAAATTTTATATAAGCACGATTATAGAATTTCATGGACGAAATTATTTTAAGGGGGGTAGAATATAACAACCCATGTTTTAGTAAATATAATAATTTCACCTTTAATTTAAATTTTTGAGTATAATATTAGATAATAAAATATATTTTAGGTTAAATATTAAAAAAATAGAAAGAATTTATATATATATATATATTGTTCATAAGAAAATATGTTTTTTTGTAAAAAACATTTACTGAATTTGGATATATGATGAATAAATTAATTAATATATCGGCTTTACATTTTATCTAGGAATATTCAAAAAAAAATTATTTAAATTATATGTACAAGTATTTTGTGACTAATTAACATACCTTTATAAAATTGAATAATAATAATTTATATAAGTAGATATATGTGTATTTTCTATCTCAATGAGTATTTAATTTAAATCTTAATATTTATGTTGATTGAATTGAATAAATTTTTTAAAGTTATAATTAAAATTAAATCCAATTTCATTGAAAAAAAATGTCATTTCAAATCATTAATATTTATTGTTTTAATTTAAATATTATAAAATTTTTAGAATAAATGTTTTTCTATTTTTGAGAAAAATAAAAAAAATACACATATGTTTATATATAACATAATGTTTTACGACATTTATGGAATTTATATTTAAATAATAAATTGATTCATTATTTTTTTTTCAAATTATGTTCCAATAGAAATAATTAACTTAATTGTCTTAACTAAGTATAATATGACATGAAACAAGAATATTCAATGACAAATCACGTTATAAATTTTATAAATCGTTGATGATCCTTAATAAAATAAATTTTATTATGAAATTAATGTTATTTTGGGATTGACAATATGTATACATATAATTATTTTAAGTGTAAAAAATATGAGTTTCATTAACTAATATACTTATATATATATGTGTGTGTGTGTGTAATTATTTCATTAAAATAATATACATAAATATGTCATTTTATTAAATAGAAAAATTTAAAACTCTAATTAATTTATGAAATGGGGAATAGGGTATTTTTTCAGGTCCCTTGTTTCGGTCAAATCTAATAGACTCTTCCCCACCCACATGTTTTCCTTCTTTTCCGAGTAGAGAAGTATCCCTCGATCGTCGTCGATGATCTAGAATCTTATTATCCACTTATATTCATCAAGGTTCCTCTAGCATGCGATGTGTTTCATTATGGAATCTAATGACTCAGCGATGCAACATGTGGATTTAGTTGATCAACATGCTAGTGGTCGTTCGGCCCAAAAAATTACACTGACGACCAGGGAAGCCTTCATATGTCATGTTGATCTTGGATTTATGCCCTTACAAACATGTTTTTTGAAAAGGTGATTCAGAAATCTGGGATACATATGAATCATTGTTATTTGTTGGTTTTTCATAATCATGGTTGTAGGGTATTAGGTTTAGAATTGTTATTTTCTATGTTAGAATATTGGTAGTATTTTATTAGGATGCAGAAAATGGTGTCGGGTAAGCATAAAATTCATACTGATTTGGTTTTGATTACTTTTTGGTATACAGTTTTCTATGTTTATAATGTGTGATTGTGATAATAAATTTGGCTTAAGGGAGGAGACTTTTGAAAGGTGTTTTTTTCCTTGTACACCATCTACGTTTTGTTTTGTTCCAACTTTTGTGAAGATATTGATTATAAATAGCCTGCAGACCAAATAACTATAAGAGTAATTTATTTAGTCCTCTGACTAAATTCTTAAAATAGTATCGTCAACTATGATTCATGTACACAATTTTATTTCAATCCAATATTAAGTTATTTTGATTTCACTTAAGATACGTAAAAATAATTAGTCTTTTTCTTCCTCTATATCTATATTTCAAAAATAAACTACTTTCAATCTAAAATTATTGTTCAGAATAAATATTTAATTTCATGAATTTTTATTTTAAATGTGTAATGATTTTTAGTTCTACTTCTGGGTATTTTTCTTTTATACTGTTTATGTTTTTGTAGTTCATTTACTATTTTAGACCTTGTCAAAAAAATATTCAAGTCGACTACCATTTTTTATTATGTATGTTCTTAATATGATAATAGAACTAATTATTGCTCATGAATTTATTTCCATTCAATTATTTTTATTATCTCGGTTTATTTTAAAACAAGGTATGTGTAATGAAATGTTTTATTTTTTGAAGAATATGTCCATGTGATTCTTATGGTTTCTGTATTTCAGACTCCTCATATCAATTTGTTTTAATCGATTTCCAATATTTATTTCATGACTAATTGAATAATTTTTGAATTATATATTCATGATGGATATGGTATTTTGTTCAGTAAAATACGTTTAAGGAAACCAATTTTCTATTTCATCATAAAATGGTTTCCAATTTATTAGTAACCCCCAAGCTGTGTTATTATTTTCCCTGTTGAAAAGCAGTGGAATCATCTACTAGGTAAGGGGTACAATCTATACTTCAATTTAAATTTAATTCTCTTAGTATGAACTTAATATATTTCAATACTATTTATGAATAAATAAATTTGTTTATGAAAAATCTACTCAGGATATTTCTATTTTTATCTATATTTCAAATGTTACATTATGATTTCATTTAGTCACCTACTAGAACCTATCTTATAATAATTTTTGAAATTTTAATATTTTTATGAATGTAACTCTGCATTATATTTTTTATTCATGTGTTACATTTTACTTATTTATATATGTACATGTTCATTTATATAATGTTTATAATATCATACTTCCAACAATATATATATATATATAGTTTTCTTGTTTAGAATTTAGAATTTAAACCTCTAATATATATACACGCATGTCATTGCATTTTTTTCATCCAAATATATGTAAGTACTCATGAGAATATACGTTAGGTGATATAATTATTTTTCATAATTTTGTTTAAGGAATAATGGTTTTCATAGAATACATTTTTTTAAATAATCATCCATATTTATATTCATTATCTATAAATGCATAAAAATTAAAAAAATCATGTTCTATTTTTATAAGTGTTCAATAAACTTCAAAATTTTATAATTTCAAATGGATGAAATTAAATTATATGTAACGAGTTTTATTTCATTATATATATATATATATATATCATTTCACATGAAACATATTACATTAAATCATGTGTATATAAATATACATTAATTATTTTGAAAATATAAAAATGTACATGTATTCATAAATTTTTATAAGGACTCAATAATGTTTTATCTATATAAATAAATTTATATCATTTTTGTAAAACTTTTACATTCATATATAGAAGAATGTATATTCATACATTGTTAACATGTAACCACTTTTATGATGACACATATTATCATGAATGTTCATTACATGAAATGGTATTCTATACTCATGGTTTAAAAGATATACCATGATACATCATGTACCATTAGGGTTAACTATAATTCCCTGACCCCAATTACCCAGAGTCGGTGCATTATTACATAACAGTGGCATGATCACAAAAGATTATGTCTCGAAAGACAAATTAGTTTAGTAGCCTTGGAATCACTACATACATTCATAAATTTTACATTACATCATAATGAGAAAAACTACAACAACATCTTGTCTCTATATACCACACTCATATCCCCTCATACTATCCATGCAGGTCATTCATTAAATACTTCTTCACATACTGGGAAAAATAAAACATAGAAATATGTGAGCTCAGATGCCCAGTAAGGATAATAATATAGCAGAAACTTTCATAAATAAGCATAAACATTTAAGGCAATGTATAACTAAAATAAAAGCCTTTTAAACATGAACTTCAGCATAATATGGGAGAAATAAAATGAAATAATTCCATTTACTTATTCAAACGGATATTCTAATATTAAAATAATCAAATGCAATATCAATAATCACTTTTATAATGATGGAATGCATAATGCCAGACTATCATGATCACATAGTCACGGCCTTGTGCCAAGACTACAAATAAGATTTTATCAAGGCCTTGTGCCAAGACACTAGTTTGTCTCATGAGAGCTACCAATGCATCAAGGAGCTATAGCCGGCTCCACCCGTCACATACCATGTCCAATGCATTTCTCATATGAACATGTTTAAACATAACATTAACATTCGTATTAAAACTAGCATATGAAATGTCAACACTTTCTCCATAAAACATGAATGGTATAAAAATAACACATCCAAAGTCAAACATATAACTAAACCTTCAATACAATATGGAAGTTTTTTATCATAATAAATCAACTTCAAATAAGCTTAAAATCTATCAATGGATGTTGACATAGATGAAATTAAAACTGTTTGAGAGAAATATCTCTTTTTTTGAAATCATTTAAAATTAACATAATTATAAAAGAAATCATTTACTTTGAAAATATTTTTATAATCTTGTAATGGATGCTTCGATGATTTTTTAATGGTGTAAAACAGCCGCTCCCACCCTATAATTTAAAATTTACATTCTTACCTTAATTTTGAAGAAATTGTTAAAAAGGACCTTGTTTGGAAAACGGCGGAAATATTCCTTTATAACCATCTTATAAAAAGTCAAACAAGGGTGTAAATGACTTTAAACCATTTTCTATAAAATATTATGAATGTTTTGAAATACATTTTTAAGAAACGTGGACGTGGATGATAAAGAGTTCCCAGTAGATAATTACATATAAACAACCTCGGATAATTAAGAGATTGCGAAATAAATCCTTTCCTTGTACCTTTCCTTTGTTGAGGGTAGGTTAACCTCCTTTATAATGGTGAAATAATTTTTATTAAATTATACAAGAATCATATACATTAATATGATGTCATATACAATCTTTTAACATTTCTTTGTTAATAATATCTTATTATTATCGTTGTTTCGGGTGTTAACTGATTCGTTTTACTTTATATTTTTTGTAATTTGAGTCATATATATTATGGATGGGATGTATATAATTAATATCCAGAATTATATTAAGTCTTTAAACATTATTTTTAATCATCGAATGAAAATTAGTATTGAATGGATACGATGGGGAATGAATCTCATCGCATTTGTGGAGACGGTAATCCGTACGTACGCACGAGCGACAATATCACTCTTTTTATATTAATATAATATATAATTGGATGGTATATCATATATAAAGAATAATTATAATTTTATATTTATTATTTACATCAAATGCACATCATTATTATACCCTTCCAAATAATCATGTATTGAATAACAATTACACCACCACGTGGAGACGATAAGCCGTACGCATGCACGTATGGTGACATGTCATTTAAAGGATGGAACGAATAATGAATTTGGTTGTACCATATTTATAATAACATCAAATTATATAGAAGATAATGGAGTTATTATTTTAGAATATAAATAACAAATAAAGAATAAGTGAAAGATGAAAAGAACTTGAAAGAGGTGTTGAGATATTTCCCTCTTTTGCGGGTTCTTCCTTTTAATTTGATCAAAAGATCTCATTAAGTTGGATTTATGACTAAAGGAAGACCACTAAGATTATTTTAGGTAAGTTGAGAAAATATTTGGTCATGGTTTGGACGAATGAAAAGGCTTTTATGGTATGAATTTGAGAGATGGGGGAGTGCCCATTTATAAGAGGGGCGAGGGGCACCTTAGGAAATGATAGAAATATTATTTTATAATAAAATAATTTTCAGTTTCAAATGTCTCAAAAATTAATTAGTTAAATAATAAGGTTGGTATGGGTCGAAAAACACTCAACCAATTGGTTTTAGATAGGTCTGGGTCACTATATTAATCTTAACCTTTCGATTTAACTCTTAGTTAAATAGTTTGACATTAATCATTTATCTTTGTGTTTTTATATTATATGGTTAATAATATTACTATATACTTCCAAGAAAACCCCAAGTGGTTCATTAATGATAAAATTATCATTATATAAGTCTCTTTGACGAACCTTATTTTTTTAGGAATAGAATATCAATTTATAATGTAGTATTTGTTTTAAAAACTCCTTTATGTCAATTTTGACACTATTTAATAATTGATTTTTGTTCAAGTCATAAAAACATTATTAATTCGAAAAAAAATTCATTTTAGTAATCCTAATATTTCATATTAAAAAATAAAATTTTATTATATCATCAAAACATTCAAATTACATCTATTTTAACATTTATAATACTAATTATTTGATTCTTTCATTAACAAGTAAAATATTGCATCATCATTGTGTCATAAATAAATTTAATTATTCAATATCAAAAAATTATAAATAAAATACCATTATGTAGGAAAACATTTAAACATTATAATGAATATTTATAATTTAATTTATCTTATGTATAATCCTATATTAAACATGTTTTTAGTTAATAAACTTTGATTTTAACTCTTTTAACTCTTTTTCGAATTAAATAATAATAAATGTCCTGATCAAATCCAAGTGGACCAAAGAGCTTAATATTTTGTTACTAAGGTTGGTTTTAACCAAATTATACTTATCCAATAGAATTAGGATATGTGTTAGGGTAATAATAATATCATTTTTACCCTTAATTACCATATTTACTTTTCAACGTGTTAAATAAATGTAAAACGTTTCTCTTCACCAAAAATTATTTTTATCATATTAAACCCCATTTTACTCATTAATATTAACCGTGTCTCTCGGATTTTAGAAATTCCACTCACAGAAGCGGTAAAATTATTTTTTTTTTGTGAACTTCCAAATATTTTTAGGAGATGTGTAATCGACGGTGAGAAGTTCAATAAAATTTTTATATATGTAAAATTATTATAAACAAACTCC
This sequence comes from Viscum album, assembly GCA_963277665.1. Classification (NCBI taxonomy): domain Eukaryota; kingdom Viridiplantae; phylum Streptophyta; class Magnoliopsida; order Santalales; family Viscaceae; genus Viscum; species Viscum album. The sequence goes on along the minus strand of OY728127.1, from coordinate 616,326,575 downwards.
AATGAATTACATTGATCGTATATAGGTATTATGTATCTATTTTAACCTAAAATAAATTTAAAAAAAATAAATAATTATTTAAATAAAAATTTGGTTTTAAACTATAACTATGTGTTTTTCACTAGTAATAAAAAATTGAAATTTTTCAGAAAAACACCAAAAATTCCCCCTAAGCTAATTTCGATATTCTGAATCCAAAAATGAATTACATTTTGGAAGATAAAATTTATAAAATTTCAAAAAGTGGGTATTAAAATTCATAATGGCTAGTTTTATTATTTGTGGTGTGTGTTAGAAATCGAAGTTGCGTACAACACATGCTACTGTATTATTCAAAGAGAAGCATACCGTGGAACCTTGGTGTGTTACATTCTACCATCCATCAAATAATTTCATCCTAAAAATTTCTAGAATGTTAATGCCTAAAATGACTCGGGGGGTTATTCATCATAAGTTCCTCGGGTTCCCACGTTTCCTCTTCCATCTTATGGTTTCTCCATAGAACGTTTACCAGACAAGTTGTCCGGTTTCTCAGCACTTGTTCTCTGGTATCAAGAATCCTGAATGGCTCTTCGCAATATGACAGATCGGGTTCCAGTTATACTTCCTCACAAGTGAGTACATGCATTGGGCCCGACATGTATTTTCTCAAAAGTGATATATTGAACACATTGTGAACTTTGGAGAGACTTGGTGCCATTTCCAAATGGTATGCTACAGTCCCAATTCGTTCTCGAATTTAAAAAGCTCATATGTACCTGGTACTCAATTTACCTTTCTTACCAAAACGTATGACTCCGTTTCATAGAGATACCATCAAGAAAACATGATCTCCTACCTGAAATCCTAAATACTTCCATCGGTTGTCAGCATAGCTCTTTTGCCTACTTTGAGCAGCTTTGATGTGGTTTTGGATTATCTTCACCTTTTCCATAGTTTCCTCCACTAGTTGTGGGCCTACGATTTTTCCTTCAGAAACATCATCCAAACAGGTGGGTTACGACATCTCTTTCCATATAACGCTTCATATGGTGCCATATGAATACTTGAATGGAAGCTATTATTATAGGAAAATTATACCAAAGGTAAATATTGATCCCACATAACTTGAATGTCAAGTGAGCATGATCTTAACATGTCTTCAATGGTTTGAATAGTATGTTCTGATTGTCCATCAGTTTGGGGGTGGTAGGCAGTTATCAAATGAAGTTCAGTGTCCAGGGGATTCTGAAGACTTTTCTAGAATCTTGATGTAAAACATGGATCATGATCAGAAAAATCGATATGGGTACTCCAGGAAGTCTCAAAACATCATTAATATATAGTGTTGCAAGATGTTCAAGTGGTAAATACTCCCTTATAGTAAGAAAATGTGCTGACTTGGTAAGATGATCAACAACAAACCATATTGCATCGTTCCTTCTAGGAGTCTTTGGTAGTCCCATGACAAATTCCATCGTAATATTATCTCATTTCCACTCCGGTATGGGAAAAGGTTGCATGACTCCTCCAGGATGTTGCCTTCTTGTTGACATAACATACATCTTAACACAAAATCAGAAATCTTCCACTTCATGTTGTGCCATCAAAAATGTTCCTTGAAATATCAATACATCTTAGTGCTACCGGGGTGTATAGAGAAATTGGAACTATGAGAATCATCCAATAATTCCCTTTTTAGATCAGGTATATTGGAAACACAAATCCTCTTCACAAATTTCAAAATTCCATCTTCATATACGAAGTCACTCAATCTCCCATCATTCAAAGCTTTAATCTTATTTTGAAACTCCCCATCATCAGCCTAAGAACATTCTATCCCTTCTAGTAAAGATGGTATGGAAACCATTTGAAAAAGAATTGATGTTTCACCTTCCATGGTTATTCACATGTCCATATTTACTAGATCCACAAAAAAAGGATCCATTTAAACTATCATCTTGTTTAAAACTCCATGATCATTTCTTCTCAAAGCATCTTCCACCTTATTTTCCTTCCCCAGGTGGTTGTGTATCATTCAATCATAATCCTTGAGTAGTTCAATCCATCTCCTTTGCCTCATGTTGAGTTCTTTCTGTGAGAAAATATACTTCAAACTCTTGTTATCAGTATAAATTTTACATTTTTCACTATAGTGATAATGTCTCAATATCGTCAAATAAAATATTACAGCAGCTAACTCAAGATCATGGGTAGGATAGTTTTGCTGATGAATTTTCAGCTGTCATGATGCATATGAAATAAATCAGTCATTATGTATAAGGACACAACCAAGTCCTTTCTTCGATGCATCACTATAAATAACGAACCCATCATTCCTCAATGGTAGAGTCAATATAGGACCATTGACTAATCTTATCTTCAGTTCATGAAAAAATTCTTCACACTCTTTTGTACAATCATATTTAACCACTTTACGTGTGAGCTTTGTTAATGGGTTAGCCAATTGGGAAAACTTCAGGACGAAATGCCGATAATAACCTGCAAAACCAATAAAACTGTGTACCTCAGTAATACTCATCGGTGTTGTCCATTATAGGATTTCCATGGTCTTAGAAGGATCAATAGAGATTCCTTCCTTAGCAACAATATGGACAAGAAAATATATCTATTAATGCCAGAACTCTCACTTTCTAAACTTCCCATATAATTCATGTCTTCTATGAGTCTTCATGATAATGCACATGTGATTTTAATGATCTTCATATATTTTGTAATATACCATGATATCATTAATAATTACCACTAAAAAATCATTGAGATATTCCTTGAAAACTCAGTTCATTAGATCCATGAAAACAGTGGGTTCATTAGTCAGCCCAAAAGGCACTACGGTAAACTCGTAATGCCCGTACCTAATTTGAAATGTTGTCTTTTTAATATCTTCCTTCTTCACACAGAACTAATGGTATCCAGATCGAAGGTCAATCATTGAAAAGTATTGAGCTCCATGCAGTTGGTAAAATAAATAGTCCATGCGAGGTAGGAGATACTTGTTCTTTATTGTTATTGCATTGATTTCCCTATAGTAGATACATAACCTCATAGATCCATAATTCTTCTTAACTAAAAGGACATTGGATCCCCATGGAGAAACACTAGGGAGAATAAATCCCTTATTACTCAATTCATCTAGTTGTTTCTTTATTTCAACTAATTCCACAGTTACCATTCTATGAGTGGTCTTTGATATGGGCCTTGAACCAGGAATTAAATCAATGGAAAACACAATTTCTCATTCTAGAGGATATCTAGGTAAATCTAATTTAAAAAAAACTATATATTATTTCACAATAGATACATCATCTATTTGGACATTCCTTTCCTCACCCACAGTTATTTCATTCTCTTCCTCCCTGATAATTGAATTTAGTTGAGCTACTGGGGGTAGATCTAGTTAAGAATCAGGTGGTGATGATTCTGCACTAATGATAAGGTGTTCTTTATCATCATCATCAAAAATCATAACCCCCTTATTATTAAAATAAATCTTCACATCGTGGTCCGAACACCAATCCATACCGAGGATTATATCAAATTCAATCATGGGTATGACGATGAGATCAGCAGATAATGAACATTTATATGCTCTAATGGGAACAGGTTCGCAAAACTTGTTTGCGATGATACTTCCCTTCAGAGTTTTAACTGACTACACCCTTGTTATATCAGATTGGAAATATCTAATTTTCTTAGAAAACCGGGAAGATATGAAACAATGTGATGATCCAAAATCAAATAATGCATTTGATAAACATGAGGAAACCATTAAATTACCTGACACCACATCTTTAAGAGCTTCTACCTCAGCATTAGTGATAGCATAAGCATGGCCTTGATCCCATGACCTTTTATGATGTAAGTTCCCCTGACACTTAGGACATTCATTTTAATAATGTCCAATCTCCCTGCAATTGTAGCATTGAACATCGATAGCTTCTTTCTTCCCCTTGAAATCACGATCTTGGTGGCCTTTTTAACCACAGTTGTAGCAGAATCCCATTCCCTTCAAGAAAGTACGAGGTTGTTTCCTCCCACATTTACTAAAGGATGGATATTCAACTTTTCCATTCATCCCCTTATTTCCAATCCCATAGTGATCAGTAGATCTCTTCTTCTCCAGCATTGCTTTAACATTGTAAGACTTATGGAATTTATTTTCTGTCTTGATTGCTCATGAGACAATATCTTCATACAATGGGAAGGATTATGAGACTAATGCTCGATAAAGAAATGGTTTTATCCCATAAATTAAATGATCAATATTACTTCTTAGATTTTGTATATAATCTGCATCATACCTAGCTAACCTTTTCAAGTTAGCCTCATACATTGCGACATTCTCATCCTCCTTTTTCCTCAGAATCAGAAATTGTCATTCCATATCTGCTCGATGGTCACGAGGAAAGTATTTTTATAATAAAATCTCATTAAACTCCCTTCATTCCATATCTGATACATCATAATCTTCCTTCATGTTTTGAATCAATGTCCACTATTGGTCATCATATCCTGTGAGGCTGTAAACATACATGATAAATTTTTCCCTTTCACTACTCCCCAAGTCATGGAATATTATATATAAGGAATTTTTCCATTCCTTAGCTACTAATGAATTTGTACGCACATTGAATTTTGGTGGTTGTTTCCTCATGAAGCGATCTAGCATTGATCCTCCACGTTGTGGATCTGGGTACTCCATAGGGTTAAGGTTATTATTCATAACCTGAGTGAGTTGTCCTAGTATGGTGATAAGATGATCAACACCAGTTGCATCACCAGCTCCACTATAATTATCTTGAGCAGGAGGGAAATCCCTACATGGAGTTCATTCCTTGATACAGTTTCCATTTTTCTACTAGGCGCCATTTCTAAACAATGGAATACACTAGATTACAATATGAATCGCAATACATAAATCCAAACATGTAAAACACTTAACATAAATTGAACAGTTTATGGATATAATCCATAGTCATAAAAATGTTTTCTTTGACGATGTATATACTCAAAACCCTTCATAATGGTTTGTAAAGAAAATGAGAACTATCCTAATCATATCCCCTCGTAGGGTAGTAACCAAGAGTGGAGCAAGGCCCGTTGATGTGCACCAGTTCCCATTCGAGTCTAGCTCAAAGCGGTGTTTTTGAGTTTTACCCCTAGGTACATCTATGCCAGATCCACCTCTACCTGCTCATATCTAGATGTGGATTTATTGCTTGGAAAACTCACAAAATATCTACAATACCAAAATTCTAGGAAGTTCTTCTATACTAATCCTCAATGTCCATATTAGCTTTATGTGCTCTAATCAGTGTTTATCTAAATCTAGCTTCCAAGGATTGTACTAAACTTCTCTGATACCAACTGTAATGCCCTGACCCCAGTTACCCAGAGTTGGGGAATTATTACATAACATTAGCATGATCACAAAAGATCAATTCATGAAAGACCGATTAGTTAGTAGCCTTGGAATCACTTGATATATTCATAAATTTTACATTACATCATAAAGTGATAAACTACAACAACATCGTGTCTCCATAGACCACACTCATATACCCTCATACTATCCATATAGGTCATTCCTAAAATACTACTTCACATCTTGGAAAAAATAAAACATTGATAGGGCTGATCTAAGATGCCCAATAAGGATAACAATATTGCAGAAAATTTTAAAAATAAGCATAATCATTTATGGAAATGTATAACTAAAAAAAGCATTTTAAACATGAAATTTAGAATAATATGACAAAAATAAAATGAAATAATTCCATTTACTTATTCACATGGATATTCTACTAGTCGAATAATCACATGCATTACCAATAACCACTTTTATAATGACGGAATGCATAATGCCAGACTATCGTAACCACATAGTCAAGGGTTTGTTCCAAGACTACAAATAAGATTTTTTCAAGGTCTTGTGACAAGACACACGTTTCTATAATGAGACCTACCGATGCATTGAGGAGCTATAGAGGGCTCCTCCTGTCACATACTAAGTCCAATGCAGTCCTCATATGAACAGGTTTAAACATAACATAAACATTCGTATTAAAACTAGCATACAAAATGTCAATAATTTCTCCATAAACAATGAATGGTATAAAAATAACACATACACAGTAAAAAATATCAAAAAACCTTAAATACAATATGGATGTTTCAGATCATAATAAATCAACTTCAAATAAGCTTAAAATCCATCAAAGGATGTTGACATAGATGAAATCAAAACAATTTGAGAGAAATATCTCTTTTTTTAAATCATTTAAATGTCAAATAATTATATTGAAAACATTTACATTGAAAATATTCTTATAAGATTTTAAGTGAATATTCGACTATTTTATAATGGCGAAAAATAGCCACACCTGCTGTATAAGGTAAAAAGGACATTCTTACCTTATTTTTGTTAAAATGGTTAAAAAGGACCTTGTTTGGAAAATGACGGAAAGATTACTTTATAAACATATTATAAAAATTTAAAAAAAGGTATAAATGACTATAAAACATAGTCTATAAAATATTAAGAATGTTTTGAAATACATTTTTAAGAAACATGGATGTGGATGATTAAGAGGTCCTAGTAGATAATTACGTATAAACAACCTCAGATAACGAATTGATTGTGAAATAAACCCTTACCTTATACTTTTCCTTGGTTGAGGTTAGGTTAACCTCCTGAATAATGTTGGAAAAATTGTTATTATATTATACAAGAATCATATACATTAATATGATATCATATATGATCTTTTATCATTGCTTTTTTAATAATATCTTAGTATTATCGTTGTTTCGGGTGTTAACTGATTCGTTTTCCTATATATTATTTGTTAGGTGAGTCATATATATTATGGATAGGATGTATCTTATTCATATCCAGAATGATATCAAGTCTTTAGAAAATATTTTTAATCATCTAATGATAATTAGTCTTGAATGGATATGATGGGGGATGAATCCCATCACGTTCGTGGAGACGGTAATCCGTACGTACGCACGAGCGACAATTTCAGTCTTTTGATATTAAAATAATATATAATTTGATGGTATATCATATATACAGAATATTTATCATATTATATTTATTATTTAAATCAAATACACATCATTATTATACCCATCCAAATAATCATGTATTGAATCACAATTACACCACGACGTGGAGACGGTAATCCGTACCTACACACGTATGGTGACATGTCATTCAAAGGATGGATAGAATAAGGAATTTTGTTGTACCATATTTATAATAAAATCACAGTATATATAATATAATTGATTTATTATTTTAGAATAGAAATAACAAAGAAAGAAGATCTGGAAGAAGATAATAACTTGAAAGAGGTGGTGAGATATTTACCTCTTCATCAGGTTCTTCCTTTTTATTTGATCAAAATGGATCCTTAAGATGGATTTCTAAATAAATTAAGTCCTCTAGGATGAAGCTAGGGAAGTTTAGAGGTTATTTGGGTAGGGTTTGGCCGATCAAATATTCATTGAAGGTATGAATTTGAGAGAATGGGAGGGCCCTTTTATAAGAGGGGTGAGGGGCTTCTTAGGAAAAGCTAGAAATATAATTTTATAATAAAATCATTTTCGGTTTCTAAAGGCTCCAAAATAAATTATCTGAAGTCTATGGTGGGTATGGGTCGAAAAAAACTCATCCAATAGGTCTTAGATTGGTTTGGGTCACTATATTAACCTTAACATTTAGATTTAACTCTTAGATAAATAGTTTGACATTTACCATGTCTATTTGAATTTTTATATTATATGGTTAATAAAATTTCTATATACTTACAATAGAACCCCAAGTGGTTAATTAATGATAAACCTATCATTATATAAGTCTCTTGGCTGAACCATAGATTTTTGGGAATAGAATATCAATTTATAATATAATATTTGTTTTAAAAACTACTTTATGTCAATTTTGACACTATTTAATAATTATTTTTTGTTAAAGTCTTAACAACTTAATTAATTATAAAATATTTCATTTCTGTAATCCTAACATGTCATATTAACCAATATAATTATTTTATGTCATCAAAACATTCAAATTATATTTATTTTAACATTTATAATACTAATAATTTGATTATATCATTAATAAGGAAATTTCTACATCATTATTGTGTCATAAATAAATATAATTATTCAATGTCTAAAAATTATAAATAAAATACCATTATGTCAGAAATATTTTTAGCTTTATAATTAATATTTATAACAGAATTTATCTTATGTATAACCCTATATTAAATATGTTTTAGTTATTAATCTTTGATTTTAACTCTTTTAACTCTTATTTGAATTAAATAATATTAAATGTCCTAATCTAATCCGAGTGAACAAAAGAGGTTCATATTTTATTACTAATTTTGTTTTTGGTAGAATTATACATATCCAATAGATTTAGGACATGTGTTAGGGTAATAATAATATCATTTTTACCCTTAAATACCCTATTTACTTTTAATCGTGGTAAATAAAAGTAAAAAGTTACTATTGACCAAAAATTATTTTTATCTTATTGAACAAAATATTACTCCATGATATTTACCGTGTCTATTTGATTTTTTAAATTCCACTCATAGAAGTAGTAATGTTATGTTTTATGTGAATTTGAAACTTCTCCTAGGATATGGGTAAAAGACGTTGAAAAGTTCAATAAAATTTTTATATATCTAAAATTATTATAAACTGACTCCAATGAATTACATTGAACATATATAGGTATTATGTATCTATTATGACATAAAATAAATTTAAATAAAAAATAATAATTATTTAAATAAAAATTCGGTTTTAAACTGTAACTCAGTGTTTTTCACTATTCATCAGAAAATGAAAGTTTACAAAAAAAATACCAAAAATCCACCCTAAGATAATTTCGATATTCCGAATCCAAGAATGAAGTCCATTTTGAAAGATAATATTTTTAAACTTTCATAAAGTGGGTATTACTATTCATAATGGCTAGTTTAATTGGTTGTGGTGTGTGTTGGAACTCGAAATTGCGTACAACACACGCTACGGTATTATTCAAAGAGAAGCATTGCATGGAAGCTTGGGGTGTTACATTCACACATTCTAATTGATGTGCAATGAGGGTCTAATTTTTATAATTTATGTGAAATGAGGGTTACTCATGCTAATTCTTGTGCAATGACAGTTTACTCAAGAAAATTCATATGCAATGAGGGTTTACACATGCTTATTCATGTGCAATGTGGGTTTACTGATACTAATTCATCTACAATGAGAATTTACTCGTGCTAATAAAATTTCAATGGGCCTCACCTCAGGATTACGACATGATCAATGTCTCAGTAGAGATCTAAGAATCCATGTTATGGTTCAAGTTTCATTTGAGAAGTAATTATGAATGTATAGATGATTTTGAAGTGTAGTTAATATTACTTTATATATAATAAAGTTTATTTTTCCGAATATTGTATATATAAACTGAAATCCTTTTCCACTAAAATGTTAATTCATTGAAAGTATAATTTATTTTCTATGAATTAATAAAAAAATTATAATATGTTTTACTTTTTATTTTTTATTGCAAAACACTATTTGGTTTCCTTTTTGTTTTCAAAACACCTTACTATGATATTATTCGCTCACCCTATGTTTTTAAAATCTGCTTCCATGAGGCTTAAGGATGCATAGATGTGATATAGTGTCCATTTTCCACTAAGTCATCTAACCATTGTCATGATAATTTTGAGTGTTTTACTTTATAGGTTGTGTAACTAGGATTCTCTAATGTTTCTGGACTCTAAAAAACTCTATACCTTTGCGATATCAGGTTGTGTTAAATAAATAAATGAATTATTTTTAATAGAAAAGAAGAATTTCTATGTTTTCTACGTCATCGTATTTTATTTGGGATGTTGGTGCTGATTGGATTGTTAGAGTTTCTAGTCATATAGTTTTCCCAGTGTGTATGCTCTAACACCCCATAATTCTAAAGTTCATCATTATATTTGAAAACATGTATGACACACATAACCATTAACATAAGGGAATATAATATCCTAAAACTCGAAAATGTATTCATAATATTAAATAAATTGAATACATTATATATCATTAAATGAATGAAAAAATGAGTAATTTTTCATCGCACATAAGAGAAACCTTCATTTATAGCTTGTGTTACACGCAAGACCGAGTTTCACCAAATAAGAATGTATTAATAAAATTTTATTATTTAATATAATATCATATAAACTATCCATTAACATAGATATTATGAATAATATAAGCTATCTTATGAAGATTTATTGTTTTTATAAATATAAAATGAATTCATTGGTTACCAACTAATATGAAATGAAAATAAGAACTGATTTCACTTAAAAATGAAATCATGTTATTTTGTGCTTCTATATATGTTTTATCATAATAAACACAATTAATTACAATTAGTGAATTATTTTATTGAAATATATATGTTATACATTCAGTAAAATATTTTTTATATTCATCTATTATAATTGAAAAGCATTATATAAGATCAAACCCAATATTACATTAAGAAAACTATATTTTCATAAAATAAGTTTTCCATCCTTTTAATGAAGAACCCTTTTTAAATATACTTTTTTACCACTTTATAAATTTTATATATCAAAATAACTATTAAATTTTAATATGGAATATAAAAATTATATTACGATAAATTTTGGGTATTTTTCTGTTACGATATATTTTTTAATTAAAAGTTAAAATACTAATTTTTTTGTTCAAAACTACTTTTTCATATAATTTATTTCTTTTGTAAAATTGTCTTCTAGATTTTTTTAAAGTTTAATTATAACATATTTTTATAAATTTATTTAATTAAGGTTATTGTGATGAATTTCACTTTAATATTGACTACAAACACATAGAAATAGTTTTTGGACGTTTTTATCTTAAATCTCTCCATTCCCATCCCGCCAATGTGATGAATTTTAAAGATGTATTTTCCAATTAAATGATTTGAATTAAGAAAAATGGATTCCATTTTGGAAATAATAATAATTTATAATTTATAATAAGTTCAAATATTTTTTGTGCACAAAATATCAGTCTATTAATTTAATTTAATTTCAATTATTAATTTAAAATTAAGCTTAATAAAGGACTCAACCATTAATTTAATGGCCCAAATGACTTATCCACATGTACTAAACCCATTTAATGGTCGTAATTAGTCCAATAACATTAATTTATTTAATTTTTTGTTTTTTTAATACTTTTGTTAGCTAAAAATGTTTGTACACCTAACTTCTTTTTAGTAATATCATGTTTTTCCTTTTCTTTCCCTATAAAAGGCATCCTCCTCTACCACTTCCACACACCATTAAAGCCAACTTGGTTCATCCAATAACATAAAAATGAAATTCAAAAAATCCCTCCCAGAATCCTATAATCCCCTCCTTGGGTAAAAAGAAATCCACAGAATAATTTTGTTATAAACCACGATAAGTTTCCCGATTAAAAGGTAACATCTTCTCTAAATATATGAAGTTTAATATACATTATCCACTGGTAAAATATAATTATTCCATTATTATATAATAATAAATCAATCATAAATATACTATGATATTTTTTTATTTAAATGGTTCTACATACACTTACAAACACCACCATCAAATGTGTAATGAATGTATCGTTTCTGTATATGGTGAACTACTATCTCACGAAACAACGATTGTTTATTTTTCCATTTCCATTAATCAAGGTGGACATAATGATGGAAAATATATTCATATATGACATACATGAAATATATTATTACATTTTACTTATTTAATCCTTTTAAAACACATAAAATTAATACTTCCAATTTTTTTTAATACGATAACATCATTTTGGGAAGTGTGGAGTACCACACCTCGAAGCTGTGTGATCCATTCACGCTATACGTGGAACATATTAATGATGATTTAAATAATCTTATGTAACATATATAATGTGTATATGATACTTGAAATATAATATACATATTTATCATTATTTTATAAATGCATTTAATACTATAAAAAATTAATGTAGCATTCAAACATACATACAATCTTTCGTCTATGTGAACGATGCAGGTGATTTCTAATCTCTGAATAAAATGGAAAATTATAAAAACATATCTAATGAATATATAATATAATTATGACCTATTTTAAATTATTTATATGATTAAATACTTATCTTACAAATGATAAAAAAAATAAAAAACTACTCAAGACACCATGCAATAAACACATGAAATAGAAAATTAATGGATGTTATAAACAAACAGGTAATGAGATATTATAAAAAGTTAGTATATGGTATTCTAATCCAGTGTATGTTTATGATATTAGTTTGTATCATATTTTAAACAACTATACATGATTCTAAATACCACTCAAAAAAATAAAGGATAAGAATTGGTATTTTCTCTCAATTTACTTTTCATTGAGAATAATGTTTTATATACAACAAATAAATTTTATTTGGATTACATAATGCCAATTGAAATGAACTATCCAGAATTTAATTATTCTCATAATATTATACGATTCATTTAACTCATGGGGAATTATAATTTAAATGTTACAATGTCGTATTGGACATATTAGAATGTTTAAATATTATTTTTCTTCAAGAATATATTATTGTCAAACAAAATTGATGTTACATATCATCATAAGAGGTGTTATTGATAAATCCATATTTCTTATTCAATATGGATATTTTATAGGGAACATTTTTTATTTGGTATATGAGTAATTATTTGGACATTCAATACATGGTTTGGGGAGAGTCTAAGATATTCCCTATGGGTTGGGGACCATTTATTGAAATCCCCTACATGTATCAATAATCTTATTAGACAAAATAGTTGGATAAAAATGATCATTTTTTATTCGATAGATAAACCATCTAATGAGAGGTCATGATTTTTCTGTTTCCATGTACCATGGAAATTTGTAATCCAATAATTAAGCATTTCTCACATTTATTTTCATTTATTATTCATCAATCATATTTTTAATGGACTTACCTCTAGACACATATAATTATCATTTTATTGATTAAATGGAATCTATTTCATTATAATAACTTTCCATATTAAATTTCCCTTATCTAATAATTTGAATGTAATGTGATATTAGTTATTTACCTTTCCATTATAATTTATTCAAATTTATTTATTATTTATTTCACTATATTTAACCTTATTGGGATTTTGAGTTCACCCTTATTTATTTTTATTTCCCCATGTTATGTAGAAGAAATATTTCAAAATGGGTTTAAGGATGTTGATTATTTAATTTTATTTTGTAGAATATGTTTATTTTCAATTTCCCACTGTGTTATGAGTATCATGTATGTAATTAGTTTTTTATGAAATTCTTAACAGATCATTCCTTCGATATTTGATTCCATGAAATCATTCCAATGTAATAAAACAATTCGCTGACTCTGGGATTTTTGGGTTACTGTATAACAGTTGGTAATAATGGATGTTCAGAAGAATCATTTGAAACCTGATATAGAAATTTATATTAGGGAGGACAACCCTAAGATATATGTTGATGATAAGTATGAAAAAACATCCTATAATTTTGGTAAGGTAGTGATAATGTGGGTATTCCTAGAAATAAATAATTGTATGGATACTAAAACTAGATGTTTTACTCACACAGATGTACCTAGGAGTAATAAAACAAACAAAGGGTTCTAGGATTGACTCAGGGTAACCCGGTACATGATAATAATCCAAACTGTTCACCTGGTTTGACACTATAGGGGGAAAAGCTTAGGACAATTATCAATTTTTTACCTACCATCAGGAAGGATTTATAAGTAATGATATCCCCATTGAATCTATGTTTATTATTATGAAATTTTTAGTGCATAAATTTATTAAGTTTTCATATAACAAATTTATGTTTAACTAATGTTCATAATTTTATGAGATATCTAGTATATTACATTTTATAGAAATGGAACCAAGAAGGAAAAATGATAGCATTCCTAATAGAAAATGGTGAGATTTCCCTACATAGGAAAACAGTAAAAGTGGTATTGGAATAGATCATGTTATGGATATATTAGGGAATTTTAGTTAGGTTTTAACAAAGAACCTTACTAAAATGGACCATCATATTCTACAAATGTAAATCTCCTATGTTTAATCACATTATGTGATAGACTCCACCATCATTTAGTGGGACTAATCATTTAATTGAAGATGTTCAATGTATTAATTATTGATATAATATATTTATAGCAATAGGAAGTTTCAAAAAGGGAATGGTTATAATTTTTGTCTGTTCTCTCTAACTTGATGTTGACCATTGGTTGTTTCAGATCCGGAATACTAGATAGAAAAAATAAATAAACTGTATGTAATGGATAAATTTTAAGGGATCATTCCTCGATAATTACATCCATCATGATCAACATACTAATAGAAGAGGGAGTTCCATATATTAAAAAAGAAAAAGAAGACAGTTTTGTAGACTATAATTATACCCTTACAAGTTTATAGATGTATGTTATGGATTATATAAAAAAAATTGAGTTCATGATTGACTGCTTGATTGAATTTCCTTATACAAGTATCCAAAGGGAACTATTTTATTAGAATTTTTCACCATATGAAGAGATAGTTTCATATTCCATAAAAAGAGAGAAATAATTCATCATGTTTGATGCATTCATGGGAACCCAAGAGAAGATGGTTACTTTTAAACACTATGGTAAAGGGAATGATCTTAATATGATTAAGGTATAGATGGATTTTCCAACCTATGATAACAATGAAAAAATCACCCTTTTAAGGACTTGAATGGATTGGTATTTTTTTAAAGTGTAGTGAAAAGGGTCATCAGTAAATAGAATGAAATGGAAGGATGGAAAACACTACTATTCAGTTTTATAAATGCATGGATATGGGGAACTATAAAAAGGAATTCCCCAAGTGTCAATGTAATATACCACCAAAGAAGATATGGTATCAGGGTCAATTTAATGTTATTAACATGACCAAAGAAGAATGATTATTTTACATTTATAAATAAATCTAAGACATATGTTAAAAAATTATTCCAATGATGAATGTATAGTAATATGAATTATGATATATGTATGTATTAAATTTTAGTAAATTCTTAATTTATATTTGAGATCATATTTTTAATGCTTCCAAGAAACATTATTCAGTTGAATGTAATCTTCTTGAGAAAAACCATGATCAAGAAAAATAAATCCCTTATTATGTTCCTAATATTGAGATAATAGTGAATAAATTATTTATTTGGACAAGTATTTACTACCATGTATATAATTAATGACTTTTCAACAAGTGTTCTATTATCTCATTGATGTATTTTACATAATTTTTGAATTTAAGGGATATATCCCATTACATGGGTCTTACATAAGGACTATGTAAGAATGCATGTTTCCAATATGGTTTTATTGTAATTTGAATTATTACAACATTTCATGTGGATACATGATGAAATTATTCACATGTTTGGAATGTGAAAATTTAGAGCTACATCATGTTTACTCAAGGGTAATATTATGTTCATTCAGTGACATTCGATCTGATTAATTAGATCATAATCATTTGGAAAATTTGATCATTTATGATTTGGTTGAACATTGGTTAAGATTTTATAGTTTTATGTATTACATAACCATATGATTCATCATGCGGTCAGAAATGAAATCAAAAAAGTTTATGAAATAACTAAAAGAAAAAACAATGTTATTGAAACATATATTTTCTTATAAAGTTAATAAATTCTTTAACTATGTAAAAAATTTCTTTCACAAAACAAGTGTTTTCCTATTATCATCATTTCTATGATATTAATTACCTTTATTCACACTATAGTTTATTGTTCTATAGTAAAAAACAATCATGTTACCATGTTTTTTAGAACTCTGCATCAGGACATGATTGTGGGATTTTTCTTACATATCAATGTTTTTATCTCTCACCTTTGTTCTTCTTCTATGGATCCTAATTACAACACCATTGGAATTTCTATTATATCTTTTTAATGATATGTTTAATTAACCATATTAACAATGTAAATTTTTCAAAAATGGTTATTTTCAAATATTAGTCTTCAAATTATTGAGAAATTTTTAATATTTTAAGGATTTAATTTAAATACATTGGGGAGTATGTGACACCCTAAAATTTTAAAGTTCAACTTTATATTTGATAGTGTGTATGCGACTCATCACCATGCACCTAAGGTAATATAATATCTCGAGACACTAGTATATATTAACTAATTTAAATAAATTAAATAAATGATATAGCTTGTAATGAACTCAGCACTGAGTTATCTATTACCTCATGCGTGATAGAATATCCTCTATAGATTGTATTACATTCTTGAGAATCCATCCTTGATACAAATCATTACACACAAGACCGAATTTCACCAAATAATAATGTATTATTAAAATAATGTTATTTAATATAATATGATATAAAGTAGCCTTCATGTTAGCAGTTATAAATATTGTTAACTAAAATATGAATTGTTATGGTTTTTATAAATATAAAATTAATTCATTTATTACCATCTAATAAGAAATTAAAATAAGAACCAATTGGATATATAAAAAATATTTTTATTATTTTTGCTTGCAAAGGAGATTTATATTAATGAACATAATTAATTAATATTATTAAATGATTTTAAGGTAATATAAATGTTATAAATTCAGTCAAATATTATTGATATTAATCTATTGGGTGTGATAAGATTAATATAAGAACAAACCCAATATTACATACCAAATATTATATTTTTATAAAAGTGGTTTTCCACCATTTTCAGGATAACCAATTTTAAATATAATTTTTACCATTTTATAAATTTAATTTTTTAAAATAAACATCATATTTTAAATAGAATCTCAAAAAATTGGTAAGGGAGATTTTTGAGTTTTTTTATTAACATTCTTTTTTAATGAATAGTTAATAATACTGAATTTTAGTAAAAAATTGTTTTTCCATATTATTTATATATTGGGATAAAATATTTTTTTATTTAGATTTAAATTTTAATTTAATAATATTTTTTACAATTAATATAGTGTAGATAATTGGTATTATTTTCACATTGAAATTGATTATAAAAGCATCGATAACTTTTGAAGTATTTCACTTAAAAACATGCACTGTCATCCCACATGTGAGATGAATTTTAAATTGATTTCAATCAGTTATAAGATTGGAATTTGAAAAAAAAATTCTTTGATATTCAGAATCAGTACAACATATGATTTCAAATGAGAAATAACATTTGAAGAAAAATATTAATGAAATTAATTAAAATTAATTACAATTATTAATGAAAAATTAAACATAATAAAGGACTAATCCTTTAACTAGAGGGCCCAAATGACCAAGAAACATTAATAAAACCCATTAGATATCAATAATTAGGCCATTAAACATTAATTCTTGAGAATATTTTATTTTTAATGAAATTTGGTAGGTACAAATGTGGGTACACATGTCTTATTTTATGAAATACCATGTGACTCCTTTTCCTTCCCTATAAATGGCCACCACCTCTCCCAATTCCTCACACCTCTCAAATCACAAAGTATCTAACAATATCATACCAATAATCTTTCCAACATGACTATATTCCTCCTATAATACACAACTTAGGTGGAAACAAATCTAATAAAGGCTTTTTTACAAACAAAAAAAATGTTACTCAATTAATAGGTAACGTCTTCTCTCGAGCTCTATAGTTTCATTTCATTTTTCAATATAGTAAAATATCTTTATACAATCATTATATAAGAAAAAATGTATCCCAAATATTCTAGGAATTAGTTATTTAATGTTCTTTACCAACACTTACACACACCTCCATCTAATGTGTATCGAACATATTGCTTTCTTATATGGGTAACTACTACCTCACAAAACAATGATTATTCATTTTTACATTACTAGCTATCTTGGTGTCCATAATTATAGAAACTATGTTTGTATATTATATAAATGATATTTAGTATTCAAATATACTTCATTAATCTAGTTAAAACACAAACCATTAATACTTACCATTTTATGCTTATAGAACAACATCGTTTGAGGAAGTGTGGACTTCCACCCCCTCAAAGCATTGTGATTCATTCACGCTATGCATGTAACATGTTAAGGATGATTTTAATATACCTGCATAACACATATATGTTAGATATGATACTATAATTATAATATACATATTTATCATTAATTTTTCATTCTTTCTATATGAAAAATAAATTAAAGTAGCGTTCATGCGTACGTACGACGTAACGGCTCCATTAATAGTGAACTTTATTTCCTATCACTAAATATTATGGTAAATTATAAATTCATGTGTACCGATTATATAAAAAACTATGTTATTTTATTACATTATTGTATTTTTAAATCATGGTCTATTTTATAATAACAACCAATATTAGCATAAAACATACATAATAAACTAGGAAATTAACACCTAATATAGAGAAATTATGGAATGTTGTCAACAAACAGGTAAGGATATATTGTAAGAAGTTAATAGAGGCTATTATAATCATTAGTTTTTTTATATTAGTTATTAACTTATTTTAAACCACTATAAAAGATGCTAAATACCGAAAAACAAAAATTAATGATAAGGTAACGATATCATCTCAATTTAAATTCCACTGTGACTTATTTCTGTTATGCACCAATTCACTTTTATTTCGTGTATATACATCTCTTTGACATGAAATATACTAAATTTACATATTCCCCTGATATTATAAGTTTAATTTAATTCACTTGAAGTTATTATTTATAATTTTCTATGTGTTATGAGGCACATTGGATTGTATAAATATAATTGCTACTTATTATTATTTTTACTACCAACAACCCTTTTAATTATTTATCCTCCTATATGTTATTTTGATAAATATATATTCATTATTTAATATGGTTATTTTATAAATTAAATAATCTATTTGATATATGAGTATTTCATTTTACATTAAATATTTGTGTAAAGACCTAGAAATATCAAGGAAATTTTTTTATTGATTTCTTTGGAACTTTATGTGTCTGTGACTTCTGATGGCAACTGATTCCGATTCCTAGTGTGCCCAGAATTAATTTTCGAAGTTTAGCTCGGGTACGTTCAGTAAACGAACGAGCGGGTTTTTCTATCATTTGAATCAGTGCTCGGAATTGAAATCCAAGGGCACCGATGAATTCACAACACCGATAATTGCTTAGTGGGAAATATCCCGTAGTTGTGTTCTGAGCGGTCTGAGGTTTAATAATTGGGGATTTAGAATAATTTAAATAAAATTTGTTGTGTTTAAATTTTAATTAAGGAAGGTAGTTTTATTCTTCAAAGGGGGAGTTAGAAGAGGGTCCCACGCCCACCTA
Organism: Viscum album; assembly: GCA_963277665.1. Taxonomy (NCBI): domain Eukaryota; kingdom Viridiplantae; phylum Streptophyta; class Magnoliopsida; order Santalales; family Viscaceae; genus Viscum; species Viscum album. Next base: position 616,307,104 of record OY728127.1, on the reverse strand, counting down.
ACCTCCCAAAGGAGGGTTTATTGTGGTGGAGCCCACACGAGACCCTAAATCCTCACCTTCCCATAACCCCTTTGAATTCCCCTTTATCACCCCTTAAATTAATTTGTAAACTCCCTTTTAATTATGTGAACTCTTCACCTCCTTCTCTCTCTCCCATAATTTTTTCCAACATGATTTCAATTAATGAATTGGCTCCACATAGTTTTGAATTTCTTGGTATTATTAAATTAAGAGGAAACCTTTCATTTTATTGTGGTGAAATTAATCTATGGATAATATTTGGGGGATTGAAAGGAAAATCTTTCTTTCCATGATGAATGCAATCTTCCTCTCGGCGAGGGGATCTCCTTCAATCGAGGCAAGAACGTGAGGTGACTCCACGAGGAGAACCGTTCTTCCGTGATGCCCGACCACCAAGACGCTTGCCTCTTTCCGAAGTTCGATGACGTGAGATGTCTTTTCGAGGTAGGGGTTATCTTCGTTCATGTTTTATTTATCGACCTTCATTGATTAAAATTTGGCCTCTTTTCATCATCATAATGGGAGGAGATCGGACCGCACAAACACGACTGATCCCCCTGCCCTTTTCTTGTTGATCTTCATTGATAATTGTGGTAGAGGCGTCACTGTACCGTTGCACCGCACGGGGATGAAGAGGACTGCGGCCGGAGTGGGTCGCGGGAGTGGTGCGTTGCGCCGTCACGTGGCGTCAGAGGAGCCGAGGGAGGCCGCGGACAGAAGCGTGTCGCGGCGGAGGTACGCAGTGCCATCACGTGGTGCTAGAGAAAAGAGCCGCAGCCTAAGGCCGCGGGGGACAAGCAGGGGCGGCCGGGCGCTGGCGCTTTAGGAGGCGGTACCTCCATAGGTCACACCGCAGCTCACAACTGGCTGACCATTAAGGTCGGTCGTTACCCAAAACAGGGGGTGTGTAACCCCCCCCCCCCCCCCTTTGACCAGCCGAGGGCAGACCCCACCGGGGGTGCCGCCATTTCCGAAACAAAGGGGGCCACGCCCCCTTTTCACTCCGCTTGGCCGACAGCCGAACCACGACCGGCTTCCGAGCGGGCCGTATGTCGTGCCGGGTTGGGCTGCCCTCAATGGGCCTGGACGCCTGCGTCGGACCGGGCCACCAGCACCAGGTCGGGCCGCATCAACCAAGCTGGTCTGTGTCCAATTGGACCAGACTTGGACCCAGGTCGGGTCAACCAGGTTCGGGCTACCCAAGGGGTAATGGGTCGGGTCGGACCGGGCCCGAACCCCCTATTTTCGGATCAAGTTCGTTCAAATGCACATATCATTGGCTACGGAGCTCCGATGGATGCACTGTCAGTTGCATAGGGATCGTTGGATCGAGAAGGTCGTTTTGGTATCTTACACTCATGGTTTCGGTGAACATTGGGTATGGACGGATTGGGTCAAACCCGAAACCAACTGGGCCCTCGGAGCGGAAACACTTATAACATGAGCTCCGGACGTCCGATTGACATGTCGTCGACCTTGTTGGATTCCTCATTATGAGATGGTTCTTGTGAAATACTTCACCTGAGGTTTGGATGCAGTTGGAGTATGGCCGGGTTGGATTGTACCTGAAATCCTACAGGGCCCTTGGAACGGTATTGCAAATAACTCACAGACCGGGCGTCCGATTGACGCGTTGTCTATTGCATTGAGACATCTATGGAGAGGTTTTCCTTTGAGATACTTCCACATGAGACTACGTGACACATGGAAGTATCGACCAGTAGCTTGTGGACTGGATCCACTCAGAGACGAGCGTACGGAGTACATAGACCTAGTAGCTGTAGACCTGGTGACTTCTTGACCGATTCGACTCGGAGTGATTTGGTTAGCCCCGTGGACGGAGCGCCCGGTATTTGGTGGTAGAACCACAGTGGATGGAGCGCCCGGTAGTTGACAGCAGACCCGCGGTACTGGACTGGTGGAGTACCTCTGTAGGCTATTAGGGAGATCTCCTAGTATTTGGCGGCAGACCCTTAGCGGACGGAGCACCCGGTTTTTGACCGCAGACCCGCTGTACTCGACAGGAGGAGTACTTCAGCAGTCTAAGGTTAGAGAGTATCACCTCGGAGTCATGACAGGGCTACTGTACTTGACAGAGGATGAGTACTCCAGTAGTTGTGGTTTCGATGATTAAAATCCTGGTTTGAGCTGATTCAATGATCTTTGTGTTTTCCTAATGATTGATATGGGTCACTTGATAACTTAGGTGTATGTTTGGGCATAAACCTATATAGTGGTTGTCCGTTGATTTCATAATCATTGTGTTTCCTCATGAATGAGATGGGTTACTTGATAACATAGGTATAAATATGGGCTTATACCTAAGTAAGGGTTAACTGTTGAGATCCTTATTTGTTGTTATCCTTGATTGATTTAGTGAGAACTTGAGGGTCTCAGGGTCCCTACTGAGTATTGTTATACTCACCCCTACACAGGCTATGCCCACACCTCCTTGTGTTGGTTGCAGACGACGGACATCATTGATCGTGGTAGAGGCTTGTTGAGTTGGACGATATGTGGAGGTGGATCTCACAACGATTCGGTACCCAGAGGAGGTTGACATACGAGGGCGCTGAGGAAGCTATTTGTACCTACCCTTTAGGTAGGATCCATGGTAGACAATATAGGAGATGCTCTATCTGTGCCTACCCTTCAGTAGGGGACCGTGGTGGACTATCTAGGAGCTGCTTGTCACCTTCCATCTGTTTTGTCTTTTACCATGTACTTTACTGTTGGGATTGTATTTCCGGCCCCCTTTGAACTTTCAGCACACTTGTTATACTTCTTTACTTAGTGTTTACTTCCTCTTGTACTCTGGTTGGATGTGTTTATGTTTTATAAAGGCAATTCCTTCCCAGTTATCGGGATTTATGCCTTTGGTGCTAGTCGCCAGCCCCTAGCCTATGGAAGGCGAGCGTGGGGTAGTCACGGTACGGGCCCTGAGGACGGGTCGTGACAAATTGGTATCAAAGGAGTCATTTTACCACAGAACATAGGACTATGATATTTTCATTCTGTGAATCAATAGTTTTAAGGGTACTATGTGTGGTCTTCAGTTCAGGGAGTGCAGTGTTGGTGCGGGCGATAGACGTATCCATACACTAGGAACCTGACTACTGATTTCTAACTCAGTGCATCAAAACACTGATTGCGTGTGTGTCTAAAAAAGTTACTTTTATGTCACCTCAAACTAGGTCAGCTCACTAGGTATAGTCTTTTGACCGTGTCACATCTGTTTCTTTCTGGATGCCTCCCCATAGACGACCAGCTAGAGCCCTGTGAGTTGTATGTACTGAAAGCCCTCCGAGCGACGAGGCCTCAGTACATGGCCCTCTTTTGGTTGAGGCACCAGCGGTACTACCATTAGTTGGGCCACCGATGCCACCAGCCCCAGCAGCAGGCGATGCACGCCGCTTGAGTACGCTGCACGAGATCCAGTGCTAGATTCCACCCAGGTTCTGAGGACAGACGGACCCACAGACGGCTGAGGATTGGCTGGAGGCTGTGGTGAGAGTCTTCAGGCTAGTAGGTACACCAGCGGACATCATGGTGATCATTTCTTCCAGCCTCCTTCAGGCAGCAGGAGGTAGATAGTGGGGCATGATGTTTTAGATGCACGATGAGGCAAAACTCTTATGGGCAGAATTCGAGAGCCTGTTCCGAGGGGAGTTTGTACCAGCCACCCTCCGAGCGGTGTAGATACAAGAGCTACTGCATTTGCAGCAGGGCAACATGACAATAGCACAATGCTCACCGAGGTTCACAGACCTCTCACGCTACTCTACATACATGGTACGAGACCCGTTCTTCAGGGAAAGAACCTTCGAGCAGGTAATGAGGTAAGAGATCAGAGCTTCGACGATCCCTCTCAGCATCCTGAATCATGCAGGGGTGTTGGAGATAGCCCTCGTAGTAGAGAGTTACCTTGCTGAGCAGACTTCAGCAGCGGGACACACCACTAGTGACTTGCAGCAGAGTCTTCTACAGCTGGCAGTAGAAAGACGAAAAAGGTGTCCAAGAGGACCAGACCCACCAGTGGCCGACTGTACAACTCAGGTTCAGCTGTGCGGGGCAACCGGAGTGGATTCAGAGCCAGTCTTCCCAAGAGCGGGCAGTGTTACTCCAATGGAAGGCTTGGTCACATGGCACGTGACTGTCCGACCCACCGTACAGACAATCCATAGATAAATGAAGAACCTACAAGGAATAGGCAGAGGTTTGAACAAGGCGGACCTCAAGGAGCATGAGGCATAGGAAGAGGATCTGGCTGTGCAAATGGAGGTGGACGACGCTTCGAGGTGTTGCCACCACCACCACCCGGAGGACCACCCCGACCGCAGGGAACTGGTGGATATAGGAGAGCTCAGCTTCAGGAATCTAATGAATATGACTAAAGAGTTTTGGAAGCAAGTGGACGGGAGAGGGTCTAGGCATGGAGGCCCTTGTTCTTAGTGTTTTTATTTTCCATGTTGTCACTTTTGTGGTCGCTTTGTGTCTTTGTACTACGAGCTGCAGTAATAAAAGACACTTATCTTTGTGACGATTACTTTCCTGTCCACTTTGTATGGTCGATACTAAGAGGTTCTTTTTTAAAACTATTGACTCAATTCTCACATCCAAGATACCTACTAGAGGAGACCCAGTGACCACACACTTCTGCCGACAGTGTGACTCGACCCATAGAGGTGAGAGTAACAGTTGGATCTCTTAGTAGTAGCATTGAGGCCTTACAACGTCATCCATGACATGAAATAGTATAGTTCATGTCAGGATTTACTGTATTAGGCAAAGAACGTGGTTCATCCAGGGGATGAGACCAGATTTCTCTTTTCCGTAGAGGAGAAATCTCATCATCTCTTTTGGTGGAATTTAGACAAAGAAGTGTGGAGATGAGTTCTTACAGTTGTCTATAATCACCCATTGTTCGTTGAGCGAGCGGTTTATGGTCCCCTCCATCTCAATAATCTTAGGTGTATCTTCTCATAGAATGACTTGAACCTGAGACATTATTGATGGCCTGAATTCCACCAGGACTATTACATTGAGATAGTTTATACTCCTAGGGACGGGAACATTGTAATAGATGCTCTTAGTAGGAGATCGGGCATTCAGCAGTTAGGAGTGGCGAGACCGAAACCAAACGCGTTTCGGATATCCATTGTGGATAGTGTTAGAGTCAGCATGTGTAGAACCAGAGATGGTTTAGGTTACAACGAAAAAGGTGCAGATTATCCATGATCGGATGAAGACTGCACAGAGTATACAGAAGTCCTATGCTGATAGGAGACGAGACCACTGGAGATCGGGGGTGGCGACCACGGTTTCATATGGGACTCACCTTGACGAGGTCTATAGAGATGTGGCCAAGGTGGAAAGTTATCTCTGAGTTTCAATGGACCTTTCTAGGTCCTCAGTTGGGTAGGTAAGGTGGATTATTGCCTGACCTTTCCCCCTCAGTTGCACCGGGTGCACGATGTCATCCACTTATCTCAGCTGAGGAGATACGTGCACGACCCTTCACACACCATCGGCCATAGAGAGCTGGACATCGATGATGGGGCGACATTGACGGAGTTTCCAGTAAATTTTGGGGATCGACAGGACTGGGTCCTACGTGGATGGTCGATACCTCTGGTGCGCTTTCTCTAGCAGCACGGGAACCTACAGGAGAGCACATGGAGCGGGTGGCTCAGATGCGTGCTTGGTATCTCCTTTATTTTCCCTAGTTTATCTTGTAGATTTATGGGGACGTAAAACCCTGAGGTGGGAGTAATGTAAAGACTCGGAAATTTCATAGAAATTTTTTTCATAATTTCTTTGAAATTTTATGAGTCTGTGACTTCTGACGGCACATGATTCTGAGGCCCAGTGTGCCAGGAATCAATTTCCGAAGTTTAGCTTGGGTAGGTTCAGGAAGCGAATGAGCATGTTTTTCTATCTTTTGAACTAGTGCTCGAAATTGATATATGAGGGCACCGATGAACTCGTAGTGCTGGTAATTTCTTGGGGGGACCATTCCCATAGTTATGTTCTGAGCGGGATGAGGTTTAATAATTCGGGATTTAGAATAATTTAAATAAAATTTGTTTTGTATAAATTTTATTTAAGTAATGTAGTTTTATTCTATAAATGGGGATTTAGAGGTGGGGACCACACCCACCTAAACTCTTGAAGGAGGGTTTAGTGTGGTGGGGCCCACACCAGACCCTAACTCCTCATCTTCCCATAACCCCTTTGAATTACCCTTTATCACCCCTTAAATTAATTTGTAAACACCCCTTTAATTATGTGAACTCCTCACCTCCTTCTCTCTCTCCCATAAGATTTTCCAACTTGATTTCAATTAAAGAATTGGCTCCTCTTAGTTTTGAATTGCATGGCATTATTAAATTAAGAGGAAACCATTCATTTTTTTTTTGGCAATTAATCTGTGGACAAGATTTTGAGGATTGGATGGAAAATATTTCTTTCCACGAAGAACGCAATCATCCTCTCAGCGAAGGGCATCTCCCTCAACCAAGGCAAGCACGTGAGGTGATGCCCTAAGGAGCACCGTTCTTACACGACGCCCAACCACCGCGATGCTTGCCTCTTTCCACGGTTCAATGATGTGCGATGTCTTTTTGAGGTAGGGGTTATCTTCATTCAAATTTTATTTATCGACCTTCATTGATTAAAATTTGGCCCCTTGTCATCATCATAACGGGAGGAGATCGGACCGCACAAACACAGCCGATCCTTCTCCCCTTTTCTTGTTGATCTTTGTTGATCATTGTGGTAGAGGTGGCGCGGTGTCGTTGCACTGTGCAGGGATGAAGAGGACCGCGCCCGGAGCGTGCCGCGGCGGTGGTGCGCCACGCCGTCGCGTCGCGCTGGTGAGGCTGAAGGGTCCGCGACCAGAGTGGGCCACAACGGAGGTGTGCCACGCCATCGCGCCGCACCGAAGGAGTCGAAGGAAGTCGCGGCCAGAAGTGGGCCACGGCGGAGGGGCGCGGTGTCGTCGTGCCGCGCTGGAGAAAAGAGCAGCGGCCTAAGGTCGCGGCAGACCAGTAGGGGCGGCCAGGCTCAGCCGTCTGCGGGCACTCCAGGAGGCGGGACAACCGTGGGTCCCGCGGAATCTCCCAATCGGTCGGCCTTTACCCAAAACAGGGGATGTGTGTAACCCCCCATTTTGACCTTCCTATGGTGGACCCCATAGGGGGGGCCACTGTTTCCAAAACAAAGGGGGATGTGACCCCTTCGCACCCCGCTCGGTCGATAGCCGAGCCGCAGCCGGCTTCCGAGCCGGGCCGCAGACCGCGCCGGTCTAGGCCGCCCGTGCCGAGCCGGGCCGCCCACACTGTGCCGGCCCCCCTGCGTCAGGCTGGGTTGGGCCACGCCAGTTGGGCCGCGCCATGCACATTTGGGCCGAACACTGACCTGGGTCGGGTCGACTTAGTTCGGGCCGACCCAGGGGTAATGGGTCGGGTCGGACTGGGCCCGAACCCCTATTTTCAGACCAGGTTCATTCAAACGTACATATCATGGGATACATACCTCTGATTGATGGAATGTAAGTTATGTCAGGATATTTGGATCGAGATTGTCGTTTCAGAATATTACACTCAAGGTTTCTACGAACGTTGTGTTCGGCCGGATTGGTTCAAACCTGAAACCAGTCGGGCCCTCGGAGAGGAAACAATTATAACATGAGCTCCGGATGTTCGATGGATGTGCCATCGACTTTTTTGGATTACACTTGAAGAGAAGGTTCTTTTGGAATACTTCACATGAGTTTTGGATGCAGTTAGAGTATGACCGGGTTGGATTTTACCGGAAATCCAACCAGGCCCCTCGAACGGTAATGCTAGTAACTCACAGACCGGGCGTCCGAGTGACGCGCCGTCGGTTGCATTGAGAACCCTATGGAGAGGTGGACCTTTAAGATACTTCCATGTGAGATTACATGACACATGGAAGTATCAACCTGTAGCTCATGGAGTGGATCCTCCCGAAGACGAGTGTACAGAGTACAGAGACCTAGAAGCTGTAGACCCAATGACTGCATGACCATTTCGACTCAGAGTGATTAGGTTAGCCCAGTGGACGGAGCGCCCAGTATTTGAAGTTAGACCCATGGCAGACGGAGTGCCCAGTAGTCGGAATCAGACCCGCGGGACTCGACCGGAGGAGTTCGTATGTAGGCTATTAGAGAGAGCGCCCGGTATTTGGCGTCAGACCCTCAGTGGATGGAGCACCTGATTTTTGGCAGCAGACACGCGGTACTCGACAGGAGGAGTACTTCAACAGTATAAGGTTAGAGAGTAGCTCCTCGGAGTTGTGACAGGGACACTATACTCGACAGAGGAGGAGTTCTCCAGTAGTTGTGGTTTCAATGATGAAAATCCTGGTTTGAGCTGAGTCAATGACCTTTGTGTTTTCCTCATAATTGAGATGGGTCACTTGATAACTTAGGTGTATGTATGGGAATAAACCTATGTATTGGTTGTCAGTTGATTTAATAATATTTGTGTTTCCTCATGATTGAGATGTGTTACTTGATAACTTAGGTATAAGTATGGGCTTATACTTAAGTAAGGGTTAACTGCTGAGATCCTTCATTGTGGTTATCCTTGTTGGATTTAGTGAGACCTTGAGGGTCTCGGGGTCCCTACTGAGTATCGTTATACTGACCCCTACACGAGCTATTCCAACACCTCATTGTGTTGGTTTCATATGACAGACAACATTGATCGTGGTAGAGGCTTGTTGAGCTAGACGGTACCTGGAGGTGGATCTCACGACGAGTCGGTACCCGTAGGAGGTTGACAGACGAGGGCGCTGAGGAGGCTATCTGTACCTACCCTTCAGGTAGGAACCGTGGTGGACGATCCAAGAGATGCTTGTCACCTTCTAGCTATTTTTTCTTTTACCTTGTACTTTACTGTTGGGCTTGTATTTCCGGACCCCATTGTACTTTCAGCACACATGTTATACTGCTTTACTTAGTTTTTACTTCCTCTTGTACTCTATTTGGATGTGTTTATGTTTTATAAAGGCAATGTCTTCCCAGTTATCAGGATTTATGCCTTTTGTGCTAGTCGCCAGCCCCTGGCCTATGGAAGGCGGGTTTGGGGTAGTCACATCATGGGCCCCGAGGACGGGTCATGACAACATTGGTTGGGGATCATTAAAGATCAGCACAAAGGGTTGTAGATTCATTAATAAAAGCCCCTCGATGCATCAGTAGTCTCATGAGATGAAATAGTTGGAAAAATAGATGGGGTTTTACCTGATTCCTATATGGTCATGTGAAAGGCCTTGATGGTAATGGTTCCATGTACTTATAAAACATGGAATAAAAAAATTTATCACTTCCATCATTTAGTTTTAGTTATTTTTAATCCATGATATTTTGAGTCACTATATCTATGGATATATATAATTATTATTTCATTTTTTAAATGTAATGTGCTTTTGTTTCTTACATTCCCATAATTAATTTTCCATATCTAGTTATTTGAATGGAATATGTTATCATTTATTTACCATTACTAGTTATTTTTTTCTAATTGTTTCATTATTCCTTCAACTTTATTTTCCCTTAATGGGCATTTAAGATCACCATCATTATGTAACATTTCCACATGTTAAAAAGAATAAATATTTTAATAAGTATTAAATAATTCATTTTATTTCAAATTAGTATGTATTGTGCCTGCATTTCATATATCCTAATGAATTATGGGTAACATTTACATAATCTTGTATTCCATGACTGCTAAACTGATTGGTTCTTCAGGATAATATTTTAGGTAATAATACCAATTTAATAATATAATGCACCAAATCTGGGATTCTGAGATTGTGTTGTTACATATGTGGGAAGATTGGATGTGTGATTTCCATTCATCATTGTGGGAAGTGAATCCCAGTTTGGATAAGATGTATCACGATCTTCATAGGCCATATTGGTTACTAGGAAAGAAGAAATTGGTTTCGAGTTATGTGGAATCATACCTTACCATTCGTTAGGTGATGTATGATCATTAGATACCAGGTGGGTTGTCACATCAATTACCCATTCCTTATTTGATGTGGGATAAATTAACAATAGACTTTATAGTGAATCATCTGTGGATTCTTTAGAATAATGCTCCATTATGGGTAGTTTTGCATTGATTGACTATGGCGGCCCATTTCATGACAATCTGAGAAATATTCAATGTTGAATAGTTGGATGAATTATACATTTGAGTGATAGTGTGCTTTCATGGGGTGGAAAAAACTATTATTTTGGATTTTAATTTTTGTTACACATCACACTTCAAGAATAGAATATAGAAGGAGCTTGGTACCCATGTGTTTTTTTGTATTGGTTTTTTCTAGTATAAGGATGTGAAATCAAAGAATACAATTCAGGGGATAAAGGAAATTTTAAGGGATTGTGTCCTAGATTTCTGAGGATCATGGGAAAATCCCACATATAATTTTGAGTTTTCCTAAAATAATATTATGTATTCTATGATATAGATGGAACAATTTGATTTGATCTATAGGAGACTATGTAGATATCCATTAAGTTGGTTAGAATCTATATAGTCTGAGCTGTTGGGACCATGTCTCATACAGGAGACATCAAAAATGGTTAAATTGATTTTTAATCATAGAGTAACGGATCGGAGTTTGTACAAGTTTCAATAAAATCAGTATTACATAACTCTTGAGTTTATGGTGTGTGAGAGTGTCTTCCATCGAGTTCCTCCAAGTTTGGGTCAGCATCCAATTTGGAAAAAGTAATGTTGGAACGCAGGTACATGCAGTTGTTTGAGAATGTGGAGGGTATCAGACCAGTGGCTTAACGATTGGAACATCCACAACGGTATAGTGTAATGCATGATGTTTTTTTGGTTCACATATTTGGTAGTAACAACCTGAATCATATTATGTGATTATTATTCAGAATGTAGAGATTGAGGCTGATGTGTCCTTTGAGAAGCACCTAGTTTTTTTTTCATGGATCATTGTGAGAATGTCTTGCGAGGTAATACTACTCCCACAATATGAGTTTTATGGAATCATAGAAACATTATATGAGATATGTGGGAATGGGATTTGATTGTGAATCCCCAAAGTCCTAATATCTTTTCCACATAAACATAATGATTCATAGAATCCCAGCTCGAGGATGAGATGTTATAATGTGAGAGGTTATAAAATCATGAACATTGTATAGGTATTTACTTATTTAAATATTTGTTTCAATATCTTTTTCTAGTTAATGTAATGATTCCCATAAATATGATGCGCTTCATTTGTGTTCTAGGGGTTCGAGAGGTGAAAATATAGAAAACTAGGGCAACCTGTGCAAGGTGCATGGTTGGAGCATAGTTAAGTAAACCATGCAGAATTCCTAGGAAAACCATTCAAATCTGGATAGTGGCATTGTTGATAGTTTGTGCATAGTTATTAAAACCTTGAAGACCATCCTAGGTAACCATGTGACCCAACCCCTCCCCCTCCCCCCATGTACAGTGTCTTGCATACAATTTTTTCATGGTTCAGAAACCGTGTGTGTAAACCATGGGGCCCTTTATATATTGAATGATTTGTATAATTTCCACTTCAATAGATTAAATTTGTACGTTGTTTTTCCTGCCATTCTACTCCTCTCAACACTTGTGATGAATTCATTCATTAAAATATTTATAAAGATTATTATACTTCGATTATGATGTGTTTAAAGCACCATTGGTTTTGAATAAATTTTTCGGGTAAGTCTAATCCACTTATTTCATATCTTTTCAGGATTAGGGTTTGTATCTTGGGTAATCTTCTTCCAAATACCTAAAAATATATCTTTGATAGAATCTATTTTTTGAATTCAAGGGTGTTTTGACTTAGTATCTATGGAAATTATTAAGGGTGCGTTCATAAATGGAATCGAGGTAGGTAATCAATATGTTATATCCATATGTTTTTATATGGATTTCTGTATATGAAGTTTTGTTTCGGTTTCCAATTTATTGTTAATTTTGGGTGGTTTTTTCAATTTTGAAAAATGGTTTTATAAATGAATAATTTAACACATCATGATCCCCATATGATATGTCATGGATGATTAGACCTATTTAGGGCCACCCATGGGGTATTCCAACATTTCCAAATCTTGAAATTAGAGAAGGTAAGTGTTTAGTTGATGTATGATAATTTAGATCCCATGTGAACTAGTTGAATATATTTAGTAGTGTTGAAAATAGACAATTTATAGTTTTTCCTTGGTTTTTACAATGGGATATGTGGTTTTATTAAAGGCTTTGAAATGGATAATGTGTTTAATATAGTGTGTGACAAATGGATTATGAATTATGTGGAAATGCATAAATGGAAATATTTATATGATTTTATGAACATGATAAATTGGAAATGTCTTATAATTGAAGAATATGTAATTTGTTTTGCATAAGATAATTAATGAATATATCAAATGAGTTAATAAATGGGAATTATGAGGAATAACTAATGGATAGAATGAAATAATTTGGATTTGATATATGACATATGAATTGTAATTGAAATAAAAAAGTTGGATAATGCATTGGAAATAATGAATAGGTTGAGTGAATTAAAATATGATAATTTTTTATTATGATAAATGGTAATATATACGGAAAATAAGGATTATGATTAATGAGTTTCAGAACAATAGAATGAAAATGGGGTTAAATGGAAATGTAATGTAAATGGAATAGTGTTAATGGTTGCTGGAATAATATTTATTCCCATGTTGATTGTTGGGGATGATGAATTTTATTTGTATTTGTTGTGGATGGTTGTGTTTGTCATGGTATGGTATGTGTGATTAATGGATATAAATATATAATAATAATATACAAATGAATTAATAGTGTGGGGTATTGATAGGCGTTCTATGCCCACAAGTCCATTTTGAATAATGATCTGAAATCCACTTTATAATGCATATGTTTGGGAAGTGAATGATACTCTTTTCTCCTAGGGGTTTAATTCCACCCAAATAGTGGATTTAATGAGAGGATAATATTTTTTTTATCTGTTTATCCCCAGTGATATTTTTCTTGAATTTTTCCCTTATGTAAAGTGATCAATGCTCTAAAACCTTGTGTGAATGCATTAAATTACTAACCTATGGAATAAATTATGAAATGGATTAATTATTTATGTGGTATAAATGATTAATATGGTAATAATTATATAAGGGATTAAATTAATGATTGTTAAGTAATGGAACCAGAGATTTCGTTCATTTTCTTGTCATTTATTTTTTACTGTTATACAATATCTATTTATGATGGTTGTTTTGTAGACACCGTTGGTGGTGGACCACTGAGTTTTACTCACACCCTGTTTAGGCTATTGTTGGGTACCCAAGTTTATTTCATGTCTGGATGTTAGGATGACGGAAATTACCCCACTATAGGGAGTTGATTTAGGATTGGGATGTACATGGATGAGGTTCTTCAGAAGGAGTTGAGGCTTCTTTGGGGATTCTACTATATATCTTTATTTTTGGTTTTGTTCACTTGTTGATTTTTGTAGCACAAGACCTTTTTACTATTAGCATTAGCATGTACCCAAATTTGGTAAATTTTGTTTATGAATGTTCATTGGTTATTACACATTTTCTAGGTAATGTATTTAATTAATGTTGTGGATTAATATAGTAAAGATGGTATAGTCATCCCATGTTATCTTTTAGACCATCACTCTTATTTGGAAGCCTCTATAATATGGGGAGAAGTGTTTGAGGTCACATGCATACCGAACTCTGGGAAATGGATTAGTGGATACAGATTCGGGGTTTTCTATTTTATGTTCATGGAGTACAGAAAAACATAGTTGTGTGAGCCAGAGTCATGAAAATGATAAGTGGAGTAGTGTGAAATATATTATTTTGAAAAAGATGAGAGTTATATAATAAAATTATATTCAATTGATCAACATAAAAATCAATGATTAAGGTATTTATAAATTAAAAAATACCTAAAATTTTATTATCTATGGAAGGATTCATCTAATATAGTGAGCTTAGTGGAGTCAATAGAAGTTGTCTAATGGATACAAGCCACTCCACTAGAATTCTTTGTAATATAATTTCTACAGGTATGGAGTGAATGTAATCTCTAAATTTAATCCAATACGGCTGGTGTATTATATTTTATTATGGTTAAACTAACTCATCATAATTGTACTACCCTTGGACTATCACATAGTGGTGAAAAAATTAAGAATTATATTGTTTTTTTAATCATTGGTGATTGAGAAGTAAAATAAACCATGATTCACATGTTTCATAAAATGTTAGAAAAATATCAAATCAATCCAATACTAATGGGTTACAACCTACTTCAACTCTCACCTCCTAGAGTGTCTTAGTGTATTTAAGGGGTATTAGGGGCTTTTAGATAATGGAATTCAATATTTCATAAGGTACTATTACGATATATAATTCATTAAATATTTGTGGGTTCCCCTGACGTGATTAACGAAACTACATGATTCAGAAGAAAAAATTACTTATCCATTTAGATTTCTCAGGATGGAAGTTCTATGACCCATATTTCAAGGGTATCGTGTTATTGATGTGACATGATTCTCTATGGATGAATATTGCAGGAAAATGATTGATAAAAATTAAAAACCTCCTAATAAAAATATGAGTCATATATTATATATAATTTAATTTATAGTGATGAGTCTTACTATGGAAAATTCCAACGTAGTGACACATAAAAATATTTATGATGTTGACAAAAAGTGATAGATTCAAATCTATTTATTTATTATAACAAGTTTAATGAGCTGAAAATACAACCACATAAAAATTCACATAGTTTGTTCTATTGAATTGTGGAATTTATTGGATAATGTAATTATTTTTTGTGGGATTTTAAGGATATTATCATTGTAAATAAATCATTGATAAGGTTTTTAACCCTAGTATAATTCAAATTTTTCATCTCCTAATGAAATATATATCTCTACAGTTTATCTTGAGGAAATATTAAGTATTTGGTTGTCAATGAAATTAATGTTAAACTATAAGAGATTAAAATTAGTCAATGTAATGATATTTAATTCAAATAAATAGATTAATTTGAAATAGGAAAAGTATGAGATGATAAATAAGATACTGATTACGAATTTTTTCAATGGTAGCCAAAAAAATCAAAATTGGGAAAGGAATACTGAAGGGAAAGAGACCATTGGAATTTTTTTAAAGTGGTAATGTAAGTAAAACATATTCAAGGTGCACAATAAAATATTATGATGTTGAATGAAAGGAAAAATATTATAGAGACCTTATAGTTAGATCATTCAAAAAGGATTCACCAGATTACGAAGAAAATTCCCAAAAAAAGGATTCATTATAAAAGAGTATTCTTATTGTGGAAATACACTAGAGGATGAAAAAATAGAATTGAGGGCTGAGATTGATGTTTTGGCGATTGATATATTTAGTAAGAGAGAACGTATAATGATTTAAGATAATCATCTAGATGTTGTAATTGATCTAAAGGTGGAACATAATGGTACTCTCGATGATCATAGCCTATATTGAAAGAAAATTCATAATGAAAATTTACTCTTGAAATAATCTCATATGTACATGGATAAACTATATGAATATAATGACCATCTATATGAAATTTTATATAATTAAAGGAATTGTTACATAAATTCAAAATAAGTTTTAGGTTTTGACCAAAAGAGTAAAGAATATACTAAGGTTATTAATTTAAATAATTCTAGTACAAAATAGAAAAAGGTATAACCCATGGAAGAAATGTTTTTCTAAAAAAAATGAAACAAAGATTTTATAATCTGATCCATTTAATAACCTACACATTCAAAGGTTTATTTATGGAGAACTGATAGATAGTTTCAAGAGAGGCTCATATTGTTTTAAAAAAAGTGATTAACAAACACCAAAATTTTTATGTGAAATTAGAGTATGATGTGATGATAAAACATAATATGATGTAATTAAAAAGGATGAGAATAAGTGGAATTAGATGGTTATCACTAATACATTAAAATAAAATAATTGATATGTTATGAAAATGGTTGATCCTATTAAAGAAAAAAATAGATAATAAATTTAGTCATCTATGTCCGTGTGTTAACCAATGAAAGTAAAAATGATTATTGATGTTTAGGGAAATGTGTTTGAACAAATATGAGAACATGTGTACTCTTATAAAATGTTATCATTGTTAATATCTTAACAATACCATTCAATTTTCTCAATATGAAATGTGATATCAGAATAGGGAAGCACCAAAAAGACATGAAATGAAAATGGGGTCATATCCCTTATCGTATAAAAGAAATGATTCCATGGGATATTAGTACCATTATTATAACTAATGGTATAAATAATTTTACTGTAGGAAAAATTATGTACGGAAAACATCTAAATTACATGATGATAAATGGATCCATCTCATTCCTAAAAAATCACTTCGATGAATACATTCTCTCTATTAGAAGAAGAGAATGAGTATTATATCATAATCCATGATAATGAGATATTGGAGAGAATATAATATCTTTCTTTTGAATTGGTATCCAATGGGTGGAATGTATAATTAATTATAAGGCCATTATAGAATAAAAATTAAGGAAACAATGAATTATAGTTATTGTATTCTTGATCATATATGTTCATTAAAAATAATATAAATTGTAAATCATTAAAAAAATATGAATGTTAGAGTTGATAAAACCATTAATTATGTAAATAATGGGTCTTTTAATATTAATAAGAGTTGATATACCCTTTTGGTATATTATGAGTAAATAAAGACATAAGTGCTCCATGAAAATGATGTATGATTAATTATTGTATACGTGACTCATGTTTTTTTATTGGCCTGGTGTTTAAATTTAAAATGAACGGATGAAAAATCAAGAGAAGAGCTAGAAACTCATTTATATGTGGCTGGTTGATGAACTATACTCTACACTAGGTGGATAGTAATGAAAATAAATGCTTCTAAACAGTTGAAGAGGAAGAAAGGTTGTAGAATAGGTAGTTAGGTCACATTAATCAACTTAGGAATGAAACATTATCAAAAATAAGTTATATCATGGAAATACCAAATATGATGTGTAATAAAGGAAATATACATCATGCGTTCATGTATGTATAAATTGTCTAAATTTATTACTGGCCAAGGAAAAAATGGAATCAAATATGATTTATTTGGTCCACACCAATATGTTTGGTCTAATTAATATCTCCAAAAGATAGTGGAATCCACATAAATATATTTATTTATGTTCATAATATAATTTAATGTGTTCTGTTTAGATAGAGAAAATAAAATTTCATTGACTACATTAATATATTACTTTGATTTACTGAAAATGAACTATCCATGTATTCAAAAATTTATTTTTTGATAGTTGAATACATTTCGCATCCTTTTTTCATGAGAATTACCATTAAAATCAATCAATAAATCATGATTTTTAATAAGTGATAAAGCCCCATGAAAATGTTATTACTGAACAAATAACAAGATAGGTGAACAATATAGTGAAAAAATCATATTAAGGGGTCATTTTCACCAGTACTAGAACGATGATGATAAATATTTAGAATACACATAGATCCCAAATGAGGCTATGTCTATGAGAAGAATGGACACCCATCATAATTTTGATCGGTAGAAAGTCTCTACTAAGGCATTTATAGTTATTAGATGTATTCTTTTATCCAAAAATATGAAGTAAGTAATGAAATTTATGGATATCCTATTGTTTATGGAGTATTCCTAGGATACTCAATGAAGTGAAAGATATATAAATTCTTAAATAACATTCATTTCTTATTTTGGAGAGAATTGATTTTAGGATCATTGAGGATAAAATTTTGATGAATTATTGGAGCTCAAATGATGATGTGTTTTTCAATGATAATGATTGTGAATATTACATTTTTTTAAATATTCATTTTTCTAAAGGTTGAATAGAAATTTTTGGTTTTATATGTAAATATGACTCAGTGGTGGTATTAGTGGATGAAACCCTTAATGAAGAAAATAAATCGATGTACTAGAGGACTCATTTAAGGGAAAAATACAATACATACAATATAATTTGAGATATTTAAACACCCATTAAGGAAATAAGAATGGTAAATTTAAATCATGTTTCTCCATTCTCAATTAGGAAACTAATATTAATTTTTAAGTTGTAAAGTGGAATCTGGGATTAGATACTCAAATGAATAATTAGATCAGATTGATATTAAATTAACATGAAGCTTATTAAATGGTGATCAATGCAAAAAGTGATTGGAATAAATTAAATCCTAAAGAACCAGATTTATTATAATTCAAATATTTTTCAAAATAGAATGTTCTTATTTTATAATTTCTAAACACAGATTGAAGGCATTGATATTTAAGAAAAAATTGTTGTAGTAATTGGAATGGTTTCAATCGGGATCATTTCAGTTTATTCAATTCATAGAGGATATAATGTCTATAAGGGAGATGCCATAATTACATTCTATGATGGAATTCAATAAAAATGATTTTTAAATTAAAAAAATAGTTGTATATATAATTCTAAATATTGAAACTAAGAATTAAATATTGAAAAACAATTTAAAATGTCTAAATCTGCTTGAAAAGGTATAGTATTTCAAAATGGATGCTTATTTAATGAACATAAAATTCAAAAGTGACTACATGTCTAATAATTTCTATCAGAATAAAAAAAGGATTACTTATTTATCATACCTATGTATATGGATGATGTCATATTTAGTTGGTAAAAGCATGAATCACAGGAATAGATTGATAAAACCAATAATTAATGAATTTAAAATTAGAATGATTTGTTATGTCAAATAATTTTTTTCCCTAAAAAGTTATATAAAATAAGTAATAAAATTTTTTCCGACCTGAATTGTATGTTATATATTTTTTTGATGAATTTCAAACAAGATTATTCCAAATCATTGTCTTATCATCTTTCATTTCAAAAAAAATTATGATGGATGATGTGGAAAGTTATACAGATTCCACATTATATAACAGGATAATTGGATGCTTATTATGTTTTAATACAATATGGACTTATATAATCAAATCTAAAATTTTACAATCACGTTTTCTTTGAAATATGTATGAAGATAATATCATAGAGGTTGAAAAATCCAAACATACATTAATGGAACTCTTAGTTATGGGTTTCTCTTCAAACTAGAAATGGATACTGAATTTTCATCAATTTATGATGATGAATTGGATTTTGATGTGGTGGATCAAAATTCAACTTGGGTGGAATATTATTCATTATAAATAAACATATGGGGTAGTTTAGTATAAATCAATAAAACCATTATATTATCATATCTAATAATGTGTGAATCTGAGTGATAATGTTTTGTACTCAACTATTATGGATAAAAAATATGTAGTAGATATTGGTGGTGTGGTAAAATAGATGATGTTATTCTTATGTGAACAAAATAGATTAAAACATATCATGAAAAATATGGTTTAACACTCTAATACAAACCCTATTAATAGTTTATATAACTTCATAAAATGAAAATTTTGAATATTGAATGATCATAATTCCTCATGTTGGAACAATATAATATGTGGAATGTATCATGAAAAACAATTTCAAAAATAGCATTTTGGATACATCAATTAATTCTTAGTGATTATAAAACTACATAATCATTAGTATAATTAGGTAATTATCCAATAATTCAGGGTATCTACCGTTATATCTATTCTATTTCACATTTGATAGGACACATTGGTATTAATATCGGATAGGTACATAATAGTGAAATTCAATATAATAGACACACATTTGAAGTGATCAATATGTAACATAAGAGGCTGACTCTCACATATATATGGGTATTATATAGTTGTGTAAGTTTAAAGTATATATGATCCACAATAAATAGTGGTTTAGAGTGTGTGGGATATAGGGGAAACAACTTATTCACGAATGAGAAATGTGTTGTTTTTCAAACTATTCTCATCAAATTTTATTTTTTACAAAGACTATTTGTCATATAGAATTACAAAGATGGATGACTTATTCCACCATTATTTAAGAGTATAATGAAGTTCATAAAAAATTGAATTTCACATATGATTTTGAGCAACCCCATGAGAGGAATTTTGGAACCAATGTGATCCTAGATTGTGAATAAGGTCTATTTTTTAATTCATTATTGGTTGAATAAGGATAATGTATTATGATTTACATGGTTTTCAATTGGTTATATGACAAAAGGGCACTAGAAAGGATTTTAATATTGAATCATTTTCCCATGTTGTCCAAAAAATTTGTGTAAAATAATAGATTATTTGTAATGTTATTTTTATTGGAAAATATTGATATTTGTACATGTTTATGGTTAATTATGTATGTTTCAAATTTTGAATAATTATTGGTGAATTTTCACAAGGACGTGGAAAGTAAAATTTTATATTCCAGCACATCCATATATATTTAATGAATGAGTATAAAAAATTTATTCTTTATACATGCAGTTGTTCTAGGTAGAAAATATTGTTCAAAACCATTAAACTCAAATATTTTATGATGGATGATTGTTACACAATAGAGGATATGTCATATAATCAATGTTTTATGAAATTTGAATTTTTTGAATTGGTTCATTGGTGAATAAATATGTTTCTTGAAGGGTCAAAAATTCCTATAAATTCATGTTAACTCCTCTTATTTGGAATGAATTAATCATATAAGAAAAAATAAAGGATATTTTTTTCTTATAATTTATCACCTACAAAAAATTATCAACTGATATTTATGGGATGTGTTTTTGATGAATATTATGTGACTAAGATAGGTTCAATGGGATTTCATTTAATGGTAATTTTCATGAAGACATTTCACAAAGGGTAGTTGCACAAACGTTTTTTGGTGACCATTATTCAATGATATATATATTTCATATAATATTGGTTGAACTGATATTGGATAAGTGAATTATGTTAACCATGGTTATTAAAATAATTGTAACATGATTGTGTTGTGAGAACGTTAGGACATAGGAATATAGTGAATCATACCAAAGCTTTTTATTTAGTCCATAATGATGAAAAAAGTGTGTATAAAATTGATAAGTTATAATTGAACATCAAATTGAAAACATAATGAATAATTCATCTAAAAAAATGAAAGGAGGAATCAACATAAGTGAACAGATTAACACATTATAAAATTCTTCAATTCATTATGAAGGAATTTTTCCTAGCATGGAGGTTATATGAGAGTTAAAATTTATACCAAACATGAAAGACAAATGTTTCATAGTGAATTTTAGTATGAAATTCCTATTTTTAGAATATTCTCATTGGTATAGCCCTTATTGGACAACCATTAAAATTTTACATTTATCTATATTTTCTATTTCTTTTTTTTAGTATGGATTGAAATTAAATATTTTTTATTTCATTCTAAAAACAACAGAATAAAAAAATTCAAACTAAATGAATAAAATTACACCCTAATTCTCCCCTTCATACATAATTAATCCAAAGGTGTATGAGGTTTTAAAAGGACACATGGATCTACCACAATATTAATATTATCATACTGGTGATAGTATATCTATCAAATACATAGAAAGTGATACATCAAGATAAACTAGTTCATGATGTGGAGTGTATAAATAAAATGTTAATATCATTTTATAAGGCTTCAACTATAAAATTTAATGGTATGTGATGAAATTTCATGGGGAATTTTTCATATATATACTAGTTTATTTAAGGGACCAGTGGATGGTAAATCACTACTAGAAGATGACATTGTGATGTTTCATGGTGCAATATAATGATGATTAAGAATTCTAAATTCTTTAATATATCTATTAGAAGAAAAATTAAATCCAAAATTTATTTTTAATGAAAATATTTTTTCCATTAAATTAAAAATCCAAAGAAATGGTTTTTTGAGTGAAATAAAAATATTATTGAAAATGTTATCCATAATATAATAAAATAATTAAAAACCACCAAAAATATTAAATGACTTAAATTCAGGGTTAATGAAACAATATTAAGTGATGTTGATAAAAATTTAAAATAATTAATAATCACGCATAATGAAAATGTCAAAATAATATAAAATCAATGGGAAAAAACATGATATATGTTTAGGATGATATGAATTCTCTCAGTATTATGTTTCTAAAACATTATATAAAAGTTAATAATATGATATCCAGAAAATTTGTCCAATGTTATGGAGTGGAATGAAATAACCAAAAAATATTTTTTGAATGGATTATTGTCCAATAAATGGTTCATAAAATTGGAAAACATTTCTATAGTCATATATTTATGATTTTTTAGTATGTTTCAAATCGAATTTAACCCATAATATCAAAAATGTTTGTTTCACTAATTATGTTATTCCAATTAGTATACATTTAAAACTATAATATCAACAGATATTTATTTTCAAAAATGTTATAAAGAACACCATCTCAACAAATGTATATATAGTAAAATATTTTAATATTTATTTCTAATGAGTATTCCAATAAGGTGATGTAATTTCGTAAAAAAATAAATGTTCAAAGGATGAAAAATAAGGCGATATTATTACCACTCTTAAGATAAAATAATATGTAGTATATTTTTGGTGATGCTCGATATTTTGGAACACAAAGATTAATTTTTAAAAAAAATGGAAAAATATAAAAATATTAAAAATTACTACAATTGGGGAGGAGCATATCTGAACCAAGTAGAAAACATGTTATGTAGAATAGATATCACCTAAAAAGAATAATTTTTCTACAAATAACATTTTTTAATTAATATAGAACATTTATAATTTTTCTAAAATTTATAGTTAATATTTTGAGGAATGTTTTTATGTTCAAACCCCACACATATCACTTATAAATAATAAAATTATACGTTCATAACATAGTATGAAATATCAAAGGAAGAATAATGTGGAAAACATGGGATAGAAACAAATATTGGAATTTTCTAAACAAATATCTATATAATCCACTCTGAATTGGGATAAAAAGATATAAAAATATTCTTATATGTATTTTAAAAAATGATAACATGAACCTATTATTGTAAAAGAAGATAAACCATGGAACAATTTGAATAGTCTATGGGAAATTATTAAGAGATTATACTTAATACAATGACTAAATCAATCTTATACAGTAAATATATAGTTTAATTATTGAAATCCAAAAACAAGTTGTCTATGAGTTTTTGGAAAGGCTAAAAATGATGTGAATAAATAATATTAAAGATCTATAAAATCAATGTTCATCAACCTGGAATGTAAGACTGTTTGGATAGATTGATTAAAAGTTGATAAATAGATGGAGAATGATCATGATGGTATTGAAAACAAATATGCCTCTCCATATAAAACTGGAAAATGAATTTCATGAAAGGTTTTATTTTAATTAGTAACCCATATTTTATGACTATATTTTTGGAATGTTTTACCAAGTTGGGTGTAGTGAAAAATATTATTTCAATCTTTTCCCTCTCGAAAAAAATACAAATGATGATTATTAAAGATGATAAAAAAACATAATTAGAAAAATCTAGATTACTATAAATGGTAAATAAGTCTATTTCACACAATATTATATCAATAAACAATAACATGTCCATGATTCCCATGAAAACAAAGTGTTGGAAAGTTATAGAGGATCTAAATATGATATGTTCTTCCAATATCAATGTTGGGATGAATGGAATATCTTGTTTAAAATATGAATCTCATCCAATTTTCAATTAATAAAAAAAGAATAAAATTAAATTAGACTTCCTATTTATAGATATATATATAATACATACATGTATGATTTAATTGAGATTATAAATTAGTTGAACTAGTTTTTTTGTTTTACCAATTGTATGATAATGCTGATATCACATTGTTTAATATTACAACAACCATAATGAATTTATATGGGCATAAACACTTGTGGGGGAGGAAATTTTGATGATGATGCTACCATATCATGTTCGTTAAGGAAAATAAATAATTCATGGCTGTATATAATTTCTGGATAGATTTTAAATATCTATAATTAAGGTTTCAAATCACTCTTAATTACTATCTTTTGATTGTGATGAATATGTTTTCAAATTCATGTCATTGTTTAATGAAATTAATGATTTGATGTGTTATTTATTGTTAATTGAATATAAATATTACAAATGATTTTTTAGAGATTAATTTAGAACAAAATTTCACATCAATACTATATTGTATACCCACAATAAAAAAAAGATTCTAATTTTATCACATTTCTAATTAGTTAAAGGAATTCACTTATGCCTCAATTGGAAATTCGTTTTTTACATCAGGTCTTCTCATAAAGATATATATTTAACTAACAAAAGGATTATTTGTAGCGAAAGAACAACTAGTATCCTCCTTTTATAATCATTGGTAACAAGATAAAATTTCTTAACAAGAATGAGGAATAATAATATGAAGTGTAAACCATTGAAAATGGTCGATGAAAAGAGATAGCCACCACTGTATTCCTATCACATTTGTTTTCAATAAGGGGGAAAATAAATGTTTACAAATATTTATATAAATATATAGAATTTTTTATAATAAAAAATAGTGGGTTAATTTTATATTACCGTGATTTGATTTCTATTTTTAGAAATAATGAATAATTTATATACTATAAAATGGTAAACATGTGTAGAGATGTAGTGGTTTTTCATCTCATACACAATAGGTAAATGAATAATAAATAACAAGATACAATTATATATCGATATAAATAACAAGAAATTGTTTCTCAATTTAAAATGGAAAACATAATAGTTAATAATGGTTATATATCATGTCTTGGCATATTTATGTATCATTCCTAAACATTTAAATATTAATATTTATATAATTACTTAAAGGAATAAATGATAAATAGATGTAATTTTTTTCAATGAAGGTTAATAGATATTTGAAATTACTGACCTGTGGTGATGTATCTAATTGATTTCAGGAATGATTAAGCTATTATTAATGAAATTTTGGAGAAAATATATTGAATGAAGATCCTTTGAATTTCTTTATATTTAATTTAATGGTTGATAAGGACATAACAATTCAAATTTTTTTATGAATTTGAGGGTTCATGGAGATGACTTTTTGATGGGAGAATTTTTTTAATATAGGCATTTCATGTAAGAATGTCCCCTTAAATGATAAGTGATAACATAGAATCACTAGTTTTTATAATGTAATAGGTGATACCCCTAATTAGTTTTATAGAAACATGTATGATGTGTCGAAATCATATGATAAACAATTATATAAATTTAAACAATTTATGATAATAGTGGAATAATTTTACATCATATGATAATCCATGTTCCTATTATACCATTAGATTTTGTATAATATCAAACCTATAGTAAATGTAAAAGCTTTATATGATAAAATTATAAAATTATAATATAATATCATACATAAGTTATGATTATAAAATATACCCATTGTTTAAGGACCCGACCTTAAACATTAAATAAAATTGAAATTAGTTAATAATTCACATTAAGGATCTTTTTAGGTTTAGTGATAAAAGGAATAAAGAAATAACTTTTTCATAACAAGTTTATTCTTACAGAGTTGACTCTTGTACGCAAAATCCATAAAATAATAACATTTAAAAAAATCATGGTTTCATTTCATGCTTAAACATCACAACTTTTGCATGATCCCATCCCTTAATCTAATAACCATTAAATTCTTTGAAAAATATTTCAAAAACTAGGGATGAGAATAAAATTCTCAATAAGGGATACATAAAGAACGAAAATTGTTAGTTTTCAAAATTGTATATAAACCAAGAATACATTATCATAATGTAATACATTTCACAATAAAGAAGTATAAAAAACACTTCACTAAAAATAATCTCATTGCATACACTTTTTTGTAACCAAAACATTATCATAAAACCCAATGTAAGGAACATATAATATTTAAGGGTAACTTGTTACATAATCAAACTTAAATCGAATATCCATATATTCAACTTCAAGAGATCATTATTACAAATTGAACAGCCATACAGCCAACTTCCAAACCCAATGCATTAGAGGTTATAACATAACCACATGTCCTTGGTTTATCATGGAACCACTCATAATTTGGTTTATCACATAACCATCTATTATAGTTTTATCACGTAACCACCATCCAAATGTCATAGTACCATTATATAATATTAACACGTAAAATATTTAAAATATCAACATTTCTCTAATAAAATTTCATTTGTAATCATAAAAAATCATTTAAATATATTGAAATACTTGATCTATTTCAAAAACCATTTTCAATAAAATATAATGTAAAAAGTTTATATGGTATTTATTTTCCTTTTAAAAACATTATGACTTGTTATGGAAGCTATATATCAAATAACGGTCGCAGTGGTGGAAAGGTCATTGTCATCACATAAGTTAAAAACGTTCCATTTTTCATTTAGTAAAACACTTCGTAGAATAAAAATATTCCATTTGAATGTAAAAAATGTTAAAGTGGATTATTACACTTCGTATAAAAAAAGTTGGTGTAAATTATCAAAATATGCCTCAATGAAAGGTGTTTGGGATGAAGTCCCTTACCTCGTGTGTGAAATAACTCGTTCCTTCATTAATTTCTAGAATAATAAAATTATATTAATATATAATTTTTTCTGAATATTTTATATGTTTTTTATTTAATTTATATCACTTATTTCCATTTAATAAAAATTACATAATCATTTAAGTTAATATCAGTCATTTTGAAAATATATGGTACTTGAGTTAAAAAATGAACATGTTATAATTACACATTGTCCATGTGTTCAAAATTCCATTTTCTCCATATTTATATTAATTATATAGATATCATATATATCATATATATCAAGTATATATATATTTATAATAGTCTTTAATATTTGGATATAAAATAAATGCACCGTTCATGGAGACGGAAAGTCGTACATACGTATGAACACTACATTCATTTGTATCTCATATTTAATGGAATTAAAACATAATGATAAATAGGTATATTATAATTATATTATAATATAATTTTTTATATATGTTACATAAGTTCATTAATTCCATTCTTTATACGTTCCATGAATAGTTGGAACGAGTCATATAACTTTTAGGGGGCGGTAGTCTGCACTTCCTAAAATGAAATTATAGTATTTATACAACAGGAAAAGCATAATAATATGTTATAAATGATAATTAGAGGAATATAGTGATAATATAAATATCATATATACCATATATAACTACAGTTCCATCATAATGGCCACCACGAGTGGTGTTAGGGGAAAATCGAACAATCATCGTTTCGTGAGGTAGTAATTCATCGTACATAGAAACAGTATGTTCTATACCCATTAAATGGAGGTGTGTGTAACTGTAATTTGAATAAATTACATAAAAACAACCTATTATATTGAGTGTATTGGTTTTATTGAAAAAAAGAATAATTTGAGCATATGGAGTGGAGAAGGAAAAATAAATGGAAGAATCATGAGAGAATACATTACTTCATTTCAGATAACTCATTATGATTTCAGCTAAAAGGCCTTCTTGAATTACTTTATTCCCAAGGTAAGGCATCTAGGAGGAAGATATTAATGAAAGGAACTTATTGTTTTAGATGATGGATTAGACAAGGGGGCTTGAGATGTGTTAGTAAGGGTAAGAGGTGGTGACCTTTAATAAGAGGGAGGAGGGGTGCTTTAGGATTGTTTGAATGATTATTTTATTATAAAATTAATTTTGATTTTAAAACATTAAAAGAAATCATTTAATTATAAGATAATATGAGTATTATTAAAAATCATCTCAACAAATAGTTTTGAGACGATTTTTGCTTTCAAATTTAAACTTATCAATTAGCTCTAACCCTTAGTTAACTTATTTGATTGTTACCATGTCTTCTTGTATATTCATTTAATATAGTCAATATAGTTACTATAAAATTATAATAGAACCTCTTGTGCTTCATTAATGACATTTTCAACCTTATCTAATCCATTGAGCATAATATTATATTTTTAAGATTAGTATATAGATTAATAAAATAGTATTTGTTTTCAAACTCATTTATGTCAATTTATATACTATTCAAATCATGATTTTAAAAAAATATGTAATTTATTAACTATTTTAAAAAAACATATTTAATTAAAATTTAACAATTCATAATTATCACTAATTTTTGTGGATGGAATAAACAGTTTCAAAATAATTTTATTTTAACTTTTATAATCAAATTTATTTAAAACATTCTTTAATAATGAAATAACGACATCAACATTGTGTCATAAATAAATTTATTTATATGATGTCAAAAAATTTAAAATAAAATACCATGTTTTAGGAAATAATTTTTTATTTTCAATGAAAATTTATAGTTTAATTGATCACTTATATAACCCTATATAAAAAATGTTTTAGTTAATGTTATGTGTTTATGTTATATATTCCTTAAAATAAAATTAAAAGTAATTAAATGACATTTTCACACAGAAGTGACCCCATGGAGTCCTAAAATCAACCCAATTATGTAAATGGTTGTACATATCTAACCTAATAGGATTATGAATCGTGGTAGGTTAATTAAATATTATTATAATGTTATGTTTTACACTTATTTTACC
This sequence comes from Viscum album, assembly GCA_963277665.1. NCBI lineage: Eukaryota > Viridiplantae > Streptophyta > Magnoliopsida > Santalales > Viscaceae > Viscum > Viscum album. The sequence continues at coordinate 616,278,348 of OY728127.1, read as the reverse complement.
AGATTTATCCTTCAACTATGGTAAATAAAATATTTACTGAAGTTATTAATCCTAATGTCACAAAATAAAAGTTACCTAATTAAATTATTTGGACATCATGATTCCTAATACTTAATACATTTTTCAAAATTCAAAATATATAAGTTTTATAAATTAATTAAAAAATAATTCCCATTGTCAAAACCAAAAAATGTGTTTTTAAGAAGTATGAACTTCCAATTGATTGATATGTGTTTACGTCCAATTTGAAATTGAAATTACATACAATGACCATCATTAGATTGAATGATAAAAATATAATCTAATTACACATTAAAACAAATTATAATTATAATATACCTATATATATAAAATATAATTAATGGAATTTTGGAATTAAAATGTAGTGTTTTTAATTGTTCATAAAAATGAACTTTATCAGAAAAATTCGAAAATTTAATAAAAGTAGATTTTAATGTCACGCTTATAAAGAAAAATTTAATTTAGTCAAATATAAGATATAAAAGTTATAACAACTAGATTTTAAAATGGTTCTTCATAAAAAGGAGGTAAATTGACTTCTTAAAGAATATTAAAGAATTTTATGCATAATATCAGATTTACTCTTGTTTTAAGCCTCAAAAAATTATTGGGTAAATATAAAAACATTTAACAAAAATGTGTAATCATTATTTAGGTAGTTATGTTTATTCCTGGAAATAAAATTATATTGAGATAACTACCATTTAAAATAATAATAATAATATTCTATTTTTCAGTATAACTCATATTTACGTGCAACGTATAATTTCAAAAAAAACATGTTGTTGTGTATTGAGTATGATATCAGAAAATGTGACCTATATAACATAAAATTAATATCTTATTCATTAATATTAATAGAAATTAAAAAACTAATATCATATAAATACCTAGGTTGTTACATCCTTCCAACTATTTGGAAATTTTGTCCTTACAATTTTAAAATTGGGTTTGGAAACATTATTGAATGTCCCACATAGAAAGTGGAGAAGATAAAGCAATCACTTTTAATGAATGAAGGTGAAGTAAAATGGTCACCAAAGATAAAACATATTAATATTCAATGTAGTAAAACATGGACATTGAAGAAAAACTAACCATCTTGCTCTGATGGAGATTGATACAAGACATGATCAGAATAATGTAAACAACCAAAAAACACAAACATGTGATAGGTTAAACCATCAATTATTACATAATAGAAAATGTGAATGGGAAATGTTTTTTATGTTTCATTTCATAATATTGAAGAATTTATTAATGAGATTGAATAAGGATATATTGAAACATACATACATTTTATGGATACTTTCATCCGTTACTAATTTTCTACCATAAACCCATCTTCTCTCCAAAACAATGAGTATTGAAGATGACTTGGTCACATAAAAAGTACCAGAATAAATATATAGATATTAAAATAATCCAAAAAAGATGAACTATATATTTTCTCTATATTTAGAAATTAACTAAAACCAAAATGGTTAGTTTGATATCTGATAATCCCCAAAAGGATAATCCATTATAAAAGAATATACTACTATTTATCTCCAAAATTAAAAAAAATAGTACCCAAAGTACATTAAAGACCATTAAATACACAATTGTCCTTAAACATCTTCAAATTAATCCGAACTATTATTGAAACCCAAAACTCAGAAATATTTAATCACAGATTCTTCCATAGTAAATATTATCATTTATCTCTAAATTACATCAACTACTCTTAAATTCTTATACTGATGTGTAATTAACCTAATCACATATTCTCTATGATTGGTTAATCATTTCTTTAAATAACCAAAATTACCATATGTCCAAAATAAGAACATCTATTCATCATAAATAAAATTTCAACCATTACAACACAAATTAAATCACAAAGTATTCTATTTTCTGTAGGCATATAGTGTTACCCAAAAGAGAGAATGTCTTCTAAAATAACCTTTATAACATAATCACCAAATAATTTTCTTATAATAAGGATATCAATTTGATATTTCATAAGTTTCAAAAATAAAAAAATTCTTGATCCATAAAATCATTTAACTAAAAAGAATTATTCATACTCACCAAGGACATCACATAACCTAGTGGTGGTCCATAAATCCCCAACGCACTTTTGATGTGGGTTCGATTCCCGGATCATTATCTAATGTGTTAGGTTGTTAAATGGTCTACGTATTTTCCTTTTTCAAAAACTATATAATTATATAAAATTCCCAAAAAGTAATAACACCTAAATTATTAAAATTCATGTATTATATAAATAAAATTTGTTATTTATAACTATATCCACAAAAGAAAATATAATGATTCCTCGAATAGCATTTTCACATACCAACGATATGGTTACATATACAAGAGAAAAGTCTACCAATGTTATCCAATAAAAAAGAACATTAATACTTTTAAACATTTCATCACCCATATATCTAATATAACTCTCGAATTTATAAAATGTAAAAATTTTAATCTTCCATCATTCTTCATGATCCCATAACATTTATTTCAACTTTTTCGATAATACATATTTATTAGAAACATAATCATGATTAAAGTCATAAGATTATATAATATAAAAACATTATCTAAGACATAATCCATACCTTTTGTAGGTCATTTCTATTTTCCTCATACTCAATTGGAATGGTATTGGTCATTTCTAAAAATATATTTGTATGGTATTTCTGACACGATTGCTAATCCTTCATTGTAAAAAACTTATTTGGGTAAGGACCATGTAAACCACATTTAAATTATTCAATTGATCCATCGGAAATAAATCATTTCCTATTCTTAGATTCAACTGGATGCTTCCTTTTTCCATGATAGGTTATTGATTTATGTCCATCATTACCACATCTATAACATCATCCTGTCCATTGAAGCAATTTTCTATGTGTTTATTTCCACATCATTGAAATATAAGTTTTTTAATATAATTACCATTAATATTATTACCTAAACAACTATAAGGATTCATTTCATGCATTCATGATACGTTGGAAAAATCCCCAATTTTGATATGGTCAATCATGACAACAGATAGTTTCTTAAAAATAACCACAAGGGTTCCAATTGAATATCTCATTATATTCAATTTCTCATTCATAAAACCATCACAGTTTTCTTAACATCCATTTTTACCATGGTGACTACTAGATCTATCTATTTACTATACCCAAATAAGGTCAGTGTGCATATATCAGAAAAAACATCATATAATATCTTATGCTGAGTGTAAACAATATATTATATATATTCATGATATCTTAAACCCATTAAATATATCGAATATAACTATAAACCTTTACACTTTTCTAACCATTATGGTTATTTCTCTTTTTCTTAAACAAGACCCTAACCCCTAAATTTATTTAAACCGACATCTGATACCAACCGTAATGACTCATCCATAAACATTATATATTCTTGAATTATGTTAATAATTCAAATTTAAGATTTTTTTAGGTTTAGAACATTATAAAATTTTTTCCTAACTTATACATAACAACATTATTATTACAAATTAGACACTTCTACCCACTATCTATAAAGCATAAAAAATTTAAAAATAACATGGTTTTTTTCATGCTTAAACATCCAAACTTTTCATTGATCCAATAATAGACTATATTAAACTTTTAATCCTATGAAAACACATTTCAAAAATATGGGATGCACATAAAAGGATCATCATGGTATACATAATAGAGGAAAATAGTTTTTTAAAAAAACATGTAAACAATAAATACATTGTCATAAAGTTATACTTTTAACCTTCAAGAAGTAGAAAAAAAACATCACTAAATATAATCTCATTTCATGCCCTTTTTTTAACTAAAAGATTAAAATAAAACCCATATAATGAAACATATAGCATTGGGTATGGAAGGTAACCATATGATCATTGTCGCCGCATATGTTAAAAACAATCATTTTGACATTTAGAAAAACACTTCTTAGAAAATATATTCAATTTTAATGATAATATAAGTCAAATGGTATTTTTATACACCATATAATAGAAATAGGTTTATACAAAAAATTATGACTCAATGAAAGGATATTGAGATGAAGTCCCTTACCTCGCATCCAACTTTACTCATTCATTAATTAATTTCATTAACAATAAACATTAGTTAATTTCTAATTGCATCAAAACCTTTTTATGTTTTTAATTCCTTTTATATCCCTTATTACCACATTATAAAAATTAGATAATTATTTATGTTTATATTATTCATTTTGTTGATATTGGGTACTTGAGTCAAAAATAAACTTGTTATAATTACAAATTGTCCATATGGTCAAAATTACATTATATCCAAAATGATATTCATGATTTTGATATCATATATATCTTATATATCCAGTATATATGTAATTATAATAGTCAATAATATTTTTATATATGAAATGGAAATCACCATTCATTAAGACGGTAAGACGTACGTACGCATTAATGTTACTTTAATTTATAACTCATATTTAAAGGATAGAATACATAATAATAAATAGGTATATTATAATTCTTGTATAATATAATTTTTTATATATGATATATGTGTTCATTAATCACATCATTTATATGTTCCATGTATATCATTAACGAGTCATATAACTTTGAGGGGAGGTAGTCCTCAATTCCTCAAATGAAATTATCATATTTATACAACATAAAAAGCATAATGGTACGTAATAATTGATTATTAAACAAGAATAGATATATAATAAATATCGTATATAAAATATATAATTAAATTTCCATTATAATGGACACCATGGGAGGTGTTAGGGGAAAATCAAACAATCATCATTTCGTGAGACAATAGTTCTGCATACAAAGAATCAATATGTTATATACCCAATATATGGAGGTGTCTGTAAGTGAATTTGAATACAACTCATATTGAAATCATTGAATATTTTTTATACCTGTTTTTTAAACAAATATTATGAAGAGAATAGGCAGTGGAGAAGAAAAAATAAATGGATGAAGCATGAGTGAAGACATTAACCCAAATAGCGTAACTCATTTTTATTTAAGATAAAGGCCTTCTTTAATTTCCTTATGCCCTGGTTAAGGCATATAGAAAAAATATATGTATTTTAGGTGCATATTTCTGAAGATTATGGACTAGAAAAGGAGTATTGAGAGGTTTGAGTAAGGGATAGAAGTAGAGGACTTTTATATGATCGAGGAGGGGTGCTTCAGTAATGTTTGAAATATTTTTTTATTATAAACTGAATTTAGATTTTCAACATGTCCAAATTTCATTAATTTTGACTATAAGATTATTATTTTACTAAATACTTTAAAAATATTTTTTATACAAGTGTTGGATTCATATTTAACATTATCATTTAGCTTTAACCCTTAGTTAACTTATTTGACTCTTTCTGTGTCTTCTTTTATATTCATATTATATGGCTAATTTAACAATGATAAAATTTTAATAGAACCTCAAGTGTTTCATTAATGATATTTGAAACCTTATATAAGTTATTTTTCCAACTCTTATATTTTTATTACTAATATATCATTTAATAAATTAGTATTTCTTTTAAAAACTAATTTAGGTCAATCTATATACTATTCACATCATGATTTTTCAAAAATCCATACCGACGTGACGGTTTCTAAAAAACATCATTATTTAAAATTTAACAAGTCTAACATATCCCTAAATATTATGGATGGAATAATACGGTATAAATAAATTTTATTTTAATTTTTATAATCTCATTTATTTAAAATATTCATTAATAAGGTAATTACTACATTAAGAGTAATTAAAAGTCATTTCCACACACAAATAGCCCCATGGGGTCCTAAAATCAATCCAAAAATGTCCATGGTCTGAAATATCACATATAATAGGATTATTACATGTTTTAGAATAATTTAATATTATTATAATATTAATTTTTACTCTTGTTTTCAATATTTACCCTTTAACAATGGTAAATAAATTATTTACTCAAATTACTATTCATAATGTCGTAAAATAAAAGTAACCTATTTACACAATTTGGACAACCGGATTCAAAATATGGAATCCATTTTTCCAAATTTAAAATTAAATTGTTTCCCAAATTAATTTAAATTTAATACCTGATTTCAAAACCGAAAACCGTGTTTTTATGAAGTAAAAACAACAAAAGGATTGACATGTGTTTATGTTCAATTTCATTGTGAAATTACATTCAATGTCAAAAAATTTACTAAATGATAAAATATAATACAACTACACAATAAAATAAATTATATTTACAATATAACTATATAAATAGATTAGATTAAATGGTAGTTTTGAATTAAAATGTTGTATTTTTCACTATTCAAAAAAATCAACATTATTATAAAAATAAAAAAATTTCATCCAATGTAAATTTTGATTTGATTCTTCTAAAAATGAATTTTTTTCCAAATAGAATATTTAAATGTGAAAAAAAACTAGATTTAAAATGGTTTTTCCCTCAAAAGGAAATAAAATGACCTATTAAAGAATATTACACTATTGCATTGTTAAAATCAGATTCATTCTTATTTGAAGGCTCTAAAATTGAAAGGTTAAATCTAAGAAAAATTAAAAAACAAGTGTAATCATAATGTACTGAGTTATTTTCATTCCATGAAATACAACGACTATTCATTAAAAACTATTTATTATAATAATAAAAGTATTTTATTTTTTGGTATACCTCTAAGTTGTTTTCAATGTATGATTTCAAGGAAACTTGTTGTTTCGTTTTCAGTATACTATCAAAAAAATTGTCTTAATTAACATAAAATTAATATCTTACTCATAATTATTAATATAAATAGAAATTTTTTTATGATATAAATACATGGGTCATTACACATTGAATTTTTATAAGATATCTAGATCCTGTATGATACCTAGAATGCATATGATAGTTTTCCTCAATGTGAAGGGAAACATGTGTGATTAAAAACAAATAATAAATCCTTACCATCTAATATTATAAATACCTAGGCATATCATACATAGATAATACCAATTTTAGACGAATACTAGATTCATTAGATAAATACATGCTAAATGATCATAATTGTTTAGTATAATTATATACGATTAAGATAATAATCTACATTGGGAAAATATATTCAATACATCCCCTTAATATCCTCTCATTTATTACTCTTCTCAAAAATACCCTACATAAAAAGCATTCATTATAACCATCAAATATGATACATAAAAATGGGTGATCTCAGATTCTCATTAAATTTTAAAAAGGAAAACACGTAAACATAATATCAGTTTGAGGGTATAAGAACAACAGAATAAAATTTTAAAAAATACCGTATATAAAATATATCAACATCTTGATTCATGGAATAAAAATTTTCATTTAATAAAAGATGAATCATAATGAAATAAAATAACATGATGAATTTGAGTATAAAACTTGAATATTAGATAAATTTGTGTTTTACATATCTGAATTGAAATTCTAATATCAATGTTACCCACAATGACATGATAGGATTGGGATAACCCCATGTGTACATAATTTATTCTTGGGATGAACACTCAAGTACCATATTTTTGGAATGGAATAACCTCTTACTTACACTTTCTAAATATTGGTATAACCTCTCGCGTACACTATGAGCTTGTATAACATTAATCATTACAAAATGTATTGGAGTGAGATATTTGTACCACCTATATTGGTAAAGACATAAAAACCATCCTTTGTTATAACGTAAACACCATCACATAATTAGAATCATACATATGTATACAATGAGATCATAAAAAATTCATCAGATCATTGGTCATGTAATAAAATTGGTTTTATAAACATTTTATCATTTTCTAATCTATTGAAAAAAATAGGATTGATAATTTCATCATTTTATCATAACATATCCCCAGAAAAAAATCCAGTCTAATAAATATTTTAACATGGTAAATCCCATGGAATTGAAATGGGTTTCATTGAAATCATATCTTCATAAACATAAACCATTTGTGGAAATAACAACAATGGTTTCCTTGGAACATATCCCACGTAATATATATGATGCATCTATGATAGAAAATGGGGTTTAAGGATAAAATGAAAATAAAATTTGTTGAAAATTTAAATTACACATTGAAAAATAATTTTTTTAAACATAAATTTTTTTCTAGATCTTCTTCTATGAAAATAAATTTGGAAAAATATATAGGAATCTTTAAAAATCTGTTAAAACATCTCCTCAAGAAGGATACAATTTTTCATTGAAGAAAATTGTTTATTAAATAAATAATTTTTAAAAATATATTTACAGAAAATTTCATTGAAAATTCATAAACTAATATTCAATGAAAAAATTGTCTTTATTGAATGAAATTGTTTCATACTGTACAAGTTAAAACAAATATTTCGTTCACATTTTCAGTATAATCCAAACATTTATTTTTTGAAAAACAAAATTGAGATTTCATTAAAAATATTTTTTAGAATGTAAATCTAGGATACAAAATGCCTTGATAAATATTTTTAAAAATGTTAAAAAATGGAAAAATTATTATAAAACATGGTTTGGGATGGAAAATTGTTTTAAAAAAATACGATTTTTCCTAAAAACATGATTTTTTAAATATTAAGTACATAATGATAAGAATGTGAACTGAAAAAATATAATCCCAAGACACAAACTAATGAAAATAATATTAATTATATTATTGATTGTTTAATCATATGATTCTATATTCAAACACGTAATCAAAAATAATCCTAACAAACTATGAGATATTAATAAATAAATCATTACCACATTGGTATTATTGAAACCCATGACCCATGAAGGACTATCAATAAATTGAACTTAAAATATCATTATCAAAAATTAATTCATGTTAATACTTTTCAATGGTTCTTTACATATACCTCATACCAAAATATTGTTTCATAACATAATGATATGGCTCATTAAATGAATATTGAGTAGAAAACCCCTTCATGATTTGGTAAATTGTAAACTATAAACCCATTTAAATAGATATTCTAAAATGGTTATATAAATACAAATAACATATAGAATAATAATCAAAAAATTTATTCATTGGTATTATATACATAATATTAATGTAATAGATGGTGAATATGGCATGTGTTTCATAGAAGTAAAAAGTGAGCCCAAAATCCCTTTCAACTATATTAATAATTCAGATCAGAAGACCCAATAAATAATAAAATAGAATGAAACATTAATAATAATAAAAAACTATGATTCAATAAATAACATGTCAATGTCTTATTATATACACCGCATAATGGAAATGCTTGCTGAATTTTCATAAGTCTCCAATAAATAAAAGAGAAACTATAAATCCCTTATAATAAATTTCTATATGAACCATACATGTAGAAACACATATATAATAAATAATAATTTATTATAAATATATTATTTAATAGTAATAATTTATTACTTACAATATATAAATTTATTGTGGAAATTCGTTACTATATGTTACAATTTTCATGTTAAAATACTGTTTTCGATTAAAAGAAACTTTGTTTTTGTAAAAGTTATGAATTGTAATTTTTGATCCCTTAACAATGATCATGGTTACCTAATAACAAGAATAATACCAATTAAAAAATTATCATATTTATAAATATATGATACTATTATGACCAATCATGAAATATGGTTTTGATAAATGATGTATTTTGCTATCATTGAGATGGTATTCCATAAATACGCATGAGTAACACTTCCATTTTTCAACTAAAATTATAGTAAGATAGTACTTAGTATTGTATCATTGAAAAATTATCAAATATAATAATATATATTTAAATTTACTATTAATATCATCTATGTGGTGTGGTGATGTATATCGAGGGTCATATCTCTTTATGAAGGTAGTAGATCACACATACATGAATTATGTTATCATCTTTTTTTCTGTGAAATGGTAATAAATAAAATGATATATTATATTTTAACAGTTATAAATATGAAATTAAAACTAATTATTTAATTTATATCCTATATATCCATTAACATTATCCTGGTTATCTTCCATCTAAAGCATTAGTGATAATATTAATCACACCGCTTCACGAGGTGGTACTCCGCCATAAACACAAGTGATGTAATCATATTCATTATGTAATAGAATATAAAAAATTAGTTATATAAATGTGATACTAACTCTAAATGTAGAATTTTTTTATTATAATATATATACTTTATTCCCATCATCATATCCAATTTTGGTAGGTTGAAATGGAAATGAGGATAACATCAGCTCTCAAGGTGGTATCCTATCGTTAAAATTAATAATGATATCGTAAATCATATGATGAAATTGGATATGGTTGAAGTTAGTTAACTTAAAATTAAAAAATATAATTATGTTTATGATAATTATTTTTTTACTTCATCTTGTTCTTTTATGGAGGTGTAAGGTCAACTAAAATGAGTACTATTTTTGAAGAATGTTACCTCTTCTTCGGGTATCCTCCTAAGGGTATCACAAAAATAAATCTTATGTTAGATTTCATCTAATGAATAAGAATCAAGGATTTGATTACATGACTTTGGAAATTATTTGGGTAAATGTTTTTTGAACCAAAAAATATTTACGGGGTGAATAATAGGGAAGAGTGGGTGACTTTTTATTTGTGAGGGGTGTACCACACTTATAATGATTTGAAGAAAAAATATAAATTCACGTCTTTCTAATTCCTTGACATTAAAAAATAGATTATTGTATATTATTAAAAGTAATAGGTTTGAAATATATACCTAAAATATATTTTATATCTTTAGGAAATATTTACCCATATCTATTAAGGAACCCCCCCCCCAGTAATCCCATTTTTACCTCAACTATGGTAATTTTATTTTACTGTTTTCACTATTAGTCTTGGTCAGAATTTAACCTGAAATTATTTTAAAACAGAAATAATTATTTTTAAAAATATTTAATACATTTTTCCAAATTTATTTCCACGATGTGGAAAACATTCAATTATAATAAATGATGCAATTGTGGAGATTACATGGGTTTTGAAATTGAAACTGTTAAAATGTTTAAAAAAATTCATACAAAAAATCAATATGAAAATGATTAAAATGATATTAATTAAAATGAATGATATATATTTGAACATATTTTAATTTAAAACCATTTTAAAATATATTTTAATGTTTTCAATAATTTAAATTAAATGAATGTTTTCAATTAAAATTTATTATTCTTTACTATTCCCCAAAAAAATTAATGTTTTAAATAAATTCTAAAAAATTAACCAAAATATAATTTTTACACAATGATATCAAAAATGAAAATTATTATTTCAAAAAAAGTATGTAGAACAATAAAATAATCTTTTTAAATGATTTGTGCAAAAAAGTGACAAGTGTACCTTTTAGAAAAATATAGTTTTTATGAATACATATCGATTTATTCTTATCTAATGTGTAAAGACACAATAAATTATTGTTAAAAATTTTTTTGTATATATTCTAAATAAAATTCAAAAAAAATATAATAGAATTATTGTTATGAATTTATTTAGGAGAAACTCATTTTAATACATAAAAAAATTTTGAAGAATATTTAATTTATTTTAAAAATGTTATTATTTAAATTTAAAATTATTTTTTACAAAATAATTAAATTTTTGTAAATGGATTAACCATATATAGTCAAATATTAGTTAATAATATTCACACTAAACTTTCCAACAGTTTAGAGATATCTATATTTTTATTTAATAATATTTTAATAATATTTTTTTTTATTTACACTCGGTGTGGCATGTAACAGAAGATAATTTTTTTTGGATAATGTGAAAGATAATGTCATTAGTACATGTAATGATAAATATCCTACAGATAAAAATTATTTGAAAAAAAACATTTTAATAAATCTAATTGAGTTATATTAAACTCCGGTTAAAATGAATTTCTAACTTGAAATTTACCTATATCATTATATGTTTAACATTTGAAAATTAGTCCATAGAAAACCACATTATAAAACGGGTTAGTAAAAAATACACTTGAATAAGGTGAATTGTTGGGAGAAAGACATCTGTAATTATACAAACTAGGATTCGGGATGGGAGAACATAGGTGGGATGTAAAGATATGGTCATGGAAGAAATGAGTAAATAATTTTAGAGAGTGATGAAGACAATTTATCATAAGAAAGTGGGTGATACATAAAATGAAATAAACTATAAAAACAAAAACCAACTATTTGTTAGAAAAGTCATTGATATCATAAAAATAATGATAATATTACATCATATTATTTCAAGATCCATTTATAATGTTGGGGAATTTATATTAAAAATATATTGAGAACACATGGAAATCTTATTTCTTTATGTCTTTCTTTATAATATGCACAATTTCATACATTCTTGTGCCTTGAAAAATTTCCATATCATCTCTGATGCAATGTGATGAAATTTTCATGTCTAAAGAAGTAAATGATATTTATAAAATAATGAAAATTAATTCCTTCATTATAATGTTATTATAAAAAATGTTTACAACTTGTTTCCAATATGAATAAAAATTAATATGGTGAATTAATACATTAGTATAAAAAACATGATCTAATTTTCAATCTTAACCATTATTTTAACAACACAAAATTGTAAAATATGGACAACATATCTGATAGCATGTATGAAACAAAACACCATTTATAAAAGGATACATTGAATCACAAAACTATATGATATATTTACTATATTAAATTAATCCAATTGTTGATATATTTTTAAATTCACAAAATAATGAGTTATCTTTCATTACAAGAGACAACAAAATTCGTTGATAGCTTGCATTACACGCATGACTGGGTTTTACACAATAATGTTAATATTATTATTTAGAATAAAAATCCACTAATCTTGGTTAAATTGGAAGATATTAATATGATTAAATAACTTATGAAAATTAATCGTTGAATCCATTCATTAATAATTAATTAGAAATGATCATAACAAAACAATTGAATATAAATTGAAATGATTTTATGGGAAAAATATTTTTATTCCCCAAAGGCTTTTATCCTTATAAATGAAATTATTTACTATTAATGATTTATCATAATAAAAATTATATATAGTATATTAAATCAAATATTATATAATTCATCCTATAAAATTTATATCCACAATAGAAGAATGCATAAAAATTTACACATAAAGGAAATATCTTTATAAAGGGGGTTCGACCACATTTTAAATGAAGACTTCTTTTGAAACTAAATTTTGGAAAATATTTAAAAAAATTACAATATTAATTTTTTTTGAAATTGGAATGTAGAAAGGTTATTTTTGGAGAATTTTTTTTCAAGAAACTTCTATTATGATGAATAGTAGAAAAAAAATGAATTATAATTAAAAACAAAATTTACATCTAAGTCAATTATTATATTAAATTAAATCTATTGATTAGTATTAAAGTAAAAATAGGAAAATAATAAATATATTAAAAAAATTTGGTCATGTTAATCACTTATTAATTGAATTTATATTTAAAAACATAGTATGATTCTAATCATTTTTAGATTAAACCCCTAATTTTTCATATCATCAACCAGATTTATTTTAATTTATTTTTTCCTAATTCTATGAGCATATTTTTCTAATAGAAGGAATAAATATTTGGAATAAAAATAATTAATAATTTCTAATAATTTAAACTAATATTTTCAATTTATATTTGTTAAAATGGTTAAAATTAATTATAATGATTAAGAAATAAATATGTTTACGGAGGGAATAAGCATTAAACATTTTCAGAAAAATATATTATAAATATGTAGAAAATATATTATAAGGATATATTTATACCATAAAAATTTAATTATATAAATTTCTTCCTTATTGGAGACACATTAAATGAAAAAAAACATTTGTAGAATTCAATATTTCTAAAAATTATAATTGGGCCACTCACCTCCTATAGAGACCCGAATCTTGACGTACATGGAAATTACATTACTTTTGCGGAATACTTAATACATAACAAAAACAGACAAACAAGGACTGTAATAGTTCAGTGTCTTTGAAAACTCGGAACGTAATTTTCTAATCGTGGTGAAAGATCTTCAACATCTCCCATAAAGATCTTACCCTTTTGGTTTTCTTACCTAAAACCTTTTTTAAATCCTGGGGAAAAGAAAACATATAAAGGGTGAGCTCAAATTCTCAGTAAGGGTAAGCATGGATAAAATAAAACAATTCATATACCTTTGAACTTAAAAACATGAACATAATGTTTAAACATTAGAATCTTGGGCAATGACATAAAACATGCCAGTACATACGGCATAAATCATAAAGAAACATTAATCATGATAAAATAGCATGGGAATAAAACATGTGATTGTTGAAACCATTAAGCACATGATATTATTTCCATAGTATCCAAGGCCTTGTAGCCAAGACCATCATAGTGGAAAAAGTCCCTTTCTGAATCGAGTTCACTCCTCGTTCAAGTCTTGTATTACTGAACCAGATTAACTTACCATTCCACCCATGTCTATCTCATGAGATATAAATCTTTACCCAATGCATTGGAGGGAGATATATGTCCCACCCATCTCTTACTGAAATCATTCTTACTTGTACCACAACATGAACATAAATCATTCATCATTACCAAAAGTATAAAATTGGTTTTATAAACATCATCCCATCATAACATAATCCATACAAACAAAATGGATATAATTTAACCATAAGAAAAGTGAAACCATGTAAATCATAGAGACATTATACTTGAAACATACATATATGAAATAATTCCATCTTATATGGAAAATGGTTTTGATAAAACACTTGAAATGAATTCTCGAGTAAAATGTCCTTTCTTATTAAAAATCATTTTCTTTTCACAAAATGCCATGAAATTTAAAAAAAAATGATATTGTTGAAAATATTTATTAAATCTTGTAGAGTATGCTTTGTCAAAATAAGGCGTTATGAAACCGTAAAAATCTGTTCATGCCGTATGAGTTAAAATATCAGTCTTCTCGTACTTTTTCTGGAAAATTCAAAAAGTATCTCTTACTGAAAATGAAAAAAGATTCCTTTCATATATTTTACTAAAAATTCACCAATAGGTAAAATTGGATTTAAAAAATTGTATGAGGATAGAAATAATCTTACATATTAATGAAACATTGATGTGGATGATAAATATTCCCCGGTAAATTCTAAAGTATAAACAACCTCGGATAAAAATGAGATTTCGAGATTTTCCCTTACCTTATGTCTGATATGATTTGTATGTATCTGAACCTCCTGTATAATGATTTAAATAATTTCATTGACTTATTATAGAATCATATTCATTATTATGATATCATGTATGGTTCACATATGACTTTATATTACCCTTTCTTTTGTAAATTCCATGTTAAAGCAGTATTTTGGGTAAAATCGTTTCATTTATCGCACATGTTTTGACCTGTTGTTTTTGATATTATTACTTATATATTTATTTACATAAATTCAGAATGTAAAACATGATTTATATATAATATATATTCAGCATATATATGATAGATCGATAAATTGAATGAAATATATCGTTCATGGAGATGGTTGGTCGTACGTATGCATGAACGTTGTTTCTGTTTCCTTATTGAATTGATTGGAATTAAGTAGATGAGATACATATATATATATACATAAATCCAGTATCATTATTATGTCATATATTTCATTATTATTCATTATATATACTTTATAATCATTCATGAATGGTTAACATGGAGAATGAATCTCATCGCATCGTGGAGACTGTAGTCCGTACGTACGCACAAGCGATGATATCATTCCCATGATCATGGTATATTATTGAAGTGTATATATAATATTTCAGAATCAATATTAATTTACAATAATCATATATAGTTATTTATTTACACCATTATACCCATCTAATTAAGTTGGTGCTCGAAAACAGATTACACCACGGCGTGGAGACGGTATTCCGTACGTACGCATGCGCGGTGATTTCATTTTCCATAGGATGGATAGAAGGTGAAATAAGGTTTTTTCATATTTATAATAAAATATAATTATATCAGTAATACTGATGTTATTACTTTATAATGATACAACTAAATAAGAAGAAGTAGAAGAAGAAATAAACTTGAGAGAATCGGAAGAAGAGATTACCTCTTCTTCGACGCAATTCCTTTATGTTTCCTCTTAAGGAAGTAGAGTTGGTACTTTGAGAAGAACAAAACCTCCAGAATGTTTCTAGGGAAGTGGAGAAGATAAATGTTCCGGGTTTGGCCGTGTTTCAAGGCTCAAATGGGTGTGAAGAGAAGTGGAAAGGGGTGCCCTTTTTATAAGGGAGGAGAGGGGCACCTTTGAAAAAACCTAAAATATTATTTTATAATAAAGACATATTCAGTTTTTAATAGAACCAAATTTATTTATTTAGAATATAAGGTGGGGATGGGTCTAAAGTATCTCAAAAAAATTATTTTAGATAGGTTTGCATCATTATATTAACCTTATCTTTTAGTTTTAACTCTTAGTTAATTAGATTGACATTTACCATGCCACTTGGTATTTTTATATTATATATTTACTAAACATACCATATACATCCAAGAGACCCCCAAGTGGTCCATTGATGATACACCTATCATGATATAAGTATCTTGGATGAACCTTAGATTTTTGAGAATATAATAACAATTAATAATATAATATTTGTTTTAAAAACTATTTTATGTTAATTTTGACACTATTTGGTAATGGATTTTAGTGAAACTCATAACAGCATGATTATTTCGAAAAAATTCAATTAATTAAATACTAACATTCCATATTAATAAATAAAATTTTTTTAATTCACAAAAAGTCTTAAATATCATTTATTTGGGTATTTATAACATCAATTATTTTAATATTTCATTATTTAGGTAATTACAACATCACCATAGTGTCATAAATAACATAAATTATTTAATGTCTAAAAATTATAAATAAAATACAATTAGGTAGTAAATCTCTTAATATTTCTAATAAATATTTATAGTCGAATTTATCTTATATATAACCCTATATTAAAAATTATTTAGTTATTAAACTTTGATTTTAACTATTTTAACCATTCTTTAAATAAATTAATAATAATTGTCTCAATCTAATCCAAGTGGACCTAAATGGTCATATTTTATTCCTAAGGTTTCTTTTGGTCGAATTACACTTATCCAATATAATTATAACATGTGTTAGGGTAATAATAATATCATTTTTACCCTTAATTACCCTATTTACTTTTAACCATGATAAATAAAAGTAAAAAGTTACTATTCACCAAAAATTATTTCCATCTCATTGAACCACATTTTAGTCCTTGATATTAACCATGACTCTTGGATTTTCGAAATTCCACTCACATAAGTGGTAAAATCACGTTTTATGTGAATTTCCAAATTTTCCTAGGAGGTGGGTAAAAGACGGTGAAAAGTTCAATTAAATTTCTATATATTTAAAATTATTATAAAATGACTCCAATTTATTACATTGAACATATATAGGTATTATCTATCAATTTTGACCTAAAATAAATATAAATAAAATAAATAATTATTTAAACAAAAAGTTGGTTTTGAAATAGTAACCCAGTGTTTTCACTATTCATCAAAAATTGAATGTTTTTTGAAAAATACCAAAAATTCACCCTAAGCTAATTTCGATATTCTGAATTGAAAAATGAAGTCCATTTTGAAAGATAAAATTTATAAAATTTCAAAATGTGGGTATTACTCTTCATAATGGATAGTTTATATAATATTTTAATAATATGTCGTTGTTTAGTGAAACTCGATATTGCGTACAGCACACGCTGTCGTGGAAGGTCGCGATTGCGTGTAAAGAAAGCCAAGTTAGGTATTCATGTGGTGAAAGCTCCTTTTTGGAGTAGCATATAACACAAGACATCAAATAAATTAAAAAGAATATTTTTCATTAAATCTCGGGGTGTTACATTCTACCCCCTTAAAAGGAATTTCGCCCACGAAATTCATCGGGGTTATAAATGGTTTACTACTTGAAAGTTTTTTTCTCATAGAAACCCACATCATATAAGAGAATACCAAAACTTTTCTTTAAAAACTAATGTATGAAACGTAACAGTTACCCAAATTAACTAATCACTGGGTTTCCACATAGGAGAACATAGGTGAAAATATGGATATGGAAGAGAAATATAACCATCAACTTCAGATGAAGAGTGGTAGAGGACATGGCTATGAAAAATACAACAATCACAAAGCCATTAATTTGTGATGATCTAAGGTACCATATGATAAATCAGATACAAGAGCACTAGGAAAACATTTTTTGTTTTCAAAATCATTTCCCAAACGTTAAAGAATTTGAAGTATAAGAAATACTTACTTTATTTTGGTATCATCTCACTGTTTCTTGTGCCTCGCACAATTTCCACTTCATCTCTTAATGAAATGAAGATGAATTTTTCTTATGTGAAGTGTTAGCTGATTATACGATATAATGATAGGTCATTCCATCTATTTCTATTGCAAAAATTTTAGCACAATTTATTAAATATGCAGAAGTCCATCTATGCTGAGATAAATCATATATGGTTTCTAAAATAGACTTATACATCAGCTATCATAGCTCTTAATAAAATAAAACTAGTTTCTACTAACCAGGGACTTCCTGTAGGCTAGTGGTAGGCATTAAAGGCATGCCGCACTTTGTTTGTGGGTTCGATTCCCGCATCCTTGTCTAACGCGACAGGTTGTTGCCTGTCCTACGGGTTGTCCTTTTTCTAAAACTATACTATTATAACATTCTATCAATAATATCGAAAACAATTTCTAGCCTTAAACAATACTAACTTATGTTCAACATAATCCATTCGAATCTTTAGGCTTATCCAAAATACTTCTGTCCAAACTCATAGTATAAAGAGAATGATTACTAAAAAGGTCATATAACAAGCATGTGAATACCATAATTTATCCCCCATATATCATACGATATATCTTGTTGGTCACATTACAAACATGTGAATACCTTAATCATGTATTCTATTAAAAAATTAATACCCATTGAACCTTAGTAAAAACATGAATGCTGTCAGAATTTAACTCTTTCCACATACCAAAATCCAAATATTCTATATACTCAAACCATGATATAACTTTGTCCTTATATCAGTCATGAGCTCATGAATAGTATCAAACATTTAATTTTCTCCTTATCCCTTCATTATGCGCATATCATCTTCATTCCAAAAATATCTCAATCACTTTCCATGGTTACCAGTACCATAAAATTATTGAAAACCACAATAGGCCGATACATAGATATTCCAATATTCCATGATACTATATACAAAAATATTTTGAAATCCCATTACATAAAAACTTAATCATTTTACCACATTGTTGTCATATTCAACATCGCCAATAGTGATCGCATGTGACTTCCCTTTGTCCTTTTCCTTAAGTGGGTGCTCATGTCGATCATCATTAACCCTTGGATTAGGGCATTGATTAGCATAATGCCCCATTTAATTACACTTGAAGCATTGATGTGTTGGTGGTGTGTTCTCTGCAGTCTTTTCTTTATTCATATCATTTGAAACCCTTTTTCCATTACTTTGACACTCAGCTACTCGATGACCTTCTTTTCCACACTAAAAACATTTTCTAGTCCCTTTAAGACAATCTCCACCATGCTTTTTTACACACTTTGAGCATAAAGAAACATTCATCTTCTTTTCACCATTGTTCTGAGATTTCTCCTTGAACTCTTCTTTCATTTCTTGTCCAAACCATGAGATGGATATGTAACACCAACTTCCATTTCTACCATTATATCACAACGTAAAATTTCTTCATAGCTACTAAAGTATCTTATAGATAATGCCCTTAGAAGACTTGGTTTTATGCCACTAAAGAATCGATCAACTATATTTTCAGGTTGGATGATAAATCCATATGCATACCTTGAAAGCCTTGTAAAATTTGCTTCGTATATACCAACAGATTCATCATCCTTTTGCTTAAGATCAAGTAACTCCTTTTCCATATTTGTTTGAAGAATACGAGGGAAGTACTTACTGAAAAACAAGTTCTTGAACTCGTCTCATTCCATGGATTCAATTTCATCTTGGGGCCTCGTATTCTTAATTAGAGTCCACCACTGGTCTGATTCACCTTCTAAATGGTAAACAGCTAGAATGACTTTAACGTGTTCCGAACATTGAATTATGGAAAATATATTTTCAATGGTACTGATCCATTTTTCAGTAACATGTGGATCAGAAGACCCATTGAAAAAAGCTGGGCGTTGCCTCATGAAGGACTCAATAGAATATTGTTCCCTTCTCTACTCATTCAGAAGTCCAGAATGATTCATAGCTTGCGTAAGTATAGCCATAAGATTTTGCACTCTATCTCCCATAACATTGGTTTTTTCATGAGTAAAATCATTTCATTTTCCATTACATTGATCAACATAGTTCCTTTGGGTTCCAGTCATGGTCTAAAACCCAAAAAGAATAGTGTGAGAGACAAAAATCTTGTTAGGGAAAGCAACATAATAAAGGTGGGGTACCTTCGATATATAACATCTTAGGCTTAATTCTAATATCATTACCATAATTCTAGGACTATAACCTATAATTATACTTAACCTTAGTAACATCCCTAGACGTACCTTAGAAATATTCCTAGGGATCTCACTAAGGTTTTCACATCCTCGTTTCCAAAGGTTAACTAAACCTTTCCTCTGATACCAACTGTAGAGACCCAAATAATGACGTACATGGACATTACATTACTTTTTCAGAATACATATTACATAAAAAAAACATACGCACAAGTACCGTAATAGTTTAATGTCTTGGGAAACTCAAAATGTTATCTTCTAATTGTGGTGAATGATCATCAACATCTCCCATAAAGATCTTCCCCATTTAGTTTTCTTACCTAAAACCATTCTTTAAATCATGGGGAAAAGAAAGCATATAAAGGGTGATCTCAAATTCTCAGTATGGGTAAGAATGGATAAAATAAATCAAATCATATACAGTTTATCTTAAAAACATGAACATAATGTTTAAACAACAAAATCTTGGGAAATGACATAAAACATGGCAGTACATAAGGCATAGATCATAAAGAAACATTAATCATGATAAAAAAGCATTGGAATAAAACATGTTAATTTTTCAACCATTAAGCAGAAGATATGATTTCCATAGTAGCCAAGGCATTACTGGAAAGATCGTCTTAGTCGACAAAGTCCCTTTCTTAATCGAGTTCACTCCTCGTTCCAGTCTTGTATTACTGAACCAGATTAACTTACCATTCAATCCATGTATATCTTATGAGATATAAATCTTTACCCAATGCATTGGAGGGAGATATAAGTCCCACCCATCTCATACTGAAATCATTCTTACTTGTGCCACAACATGATCATAAATCATTCATCATTAACCAAAGTATAAAATGGGTTTAATAAACATCATCACATCATAACATAATCCATACAAAAAAATGGATATCATTTCATCATAAGAAAAGTGAAACCATGTAAATTATAGAGACATTATACTTGAAACATACACATATGAAATAATTCCATCTTATATAGAAAATGGTTTTGATAAAACACTTGAAATGAATTCTTGAGTTAAATATCCATTATTCTTCAAAATCATTTACTTTTCACAAAATGACAATAAATTTTAAAAGAAAAGTATTTTTTTTTAAATATTCATTAAATCATGTAGAGTATGCTTCGTGAAAATAAGGTGTTATGATACCGTAGAAATATGTTCATGCCGTATGAGTTAAAAAAACATCATTCTCGTACTTTTTCATGAAAAGTCAAAATGTATCTCGTACTGAAAATGAAAAAAGATTCCATTCATATATTTTACTAAAAAATCACCAATAGGTAAAATAGGATATAAAAAATTGTAGGAAGATAGAAATAATATTACATATTGAGGAAACATGGATGTGGATGATTAATATTCCCTAGTAAATTCTAAAGTATAAACAATCTTGGATAAAAATGAGATTGCGAGATTTTCCCTTACCTTACGTCCGATATGATTCATATGTATCAGAGCCTCCTATATAATGATTTAAATAACGTCATTGACTTATTACAGAGTCATATTAATTGTTATGATATCATATACGGTTCACTTATACCTTTATATTACCCGTTCTTTTTTAAATTCCATGTTAAAGTAGCATTTTGTGTAAAATAGTTTGATTTATCGTACGTGTTTCGACTTGTTGTTTTTGATATTATTACTTATATACTGATTTAAATAATTCCAAAATGTAAAAAATGATTTATATATGATATATATTCATCATATATATGATAGATAGATAAATGGAATGAAATACACCGTTCATGGAGACGGTAGGCCGTACGTACGCATGAACGCTGTTTTTGTTTCCTTATTGAATTGAATGGAATTAAGTAGATGACATACATATATATATAAATAAATCTAGTATCATTATTATGTCATATATTTCATTTTTATTCATTATATATACCTTATAATCATTCATGAATGGTTAACATGGAGAATGAATCTCATCGCGTCGTGGAGACGGTAGTCCGTACGTACGCACGAGCGATGATATCATTCCCATGATCATGGAATTGTATTGAAATGTATGTATAATATTTCAGAATCAATATCACTTTACAATAATCATACATAGTTATTTATGTACACCATTATAACAATCCAAGTAAGGTGGTGGTCGAAAAAAGATTACACCACAGCGTGGAGACGGTATTCCGTTCGTACGCACGCGCGGTGATTTCATTTTCCGTAGGATGGATAGAAGGTGAAATAAGGTTTTTTAATATTTATAATAAAATATCATTATTTAAGTAATACTGATGTTATTACTTTATAATGAGACAACTAATGAATAAGAAGTAGAAGTAGAAAGAAACTTGAGAGAATCTAAAGAAGAGATTACATCTTCTTCGACGCACCTCCTTTCAGTATCCTCTTAAGGAAGTATAGTTGATCTTTTGAGAAGACCAGAACCTCTAGAATGTTTCTAGGGAAGTTTAGAAGGGAAATTTTCAGGGTTTTTCCGAGCTTAAAGTCTCAAAATGGTGTAAAGATAAGAGGGAAGGGGTTCCCTTTTTATAAGGGAGGAGAGGGTCACCTTTGGAAAAACATAAAATATTATTTTATAATAAAGTTATATTCGGTTTTTAATATCTCCAAATTAATTTATTTATAAGCTAAGGTGGGGATGGGTCGAAATCCTCTCAACCAATAGATTTTAGACAGGTTGGGTCATTATATTAACCTTATCATTTAGTTTTAACTCTTAGTAAATTAAATAGACATTTACCATGTCACTTTTTATTTTTATATTATACAGTTAATAAACATACCATATACATCCAAACGACCCAAAAGTGGTCCATTAATTATACACCTATCATTATATAAGTATCTTGGCCGAGCGTTAGATTTTTGGGAATATAATAACAATTAATAATATAATATTAGTTTTAAAAACTATTTTATGTCAATTTTGACACTATTTGGTAATGGATTTTTGTGAAAATCATAACAGCATGATTACTTCGAAAAAAGTTAATTAATTAAATAATAACATGTCATATTTTCCTAGAAAATTAGTGGAATTCATAAAAAGTCTAAAATTACCTTTATTTGGGTATTTATAACATCAATTATTTTAATATTTCATTATTTAGGTAATTAATGCATCACCATTTTTTCATAAATAACATAAATTATTTAATGTCTAAAAATAATAAATAAAATACCATTAGGTAGGAAATATTTTTATCTTTCTAATGAATGTTTATAATCTAATTTAACTTATTTATAACCCTATATTAAAAATTATTTTCTTATTAAACATTGATTTTAACTATTTTAACCCGTCTTTAAATAAATTAATAATAATTGTCCTAATCTAATCCAAGTGGACCTAAATGGTCATATTTTATTCCTAAGGTTGTTTTTGGTCGAATTACAATTATAAAATAGAATTAGGACATGTTTTAGGGTAATAATAATATCATTTTTTCCTTAATAACCCTATTTACTTTTAACCGTGGTAAATAAAAGTAAAAAGTTAATATTCACCAAAAATTATTTTTATCTCATTAAACAACATTTTAGTCCTTGATATTAACCGTGTATCTCAGATTTTCTAAATTCCACTCACAGAAGCAGTAAAAATAAGTTTTATGTGAATTTCCAAATTCTACTAGGAGGTGGGTGAAAGATGGTGAAAAGTTCAATTAAATTTTTATATATCTAAAATTATTATAAAATGTCTCCAATTGATTGCATTGAACATATATAGGTATTATGTATCAATTTTGACATAAAATAAATTTAAATAAAATAAATAATTATTTAAATAAAATGTTGGTTTTTAAATAGTAACCCAGTGTTTTCACTATTCATCAAAAAATTGAATGTTTTCAGAAAAATATCTAAAATTCACCCTATGCTAATTTCGATATTCTGAATCCAAATATGATGTCCATTTTGAAAGATAAAATTTATAAAATTTCAAAATGTGGGTATTAATATTCATAACGGCTAGTTTATATAATATTTTAATAACATATCATTGTTTAGTGAAACTCGATATTGCGTACAACACACGCTATCATGGAAGGTCGCGATTGTGTGTAAAGAAATCCATGTAAGGGATGCGTGTAGTGCAAGATCCTTTTGGTGTAGCTTACAACACAATATATCAAATAAATTAAAAATAATATTTCTCATATAATTTCGGGGTGTTACACCTCCACTATAAAATGCCACCTCATCTCCCATCGATTAACAACTCTAACATACTTTGGATTAGAAAATAAAAATGAAAATATCTTCCCAACTTCCCACAAATATTCCATGAATCTTTTCATTGGGTATAAATCGATACAATGAAATCCTTTGGATCAAATGACAAGGAGATACTCAGATAAGAGATAATGTTCATCACCAAATGTTATTCTTTATTCCCCAAAACTAATTAATTATTTTTATTTAATTATGATATTATAATATCATTTTCATCAATATATTTATAAATTTTAATTTTATGGAAATTTCATACAACTGCGCACACTTCAATGAAATTGGATGAGAAATCATCGTTCGTGTGTATGGCAGACTATATCCACATGAACTGGTGTCATTGGATTTTCCATTACCACTATTCATGGTTGGGAATATTGATGTAAATAAATTATTTATAATATATATATATACATATACATATATGATTTTTATGATTTTTGAATTATTATATCACACATTCCTCAATTCGTCCCATTTTCAGGGAATACGATAATAGCGCTCTTGTGTACGGTAGACTTTCACCACATGCAGGGTCATCAATCGTTCAGACATTACATGTAATATATTAAGGATGTTTACACTAAACACGTTTTATATATATGATATAATAATTATAATAAAACTATTATATATTTATATATCATTAAATATTCATCATATCAATATGTCAAAAAATAGAGACATCATTCACGCATAGGTGGGACTTACCGTCTCTATGAATGGTGTATTTCATTTCCATTAACAAAATATTATAGAATAATTTAAATAAATATTTAAAGAATATAAAAGATATTTATAATATGGTTTACATAATTTATATTATTATATCAAGATCCATGTTATTGGAATACAAAAATAAAAAGTCAAAAAATACTTGAAAACAAAGAGAAATTATTAAAGAACAAGATATAATATTTATAAAATATTAAATTAAGATATTATAAATATTAATATTGTTCAATTAAAGGCTAATAAAATTATTAATTCAATTATATTTTATGTTAAATAGCACTAAACCAAAATGATGAGTATGGTATGTGATTTTTCCTACATTTAATTTCAATGAGTCATATTATAATGTTATACACATTATTAATTTTATATATTTTTATACATCGCATTGAAATGAAATATCATGAATACAGAATTATTCATTGTATTTTATGATTCAATTTTAATTATTTTTTTAAATTTAATGTTACCAAGTGGAAAATATTTTGTAACTCAATTCATTTTCGTTAAGTTATATTACATCCTTTTAATCATTAATTATAGAGACACAAGATTAATATACATTTATATTACATAATTTTATATGAATATTCAACACATTAAAAGAGTAAATTTTAAATAACCATAAAATTTTATTGTATATAAAAACATGGGAACATAATATTTTATCTTTTTAAATGATCTTAAACATCTTTCGCAACGATCTTCCCCTTTAGTAATCCTACATAGAACCATAATTTTTGAAATATGGAAATGAAACATAATAAATATGTAGTTTATATTTTCATTAAATATAATTAATACAGATATGTAAGCATTATATGATCACACGTGTGTGATAACATGAGAATAACATTTGAAGATCAAACCCAGCATATCAAAGATCATATATACGGGTCATGGAAAAAGTATATTCTATTCATAAGACTAGAATAAAAAGGTAATAATGATCATAATACATTAAATCATAATATAGGAATAATAAATGTAATTATTTTAACAAAAGAAGCATATTAAATTATCCCCTATAAGATAAGGCTCAATTAAAAAACATAAGAAGTCACATAATGCGGGATACACTAACATGGTGGGACACACCACCATCCAATGTGACATGCATTTGCTTATGGGTTTCTCTCAAAACCCTCTTTGTAATAAATAATCACTCCAAAGACCATCTTAGTAGACTAGGTACACCCATATGAACATTTTAATTGAAGAAGACAATTACACAAATGTGTTCAATCCTCATTCCTTCTATATTTATCTCATGATATATAAATATATATCTTTAACACTTTAATTTTAGAGATTTATAGGACCCAACACGCTCATAATGAAATCATACATACATATTCCACAAGATAGTAAAGAATTTATCATATCATGACTCCTAAAATGATATTTGTTTCATGAACATCATTTCATAACCCATGAAATGAAATTGGTGTAATAAATATTTCATCACATCATCACCTATGGAAAAAAGACATGTTTCATAATAATTTCATGATATAATAAATAGTGATTATTAGTGGGTTTCTTATGAATATTTCTCATGAAATATAAATGGGGTTCATGAACATAATTCCATAAAAACATTTAGAGATAGAATATGGATAGGAATGTAGGATCATATCCCCGATAAGGCTTTAATAACACCACCAGATGACATTTTGGATGGAAAACAATTTTCAGAGATCAATTAAAAATATTTCTTGTGAAAAATATCCTTTATTATATGAAAAATTATTTTAAAAATATAAAACCTTTTTAGAACCATTTTATTTGAAAAAAAAATTGAAAATTAAATAAGAAATCTTTAAAAAAAATGGAAAAAACAATTTCCCAAAAAATATATAATGTATTATTAAAATAACATTGAAAAAAAAATCTTGAAAAAATATAAAGGAATATGAAAAACATTTTGAAATCATTTTATTGGAGGAATAAGAAATTAATTATGAAAACAAAATTGAAACCTTGTTCTTTGAAAATTTATAAATGAAGTTTGACAACATTTATGAATTTTCCATGAAAAAATAAAAAGGAATCATTAAAACATTTGGAAAAACATTTTCATTGAATACATATAAAAAGATCCTAAAAACACTTTGAAAAAACTTTCTTTTTAACAATAATAAAGGTGATTGAATATCATTTAAAATGAATCATAAACATAATACATTGTTGAATAAAATTATTTGAAAACAAAAAAATTCATAATATTAGAAAGAAAACATGTTAAAAAATTATTGTAAACTAGAAAAGGAATCATCAATTAACTGATGGTCAAAACGGTGTAATAATTAATACATTTTAAACTTTCATTTTTTCGTAAAAAGATTATAAAAATACCTTAATTGAAAAATGAGTAGAATATTTTATAAATAAAATTATGGAAAAGTTAAAACATGTGTTAAAATGACTTTGAAGGATCATAGGATAATTTTATAACATTTTTTATGAAATTTCTAAAAAATCATGGTTTTTATGAAACATAAACTTTTTACCTAAGAGGTTTATAAATTTATAAATTTAAAAAAATATTTTCTAAATTATAATAAGTACCAAATACTTGATAAATCGTAAAAATTCATCATGATATCATGAAAAACTATAGGATTATAAAATCCATGAGTATTTTTGATGCATGGTTAAATGTATTTCATCAATATAAGCATATCTATAAATAATCCTGATAATGATTCCCTTATACCAATAAAGACTTACCAATTCTGTAACATTAAATCATTTCCACATGAACGAATGAGATTAAAATATGCATTAAATATCATGAAAATAACTATATTAATGATAAAAAAGGTCAATGGCTAGTATATACACATTTTAAAATAATATTGGGGTAAAACATAGATATGTCTTAAATAAATAAAATAGAGTCAAAAATACTTGAGCGATTTTTTAGCTTTGGAACCATAATTCCCCAAATAGATAGATCATAAAATTAATTATAAATGAAAATAATTATAAGGATAATATTCATATATAAATTCATTTGTTGTCTATATGCCACACAATAAGAATAAATAGTTAAAATAGAATATATCTAAATGAAAGAAAACTGAGATGAGAAAACACTTACCTTTAATATTGATATTCATCATAAACATTAAACCCTCCTCTATAATATGTTTATAACTGTTATAAATATACCATAACACCATATTATTATATATTATAAAATATATTATTTTATTATGGATTTATATTACCTATTTATTAACAAGTTCAGGTAAATGATATGTTTTGGGTAATAAGCACTTTGTTTTTATTATTTCCCATGAATTATTAATCATAGTCCCATTAAATATATATTTATTTAATTATTCAAATTATTCAAAAAATGATATAAATTTCATATATATTCATTACATATTTATTTATAATAATCTATAAAATCTATCAATATGAAATGTAATACACCGTTTATGGAGGTTATAGGTCATACATATGCATGGACAGCGTTTCAATTTTCTTATTGTATTTTTTAAAAAATAAAAGTAAATTATATATATATAAACACAATATTTATAGTAGTATTATTTTATCGTATACACTAAATATTTTTATTAAACTCATATATAAAATAGTCAATGTAAACTATGAATGAGTCACATCGCTTTGACGAGGCAGTAAACCACACATCCACAAAAAAAAATTATCATATTACTATAAAATTTAATGTAAGAATATATGTGTTTTGTAAAAAATAAATAAGAATAAATAAATATAAATATTAGATACACCATATAAAAAAACTTAGTACAACATTATTCCCAACCTAGAGAGGTGTTAATTGAATAATGGAAGACATCATTTCACAAGGCGGTAGGTCGTCATACACACGAATGATGGTCATGTATACCATTTGATGGATGTGTGTGTGAATGTAGGTTGAAACCTAAACCTAAAAATATATGTACATATTTTTATAATTATTTTATTATATAATAAATGAATATTTATAGTTGATATGGTGGGGAAATAAGTAAATGAAAAAAGTGTTTGTTGAAGGATGTTACATCTTCTTAGGGAAACTCCGTTTGGTTTGCACAAAGGGGATTAATTGGTTGGATTTATGCACAAAGGGAGGATTTTAAGAATAATTTAAGGATATTATTAGTATATTTTGAGAGGTTTTATCATAGGAAAATGGATTAAAATTTGTTACAATATGGGAATATTTGGTGGTCTTTAATAAGAGGGGAAAATGAGACATTATGTATTTTGGAAATAATTACATACTCACTATCTTTTAATTTTCATAGTATTGTAAAAAATGAACTCTTAATGATACCTAGAGTGTAAATTATCTAATTATGGAAACTAAATAATTATTAGACATGCATAGAGCCAGTTTTAAACATTTTATTATTTCTTTAGTCGTTAATTAATCCCTCTTTAACAGTAATCACTTCAATTAATTTTAAATTATTTCACTGATAACATTTGTAAAAAACTACTAATAACAAAATAGAAATTATAAATTATGATGATTAAAAACATGGAATAAAATTTTATACATTACGATCACAAAATTTTCAGAAATAAATTTTATATTGTTCCTATAGACGGGACAAAACCACTAGTTTTTAATGTGAAAAAGTTCAAAAGTATGAAATTTTTGTATATCAAATTGAGATGTAAAATTAGTTACAATAAAATTAATTATATAAACTGATTTTTAGTTTGTATAATTATAGATTCATACTGATTTAAAATATAATTTAACAATACAAATAAATTATTTTTAAATTATTTTTTAAATTAAAATTTAGTGTTTTTAGTATTCATCAACAAATGAAACCACTCAAAAAATAGGAAAAATCAAAAAAAAATTAAATTTTGTTATTTTTATTTTAAAATTGAAATATATTGTTTAAATTTATATTTAAAAAAATTATAAATAAAATTTTCAATAGATGCACCATTAAAAGATGGAAAATTATCTTTTACAAAAATATATATCATTCTCCGTAACATTGTATTTATTATTATCTATTTTATAGAAAACACCTATGATGAACATTAAATAGTTTAATGAATATAATTTATATAAATTTAATTAATAAAAATTTATTTAATTAATTTATGAAGGTAAAACATGTTTTATTTCCTAAATATCATTTTCCAGCATTAGATATCATATATTTTTAAAACCATTTTATATTCCATTATACTATATTTTGGATAAGATAATTATCCATATATAAAGTATTAATTTTTTTTAATAATTTAAATTAATTTTATTCATATAATCCATTCCAATGGATATTTGATACCTTTAATAATATTTTAATAATTATATTAAAATTATATTGTACTTTTGTTAAACTTTGTCTTATGTGTCCTGGAAGTTATCAACGGAGCTCGACATTTTTTGTAACACATTAAAAACATGTTGTTTCACATAAAAAAATGTAATATATGCATTGTTTGTAGAAAAATATTAACATGGTTTTCATATAAATAATTAATTACATGGTGTAGTGTGCAATACAATCCATTAAGGAAATTAATTTTTTTCCAAAAAAAATATTTAATAAAACATGTGGTGTTACATTCAACCCCTATTAAAATGTATTTCTCCCATAAAACTATTCTAGGTCATTAATGTTTTAATACATGAAATATCCATTAATATAAACACAAATCAAAAAATAATACTAACAATTGCATTAAAAAATTAAATTTGGAAATATAATTATTGCCCATAGTAACTCATTATTATGTTTCTGCATTTGAGAACTCAGGTGTCAAGTGAAAACATGAACATTATATAGAAATAAAACAATCATGTTCCGATGTGATGTGAAATAGAATGTGGTCATGATATATTTTATGATCACAAATCCATAAACAAAAGATTCTCCAAAATAGTCCCTGATATCATAAAAATGATGAAAAATAGGAAAAATTTTATTTCAATATTTTTCCCTATTAATGATTAATAAGGACACATATATATATTTACATAATTTCATCCCATTTTATATGTCCAATATCTTTGTTTGGTTATTTCTTGAAAAATTTCAACTTTATCTCTTGATCTATAAATGAAGGTGATTTTTTAATCCCGAAGGACTAATGTATTATATAGTCCATACGTAGAATTATAATTCATTCCATCTACATATAGTTTTCCTCACAATAAAATTTTATCATATGTTATCAACTATGAAGAAATACTTATATGGTGAGATAATACTATCAACTCTAAAATCTAATCAAAATTTTGACATAAACCATTCTGTAAATGGTTATACTTATAACACTTCCAAAATATTAAAATCCAAATCTGTAGATAAGAGGTCAATAAATTTCTCTAACATTGCTTATCATTGAGCCCCCATATATCATAATGTAGATATGGTTTTCAGGTACCTAACATTTTAATACCTTCTTCTTGTATTCTCTTGAAGTATGGTAATAACCTTAACTGCCATATATACTTATTTAAAACATGCATGATTTATTATTCTTATGATTATTGGTTATATTCATTAAATCAATAAAAATTGGTAAACACCATCCATTATATCAATGAAATCATCATAAAAATCATTAATCAATTTAATTTTAATCAATACTATAAAATTTATATTTATTGTATCTTTATACAAGATAAACACAGTTTATAACCATCACAAACATGTTAAGGGTTACCTTTCCATAATCAAACTACCATTTTTCCATTAAATCGAAATTCTAGGACATTGTTTCCTCGCTGGAAATGGGGATGACCTCGTTTTTTTAAGGTTAAAAAATTCCAATCGGTTTCTAACAGGTCTGTTCGTAGAACCGAAAGCATCCAATGATTCTATATCCATTTGGACCTACTATCCAAAGGTAGGTGCTCATTAGTTGTGAACCTATGAGGCTTAAGAATTTTCATTGGTTGAGAGGATGGGAGGTTGGACTCATCTCACCTTTTTTGGGGGAATTTTTGTCTACTCCGAGACACTCTTTATAGATTTAAGTTATGTTTGTGAATCCTTATTACATTACCAAGTATGAAAATGAGAATTCCTTTAGATCTGAAAATCAATGATTAATATGTATGAAATTTAGAGAATATTTTATATGTATTCGAGGTTCTTCATCAATATGTATTTGATAGAGATTCTTAGTCAACGATATCCTTCAATACATTATATAGAGATTTCTTGGTCATTATGATAACCATACTGGTTTTAATGCCACTCAGTGGGGCACTTGAAGTTTATTGTCATTCAGAAGGACATGGATTATTTCATGTTTGGGATCGTACCTGCAGGTGGGCTACCTACGTATCCTTTGTTTTTGAAAAGGTATCAGAACCCACGTATTTCGAGTAATGAAGTATGAGGTTTATGCATGATTTATGGCTCAAAGAAAGATGTCATAATTACTTTTACACTCTAAGATCATGTGAGTCCTGCTTGGTGTGAGAAACAAGAGGTATTGGTAAAACCAGTCAATTATGCCACGAAAGATGCAATAATGTGGGGCTTATGTTTGTATGACTGCCCAGATAGATAAGGATTGAAATTTACTTCAAAGAAGAAAACCCGGGAACAAGGTCCATAAAGGTATATGTAGTATATAGATATTGGATACTTAACATAGGGATTACTCCTGATAAGGATGACCAGGTTAAATGGGACTTATGATTGGGTTTTATTTTTGAGAAGGAAGCACAAATAAAATGTAAATTAAGATTGGTTAAGAGAAATTATGACTGGGGCTTATTCCTGAGAATGAGGCCTAGGTTAATGAGATTTGTGAACAGGGGCTTACTCATGAGATGGAGGCCTAGGTTAAAGGGACTTGAGAACTGGGGCTTACTCCTGAGAAGGAGGCCCAGGATAAAGGGACTTGAGAAATGGGGCTTACTCCTAAGGATTATGCCTAGGATAAGGGAATTATGACTGGGGCTAACTCCTGAAAAGGAGGCCCAGGTTAAGGAACTTGGAATTTGGGGCTTACTCTTAAGGAGGATTCCCTTAAATTTAGGAACGTGGGGATTATTCCTGAAAAGGATGCCCATATTTGGGAACATGGGGCTTATTTCTGAAGGGGATGCCTAAAATTAAGGGAACATAGAGACTGAGGCTTACTCCTGAAAAGGAATCCCATGTTTGGGGACTTGGGGATTACTTCTAAGGAGGATTCCCATAATTAATGAAGCTTATTCTTGGGACTTAACACTAAGGAGGATTCCCATGCTAAGGGAATTATGATTGGGCTTACTCTTAAGGAGGATTCCCAGGTTAAAGATCCTCTCATCTTAAAGGATGAGGTTTAAAGAATAAAATCTCTAACCTTAGTGACATAAATAGATGTAAATCACTTGGTTTTAAGAAATATTCCATAGAATTCCTTTCAGATAAGTAAAACAACAAAGGAACCATGTTATAACTGGCTTTGAAGAAGGTTTTGAAGGCTGAATCTGGAATATGAGTGGTGGATTTGAAGAAAGAAAATGATTAGGTAGGAGGGGCACCCATGAAATTAGGCACGTAGGTCCTGCATGGGTGCGTATGTCCTGGTCACATAGGTATACCTACGCGGCAAAGGTGTACCTGCGCGACTGTTGACCAAAAGGGTAAAACTTGGGAGAGGTTGGCTAAAGTCTTCAGTATTATCCCTAGGGAATTCGAAAAGAATGGAGTGCATGTTCTATTGAAGGGATATGGATACGCGCATGTGTCTTCATTTCCCGTAAGGTTTTAGACACTTAGACGCGCAGGTGTTGATTAATTTCAACACTTGGGCCTTATTTTCCCTGTTTAGAGCTTCCATTCTAGGTAAGAAATTGCCTTAGATGTGTTTGGAAGACTTCTAGAAGAGACTAGGGTACCAAGAGCTTAAATATGGCTTTTGGAATTTTTCCATCTTTTAAATGGGGGGCCCACAAGGGGTATTTATAGGCTGATGAAGAACATGGGAGAAAATTACATAGGGTGCACAGGTCACCTGTGCGCCCAAAATTTGGCACGCTGTTATACCTGCGCGACTATGACGAAACATGCACGGACCATCCTTTAACAAATCCTTCTTCATTTCTTTATCAATTTTTAATGTTTCATCAAATGAATAATCACTTTGTACAAAGGAATTTCCCTTTAGTGATTTTGACTCGGTGATGGAATGGAGTGTCAACAAAAGTCCCCTCATAGAGTTTGGATCCGAAAGGAATGAGGATGTGACTCTGAGGTAAAAAATAATCCCAAGGAAGGGCAGCACGCAGGTTCTGAGCACGCAGACATCGGCACATAGGTGTGAAGCGCGTAGGCCTGGGCGCGTAGGGGTGTGGCCTGGCCTATAAATATGCGGCCATTCTTGCACAAAGCACCCAGATTTTGAACTTTCGAGATCTCACCACGCAAGTTGCAGTCGTCATCCAGGTGGCTGATTTTCCACGGGTTCAGTGCTTTTTTTTTCAGGTCACACTACTACATAGGTATTTTGACATGCGTGGTGATACCTATGCGCCAAATACATGTGTAACACAGTTACACCTGCGCGCCAAAATTGGACTTCCGCGCCTTAATTCCGTAGCCATTTTTTTCGAATTTCTTCACATATTTTAATGAAAATAAACCCAATTAAGAAGTAATTATTCAACCTTTGTGAAGATTCAATGGCTCTTAGAATAATAAGAATGGTTGATGAACTGGACAGTAAGTAGATTGATGATATGATGAACATCGTTGGCCATGACTATTATGATATCTCCAATAGAACTCTCCCATATTTGTCCAAGTACTTGAAGAAATATCAAGTAAATTTTCCATAGGGAATCTACTTGCCTCTGTATGGGTGTGGTCATCTGAAAGAAGTCAATATTCCAGATGCAAATAATTATATGCCCGAGATGCATCTGCACTACTACTCCAATATTTCGGTTATGATGTGCATTAAGAGTAGCAAAAATGGTTTGAAAATTCAACTTTTTTCCTTCATGCCATTTCATTGTGGATATGAAAATGGTCAACCATGGGCTGATATGTTTTCTGCTGCCAGTTCATGGAGAGAATACTATCATGACATTAGAAACAATATCTGAAAAGAGTACTTTATCCAAATGTCTCTCTACATCCAATGCTCCATTCTCAAATCCATGTATCCATCTTCCAAGTCTCTTGGACAGAAACAGAGTATCTTTTTGACCAGCAGACAATTTTCTCAATCCGCACTCAAGAACATTCTTTTACAATTGTTCCAAGAAGAGTTGGTATCACTGCATCTCTAATTGTATCTAGTTGAATGAATGAATTCTAGGTGGGTGCTGATGATTCTCGGAATGCTGTAAATCAAATGAAATGTTATGTTGAAAGCTTCTTGTAATTATTGAAAAAGATAAGAGACTCCAATATGTGGATGTCCTTCTAACTCTTGTGCATCAGTGAAAAACACTTTCATCTTCAGTCATTTTTGCATTCCTTTTCTTGCTACCTGCTTTAAATTTTCACTTATGCCAATGGGCGTAGTTAACGTAGTTTGATATTTTATAGGATTATTATAAATAACCCTACAAACTTTGAATCTTTAATAGCTCAGTATTACCTAAATCATATGAAATTTATGTTTAGTGAGCTGTAATTTGACTTTTGATCATAGTTCCCTTGTCTTTTTTGGGAAGTTTAATGTCATGCACGTATGACATAAAAAGTCTAATGTTTAAGGTCGAAATCGCTTTGACCAAATGTATTAAAATTGACTCAATTCCTTGATAATTTATCTAAAAACATATTACCACCCTCAAGTATGGGGGAAAACATGTAAACTATGACATATGAAATTTTGAATCTGAGGAATGATACGAAAAAAGGACTAAAAGGAATTAGAATAAGTATTTCCCAAGAATGAAGTTACCACTATTTAAAAACATGTTAGGGGGTTGAATTATGCAGGGCCACTTAAGGGCATTGGCTGCATAGTCAAATAATAGCATCTTTTGGCTGACAGTTCCGTTATATAGACTACTTATTCAAGGCCTCTTAAGGGCACGTGTTTCATAGTCAGGAAAAATAACTCTCGGAAATTTTACCTTTCTATTGCTAAAAAGCCCGTGAACGTTTATGGAGATTAAAATTTTACAAAGCAAAGAGTTTGCTGTATGGAGAGAGGTACTTGAATATGGAGAAGATATTTCCAATAAGGATTGTCTAAGAACTGGATGAATGTCACTCCTACGAATGTTGTACCCAAAGACAGGTAAGGGAAATATAAACCATAGAATTAAATACTTTCATATCATGAAAAAGAGTATGGGATAAATAAGTTAAGGATGGATATTTTTTGCGAATCCTTACATATTGTCGATAAGACCAATAAGGGAAAAAAGTGGTTTTTCACCCAGGAATGAAATTACAATTACTTTATAAACCCGTTAGGGGGTTGAATTATGCAGGGCCACCTAATGGAATTGGCTTCATAGTCAAATAATAGCATATTTTTTCTGACAGGTCTATTATATAGACTATTTCTAAAAGGACGCCTAAGGGAACGTGCTGCATAGTCAGGAAAAATAACTCTCAAGTTTCAAACCTTTTGTGACCAGAAGTCAAGAAAAGTGTTACGGAGTTCTGGAAGTATTTAAGGTTAGTAATATAACACATAAAAATGGGAATTTTTAACTGCATGTAGAGATACACAAACCAATGCTAACCATAATCATGTTGTGGCTGGGTCATTAATTGAGATGCTGGACATCACTACGTATCCCATAAGGATGGGAATCAAGCCATACATAGTTCTTGAAATATAGTTTAACATCATTTGGGATGAGAGTATAGGAAATCTTAGTTTAAAGTCATAGATCTCGGACCAGGGGGGACTTTTCATCCAAGGGACTGAAAGTTTAATTTGGGGTTAGGCCCAAAGACTTGGGGATAGATTCGAGATACTCTAGAACATTCCTATGTATCCCATAATGATGAGAATCAATCCGCACGTAGACCTTGAAATACCCTATGTACAGATTTGGTTTGTACAAGTGGTGGGTAAAAAGGGGACTTTAGCGCAATGATAGTTTGACCCAAGATTAAATGTTTGGGCATTGCCATGTATGCACATAGTCTTTGGAATGTAACATGATTGGAGATCTATGTAAATAATAATTCCATCTATGGTGAGAATGTCAAAGAATGTTGTAGTTTATTTTCATACAGGACAAAAGTGAGAATAGTTTAATGTCATATAGCAAGGACGATGGTGAACTAATGTAAAAAATATTGGTTCTGGGGGCGGTTTAATGAATCAACATCGTATGAGATAGAGGTGAACCAATGTGAAGAGATTGTTTTTGGGCTTGATCCTTGAAAGGTTTCCTACGTACCAAGTCTAGAAGACAAGGATTAAATTCCACGTAGTTCAATTAAAGAATGAATTGGTGATCATGTTTTTTTTTGAGTACAATGATCTAAAAAGAAAGTGGTGGGACTTACGCATTGTTATCATCCCAGAGAAGGCGTTATGGTTGAATTTTACACTAATATCATGTGATACATACTCGGTGTGAGAAAGAAGAGGTAGAAACAGGCATAATGATGCACAATTTAATGTCGTGTAGGACATATAAGGGACTATGTAGTTTAAAGTCATGCAATGAGGACTATTGGTGCTGCATAGTTTAGTGTCATGTAGCAGGGAAAAAATTCAGTTTAATTTCATGTAGGATGTATTAAGGGACTTTTTTTAGTTTTAAATCATGTAGGAGTAATGATAACTACAATTTAACGTCATGTAGGAAAAATATAGGGACACGGTTTAACGCCATGTTGGACGTGAACATAGTTTTGCATCATGTTTGGTCAATAAGGGTGTTGTACAGTTTAGCGTCCTGTAGCTAAGACGATGGGGACAATATAGTTCAACGTTATGTTGGATGAAAGGGGGACTATGCAGTTGAATGTCATGCAGTAAGTACAAAATAGGACACAATTTAACATCATGTTGGACGTATTAGGTACATTTTCACATTTTAACCTCATGTTGGATGATGGCACATTTTAACATCATGTTGGACGTAAGGGACTTATGTATAGTTTAGCGTCATGTAGCTAGGACGTCATAGTTTAACGTCATGTTGGACAATAGTGCGAACAATTATTGGTCATATGCGTGGACCAGCGACCATGCAGTTTAATGTCTTGTTGGACGTAAGGGACTTCTGTACAGTTTAGCATCATGTAGCTAGGATGTCACAGTTTAATGTCATGTTGGAAAATAGTGAGAATAGTTTAAGGTCATATGCATGGACCAGCGACTATGCAGTTTAATGTTTTGTTGGACGTATAATTATTTGTGTTACACAAAATACTTCTTAAAAAATATGGCATAGGTTGGAGTTGTGATGAGTTCTCCATCAATTGAGATTAAAGAATAAGATCGATTGGAGTAGACCTTATGTATTGAGTAAGGACCTTCCCACTTTGGCTCAAGATTGGGAGGTTTATTTCCTAGTATCATTAGAGTTCTGAGAACCAATACCAATTCTCCCTGAATGAATGAATGAAGAAGAACATTTTTGTTGAATTCTCATGCTATTCGATTACGATAGACTTCGTTGTGATGTAGGGTGCACAATCTGTTCTTGTCTAATCATTCCAATTCATCTAACCGCATTTGAGATTGTTCATCTGTAGATGAATGATCACAAATGGATACCCTGAGTGAGGGTAATTGAACCTCAATGGGAAATACTTCTTCTGTTCCATATACCAATGAATATGGAGGTGACCGCGTTGTAGTGTGGGTGGTGGTCCGATAATCCCATAAAGCATGAAAGAGTTTATCAGGCCATGATTTCTTATCATTATCCACCATCATTTTCAGTATGTTTTAAAGAGTATTATTAAAGGATTATATCTGTCCATTGGTCGCTACATGATACAGAGATGAATGGTTGAATTTGATGTTGTATTCTTGATACAACTTCCTTAACTCGTTTGAACAGAAGATGGTTCCCATGTCCGTCAATATGGTATGATGGACACCAAATCTTGTAATGATGTTAGTCTTGATGAAGCTAACAATGCAATTGGAAATTAATTCTTTGAGAGGTATTGCCTCTGCCCATTTGGAAAATAATTTAATAGTAGTAAGAATGTAATTAAACTACTTGGATGTAGCTGAAGGATAATGTCCCACCACATCCATTCCCCATGTGGAAAATTGCCACGAGTACTTAGTTGTGTGAAGCAACTCCGGTGGTTTATGAATGAAGTTGGCACATACATGGAAATAATGACACTTCATTGTGAAATCAACACAATATTGTGTCATTGTAGGCCAAAAGTATCCAAGCCTTCGAATTTTATTAGATAGTATATGTCCGGACTGATGGGCACCACAGACTCCTGCATGCACTTATTTCATGACAGTCATTGTCTCTTCACCGTCAATGCATCTAAAGAGAATTCCATCAAAACCACTTTTGTATAGAATTTTCTCTAAGTGAACTGGGTTGTCATAAAAAGTAAAATTGACCACACGTCGCCGGATTAGTTCATTCTCGGCTCTATCAGGTGGAAGTGTTCCATTTTGAAGGTATTCCCTGATATGTGTCATCCATCCTGTAGTATGACCATATGGTTCAGGAATGAGACTAATTTCATTGATTTCCTCTGTTCTGGCTTGAACATAAGGTGAAATTGTACGATGGTGGGCAATACAGATGATTGTCTCATCCCGATTTGGATCTTCCAGAGCTGTGGCTATATTAGCCAATGCCTCAGCTTGGGCATTTTGTGATCGCGGGACATAAGAAAATGTCAGTTCTGAAGGGAATTCCTCCATTAACTCTATAACGTAATCATACAAAAGGGATTATTTCTTCTTTTTCAGACTGCATAAACCCCATTGACTTGTTTGATTACTAGGTCTAAATCACCCTTCGCCTTTAAGTGATTCACTTGTGCATGAAGAGCCAACTTCAATCCTACATTGAGAGCTTGGTATTCTGCTTCATTATTTGTACCACCTTCCCACAATAAAAATGAATAGTGTAGCACTTCCTTTTCTGGAGAAATGAGCACAATTCCTAACCAAAATTTATTGAATTTAGGATCCTCCATTTTTTTCCATGTTGGACTTCTAGAAGCACCATCACTCTACATTTCCTTGTTTGAATATTATCTTGAATAGAGAAGACTTCCTCATCAGGAAGCTCAATAT